>CM060354.1:64062410-65559553 GCA_030545235.1 Helianthus tuberosus
TTTGCTTCTACATACACCAGTAGACCTTTGCCTATAATCTTGGCATGTTTTGGACCAACAACATTGGTTATTTCATTTTGCTTCCAATATAATGTATAAGAAAGAAAGTAAGAAACAAGGTAATAAAATACAATTTTTAGACCAAATACATGTTACACTTTATCCTATTAGACATAGCCATACAGTTTAAATTATTATAGTTATGACGTGTTTAACACATGCCTGATTTTTTTATTTTTAGACGTCTAATAATCGGCACATATGTTTTTAGAAACGAAAAGCTAAGTTTGTCTTACAGCACAACCAACGTAACACGTGTTATAGTCTGAACTCCTGTTTCACAGCTAAGCCAAGTTTGTCTTACAGCACAACCAACGTAACACGTGTTATAGTCTGAACTCCTGTTTTGCATTTTGATGAGTTATGATATAATGAAAGTCTGAAACAAACTATGTTGATCCATATTGAAGGGTTTGTGTACACCCCTAGTTTGTGTTGGGTTATAGCTGTGCTGCAAAATAAGTTAGATTGGCTTGCGAAATGCACAGTTCGGTTTGATAGACTTCTCTTCCTATGGAAATCAAATCTAGGTCATTTATTGGTTTTGCCTTTGATATTGATGTCATACAAACCTTAAAGTCTTCCAAATCTTATAATGTCTTTCACCATCACCACCGCACCACCACCATCATTACCACCGCACCACCATCAATATTGTACCTCCGGCACCACCGTAAACACCTCCGGCACCACCGCACCACCACCATCATTACCACGATTATAGAATATGGGTTTTGAAACACGAACACCAAGTATAATAGTTAATAGTTTTCTTTGGTTAACGACTTAACGGTTATCTTATCTTTTTGTTATTAGGATGGTGATGGATACAAGGGAAACAAGATCCAATTCTCGGGACCGTTGGTTTCGTCAAACGTGGATCAGATGCTTAAGGATCATGACCATGTTTATGTTACAGCACAACACAACTAACACGTGTTATAGCCGCTGAAAAGCTAAGGCAGCAAAGGTAGCCGCTGAAAAGCTAAGGCAGACTGTAAAAGGAAGCTCCACCATTTTCTTAGTGCTATGTATTTTCGTTTACTAGTAATATGTAATGTGAGACTCTTATTTTGTATTGTCTAGTACATGATGTTAAAACGGTATGGACTTAACACATTCTGGAAGTCTTAACACACGTTGTATCAGGAATACTATGTTGTTATTAAGTTACTATTGGAGTTTATGCATCCATTCTGGAAGTCTTAACACACGTTATAATAGAGGCTTAACACACGTTATACATGTCAGGCGCGTAACACATGTTACAGTATGTATATACAAATCATGGTGTTTTGGAAACCACTAGTTTATACATGACACCATGTTGGGTTAAACCAAGATTATAATTCCATATTAACTTGTACACGTGTTACGATCAGTATATGCACATCATGGTGTTTTGCAAACCACTTTCATATACATGAATACAAGTCGGGTTATAATGGATGCTTACATGTTATTATATGTATACAAGTGGGGTTACAACAAGATTACGATATTAACTAAGCTCACCATTAAACTCATCGCCCCCGTCGACTGTTTTCACCCTTGTCACATGTTAAGAAATTACATGTTCCGAACAGATAAATTGTAACACATGTTAGATCAATATATACATATCATGGTGTTTTGTAAACCACTAGCTTATGCATGAATACATCTCAGGTTACAAAAAGATTATAACAGAGGCTTAACACATGTTATACATTCCAAAATGTGCAAAACAAATGACCCGTTTCATATTATATATTCCAAAATTACCGGTACATCATTTTCTTAGTGCTATGTATTTTCGTTTACTAGTAATATGTAATGTGAGACTCTTATTGTTTTGTCTAGTACACGATGTTAAAACTGTAACACCCCGTGTGTTTCGTAAGTGAAAGTCAAAGTCAAGGTCAAAGTCAACGACCGATTTCGCGCAACTTGACTTGTAGAAATATCTTTATTTTATTTATATTATGTAAGTGTCATTCATTGCAATAATCGATGAGTATTAATCGTATTTCAATCGACCTACGACTGTGAACTATAGGAAGTAACAATGCGATAAAGCTAATCAATTGATAATCAAGCTATGCTAACTGAATCGACATCGAATCGTAACTCGAACTACGTAATTTACTTATTGTTTATACGTGTGTGTGTGTGTGTGCCTTACGTGTTACCTGTACATGTCTATTTATTTATGTTGTGGTAATCAAGCGAACTCAATCGAAACTCACAATCGAACTCGAACTCGAATCACAAATCGAACCATGATAGATAGTGGAAAAGAGATTACGCTAGATACGAAGTAGTTAAGACTGAAAGTAATTTGACTAGGGAACCCTATCGAATCGAGCCGCGCGCAATCATAATCGAAATATCAAAAATCATCGCGCGAAACACTCAAAAGGTGCAACCGATCGATCAGGCTCCCAGCCGATCGAACAGCTAGCCGAACGGACTGCTGTCCGATCGGACAGGCTGTCCGATCGAGCTGCCAGCCGATCGGCCAGCCCTTTCCTCTTTTGTCATCCTATAAATACCCCTGTCATTGTCATTCTTTCCACTTTTGGAAACCCTTGTTCGACCAGCACGCTCAACTCGCCTTTTCTCAGATTTCTCCTGATTCCGGTAAGTTTTCGTCCTAAATCTTGTACTTTCCTGATCTATACACACTCCTACACCTTTCTATCTTTCAAATCTAAACTTTTAACCGTGAAATCATCAGGAATCAAGTGTTCTAGGATGGTGTCATCATGGGTTCTTGACGAACTTCATGTTTTGGCCTCAATCCACCAAGAATGACTTGGATCTAGCCGATTTCCACATAAACAAACAAGGATCTTTTATAGATCTGCACATACACATGGTGAAAAAGGATTGAAGAATGGATTTTTCCCAATTTTCTTCAACTCTTTTCACTCGAACCAGTAGAAACGGAACCTGAGCCGGTTTACAAATCACTTCAGTGGTTATACGGCTCAAGATCTGGATTCTATCCCCGAGGTTAACCGACTCCAGGTTAAATGTTAAACTTCGTTCCGAACAGACCACCAACCGAATTTGGGTGATTCCTGTCCGACCCGGGAAACCAAGTAAGAACGAGGCGTCTATGGTTTTACTCGCTGTCAAAAAAATACCTCGATAAAACGACAAACAAACAGAACAACCAAAGTGTTAGACGCAAGGCTGATCTGGTCAGGATGCTGACCGATCGGGCTGCTGTCCGAACGGACAGCCAACCGATCGGATAGTCAGCCGATCGACTGGCCAGCCGATCGGCTAGCACATGGTCCCACACAATCAACTTGCTTTGAAGAATGGTATTGAACGAGCTGTTGTTCGATCGAACTACTGTTCGATCGGATTACTCTTCGGATCATGAGATACTATGCTTCAATACTTAAGCAATTTTCAACATGTTCAATGCACTAGAAGTGCCACCCGATCGAACAGCCGTCCGATCAGGTGACACCCTGTTGTCCGATCGAACAGCAGTTATGCTATTCGATCAATCAACCATCCGATCCATTGCATCACACTTTACATTCATTAAAGTCTTTGACTTGTTGACCTGTCCGATCGAACACCTGTCCGATTCAAAGACTAAACCTTGAAATTCTGTTGAATGCCTAACCGATCGGGTTGCCGGCCGATCGAACAGCCGTCCGATCGACCGACCTGAAGGGAAAAGGTACTTCAATGTTTTCAAAATGCTACAACGAAAACTTCAAAGGTCAATCCATCATACACAAACACATCCTTCTTAAAGGAAGGAACAATCCACTCGAACAGCCATCCGATCGGCCTACTGACCGACCGAACAGCAGACCGTACGGGCTGTCAGCCGAACGGTCAGCCGTCCGATCGAACTGCCGACCGATCGACCAGCTGTCCGACTCTTCCACCCTTGTGTCCCGTTATACGTTTCACTTATCGTTATGCTATCAAATCTATTCAGGCTAACCGTACTCGCTAAGCGCTCCCTTCAATCCATAAATCACTGTGAGTATACTCGATCCCTTTTTGCTTTAAGCACTTTTGGGGTGTTACATACGTTATGAATATTCAAACTACAACTATCACACTACTCAAACTATTTGAACGCTAACCATTAATGCATGTTATACGTGGCTTATGAATGCTTGATTGTTATGTTTACACATGGAACGCTGTCTACCTGCCTTAGCAATGATAGTACTATAGTTTGGACTCAGCACCCGTTCACACGGGGGTTGTTAAGGATCTTTTACTTGCATGGATTACGGTGGTAATCATGTATTGCGAACTGCCTCAGGCAGTCAACCCGCAGTAATTGGTATCGATGGATCTATGTCGATAACTAACGTGCTTCATTTCACTATGTGTACGTACTGGTTATGCGTAAACGAATTCGAACTCTATATGCTATTATCAAACTTGTATGCTCACCTTTACATCTCATGTATTGACTTTATTTTAACGTATGTGACAGGTGCTTAGGATGCATGTGTGGTAGGAATTGGAAGCTAGAATAAAGCTTTAGAGCCTAACAAATAGTTGTCTGTAGATAACAAATCAGGGGTCTCTAGAAGCAGATAAACAATTGCTACTTATTTAAATCTGAGTTGTCAGAACAGAATATTTGTCTTGATGCTTGGCTGTAATAATTATTTGACTGTTTGAGATACGGTATGGGACGTATTATTTAAATTGAATAGTTTTGATAATTGTTGTGGAAACTTCTGGACAATCTGTTTCGCTCAGTGCCATGCCCCGATGATTCCGCCATCGGTTGGGGTGTGACAGATTGGTATCAGAGCCATAACTATAGGGAATTAGGCAAGACTCGACCTAGTCCGAGTCAAAGTCTTAGATACCTAGACTATAGTTAAGAACCAGTAGACCGACTTGTGCTTAACCAGTAGGGATTAAGTACGAGCTTACTTCTCATTATTCTCGCTTATTCTACACTCTCACTGCACTCGAATTTTCAACTAAGAGTGGGCAATAAGGTCGAGAATAGGTGTGAAAACCGCAAACTCTCGACTAAAGATGCTTACTCAGCTCGCATTTTAACCACAAACGAGGAGAATTATGCCAAATCAGGAGTGAAATCCATATTTTGATGAATAATCTCTTCAATTTTATCAAAACAAGAACGAAGTTGTTAAGCCAGGGGTGAAACCCTAACCTTGACAACTTGTTCTGCACATTTTACAAAACTCTCACCAAGGCCTCAACGGATTCCAATGACCTGAAATCTTGACATGACTAACGGAAAAGGTGCCAAATGCCCAAGAATCGAGGCAAAAGCACAGTTCTGTGGGTAAGACAAGAATGACAAGTCCTTGAGAATAGTTGAACCACCTTGGGTAGTCGAAGTCTACTAGCCGCAGACAATCTATCCCTCGATTTTTATGAATTTCGATTTTGAGTCCGCAACTGCTGACTCTGATGTTTTGTCAATTTTATGTGCCTATTTATGTGCTTTCCTGTTTATGTGTTTAAAACTTTGGGATTTACTCAATTTTTGTTTTTACTTCGATCGACACACGCGACTCGCACTACATCTTGTGATTTTGTGCTTATTTTGACTCCAAACGATTGGGTAACGACACGTTCGACATGCGAAATCCATTAACGTGCGTGACCGAACACACAAGAACGTACTATAATCAGTGAATCTATTGACAGAATTGAAATCGTACAAGAACCATGAATCACCTTACTACTTTCTCTCTCTAGCTTCTTTCTCCAGACCTAGGTTTCTGTTTTCTAACTGCCTAGAGTGACTAGATGCGTATGTGTTTCCATGTTTCCTTGCTCTACATGCTTAGGAAAAAAAAATTGCGCGATTATGTGCTCTACGTGATTATGTGATTTGTGCTCTAGGTGTTATGTGGTTACATGATTAAGTGGTTCTGTGACTGCGTAATTATAAGTCTATGTGTTTACATGGTACGTGTTACTGAGCTTTAGTAGTAGTAGACGTGTGAGGTGAGATTCGAATACAATGTGATGAGTCCTGTGACGATGTCTGTTGCAGACCATGTCGTCTGGATCCCGTCATGCACTCTCTCGTCAGGAAAAGAGGGACAAACGCCTTGCTTCCATCATCGCCAAGAGTGTGGCAAAAGCTGTGAGTGATGTTTATGAGAACGTCAGCAAATCATCCGAGGAATCGAGAACCGACGCTCCTAAGGCTGCAGCAAGGCCTTTCAGTTTCAAGCAATTCAAGTCGTGTGGGCCAAAAGAATTCACTGGCGAAGGAGGTCCTACTGCACTATTTCACTGGTTTGATTCCATTGAGGTTACTCTGCGACAAAGTGGTTGCCTTGACGACCTTCGAACTCTGAATGCTACCGGCGTTT
This sequence comes from Helianthus tuberosus, assembly GCA_030545235.1. Taxonomy (NCBI): domain Eukaryota; kingdom Viridiplantae; phylum Streptophyta; class Magnoliopsida; order Asterales; family Asteraceae; genus Helianthus; species Helianthus tuberosus. The sequence continues at coordinate 64,068,815 of CM060354.1, forward strand.
TCCAGTCCCGAGCACTAGACTGGTGGAAGGCCGAGAGGAACAAGCGAGGGAACGATGCAGCCTACGGTCTGTCGTGGGATGAGCTCAAGGAAGTTATGCTAGAGGAATTCTGCCCTCCTCACGAACGTCAAAAGCTAGAAGATGAATTTTGGCACATACAGCAAAAGGATGGTGACAATGCTGGTCTCACTGCTCGTTTCAAACAGCTCAGCATTATCTGTCCCGATCAGGTCAAGACTCCCGACATGACCATCAAGAAGTATATCCGAGCTTTGCCTGACTGCGTTGCTGATTTCGTGCAAGCGGCTAAGACTACGACGATCGAGGAGACCTATCTGTTGGCCACTGAAATCAACGACAAACGGGTTAAGGCTGGGGTATGGGATAAGACTTCCAAGCATCTGCATCAAGCTACCGCTACCACACCAACTGCTGAACCCACCTTATCAAGCAACAAGAGGAAGAACAAGAGAAAGAACAGCTCCACCAACAAGAATTGTACGATCACTGCTGCACCAATTCAAGCTGTACCTGCCCAACAGCGTCAAGCAGTGGCGCCTGTGGCCAATGCACCGCCTGCCAAGCGTGCATACACTAGACCACACCCGCTCTGCCCTACTTGCACCTACCACCACCCGACTGCTATTCAATGCCGCTTCTGTGCTCATTGCAACGTATACGGCCACTTTACTGCCAACTGCCGTATTCATCAAGCTCCTGCCAGTCAAGCTCTACTCACTGCCCCACAGGGTCAACAAGCTCCTCCGGCACCCGCAGTCAAAGCCAGAGCCTGCTTCGCGTGTGGCGACCCGAACCATTTCGCCAACGTGTGCCCAAACAGAGTCGTGAAACAAGAGCCTCAGCAACAGCAGCCGCAGCAGCAACAACAACAAAAGCAGCAACAACAGGCCGCACGTGCCAGAACTTTCAACCTCAACGTGCGTCAAGCCCAGGCCAACAACAACGTGGTCAATGGTACGTTCCTTGTGAATGGTATTTATGCTTCATGTTTGTTTGATACTGGAGCCGATAACTGCTTTGTGTCGCTCGAATTTGAGAGACTCCTTAGTCGTAAACGTTCCAAACTATCCTCGACATTCGATGTTGAAGTCGCTACCGGAAGAACCGTCACTGTCAATTCCGTTATCCGTGATTGTACTCTTGAGCTCAACAATCACATCTTTTCGATCGACCTTATTCCGATGCAACTCGGAAGCTTTGACGTCATAATAGGCATGGACTTTCTTCGAGAAAACCATGCTGAAGTTGTATGCTTCGACAAGATGATTCGATTTTCATTCGCGAATGGTGACTTATTGTGCGTATATGGCGATACTACTCCAAAGGGGCTCAAACTTATGTCATGTATCCAAGCAAGCAAGTATCTCCGTAAGGAATACAGGGCTTTCTTGGCTAACATTGTAGTAGCAGAGAAGGAAAAGAAAGAGAAGAAGGAAGTGAAAGATGTTCCTGTGGTTCGAGAATTTCCTAATGTTTTCCAGAGGATCTTCCCGGATTACCTCCAAGTCGTGATATCGACTTTCGTATTGACCTCATTCCTGGAGCCAATCCTATTGCCAAAGCTCCTTACCGACTCGCACCGTCAGAAATGCGCGAACTCTCAACCCAACTCCAGGAATTACTTGAGAAAGGCTTCATTCGCCCGAGCACCTTTCCTTGGGGCGCGCCAATCCTTTTCGTCAAAAAGAAGGATGGGTCGTTCAGGATGTGCATCGACTATCGGGAATTGAATAAGTTGACTATCAAGAACCGCTATCCTCTACCTCGTATCGATGATTTGTTTGATCAACTACAAGGCGCTACATGTTTCTTGAAGATCGATCTACGTTCAGGATACCATCAGCTACGTATTCAAGAGGAGGATATACCTAAAACCGCGTTTCGTACTTGATACGGCCATTATGAATTCGTTGTCATGCCTTTTGGTCTAACAAACGCACCAGCGGTTTTCATGGAGCCGATGAATCGCATGTGTAAACCATATCTCGACCGTTTCGTCATCGTATTCATCGACGATGTCTTGATCTATTCCAAATCGAAAGCCGAACACGCGCAACATCTACGTTTGGTTCTCGAGTTACTCCAGGGGAACCAACTCTATGCCAAGTTCTCCAAGTGCGAATTCTGGTTAGGGGAAGTTCAATTTCTGGGTCACATTGTTAATAGTCAGGGTATTCACGTCGATCCTGCGAAGATTGAAGCAGTCAAGAGTTGGGTTACACCTAAGAATCTGTCCGAAGTCCGCTCCTTTCTCGGACTAGCGGGCTATTATCGCCGATTTATTGAAGGATTCTCGAAGATTGCTGTACCACTTACCTCTCTTACACATAAAGACCAGCCTTTTGTTTGGGGAACTAAACAAGAGTCTGCCTTTCGAACCCTCAAACATATGCTTTGCAATGCTCCTGTTCTCACATTGCCCGACGGAAACAATGATTTCATTGTCTACTGTGATGCTTCCAACCTTGGTCTTGGTTGTGTACTCATGCAACGGGACAAGGTCATAGCTTATGCATCTCGTCAGCTCAAAATCCACGAAAAGAACTATGCAACCCATGATCTCGAGCTAGGCGCGGTTGTTTTTGCATTAAAGATTTGGCGACACTACCTTTATGGTACCAAGTGTACGATCTTCACCGATCATAGGAGCCTACAACATATCTTTAATCAGAAGGAACTTAATATGCGTCAACGCCGATGGGTAGGACTTCTCAACGATTACGACTGTGAGATTCGTTATCACCCAGGCAAGGCGAATGTTGTTGCCGACGCACTTAGTAGACGGAGCTATTTGCTCAGCACTCGTAATGTTCAAGCCCAGCACAACCTCGAAACTCTCATCCGCGACGCTCAACATGCATGTTTTAACGAACGCACCCTGAAGAAAGAAAGAATCTACCACGATGGAGCCCAACTTGTAAGCAAGTCGAATAGGATATTCCACTTCTTAGACCGAATTTGGATTCCCAAGCGAACCAACCTGCGACAGATTCTGATGGACGAAGCCCACAAATCCCGGTACTCTGTTCATCCCGGTGCTGACAAAATGTACCAGGATCTTCGTTACATGTACTGGTAGCCGGGTATGAAAAGGGATATCGCTCTCTACGTCGGAAAATGCCTAACTTGTGCTAGAGTTAAGGCTGAACATCAAAGACCCTCTGGCTTGCTCGAACAACCACCAATTCCCATGTGGAAGTGGGAGAGCATAGCTATGGACTGCGTAACCAAGCTACCACCCACGTCATCAGGTCACGACAGCATTTGGGTTGTGATCAACCGATTGACTAAATCAGCTCACTTTCTGCCTATACGAGAAGACTACAAGGTGGAACGATTAGCCCGAATCTACACCGACGAGATCATTTGTAATCATGGGACGCCTCGTGACATCATCTCTGATCGTGATGCTCGGTTTACTTCACGATTGTGGGAAACGTTTCAAACGGCACTCGGTACAACGCTTAATCTAAGTACTGCTTTCCACCCACAAACCGACGGTCAGACTGAAAGAACGATCCGTACTCTTGAAGACATGCTCCGCGTGTGTGTTCTAGACTTCGGTGGTAATTGGGATAAGCACCTGCCGTTAGTTGAATTCTCGTATAACAATAGCTACCAGTCTAGCATCCAAATGGCACCATTCGAGGCATTATACAGAAGAAGATGTCGATCGCCTATTGTGTGGCACGAGATCGGTCACTCGCAACTAACCGGTCCGGAGCTACTACAAGAAACGACAGACAAAATTTTCCAAATTCGAGACAACCTAGCGAAAGCTCGGGATCGACAGAAATTTTACGCCGATAAAAAGCGCAAGCCCCGTGAATTTGGCGTTGGTGACTACGTACTCCTAAAGGTATCACCTTGGAAGGGTGTAGTCCGATTCGGCAAGAAAGGGAAACTCGCGCCTCGATATGTTGGACCTTTTAAGATTCTGGAAAGGATCGCAAAATTCGCCTACAGACTCGAACTACCGGAGGAACTTAGCAACGTCCACCCGAATTTCCACCTGTCAAACCTCTGAAAGTGCATCGCCGACCACGATTTACATGTCTCTCTAGACGATCTACAAGTGAACGAAACATTACACTTCGTGGAAAAGCCTGTCGAAATCATGGACCGCCAAACCAAGCAGCTCAGGCACTCACGCATTCCTATTGTGAAAGTCCGATGGGAAGGCAAACGAGGCGCAGAGTTCACTTAGGAACTCGAAAGCGACATGAAGGCTAAGTACCCCCAGTTGTTCCAGGAGAAAGTCTAGATAGAGAAAGTCCTCACGTGATTCACGATGGTTGTAACAGCTTCCAGCTTAATTTCGGGACGAAATTCCCTAAACAAGGGGAGGCTGTAACACCCCGTGTTTTCGTAAGTGAAAGTCAAAGTCAAGGTCAAAGTCAACGACCGATTTCGCGCAACTTGACTTGTAGAAATGTCTTTATTTTATTTATATTATGTAAGTGTCGTTCATTGCAATAATCGATGAGTATTAATCGTATTTCAATCGACCTACGACTGTGAACTATAGGAAGTAACAATGCGATAAAGCTAATCACTTGATAATCAAGCTATGCTAACTGAATCGACATCGAATCGTAACTCGAACTACGTAATTTACTTATTGTTTATACGTGTGTGTGTGTGCCTTACGTGTTACCTGTGCATGTCTATTTATTTATGTTGTGGTAATCAAGCGAACTCAATCGAAACTCGAAATCTAACTCGAACGCAATCGAACTCGAACTCGAATCACAAATCGAACCATAATAGATAGTGGAAAAGAGATTACGCTAGATACGAAGTAGTTAAGACTGAAAGTAATTTGACTAGGGAACCCTATCGAATCGAGCGGCGCGCAATCATAATCGAAATATCGAAAATCGTCGCGCGAAACACTCAAATGGTGCAACCGATCGATCAGGCTCCCAGCCGATCGAACAGCCAGCCGAACGGACTGCTGTCCGATCGGACAGGCTGTCCGATCGAGCTGCCAGCCGATCGGCCAGCCCTTTCCTCTTTTGTCATCCTATAAATACCCCTTTCATTGTCATTCTTTCCACTTTTGGAAACCCTTGTTCGACCAGCACGCTCAACTCGCCTTTTCTCAGATTTCTCCTAATTCCGGTAAGTTTTCGTCCTAAATCTTGTACTTTCCTGATCTATACACACTCCTACACCTTTCTATCTTTCAAATCTAAACTTTTAACCGTGAAATCATCAAGAATCAAGTGTTCTAGGATGGTGTCATCATGGGTTCTTGAAGAACTTCATGTTTTGGCCTCAATCCACCAAGAATGACTTGGATCTAGCCGATTTCCACATAAACAAACAAGGATCTTTTAAAGATCTGAACATACACATGGTGAAAAGGATTGAAGAATGGATTTTTCCCAACTTTCTTCAACTCTTTTCACTCGAACCAGTAGAAACGGAACCTGAGCCGGTTTATAAATCACTTCAGTGGTTATATGGCTCAAGATCTGGATTCTATCCCCGAGGTTAACCGACTCCGGGTTAAATGTTAAACTTCGTTCCGAACAGACCACCAACCGGATTTGGGTGATTCTTGTCCGACCCGGGAAACCAAGTAAGAACGAGGCGTCTATGGTTTTACTCGCTGTCAAAAAAATACCTCGATAAAATGACAAACAAACAGAACAACCAAAGTGTTAGACGCAAGGCTGATCAGGTCAGGATGCTGACTGATTGGGCTGCTGTCCGAAAGGACAGCCAACCGATCGGATAGTCAGCCGATCGACTGGCCAGCCGATCGGCTAGCACATGGTCCCACACAATCAACTTGCTTTGAAGAATGGTATTGAACGAGCTGTTGTTCGGTCGAACTACTGTTCGATCGGATTACTCTTCGGATCATGAGATACTATGCTTCAATACTTAAGCAATTTTCAACATGTTCAATGCACTAGAAGTGCCACCCGATCGAACAGTCGTCCGATCAGGTGACACCCTGTTGTCCGATCGAACAGCAGTTGTGCTATTCGATCGATCAACCATCCGATCCATTGCATCACACTTTACATTCATTAAAGTCTTTGACTTGTTGACCAGTCCGATCGAACACCTGTCCGATTCAAAGACTAAACCTTGAAATTCTGTTGAATGCCTAACCGATCGGGTTGCCGGCCGATCGAACAGCCGTCCGATCGACCGACCTGAAAGGCAAAGGTACTTCAATGTTTTCAAAATGCTACAACGAAAACTTCAAAGGTCAAGCCATCATACACAAACACATCCTTCTCAAAGGAAGGAACAATCCACTCGAACAGCCATCCGATCGGCCTACTGACCGACCGAACAGCAGACCGTACGGGCTGTCAGCCGAACGGTCAGCCGTCCGATCGAACTGCCGACCGATCGACCAGCTGTCCGACTCTTCCACCCTTGTGTCCCGTTATACGTTTCACTTATTGTTATGCTATCAAATCTATTCAGGCTAACCGTACTCGCTAAGCGCTCCCTTCAATCCATAAATCACTGTGAGTATACTCGATCCCTTATTGCTTTAAGCACTTTTGGGGTGTTACATACGTTACGAATATTCAAACTATAACTATCACACTACTCAAACTGTTTGAACGCTAACCATTAATGCATGTTATACGTGGCTTATGAATGCTTGTTTGTTATGTTTACACATGGAACGCTGTCTACCTGCCTTAGCAACGATAGTACTATAGTTTGGACTCAGCACCCGTTCACACGGGGGTTGTTAAGGATCTTTTACTTGCATGGATTACAGTGGTAATCATTTATTGCGAACTGCCTCAGGCAGTCAACCCGCAGTCATTGGTATCGATGGATCTATGTCGATAACTAACGTGATTCATTTCACTATGTGTACGTGCTGGTTATGCGTAAACGAATTCGAACTCTATATGCTATTATCAAACTTGTATGCTCACCTTTACATCTCATGTATTGACTTTATTTTAACGTATGTGACAGGTGCTTAGGATGCATGTGTGGTAGGAATTGGAAGCTAGAATAAAGCTTTAGAGCCCAACAAATAGTTGTCTGTAGATAACAAATCAGGGGTCTCTAGAAGCAGATAAACAATTGCTACTTATTTAAATCTGAGTTGTCGGAACAGAATATTTGTCTTGATGCTTGGCTGTAATAATTATTTGACTGTTTGAGATACGGTATGGGACGTATTATTTAAATTGAATAGTTTTGATAATTGTTGTGGAAACTTCTGGACAATCTGTTTCGCTCAGTGCCATGCCCCGATGATTCCGCCATCGGTTGGGGTGTGACAAAAACGGTATGGACTTAACAGATTCTGGAAGTCTTAACACACGTTATAAAAGAGGCTTAACACTCGTTATATCAGGTATACTATGTTGTTATTAAGTTACTATTGGAGTTTATGCATCCATTCTGGAAGTCTTAACACACGTTATAATAGAGGCTTAACACACGTTACACATGTTACAGTATGTATATACAAATCAAGGTGTTTTGGAAACCACTAGCTTATACATGACACCATGTTGGGTTAAACCAAGATTATAACAGAGGCTTAACACATGTTATCCCAGGTATACGGTGTTACAATATTTACTTGTACACGTGTTACGATCAGTATATGCACATCATGGTGTTTTGCAAACCACTTTCATATACATGAATACAAGTCGGGTTATAATGGATGCTTACATGTTATCATATGTATACAAGTGGGGTTACAACAAGATTACGATATTGTACAAGTGGGGTTACAACAAGATTACGATATTAACTAAGCTCACCATTAAACTCATCGCCCCCATCGACTGTTTTTACCCTTATCACATGTTAAGCAATTACATGTTCCGAACAGACAAATTGTAACACATGTTAGATCAGTATATACACATCATGGTGTTTTGTAAACCACTAGCTTATACATGAATACATGTCAGGTTACAAAAAGATTATAACAGAGGCTTAACACATGTTATACATTACAAAATGTTATCCCAGGTATACGGTGTTACAATATTTACTTGTATGTTCCATATTAACTTGTACACGTGTTACGATCAGTATATGCACATCGTGGTGTTTTGCAAACCACTTTCATATACATGAATACAAGTCGGGTTACATCATGGTGTTCTGTTATAGCATGAACCACCAACACATGTTATAAATGAACGAAGACTTCTTTTCCAAAGGATGTGACTTATTCAATTTCCTCGCATTAACGTCGTCTACATCCATCCAGCTGGTCAATTGAATATCTTTTATGGATCTATTTCTGTAAATCAACACACGTTACATATCATTCTAACAGGTGCTTAACACATGTTATGGGTCTGTCTCTGTAAATCAAGCAACCCAACAAAAAAACAATTATTGTTAAGATCAAAAGCCCCAAACAAGCAACCAAACCAACAAAAAAAACCCGTTCAAAATCTCATCCTAAAGTTTTGGATTTATTTAAAATACATGAACATTAACCATTACTAGAACACGCATTAACTTCGCCTACATCCATCCAGCTTGTCAATTGAATATCTTTATGGGTTTATTTCTGTAAATCAACACACGTTATATAACATTCTAACAGGGGGCTTAACACATGTTATGGGCCTGAGTCTGTGAATCAAGCAACCAAACAAAAAAACACTTACTGTTTAGATCAAAAACCCAAACAAGCAACCCAAACCAACAAAAAACAGCTATTGTTAAGATCAAAAGCCCCTAACAAGCAACCAAACCAACAAAAAAAACCAGTTCAAAATCTCATCCTAAAGTTTTTGATTTATTTAAAATACAAAATCATATTAACAACCATTACTATAACACTTTCAGCACACAAAAACATATTAATAACCATTTCAACACAAAATCAAGTGTGAAATGATATTTCAAGAACACTTACCGGATCTATAACCGTCCGATGAACACGAAGAAGATCTTTAAACCTTCTTCTCACACACACACTCGTGCGTGTGTCTTGTTCTCTCTCTGAAACAACATACTTCAAACTTCTTCTCTCTCACACACTTGTATGTGTGTTCTTGGTGTTATAGATGAACATGATGAAGATTGTTGTTTCTCTCTCTAAAACAAAAAATTCATCTCTCTAAAAACTTACATCCTGCCGTCGTTCTCTCTCTAAAACAACAATCTTCAAACATTTTCTCTTTCACACGATGTAGATCTGAACTTGAAGATCGAAACTTTCTCTCTCTAAAAACATTCATCTTGTCATCGTTCTTCTCACACACACACTCGTGCGTGTGTCTTTGTGATTTTTTCAGACCACATGATGCTGAAATTATCTTCAAAGGAAGATCACCATTGAAGGATCACCATTGAAGACCAAGAAACTTTTCTCTTTCACATGATGAAGAAAGAGGAGAGAGATGATGATACTAGTGGGTTTTGTCATTTCCAATGCCAAAAAGTGTTTTTCTTCTACCCAAAATGCCCTTCCAGCATCATTAATGTGTATTATAAGATTTCTTTTAATTCTAATTCTTACCAAAATGATGAGAGCCATTGATCAAGTTAGATGAAAGCTAATCAATGGATGACATTGGGTTTGCATAGTTTTTTAAAAAAGATAGAGTTTTCTATAGAGCCCAACCCTATATATATATATTATAACCATTAGATGAATAAGACGACTATAGTGTAATGGTTTGCGCATAGTCTTTTAGACTGTTGGTATTAGGTTCGATTCTTGTTTTCTAGTTGTTGTTTTTTTTTTTAGTTTTTTACATTAATATGAAACTTGACTACCGGAGCCCGTATTAAAAACCAAATGATGTACTCACAACTTCTAAAATTCTTAGAAGAGTTAATTGCTAAATTCGTCCCTGAGGTTTTACACAAATTGCTAGATCAGTCCAAAATCAAGATTTGCTGCTAAAACAGTCCAAAATCAAGATTTGTTTTGCTAATACAGTCCAAAAAATAGACGCCGTTAAATATAGCAGTTGGACTGTTTTAGCAACAAATCTTGATTTTGACTGTTTTAGCTGAAAATCTTGATTTTGGACTGATCTAGCAATTTGTGTAAAACCTCAGGCACGAATTTAGCAATATTCTAAACAAAGTGATTTTTTTAACTGTTTTTTATATTTAATGTGATATTAATACACCATTAATGAATTTCAATAAAAAAAAGTTCTAGTAAGACCATGGGTAATGGTTAATGCCCCTTAAGGGGCATTTTTTGCCACATCATCATCCTAATGCTCCATGTAATGGTTAATACTTCATAATGTCCATTCATTTATTAGTTTCCTTGTTTTTCTTCTTCATTGGGCATTATTCTAGAAATGCCCCTCACTCTTCATGCCCTATAATGCCCATGAGGAATGGTATAAGGGCGTTATCAAAACTTTTCATGCCCCTATAAAGCCCCATTACGAATGGTCTAATTTCTTCAAATATAATAAGTGATGTCATCTTAAACTTTAATTATGATACATATAATGCATTTCGAATTTATTAAGTTTTTTTGGTAATTAATATGATATTAATACACCATAATGGAATTTTAACAAAAAAGAAAAAAAAAACTATTCATTTTTTCAACATCATAAGATTACCGGGAAAAACCCGTTTGGCTCAAGGATCGAACCCGAGTCGTCCACCATCAATTACGGGGAAAACCCGGTAACCCACTCGCCCGTAGGCACGACGGTAAAATTACCGGTAAATACATTTTTTCTTAAATATCGTGGTTTAGTGTGAAAAGAAAAGGCTAAGAAACCCAATTAAATTTCTTATGATGTTGCCAATGACCTCTACTCCGAGGGTAACCCGAGTCGTCCACCACCAATTCCGGGGAAAACCCAGTAACCCACCCGCCCGTAGGCACGACGGTAAAATTACCGGTAAAACCCGTTTGGCTCAAGGATCGAACCCAGGTTTCCCTCGGTCTCCTATCACTGCTCACCAGTGCCTCACTCATTTTTTGCACCAAATGAGAATTGAACCTGAATCTTCAAAGAATAACTCAAGTCCTCATACTTGAGCTAGAGGTCATTGGCAACATCATAAGAAATTTAATTTGGTTTCTTAGCTTTTTCTTTTCACACTAAACCACGATATTTAAGAAAAAATGTATTTACTGGTAATTTTACCATCCTGCCTACGGGCGGGTGGGTTACCGGGTTTTCCCCGGAATTGGTAGTGGACAACTCGGGTTACCCTCGGAGTACTCCGTTTGTCCAGTGGGTGCCCCAAGAGTGCTCGGGATTGATTTGTTGGCCGTTCAAAAAAAATTTCTTATGATGTTGAAAAAATGAATAGTCTTTTTTTGTTAAAATTCCATTATGGTGTATTAATATCATATTAATTACCAAAAAAAAACTTAATATTCGAAATGCATTATATGTATCATAATTAAAGTTTAAGATGACATAACGATAATACAATTACATGGAAAAAAATAACTAACAAATAAAAAATCACTTATTATATTTGAAGAAATTACTAGAACTTTTTTTTTTATTGAAATTCATTAATGGTGTATTAATATCAAATTAAATAAAAAAAACAGTTAAAAAATCACTTTTGTTGATGCACAAGAATGTCTGTTGACTGCATCTTCATCAAGTCTTATTTCAAGAAAGTCAAGATTGGATCTTAAATGTTAAATTAGGGTTTAGTTTTGATTTAGGAAGTGCTTATAAGGGTTCCGTTTGAAACTAATGTTTGAAATAGAGGGTTCCGTTTGAAACATAAGGGTTCCGTTTGAAATCAACGTTTGAGATAGGGTTCCGTTTGAGTATGTCGTTTGAACCATTATGTTAGGATTCAAACGGAAGGGTCTTTGTCTATATATAGGTGTGTGATAGTCTCATTTCAAACGGAACAGTAGGAGGTCATTGTGTGAATCACGAAGTGCTGCCGGATTTGTGTTAGAAAACATTGTACAAGCACACGGTTGATAATATAAAGAAAGATTAAAGGATACAAGTTGTTTTGGACGTCGTTTACTTTGATTCCGCCTTAGTAATCGATGTTGAACTACCTTAACTGACTTTCAGGGTCACGTACACGATCCAACAAGTGGTATCAGAGCTCAGGACGAGGAGTTCATACCAAATACAGCTTGAAATCATCGGATTATCTCACTTCTACCTTTCTTTTCTGATTTTAACTATTTCTCGCGGTTAAAATGGCTTGAAACGTTCACATAGCAAACGAAATTCACTAATAACTAATCCTTGAAATTTTGAAACCAAAATTCGACCTAAAACTGATCTAAATCATTCGGACCGTTTGAAAAGTTTCGCGATTTGCTGACGTCACCGTTTGAAAATTGACTCAATCGTTTGAAATTGACATATATCGTTTGAAATTGATCTATTGTTTGAAAACAAGCTGATCGTTTGAAGTAATCGTTTGAAAATGGTGTTTGTCGTTTGAAAATGTTTATCGTTTGAAATGTGTATCGTTTGAAACTAGCTGATCGTTTGAAAACAGTTGTCGTTTGAAAACAGTCCATCGTTTGAATCTTTGTCGTTTGAAACTTTTGATTCAAACGGAACAGTCCATCGTTTGAATCTTTGTCGTTTGAAACTAGTTCATTTGAACAATTGTGGGAACTATTCCGTTTGAACAAGTTTCGTTTGAATCTGATATTTTCCAAAACCAAAATTTTTCTAAGTGTTGTCTGATTTTACAGGTACATTCACGATGGATGATATTTTCTTAAACCCGTTTAGCGACATGTACGCGTTCGCTGGAGATTCTGGAAACGATAATACTTCGTCAAGCAATGTGAATGATAACACGCCAAAAGAGAAGAAAAAGGAAGCTTGGGAGTCAGAAAGTGCTTTCAGAACATTTAATAAACCTCCAAAACTTATGGCTATTGAGGAGTATAGTCGGTGGTCCGGAAAGTTTGAAGACTGGTTGATGGCATTCGCATTTCCTAGCTGGAAAAGTTTGAAAAATGGTTATGCCAATGGAAAGAAACATGGTGAAACTTTAAGAGCAGCTGAGGAGATTGAATCATTTGTAGCTGAACAAAAGTGTGTGGCGTTGTTATTTCAGTCAGTCCGGGAAGACATAATCTCATTGATCGATTATTCAAACGCAAAAGATCTTTGGGAAAAGTTAGAAAAGAAATGTTTAGGAAGTACTGATATCGTGAAAAACAAAAAGAAACTTCTTAGGAAAGAATTTGATATGTTTGGTTGTCTTAAGAATGAGTCAGTGTGTAAAATGATTGAAAGGTTCGGTCATCTGAAGCTGGAATTAGCAAGACATGATATCAGATATTCTGATGATGAGCAAGTAGACAAGTTGTTCGATTCGTTGCCAGACGAGATGGAGTGGAGATATTATGCTCTCATGCTTAAGAACACTATTCCTTCTGAATTGTTGAAACCAGATTTGGTGATTGAGAAACTTGAAAGTCATGAGTTGGAGTTAAAGAAGACGTACAAAGTTAATCATTCATCTTATCAACAGAATCTGGATCTATACTATCCAAAGAGCATGATGCCGAAAGCCACTTCTCCAAAAACTGCATTTTCTGCTGAAAATGTGTCGATAGCCAGCAAAGAAAGTCAAAGTGGTCAAAGCAGTGGAAGTCACAGTGGTTTTCACAGTGGATCTTCATCTTCTGGAAATGCTGATGCAAAGAATCATTTTCAATGCAATATTGCAATAGACTTGAAGAATGCTCAAAATTTTGACAAAGAGTCAGCAAAGCAGCAAATGATCTTTCTAGCATCGGTGTTGGAATCGTATGAAGGATTGGTAGCTGGGAAGATTGGCAATACAAATCTGACGAAAGAAGATTACGATCAGATTGATCCGGAGGAAATGGAACTGATCGATATTCGTTGGGCTATGGCAAGTGCTGTTCGTCGTGCACAAAGATTCATGGAAATTACTGGCAGAAAAACAATTGGTGGTGCTTCTACTAAGCTGGGGTTCGATAAATCCAAAGTGACATGTTTCAAATGTAAGCAGAAGGGTCACTTTAAGAGAGAATGCCGAAACGCTTATGCTGATGAGTCGGAGAACCCTTTCAGAGATGATTACTACAAGAAGGCGATTTATCACCAGAACAAATCTGAGCCGCCTAGATTGAACCAAGTTGAAGACAATAGAGAGAAATCTAGAGCTCTTGCGGTGATTTACGATGATGAGGGTTATGATTGGAGTCAAGAGGTTCTACCGGAAGAAGATGCGGTTGGTTACGCATTTATGGCGAGAAATGACGTTCCTATTCCATGGAAAGACGATCGAACTGAAGAGCAAAAATATCAATACAGAAAAATGATTGCTGAAAACAAAATCATTAGAATATCTCGTATCTTTCTGGAAGCAAGAAGAGCCAATAGATGGGATCCAGATAGAGAGTGCTATCTTGATGAGTATGGAAATATTGCAATTGATGATAGTACACTTGATATTGAAGCTATAATCCAGCAATACAAAGAAGATGATGAGTACTGGCAACACAAATGGTGGGGAACTCCAACTTCGAAAATGATTGAAGAAGAGAGAGAGAAAGAGAGAAAGGAGAAAGAAGAGATCGAGAAAGAAAAGAAGATTGATACTGGAGTTATTGACACAACGCAGGAGTTGACTGCTGAGAATCTTGGAAGAATGGCTGACAAAGTGCTAGCTGCTAAGGCACTTGAGGTAGACTCTAACTCTGTGTCTGAGTCAAAAAGCCAGGTCAGTTCAGATGTGTCAACGAATGTGTCAGGTAAGAAAATCGATGGAAATGCTGATTGCAAAAATTGCAACAAAGAGTGCAAATTTTGTAGCACAGTCACGTATCTCAACGGAAAGAAAGTTGATGATCTGACAGCCAAGGTCAGAAGCGTTGAGAATCAGATTCTTGATCGTGACAAAACAGTTAAAGCTTCAACTGAACGGATAAGAGAATTAACTAAACAAATTGAAAATGATAAAATTGATCATGACAAAATTAAACAAGAAAATGAAAAGTTGATTCTTGAAAACCGTCAGATTTTTGAAAAATTTGAAAAACTCAAAAGTACATTGAAAGATTGTGATGATCGAAATGGTAAAACTTTTAAAGAAAATGAACATCTAAGAGCAGTGCTTAGAGTCAAAGAAGAATCAATCAATCAACAACTGGATGAAATCGCTAAATTAAAACTTAAAGTTCAAGAGGTTGTAATCGAAAATGAGCGAATCCAGTTGAAGCTTAACAGTTACAACTCCGCAAGCTTTGTTTTGCAACATATCATTCCCAAACCCATCGGGAAAGACAAAGCGGGCGAAGATGTGTATTGTGATGGAACTGGGGTGGGGTTTCATCAAGTTCCACCACCTGTTCTTGATAAGTATATGAAAAAACAATCTGGGTTGGTTGAAATTGAGGAAGAAAAAGAAGTTAAACTTCCGGAGAACATTGATGTCACTTTTACATCATCTGATGATAGTGTTCAGACAGAGATTGTTAAGAGCACAGCTGAAAGTGTTTTGAATAGTGATTCAGCTGAAGATGATGGGTGTTTCTTGGACAAATACATTCAGAAATCAAAATCCAAAAACAACTTAAGTGATGAACCGGGTCTTGTGATGTACAAGATGGCTGGATCTGATAAGTTGTATTCGGATTCTGAATTTCCCATTGAGAATGTTAATGTGAAAAAGTTGACGAATGTTTTCAAGTTAGTTGAAGTTGAGTTGTCAGAAGTGAACAGTTTGAGTCAAACAAAAAGGCAAATGAATTTTGAGAAAGATAAAGCTTACTACAAAAGGCCTGTTGTTCCACCACGGTTTTATAATAACAATCGAAACAGTTGGTCGGGTGGTTATCGGGGTGGTAATAGTTATCAGAAGAAGAGTTTTCAAAACAAAAGATTTGCTGAAAAGAAGGTGTTTGTGAACAGTTCAAGTTCACTTTTTGATGAGGAAAATGAAAATTTTTCAAAATCAAATAAAGAGTTCTTTGAGAAAAGAGCTTCACATTATCAGTCTGAAGGCACAAGTCTAGGTGTTGATACTCGAACATGTTTTAGATGTAACAAAGTTGGTCACATTGCAAGAAATTGCACCAACTCCAAGCCTAAGATTGAAAATGTGAAGATTCAACAGAAGAAAGTTGATGTGAAGGGTAAAGCACCAATTGTTGTTGAGAAAAAGAGTGTGAAAAATAACAACATCAAAGTGAAAAATGAACCTGTAAAGAAAGTGGTAACTAAAAACGACAAGTTTTATAAACAGGTTGCATTATCTCAACAAGTTTGGAAACCAAAAACTGAAATGAAAATCTCAACTTCTGAAGTGAAAAAGGCTGAAGAATCAATTTCGGTTGATTATGATGCAAATTTTCCACCTTTGAAGGCTGAAAATTTCAAAATTCAAATTGCGAGAGTCAAGGCTACACCTAAGGCTGATGAGGCCTGGGTGGACACCATGTTCGAATAAGCAGTTTGAATGGCCGGAGCTTCCTGGTTCGCGAAGCATGAATCGGCATCTTTATTAAGGTTGGTTAATTTGAAGTTTGATATGTGCAGGATCTTCCAAGAGCCATTTCAAGATGGATCATGGATAGTGGCGCATCTCGACATATGACAGGAAAAACTGCATTACTGTATGATGTGAAGAATATCAATGGTGGTTATGTGGGATTTGCAGGTCATGAAGGTGGTAGAATTGTTGGTGAAGGAACGTTATCCAATGGAATTGTAACGTTTGAGAGAGTTAACTACATCACTGAGCTGGAGAACAATCTGCTTAGTATCTCGTAGATTTGTGATAATCAGTATACTACTCACTTCACTGATAAGGAATGTTTGATCTTGAAACCTGGTTTTGTTATTCCTGAAGATTGGATTATTATGAGGGCACCTAGAGTGAATGATTTATATGTGTTAGATATGTCTGTAGCAACTACAACTACTGGTCAAGCACATTATTTTGTGTCTAGAGCAACTGAGAAAGAATCGAGATTGTGGCACCGAAAGATGGGGCATATTCACCTAAGGAAGATGAATCACTTGGTGCACAATGATTTGGTATTGGGTGTTAATATCAAAGGTTTTCATCTGGAAGGGGAGTGCATTAGCTGCATCAAAGGCAAGCAGAAGAAAAAGTCACACCCTACAAAGCAAGTCAATTCAGTTTCGAGACCTCTGGAAAGACTTCACATGGATTTGTTTGGTCCGGTGAATGTCAAGAGTATTACAGGAGATTACTATTGTTTGGTCGTTACTGATGATTATTCCAGATTTTCGTGGGTTTCTTTCTTGAAGACGAAAGATGAAACATTTGACAGTTTGATGGGGCTGTTCAGGAAGATTGAGAATTTGTACCAAAGGCGTATCAAGAGAATTCGAAGTGATAATGGTACTGAATTCAAGAACAGCAAGATGGAAGAATTTTGTGATGAAAGAGGTATTTTGCATGAGTTTAGTGCTCCGTACACTCCACAACAGAATGGAGTCGCAGAACGCAAAAACCGGACGCTAATCGAGACAGCTAGAACTATGCTCGCAGATTCAAAGTTACCGATTAATTTTTGGGCTGAAGCTGTTTCTGCCGCATGTTATACGCTCAACAGGGTTCTCACTGTCAAGAAGTTCAACAAAACATGCTTTGAGCTAATCAATAACCGCAAACCGAATTTGAAGTATCTAGAACCGTTCGGGTCACCTTGTACGGTTATAGAGCCTCATGGAAAGTTTGGTCCGAAGAGCATTGAGGGAATATTTGTTGGTTTTTCAAATCCGTTGAGACGTGTCTTCGTTCCAAGTGAGAAGCGGATTATTGAAGCTGCAAATGTTGAATGTCAAGGTTATACTATGCCGCCGCAGAATCCTGGTGATTCATGGCGTTATCATTATGACAAACTTTGGGATTCGTTTGACATGAGAGAAGAATCAGAGGATGAAGAAGATTTCTTTGATGAGTTGGATATTTTGCGTGAATATGAATCGCAGTTAAGGTTCCCAGCTGAGTATTCGAGGAGACCACAGGAAACTTCAAATGATAATGAAGCAGGTCCAAGTAATGCTGGTGAACATGATGATGTCCAACAGAATGAAGTTGCTCAAGATAATCAGTCGGCTCAGAATGATAATCTAGAAGCTGAAAACATGCCAGTCTTTGATCATGGTGATTCAGATTCAGATTCTGAGGGGGAGCAAATTCAGATTTCAGGTCAAACAAACCAAGTTGGTGAACAAGATGCAGAGCAGAATGTTACTAATCTGGAGGGAAATGTAGATGTTCCAAGTGAAGTGATGCCGCGAACTTTTTCATATCATCCAGAGGAGTTGATCATAGGAGAATTGCAGACAGGCGTTCGCACTCGAAATCAGATTGATAAAGGGCTTACGTGTTTTTATACAAAAGTTGCTCCTTTGCAAACTGAATTCTCATTAAGTTGTTTTATCTCGCAGGTTGAGCCAAGAACTTACAAAGAGGCGCTTACTGAAGACTCTTGGGTCAATGCAATGCAGGAGGAACTTAGTCAATTCGAGAAATTGGGAGTTTGGAAGTTAGTTGATTTGCCGGATGGTCAGAGAAAGATTAACACCAAGTGGGTGTTCAAGTGTAAGAGGGATGATAGAGGAGTTGTCGTAAGGAACAAAGCTCGACTCGTTGTTCAGGGATTTAGTCAACATGAGGGAATTGATTTTACCGAAGTCTATGCTCCTGTAGCACGACTAGAGGCAATCAGAATTTTCCTAGCATTTGCGTCTTGGAAGAACTTCAAAGTATATCAGTTGGATGTTAAATCGGCGTTTCTTTACGGGAAGGTTAAAGAGGAGGTTTATGTCGGTCAGCCACCGGGCTTCACCGATCCAATCCACAAAAATAAGGTCTACTTATTGGACAAAGCGCTGTATGGTTTACACCAGGCCCCGAGAGCCTGGTACGAGACTTTGTCTCAACACCTACTAGCCAACAAGTTCATTCGTGGAAAAGTGGATGCCACTCTCTTCACTAAAGAAGTCGAAGGTCATCTTTTGATAGTACAGATTTATGTGGACGATATAATCTTTGGGTCGACAAATGAAAATCTATGCAAAGATTTTGAATCAGAGATGAAGCAGAAGTTTGAAATGTCATCAATGGGGGAGATGAAATTCTTTCTGGGATTACAAGTTGAACAACTTCCTGAGGGAATTTTCATTCATCAGTCAAAGTACGTTCATGATATCTTGGAGAAATTTGGGATGTCAGGTTCTACTCCAGCTGCTACCCCACTTGCAACAAATCATGGGATTCACCCAGATCTCACCGGAGACAGGGCTGATGAAACGTTTTACCGTTCCATGATAGGTTCTTTAATGTACCTAACTGCTTCACGTCCTGATATTATGTACCCAACGTGCCTCGCAGCAAGATTTCAGTCTAACCCGAGAGCATCACATATGATCATTGTGAAGAGGATATTACGCTACCTGAAAGGAACTCCTTCATTGGGGTTGTGGTATCCTAGGAAAGGCGAATTTACGCTCGAAGGGTATTCCGATTCGGATTTCGGATGCTGCAAAGTCAATTCAAAATCAACAACTGCAGGATGCCAGTTCTTTGGTCCTAGATTGGTTACCTGGCAGTGTAAGAAACAAACGTCTGTGGCGTTATCTACATGTGAAGCTGAGTATGTTTCTGCTAGCAGTTGCTGCTCTCAGATCTTGTGGATACAGCAACAGATGCGCGACTACGGTTTGCAGTTTCTTAACACACCTCTTTTTGGTGATAATGAGGCCGCAATAAATATAACTAAAAATCCAGTACATCACGCTAAAACTAAACACATAGAAATTCGTCATCACTTTATTCGTGATTGCTTTGAGAAAAAGTTGATACGAATTGAGAAAATCCACACTGACGAACAGAAAGCTGATTTACATACCAAAGCTTTTGATAAAAATCGGTTTAAATATTTGTTAAAACTGAATGGTATGAAGCTTCTGTCGGTGTCGGATGGCATAATTGGCGTTGATGAGAGTACTGTTGTGGATGAAGACGAGAAACAATCTGCAATGGTTTGTCGAATTTTTACTTGTTTTGGTATTTAGGGGGAGTAGATGTTTGTACATAGTTATATTTTCAGAAAATACAAAAACAGTAAAAAATGCAAAAATACAAAAACATGATAAAATCTGAAAAAGAGCTTGTGTATATAGGGAAAATGATAGTATGCTAAAGATTTGAAATGTTTAAAAGGTTAAACAGTCTCGCTGATGATGTGTCGATAGGTTTTCGCACATTTAGTAGATTTATTCGGGATATAAACCTAAAATTCAAACTTGTGAATTCGTGGGGAACACTACTTGGATATATAGGTAACCCCTGAAATCTCGTTTGAAAGGTCCCATATTCTGAGATACTAGGTCTTTATACTCAGTGATATCTGGGGTATTATTCCGGGACTTCTGCTGAAAGAAATTTCTGACCTAGTCCTCGAATAATACTTTCTGCAAATGCTTGAAACATAGCATCGCCCTCAGCAAGCTGATGAAACAATAAAATTGATAGTCGCTGCTGTTGTAAGCAAAAAAGATCCTCTAAAGGGGACACACCGAAAAGTCGAAGCCGTCATCTCTCTGCGTATCGAAAGATCGACCTGAGCTCTCACGGCCCTCGCATTTAACCCCTGACAGATATCATTTGTGGTATACTCACCTGTAAGACTGAATATCTGGGATTCTGGATACGGGAGTATATTCAAGAGGTGGGACACATGAATGATCTAAGTTCTTAATTCATCTAAATCGTATCCTGAGTAAATTGAAATTTGTGTGGGAATTTAAGATGGATCAGTATATCGACAATCGAAGTGAATTGTTTAAGTCTGAGTATGTAATGTAGCTTAACGGTACTTGTGATTTGTCTGAAAAGCTGATATGATTCCCTGACACGCTCGCAAAAATATGTTTGTAAATAGTTTACTTTGTTTACTTTCTGAAATTTAAGTTTTCTGTATTTCATTTCTTAGTTTAGAAAACTTTGATAAAATCCAAAAAGATTTTATTTCTGTTTTATTTTTCTGACAAACCAAAGTGGAGAGTTGATTGTTGGATTCTCAGATGTTTGAAGCAGATGCAGGAGATTCTGGACTGAAGAATGAGGAGAGCTTACTTTGAAGAAGTTTATATTGTTTGAAATGATAAAAACAAGTTCATTAACTTGATACTTGTTATTTTCAGTAAATGTTTGAAATTGTTGTTTTAAAATCAGTATTGTTTCGTCAAAAGATCAACCAAGGTCATTAATTTGGACTTGGTAGATTAATCAAATAATCAGGGTCATTAACTTGAACCTGAATACTTGAGTGGATTTCTAAAGCTGATTAAGTTTGTGATTTTATGTTTGAAAGATAGAATTGTAATGTTTGTTGGTTGAGTAACAGGTTTGAATTTCATTATTCCCAAAGGAAGCTATTTGTCAAAGCTTGAACCAGATATCTCAGATTTAGCATATCGAGAGGGGGAGTCTGCGAAAGGGGAAGTCTGGATCAACAGTATATGGGAGTGTGAAGATAGAGTGCTTATGATGAAAAGACAGAGTTAGAGAAAAGACTAAGACTGAAGACTCAGGATCTGAAGACTACGTCAACATCCAAGGGGGAGTCTGTTGATGCACAAGAATGTCTGTTGACTGCATCTTCATCAAGTCTTATTTCAAGAAAGTCAAGATTGGATCTTAAATGTCAAATTAGGGTTTAGTTTTGATTTAGGAAGTGCTTATAAGGGTTTCGTTTGAAACTAATGTTTGAAATAGAGGGTTCCGTTTGAAACATAAGGGTTCCGTTTGAAATCAACGTTTGAGATAGGGTTCCGTTTGAGTATGCCGTTTGAACCATTATGTTAGGATTCAAACGGAAGGGTCTTTGTCTATATATAGGTGTGTGATAGTCTCATTTCAAACGGAACAGTAGGAGGTCATTGTGTGAATCACGAAGTGCTGCCGGATTTGTGTTAGAAAACATTGTACAAGCACACGGTTGATAATATAAAGAAAGATTAAAGGATACAAGTTGTTTTGGACGTCGTTTACTTTGATTCCGCCTTAGTAATCGATGTTGAACTACCTTAACTGACTTTCAGGGTCACGTACACGATCCAACAACTTTTTTTTGAGAAAATTGCTAAATTCGTCCCTGAGGTTTTACACAAATTGCTAGATCAGTCCAAAATCAAGATTTGCTGCTAAAACAATCCAAATTAAGATTTGTTGCTAAAACAGTACAACTGCTATATTTAACGGCGTTTGTTTTTTAGACTGTATTAGCAAAAAAAAAATCTTGATTTTGGACAGTTTTAGCAGCAAATCTTGATTTTGGACTAATCTAGCAATCTTTGTAAAACCTCAGGGACGAAGCTTTATTACATATTTCCCCAACCCATAAATTTAATTACATATTTCCCCTTCCTAAAGAAGCCTTATTATATATTTCTCCAATCTCTAAATTTTTATTATATATTTCCCCAACCCATAAATCTAAAAAATGTCCGCTCCTTGTCAAGTACCTCCGAAGACGAACCTCCATTCAAGTGCGTCTGGACGGATGACGTCATCTCAGTTGACTACTATAAATACCCCATCAAGTACAAAGCCAAGTACGATTTTCTGAACCTTCGTCCTTACTTTCTCTCTCTACTTTCTCTCTCTACCAATACTTATCCTCACGCCGGAGGGTGGTCGCAGAGGGGCCCTCCCATCTCTGCGGCGAGCCTAACGGATTTCTGTTTTGCAGGACTGTTCCTCAAGCCCTCTTACAAGATCCAAACCCTCGTTTACAGGCTCCGGCCTAAACACGATTCTTTGGTTCTTCATATAGAATTACTATTTTACCCCTAATAAATTCAATGATGATTTAGTTAATCTCGGGGACACAAGGGTCAAGTTATCAAGTATTCATTGATCATGTCAATTCCACTTTGGCCAGTTAATCAAAATCAGCTACCTTCATGTCGAATATTTCTATAAAACATCTTGTTACAACCCGATTATAAGTATCTTGCAATTTTGTGTGTTTCTTTTCTTATTTTAATTTTCAGTTTAAGTGACCAGTTACTTAATTAAACACACTTTTTAAATTTTATCAAACAAGACGTATTACACAATATGCTAGTTATTTAATGATTGTTACTTTTAAATTTATAATTATTGTAGGAAGCTAGGAAATATATTGTAGTTATTTATTTAATAAACTCATTAGGGGTAAAATGGTAATTCTATAAGAGCATTTTTAATTAAATGGACAAATATGTAATATATGGGGTTTAGGAAGGTGAAATATGTAATTAAATTTAGAGATTGGGGAAATATGTAATAAGGATTCTTTAGGGAGAGGAAATATGTAATTAAATTTATCGGTTGGGGAAATATGTAATAAAGCTTCTTAGGAGGGGGAAATATGTAAAAATCCCTAGAAAATATTAAGATATCCGTAGCTGGCATACGCATTGGTGGGTGTACGTATGCGCCGAGTTGAACTTGAGTCCTTGACACTTAGGCAATCTGGAACATACGCTGCAAATATGTCATACATTATACATATTAATACCTATGTCATTTTAATATTATGATTTTGCTATGTTTATTGATATAACATTAATCCTGTTTAAAAAAAATTGTTTATATCATTTGTTAATGTCTAAGGGCCTTTTTTTACAACTTGTACAAGGCACTTAAATCCTCGAGGCCCGCCTTACATACTAATGCACCTTTAATAATACATGTGTATCCCGTCACATGACGCAAGCATCCTTCTAGTTAGATGCAACGCTTTTAATGTTCAAATTTAGTGAAAACCCATTTTTTTCATAAAGCTTAGGGAATATGGTGATTTTATTATATTTTTTTATTTATTATTGATACGTGTTTGTGCCTTTTTGTTGGGACTTGGCCGGAGGTGGTAGTGACTAGTGAGGTCAATGAATCCTAAATTTGAGGGACCAAACTTACAGCTAATCACAAGATAAGGGTGGTGTTATGTAAATTACTCCTAGACAAGTTGAGGCTTCCAACATGCACTGAACAAACTCTACATATACGTACGATAAACCAACTAACATCAATCATATCAAGCTAAACAACACATATAATCTCATGGCCGAACTCGAAAATACCCCGCACCAGATCTTCAAAGGCCTCTTTGACCGCTGGCTTTGCGAGCTAAACACCAACCTAGAACAGCTCGTCACCGCCGCGAATAGCCACAATTGCAATGACAATAAAGACGATTCTGATTCGGTTTTGCGCCTACTGATCCTTAAATCAGTAGGGCACTACGAGGAGTACTACAAGATGAAATCAGATGCAGCAAAAGGAGACATTATTTCAATGTTTGCGCCTGCGTGGCTGACTTCCCTGGAGGATGCCTTTTTGTGGATCGCCGGATGGCGACCCACGATGGTCATCCACCTGTTGTATTCAAAATCAGGTATTGTTGATGGAGTTCTATATGTTATTATTTATCATTTATATTTAAGTTTGTTTGTTAGTCATTAATTTAACCAGTTTCATTTCGAGTCGGGTCTTCTTAAAAGAGTTATTTATCTACTACTGAAACTATTATTATTATTATTATTATTATTATTATTATTATTATTATTATTATTATTATTGTTATTGTTATTGTTTTGTTTTTTTTTTTTTTTTTAAAGGTATTGTTTTGTTTGTTAGTCATTAATTTAATCAGTTTCATTTCGAGTCGGGTCTTCTTAAAAGAGTTATTTATCTACTACTGAAACTATTATTATTATTATTATTATTATTATTATTGTTATTATTATTATTATTATTATACTTATTGTTATTGTTATTGTTATTGTTATTTTTATTTTATTGTTATTCTTATTCTTATTCTTATTCTTATTCTTCTTCTTCTTCTTCTTCTTCTTCTTCTTATTATTATTATTATTATTATTATTATTATTATTATTATAATAAAATGTTTAAATGATTAAAAAACTTTTATTTAAGTAAAAAATTAAGTATGTTTGTTGGTTATTATTTGATTTACCAATTAGAATCAAGTCTGTTTGTTTGTTATTATTTAATCTTGTGTTCCAATCAGGTATCCAGCTTGAGGCTAGTCTAGCTAACCTAATTCCCCTATTAACCGTGGGCGATTTAGGAGATTTGAATTTGAATCAACTCAATCGAGTCGAAGAATTACATAAGAAAACGGTTCGTGAAGAGAGAAGGATAAGTGAGAAAATGGCGAAGGTGCAGGAATCGGCTGCGGACACATCCATGGTGGATCTCTCCAACGCGATTTCGGAGATGATCAGGGAAGAGAATGAAGATGGAGTGATGGACAATAATGGTAGAGTGGAATCAACGCTCGAGCCGAAGACGGATGCGTTGGAAGAGGTGGTACGCATGGCGGATGTGCTAAGGATGGAGACGTTGAAGGCGGTTATCGAGATTCTGACGCCGATCCAAGGGGTGTACTTTTTGATCGCTGCGGCAGAGCTTCGTCTTCGGGTACACGATTGGGGGTTAAAGAGGGACGATGACTAAATGCGGAAGAAATAAAAAATCAAATGTAACAACCCAATAACAAGGGCCTTAATAAAATCTTATGTTTAGAATATATCATCATCGTACTCAGTAAATAATCACCAATAGTAAAGCTAGCATAGGGTCTGATGAGTGTAAGATGTAGACCCCCGGCTCCAATGAAACCCCCGGCTCGATAGTAGTTTTGCATCAAGCCTTGAACATAAGGCACATAACACTCAGAAATTAAGACAAATGCCGATTAGTGCATGTACTCCCTTGTCTTTCGGCTATCAGCGCCACCATATGATGCATGATTAACCATCCTCTCTTTTAATGTTATTTTCACGAAATTAGTAACATAACGTTAAAATTATCGCACTTTCACTTTTGCCCTCCTAGCGCCCACACATATATAAATTATATGTGCATACCGCAAACACGGCGTATATGTGTTGAATATACAAAATATTAAAACTATGCTAATATTTTTTTAGGGTGGAGATACAATGGAAGTTTATTTGGCTAGGAAGGATAGGAAGTGATCTTGACCATCCATTAAGTTAATCAAGGGCTAAGATTAAATCTGGCAAATTGAAATGAAGAAAAGAGGCGCGTGAGTTTGTTCAAGGGCATTCTAGTCAATCCAAGCCAATAGTTTCTCTCTCCTCCAATTCCCCCCATTTTTTAAACGTTAATAACTCTTTCATACGACATTATTTTTTTATAAAAATTGCACCAAAAAAACGAGCGTTTTTTTTATCTTTAAAACGAGTATACTATTGCTATATTTTAAAAAAAAAAAATTAAAACCCAGTTGCGTAAAACGCAATAGAAAAACCACCAGTTACGTAAAACGCAATGAAAAAAAAAACCTAAAAAATGACATTTTTCTAAAACGCAAAGCACCAAAAACACAAAGAAATGACTTATTTGTAAAACGCAATGGCCAGAAAACACATAAAAATGTGTTTTACCTAAAACGCAATGCACCAAAAACACAAATAAATGACTTATTTGTAAAACGCAATGGCCAGAATACACTTAAAATGTCTGTTTTCTAAAACGCAATGGACTGAAAACACATAAAAAAGTGTTTTACCTAAAACGCAATGCACAAAAAACACAAAGAAATGTCTTATATGTAAAACGCAAT
This sequence comes from Helianthus tuberosus, assembly GCA_030545235.1. NCBI lineage: Eukaryota > Viridiplantae > Streptophyta > Magnoliopsida > Asterales > Asteraceae > Helianthus > Helianthus tuberosus. Next base: position 64,095,432 of record CM060354.1, read on the forward strand.
GGCAAGAAAACACTTAAAAATGACTCATTCTAAAACGCAATGGACTGAAAACACCTAAAAAATGTGTTTTACCTAAAACACAATGACTAAAAACACTTAAAAATGTGTTTTTTTCTAAAACGCAATAGCCAGAAACCACATAAAACTCTCTTATTTCTAAAACGCAATGGACACATAAAACTGTCTGTCACTGTGAACTGTCTGAATTGTCTACGAATTACTGTCTTCGAAATGAGCCAATTTATGGAAATTTAATTTTTCTGATGCGTTTTTAGTACAGCTCAACCCCAGCCAGGGGCTCTGCCCCTTGGACCCCGCCAGGGGCTGCCGCCCCTGGGACCCCGCTACCGGGGGCTGCCGCCCCCGGACCCCCGCAAAGATCGTAAAACGCAATGAATAAATCAAAAACCTAGATCATGAAAATGAAATTAAAGAATTTCTTACATGGATCGAAGCCGATTTCTTCATCAATTGACGAAATTTGAATGATAGAAACACTTATCAACGCTCGAATCGAACGAATCGAGTGATTATCTCCAAAATCACCGGAAAAAACGAGATTTTTTTATGAAATTAAACTGGGTTTTCTTCAAAAAAAAAGCTGAAGAACACGTTGATCGGGTTCTGAATCATTGATTTGTGATGAAAATCGCACTATAATGTAGTGATTATTGAGATAGAAAGTGAAGAAATAGTTGAAGATAGTGGGTTTTGAAAATGATGGGTTTTTGAATTTACTGGGTTTTGAAAAAGGAAGAAGAAGGAGTTGGAATGACTAAAATACCCTTTCTCTTTATTTTAAAATTTACCACATGTCATAATCCTATGACTTCCTATCCTTCCTAGCGAAAATTAACTTCATATTTGATCTTTACCCTATTTTTTATTAGTAATAGTAATGACAGTGAAATATTTAATCATATTAATTTAGTATAAAAAAATTGTAAAAAAAATTATTGCTGTTCGACTCGGATCTAGTTTAAAAAGTCAAGGTATTTCGAATATTTTTAAAAACTCTTACATAAACGAATAATATACAAACCATAATATAAGAGTAGGGGAAGGTTCAAATGAAAACTACTAGTTATCGCGAAAACTCGAAAACTAATTAAAAATGCCAAAAAAACATATCATTTTTTTTCCATACCAATTTTCGTTATTTTTTATATATAAAAAAAATTTCAAATTTTTTTTTTTAATGCACATGTGTATGTGTACTACACATGTGCACTACAAATTTTTTTTTTTTTTTGAAAAAAACTTTTTTTTATATATATAAAAAATAGCGATTTTTAATAAAAAATTGTAAAAAAAAAAATTGGTATGTTTTTTAGACTTTTTTTAGTTAGTTTTTGAGTTTTCACAATAAAAGTGGTTTTTATTTGAACCTTCCCCTATAAGTGTGTTACAAAACGTAATGATGAATAATATACAAACCAAAATAGAAGTGTGTTACAAAACGAACTGATGAACGTACATATAAACCAAATGAATTGATGGACGTACATAGTTATAAAATATCACAATTCCATATGTGGTTTTGAATAGCGATAAAACAAATGCTAGATGTATCCACAAGTTCTGTGCTGTTATATTATGACAACAATCACAACAGTCGTAAATGATTTCATAGCAAAAGAAATGGTAAATCGTCTACAAAAACAACTTCCTCAATTATCATCGCATATTCTCCTGTATATTAATAAAGCAATGTTTTGAACAGTAGAAAAGTAGAAAAGGTTATAATAATATATATATTATTTAATACTTTTATTATCTTCTTTACTTTTTTAACTTAGATAAGTTTGTGTCAACCGGTATTTGTATCGAAAATACCAGTATGGTTATCGGTACATGAAGGTAAAAACCGACATCAGCCTGGTATAGAAAACACCAAAAGTCGGTATCGAAATAATTTTGAAAATCCTTTAGTTCCGGAAATTCGGTACTGCTACCCGGTACCATTTGCTCATCCCTGATCACGGGTGTCGTACGAACAACAACGGTATTGTGTAACTTTTTCTGTTGATTTTTTTCAACTTTTAATGATTTCTTTTTTTAGTTTCAAGGGATGAGCTCGGTGCCAACCAATACCTAATCGGTACTGGTATGGTACCGAAAATACCAGTTACGATACTGGTATATGCAGGTAAAAAACGATAGCGAACCGGTACCAGGAACGCCAAAAGTCGTACCGAATTGGTACTTAAGATCTTTCAGTTCGGAAAATTCGGTACCGGTACCCAGTATCATTTGCTCATCTCTGACCACAGACTTCATATAAACAACATTATTACCATACCACTTTTTTGTTGATTTTCTTTTTGTTATCTTTTAGTGTTTTTTCTATATTTTCTTTTTATTCTTGTCAGTAGTTTCCGTGTGCAACACACTCGTAGTGATTTCAAAACACATGTAAACACAGACTAAACAACAAAAGACGTTCGCCGCAACGCGACGATACTAAAAAAACTAGTTTTTTTCATAATTGAACCATAAGTAGATATCGAAATTGAACACGTAAACCTACGTGTCCTGGTGGTGCCGAGTGGGCACTAATAGCATACATATATTAGGAAATGATTTTATTATATAATTTGTATATATCTGTACCAAAATAGCCGAAACCAATTGTATTATTTATAGGGATCATTATCAATGGAAAAGGTCAAGGAACCTATTGTTTCATGGTATCATCCTAAGATCCTCTTCTTTTTTTCTAACCCTCGTCTGCCCACCCTCTCTTCTCACAAACTGCTTCTGCCGCCACCATGTCTGGTACGAACACCACCTCCCCTGTCACCGGTGAATCCAAAATTCACCCTGCCACAACCGTGTCCAATATCAAAACTTTGATCCCTATCACTCTTGAAATCGAATCCGAGCAATACAATTCTTGGGCCACCCTCTTTAAACTCCACTGCAAAGCTTTTCTTGTGTTCGATCACATCAACAACAAACTGAACATACCTCCAGCGACACCGCCAAGCCGACGGCTGATTGGGAGCGTCTGGGTGCTATTGTTTTACAATGGATATACAGTACGATCTCAAACGACCTTTTGCACACCATCATTAAGAAGACTGCCACTGCGTACGATGCTTGGGTTGCCATCGAAAACCTTTTTCATGACAACAAAAGTGCTCGTGCGATCCATCTTATGCATAAATTCTCCAATACCCGACTTGACGGTTTCTTGAATGTATCCGCATACTGCCAAATACTCAAAATCTTGGCCGACCAACTTGCTAATGTCAATGCTCCTGTGGATGATGATCGGCTTGTGCTCCAGTTGATTGCCGGCTTGAACGAAGAACACGACGAAATTGCAACTATTTTGCAACAACAGGAACCCTTGCCGTCATTCTACGCCGCCCGCTCCAAGATTATTCAGGTTGAAAGTCACAAAGCTGAACAGGCCCTACATGCCTCCAAAACAGCCGGTTCGGCTCTCACAGCCACTACACTGCGCTCGGTTCCCTCCAAACCGAATAGACACGATGACCGAACCGGAGGCAGGGGCTGTGGTCGGTCAGGCAGACGTGGTCGGGGACGTGGATCCTATGGCCGAGGGCGTCTAATGCAAAACTGGTCCAATCAATTTTACAACCCGTGGATGCCCAACTCCAGCTATGGCTCATATCCGCCACCCTACGGCCCTCCTCAACAACCCTACTGGGCCGCACCGTCGTGTCCCTACCCGTCTACCAACAGGCCCAACACCAACACTCAAGGTTCAGGACTTCTGGGCCCCCGCCCCACTTAAGCCCACATCGCCTACAGCCCGACGGACATCGAACAGGCCATGTATACCATCTCCCTGCAGCAACCTGACCCTACTCAGTATATGGATACGGGAGCAACATCCAACGCTTCTCATGAATCAGGTGACTACCATTCTTTTTCTAATTCGTGCGTGTCTCAAAATATAATTGTAGGAAATGGTGACACCATTCCGGTACTAGGACAGGACACCAAATACCTACCCAAACCCTTCCCACCCTTTATACTTAAAAACGTCCTATACTCACCCAAAATTGTCAAAAACCTAATATCCGTTCGCCGATTTAGTATGGATAATTCTGTTTTTGTCGAATTTGACCCTTTTGGTTTTCTTGTGAAGGATTACAAGACCAAGAAGCCGCTCCTCAGATGCAACAGCAACAGTGATCTTTACCCTCTGGTGCTCGGGTCAACTACCTCTCATCCTACTGCTCTTGCTGCTATTTCTGCTCAACTCTGGCATCAACGTCAAGGCCATCCTGGACGTTCCTCTTTACATTCTTTAAAAACTTACAGTTCTATTGGTTTTAATAAACTTCATAATAATGTATGCCAGTCTTGCATTTTTGGTAAAAGTATTCGGTTGCCATTTTTTGCTTCCAATAATTATACTATTCAACCTTTTGACATTATACATAGCGATGTTTGGACATCTCCAATTATTAGCTCCTCTGGCCATAAATATTATGTCTTATTTTTAGATGATTATTCAAATTTTTTGTGGACTTTTCCTATTTCCAACAAATCTAAAGTTTTTCCATCCTTTCAACAGTTTGCTTCCACCATTAGAACCCAATTTGAAAGAACTATCAAAACATTCCAATGCGACAATGGGCGTGAATACGTCAACACCTCATTCCAAATTTTTTTTACCACTAACGGTATTCTTTACCGTCTATCATGTCCTTACACGTCATTTCAAAACGGTAAAGCCGAACGAAAAATCCGAACAATAAATAATATGATTCGCACCCTTCTCGCCCACGCGTCTTTACCAACCTATTTATGGCACTTTGCTCTCGAAACCACCACCTATCTATTAAATATCTTACCTAACTCTCATTATCAAACTGCATCACCCACCGAAATTCTGTATCAAACCACCCCAACATATGACCACCTGCGCGTGTTTGGGTGCCTTTGTTACCCTCTCGCTCCTTCTACCACCATACATAAACTTCAATATCGCTCCCAACCGTGTGTGTTTCTAGGGTATCCCGCAACCCACCGCGGGTACCGTTGTCTAGACCTCCGAACCAAACAAATATTCATCTAGCGTCATGTCGCGTTTGATGAAACCACATTCCTGTTTGCCCAACAAATCGGTCCAGCACCTTCTTACCAGTTCCTATCTGATCCATTCCTCTTCCATTTGTGCCCTCATATCTCTTCGGCCCAACAAACTTCACCACCCGGCCCACAACCTCCTCTACACACCTCCTCGGCCCATTCTCCAACCTCACCGCCCGGCCCACAGCCCCCTCTACATACCCACGGCCCAACCAACCTCTCCACAACACCCCCATCCCAATGATTCCCAGGCCCACCCCTCCAGCCCAAACAACAGTCCAAACCCCAACACCCCTATTGCATCGATACCCCACCACAGCCCACATCCCACATTCACCCAGCCTTTGACCAATGACTCCACACCCAACCCGATATCCGATACTTCTGACCAACCACCAACCCATCCATTCACCAACCCGAGTCAGCCCATCCAACCACCCACTGCCCAGCCAACCCGGACGATGCAAACACGCTCCATGAGCGGCATCTTCAAGCCCAAACACCCACTCAACTTACATATTACCACCACCTCCACAACACTTCAACCTATTCCCAAAAACCCTTCGGATGCCCTTAATATACTAGAATGGTACTCCGCCATGACTACGGAGTACAACGCACTAATTAGAAACGGAACTTGGGAGTTAGTACCTCGTTTATCAGATATGAATGTTATTCGGTGTATGTGGCTATATAGACATAAATTCAAATCAGACGGGACTTTAGAGAGATACAAAGCACGGTTAGTATGCGACGGTAGGTCATAACAGGTTGGTGTGGACTGCAGGGAGACTTTTAGTCCAGTCGTAAAACCCGCAACTATTCGTACAGTCTTATCCATTGCTCTCTCTAAACGGTGGTCGGTTCATCAACTAGATGTTACTAACGCGTTCCTCCACGGGAACTTACATGAGACGGTTTATATGTATCAACCTATAGGGTTTCGCAACAAACAGTTTCCTAATCATGTCTGTCTCCTCAAGAAGTCTTTATATGGGCTCAAACAGGCTCCTCGGGCTTGGTACCAAAGGTTCACCGACCATGTTCTCACCATGGGGTTTCAACACAGTCGTTGTGACGCTTCTCTCTTCACGTTTCATCAGGGCAGTGATACAACTTTCTTACTTCTTTATGTTGATGACATCCTCTTAGTCACATCCTCTGATGCGCTTTGTCAGCGCTTAATGTCTCAGCTTGCTCATGAATTCGCAATGAAAGACTTGGGTCCTCTCAGCTATTTTCTAGGCATCTCTGTTTCTCGAACGGCCAACCACATGTTTCTTTCACAGCAGTCTTATGCTACTGATGTTATTGCTCGAGCTGGATTGCAATCCTGTAACCCGGTAGCCACCCCGGTCGACACAAATTCGAAGCTCAGTGCCACACATAGTGAACTTTTTCACGACCCCACTCTTTATCGCAGCCTGGCAGGTGCTCTCCAATATCTTACATTCACTCGTCCTGACATCACCTACGCGGTTCAACAGATTTGCATACACATGCATGCACCCTGGATCGATCACTGGAATGAATTAAAACGGATCATCCGGTATGTCAAAGGTTCGGCATCTCTAGGCTTCATGCTCACAGGTTCCTCACATCCGTCTTTGGTTTCTTACACGGATGCGGACTGGGCTGGCTGCCCCGACACGCGTCGCTCCACTAGTGGATACTGCATTTATTTTGGCGGCAACCTTATCTCGTGGTCTTCCAAACGGCAGTCTACAGTCTCTCGCTCTAGCGCGGAGGCCGAATACCGTGGCGTGGCAAATGTAGTAGCTGAAATTTGCTGGCTACGTAACTTATTGCTTGAGCTCCATTTACCATTATCTCGCGCTACACTCGTTTACTCTGACAATGTCAGTGCCATATACTTGTCAGGTAATCCCATTCAACATCAGAGAACCAAACACATAGAGCTCGATATACATTTCGTTCGCGAACAGGTTCAGCGGGGACAAGTGCGGGTTCTGCATGTCCCATCCAGATATCAAATTGCAGACATCTTTACCAAGGGCCTACCAGGTATCCTATTCAAAGATTTCAGATCCAGTCTCTGCATACGGTCCCCTCCAGCTTCGACTGCGGGGGTATAATAGCATACATATATTAGGCAATGATTTTATTATATATTTGTATATATCTGTACCAAAATAGCGGAAACCAATTGTATTATTTATAGGGATCATTATCAATGGAAAAGGTCAAGGAACCTATTGTTTCAGGCACACTGCCACCCGTTGCGGTGCCGTGAATCCAACCCCTCCCCAGGGTGGCCACGCCGATTGATGTACAACCAAAACAACTTGCTCAAATGCACAATGTGCAACCCTACTTTGCTATTAAAGTATTAAGTTATTTTAGAAGGCTCAAACTATCACGCATCACGAGTTGGAGGAATAAGTTTCTCTCTTTTGCTGGAAGACTTCAAATGATTATTTCTTTTTTGTCCTCTATGCACATCTATTGGTCCTCAGTTTTCATTTTGCCGGCTCGAGTGATTTCAGAATTGGAATCCAAGATGCGTAGCTTTCTTTGGGCTCAAGGAGTGGATCAAAAAAGGAAAGCTAAAGTCCCGTGGTCAGCTGTTTGCGTACCGAAAATTGAAGGAGGTTTAGGTATTCGGCGCATTAATGACCTTAATAAGTCTTTAATGGCGACCCATGTTTGGAGCATTCTCTCTAAGCGAGAGTCTTTGTGGATTGACTGGATTTATTCGTACCGTCTAAAGAACCATAACTTCTGGGATTGCAAAGTGCCTGCGAACGCTTGTTGGAGCTGGAGGAAGATTCTTCAGTTTCGTCCTCTTCTTAGGAATTTTATTTGGTCCAAAGTTGGGGATGGGAGGGGTACGTCGGCTTGGTACGATTATTGGAGTGACATGGGACCTCTTTGCAGTTTTCTTACTCCCAGGACTATTACTAATGCGGGTTTTTCACTAGAATCCACAGTTAGTGATGTTTCGGATTCAAGCTCTTGGTTGTGGCCTGCGGCTTGGAGAGACTTATTCCAGGTTTTGAATCACTTAAACGTGCAATTAAATTCTGGAGTTCCTGATCGTTTGCTCTGGAAGGATGGTAATGATTGCAAGGAGTTTTCTTCGTCTATTGTGTGGCATTCTATTAGGACGAGGGAGCCGGAGGTGTCATGGGTTAACATTGTTTGGTTTTCTCAATGTATTCCTAAGCATGCTTTCCTCATGTGGCTGATTATGCGCCGTAAGCTCTGGACTCAAGACAGGATCCTAGGATGGGATGCAAGGACGACGGGCAACATGAACATGATGTGCTGTTTATTGTGTTATGCTGATTTTGACTCTCATAATCATCTCTTTTTTGAATGTAAATACTCTTCTGAAGTATGGAAGATGGTGAGAGGTAAAGCTGGAATGGCGGATGTAAATGCAGAGTGGAATAGTATTGTTGATTGGTTATGTCTTCGTGGATGGTCTAAGAGTGCCGCAAATTATGTTAGTAGGCTGGTTGTTGCTGCTTCGGCTTATGTTATATGGTAGGAACGGAATGCTCGCATGTTCAAGAACCAATTGAGACCGCCTTACATAGTATCTACAGCTATTCTAAACATTGTTCGATACAAATTGATGGGGGCAAAGTTCAAGTGCACGGATAATGTGAGGCGACTGCTAGAAGAGTGGGAGATCCATGGAGATATGATCAAGGATGGCGATGGTTGATTGATACTTGTGTTTGTCCAATTTTTGTCTAGATATTAGTCTAGTCGGTTCGTTTTGTAGTTAGCCTTGTTTTTTTTTTTTTGGATTACTTTCATGAGGCCTGTCTCATGACTGAACTAGTGTGGGTTTTTCCACTCTACTTGTTTTATTTGTGTGTGAATATATACAATCACCGGGGTAACCCTTTACCCAAAAAAACTATCTACACACTTGGTGTGTAGATAGCCACTCCAAAAAGTGCTTTTTTGTCCTATATGGATACCATGCAGTATCTTTTGTCTGGTTGACAGGACCAAAACGCGGCCAAAGCTCAGCGTTTTGGTCCGGTCACAGACCCGTCAGGCACCCGTTAGTCTTTGTCTGGTTGACCGGACCAAAACGCCGCGCTTTGGCCACAGCTCGACACTGCAGGGTGTGCATATATGACAAAAAAATACTTTCTGGTGTGCATATAGGCGCATTGGTGTGCCAATAGGTACACCCTGGAAAGGTTCTTAAAAATGAGAATTGTAAAGTGAGAAGTGTCTAAAAACCAAAAACCTAAACCCACTACACCATAACCCAAAATCTAAACACCCATCCACCCCCACCCCAAAAACCTAAACCACCCACCTCCACCCCCCCCCCCCTTCAAAAAAAAAAAAAAAAAAAAAACTACACCTCATCAAAAAACCTAACCCACCCCTCAAAAACCTAAAAAAAACTAACCCCCCCCCCCCCAACCAAATAATAATAATAACAAAAATCTAAACACCCGCCTCCACCCCACCACCACTCAAAAATCTAAACCCCCCACCCTCATCACCCGGTGGTGTGTGTTTAGTTTTTTTTTTTTTTTTTGTAGTGGGTTTATTTTTAGAAGTCTTTGTACACTTTTTACTTTTAGAAGCCTTTGTATTTGATCCTAATCCTACTATTAAAATATTAATTTAATGCTTAATGGTATACAAGTTAAATAATTTAAACTACTCTTACATATCATTAAAATAAACTTAAAAGTATCTGTATCTATATTTGCTAACACGGTGGGGCGGCATTTTGTATTGTGGTATTTGTTTTTGGTAATTTTTAAGTCTATATGATATTTATTGTAGTAACAACCGGTGGATATACATTATAAGCATAGTCATCGGTTAATTCATTTCATTATGGTGTGAATGGTTCGATTATTATCCTCAACTGAAGCCGAAACTGAAGTTATCGGTTAGTCTATTTCATTAACCAATTGGTTTTTGGTTAATCATTTTGGTTTCTTCGATAAATCAACGATTTTTTATTTGTTTCGTTTAATTTTGGTTAATAGCCAAAACCAAACTAGGGCTAGAACCTTTGTTAAGAAATAAATGAAGTTGAGATATAAATACATGAAATAGAGGTATTAAATATAAAGTACATGAATTGAATGTATAAAAGCTAGAAATATATGAAAATATAAATGGTTCAGTTCGGTTAATTTTGCTATAACGACGGCACAAAAAATAATAATAACCGTTTTTGTTTAATTCAATTTTTCGTTGATTTTGGTTCGGTTTTGTCTGTTTTCGCTTTTGTTTCAGTTAACGATTCAGTTATTGCATACACATAGACACCGTAAATCACATAACATATAATTTTTTTAATTAAAAAACTATAGCTATATTATACTCAAATAAAGAAAACAAAATGATTGTTTTTATGGTGTAATTTTTTTTTAAATATTTATGTACGAAAAAATTACAGCCCATTAAAAATCGTAGGGGTAGTTCATTTTTATAAGGGAGAAAATTGTAACTACTACCTTATTTTCTATAATTTTATTAAGGTTAAATTACACTTTTCGTCCTTTATGTTTATATCGGATTGCAACGGATAGTCTTTAACTTCAATAATTACAGTCACAATCCTTTTTTTTGCAAAACCAGTTACACTCTACGTCCTTTATCACTAACCAGATTAAAATTTTCAGTTAAGTTTATTCACTTAAGGGTATTATGTTCAATTCATGTGTAACAACCTCACAAATTTCAATTTCTTATTCCTAAAATGCACACTAAGGAACCCTAATGGGAACCCTGAACTTGTACAATACGATCCGAAATTTAAAAACGGACGAAACCAGCAACATGGCCCCCTAAAACTCATGGGGGGATCCCTTAATTGTTCCGCAACTCGCGATAGAAGATCTAGACATGTTTCATTCGAAATTGACACATTTCCAGCCTATATACGACACAAAGCAGGTCTAGGCTAGATAGCCTATTCCCGCGACTCGCGCCAGACAAGGCTGTCGCCGCCGCGACAAGCGGCCGGGTCAAAAACCGGCTATAAAGCCTACGGCCTGGCACATGATCAGATTTCATATTTCAACGTAAAAATTCGTTCGTTTCACTGATCAATTCTCCGTTTCTTTCGAAATTACAAAATCAAGTCTCGAAGATCTGCTGCTATATTAGGGTAACTGTCACACCCCCAAAATACCACTTGCGGAAACACCTCGGGGCGTGTGACGTACCAGGATCTTAGCCACCAATCACATTGAACTCATAAATATATTTAAATAAAACTTTCATTCATTATCATAAAGTGATACAAAACGTTACATATAATTCATTGTACACAGCGGAAGCATAACTCATTTGTTAAGTGTTTCATAAACCACGCGTAAGTAATCCATTAGACTTGTGTTGCGATTCCATGTATCTCGACCCATGACCACTCCAGCCTTCCAGACAGCAAGTTCCATGATATAACCCTACAGACCAGCAAGCATGCAGACAAGTGTGTCAGACGGCGCTGGTGAGTTCAAAGTTTTGTTAACGCGTTTAGTTACCAGTTTCCAGTTTAAAACATTTCGATGATTCGTTGTTAATCACACGCTTACCGCCGATGGCTCCAGATTATTTGCCCAGCACTCCATTGCCTCTATCACAGCAATGGTCAAGATTGGGATCATTAGTTCATCACCGACCTCTCCGGTGCGATGTGAGGGTGCCAAACCAAAATAGCGCTATTAACAAATATCCCGTTGCCTCACCAGAAACAATCGGTAGAAGGGACTTGGGTGATAGATATACGTGTATTAACCAACAACCCAGGTTTAACATTCCAATCAAACCCATTTACCCGACATTCCTCCCCGGAACGTTTACCAGATGTCCCTCCCCGGGACGCATGCTTGGAAAAGAGCAGTAAACTCACCTTAGATTTGCTCGGTATGTTTCGTTACATTACCCGTTCCCCAGTTGGTCAACCAAACCCTATCGTGGTTACCAATCAACATCAGTTACATAGTCAACAAATCCCGTATTTGTACACAGTAAGTCATGTAGCACATAGCAAGTGTTTAGTTTTCATGCGCATTTACATCACAAGTTCATGTTCCCAACAGTAGTCACCGATGACACCAGTTTCATAATAATCGGTCACGTGTTGTCACAGATTGCATTTGGTTAAGATCATTGTATAACACATATCAAGTACTCAGTTTCAAAACAAGTCTACATCCTGTGTTCATGATACAAAATAATGTTTTATAGATAAGTTGACTGCCCACAATAGTTAAGTCAAGACTCTCCTCTCTGGTTATCATTATCATCATACAACAGACTAAGTTTCACAAACACCAGTGTACAATCATCATAAACAATCCTACAGTTCAGCTCCTTTACTTACATGACGAAACACCCCTTAAGACGAAAGACCAGTATGTTTCGTCGGCTTCATGTGACGAAAGACCCCCACATCTTTCGTTGAGTTACCTATGACGAAAGACTCCTATCTTTCGCCGGTTCTCATGTGACGAAACAATACTATATTTTGTCGGGGACTCTTCTGCTGCTAAGCAGACTGTTTTCACAGATCACATCCTTCAACTTCTCAATACTCTCATGTTAATCAATTACAGATCAAGAGCAAGTTTCAGTGCAGGCACGTATAACAGTATTTAACAGTATCACAATATAAACCCTAGTTTTCATTAATCCCTGATTACCATTTAACAGTATTTCGATGCAATTCCTATTCGAGTCAAATCAACATGTTTCACCAAGGACATACAACACCATATCAATTTATGTTTAACAGTTATGGATTATTGACTAACATTATGCATACTTCCAAATAAATCACACAACTTATTGCAAGCCTAGATAATCATACTAAAATCACCACCACACAGAACTATGCACGGATCATTAAGCTGATGAACAGGAACAAGATGCTTACCTTGATCGAAGGAAAGACTCGGGTCGAGAAGAGTGTTCGCTGTCGGCTTCGAAGGAGGAGAGGAGAGGCAAAAGAGAGTTTAGGGTTTCTGTGTTTACGTCCTCTAGGTGCAACAGTTATATCTACAATATAACTGTGACAGTTGGGCAACGCTCACATTAGGCCGAAGCCAATGTTCGGCGAAACATAACTTTCTTCAAAGTCACATATCTTTCATTGTGATACATATGACGAAACACCAAATGTTTCATCAAGTGAGGGTGTTGGCGAAAGTCCCATGTTTCGTTGTCCCATGTGTTAAGTTTATAAACTTAAACAGTTAACCATTTCATTATTTGACCAAACTATAATACCATACACCAATTATATGTCAAACATGTACAAGTTATATTGCAAACGAATTATGAAAGCACTTTGTGAAACGAGTAACGTGTCGAGGGAAAACTTTGAAAGCTCGGGTTGTCACATCATCCCCAACTTGAAAGAAATTTCGTCCCGAAATTTGGCAAGTAATCCAAAACAGCAAGTTGTTAACCCCAGGATGGTTGTGGATTTTCCGTAGGTGCCACATCATCCCCAACTTGAAAGGGAATTTCGTCCCGAAATTCGCCAATGATATCAGAAGTTGATACAACTGTTTGAACAACTGAGGATACTAGAGCTTACTCCGATCATTACGTTCCTACGTGAACTCCGGCCCACGTCTTGAGTTCCCACAAACTCTCCCGATTGGAATTCGATTACGCTAACGGATCTTGATGTTTTAGTTCATGATTTCAGTAGATTCCTCAACAACAGCAACTTGTCATAAACCTCAGACTCTAATAAGGGTATCACAAGCGTTTCGTCGGACAAACACAGCCTTAGATTCGAGGCATAAATATCATCGCGAACGTTATCCAATTCGTCAGTTAACTCAAGTTTGTAAGCCATGCCACCGATTCGTTCCAGAAATCCGAATGTCCCAACGCATCGTAAACTAAGCTTGCCACGTTTCCCATAGTGTACAGCACCCTCCCAGGGTGAGACTTTTGATTATGACACGTTTGTCTACAGCGAACTCCCAGTGTTTCCTAAGCTTAATAGCTTTCCTGACAATCTTCCCAAGAGGTTCGAGTACAAATCCTGGATCTCGTGATTAGGTTGTCATCTACCTCAGTCCATGAGGAGATTGGCATTATCATCCATGCAATGCCTCAAACAGAGCTGTATGCATACTAATACGATAACGGCTGCAGTAGGGCTTACCCAAAGATAAGCGTCCTTCCCAAATGTTTACTAGAGTCAATCACGCACATGCTCGCAGCATGTCTTCGTGTGTCAGGATGGTTCGTTACTCTGCCCGGTTGTCCTACAGTGATAAGTAGTGCTCATGCCTAGATGTGAGCTAAGGGTGTTGCGTATTTCCTGCCATAAATCAGGTGTAGCTCAAAATCAAAGGTAACAGAAGTTGGCACCTCGTGCCTAAAAGCCGTCTCTCCCAGAGGAATAGTCACAAGTTGAGAAGACTCGTCAGTTTCTTCGATTGCAATAAAGTGTGCTGGTTACGTGAGAGAATCATCGATCACCCAGGTGATATTGTTTCTGTTTCGTGTTGTAGGTAGACTAGCGACAAAATCCATGACAGTCTGTTCTCATTTTCCATATGGGTGTTGCCGGTTGCGGATACCCCACCTTGACCTTCCCACAAGTCAAACATCATACACATACTTTGCTAAGTGGGTCTTCATACCCGATCACCAGTACAAGATTTATAGGTCCTAACATCTCTCATCAAAATTCAGACAACTAGAATATCGAAGCCGGTGTGCTTTGCCCAACACAAGTTTCCTAAAGTTGCCATATAATGAGATCCACACTTGTTCCTTGAGGTAGCGAATATCGTCCGTCCTGGCAAAGGTTTCTTCTCCATGCCCCGCATGGGTTCAACTTGAAAATCCTCTTCTAGATTGAACAGAGCGAGTCTGATCAGGTGAGTTAGAGTCGATAGTGAGCTGCAAAGCTCGTGCACGTTCAAGTTTCATAGTCGTAATCATTCAAATGTTCCATCCAGTGATGCCATTAACTGATTTAGCACTTCCGAAATCAGGGTACACGGGATGCTCTTGTGATCGGTCTAAGTAGTACATTTGGTACAGTCCAAGTAATGCCTCCAATTTATATCCAAAGACCACGGTTCCCATCGCAGGTTGTGTGTCGTGTAGTTCCTTCTCGTAACTCCATTACGTAAGTCATCACCTTCTCGTGTTGCATCGGCGTGTAACTGGGAATCTGATTCGAACCATCATGGTATACCACTAGATCATCAATACTCTCGGATAAAGACGATGCTCAGTGCATTGTAGAGTTAAATTTCAGTGGCTGAAAAAGGCGTTCTCCAATTTTGTCTCTCAAGAGTTCACAGCACCCCACTGTGCTAAAGAGGTTAATGCTGTGCAACCTTCGAAAATTCCGCGATGAATCTGCGATAGCATCTAGCGAAACCAAGAAATTGTTGTATCCCGAAGGAATCTTTGGTGCCAATCGGTTTCTAACTGAATGGGTCGTAGCGAGATCCACATGTATTCCACTTCGTTGATTTTATGGTAACAAATGTACCTCTGGAATCTAGTAGTTACATTTAACCAGACTTCACGCGGAGTGGCTCCTCCCTCAGGAGCTCTAAAATAAGATACAAATGCCGCCCATGATGTTTCTTCCTCCTCGAAATGATCCAAAAAATCATCGATAAACACGGTCGATTCATGTGGTCCATAAAGCTGCTGGTGTGTTGATTAACTCAAAGTCGCACTAGCCGCATTGCGTTCGATATGGCGTTCCAGGAACATTCTCCCCTTGGACTTCCATCTGATAATAGCTTGTTCGTTAATCAATCCTCGGATGGGGGGGGGGGCTTGACCCCCACAACTGGTCAACAGGTCGTCAATGCAAGGTCAAGGAAAATGCTTCTCAACTGTCACCTTGCTGAGTTCCCGATATTCAGTACACATACGAAAAGGCTTCTCTTCATGGGTATAACTGGGGCTCCTTAAATCGAAAACTCCTATCCGACAGTTCCTGTAGTTGATTAAACAGCTCCTGCAACCCTCCTGGTGCAAGACGGTAAGGAGCATGAGTAGCTAGAACTGCCTCTGGCGTGAGGTCAAACTGAGATCCTACCTAACAGTTGTGGAGATAATCCTGAAGTTCCTCGGGTAGCACATTGAGGGTAATCACGAACAACTGGTGGATCCTCGATCCTCTTTTTCCTAACCTTAACGTCAATAACAGTTGCTAACATAGCGGGGTAATCCCTCCGTAGACACTCCTGGCTTTCATTGCTGAAATGACGCTAACCATTGCGCCAATATGACGCGTTAGAACATATAACAATCCTCCATGAAGGAGAGGGATACGTAAAATTTTCTCCTCACAGGGTACATCTATCAAGAATAACAGAAGAAAGGTCGATGTCCCAACGAACATAGGAGGTTTCCTTTGACTTGCCATCAGTCGGATCCACAACAGATTCGGTTTCAAGAAGCATCAGGGTTAAACAGAACAGAGACGAAGCGATTAGTTTCCCTTACAGGCTACCATGTTGCTATTTTATCTGGCGTCGCTTACACCAATCCTAAATGCCCTTCAACAAACATCATTTCCATTGTTGTTGTGTTCGTTACAAGGATTTCCAGTACTGTCGTCATCCCCTTGGTTGTTGTCGTCTTGAATTATCATCGACCTATCCATGCCCTAGGCACCTTCATTTCCATACTGTAGGCTACGATTACAAGTACCTTGATGTTGCCGTAACTGTTACCTCTACTGTCGTTGCTTGAAGCGGAGCCCTACGATCTTTCACCGACAGGGTCCATCATTTCCCGTTCCGTGTCACGTACTAAGACGCTACTCATTGTGCTGGCAGCTACGCGTTCCACACCGTAGTCGATTGTCATTGCTTATGTCCCAATTGATTCGTAAGAGTTGACTCCCATGAGTCGCTGGCTGGGGTTAAGGATTCAACTGAAGTCAATTCGCTGGTGCTCGTTGCCGGTAATCAGGGTCGTCCAAATACTGAGGTCGGTAAAGTACTACGTTTACCCTCTTGTCCATCGTCCTTGCAAGTTGACTGAGTAATACACAGTATGTTTCTAGGGTGTTGCAGAAGTGATCGCACTTCGGGGTCTAAGTCGCCAGTACATTGAGTTCCCGCAAACAAGGAGGAGTGAAAGTGGTATAGACCAATCATTGACACTGCAACATCCAACTCAGGGACGTTCGTACAAGCACCTAACATTCTACTCAGTTCCCTAGGTGTTCAGATGGGTGTTCAGGTAATACTCGATAGCATCGAGATTCGTAAGGATTCGGAAAGGAGTGATAAGATCACGTTCAAGTAGGAGACAATTACTACTATGACTCCTATAAATTTCTTACATTTCTCATTGATTGAATAACAGAGCAGAACCCCTTCTTCACTTGTTAAGCCTCACTGGGACTCACATGCACCCCACATTATTATTATGTGTGCACCCACAATAATATTGTGATTTGCATGTTCATCTCAGCTCTTCCTAACTCATGTCAAATGGTTCCTCAAACTCAGATGTCAAACGGAGGTTGTCAAAGTAATAAGATCACAAAAAAATTCAAGGACTATGGCATACTTATCAACGCATTATAAAGTAAGCAAGCAATCCATGCCATCATGCTATAGTGACGAGTGTGTGTTCGTATGTCACGTCATAAACAAAAGTGTGCTAGTCATGTAATGTAATGTATGCAACAAGTGAGAAAGACGAACCTTGCAATCTGGAGCTGAGTGTCATGGTCATATTCACGTATTCAGAACTATTCGGTTATACTCTGGTTTTACAAAACGTTTTACAACCAAGTTCACTATAACCAGTGGCTCTGATACCAAACTGTCACCCCCCCAAAATACCACTTGCGGAAACACCGCGGGGCATGTGACATACTAGGATCTTAGCCACGAATCACATTGAACTCATAAATATATTTAAATAAAACTTTCATTCATTATCATAAAGTGATATAAAACGTTACATATAATTCATTGTACACAGCGAAAGCATAACTCATTTGTTAAGTGTTTCATAAACCACGCGAAAGTAATCCATTAGACTTGTGTTGCGATTCCATGTATCTCGACCCATGACCACTCCAGCCTTCCAGACAGCAAGTTCCATGATATAACCCTACAGACCTGCAAGCATGCAGACAAGTGTGTCAGACGACGCTGGTGAGTTCAAAGTTTTGTTAACGCGTTTAGTTACCAGTTTCCAGTTTAAAACATTTCGATGATTCGTTGTTAATCACACGCTTACCGCCGATGGCTCCAGATTATTTGCCCAGCACTCCATTGCCTCTATCATAGCAATGGTCAAGATTGGGATCATTAGTTCATCACCGACCTCCCCGGTGCGGTGTGAGGGTGCCAAACCTAAATAGCGCTATTAACTAATATCCCGTTACCTCCCCGGCAACAATCGGTAGAAGGGACTTGGGTGATAGATATACGTGTATTAACCAACAACCCAGGTTTAACATTCCAGTCAAACCCATTTACCCGACATTCCTCCCCGAAACGTTTACCAGATGTCCCTCCCCGGGACGCATGCTTGGAAAAAGAGCAGTGAACTCACCTTAGATTTGCTCGGTATGTTTCGTTACATTACCCGTTCCCCAGTTGGTCAACCAAACCCTATCGTGGTTACCAATCAACATCAGTTACATAGTCAACAAATCACGTATTTGTACACAGTAAGTCACGTAGCACATAGCAAGTGTTTAGTTTTCATACGCATTTACATCACAAGTTCATGTTCCCAACAGTAGTCACCGATGACACCAGTTTCATAACAATCGGTTCACGTGTTGTCACAGATTGCATTTGGTTAAGATCATTGTATAACACATATCAAGTACTCAGTTTCAAAACAAGTCTACATCCTGTGTTCATGATACATAATAATGTTTTACAAATAAGTTGACTACCCACAACAGTTAAGTGAAGACTCTCCTCTCTGGTTATCATTATCATCATACAACAGACTAAGTTTCACAAACACCAGTGTACAATCATCATAAACAATCCTACATTTCAGCTCCTTTACTTACATGACGAAACACCCCTTAAGACGAAAGACCAATATGTTTCGTCGGCTTCATGTGATAAAAGACCCCCACATCTTTCATCGAGTTAGCTATGACGAAAGACTCCTATCTTTCGCCGGTTCTCATGTGACGAAACAATACTATATTTCGTCGGGGACTCTTCTGCTGCTAAGCAGACTGTTTTCACAGATCACATCCTTCAACTTCTCAATACTCTCATGTTAATCAGTTACAGATCAAGAGCAAGTTTCAGTGCAGGCACGCATAACAGTATTTAACAGTATCACAATATAAACCCTAGTTTTCATTAATCCCTGATTACCATTTAACAGTATTTCGATGCAATTCTTATTCGAGTCAAATCAACATGTTTCACCAAGGACATACAACACCATATCAATTTATGTTTAACAGCTATGGATTATTGACTAACATTATGCATACTTCCAAACAAATCACACAACCTATTGCAACCCTAGATAATCATACTAAAATCACCACCACACAGAACTATGCACGGATCATTAAGCCGATGAACAAGAACAAGATGCTTACCTTGATCGAAGGAAAGACTCGGGTCGAGAAGAGTGTTCGCCGTCGGCTTCGAAGGAGGAGAGGAGAGGCGAAAGAGAGTTTAGGGTTTCTGTGTTTACGTCCACTAGGTGCAACAATTATATCTACAATATAACTGCGACAGTTGGGTCGCGCACACACTGGGCCGAAGCCCATGTTCGGCGAAACATAACTTTCTTCGAAGCCACATATCTTTCGTCGTGATACATATGACGAAACACCAAATGTTTCGTCAAGTGAGGGTGTTGGCGAAAGTCCCATGTTTCGTTGTCCCATGTGTTAAGTTTATAAACTTAAACAGTTAACCATTTCATTATTTGACCAAACTATAATACCATACACCAATTATATGTCAAACATGTACAAGTTATATTGCAAACGAATTATGAAAGCACTTTGCGAAACGAGTAACGTGTCGAGGGAAAACTTTGAAAGCTCGGGTTGTCATAGTAATAACTCGATCACTACTACGGTACTATATCCGATCGATTAAAAACCGATCCGATGGATGTTTAAGTACTGCCGGTACTCGACTATACTTTGTTATTCGTCGTGAGGGTTTCGATCTCGTGATTATCGTAAATGTTGTACTAAGTTAATAACCTAATTCATTTGCATTGTATATTTAATTAGGTTCACCAGCTATAAACCAGTTGGCGAGCTCTACCAACCTAAATCTGCAATGTGAGTCATTCTCTTTTCTCACAGTTTGTGAGCCATTATTTCAAATGTTTTACAAATGTTTATCAGTTATACTTACAGTGATTAAGTTTTTGTATTCTACAATTACTGCCGGTATGTGGGGTTTTGTATACACTACTTGATAAGCTTCACCATTGGACAACGGGTTAGCCAATGTGTGATATGACCATAATCACTGATTCGGTCGAGTGACAAATACCGATTTAGGGTAATTGGTTGATATAAACATTGTAATTGCTATTAATACTGTATATTATAATCATGCGTCTTTTGTACAAATTGAATGCACTCACCAGTATTTTTCGATAATCAAATGTTTTTAAAACACGTTTTCAGATAATTTACTATGAAGAAAGGAAAAGTGCCGTGAAGCACTTTAGCTTAAATACAGTGACTCAGTAAATTAAAAATAAAACGTGTTTTCTGTAATTAAAGGATTTCCCCAGTGAAATTCCTTTTCTGTAAATAAAGGATTTCCCCAGTGAAATTCCTTTCATGTAAATACGGGGTTTACCTCACGGTTGTGAAATAAAATAATTCGGTGATTTGAAACTCTAATATTATTTTTTTGACACCCGGTCCTGATAAAATTTTTGCTGCCAATTAATAAACACATGTACCACGGTTGTCTGTCTCACGACGCCCGAACCAGGGTACGGGTCGGGGGCCGTGACAGAAAAGGTGGTATCAGAGCCACTGGTTTAAGCTAATTAAGTATTTTGAAAATACTTAAATTAATAGGCAGGGATTTAGTACTTCTGTGAAATTAATTGTGATAATTAATATTTAATTTTGGAAATTGTATTTTCATTATTTGTGACTAACAGTATGATTGAGTTAGCGAAAGCCCTTCAGAACGTCTCAATAAGTCCCACAGATATGGAAACAATGGAAAATCAGACGGGATACCAAGCAGAATCCGATGAACCAATAACATTCCAAGCCCAGGAGAAACCAAAACCAAAGAAAAGGAGGAGAATTCTGGACTGGAAATGGGGAAGAAAGAAGAAACCCGCAACCCAGAAAAGCAAGAAAACAGTTGAACCAAAAGGAAAAGAGGTTTTGGGAGAGAGCCCCAATCAGGCTCCAGAATTACCACCATGGAAGGAGTTAGAAAGAAAGTTAGCAAATTGTGATCTGTTTGGCCCTATAAATGAAAACATCTTGAATACTCCCATCCCATCTGAAATACCTACAAACCTGGAACCTGCCATTCCCGCACCTATCATTACACAACAACCACTTCCTGATCAAGTTGAAGAATGGTGGACGAATGATTGGCACTTCCAGAATATGATGAATAACCAAAACCATACTATAGCAAAGAGTTGGTGGATGCTGGGAATCGAATCAACGCAATAGGTGAGAGCCTCGTCTGGAAGTATGACGAGCGGGAGTTCAACTTTTGAAGGCAGTCTAACCATAGAATAGGTGTTTGTATAATATTTAATATTTTGAAAAAAATATAGTATAATATACGAATATATATATATATATATATATATCTAAATGTCGCAATGATCGACAATTTTGGTTATATGTGCTGACTTAGTTGTGATTATGATTACAATACTTTGTTTATGTGTGTGAGATTAATCGGTGTATTATGTTTGCAA
This sequence comes from Helianthus tuberosus, assembly GCA_030545235.1. Classification (NCBI taxonomy): domain Eukaryota; kingdom Viridiplantae; phylum Streptophyta; class Magnoliopsida; order Asterales; family Asteraceae; genus Helianthus; species Helianthus tuberosus. Next base: position 64,117,410 of record CM060354.1, read on the forward strand.
TTCCGATGTCAAACGAAGTTAACCAATCAGGTCAAAATAACCTGAAAAATTCTCTGAATAAAGAAGCTATAGAAAACATAATTGCTCAGGGCATAGCCAATGCTACCCAGTAATTATAGCAGCTGTTAAGAACCCGATCGAACCTTCCAAAGCTGAGAATAGCAAATGCAACCGTGATAACAGTTTTAGTCATAGCGTAAATGGAGGCAACGATAATATTATCCAAGCCCCATTACCTAAAAAGATGAAAGTAATGAAGACTGGTTGTACTTAAGGAATTCCTAGCCTGTAAGCCAATCGAATTTGCAGGCCATGAAGGAGCCACTGTTGCCCTACGATAGCTAGAAAAGACATAAGCCGTTATAAAAAAAAAATAAGTGTGCAGAAGAAGACAAAGTAATGTATGCTTCCAACCTCTTCAAGTAGGAGGCATTAGAATGGTGGAATACTGTTCTACAAGCTAAAGGAAGCGACATGGTTTATGCCAAGAGTTGGGAAGAGTTTAAGGAAATGATAGAAAGAAAATTTTATCATCCCTATGAAAAGGAACAAATGGCAAATTTGTTCCTGAACCATAGAATGGTGGATGTAAAGTGTCGTGAGTATACGTCAACATTCTTCAAGTATGCAAGAATAGTACCGACTCTGGCTTCGCCAAAACCTGTACTCATTTCTCGCTAAATTTGGGGATTGATTAGTGAAATCCGTGATATAGTCTAGGCTGCTAGACCTCGGACTATCGATAATGCAGTTGAATTAGCCAATACCTTGACTGACGGATTAGTTCGTACGAGGGAGGAGAATAGAAAGAAGGAGTTGGCTCAGAAGATTACCCAAGGTTTTCGCTCGGGTAATAATAATAATAATAATAATAATAATAATAATAATAATAATAATAAGAAGTGAGTCAGGCAAGCTTCTACGCCATCTTTTTGCAGAATCTGTAAAAAGAAACATTTAGGAAGGTGTAAGGAGTTCTGTAAGATACCGGGGCACCGAGAGGAAGATTGTAGAAAGAAATCTACTATTTGCTTCAATTGTGGAGAAGTCGGACATTTTAAGCCAAATTGCCCTAATTTAGCAAAGACACCTTACAACAAAGCAAAAACGAAAGACGGAGCTAACAAGAAGAACGTGAGAGCTTTCCAGCTGACAACACAAGAGGCAACCATAATTCCCGACGTGATCGCCGGTACGATCCTTATCCATGATGCTATGCAATAGTATTATTTGACTCTGGTGCAAACCAAAGTTTTATAAATACTGCATTCTGTCAAGCTCTTAAGCAACCATTAACTAAGCTTAGTCAAGTTTGTACGGTAGAAACGGCAGAAGGAAACCCTATCGATATACGCGAAGTACTTCAAGAAGGAAAAATAGAACTATTAGGACATAAGTTTTCCGCAAACCTTTGACCAATGAATCTAGCAAGATTCGATGTAGTATTAGGAATGGATTAGTTAGTAGCCAACCATGCTCGAATCCTATGTGACCAGAATTCCTTGTCGAGATTCGTACACCAATAGGAGAGATGATCCTGATCAAAGGAGATAAGCCAAGCAAGCCAATGGAGTTCATCTCAGTAATGAAAGTTGCTAGCTACGTACGGAAGCAAGGCATAGTGTATATGATTTCAGTAATCATAACACTAAGGGCAAGGAACTTAAGGAAATTCCGGTAGTATCGGAATACCCCGATGTGTTCTCAGAAGATCAACCTGGATTACCACCAGATAGAGAAGTAGACTTCAGAATTCATCTGATACCTGTAACCGCTCCAATTGCTAAAGCACCATACCGTTTAGCGCCAACGGAGATGCTAGAGCTAAAGAAGCAATTATATGAATTGTTAGAAAAAGGATTCATACAACTAAGTTCACCCCCTTGGGGAGCACCTATGTTGTTTGTGAAAAAGAAGGATGGATCAATGCGAATGTGTATCGATTATAGAGAGTTAAATAAGGTTACTATTAAGAATCGATATCCATTACCTAGGATTGGTGCTCTTTTTGATCAACTTCAAGGAGCTAAATATTTTTCTAAGATTGATTTACGCTCCGGCTACCATCAACTGAAAGTACCGGAAGAGAACATTCCTAAAACTGCTTTCAGAACTAGGTATGGTCACTACGATTTTACAGTCATGCCGTTTGGATTAACAAATGCTCCTGCAGCATTTATGGACATGATGAATAGGATATGTAAACCGTATCTGGATAAATTTGTAATTGTCTTTATTGACGATATACTTATTTATTCCAAAAACAAAAATGAGCACTGTGACACTTGCATGCACTTTTAGACCTCTTAAGAAAAGAAAAGCTTTATGCTAAATTTTCTAAGAGTGAAATTTGGTTACAAGAAGTGTAATTCCTAAGACACATGGTCAACCATGAAGGAATTTATGTAGATCCTTCGAAGATAGAAGCTATCACAAATTGCAAAGTCCCAAATTCAGCTACAGAAGTCAGAAGTTTTCTAGGATTAGCAGGATACTATCGTTGTTTTATCCAAGACTTCTCTAAGATAGCCGTTCCATTAATTAACTTAACGTGTAAAGCGGTTAAGTTTGAATGGGGACCTAAGCAAGAAGAAACCTTCAACATCTTGAAGCAAAGGCTAACAAATGCACCAATCCTTGCATTACCAGAAGGAATAGAAGATTTTGTAGTTTACTGTGACGCTTCTAAATTAGGATTAGGATGCGTATTGATGCAACATAAGAAAGTGATCGCTTACGCGTCAAGGCAATTGAAGAAGCACAAGAAAAATTACACGACTCATGATTTAGAATTAGGAGCAATAATTTTTGCCCTTAAGATTTGGAGACATTATCTGTATGGTAGTAAGTTTACCATCTTTACAGATCATAAGAGTTTAAGATATATTTTTGGGCAAAAAGAATTGAACATGAGGCAAAGAAGATGGATGGAAATTTTAAGTGATTACGACTGTGATATTCAATATCACGAGGTAAAATCAAATGTAGTAGTGCCGATGCCTTAACTCGTAAGTATCATGAGAAGCAAAGACGAGTACGTGCTCTTAGGTTAAATCTGCAAGTAGATTTAATGGAACAACTGAAAAATATCTAAGAAACAGCAATCAAGGATGATGCTGAAAGAATGAAAGGAATGATAAAGGAATTAGAACAAGGAACTTGTGACAACCCTCACTAAACCAGGTATCCGTACAACTTAATTAATAATTAATTACTGCTTAATTACAGTGCTTGCTTGAACTTGTGAATAAACTGCTACTTGAATACTGATACATGTACTTACCTGCATCATACTTTACTTGCTGTCACTACATTATTTACATGACTGAACCTTAGTGACAAACATGATGCACAAAAAGCACAGTAGCACTATAACGGATAACCTATTGAACATGCTGATAAAGCCAGCATCAGGCAAACACTGCCTCTAAGGCCTGTATGAGCCAGAAATATTTTGCTACACTAGTGGTGAGTGTAGGGATACAAGGGTTGTAGAACTGCGTCTCTAGGGATAAGTCACAATGACTGGATGTGCCTAAAACGTACTCTAAGTACAAAACTCAGCACTTTACATAATAATTCAGCTTTTAGCTAACTAATAAAGTGCCAAAACATGAGAAAAATATTACTAGACACTTTCTAGAGTGTCAGGAATAAGTTGTGTCACTAAATATAATTATAACGACACTTTAAAGCTTTGTTAAGCACTTTAACGGATTACGATCCAACCGAACAACCGGACTTTACCCGGAACATGAAAATATTGTCTTTCACATTGTTTATCTTTTTCTGAACCAGTTAGGGTCCCTGAATACCCTAACACCCGCTGTAAAGCATAACACACTAGTAACCGGGTAAAACACTTAACTTAACTAACTAGTTCCTAATCATCTAGTTGGAAGCCAATCGAATACCTCCCCCCCTCTCTAACCGTCCCCAACTAGAGGGGGACACACCTTGTACTAACTTGATTTGTTTAATCTCTTATGCTTAGTATCAAGAAGACATGGTGACCATTGGTTAATACTCTTGAAAATTGTCTATAAGATTAAGCTTAAACACACATGAACATTATCATCACACAACACACTCCACACTCTTTCTCTCTTTCTCTTTGGCTCTCGGCCGAACCCACACCCACACACCCATCCATTTTCGAGTTTGATCTTGCAAGTTCCAAGCATCTACAAGTGTTAAGGGTCGTATATAAGGAGTCTTGGAGCAAACGGAAGGCGAAGGACCTCTCTACTTAGCCTTTATCCACCTCATTTGCGCGTAGATTCTTCCCTAGCCTCGAGCTAGTGGTATGTTACTAAAATCACCTTCTTGAACTATTCTAAAGTGGTTAATACGATTTGTAACGGTTAAAACTCGAAATCTTACAAGATGATACTTTAAAGTCTACTAAAAATGCTATAAGTGTTGGATAAAAGCTCATATGTTGTGTAAATGTTGTAGTAATTGAAATTTGTGATTATTTAGACCCGATCTATGTTGTGGTAGCTCGGATCATCACTTAACCCAGTTTGGTCATGATCACGAATCATGACATAAGGTTGTTTTGAATAGAACAAGGGTTAAAGGGTGAAACTCTACCACACACGAATCATGAACTTGTGTAAAAGTGTTTAGCTTGTACAATAGTGTTTAAAACTAGCAGATCTACGTATCTGCAAGTGGTATTTTCAAAGGATCAAGCGTTAAAGAAATCATACTTTAAAAGACGGATCTTACACTAACAAGAAAGGGTTTTAGAACACACAAGTGTGTAAACACTTGTGTAACACAAAGTTTCGACGAAATAACTATTTTTGTAAAAGTGGACGAGAAGTTGTAAAGACGGAACTTCCATAAAAACGAGGTTTTTACAAAATCGGATTGTTTTATATAAAGATCCACTAAAAGTAATGAGATTTACTTCACAGTTTGGATAAACCACAAGTTCATGAAGTTTATGCGATTTATATACATATTTTGACTAGTTTGTGATTTGAACATGGTTTTGATTGAATAAGAAGATTGTTGGTTTGATTTATAAAAGAAAATGATACGCTTGAAAGCGTGGCCACCTCCAGTTACAGAGGAAACTCTGGCGAAATTTTTCTAAAACCTAACACTTAGAATTATTTTCACTATAAGTGTTAGAAAGACATTTTGACTAGTTTTCAAAATATGAGTTTCGCCACGACTATATTTACAAAACATCGGAGGTGGGATTTTCACAAAATAAAACGTGATACATAAATATATTTAGTATATATTTTTCACAACATCACTTGTATAAGTGTTTATGATTATTTTGTGAACTATGTAAATATTATTTTTAGAGTAAAAATAATATTACTAAGTATTATTTTGGGAAAATCACATGTATTAAAATATAATATTTTTGGGAAGAATATTTATATTTTGAAGTGGAAATAAAATATATTAAGTGAGACTTAATAATGAAATCTGAATGTTACGAACACACATGTATTAAATCCCCCATCCTTGGGAAGGAAAATAACTACCAAGTATACAGAATGTAAACACGAAATAGTTGCCTAACTATTTCCCAAAAAACTTAAACCATAAAGCTAAGGCACGGCCGTCCGTCTAATAGAGTTAGCACGTGTAGCTCGTCATACAGCTGATTGATTTGGAGGCATACTTGGTAGAGACGCACCACTGTGAGTTCATGTCCCCCTTTTCTCTAACTGTTTTCAGTTTTCTTAACTGCGGGGGTGAAATACATGTTACTTTGATTACAAGTACTTTATACATGGTATGGTTAGCGTAAGGAGGTTTACTACTTAGATCATGTGAGTGGGTAGGCAGAAACTGGAGGCCATTAATCCTCATTGTAGGACCGAGGGACGTAAGCGGTAGATCTATCTGGGTGTAGCGAGCCCAACTCTAGGCCCAACAGAACGGACCTCAGAGAGGCCCAACAGAACGGACCTTGGAGTGACTTTGTACCCAACGCTAAATCTGCTAGGTTTGAGTCTTCCTACTTGCACTTCACACATATCAATGGCCTTGCAAACCATTGGTGATCTCTTTTCCTTATTTGCTACATACCAGGATTTTTTATACTTACAAAGGTTTATTTACTCTCTTACACATGAACTCGCTCAACATTATTGTTGATTTTTCAACTTACATGTATTTCAGGAAATTAAAGATCTGGAGCGGTATGTTATGTTTTCCCCGCTGCATAAGGGTTCCAAGGTCATCCCAGTTTAGGAAATGTGACTCTTTCCTGGACAAGTCACAAATCATAAACTGCGTTTATTTCATGTCGGTGTTTGTGTTGTTCAAGACAATGTTTTATGTTATGAGGTTGTAAGTCTCTAAGACAATGTTGTGTTACTCTGGTTTTAAAACTTAATCGAATGGATGATCTTGCATGGTTTTATTTCATATAGCTTTATTATGGTTAAGCTATGGTATTAAGAAGTGACACCAAAATTAACCACGCTTCCGCAAAGCCAGGGTGTGACAGCTTGGTATCAGAGCTCTGATCATAGCGAACTAGGATTCTTTCTCGAGTCTAGACTATGATCACTAGGGCTCTCACGAAAACATTTTTACTGCATACCACTTAAGTCCAGATCCAAAACTTTTATAAACAAATGTTGAGCACATTTTATTTATTATTTATAGGCTCAGTCTAGAAGGGCTGAGGCTCGGTCTGAGAGGCCGAGGCTCGGTCTGAGAGATCGAAGTAGTTGGCTAGTTGGACTAGGGAGAGTAGGCTCAGTCTTGGAGGCTGAGGCTCGGTATTGGAGACCGAGGCTCGGTCTGAGAGATCGAGGTAGTTGGCTAGTTGGACTAGGAAGAGTAGGCTCAGTCTTGGAGGCTGAGGCTCGGTATTAGAGACCGAGGCTCGATCTAAGAGGTCGAGGTAGATGATAGAGCAGTCTGAGAGGCTGGGAGGCTAGTGGGACTAGGAGAACTATTTGAATGCTTACTTGGTAACTTATGTGATTATCTGATTGTATGATTGACTGTTTGTGCATGTTTGTGTTTATATTACAGACACCATGGACACCTCTGGCACAGGTGATTCAGACACCACAGGCCCTAGACCTATAGTATCAGATGACCTAGAGTCTTCGGAGCGCGAGGTTCACACATCCGACGTTACTAGCACAGACGAGGATGACTTCCAGCCCTTCGCTTTACCTGATGGTGCTGATGAGCTCGCTGATGGCCCTTTGGCCGTGGACCTACCACTTGTAGTGATCCCTGCTCCCATATCGTTGGCTTCATATCCTGCTTACGATTTGCTCCTCGACGCTGACGATGATGACGACGTCGACCTGTATGATGACGAGCCCTTAGAGGACGAGGTTTAGGGCGAGGCCCTTCTTGCTGTTGGTGATCGTTTGATGATCGCAGATGCTCCCGCCGAGGAGTCACCTGCTCACTCACCGGTCCCAGACTCCTTCGAGTCTGTGGCCTCCGCACCTTCACACACCCAGAGTGCGCAGCACTTCTCATATGGATCAGATCCCGACCAGGCATCCTCTGTTGCCCCTATTCCTAGTTTTACTTTCGACCACGATGATTTAGAGGATTCCGATCCTGTCTTTTCCCCAGGATTCGACTCAGATGAGGATATAGAGTTTATACCCATTGATCAGCCTATGGAGGATCCAGTCGACCCATTTGACCCAGTTGATCCCATCGACCCTGAGTTTGATTTTGAAATGGCCTTCGTTGATCCCGAGCAGCCACTAGACCCTGCTCCTGACCCAGTACTTGAGCATGACCCAGTTCATGCTGACGCACCTATTATTGAGCCTGTCTTCGCTGACCCACCTATTGATGATCACCCTATAGATGCTCCATTGTTGGAGGGCGATCATGTCATTGCTGCTGATCATGTTGATCCCCCACTCATTGCCGATGCACCAGTTGACCCTCTTGTTGCACCTCACCATGATCCTATGCCAGCCCAGTTTGATCGTGCGCTTTTTGAGGCACAGGTAGACCCCCGTGATGAGCACGCCCAGTGTGGGTGGATTCCTGCTGATGACGAGGTCCCACCTTTTCCCCCTCAGATCACTGATACCCGTCACATTGATACTTCCTTTTCATTTCCTCAGTTTACACCTCCAGCGCGACCTGGAGAAGGTTCTTCGGCTCACCCTTTCGGACATGTACCGGTATCTATCCCTGCTATACCACCGTCTGCTACTTTTCCCCCTGTTTCACCATTTCATGTGGCACCTTTTGATCCCACCAGTGAGCCGTTCCTTTGGGCACCACACTCTGCTATGCCACCGACTGACCCCTACCATTCTTTCCACATGGGGTATACTATTGAGGACGTTTTGATGTCCTTTGTCACCCAGCACGAGGCACACACACAGCGCATTCAGGAGCTTGAGAGAGCTCAGCCGCCGCCGTGTCCATGCCAGGGTCAGACCCACTCTCCGTTGCAGCCCTCTCGACCTGTACCACCAGACTATGTTGCACGCCTTTTTGCCCTGGAGCAGCAGGTTGCTTCATTCTTACGCACCCAGAGAGCCATGGAGGAGGACTGGCTCCATTTGCGCCGCTTGTTTTACACTCACTTTCCCCCTCCTCCACCACCATCCGTGTAGAGCTCTTCAGTACCGCATGGGTAGACGCTGGTGAGAAGACGGCGATTGCTTTTGACTGCACAGCATTTTTGGAGACTACATTATGATTCTGACTTTTGTTGATGTATTTGATGTATTGACACTGATTTGATATGGTTTTTGGACTAGGGTGATGTAACCCTTAGTCGAGGATGATTGTATGACACTGTGATGTACTTGTACGCTTACTATGTGGTCTCAATATATGGCAATCGCAGTATTCTCATCATATTTGATGCTTGAGTTGGTTATTTGTATTTTAGGACATGGGATGTTGTGTGATTGATGTTTGTGAGATGGGATGTTGTGTGATTGATATGATTATAACATGAGATGTTATGTACTATTACTATCGTTATATACATACGCTAAATTATGACCTGACTTATGTATTATAACTATGGCCTGACCGACGTAAACACATCTTTTAGAAGATGCCGCCAAGACGTCAAACGCCGTTGCCTACCAATGAGGCAGAACTCCAGCAAATTATCGCTGCTGCCATTGCACAATACGCCGCCTCTCAAGGAGGGACTAGTGGAAGCAACTCTGGCAACACTGGCAACAACAATAATCCACCTCATGGATGCACCTACAAGCAGTTTCTAGACTGCAAACCGGTCAACTTTGATGGCACAGGAGGTGCTGTCGCCTTTGTTCGTTGGGCCGAGAAAACTGAATCTGTTCTTCGCATGAGCAAATGTGCACCAGACCAGCAAGTCACCTATATCTCAGGGCTATTCTTGGATGGAGCCCTCTCTTGGTGGAATCTGCAAGTACAGACACTTGGTGAAGCTGCTGCCTACGCGCTAACCTGGACCGAACTGAAGGAACTTATGCGCAAGAAGTACTGCTCTCGCGCGGAAATCCAAAGATTGGAAACCGAGTTCTGGCACTTGAAAATGGACGGTCCAAAGATCGCAGAATACGTTCAAAGGTTCCATGACTTATCACATGTGGTACCCTACATGGTCACTCCGGAGTTCAAGAGGATTGAACGTTTCATTTGGGGATTAGCTCCTCAAATCATAAGCATGGTAACCTCATCCAAGCCTGCGACCATTACTGAGGCGATTGATTTGAGCGTGGCTCTCACAGAGGAGGCTATTCGCCTGAACAAGTTTGATGAGATCAAGACGAAGAAGGAAGAGACTCACGTTGAGTCATCGGGAGGTAACAAACAGAAGTTCTCGAACTTCAAGCAAGGCGCCAGTGTGGTTGTTAAGAAAGGAGGATCCAATGCGCCAGCTCAGGTTACAGCTGGTAGTGGGAAGAAAGGAAAGGGATACATGGGCACCCAACCTAAGTGCAACAACTGCCAACTCCACCATTCTGGCCGATGCGGGCCAAAAGTATGCGAAGCGTGGCCACTTGAAGGACACTTGTTGGGCCACTGCTGGCCAGGGAGGCCAGGGAGGATTCGGAAACAGAAATTACAACCGGGGTGGGAATGGAAATCGCCCACAAGGAAACCATGGAGGAAACGAGAATCGAGGCAACAATGCTAACCAAGCGGGCGCCGTGAATCGTAATCAGAGGAATGATCAAGCTGGTGGAAACGGGCAAAGACTTGGATGCTTTAACTGCGGTGATATCGGGCATTTTAAGAAGAACTGCCCAGAGTTAAACCAAGCCCGTGGAAGAGTGTTCCAAATCGAAGCAAGGGAAGCGCGCCAGGACCCCAATGTCGTTACTGGTACGTTCCCTGTAAACCAACGCTATGCATCCGTTTTATTTGATACTGGTGCCGATTATAGCTTCGTATCATTAGAGTTTAAGAATATGCTTGGTTTAGCCGCTAATAAGTTAGATATTCCCTACTCAATCGAATTGGCTAATGGGAAGTTAGTAGAAGCCAATGAAGTTATCAGAGGCTGTGTGATCGAATTGGGAGAGCGTGAGTTTGCTCTGGATCTACTACCAGTCCAGTTGGGAAGCTTCGACGTGGTGGTAGGAATGGATTGGTTATCAGGCAACAAGGCTGAAATAGTTTGTCACGAAAAGATTGTTCGTATCCCAACCGAAGATGGCGAAACAATTGTGGTTCACGGGGAGAAGCGTGATACGCCGTTAAGAATTATTAGCTGCCTGAAAGCACGGAAGTGTTTGCAGAAGGGATGTGTTGCCTTCCTGGCACACATTGTGGGTAAGAAGGCTGCTGAGCCGAGAATCGAAGACATCCCTGTCGTGAGGGAATATCCAGAAGTCTTCCCAGAAGACTTACCTGGACTGCCACCTCAGAGGCAAGTAGAGTTTCACATTGACTTAGTTCCAGGCGCCGCGCCTGTGGCTAAGGCACCTTATAGACTTGCTCCGTCTGAGATGCAGGAACTGTCAACACAACTTCAAGAGTTGTTAGACAAGGGATTTATCCGACCAAGCTTCTCGCCTTGGGGAGCTCCGGTCCTGTTTGTCAAGAAGAAGGACGGTAGTTTTCGTATGTGTATCGACTACCGGGAGCTGAACAAGCTGACGATCAAGAATAGATACCCTCTGCCAAGAATCGATGATCTGTTTGATCAACTGCAAGGCTCAAGCTTTTATTCAAAGATCGATCTTCGATCTGGATACCATCAGTTAAGGATACAAGAGAAGAGTATCCCGAAGACAGCCTTCAGAACTCGTTATGGACACTACGAGTTCCTCGTTATGCCGTTTGGTTTGACAAACGCACCTGCAGTCTTTATGGATTTGATGAATAGAGTTTGCAAGCCGTACTTGGACAAGTTCGTGATAGTGTTTATCGACGACATCTTGATTTATTCAAGAACAAAGGCCGAACACGAACAGCATCTAAGAGCCATTTTGGAGCTGCTGAAGAAGGAACAGTTGTATGCCAAGTTCTCTAAGTGCGAGTTTTGGCTACGTGAAGTCCAATTCCTTGGACATGTGGTGAATGGAAATGGAATCCACGTTGATCCCACAAAGATCGAAGCGATCAAGAATTGGGAAACGCCTAAGACGCCAACCGAGATTCGACAATTCTTGGGTTTGGCTGGCTACTATCGAAGGTTCATTGAGGATTTTTCAAAAATCGCTCAACCTTTGACACTCCTCACGTAGAAAGATAAGAAGTTTGATTGGGAAATCAAACAGGAAGAAGCATTCCAGATATTGAAGGATAAGCTCTGCAACGCGCCGATCTTAGCACTACCAGAAGGTACAGATGATTTCGTGGTATACTGTGACGCTTCACGTCAAGGATTGGGCTGTGTGCTGATGCAACGCCAAAAGGTTATTGCTTACGCATCACGCCAATTGAAAGTGCACGAAAAGAACTATACCACACATGATTTGGAACTTGGCGCAGTGGTATTTGCTTTAAAGATCTGGAGACACTACCTTTATGGTACGAAGTGTACAATTTTTACAGATCACAAGAGCCTACAGCACATATTCAACCAGAAGGAGTTGAATATGAGGCAAAGACGATGGGTTGAGTTGTTGAACGATTACGACTGCGAGATAAAGTATCATCCAGGGAAGGCGAATGTGGTCGCCGATGCCCTAAGTCGAAAGGAGAGGATCAAGCCCATAAGGGTTAGAGCTTTAGAAATGATTATCCGAACCGATCTTTCCTTGCGCATTCGTGCCGCGCAGAAAGAAGCTCTCAAGGAAGGAAACCTTGAAGAAGAATATCTCCGTGGGATGGAGAAGCTACTGGTACCAAACGAGGAAGGAACGTTATGTTTTGAGAAAAGGATTTGGGTTCCTTTGTTTGGAGGTTTAAGGAAGGTTATTTTTTATGAAGCTCACAAGTCGCGGTACTCTATCCACCCTGGAGCGGATAAGATGTACCAGGATCTCAAAGATTACTATTGGTGGCCTAGGATGAAGGGCGATGTTGCTGTTTATGTTAGCAAATGTTTAACATGCGCTAAGCTGAAAGCGGAATACCAGAAGCCTTCAGGACTTCTGCAACAACCTGAGATTCCCAAGTGGAAGTGGGAACAAATCTCAATGGATTTTATTACGAAGTTGCCAAGAACGCCGAGAGGCCATGACACTATTTGGGTAATAGTGGATCGATTAATAAAGTCAGCACACTTCTTACCTATCAGAGAGAAGGATAATACGAGCAAGTTGGCTGAAATTTACATGAGAGAGATAGTCGCGCGCCATGGAGTACCTCTCGCAATCATCTCTGATAGAGACGGAAGGTTTGTGTCAAGGATATGGCAATCCTTCCAAGAATCCTTTGGCTCACAATTGAATCTGAGCACTGCGTTTTATCCGCAAACTGACGGTCAAAGCGAGCGAACGATACAGACTTTGGAAGACATGCTGAGAGCGTGTGTTATGGATTTGGGCGGTAGCTGGGATAAGCATTTGCCTTTGGTCGAATTTTCATACAACAACAGCTACCACACCAGTATTGGTGTCGCGCCATTCGAAGCTCTTTACGGACGCAAGTGTCGATCACCTTTATGTTGGGCTGACGCAGGTGATAGACAGCTTGCTGGTCCCGAAATCGTCCAAGAGACGACAGACAAGATTGCGCAGATTCTTAAACGCATCGAAGCAGCTCGCCACAGACAGAAGGCCTATGCGGATCCAAACCGGAAACATGTGGAATTCCAATTTGGAGAAATGGTGTTATTGAAAGTTTCACCCTGGAAGGGTGTGGCACGCTTCGGAAAGCGTGGGAAGTTAAATCCGCGCTACATTGGTCCTTTCAGAGTTTTGGAAAGAATAGGACTAGTAGCATACAAGTTGGACCTACCTGCTGAACTCCATGCAGTCCACGATACATTTCATGTATCCAACCTAAAGAAAAGTCCAACTCAAGATGACATTGCCATTCCCATCGACGAGATCCATGTTGACGACACGCTCCATTTCGTTGAAGAACCGGTGGAGATTACGGATTGGAAAGTAAACAAGACCCGCCGGAGCAGTGTCAAGCTCGTCAAAGTCTGTTGGAATGCCAGACACGGTCCTGAGTACACCTGGGAGTGTGAGGACCGGATGAAAGAGAAATACCCCCACCTTTTTCCTAAGAACCCTGCATCTACAAGCAGAACTTAAATTTCGGGACGAAATTTATTTAACGGGGGGAGAATGTGACAACCCTCACTAAACCAGGTATCCGTACAACTTAATTAATAATTAATTACTGCTTAATTACTGTGCTTGCTTGAACTTGTGAATAAACTGCTACTTGAATACTGATACATGTACTTACCTGCATCATACTTTACTTGCTGTCACTACATTATTTATATGACTGAACCTTAGTGACAAACATGATGCACAAAAAGCACAGTAGCACTATAACGGATAACCTATTGAACATGCTGATAAAGCCAGCATCAGGCAAACACTGCCTCTAAGGCCTGTATGAGCCAGAAATATTTTGCTACACTAGTGGTGAGTGTAGGGATACAAGGGTTGTAGAACTGCGTCTCTAGGGATAAGTCACAATGACTGGATGTGCCTAAAACGTACTCTAAGTACAAAACTCAGCACTTTACATAATAATTCAGCTTTTAGCTAACTAATAAAGTGCCAAAACATGAGAAAAATATTACTAGACACTTTCTAGAGTGTCAGGAATAAGTTGTGTCACTAAATATAATTATAACGACACTTTAAAGCTTTGTTAAGCACTTTAACGGATTACGATCCAACCGAACAACCGGACTTTACCCGGAACATGAAAATATTGTCTTTCACATTGTTTATCTTTTTCTGAGCCAGTTAGGGTCCCTGAATACCCTAACACCCGCTATAAAGCATAACACACTAGTAACCGGCTAAAACACTTAACTTAACTAACTAGTTCCTAATCATCTAGTTGGAAGCCAATCGAATACCTCCCCCCCTCTCTAACCGTCCCCAACTAGAGGGGGACACACCTTGTACTAACTTGATTTGTTTAATCTCTTATGCTTAGTATCAAGAAGACATGGTGACCATTGGTTAATACTCTTGAAAATTGTCTATAAGATTAAGCTTAAACACACATGAACATTATCATCACACAACACACTCCACACTCTTTCTCTCTTTCTCTTTGGCTCTCGGCCGAACCCACACCCACACACCCATCCATTTTCGAGTTTGATCTTGCAAGTTCCAAGCATCTACAAGTGTTAAGGGTCGCATATAAGGAGTCTTGGAGCAAACGGAAGGCGAAGGACCTCTCTACTTAGCCTTTATCCACCTCATTTGCGCGTAGATTCTTCCCTAGCCTCGAGCTAGTGGTATGTTACTAAAATCACCTTCTTGAACTATTCTAAAGTGGTTAATACGATTTGTAACGGTTAAAACTCGAAATCTTACAAGATGATACTTTAAAGTCTACTAAAAATGCTATAAGTGTTGGATAAAAGCTCATATGTTGTGTAAATGTTGTAGTAATTGAAATTTGTGATTATTTAGACCCGATCTATGTTGTGGTAGCTCGGATCATCACTTAACCCAGTTTGGTCATGATCACGAATCATGACATAAGGTTGTTTTGAATAGAACAAGGGTTAAAGGGTGAAACTCTACCACACACGAATCATGAACTTGTGTAAAAGTGTTTTAGCTTGTACAATAGTGTTTAAAACTAGCAGATCTACGTATCTGCAAGTGGTATTTTCAAAGGACCAAGCGTTAAAGAAATCATACTTTAAAAGACGGATCTTACACTAACAAGAATGGTTTTTAGAACACACAAGTGTGTAAACACTTGTGTAACACAAAGTTTCGACGAAATAACTATTTTTGTAAAAGTGGACGAGAAGTTGTAAAGACGGAACTTCCATAAAAACGAGGTTTTTACAAAATCGGATTGTTTTATATAAAGATCCACTAAAAGTAATGAGATTTACTTCACAGTTTGGATAAACCACAAGTTCATGAAGTTTATGCGATTTATATACATATTTTGACTAGTTTGTGATTTGAACATGGTTTTGATTGAATAAGAAGATTGTTGGTTTGATTTATAAAAGAAAATGATACGCTTGAAAGCGTGGCCACCTCCAGTTACAGAGGAAACTCTGGCGAAATTTTTCTAAAACCTAACACTTAGAATTATTTTCACTATAAGTGTTAGAAAGACATTTTGACTAGTTTTCAAAATATGAGTTTCGCCACGACTATATTTACAAAACATCGGAGGTGGGATTTTCACAAAATAAAACGTGATACATAAATATATTTAGTATATATTTTTCACAACATCACTTGTATAAGTGTTTATGATTATTTTGTGAACTATGTAAATATTATTTTTAGAGTAAAAATAATATTACTAAGTATTATTTTGGGAAAATCACATGTATTAAAATATAATATTTTTGGGAAGAATATTTATATTTTGAAGTGGAAATAAAATATATTAAGTGAGACTTAATAATGAAATCTGAATGTTACGAACACACATGTATTAAATCCCCCATCCTTGGGAAGGAAAATAACTACCAAGTATACAGAATGTAAACACGAAATAGTTGCCTAACTATTTCCCAAAAAACTTAAACCATAAAGCTAAGGCACGGCCGTCCGTCTAATAGAGTTAGCACGTGTAGCTCGTCATACAGCTGATTGATTTGGAGGCATACTTGGTAGAGACGCACCACTGTGAGTTCATGTCCCCCTTTTCTCTAACTGTTTTCAGTTTTCTTAACTGCGGGGGTGAAATACATGTTACTTTGATTACAAGTACTTTATACATGGTATGGTTAGCGTAAGGAGGTTTACTACTTAGATCATGTGAGTGGGTAGGCAGAAACTGGAGGCCATTAATCCTCATTGTAGGACCGAGGGACGTAAGCGGTAGATCTATCTGGGTGTAGCGAGCCCAACTCTAGGCCCAACAGAACGGACCTCAGAGAGGCCCAACAGAACGGACCTTGGAGTGACTTTGTACCCAACGCTAAATCTGCTAGGTTTGAGTCTTCCTACTTGCACTTCACACATATCAATGGCCTTGCAAACCATTGGTGATCTCTTTTCCTTATTTGCTACATACCAGGATTTTTTATACTTACAAAGGTTTATTTACTCTCTTACACATGAACTCGCTCAACATTATTGTTGATTTTTCAACTTACATGTATTTCAGGAAATTAAAGATCTGGAGCGGTATGTTATGTTTTCCCCGCTGCATAAGGGTTCCAAGGTCATCCCAGTTTAGGAAATGTGACTCTTTCCTGGACAAGTCACAAATCATAAACTGCGTTTATTTCATGTCGGTGTTTGTGTTGTTCAAGACAATGTTTTATGTTATGAGGTTGTAAGTCTCTAAGACAATGTTGTGTTACTCTGGTTTTAAAACTTAATCGAATGGATGATCTTGCATGGTTTTATTTCATATAGCTTTGTTATGGTTAAGCTATGGTATTAAGAAGTCACACCAAAATTAACCACGCTTCCGCAAAGCCAGGGTGTGACAGCTTGGTATCAGAGCTCTGATCATAGCGAACTAGGATTCTTTCTCGAGTCTAGACTATGATCACTAGGGCTCTCACGAAAACATTTTTACTGCATACCACTTAAGTCCAGATCCAAAACTTTTATAAACAAATGTTGAGCACATTTTATTTATTATTTATAGGCTCAGTCTAGAAGGGCTGAGGCTCGGTCTGAGAGGCCGAGGCTCGGTCTGAGAGATCGAAGTAGTTGGCTAGTTGGACTAGGGAGAGTAGGCTCAGTCTTGGAGGCTGAGGCTCGGTATTGGAGACCGAGGCTCGGTCTGAGAGATCGAGGTAGTTGGCTAGTTGGACTAGGAAGAGTAGGCTCAGTCTTGGAGGCTGAGGCTCGGTATTAGAGACCGAGGCTCGATCTAAGAGGTCGAGGTAGATGATAGAGCAGTCTGAGAGGCTGGGAGGCTAGTGGGACTAGGAGAACTATTTGAATGCTTACTTGGTAACTTATGTGATTATCTGATTGTATGATTGACTGTTTGTGCATGTTTGTGTTTATATTACAGACACCATGGACACCTCTGGCACAGGTGATTCAGACACCACAGGCCCTAGACCTATAGTATCAGATGACCTAGAGTCTTCGGAGCGCGAGGTTCACACATCCGACGTTACTAGCACAGACGAGGATGACTTCCAGCCCTTCGCTTTACCTGATGGTGCTGATGAGCTCGCTGATGGCCCTTTGGCCGTGGACCTACCACTTGTAGTGATCCCTGCTCCCATATCGTTGGCTTCATATCCTGCTTACGATTTGCTCCTCGACGCTGACGATGATGACGACGTCGACCTGTATGATGACGAGCCCTTAGAGGACGAGGTTTAGGGCGAGGCCCTTCTTGCTGTTGGTGATCGTTTGATGATCGCAGATGCTCCCGCCGAGGAGTCACCTGCTCACTCACCGGTCCCAGACTCCTTCGAGTCTGTGGCCTCCGCACCTTCACACACCCAGAGTGCGCAGCACTTCTCATATGGATCAGATCCCGACCAGGCATCCTCTGTTGCCCCTATTCCTAGTTTTACTTTCGACCACGATGATTTAGAGGATTCCGATCCTGTCTTTTCCCCAGGATTCGACTCAGATGAGGATATAGAGTTTATACCCATTGATCAGCCTATGGAGGATCCAGTCGACCCATTTGACCCAGTTGATCCCATCGACCCTGAGTTTGATTTTGAAATGGCCTTCGTTGATCCCGAGCAGCCACTAGACCCTGCTCCTGACCCAGTACTTGAGCATGACCCAGTTCATGCTGACGCACCTATTATTGAGCCTGTCTTCGCTGACCCACCTATTGATGATCACCCTATAGATGCTCCATTGTTGGAGGGCGATCATGTCATTGCTGCTGATCATGTTGATCCCCCACTCATTGCCGATGCACCAGTTGACCCTCTTGTTGCACCTCACCATGATCCTATGCCAGCCCAGTTTGATCGTGCGCTTTTTGAGGCACAGGTAGACCCCCGTGATGAGCACGCCCAGTGTGGGTGGATTCCTGCTGATGACGAGGTCCCACCTTTTCCCCCTCAGATCACTGATACCCGTCACATTGATACTTCCTTTTCATTTCCTCAGTTTACACCTCCAGCGCGACCTGGAGAAGGTTCTTCGGCTCACCCTTTCGGACATGTACCGGTATCTATCCCTGCTATACCACCGTCTGCTACTTTTCCCCCTGTTTCACCATTTCATGTGGCACCTTTTGATCCCACCAGTGAGCCGTTCCTTTGGGCACCACACTCTGCTATGCCACCGACTGACCCCTACCATTCTTTCCACATGGGGTATACTATTGAGGACGTTTTGATGTCCTTTGTCACCCAGCACGAGGCACACACACAGCGCATTCAGGAGCTTGAGAGAGCTCAGCCGCCGCCGTGTCCATGCCAGGGTCAGACCCACTCTCCGTTGCAGCCCTCTCGACCTGTACCACCAGACTATGTTGCACGCCTTTTTGCCCTGGAGCAGCAGGTTGCTTCATTCTTACGCACCCAGAGAGCCATGGAGGAGGACTGGCTCCATTTGCGCCGCTTGTTTTACACTCACTTTCCCCCTCCTCCACCACCATCCGTGTAGAGCTCTTCAGTACCGCATGGGTAGACGCTGGTGAGAAGACGGCGATTGCTTTTGACTGCACAGCATTTTTGGAGACTACATTATGATTCTGACTTTTGTTGATGTATTTGATGTATTGACACTGATTTGATATGGTTTTTGGACTAGGGTGATGTAACCCTTAGTCGAGGATGATTGTATGACACTGTGATGTACTTGTACGCTTACTATGTGGTCTCAATATATGGCAATCGCAGTATTCTCATCATATTTGATGCTTGAGTTGGTTATTTGTATTTTAGGACATGGGATGTTGTGTGATTGATGTTTGTGAGATGGGATGTTGTGTGATTGATATGATTATAACATGAGATGTTATGTACTATTACTATCGTTATATACATACGCTAAATTATGACCTGACTTATGTATTATAACTATGGCCTGACCGACGTAAACACATCTTTTAGAAGATGCCGCCAAGACGTCAAACGCCGTTGCCTACCAATGAGGCAGAACTCCAGCAAATTATCGCTGCTGCCATTGCACAATACGCCGCCTCTCAAGGAGGGACTAGTGGAAGCAACTCTGGCAACACTGGCAACAACAATAATCCACCTCATGGATGCACCTACAAGCAGTTTCTAGACTGCAAACCGGTCAACTTTGATGGCACAGGAGGTGCTGTCGCCTTTGTTCGTTGGGCCGAGAAAACTGAATCTGTTCTTCGCATGAGCAAATGTGCACCAGACCAGCAAGTCACCTATATCTCAGGGCTATTCTTGGATGGAGCCCTCTCTTGGTGGAATCTGCAAGTACAGACACTTGGTGAAGCTGCTGCCTACGCGCTAACCTGGACCGAACTGAAGGAACTTATGCGCAAGAAGTACTGCTCTCGCGCGGAAATCCAAAGATTGGAAACCGAGTTCTGGCACTTGAAAATGGACGGTCCAAAGATCGCAGAATACGTTCAAAGGTTCCATGACTTATCACATGTGGTACCCTACATGGTCACTCCGGAGTTCAAGAGGATTGAACGTTTCATTTGGGGATTAGCTCCTCAAATCATAAGCATGGTAACCTCATCCAAGCCTGCGACCATTACTGAGGCGATTGATTTGAGCGTGGCTCTCACAGAGGAGGCTATTCGCCTGAACAAGTTTGATGAGATCAAGACGAAGAAGGAAGAGACTCACGTTGAGTCATCGGGAGGTAACAAACAGAAGTTCTCGAACTTCAAGCAAGGCGCCAGTGTGGTTGTTAAGAAAGGAGGATCCAATGCGCCAGCTCAGGTTACAGCTGGTAGTGGGAAGAAAGGAAAGGGATACATGGGCACCCAACCTAAGTGCAACAACTGCCAACTCCACCATTCTGGCCGATGCGGGCCAAAAGTATGCGAAGCGTGGCCACTTGAAGGACACTTGTTGGGCCACTGCTGGCCAGGGAGGCCAGGGAGGATTCGGAAACAGAAATTACAACCGGGGTGGGAATGGAAATCGCCCACAAGGAAACCATGGAGGAAACGAGAATCGAGGCAACAATGCTAACCAAGCGGGCGCCGTGAATCGTAATCAGAGGAATGATCAAGCTGGTGGAAACGGGCAAAGACTTGGATGCTTTAACTGCGGTGATATCGGGCATTTTAAGAAGAACTGCCCAGAGTTAAACCAAGCCCGTGGAAGAGTGTTCCAAATCGAAGCAAGGGAAGCGCGCCAGGACCCCAATGTCGTTACTGGTACGTTCCCTGTAAACCAACGCTATGCATCCGTTTTATTTGATACTGGTGCCGATTATAGCTTCGTATCATTAGAGTTTAAGAATATGCTTGGTTTAGCCGCTAATAAGTTAGATATTCCCTACTCAATCGAATTGGCTAATGGGAAGTTAGTAGAAGCCAATGAAGTTATCAGAGGCTGTGTGATCGAATTGGGAGAGCGTGAGTTTGCTCTGGATCTACTACCAGTCCAGTTGGGAAGCTTCGACGTGGTGGTAGGAATGGATTGGTTATCAGGCAACAAGGCTGAAATAGTTTGTCACGAAAAGATTGTTCGTATCCCAACCGAAGATGGCGAAACAATTGTGGTTCACGGGGAGAAGCGTGATACGCCGTTAAGAATTATTAGCTGCCTGAAAGCACGGAAGTGTTTGCAGAAGGGATGTGTTGCCTTCCTGGCACACATTGTGGGTAAGAAGGCTGCTGAGCCGAGAATCGAAGACATCCCTGTCGTGAGGGAATATCCAGAAGTCTTCCCAGAAGACTTACCTGGACTGCCACCTCAGAGGCAAGTAGAGTTTCACATTGACTTAGTTCCAGGCGCCGCGCCTGTGGCTAAGGCACCTTATAGACTTGCTCCGTCTGAGATGCAGGAACTGTCAACACAACTTCAAGAGTTGTTAGACAAGGGATTTATCCGACCAAGCTTCTCGCCTTGGGGAGCTCCGGTCCTGTTTGTCAAGAAGAAGGACGGTAGTTTTCGTATGTGTATCGACTACCGGGAGCTGAACAAGCTGACGATCAAGAATAGATACCCTCTGCCAAGAATCGATGATCTGTTTGATCAACTGCAAGGCTCAAGCTTTTATTCAAAGATCGATCTTCGATCTGGATACCATCAGTTAAGGATACAAGAGAAGAGTATCCCGAAGACAGCCTTCAGAACTCGTTATGGACACTACGAGTTCCTCGTTATGCCGTTTGGTTTGACAAACGCACCTGCAGTCTTTATGGATTTGATGAATAGAGTTTGCAAGCCGTACTTGGACAAGTTCGTGATAGTGTTTATCGACGACATCTTGATTTATTCAAGAACAAAGGCCGAACACGAACAGCATCTAAGAGCCATTTTGGAGCTGCTGAAGAAGGAACAGTTGTATGCCAAGTTCTCTAAGTGCGAGTTTTGGCTACATGAAGTCCAATTCCTTGGACATGTGGTGAATGGAAATGGAATCCACGTTGATCCCACAAAGATCGAAGCGATCAAGAATTGGGAAACGCCTAAGACGCCAACCGAGATTCGACAATTCTTGGGTTTGGCTGGCTACTATCGAAGGTTCATTGAGGATTTTTCAAAAATCGCTCAACCTTTGACACTCCTCACGTAGAAAGATAAGAAGTTTGATTGGGAAATCAAACAGGAAGAAGCATTCCAGATATTGAAGGATAAGCTCTGCAACGCGCCGATCTTAGCACTACCAGAAGGTACAGATGATTTCGTGGTATACTGTGACGCTTCACGTCAAGGATTGGGCTGTGTGCTGATGCAACGCCAAAAGGTTATTGCTTACGCATCACGCCAATTGAAAGTGCACGAAAAGAACTATACCACACATGATTTGGAACTTGGCGCAGTGGTATTTGCTTTAAAGATCTGGAGACACTACCTTTATGGTACGAAGTGTACAATTTTTACAGATCACAAGAGCCTACAGCACATATTCAACCAGAAGGAGTTGAATATGAGGCAAAGACGATGGGTTGAGTTGTTGAACGATTACGACTGCGAGATAAAGTATCATCCAGGGAAGGCGAATGTGGTCGCCGATGCCCTAAGTCGAAAGGAGAGGATCAAGCCCATAAGGGTTAGAGCTTTAGAAATGATTATCCGAACCGATCTTTCCTTGCGCATTCGTGCCGCGCAGAAAGAAGCTCTCAAGGAAGGAAACCTTGAAGAAGAATATCTCCGTGGGATGGAGAAGCTACTGGTACCAAACGAGGAAGGAACGTTATGTTTTGAGAAAAGGATTTGGGTTCCTTTGTTTGGAGGTTTAAGGAAGGTTATTTTTTATGAAGCTCACAAGTCGCGGTACTCTATCCACCCTGGAGCGGATAAGATGTACCAGGATCTCAAAGATTACTATTGGTGGCCTAGGATGAAGGGCGATGTTGCTGTTTATGTTAGCAAATGTTTAACATGCGCTAAGCTGAAAGCGGAATACCAGAAGCCTTCAGGACTTCTGCAACAACCTGAGATTCCCAAGTGGAAGTGGGAACAAATCTCAATGGATTTTATTACGAAGTTGCCAAGAACGCCGAGAGGCCATGACACTATTTGGGTAATAGTGGATCGATTAATAAAGTCAGCACACTTCTTACCTATCAGAGAGAAGGATAATACGAGCAAGTTGGCTGAAATTTACATGAGAGAGATAGTCGCGCGCCATGGAGTACCTCTCGCAATCATCTCTGATAGAGACGGAAGGTTTGTGTCAAGGATATGGCAATCCTTCCAAGAATCCTTTGGCTCACAATTGAATCTGAGCACTGCGTTTTATCCGCAAACTGACGGTCAAAGCGAGCGAACGATACAGACTTTGGAAGACATGCTGAGAGCGTGTGTTATGGATTTGGGCGGTAGCTGGGATAAGCATTTGCCTTTGGTCGAATTTTCATACAACAACAGCTACCACACCAGTATTGGTGTCGCGCCATTCGAAGCTCTTTACGGACGCAAGTGTCGATCACCTTTATGTTGGGCTGACGCAGGTGATAGACAGCTTGCTGGTCCCGAAATCGTCCAAGAGACGACAGACAAGATTGCGCAGATTCTTAAACGCATCGAAGCAGCTCGCCACAGACAGAAGGCCTATGCGGATCCAAACCGGAAACATGTGGAATTCCAATTTGGAGAAATGGTGTTATTGAAAGTTTCACCCTGGAAGGGTGTGGCACGCTTCGGAAAGCGTGGGAAGTTAAATCCGCGCTACATTGGTCCTTTCAGAGTTTTGGAAAGAATAGGACTAGTAGCATACAAGTTGGACCTACCTGCTGAACTCCATGCAGTCCACGATACATTTCATGTATCCAACCTAAAGAAAAGTCCAACTCAAGATGACATTGCCATTCCCATCGACGAGATCCATGTTGACGACACGCTCCATTTCGTTGAAGAACCGGTGGAGATTACGGATTGGAAAGTAAACAAGACCCGCCGGAGCAGTGTCAAGCTCGTCAAAGTCTGTTGGAATGCCAGACACGGTCCTGAGTACACCTGGGAGTGTGAGGACCGGATGAAAGAGAAATACCCCCACCTTTTTCCTAAGAACCCTGCATCTACAAGCAGAACTTAAATTTCGGGACGAAATTTATTTAACGGGGGGAGAATGTGACAACCCTCACTAAACCAGGTATCCGTACAACTTAATTAATAATTAATTACTGCTTAATTACTGTGCTTGCTTGAACTTGTGAATAAACTGCTACTTGAATACTGATACATGTACTTACCTGCATCATACTTTACTTGCTGTCACTACATTATTTATATGACTGAACCTTAGTGACAAACATGATGCACAAAAAGCACAGTAGCACTATAACGGATAACCTATTGAACATGCTGATAAAGCCAGCATCAGGCAAACACTGCCTCTAAGGCCTGTATGAGCCAGAAATATTTTGCTACACTAGTGGTGAGTGTAGGGATACAAGGGTTGTAGAACTGCGTCTCTAGGGATAAGTCACAATGACTGGATGTGCCTAAAACGTACTCTAAGTACAAAACTCAGCACTTTACATAATAATTCAGCTTTTAGCTAACTAATAAAGTGCCAAAACATGAGAAAAATATTACTAGACACTTTCTAGAGTGTCAGGAATAAGTTGTGTCACTAAATATAATTATAACGACACTTTAAAGCTTTGTTAAGCACTTTAACGGATTACGATCCAACCGAACAACCGGACTTTACCCGGAACATGAAAATATTGTCTTTCACATTGTTTATCTTTTTCTGAGCCAGTTAGGGTCCCTGAATACCCTAACACCCGCTATAAAGCATAACACACTAGTAACCGGCTAAAACACTTAACTTAACTAACTAGTTCCTAATCATCTAGTTGGAAGCCAATCGAATACCTCCCCCCCTCTCTAACCGTCCCCAACTAGAGGGGGACACACCTTGTACTAACTTGATTTGTTTAATCTCTTATGCTTAGTATCAAGAAGACATGGTGACCATTGGTTAATACTCTTGAAAATTGTCTATAAGATTAAGCTTAAACACACATGAACATTATCATCACACAACACACTCCACACTCTTTCTCTCTTTCTCTTTGGCTCTCGGCCGAACCCACACCCACACACCCATCCATTTTCGAGTTTGATCTTGCAAGTTCCAAGCATCTACAAGTGTTAAGGGTCGCATATAAGGAGTCTTGGAGCAAACGGAAGGCGAAGGACCTCTCTACTTAGCCTTTATCCACCTCATTTGCGCGTAGATTCTTCCCTAGCCTCGAGCTAGTGGTATGTTACTAAAATCACCTTCTTGAACTATTCTAAAGTGGTTAATACGATTTGTAACGGTTAAAACTCGAAATCTTACAAGATGATACTTTAAAGTCTACTAAAAATGCTATAAGTGTTGGATAAAAGCTCATATGTTGTGTAAATGTTGTAGTAATTGAAATTTGTGATTATTTAGACCCGATCTATGTTGTGGTAGCTCGGATCATCACTTAACCCAGTTTGGTCATGATCACGAATCATGACATAAGGTTGTTTTGAATAGAACAAGGGTTAAAGGGTGAAACTCTACCACACACGAATCATGAACTTGTGTAAAAGTGTTTTAGCTTGTACAATAGTGTTTAAAACTAGCAGATCTACGTATCTGCAAGTGGTATTTTCAAAGGACCAAGCGTTAAAGAAATCATACTTTAAAAGACGGATCTTACACTAACAAGAATGGTTTTTAGAACACACAAGTGTGTAAACACTTGTGTAACACAAAGTTTCGACGAAATAACTATTTTTGTAAAAGTGGACGAGAAGTTGTAAAGACGGAACTTCCATAAAAACGAGGTTTTTACAAAATCGGATTGTTTTATATAAAGATCCACTAAAAGTAATGAGATTTACTTCACAGTTTGGATAAACCACAAGTTCATGAAGTTTATGCGATTTATATACATATTTTGACTAGTTTGTGATTTGAACATGGTTTTGATTGAATAAGAAGATTGTTGGTTTGATTTATAAAAGAAAATGATACGCTTGAAAGCGTGGCCACCTCCAGTTACAGAGGAAACTCTGGCGAAATTTTTCTAAAACCTAACACTTAGAATTATTTTCACTATAAGTGTTAGAAAGACATTTTGACTAGTTTTCAAAATATGAGTTTCGCCACGACTATATTTACAAAACATCGGAGGTGGGATTTTCACAAAATAAAACGTGATACATAAATATATTTAGTATATATTTTTCACAACATCACTTGTATAAGTGTTTATGATTATTTTGTGAACTATGTAAATATTATTTTTAGAGTAAAAATAATATTACTAAGTATTATTTTGGGAAAATCACATGTATTAAAATATAATATTTTTGGGAAGAATATTTATATTTTGAAGTGGAAATAAAATATATTAAGTGAGACTTAATAATGAAATCTGAATGTTACGAACACACATGTATTAAATCCCCCATCCTTGGGAAGGAAAATAACTACCAAGTATACAGAATGTAAACACGAAATAGTTGCCTAACTATTTCCCAGGATTTTTTATACTTACAAAGGTTTATTTACTCTCTTACACATGAACTCGCTCAACATTATTGTTGATTTTTCAACTTACATGTATTTCAGGAAATTAAAGATCTGGCGCGGTATGTTATGTTTTCCCGCTGCATAAGGGTTCCAAGGTCATCCCAGTTTAGGAAATGTGACTCTTTCCTGGACAAGTCACAAATCTTAAACTGCGTTTATTTCATGTCGGTGTTTATGTTGTTCAAGACAATGTTTTATGTTATGAGGTTGTAAGTCTCTAAGACAATGTTGTGTTACTCTGGTTTTAAAACTTAATCGAATGGATGATCTTGCATGGTTTTATTTCATATAGCTTTGTTATGGTTAAGCTATGGTATTAAGAAGTCACACCAAAATTAACCACGCTTCCGCAAAGCCAGGGTGTGACAGAACTGATGGAATTTGGAGATTCCATAAGAAAAGAATTTGGACACCTATACAAGGAAATCTACGAAATAGAATATTAGAGGAAGCCCATAAATCTAAGTATACGATGTGTCATACCCATTTATTTTTCTTTAAATGTTTTAAACAATTTAAGTTATTTTCTTTTTATTTTTACTAGCCTAAGAACCCGCGAACTTCGCAGGTGGCTAAATACCAACTAAACATATAAAATAATTTAAACGTAGAAGCGTTAAAGTGTGATTTGTTAAGCCTAATATTTTGAGACAGTTGAGCACGTCCCAATAGTACATCTACATGATGTTCGTTACACATTAAGTTTTTGTCAATGAAACCTTCATTATGATGTTTTCATGCCTTTTGCAAAATGACTTGCACCGACAGTGTGAACATAAAAATATACATTAAGAAATGAAGGTATAGTAATACATAATACACACGAATTCATCTACGTAAAGGTACTAACGAACATTGTGTGACGAAAGTTGTAAACGAAATGCGTTAATGCTATGCATGATTATTAATATTTAGTAGAAAGCAATTTTAGGGAAAAAAGTAAAAACAAAAACAAAAGAGTCTGAAGTGAGATTAACACAACAAAACATATATACTAATAATTGTTCCAACACTGTTACCACACATACGGCATGCTTGGTAACGATATTAATTGTTTACTTGTTACGCCATCTGTCAATAGATACATCCCCTAGGGGTTCGGATTAAGAATTTGCAACGTGTTTTGATTCCTATCATAACGCAGCAAGAACTGAGCTCCATTTTCCAACCAAGCCTGCAGCATGAAGTTCTGCCATCCTCTTAAAGCATATCGAGGTCTCCCACATGCCATTTCTTGCCGCATCTCTAGTGTCATTGAAAACCCGTCTTCAGTTTCAACTAACATCTGATCAAGGACAGACAAATCTACATTTGCTGCAAATGCTTTTGGGAACCGCTGCATTACAGTCCGATAAAATAAACAAATTAAAAAAATAATAAAAAAATACAAACTTCAAAAAGTTACATAATATTAAAATAAAGCATTTAAAGTATGAAAAACTTACAAAACGAAAAGATAGACACCATGTTAGTTCGTATTGGTTGGCTTGATCAACAACGGCCGGAATCTGTGGAACGTTAACAAACTCTGGTTCCAACACAGGATCGGCTTCAAAGACTGGAACATCATGTTCAACGTCTACATTGTCATCTTCAAATACATGCTGCTGTTGAAATGTTACATCAGTATGACCATGGCCGATAAGTTCTTCTTCATAATCCATGTCTTGATTCTCCCCGTCTACTAACAAATCTTCACTAACATCCATTTCTTCTGTGTCTTCCTCTTCTTCAACACCAACACTATTGGCAACCTCGGGAACAACAGACTGTAATTTATTAGGACGGAAAAGCAGAATGTTGAAAATACGTCTCGCAACCAACTCAAAAACGATTACATCACCTGATATGAGATGAAGTTCCTTGGTGATTTGTGAGAAATCTTGAATAAAGTAGTTCGATCCCCAGAGCCTATTCACTTCGACATTCCACATGTGTGTACCTCCAAAACGAATTGTAAAGTCATCGTCCAAAGTGTCGGTTTTGAAATACATGTTCATAAACTCTTTCGGCAACCACTAAATCAAGAATAAAAGCAATCGTCAATAAAAAGGTCAGTTGGTATAAAAATAAGCAGTACAGTATAAATTACCAAGTTAGCGTTCTCGGGAAATAACATCTTTACAAAAAACTTGTTGTTTACACCGGAAAGACAATCAGCCTTAAAATGAGTCAACTTTAGCGTCTGAGCATCAACAACATGGAAAACAATAACATCATTATCCTACACGCCAACATCACAAACCATAGCAGACCAACCATTCGAGAAACAATACCTAGTGGCAGTACATTTCACCAAAACAGTCCACTCATTGTGTAAGACCCATCTTAAATAACAGAATTGATAACATATATCATGCATTTAATACAAATTTTTTGAGTTTACAAAAACTTTCATGATTTTAAGACCATACATGAACATGATATTCAAGTTATAATCCTACTAAATAAACTGTCAAAACATAATTTCAAGTGTTTATATGTCACTAAAACAAAATAGACAAAATGCGGAAGCTTTGTTTGGTGTGTTCGGTTCTTGATATGGCTTGATTATCTTCCGAGGTCTAAAGTGCATCTTTACCTATCATACAATTTCATTTAAATGATTAGAAATCAAAGCATTTGAACAAAATAATTAAACACAAGAAATTATAATTTTTTTGTTCAGCCTCTTCACCCGGCCGTGTCAGCTAAACATGTATTTTTCACAGCCCCTTCACCCGGCCGTGTCAAAAGTTCACCCGGCCGTGTCAACTCTACACGTTTATTTTTCACCCAATTTACATCCAAACCTATCCAAACTCATTTTAATCGCTTGGGGTTCGTTTCTTAACATGTCTAAGCTATCATCCATTACCCGGATCCATTATTCATATAGTTTACGCTCCCGTTACCCGGTTTACGTTTTGCTTTATTTTGACCCGTTTGTTTACGAGTTCAACAACTTGTTTTGTGTCATCTCATGTCTTCGGCCATTTGACCCATTCCCGGGTTTACCCGCTATAGTGTTTCGCTCCCTTCAAGAGGGACACTTACGCAATAATCATCACGCTTCTTTTGAAGGATTTAAACATGCTTTTCTAAAACATTTGACAAGTAAAAATTCCGAACTTTAATCCCTCTACAAGGGTTCATGTTTTTGCAACAAGTTAGCGTGTCCGCTTCACGGCTTACGCCTTGTTTATAACCAATCAACAAGTGATGGTCATTAACTTCGACGTTTACAACTCAACTTGTTTTGACCCGTTTGGATGCCAAACGGAGACTACCATTTCAAGACATTCCAAACTCTATTTGTAACTCATGTTTTGACCCGTTTTATTTGTCTAGGGCACTTCGTCACTTCCGTGACTTAACGGGTTTTCCTATTTGGCTAAATTCCAATATGACTAACTAGAATAAATAAATAACATAATGTAACAAAACCATAGGTCGCGTACCTTTAGAGCACACCCTTCAACCGCGTATCACTTCCGGCTTGTCCGCTTGACGATCCGGATTCTTTACCTAAAGAGTTCCATTCACAACCAATTTAGAACCCTTTTTACAATCATTTATCATAATTCATTACGATGATATCCGAATCTGCGTTTTTGTCCAATTATTAACATTTCAATCCTCACTTAGGCGTTTTAACAAACACCTTGCGGGTCAGATTTTACATAATCATTATTAGGTTGTTGACATGTTATTTTCCATCTACTTTCACTTTAATTAGGCAATTTGCACAAAATTTCAACATCAATAACACTGAATTTAACACATGAATTCAGCTTTCACTATAATAGTAATCACAATCCTAGTGTTTATCTAGTCTCTACAAACCCAATAATCACCTACAATGGTGATTATAATCTCCACAATTAACATACCAAATTTTAACAAGAATTCATCTAGCGTTTTATCCCTAGACATCATGTTACTTCTAATTTCATCCATGCAACATATATTCAAGCTCAATTTTTGATTTTCTCAATTAACCTAAAATTGAACATGAATCAAAATACCAAAATTTTGCATACCTTTTGATCCCTGCAACGAGGTGATCACTAATTCGTGTTTGAAACTTGATTTAGAGCTGATTAAGGGCTTCAATTTGCGAGTTTTATGTGAAAACTAGGGTTTGGAGGAAACCCCTGGTCGCCCCTTTCTTCTGTACGATCCAAACACATACACATGTGTGTGTTTGGTGTGTTAATTGTTGTTTTAAGCATTCATGTTTCAGTTTTTACCAATTCGGTCCTTCAACTTTTATCTAACTTAGAATGTAAGTGTTTTAACCTTATTGTAGGTCACTTCTAGACTCTTAACTAACTGGGTTATAATTTCCTAGTTAGTTGATTCTTGTTTAATTAATACTTTATAATAAAATATAAAGTTTTATATTTTTGGGGTGTTACAAGTCCACCCCCCCCCACCCCCCTTAAAAAGGGTTTCGTCCCCGAAACCGAATTACGTACCAAATAATGTAGGGTAGAGTCGTAGCATCTCCTCTTCGGATTCCCATGTGGTATCCGAACCCTTCTTGTGTTCTCGTTTAACCTTTACTTGATTGATCTCTTTGTTCCTTAATATTTTCACCTTACGATCCAAAATCGCAATGGGCTTCCCCACATAGTTAAGGCTATCATCCACCTTGATGTCATCGTAGTGGATATAAGTTGTTTCGTCCGCTAGACATTTCCGAAGATGTGACACATGAAATGTGCTATGAATTCCACTTAATTCTTCCGGTAGTTCAAGGCGGTATGCTTCCTTTCCTACTCGTTCGACAATTGTAAACGGCCCAATAAATCACGGGCTTAATTTTCCTCTCTTTCTAAACCGGATAACCCCTTTCCATGGGGATACCTTAAGCATGACCTTGTCACCAACCTGAAACTCTATCGGTCTCCTCCTTTTATCCGCATATGACTTTTGTCTATCTTGAGCCGCTTTTAAGTGTGCCCGAACCACAACAATCTTTTCATTAGTGGCTCGAACTATGTCTTTATGGGCAAGTTCACGTGGACCCACCTCACCCCAACACACTGGGGTCCGGCATTTCCTACCGTAAAGCATTTCGTACGGTGCCATCCCGATACTAGCATGGTAGCTGTTATTAAATGAAAATTCAAGCAATGGTAGATAAACATCCCAACAACCTCCGAAGTCAATAATACATGCCCGTAGCATGTCTTCCAACGTTTGTATGGTTCTTTCACTATGTCCATCCGTCTGAGGATGGTACGCAGTGCTAATGAACAATTTGGTTCCTATTTGCTCTTGGAAATCTCGCCAAAAATTTGAAGTGAACCGGGTATCCCTATCGGACACAATGGATACCGGTACCCCGTGGCGTGCCACTAACTCATTAGTATATACTTCGAACATCTTTTCTGACGTATACGTTTCACGTATCGGGATGAAATGGGCACTCTTTGTCAGTCTGTCAACAACTACCCATATACATCAAAACCGCAGTTCGTCCTTGGTAGTTTGGTTAATAGGTCCATTGTAATATGTTCCCATTTCCAAATCGGAATTTCCAACGGTTGGAGTTTACCGTATGGTTTTTGGTGTTCCGCCGTGATTAGTAGACATGTCAAGCATTTCTCCACGTATTTCACTACATCTCTTTTCATTCCGGGCCACCAATAGTTTTGTTTCAAGTCGTTATACATCTTGGTAGCTCCCGGATGGATGGAATAACGGGATTTGTGAGCTTCATCAAGTAGAAGCTTTTTAACTCCACATGTGTTAGGAACCCAAATTCTATTGAAACGTGTTTTCAAACCGTGGTTGCCTTCTTCTAGATCCTTAAATTGGCCAACAATTCTTTCCTTTTTCCAGTTTTCCACCTTTACTGCTTCAACTTGTGCTTCTCGAATTCGTTCTAGTAAGCCCGAGGTCACAATAAGCTGCATTGATTGTACTCGTATCGGGGCATAATCTGCCTTTCTGCTCAACGCATCAGCCACTACATTGGCTTTCTCGGGGTGGTAGTGTATTTCACAATCGTAGTCCTTGACCGTTTCCAACCATCGCCTCTGCCTCATGTTTAATTCCTTTTGATCGAAGAAATACTTCAAACTTTTATGGTCGGTAAAGATAGTACATTTTACCCCATACAAGTAATGCCTCCATATCTTTAAGGCGAATACCACTGCTGCTAGCTCTAGGTCATGAGTCGGGTACTTCTTTTCATGGATCTTCAGTTGCCTCGAGGCATAGGCTATGACCTTGCCTCGTTGCATTAAAACACATCCGAGTCCCGACTGCGATGCATCCGAATAAACCACCATGTCGTCAACTCCTTCCGGTAACATTAACACCGGAGCGTGAGTTAACTTTTCTTTGAGTGTTTGGAAGGCTTTCTCTTGTTCAACGCCCCATCCAAATCTTTCCTCCTTGCGAGTCAATTTGGTCAACGGTAAAGCAATTTTGGAGAAATCTTGTATGAATCTCTGATAATATCCCGCGAGCCCAAAAAAGCTTTGGATTTCTGAGGGATTCTTTGGAGTGCTCCATTTTGACACGGCTTCTACTTTTGACGGATCCACTAGTACCCCATCGGCACTAATGATATGCCCGAGAAACTGCACCTCTCGTAACCAGAAAGCGCACTTTGAGAATTTTGCATACAGCTTTTCTCGTCTGAGTGTCTCTAAAACTTCTTGCAAATGATGCACATGCCCAGCTTCATTATTCGAATACACTAAAATGTCATCGATAAATACGATTACCGACTTATCCAGCATAGGTTTGCAAACCCGGTTCATGAGGTCCATGAAAGCCGCGGGTGCATTAGTCAACCCAAAGGGCATTACGAGGAACTCATAATGCCCGTACCGCGTACGAAAGGCCGTCTTCGGTACGTCTTCCTCCTTGACTGTCAACTGGTGATAACCCGATCTGAGATCAATCTTTGAGAACCAACACGCTCCTTGTAGCTGGTCAAACAAGTCATCAATTCTTGGAAGTGGGTATCGATTTTTCACTGTGAGTTTGTTTAACTCTCGGTAGTCGATACACATGCGCATACTGCCGTCCTTCTTTTTCACGAATAGTACCGGTGCGCCCCACGGGGATACACTCGGTCGGATAAACCCTTTGTCGAGCAGTTCTTGGATCTGAGACATCAATTCTTGTAGCTCCGACGACGCAAGCAGGTACGGCGCCTTGGCCACAGGTTTTGCGCCCGGAATCAGTTCGATTCCGAACTGTATCTCTCGTTCTGGTGGTATTCCCGGTAAATCTTCCGGGAACACATCTTTATAATCACGTACCACCGGCACGTCTCCGATTTTTAGGGATTCTTTCTCCGACTCACTTGCGTATACCATATATGCCTTGCATCCATGTTTCATAAGTCTGTGAGCTTCTAGCATTGTACATACCACCGGGTTACCCCCTTTTTCACCGTATATAGTAACGTGCTTTCTGCTAGGAGACGTTAATTTTATCTCCTTGCGGAAAGATGCCACCTTTGCGTGATATCGGGACAGCCAATCCATACCCATGATCACTTGAAATTCTCCCATCGACATCGGGATTAAGTCTATTGAATACTCTTCGTCATCGATGCTCAATTTACAATTTTGACATACATCACAAACAATAAAACTCTTGTTATTACCTATCTCTACTTCCAAGGGCATAGGTAACTTAGTTAGAACAAATAAAGGATGTCGAATGAACCCATATGAAATAAAGGATTTATTCGCACCCGTATCAAATAGCACACGTGCAGGAATCGAGTTTACAACAAATATACCTGAAACCACTTCGGGTTCTACTTTTGCTTCTGCAGCAGTTAGGTGAAAAGATCTAGCCTTTGCTTTTGGTGCTTCACCCTTCGTGCCTTGCCCATCTTTCTTTCCCACTAGCTCCGGGCATTCCGACTTCTTGTGGCCCGGTCGGTAGCAATTGTAGCAAACTGTCACTTTATCCGGGCATGATGAAGCCATATGCCCCGTTTTCCGACATATGGGGCAAGGTTTATCTTTAAAGCGACACTCGCCTTTATGACCCTTTCCGCAGATTTTGCAACTTGGCGACCCGCCTTTTGCATCCGATTTCTTCGTTGTTTCATTCGCCCGTGCTTTCTTAGTAGGGCTTCGATTAACATCATGTGCCCTTCGTTCGCCCCGTTCAACTTGCTTTTTCAATTCAATCTCCCGTTCCCGAGCAACATTTATGATCTCGGTAAGGGTCTCATATTTTGAAGGAGTCATAAACTCCCTATACTCGGCGCTCAACATATTGTAGTAATCATATATCTTCTGTTCTTCATTTGTCACCAATTCGTCACAAAACTTCATCTTATCCATAAACATTCCCGTGATTTTGTCTGTGGACTCACCCTTGTGCCTAAGTTGCATGAACTCGTCTTTGATTCGATTAATGACCGCCTTGGGACTGTGATGTTTAAGAAACGGCGTCTTAAATTCATCCCATGTCATAGCCTTAGCCGCATCACTTCCAATTTCTTTCTTCTTGTTATCCCACCAATCTTTCGCTTGACCCCTTAATTGACCCGTACCATAGGCTACGTAGTCATCTGTATCACAATGGGTCCTTTCAAACACTCCTTCGATGTCGCTTAGCCATCGTTGGCATACTATCGGGTCGACCTCCCCATTATAAACTGGCGGTTTGCACGCCATGAACTCTTTGTATGAATAAGGCTTTCGTCCTCCGGACTTTTCCTTTGCTAAATTGGCATTGTCTTCCAATTTCTTGATTCTCTCATCAACTACCGATAGTATCGTGTTTTGGATCTTATCGATAAAACCGGACAAACTCTTTTCGATTGCCTTTCCAACTTCCTCGGTAATCACTTCTCTCATTTGCTCGATGACTCTTGGCATCGCATCATCGTTACCTCCATCCGTCATCTTTAATACTGAAATGTTTACATTAACCGTTAAGCATTTCATTTGTAACATATGATTTACTTGCTTTGGTTTAATCAAGTTCATGACTTGCTTCAACCGTTCTTGTTTAATGCACTTCCCGTGTTTGAGTGAGTTTACTCACTCTTTTCGTGCATGTCAATTCATGTTTCATTTATATATTTACTAAATCTACTTAAAACAATTAACTCTTACCGGATGCTTGATCAAGCTTGAACCGAACACATTTTATTGATAACCTGGCGCTCTGATTACCAACTTGTAAGACCCATCCTAAATAACAGAATTGATAACATATATCATGCATTTAATACAAAATGCTTGAGTTTACAAAAACTTTCATGATTTTAAGACCATAAATATGATATTCAAGTTATAATCCTACTAAATAAACTTTCAAAACATAATTTCAAGTGTTTACATGTCACTAAAACAAAATAGACAAAATGTGGAAGCTTTGTTTGGTGTGTTCGGTTCTTGATATGGCTTGATCATCTTCCGAGGTCTAAAGTGCATCTTTACCTATCATACAATTTCATTTAAATGATTAGAAATCAAAGCATTTGAACAAAATAATTAAACACAAGAAATTATATTTTTTTTGTTCAGCCCCTTCACTCGGCCGTGTCAGCTAAACATGTATTTTTCACAGACCCTTCACCCGGCCGTGTCAAAAGTTCACTCGGCTGTGTCAACTCTGCACGTTTATTTTTCACCCAATTTACATCCAAACCTATCCAGACTCATTTTAATCGCTTGGGGTTCGTTTCTTAACATGTCTAAGCTATCATCCATTACCCGGATCCATTATTCATATAGTTTACGCTCCCATTACCCGGTTTACGTTTTGCTTTATTTTGACCCGTTTGTTTACGAGTTCAACAACTTGTTTTGTGTCATCTCATGTCTTCGGCCATTTTACCCAATCCCGGGTTTACCCACTATAGCGTTTCGCTCCCTTCAAGAGGGACACTTACGCAATAATCATCACGCTTGTTTTCAAGGATTTAAACATGCTTTTCTAAAACATTTGACAAGTAAAAATTCCGAACTTTAATCCCTCTACAAGGGTTCATGTTTTTGCAACAAGTTAGCGTGTCCGCTTAACGGCTTACGCCTTGTTTATACCCAATCAACAAGTGATGGTCATTGACTTCGACGTTTACAACTCAACTTGTTTTGACCCGTTTGGATGCCAAATGGAGACTACCATTTCAAGACATTCCAAACTCTATTTGTAACTCATGTTTTGACCCGTTTTATTTGTCTAGGGCACTTTGTCACTTCTGTGACTTAACGGGTTTTCCTGTTTGGCTAAATTTCAGTATGACTAACTAGAATAAATAAATAACATAATTTAACGAAACCATAGGTCGCGTACCTTTAGAGCACACCCTTCAACCGCGTATCACCTCCGGCTTGTCCGCTTGACGATCCGGATTCTTTACCTAAAGAGTTCCATTAACAACCAATTTAGAACCCTTTTTACAATCATTTATCATAATTCATTACGATGATATCCGAATCTGCGTTTTTGTCCAATTATTAACATTTTAATCCTCACTTAGGCGTTTTAACAAACACCTTGCGGGTCAGATTTTACATAATCATTATTAGGTTGTTAACATGTTATTTTTATCTACTTTCACTTTAATTAGGCAATTTGCACAAAATTTCAACATCAATAACACTGAATTTAACACATGAATTCAACTTTCACTATAATAGTAATCACAATTCTAGTGTTTATCTAGTCTCTACAAACCCAATAATCACCTACAATGGTGATTATAATCTCCACAATTAACATACCAAATTTTAACAAGAATTCATCTAGGGTTTTTTCCCTAGACATCATGTTACTTCTAATTTCATCCATGCAACATATATTCAAGCTCAATTTTTGATTTTCTCAATTAACCTAAAATTGAACATGAATCAAAATACCAAAATTTTGCATACCTTTTGATCCCTGCAGCGAGGTGATCACTAATTCGTGTTTGAAACTTGATTTAGAGCAGATTAAGGGCTTCAATTTGCGAGTTTTATGTGAAAACTAGGGTTTGGAGGAAACCCCTGGTCGCCCCTTTCTTCTGTACGATCCAAACACATACACATGTGTGTGTTTGGTGTGTTAATTGTTGTTTTAAGCATTCATGTTTCAGTTTTTACCAATTCGGTCCTTCAACTTTTATCTAACTTAGAATGTAAGTGTTTTTACCTTATTATAAGTCACTTCTAGACTCTTAACTAACTGGGTTATAATTTCCTAGTTAGTTGATTCTTGTTTAATTAATACTTTATAATAAAATATAAAACTTTTGGGGTGTTACACATTGCCCTCTTCATTTGTAATAATAACAGGACCAATCGGATAGCCGTTCAAGTTGTCAAACTTATTATACCACAAAGGGAGAGACTGTAATTTACAAACAGATTACATTAGTTGATGATCAGACGCTCGACACATTATAAAAGGGACTTCATTACAAAACCATTACCTGTTCGGTTTTTGAGGAGTCCGCAATAAAAATATAAAATCCTCGGTCTAAAACAAAACCTTGCACCTCATTCTTAAGGGCTTCCACAACTGGTACGGCAAGGTCCGGACTAAGCGACTGAAGACCGTTAGGACGGAATAGTTTAATCCTAAAAACATAATCATCAACCAACTCGAAAACAATAACATCACCAGTTATTAAACATAGATCATGGGAAACTTGAGAAAAATCAACAAAGTAATGGTTGATATCCCAGAGTCTTCTCATAGTAACAGTCCACGTGTGGTTTTTGTCAAAAACAATAAGAAAATTGTCAAACAGATTATCACCGTTGAAATGGTGTTGCGTGAACTCTCTGGGTAACCACTGCACTTGATTAAAAAACCATTGAATAACTACAAAATGTAAATCTTTACTGAACATAATAAAAACTGTTTAAAGCATACCAGATTCCGGTTCTCGGGGTGAATATAACAATGTGGAACTTTGAACCTTCATACGTGTGTGGATAACTCTTAAAATGAGTTATTCTAAACGTCAATGCACCCATAAGTTCAAATACAACATACTCTCCATTGTCTACCTCAAGCACATTTATAAGAGTTGACCAACCGTTTGAAAGACAATAACCGTCCGTAGACTCCTTGATTATAACATCAAATATTGCTTTATCATCATTGATTAAAAAAAACAGTTCCAATGGGATATCCATCTAAGTCATCCAGCTTGTTATACCAAGCTGGTAAAGGCTGCATACATCGTTTAAGTCATTAAATAATCAAAACACAAAAAGATGCTAAATATACATTTCTTAACGGTTAGGTTGTCACTTAACAATATAAAAGACGTTATAAACAAACGTATTACCTGTTCTTATAATTTCCTGTCCTCGATGTAAACAAAAAAACCACGATCCATATCTGTCAATCAATTTAAAAACAACATTAATATAAATACAATAGGGTTATAAATCCAAAACAAACGAAAATACAAAGGAAAAAAAATCATATAAAGGTAGGATCTTGAAACCTATTCCAAAAAAGGCAAAATTATAGTTAACTTCTTGGTGTTTGAATCGGTTTAATCTATGCTCATACAGAAACACAATAAAAAATCACCAACAATCTAAACAAAATTACATTCAAGATTAGAAACGTTATAACAATCTAATACACATAACCTTAACTGATCTCATACAATGTTTAAAACATCAAAGAATGCTAAAGTATAGTTTTAACAGATCCAGTGAAAAATGGTAAAACACAAAAGTGGTTGCAATATCTAAGAAAATTTAATCAATACAGACAAATGCAGAATATACAAAGATATTATCCATAATTGAAAAAAAAAACATCATCAATTAAGGTGTTAGAACACCAGCTATAGAAAAACCCAAAGTTACATCTTATGGTTCATTGATTATTTGAAAACACAATAATTAAGTCTGCTCATATAGAAATCAGTTTCAATAATCCGCCGGAAAATAACATAATCATAATCATACAACAATATAAACAAACATAACAATAAACATGAACAAATCAACAGAAATTACGGGCGAAGATGTCAGTTTGAATAAATACGCCGGCAAAAACATAATCATACAAATCGGTTTAAAAATTTAAGTAAAACAATAACAATAAATCTATACAACATTAAAATAAACATTATCAACTAAAAGTAAGTTATCGGTGAGGTTAGGGTTTGAACAGTTAGCAGAAAATCGGTTGAAATCATTTACTAAATCAACAAGCATAGGTTGGAAAAAATAGAAATCGATGCGTAAATATACTTACTCGAAGGAAAAGCGCCGAAGAAACTTGTAAGAAAGCAGATGCCGATGAAGATGATGATAGAACGATGACCGATTGAGAGAGAAATGATGAATGAGGGTATTATAATACAAAGATCTCTTCATCTTCTTAATTTTGTAAACACCGATATTGGTAAATTTGGAATGACTGATGTGATTAGCTATAGATTGGATAGATGCAATGATAAATTGAAGGAAAAAAGAGGAAAGATGGGATTCGTATGCGTGATTTTAATTGAAAGGATTTCAAAAGAATAGAGGGATGTGATGTTGAAGGTGAAGTTATGAAAGAGGAAACGGGATGTAAGGTTTTCGCGCTAAAATGAATTGTTTTATATTGGCAAAAAGAGGGGTAATAACAGGACAAATGGCAAAACATGTTTTCTTTTCAAATTTTTTGAGTATAAAAGTTATCACTATTGAAATAATCATTTGAAAAATACAAAGGCTCAAGTAATAATGAAATTAGTAAAGTACAACGAACTACCAAAACAAAGTAACGAACAAAATCATAAGTCATTAAAGACTTCTTTATACACCACGTTCGATGTTTTATTTATAGGCTTCCCATCTTTGTCCAATATGTAGCTTGCTTGACAAAAATCATTGTTATATGGAAACCGATTGGTATTCTAGGAAGAAGATTGGAGAGAAGATGAATAGATGATTTTGAAACGGCTGTATATTAATTAGGGTTTACAAAATAGGGGAAAAGAAGAGAAGCTTATGAGGAGAATGGTTTTGGCAGAAAGAAGAAAAAAAAGGGTCTAAGCATATGCCACGTGGCAAAGATTATTTTGCTTTATTAGAAGTAGTAGATTTGAATTGGAAATAAGTAAAATTTTGGGATTTATGATTTTCGTTTATTTAGATGCATGATTATGATTGTGTTTGATTTCTACCTAAATTTGAATTTATGGTATGATTGGATATACAAAAATAATAGGAGATATGGAATTGACATATTTAAAGAAACCCTATGAGATAGAATAGAGGTATACGTAGACTATAATCTCGCCAATATCTCTTACGAAACCCAGCCACTTTTCACCTTTAAAACCCCAGCCTGTATCTCTTGTTGGAGACGCACAAACAAACGACAGAAGACGGCGAACTCGGAGAACGAGCCTGGTGAATTTGGCGGTGCTTTGAAGGTAATCTTCGTTGATTTGGGAAAGGTACGCTTCTACGTCTAAGAAAGAAGATGATTATAAACCTCCAATTTTCTATTTTATGTCATTTGTAAAATATTTAAATAAGGATGTGGGTTGAGATAAATCCATGTTTCTGTATTTTTACTCTTTATACTTACTAATGGTTTTAAATAGTCAACCACTAAATTTCATATTAGTGGGATTTGCTAAAGCGGATGATTTTATTTTCAAAACAAGGATGACCTTATAATAAGAAGATTTTGAATAATATATCATTTTCCAATGCACTGCATCAGTAATAGGTGTTCGGTTTAGTTATTATTTTTTTATAGTAAACATGATAGGTTTACTTTGAAGTAGGCGGTGAACCTTTTTTTTTTCTTTTTGTCTAGCTATAGTTTATAGATTTAACTAATCAGATCAGTTTGGACAATTAACATAATTGAGAAACTCAACCAGTCGAATAGGGACTCAATTTAGATAGCGAATCATTTCTTTTAAAATATGATCTTAGTACGCGTTATTCATATAAATGTAGGCGTTGTCTTGAGAAGCGATCGGAAAGTTGTTTGACTAGTGAGCCTTGTTCAGGTAAGATATTGTTTTCTAAAATCACGGGTACACATCAAAACTATTTTATTTATTATTGCAAGTTAACTTTGATTCATGTTGGTATTATATGCATATGATCTAATATGATGGGTCGGGTTACGGGTGTAGTATTTATTCGTACTATTGTTACATGATGACTTTAATTAGTTGCTCGTATGATTATTATACTTGCCATGATGAAAATCGCCTTTACATAATACGAAACGATGTAGACGACACTAGACTTTGAATCTCTAAGACACATGCACGTTAAGGATCTTAAAAGAATAAAGATTAATGAAAGACTTAGAAAAGAAAATAAAGAATTAAAGAAAAGAGAACGAACATGATTGAGAGGTAATACTCTCCGATGGATCCATCCCAAGATTTGGTGTGGGTGTGTTTTATGCACACACCAGGAGCGGTACGTGGCAACTAAGATTTTAAAGACACGCTCAAGGTCACACGCGTGAAGTACTTGCTCGCTATTGTCTACGGATGATGGCTAACGACAACGGTGAACTGCTTTTGTGCTCCTTCACTTAGTCGGTTGTAGTGGACTTTCCCCCGATCGGTCCACACGATACACATGGTTTATCATGTGTAGTTCTGGAGACCTAAGGACTATCCTTCACGTGGTTTACGACAATCAAAGATGAATGTTCAAAGATAATGAATAAAACCACGTGATACGATAAAGATAAAGGTTTATGATATGAACACGATAAGATGAAAAGATAAAATTAGATAAGATGACGATAGGCACAATCTTAGGGTTGTTTGCTTGATCATGTTGTGGTGTTTGGATCATAACTTGCAATCACATGAAACGAATGATTTAATGAACTAAGGATATTTTACTTGTTTTATGATTTAACCTTTATCTTACTCAGCTTTAAAAAGCTGACACTTGTTTTCGAAAGTCGATGTGTATCATTTTCAGGTTAGTTACGATTGTTACATATGAAGCTGTTGGGGAACGGGTAGAGAAACTTTAACAAGACGTGACGAATTTCGACGATTCGTTTATTTATTTTTTATATATATAAAGGTTCGTTTACGACTCTGTTGCTATGTACGACGAGTAACACCCATTTTTTTTTATAGTGAAATCATTTTTCTTAATGGTTTTATGATGTAAACATATGACTGGGAGTTTCCGCTGCGAAAGAAATTATTGAAATCAAATATTTCATTAAAGAAAATTCGGGGTGTTACACGATGCATCCTAGTAGCAGCAAGATGTATCAAGATTTGAGGAATAATTTTTGGTGGATAGAAATGAAAAAGGACATAGCTAGTTATGTTTCTAAGTGTTTTAACTTGTTCACAAGTTACAGCAGAACATTAAAAACCTTCAGGATTACTTCAACAGTTAGAAATGCCTGTATGAAAATGGGAATTAATTATAATGGTTTTGTTACTAAGTTACCAAAGACCAGAAAAAGGTGATGATGCAATCTGGGTGATTGTGGATCGATTTACCAAATCAGCTCATTTCTTACCAATGAAGGAAACCTTTAGCATGGAAAGACTAGCTATGTTATATGTGGATGAGGTAGTATCATTACATGGAGTTCCATTGTAAGACCCGTCTCAATTTAACACGATTATAACAATAAAATACGCATTTTATACAAAAATGCTACTTTACAAAAACTTTTGTTATACCATCATTCATACATGTTTAGAAAAATTCAAAATTATAGTTTAAGTGTATACAAGTTCACATGTAACAAAAACAAAATAGGATCATTGCGGAAGCTTCAAAAGACAGGTGTTCGGTTCTAGATATTCGCTTGATCTTCATCCGGGAGCACATTACGATCACATAAATTCAAAACCAACATAATAGTTAGTTTTGGTAGCTTAAAAATGAGTTTAAACGAGTTCCAAAAATGAAATAACATAAGAAAATAATTTTCTCCAGCTTTTGTGTCTCTCGCAGGCCGCGAGAGACGAAGCTAAATCTGTCGCGGGCCGCGACTCGCGTCACGTGACGGGCTGGTGTCACAGTTCTCCTTCGTGTGCCGCGGGGGAGATCATTTTTCAGCAGGTCCGTATCTGGAACTGCATTTTTGCCCAACTCTAGTTTCTAATCAAAATTCAAACTTTCAAGTACCATATCTTTTTATCTACTAATCCGTTTTACGTGATTCTTTTTCCTATGGGACCGTAATTAGAATACGATCCGTTTATCATATTTGCTCGCATCAAAATCCAATTTATATTCTAATGGCACATAATTCCTTTTTTTGATTATTCGACCCGTTTAGTTTCTAAGTTACACTACATGTTTACTATCAACAATTATTTTTAAACATTTTTACCCATTCCCGGGTTTATCAACCTTTAGCATTTCGCTCCCATACCACGGTTTACGCACGCAATAACGTCATGTTTGATATCAATGATTGAAATATGCACCTTTTTAAACAAATTCGACAAATCATTATTCTAAACTTTTGTCCCATATCCAAGGGCTCCTTTACAACAGATTTAGCGTGTTCATTTCTCGGCTTACGCATTTATAATACCCATTCATTATGTGACATTCAAGTCACTTCAAACACTTCCGATTTAAAACATTGTTTTGACCCGTTTGGTCGTCGAGTGTAAACTACCACTTCAATGACATACCAAACTTATTCTAACCATTATTTTGACCTGTTTGGTTGTCGAGTGAACTTCGTCACTTCAATGACATACCAAACTCCTATATTTCACAACAACACCATTAACATAACTACAATCTACGTTTTTACATAAAGTAATGAAACCAAAAGTTACGTACATTCTAAGCTTCTCCTTCAAGCGTGCCCCGACCCCGGCTTGTGCGCTCGAAGATTCTATCGCCTTGCCTATAGAGTTCAATCAACGACTTGTTTAGAACTCTTATTATATTATATAACGGATAATTCACCATAACATTCAAATATGCGTTTTTGCTCGAAATTTCAACATTTAGCTTTCATTTAGGCATTTTAACAAACACCTAATGGGCATAATTTTATAAAATCCACATTCAAGTTCATGACTAACAATTTAGCCAAGATTAAACATCGTTTTCAAGTTCATTATATCTAGCATGCATAACAACACCTAGATTCACTTTATGGAAATCAATAACACTCATTTTATGATCAAAATTTCTAGTGTTCTTCATCATCCTACAAAAACCCATTTAACACCTAAGTGAGTGATTATGAGTTTCATCATTATGAACACCAATTCATCAAATTATTGACT
Organism: Helianthus tuberosus; assembly: GCA_030545235.1. Classification (NCBI taxonomy): domain Eukaryota; kingdom Viridiplantae; phylum Streptophyta; class Magnoliopsida; order Asterales; family Asteraceae; genus Helianthus; species Helianthus tuberosus. The sequence continues at coordinate 64,162,263 of CM060354.1, forward strand.
AGGGTTCGTTCCTAAACATGGATTCATACTAGTTTCACCCAAACATCAATCATTCAAGCTAAATTTTCGGTTTCATAAGTTCATCAAGAATTCAAGATGAAACCAAAAGACGAAATTCGACATACCTTGTTATCCCCTCACTTGAGTGATCACTAGTTTGAGCTTGGTTTTCGATTTGGATTCAATTTGCCTTCTTGATTTGGTTAATTTTTGCAAGTTAGGGTTTGAGCTAGAAAGCCTTCTTTGGCTCCTATGAAAAACACGACCAGAACACACACAAGTGTGTGTGTTTTGGTGTTTTGTTTATTAAATTAAAAACCTTCTAAACTTTTGTCAAGTTTAGTCCCTCCACTTCTTCAAGTTTTCATAAAGGGTATTTTAACCAAGTTTTTTTTATTACTTCAAGATTTATGACTAACTAGGTTATTTATTCCTAGCTACTCTATCTTGAATATTACCGACTTTTAGTTTATAAAATAAAATCTATATTTTTAGGGTGTTACAAGTCCACTCCCCTTAATAGGTTTCATCCCCGAAACTAGTATACGTACCAAAAAGCGTAGGATAGAGGCGTCTCATCTCTTCTTCGGACTCCCACGTAGTGCCCGATCCCTTCCGGTGTTCCCATTTGACCTTCACTTGGCCAATTCCCCTGTTCCGTAGGCTTTTGATCTTTCAGTCCAGAATTGCAATTGGTTTCACCGCATAATTAAGACTGTTATCCACTTCGATGTCGTCGTAGTGGATGTAAGCCGTTTCTTTGGCTAGACATTTTCGAAGGTGCGATACATGAAATGTACTATGTATCCTGCTCAGTTCCTCTGGTAGTTCAAAGCGGTATGCTACTTTACCAACCCGTTCAACGATCTTAAACGGCCCAATAAACCTTGGGCTTAACTTTCCCCTTTTCCTAAACTGGATAATCCCCTTCCACGGAGATACTTTAAGCATAACCTTGTCACCAACTTGAAACTCAATCGGTATTCGTCTCTTGTCCGCATACTACTTTTGTATATCTTGAGTCGCTTTCAAATGTGCTCGAACCATATCGATTTTCTCGTTAGTGGGTCGAACAATGTCTTTATGGGCGAGTTCACATGGACCCACCTCACCCCAACACACCGGGGTTCGACACTTCCTACCGTATAGTAACTCGTACGGAGCCATACCAATGATGGTAACTATTATTATAAGAAAATTCGACCAAAGGTAGGTAAACATCCCAACTACCTCCGAAGTCGATGATGCACGCCCGTAGCATGTCTTCCAACGTCTGAATTGTTCTTTCGCTCTGTCCATCCGTTTATGGATGGTACGCAAACAATTTCGTCCCCATTTGTTCTTGGAAATCACGCCGAAAGTTTGAAGTGAACCGGGTATCCCTATCGGACACGATGGATACTGGTACTCCATGGCGTGCTATTATCTCATTAGTATACACCTCCGACATCTTTTCTGACGTATAAGTCTCACGTATCGGAATAAAGTGAGCACTTTTCGTCAGTCTATCCACAACCACCCATATAGCATCAAATCCACGGTTTGTCTTTAGTAGTTTGGTCAATAGGTCCATTGTGATATGTTCCCATTTCCAAACCGGAATATCCAATAGTTGAAGTTTACTGTATGGCTTTTGGTGCTCCACTTTGACTTGCAGACATGTCAAGCATTTCTCCATGTACTTTACTACATCTCTTTTCATTCCGGGCCACCAATAGTTTTGTTTTAAGTCGTTATACATCTTGGTCACCCCCGGATGAATAGAATAACGGGATTTGTGAGCTTCATCTAGTAGAAGCTTTTTAACCCCACACGAGTTAGGAACCCACGTCCTTCCAAAGTAGGTTTTCAACCCGTTGTTACTGTCTACTAGATCCTTCCATTGACCGACTATTCGTTCCTTCTTCTAGTTCTCTACTTTCATTGCTTCAACTTGTGCTTCTCGGATTCGTTCAAGTAAACCCGATGTTACAACAAGCTGCATCGATCGACCTGTATAGGAGCATCATCTGCCTTTCGGCTCAACACATCCGCCACTACATTGGCCTTCCCGGGTTGGTAATGTATTTCACAGTCGTAATCTTTCACTGTTTCCAACCATCGCCTCTGCCTCATGTTCAATTCCTTCAGATCGAAGAAATATTTCAGACTCTTGTGGTCGGTAAATATAGTGCACTTCACGCCGTACAAATAGTGCCTCCATATTTTTAAAGCAAACACCACTACCGCCAATTCAAGATCGTGTTTAGGGTATGTCTTTTCGTAAATCTTCAGTTGTCTTGAGGCATAGGCTATAACCTTGCCTCGTTGCATTAAAACACACCCGAGCCCCGAATGTGACGCATCCGAGTAAACCACCATATCATTGACTCCGTCCGGCAACGTTAATACCGGAGCGCGGGTTAGCTTTTCCTTGAGCGTTTGGAATGCCTTCTCTTGTTCAACGCCCCATACAAATCTTTCCTCCTTGCGAGTTAACTTGGTTAACGGCTAAGCGATCTTGGAGAAATCTTGTATGAATCTCCTATAATATCCCACAAGCCCTAAGAAGCTTCTGATTTTCGAGGGATTCTTCGGAGTGTTCCATTTTGACACGACTTCTATTTTCGACGGATCAACCAACATTCCGTAGGCACTAATAATGTGCCCGAGGAATTGCACCACTCGTAACCAAAAAGCGCACTTTGAGAACTTTGCATAGAGCTTTTCTCGTCTGAGTGTCTCTAACACTTCGCGTAGATGACGCGCGTGATCAACTTCATTCTTCTAATACACCAACATCTCGTCGATGAACACTATCACTGACTTATCTAACATAGGTTTGCAAACCCGGTTCATGAGGTCCATGAAAGCCGCGGGTGCATTTGTCAACCCGAAGGACATCACGAGGAACTCGTAATGTCCGTACCATGTACGAAAGGCCGTCTTCGGTACATCATCTTCCTTAACCTTTAACTGATGATACCCCGATCTAAGGTCAATTTTAGAAAACCAACTCACGCCTTGTAGTTGGTCAAATAAATCGTCAATTCTCGGGAGCGGGTATCGATTCTTCACCGTGAGTTTGTTTAACTCCCAGTAATCAATGCACATACGCATGCTCCCGTCTTTCTTCTTCACAAATAATACCGGTGTGCCCCACGGAGACACACTCGGTCTTATGAACCCCTTGTCGAGAAAATCTTGTATCTGTGACATCAACTCTTGTAGCTCCGATGGTGCAAGCCGATACGACACCTTAGCTACGGGTTTTGTACCCGGAACCAATTCGATTCCGAATTCTACTTCCCGTTCTGGCGGTATTCCCGGTAAGTCTTCCGGAAACACGTCTTCATAATCATGTACCACCGATACGTCTCCAATCTTTGGCGACTCTTTCTCCGGTTCACACGCATATCTCATGAACGCTTTACATCCATGCCTTATGAGCTTATGAGCTTCCAACATCGAACACACCACGGGATTACCCCATTTTTCACCATGAATAGTAACGTGCTTTCCGCTCGGAGACGTTAGATTTTTCTCTCCTTACCGAAGCATATGACCTTCGCATGATGTCAGGATAACCAATCCATCCCGACAACCACTTGAAATTCTCCCATTGACGTCGGGATCAAGTCTATTGAGTATTCTTCATCATCAATACTCAACTTGCAGTTTTGGCATACGTCACACACGGTAAAGCTTTTATTGTCACCTATCTTTACTTCTAAGGGCATAGGTAACTGTGTTAATAAGAATGAAGGATGTCAAATACATCCATGTGAAATAAAGGATTTATTCGCACCCGTATCAAACAATAAACGTGCGGGAATCGAGTTTACAACAAATATACCTGAGACCACATCGGGTTCTATCTTTGCTTCTGCTGCAGTTAAGTGGAAAGATCTGGCCCTGGCTTTCTATGCCTCTGTTTGCGTATCCTTTTTCCCAACCAACTCCGGGCATTCGGATTTCTTGTGGCCCGGCTGATAGCATTTGTATCAGACTGAGACTTTTCCCGGGCATAATGAAGCCGTATGCCCAGTCTTCCCACATATAGGGCATGGTTTATCCTTGAAGCGACACTCGCCCTTATGACCCTTCCTGCATATTTTACAACTTGGCGACCCTCCTTTCACATCTGACCTCTTCGCCGATTCCATCATTCATGCTTTCTTTGTAGGGCTTGGATTTACATCATGTGCCCTTCTTTCACCCCGCTCAACTTGCTTTCTCAGATCAATCTCTCGTTCCCGTGCAGTGTTTATAATCTCAGTGAGAGTCTCGTACTTTGAGCGAGTCATGAACTCCCGGTATTTAGCACTCAACATGTTGTAGTAGTAATATATCTTTGGTTCCTCCGTCGTCACTAAGTCGTCACAGAACCTCAATTTATCAAGGAAGATACCCGTGATCTTGTCTATTGATTCACCCTTTTGCCTTAGTTGGATGAATTCTTCCTTGATTCTGTTAATGACCGCCTTGGGACTGTGGTGTTTAAAGAACGGTGCCTTAAACTCATCCCATGTCATATTCTTTGCCGCTTCTACCCCAATCTCCTTTTTATATTATCCCACCAGTCTTTCGCTTGACCCCTTAACTGACCCGTACCGTAAGCTACGAAGTCACTTATATCACAGTGGGTCCGTTCAAACACCCCTTCTATGTCACTCAACCATCGTTGTTATATTATCCGATCGACCTCCCCATTGTAGATCGGAGGTTTGCAAGCCATGAATTTGTTATACGGGCAAGCCTTTCGCTCCACCGACTTGTCTTTCACTTGGTTGAAATTTTCCTCCAACCTCTTGATCCGTTCATCCACTACCGCTAATACCGTGTTTTGGATCTTGTATATGAACCCGGATAGACTATTCTCTATTGCCTTTCCAACCTCTTCGAAAATCACTTCTTTCATCTGTTCGGTGACTATCGACACAGTATCATCATTACCTTCATCAGCCATCTCGAATCTGAAATGTGTATATCAATTGTTAAACATTTCATTTTATATCATTTGCATCTTTCGCTTTGGTTTAGCCAAGTTCATAACTTGCTTAAACCATTCCTGTTTGGTGCACTTTTCGGGTTTGAGTGTATTAACACACTCTTCCGATGCACATCAATTCATATCTCTTTTCTAGTTTCTTATTAAAATCGACTAAAATAATTAATTCTTACCGGATGTTTGATCAAGCTTCGAACAGAACACACTTTGTCAACAACCTTGAGCTCTGATTACCAACATGTAAGACCCGTCTCAATTTAACACGATTATAACAATAAAATACGCATTTTTCACTAAAATGTGACTTTACAAAAACTTTTGTTATACCATCATACATATATGTTTAGAAACATTCAAAATTATAGCTTAAGTGTATACAAGTTCACATTTAATGAAAACAAAATAGGATCATTGCAGAAGCTTCAAAAGACATGTGTTTGGTTCTTGATATTCGCTTGATCTTCATCCGGGAGAACATTACGATCACCTAAATTCAAAACCAAAATAAAACTTAGTTTTGGTAGCTTAAAAATGAGTTTAAACGAGTTCCAAACATGAAATAACATAAGAAAATAATTTTCTCCAGCTTTTGTGTCTCTTGCGGGGCGCGAGAGACTAAGCTAAATCTGTCGCATGCCGCGACTCTCGTCGCGTGTCGTGCTGGTGTCACAGTTCTCCTTCGCATGACGCGGGGGAGATCATTTTCAGCAGGTCCGTATCTGGACCTGCATTTTTGCCCAGCTCTAGTTTCTAATCAAAATTCAAACTTTCAAGTGCCATATCTTTTTATCTACTAATCCGTTTTACGTGATTCTTTTTCCTGTGCGACCGTAATTAGAATACGAATCCGTTTATCATATTTGCTCGCATCAAAACCAAGCAGCTCAGAGGCTCACGCATTCCTATTGTGAAAGTCCGATGGGAAGGCAAACGAGGCGCGGAGTTCACTTGGGAACTCGAAAGCGACATGAAGGCGAAGTATCCACAGTTGTTTGTTACGGCTTCGAACTAATTTCGGGACGAAATTCCCTCAACTAGGGGAGGCTGTAACACCCCGTGTTTTCAAAAGTCAAAGTCAAAGTCAACGACCGATCGCGCGACTTGACTTGTAGAGATTTCTTTTATTTAACCATCTTAGCTGTATTATGTGGAGTAATTGTCAATAATCGCAGTAATCTATGTGTATTAATCGCTATTTAAATCGACTTACGACTGTGAACTATAGGAAGTAACAATGCGATAAAGTTAACTTAAACGATACTCGAACTATGTTAATCAAATCGACATCGAATCGAATCGCAACTCGAACTACGCATTTTGGTTATTGTTATACGTGTGTGTGTGTGCCCTATGTGTTACTTGTGCATGTTTAGTTTATGTATATGTGGGAATCAATCGAAACGCAATCGAAACTCAATCACAAATCGAATCGCAAACTACTCGAATACGCTAAACGAAGGAAATATAGGATGATTGTATGTTAGATATAGTAGTTGGGATTAAAAGTAATTTGAATAGGAAACTCTATCGCATTCGCATCGAACTCAATCGCAATCGAAACAGCAAAAATCGTCGCGCCGCGCACACGTACCAAGTGCCATCCGGCCGGATTGCCATCCGACCGGGCGGTAACTTGATTGTGTGCCATCCGACCGAGATGACATCCGACCGGACAGCCATCCGGGCGAGATGCCATCCGACCTGGCCACACTTTCTTCTTTGGGTAACTCTATAAATACCCATGTCACTCTCAAACTTTCTACTTTTGGAAACTCTCTGTCCGACCAGCACGCTCTCCTCACATTTTCTTTGATTTCTCTCAATCCCGGTAAGATCTCGACCTAAATCTTGTAGTTTCTTAATCTACACACACTCCTACACCTTTCTATCATTCGAATCTTAACTTTTAACCGTGAAATCACTAGATTTGAGGTGTTCTAGGATGACGTCATCATGTGTTCTTGAAGAACTTCATGTTTTGGCCTCGATCCACCAAGAACAACTTAGATCTAATCGATTTCCCTACAAATACACAAAGATCTTGCATAGATCTAAACACACTCATAGTGAAATAGGATTGAAAGATGGTTTCTAACTTTCTTTCAACTCTTTTACACTCAATGCATTCAAAACCGAGAGAATCGGACCTTGTTCTAGTCTTCTACTCATTCGCGGTGTTGTACTAGTTCAAGATCTAAATTCCACTCACGAGACCACCGATTTCGGGTTAACCAAGAACAACCGTCTTGTACCGGCTAACTGGTCGAATTTGGGTGATCCCTGTTTGATCGAGTCACTTGGGTCAAGATGGGGTTCTGTTGGTTAGCACGTCGTCAAAACGTCTCGATAAAACGACAGACAATCAAAACGACCAAGTGTAAGACGAACGGAACGACCAGGACGAAGTGCTATCCGACCGGACTACTGTCCGAACGGATAAGCCACCCGAGCGGCTGGCTGTCCGAGCGACTTGCATCTTGGGTTCCACACTTAATCAACTTAAATATGTAGTTTGAGTATTGAACGAAGTGCTATCCGATCGGACTACCATCCGACCGAATTACTCTTCTTATCATGAGATACTTGGACTTAAACAATTTTCAACATGTTCAATGCACTAAGGGTGCCACCCGACCGGACTGCTGTCCGATCGAGTGACAACTTGCTGTGAACTTGTTCTCACTAAGAAGCCTCGCCATTCGAGTCGCCGTCCGACCGGATAGATCATCCGAGTGGATTCTCGTCCGCACGGCTGACCGTCCGATCGACTGACTTGAAAGGTAGAGATACTTCAATGTTTTCAAAATGCTACAACGAAAACTTCAAAAGTCAAGCCATCATACTCAAACACATCCTTCTCAAAGGAAGAAACAATCCACTCGAATAGTCATCCGACCGGACTACCGTCCGACCGGATGACCATCCGAACGGATTGTCATCCGCACGACTGGCCGTCCGATCGGATTTCCATCCGACCGAACTGCTGTCCGAGCCACTTACACGCTGCATCGTTTTACGCGACACTTATCGTTATGCTATCGTACTGTTCAGGCTAACCCTACTCCCTAGCGCTCCCTTCAATCCATCCATCGCTGTGAGTATACTCGAACCCTTTTTGCTTTATGCACCTTTAGGTGTTACATACGTTACGAATAATCAAATCACATCAATCACGCTACTCAATACTATTTAAACGCTAACCGTTATTGCATGTATTACGTGGCTAAATGAATGCTTGTTTGTTATGTTTACACATGGAATGTTGTTCACCTGCCTTAGCAACGATAGTACTATAGTTTGGACTCAGCACCCGTTCGCGGGGGTTGTTAAGGACTATTATTTGCATGGATCACAGTGGTGATTATGTATTACGAACAGTCCCGGACAGTCAACCCGCAGTCATTGGTGTCAATAGACCCATGTCGATAACTAACGTTCCTCATTTCACCGTGCGTACGTGCTGGTTATGCGTAAACTATTTCGAACTTATATGCTACTATCAAACTTGTATGCTCACCTTTACACTATGTGTATTGACTTTTACTTTAACGTATGTGACAGGTCCTTAGGATGCTTACCTGCTATGAAGTCGAGGCTATAATAAGGCTCTAGAGGCCAACAAATAGTTGTCTGTACCAATTAAATCAAGGGTCTCTAGAAGCAGATAAACAATTGGGCTATTTGGTAAAAATCTGAGTTGTCGGAATAGAACTATTTGCCTAGATTTGTCTGTAATGATTTGTTTACCTTTTGAGATATGGTATGGGACATGTTACTTTAAATTGATTGGTAATGATAATTGTTATGGAAACTTCTGGACAATCTGTTTCGCTCAGTGCCGCGCCTCGATGTTTCCGCCATCGGTTGGGGTGTGACAGATTAGTATCAGAGCCATAACTATAGGGAATTAGGCAAGACTCGACCTAGTCTGGGTCGATGTCTTAGAAACGACCTAGACTATAGTTAGGAACCAACAGACCGACTTGTGCATATCTGTTAGAGATTGTGTATGAGCTTACTGCTATTTCTCGCTATTCTCGCTTATGCTACACTATCACTACACTCGAATTTTCAGATCATAAATGAGCGATTAAGTCGAGATTAGGTGTGAAAACCGCGAACTCTCGACTAAAGTTGCTTAATCAACCCGCATTTTTATCTACAAACGAGGAGAATTATGCCAAATCAGGAGTGAAATCCGTATTTTGATGAATAATCTCCTCTATTTTATCAAAAACAGGGACGAAGTTGTTGAGCTAGGGGTGAAACCCTAACCTTGACGACTAGTTCCGCCATTTTTACAAAACTCCCACCAAAGTCTCAACGGACTTCAACGACCTGAAGCCACGATATAACTAACGGGAAGTGTACCAAACGCCCAAGAATCGAGGCAAAGGCACAGTCCCGAGAGTTAAAAATGTGTGCTATAGGTCCTTGTGAATAGTTGAACCACTTTGGCTAGTCGAAGTCTAGTAGCCGCAGACGATCTATTTCTCGATTTTCATATGTTTCAATTCTGAGCCGCAACTGCTGACTCTGATTATTCGTTGATTTTATGTGTTTGTTGTGTATTTACTTGTTTATGTGTTTAATTTGTGGAGATTTATTCAATCTTGCTTTCACTTCGATCGACACGCACAACTCGCACTGCACTACTATCTCAAAACACTGACAAATCGCTAAGTTGTGGACGACCTCATGCTATGTTATACGCTTATACCATATTACTCGATATACTAAAACGCGATCGCTATATTCGAACACCCGCGAATTTTGAATGATAGGTTTCTGTATTCTGACTGCATCTAGTGATTTCATGCTTATGTGCTTCTGTGCGCTATGTGCTTATGTGATTATGTGCTTATGAGTTATGTGAATCTGTGACTACATGTTTATGTGATATGTGTTACATTGCGTGTTCCTAAGCTTTAGTAAGTAGTAGACGTGAGAGGTGAGACTCGAATACATTGTGTTGAGTCCTGTGACGATGTCTGTTGCAGACAATGTCAACTGGACCATCATCTGGATCCCGTCACCCACGACTCTCTCGCCAAGAGCAAAGAGACAAACGTCTTGCTGCTATCATCGCTAAACAAGTAGCAAAGGCCGTGAGTGATGTCTACGAGAACGTCAGCAAATCATCTGAAGAATCCCAAATCGAAACTCCCAAAGTTGCCCCCAAAACTCCCTTCAGTTTCAAGCAGTTCAAGGCTTGTGGGCCAAAGGAATTCACTGGTGAGGAAGGCCCTACAGCGTTGTTCCAGTGGTTTGATTCCATTGAGGTCACTCTACGACAGAGCGGTTGCCCAGACGATCTCCGCACTCTAAACGCTACCGGCGTCTTCCAGTCCCGTGCATTAGACTGGTGGATGGCAGAGAGAAACAAACGAGGGAACGATGCAGCCTATGGTCTGTCATGGGACGATCTCAAGGAGGTCATGCTGGAAGAATTCTGCCCTCCTCATGAGCGCCAAAAATTAGAAGATGAATTCTGGCACATAAAGCAGAAGGAAGGTGAAAACGCTGCTCTCACTGCGCGCTTTAAGTAGCTCAGCATCAACTGCCCCGATCAAGTTAAGACTCCGGAGATTGCAATCAAGAAGTACATCAGAGCTTTGCCCGATTGTGTTGCCGATTTCGTGCAAGCGGCTAAGACTAAGACGATCGAGGAAACCTATCTACTGGCCGCTGAGATCAACGATAAGCGGGTAAAGGCTGGTGTTTGGGACAAAACTTTGAAGAGTCTGCATCAAGCTACCACCGCCGCACCAACTGTTGAGACCACCACGTCACGCAACAAGAGCAAGAACAAGAGAAAGAGCAACTCCAGCAACAAGAACTGTGCGATCACTGCTGCACCAGTTCAATCCGTACCTGCTCAGCAACAGCGTCAAGTAGCGGCGCCTGTGGCAAATGCACCGCTTGCTAAGAGTGCATACACTGGGCCACATCCGCTTTGCCCTACTTGTACCTACCACCACCCAACAACGATTGCTTGCCATTTCTGTGCCAACTGCAATATGTATGGTCACTTCACCACCAACTGTCGTGGTCGACAAGGTCAAGTCCCAGCTCAAGTCACTGCTCATCAAGCTCTACTCCCAGCCCCGCAAGGCCAACAAGCGGCTCCGGCACCCGCGATCAACGCCAGAGTCTGCTTCGCATGTGGTGATCCCGACCACTTTGCGAACATGTGCCCAAACAGGGTTGTGAAACAAGAGCCCCAGCAGCAGCCTCAACAACAACACCAGCAGCAACAACAACAAGCAGCACGCGCACGAACTTTCAATATCAATGTATGCCAAGCCCAAGCCGACAACAACGTGGTCATTGGTACGTTCCTTGTGAATGGTATTTATGCTTCGTTTTTATTTGATACTGGAGCCGAGAATTGCTTTGTGTCGTTCGAATTCGAGAAGCTCCATAGTCGTAAGCGCACCCAACTCTTCTCGACGTTCAATGTTGAAGTCTCTACCGGAAGAACTGTCGCCGTTAATTCTGTTCTTCGTGATTGTACTCTTGAGCTCAACAGTCACATCTTTCCAATCGACCTTATTCCGACACAACTCAGAAGTTTCGACGTCATAGTAGGCATGGACTTTCTTCGCGAAAACCATGCTGAAGTTGTGTGCTTCGACAAGATGATTCGATTCTCGCTCGCGAATGGTGATGTACTATGTGTCTACGCCGAAACCGCTTCGAACGGTCTCAAGCTTACGTCGTGTGTCCAAGCTAGCAAGTATCTCCGCAAGGAATACAGAGCTTTCTTGGCTAACATTGTGGTAGCGGAGAAGGAAAAGAAAGAGAAGAAGGAAGTGAAAGACGTCCCCGTTGTTTGCGAATTCCCCAACGTTTTTCCTGAAGATCTTCCTGTATTACCTCCAAGTCGCGATATCGACTTTCGTATCGACCTCATTCCTGGAGCCAATCCTATTGCCAAAGCTCCTTAGCGACTCGCACCGTCCGAAATGCGTGAACTCTCAAACCAACTCCAGGAATTACTTGAGAAAGGCTTCATTCGCCCGAGAACCTCTCCTTGGGGCGCGCCAGTCCTTTTCGTTAAAAAGAAGGATGGGTCGTTACAGATGTGCATCGACTATCGGGAATTGAATAAGTTAACTATCAAGAACCGCTATCCCCTGCCTCGCATTGACAATTTGTTTGATCAGCTACAAGGTGCTACGTGTTTCTCGAAGATCGATCTACGCTCAGGGTATCACCAACTACGCATTCAAGAGGAGGATATACCCAAAACCGCGTTTCGCACTCGCTATGGCCACTACGAATTCGTTGTTATGCCTTTTGGTATAACCAACGCACCCGCGGTTTTCATGGATCTGATGAATCGCGTGTGTAAACCATATCTCGACCGTTTTGTCATCGTGTTCATCGATGATGTCTTGATCTATTCCAAATCGAAAACCGAACATGCGCAACATCTACGTTTGGTTCTTGAGCTACTCTAGGGGAATCGACTCTACGCCAAGTTCTCCAAGTGTGAATTCTGGTTGGAGGAAATTCAGTTTCTGGGTCACATTGTTAATAGTCAAGGTATTCACCTCGATCCTGTGAAGATTGAAGCCGTTAAGAGTTGGATTACACCTAAGAACTCGTCTAAAGTCCGTTCTTTCCTCGGACTAGCGGGCTATTATCGACGATTTATCGAAGGATTCTCAAAGATCGCTGTACCGCTTACCGCTCTCACGCACAAAGACAAGCCTTTTGTTTGGGGAAATGAACAAGAGTCTGCTTTCCAAACTCTTAAGCACATGCTTTGCAATGCTCCCGTTCTCACATTACCCGACGGAAACGACGATTTCATTGTCTATTGTGATGCTTCCAACCTTGGTCTAGGTTGCATCCTTATGCAGCGAGACAAGGTTATAGCTGACGCATCTCGTCAGCTCAAAATCCACGAGAAGAACTATACAACCCATGATCTCGAGCTAGGCGCGGTTGTTTTTGCGTTAAAGATTTTGCGATACTACCTGTATGGTACCAAGTGTACGATCTTCACCGATCATAGGAGCCTGCAACATATCTTTAATCAGAAGGAACTTAATATGCGTCAACGCCGATGGGTAGAACTTCTCAACGATTACGACTGTGAGATTCGTTATCACCCAGGCAAAGCAAATGTTGTTGCCGACGCACTCAGCAGAAGGAGCTATCTGCTTAGCACTCGTAACGTCCAAGCCCAATACGATCTCGAGACCCTCATCCGCGAAGCTCAGCATACATGTTTTAACGAACGCACTCTGAAGAAGGAAAGGATCCATCACGATGGAGCCCAGCTTGTGAGTAAATCAAATGGGATATTCCACTTTCTGGACCGAATTTGGATCCCTAAACGGACCGATTTACGACAGATTTTGATGGACGAAGCCCACAAATCCCGGTATTCTATTCATCCCGGTGCCGACAAAATGTACCAGGATTTGTGCTACAAATACTGGTGGCCGGGCATGAAAAGGGATATTGCTCTCTATGTTGGAAAGTGCCTGACCTGTGCAAGGTTTAAGGCCGAACACCAAAGACCCTCTGGCTTACTCGAGCAACCACCGATCCCTATGTGGAAGTGGGAGAGTATAGCTATGGACTTCATAACAAAGCTACCGCACACGTCATCAGGTCACGATAGCATCTGGGTTTTTGTTGACCGACTAACCAAATCTGCTCACTTTTTGCCAATACGGGAAGAATACAAGGTAGAACGATTAGCCCGAATCTACACCGACGAGATCATTTGTAATCATGGAACGCCTCACGACATCATCTCTGACCCTGATGCTCGGTTTACCTCGCGAGTGTGGGAAACGTTTCAAACGGCTCTCGGTACATCGCTTAATCTAAGTACCACTTTCCACCCTCAAACCGATGGACAGACTGAAAGAATGATCCGTACTCTTGAAGACATGCTCCGTTCGTGTGTCATAGACTTCGGTGGTAATTGGCATAAATACCTGCCGTTAGTCAAATTTTCGTATAACAACAGTTATCATTCCAGCATTCAAATGGCACCATTCGAGGCTTTATATGGAAGAAGATGTCGATCGCCTATTGTATGGCACGAGATCGGTCACTCGCAATTAACCGGTCCTGAGCTATTGCAAGAAACGACAGACAAAATTTTCCAAATTCGAGACAACCTGGTGAAAGCTCGGAATCGACAGAAAAGTTACGCCGATAGACGACGCAAGCCCCTTGAATTTGACGTTGGCGACCACGTACTCCTAAAGGTATCACCTTGGAAGGGTGTGGTCAGATTCGGCAAAAGAGGAAAGCTCGCGCCTCGATATGTAGGACCCTTTAAGATTCTGGAAAGGATCGGCAAAGTGGCTTACAGACTCGAACTACCGGAGGAACTTAGCAACGTCCACCCGACTTTCCATGTTTCAAACCTTCGAAAGTGCCTGGCTGATGATGATTTGCACGTACCTCTTGAGGACCTGCAAGTAAACGAAACCCTACACTTCGTGGAGAAGCCTGTCGAAATCATGGCTCAGACGCCCGCGCATTCCTATTGTGAAAGTCCGATGGGAAGGCAAACGAGGCGCGGAGTTCACTTGGGAACTCAAAAGCGACATGAAGGCGAAGTATCCACAGTTGTTTGTTACGGCTTCGAACTAATTTCGGGACGAAATTCCCTCAACTAGGGGAGGCTGTAACACCCCGTGTTTTCAAAAGTCAAGGTCAAAGTCAACGACAGATCGCGCGACTTGACTTGTAGAGATTTCTTTTATTTAACCATCTTAGCTGTATTATGTGGAGTAATTGTCAATAATCGCAGTAATCTATGTGTATTAATCGCTATTTAAATCGACTTACGACTGTGAACTATAGGAAGTAACAATGCGATAAAGTTAACTAAAACGATACTCGAACTATGTTAATCAAATCGACATCGAATCGAATCGCAACTCGAACTACGCATTTTGGTTATTGTTATACGTGTGTGTCTCCCCTATGTGTTACTTGTGCTTGTTTAGTTTATGTATATGTGGGAATCAATCGAAACGCAATCGAAACTCAATCGCAAATCGAATCGCAAACTACTCGAATACGCTAAACGAAGGAAATATAGGATGCTTGTATGTTAGATATAGTAGTTGGGATTAAAAGTAATTTGAATAGGAAACTCTATCGCATTCGCATCGAACTCAATCGTAATCAAAACAGCAAAAATCGTCGTGCCGCGCACTCGAACCAAGTGCCATCCGACCGAGCGGTCACTTGATTGTGTGCCATCCGACCGAGATGACATCCGACCAGACAGCCATCCGGGCGAGATGCCATCCGACCGGGCCACACTTTCCTCTTTGGGTAACTCTATAAATACCCATGTCACTCTCAAACTTTCTACTTTTGGAAACTCTCTGTCCGACCAGCACGCTCTCCTCACCTTTTCTTCGATTTCTCTCAATCCCGGTAAGATCTCGACCTAAATCTTGTACTTTCTTAATCTACACACACTCCTAGACCTTTCTATCTTTCGAATCTTAACTTTTAACCGTGAAATCACTAGATTTGAGGTGTTCTAGGATGACGCCATCATGTGTTCTTGAAGAACTTCATGTTTTGGCCTCGATCCACCAAGAACAACTTAGATCTAATCGATTTCCACACAAATACACAAAGATCTTGCATAGATCTAAACACACTCATAGTGAAAAAGGATTAAAAGATAGTTTCTAACTTTCTTTCAACTCTTTTACACTCAATGCACTCAAAACCGAGAGAATCGGACCTTGTTCTAGTCTTCTACTCATTCGCGATGTTGTACTAGTTCAAGATCTGGATTCCAATCACGAGACCACCTATTTCGGGTTAACCAAGAACAACCATCTTGAACCGGCTAACTGGTCGAATTAGGGTGATCCTTGTTTGATCGATTCACTTGGGTCAAGATGGGGTTCTGTTGGTTAGCACGTTGTCAAAACGACCAAGTGTAAGACGAACAGAACGACAAGGACGAAGTGCTATCCGACCGGACTACTGTCCGAACGGATAAGCCACCCGAGCGGCTGGCTGTCCGAGCGACTTGCATCTTGGGTCCCACTCTTAATCAACTTAAATCTGTAGTTTGAGTATTGAACGAAGTGTTATCCGATCGGACTACCATCCGACCGAATTACTCTTCGTATCATGAGATACTCGGACTTAAACAATTTTCAACATGTTCAATGCACTAAGGGTGCCACCCGACCGGACTGCTGTCCGATCGAGTGACAACCTGCTGTGAAATTGTTCTCACTAAGAAGCCTCGCCATTCGAGTCACCGTCCTACCGGATAGATCATCCGAGCGGATTGTCGTCCGCACGGCTGACCGTTCGATCGACAGACCTGAAAGGTAGAGATACTTCAATGTTTTCAAAATGCTACAACGAAAACTTCAAAAGTCAAGCCATCATACTCAAACACATCCTTCTCAAAGGAAGAAACAATCCACTCGAATAGTCATCCGATCGGACTACCGTCCGACCGGATGACCATCTGAACGGATTGTCATTCGCACGACTGGCCATCCAATCGGATTTCCATCTGACCGAACCGCTGTCTTAGCCACTTACACGCTGCATCGTTTTACGCGACACTTATCGTTATGCTATCGTACTGTTCAGGCTAACCCTACTCTCTAGCGCTCCCTTCAATCCATCCATCGCTGTGAGTATACTCGAACACTTTTTGCTTTATGCACCTTGGGTGTTACATACGTTACGAATATTCAAATCACATCAATCACACTACTCAATACTATTTAAACGCTAACCGTTATTGCATGTATTACGTGGCTAAATGAATGCTTGTTTGCTATGTTTACATATGGAATGTTGTTCACCTGCCTTAGCAACGATAGTACTATAGTTTGGACTCAGCACCCGTTCACGGGGGTTGTTAAGGACTATTATTTGCATGGATCACAGTGGTGATTATGTATTATGAACTGTCCCGGACAATCAACCCGCAGTCATTGGTGTCAATAGACCCATGTCGATAACTAACGTGCCTCATTTCACCGTGCGTACGTGCTGGTTATGCGTAAACTATTTCGAACTTATATGCTACTATCAAACTTGTATGCTCACCTTTACACTATGTGTATTGACTTTTACTTTAACGTATGTGACAGGTCCTTAGGATGCTTACCTGCTATGAAGTCGAGGCTAGAATAAGGCTCTAGAGGCCAACAAATAGTTGTCTGTACAAATTAAATCAAGGGTCTCTAGAAGCAGATAAACAATTGGGCTATTTGATAAAAATCTGAGTTGTCGGAAGAGAACTATTTGCCTAGATTTGCCTGTAATGATTTGTTTACCTTTTGAGACATGGTATGGGATATGTTACTTTAAATTGATTGGTAATGATAATTGTTATGGAAACTTCTGGACAATCTGTTTCGCTCAGTGCCGCACCCCGATGTTTCCGCCATCGGTTGGGGTGTGACATAAATCTCGGGGTTTATCCCAAAATTATGAAATAAAATAATTGGGCTGTTTCAAGTTTTAAAAGATCCTGTAAATCTTCCGCTGTCAACTCAAATAATAAATACCACGGGATTTCTGTCCCGCGGCTCCTGGACCGGGTAAAACCGGGACGGGGGCCGTGACAGAAAAAGGTGGTATCAGAGCCACTGATTTAAGCCAATTAAGTATTCAGAAATACTTAATTTCTTGAAATTTCCATTCTGTGATTCTGTGAAATTAACTTTCTAATTAGGATTTTGTGTTTCCGTATAACTGCTAACAGCATGAGTGAGTTGTCTGAAGCTCTTCAGAATCTTAACATCCATACTGTTGGTATGGAAGTTTCTGGAGGTTTTTCTGGTTATCAAGCCGACACCGAAGAACCCATGATATTCCAGGCTCAAGCCCAGGAAAAACCCAAACCGAAAAAGAGGAAAAGATACGTAGGATGGAGAAAAGTAAGGAAAACAAAGCCAGTCGCACAGAGGGTGAAAAAGACTGTGGACCCAAAGGATAAAGGAAAAGGAAAAGAGATCGGGGAGAGTTCAGGGCAAGCCCAGGAAATGCCACCCTGGGAGGAACTGGATCACAAACTGGCGAATTGTGACCTCATTGGACCTGCCAATGAAGATCTTTTCAATTACCCACTTGAATCACAACTTCCAGTCAATTTAGAACCTGCTATCCCAGATCCCATCGTTAACCACCAACTGCTACCCAGAGAACTGGAGGAATGGTGGACCAATGATTGGCAATTTCAGAACCTTTTAAATAACCCTAATACCTTTTTCCCCCAATTTGACCCGGAACCTGCACCAAACCCACCAATGAGCGACAAGAACTTTGCTGAACTTCGCCACTATGGTGAGGAGCTGATAGATGCAGGAAATAGGATCCGGGATGTGGGAGAAAGGATTTCCTGGAAATACGATGAGAGAGGACGTCGTTTCTGAAGTGCCAGCGGACAGGGATCGTAGGGGGATGTGTGGTTGTGTGTTTAATAATAATATAATATAATCGTGTAAAACAACCTAAAATAAAACTCTGACTGATGAACTGGTGCGTACGCGAGAAGAAAACCAGAAGAAGGAAGTGGCTCAAAAGATTACCCAAGGATTCCGAGTGGGTAATAGTAGCAACTTTAAGAAAAAGGGAACCGGGCCATCTTCCACTGTTCTATTTTGCAGTACCTGTAAAAGAAAGCATTTTGGAAGAAGCAAAGGGTATTGCAATTTCTACAAAATTCCAGGGCACCAAGAAGAAGACTGCAGAAGAAAGAAATCCACAATCTGCTTCAATTGTGGAGAAGCTGGACATTTTAGGCCAGACTGCCCGAAATTGGTCAAACCAGCTGACAACAAAGCCAAAACCGCAGAAGGAACTACCAAAAAGAACGTAAGAGCCTTCCAACTGACTACTCAGGAAGCAGAGCTCATTCCTGACGTGATAGCTGGTACGTTCCTAGTTCATGACGTCTATGCAAAAGTATTATTTGACTCTGGTGCAAACCAAAGTTTTATAAATACTTCATTCTGCCAAGTTCTTAACCTACCATTAACCAACCTTTGACAAATTTTTACGGTAGAAACGGCAGAGGGAAATTCTGTTAACATAGATAAGGTTTTGCAAGAGGTAAAAATAGAACTCTTAGGCCATAAATTTTCTGCAAACCTATTACCTATGAATTTAGCTAGATTCGATGTTGTGTTAGGAATGGATTGGTTAGTAGCCAACCATGCTCGAATCCTTTGTGACAAGAATTCCATAGAAATTCATAAACCCACAGGAGAAGTAGTAGTGATTACAGGAGATAAGCCACGTAAGCCAATGAAATTCATTTCAGTAATGAAAGTGGCCAATTATTCAAGAAAACAAGGAATAGTGTATATGATTTCGGTAATCATTAACACTAAAAGTAAGGAACTCAAGGAAATTCCAGTAGTATCAGACTACCCGGAGGTATTTCCCGAAGAACTACCTGGATTACCACCCGATAGGGAAGTAGAATTTAGAATTCATTTAATTCCTGGAACTACACCGATAGCCAAAGCACCTTATCGGTTAGCACCCACCGAAATGCTAGAATTGAAAAAGCAATTAGATGAATTATTAAGCAAATGATTTATACAACCTAGTTCATCCCCGTGGGGAGCACCAGTGTTGTTCGTGAAAAAGAATGATGGGTCGATGCGAATGTGTATCGATTACAGGGAATTGAATAAAGTTACAATTAAGAATCGATACTCATTGCCTAGGATTGATGATCTTTTCGATCAACTTTAGGGAGCTAGATATTTTTCTAAGATAGATTTACGCTCCGGATACCATCAGTTGAAGGTACAAGAAGAAGACATACCTAAAAATGCTTTTAGAACTAGGTATGGTCATTACGAGTTTACAGTCATGCCCTTTGGGTTAACGAATGCTCCTGCAGCATTTATGGACATGATGAATAGGATCTGTAAACCGTACTTGGATAAATTTGTAATTGTCTTCATCGACGATATACTTATTTATTCCAAAAGTCAGGAGGAACATTGTGAGCACCTACATGCACTCTTAACTTTGTTAAGAAAGGAAAAGCTTTACGCCAAATTCTCAAAGTGTGAATTTTGGCTGTAAGAGGTGCAATTTTTAGGACACGTGGTGAATCACGAAGGTATTCACGTAGATCCTTCTAAAATAGAAGCAATCACCAAATGGAAAGTCCTGCAAACAGCTATGGAAGTTAGAAGTTTCCTAGGATTAGCTGGATACTATAGACAATTTATTAAGGATTTTTCCAAAATAGCTGTGCCATTAACTAAGCTAACCTGTAAGGCAGTAAAGTTTGAGTGGGGACCCAAACAAGACGAGGCTTTTAAGATTTTAAAGCAAAGGTTAACAAACGCCCCTATTCTAGCCTTACCAGACGGAACCGAAGATTTTGAAGTTTATTGTGATGCTTCTAAGCTAGGATTAGGATGTGTGTTAATGCAACGCAAGAAGGTAATTGCGTATGCTTCAAGGCAATTGAAAAAGCATGAGGAAAGTTATACGACTCATGACTTAGAATTAGGGTCGATAATTTTTGCCCTTGAGATTTGGAGGCACTATCTGTATGGAAGTAAGTGTACTGTCTAGACAGACCATAAAAGTTTAAGATACATATTTGGGCAAAAAGAATTAAACATGAGGCAAAGGAGATGGATGGAAATTCTAAGTGACTACGACTGTGATATTCAATATCACGAAGGTAAAGCAAACGTAGTTGCAGATGCTTTAAGTCGTAAGTATCATGAGAAACAAAGACGAGTTCGTGCTCTTAGAATAAATCTTCAATTAGATTTAATGGAACAATTAAGGAAAGTTCAAGAAACAGCAATTGAGGATAATACGGAAGGAATGAAAGGACAAATTAAGGAATTAGAACGAGGAAGTGATGGAATTTGGAGATTCCACAAGAAAAGAATTTGGGTACCTAAGCAAGGAGACTTAAGAGATAAGATTTTAGAGGAAGCTCATAAATCTAGGTATACCATGCATCCTGGTAACAATAAAATGTACCAAGACTTAAGAAACATTTTTTGGTGGATCGGTATGAAAAAGGACATAGCTAAATATGTATCTAAGTGCCTAACTTGTTCGCAAGTTAAGGCAGAACACCAGAAACCTTCAGGGTTACTCCAACAATTAGAGATGCCTATATGGAAATGGGAGCTCATAACCATGGACTTTGTTACTAAGTTACCTAAAACCAGAAAAGGTAATGATGCGATTTGGGTAATTGTGGATCGATTAACCAAATCAGCTCATTTTCTACCCATGAAAGAAACCTTTAGCATGAAAAGATTAGCAAAGTTGTACGTAGACGAAATCGTATCACTGCATGGAGTCCCACTCTCTATTGTGTTAGATAGAGATAGTCGTTTCACTTCACACTTTTGGACAAGTTTCCAAGAAGCAATAGGGACCGGACTGAACTTAAGTACGGCATATCATCCCCAAACAGACGGGCAAAGTGAAAGGACGATTCAAACCCTGGAAGACATGCTCAGGGCATGTGTGATAGATTTTGGAGGAAATTGGGACGACCACCTACCCTTAATTGAATTCTCCTATAACAATAGTTATCATGCAAGCATCGAAGCTGCCCCATTCGAAGCATTATACGGACGTAAATGTAGAACTCCAGTTTGTTGGGCAGAAACAGGAGAAAGTCAATTATCTGGACCAGAAATAGTGCAAGAAACTACCGACAAGAACACTCAAATCAAGGAAAGACTAAAGACGGCTCGAGACTGCCAGAAAAGTTATGCAGACAATCGACGCAAGCCGTTAGAATTCCAGATTGGAGACAAAGTATTATTGAAAGTTTCTCCTTGGAAAGGAGTCGTTCGATTCGGTAAGAAAGGAAAGCTGAGTCTAAGATACATAGGACCATTCCCGGTAATTCAACGCATAGGGCCAGTTGCTTATCGCTTACAACTACCTGAAGAGCTAGCTGGAGTGCACAATGTATTCCATGTATCTAACCTTAAGAAATGTCTATCGGACGAATCGCTAGTAATCCCTATTCAAGACATACAAGTAAATGAAAAGTTGAAATTTGTGGAGAAACCGCTTCAAATAGAAGACAGAAAGATTAAGTTTCTCAAGCACAAAAGATTGATACTAGTCAAAGTCAAGTGGGATTCAAAAAGAGGACCGGAATACACTTGGGAGCTGGAATCGGAAATGAAATGAAAGTATCCTCACTTATTTCAATAAATCTCGAGGACGAGATTTTAAATAAGGTGGGGAGGATGTAAGGACCTTCAAAAATGTCCCTAAACGACTCGTAAGTAAAAACCCGGACCTCTGAAACCCTAATCCATATTAAAAATCAAGAAAAATCACATTTTGGTCCTCTCGCGGGCCGCGTAAAGGATAAGCAGACCCTTACGCAGGCCGCGTCAAAGCTGTGTTGACCGGATAAGCGTTCCCAGGCCACGTGGCAACACTACTGATGACACGCTAGCCCTAGTCTACGACTAGGGGTCCTCGCGGGCCGCGTAAAGAATAAGAAGGGGCTTACGCGGGCGGCGTAAACCCCAAATTTCTGCTATAAATAGCTTCGACCATGAGCTTTCCTTCTGTGTCGAAAATTTTGATCAAAAACGAAATCTCACTGCTCAAATTCGAAATTTAAGATATCAAGGCGCTGTTACGATACCGGGTATTAACTCGATCACTGCTACGATACAATGTCCGATCAATTGAAACTATCCGACAGAATGTTTAAGTGTTGCCCAAACTCGGGCTATACCTTTGTCATTCATCGTGAATCCGACAGGATGTTTTAGTGCTGCCCGAACTCGGGCTATACTTTGTCATTCGTCGTAAAATCGATGGATGTTTAAGTATTGAACTTTGTCATTTGTTGTGAATCCGATGGATGTTTAAGCGTTGCACTTTGTCATTCGTCGTGAGGGTTTTAGTCTCGTGAGCTTATCGTAAATGTTGTATTAAGTTACTTACCTAGTTTCGTGTGCATTGTTATTTAAACTAGGTTTCAAGGCTAAATCAGTATGCTAAACTCTGCCTGTCTAAACTTGCAATGTGAGTCATTCTCTTTTTATCAACTGTTTTACAATACCTCAAATTATTTTCAAAAGTTATATTTACAGGGATTAAGTCGTGGTTATCTTAAATCACTGGCTAGTAGGGTATTGTGCACATTACTAATTTCTCACGGTTAGGCTAATAAATCCTAACAGTGATAATCATCACTACTTGGGTAAACGAACCCAATAGTGGTCTGACCATCGTCACAAGGAGTGACACGGCGCCAGATAAAAATAAGATAGAAGCCATTGTAACCGCTCTTATGCTGTAAATTATAACTATGTGTCATTTTGTGTAAACTGAATGATTCACCAGTATTTCCCCGCTGACAAAATATTTTTTAAACATGTTTCAGGCGACCTGCTGTGAATCAAGGAAAAGTGTTACGGAGCACTAACAAGCTTGAAGAGGTAGCTCAATAAAATGAATAAACATGTTTTGTAAAACAGGGAATTTCCTTGCGAAATTCCTCTATTGTAAATCCCGAGGTTTATCCCAAAATTATGAAATAAAATAATTGGGCAGTTTCAAGTTTTAAAAGATCCTGTAAATATTCCGCTGTCAACTCAAATAATAAATACCACGGGATTTCTGTCCCGCGGTTCCTGGACCGGGTAAAACCGGGACGGGGGCCGTGACATCTTTCACCATCATCTTCCATCTTCTTTGTCTTTTCTTCTTGATCAATCAAAACCATTCTAACTTGATCATGTGCTTTCATCAGTTGTTAAATCTGCCTTTTCAAAGCATCACGTTCTGCTTCAGCTTTGGCCTTTTCTCTCTCAGGCTCAGCAACTTTCTTTACCAATACTTTTACGACTTCATTGTTGAACACATCCAAATCATCTTCAAAGTTTAAGTCTACAAAAGGATCTCCTGATGCATGTGGAAGGTTTCCAAATAAATCATCTGTATTCTTGGGATGAGAAGACTCTGGAATCTCAATATTTTCTGGTATTGGAGGAAATTGAGAAGTATAATCTCTAACTTCAGTCACTTCAACATAATCATCGTGACCAGTTTTCTTTTGAACTTCAGCAGCACTTTGTACTTGAATTTCTGGAGCTGTTGGAGCTTCAACACTTTGAGCTTTTTCTTCTTCAGCAACTTTTGACTTTTCAACATGCTTTTTGCCTTTACCGCCTTGATCTTTTTGAGATTCAGCTCCAGCTTTCTTTGCACGAACTTTCCTTGGTATGGCACCAGTTTGAATAGCCTTTCGTTTTCTTAATTTCTTTTCTTCTTCAGCTGATGGTGTATAAGACAAATCCTCATCATCAGAAACTTTCTTTTTCTTCTTCAGCGGCTTCTTTTTCAATTGAACTTTGCCACGCCCAAGAGTTGTAAGATCAAGCTCTGTTTCCGACTCTGTAGACTCAACATCAGCTTCATCTAGAGTAACTCCTTTAGGCTCTTTATCTTTGATGCTTTCTCCTTGAACACTTGATCCTTGTTCTTTCTGTGCAGTAGCTTCCTCATTCTTTTTCAGATAGCTTTCAAGTGTATGCTTCAATAAATCAGCTCCTTGTTGAATAACAACCGACGGTTCCAGCACTGTTTCGTTAACTAATCTCTGTTGTGGTTCTACAGATGGCCCTGTAAAACAGACAATTGAAGATATCATTAGAATAATATAACATATTTAAAGATCTAGCTTCTCTTATGACTCTCCCTCTCACTGTACCCTTAATCACAATTTTAGGAGTTGGCTCCTTAGGAATAGTTACTGCAGGGGACGTCTTGGGAGTTCTCTTTCTCTTCCCATCTCTAACAAACCACCATCTTGTTTTCTTCTCAACAAACTCACTCATCTTTTCATTCTCATTATCAGAATCACTGTTTTGATGTCTCCAAGCATCATTCTCTGGAGCAATGTATGCTGGGTTGTTAATCCTGCATATCATTCCTTTCACTCCTGGATCAGGACCCTTAATAAGTCTGCTTATTGTTTTTGCTGTCATGTGCCTTAGCCTAAAATATCATTATTATTCTTCTTAAGATCCTTGAACTTATCATCAATCAACATCTGTATAAAGCGACGATACATAATGTACTTCTTGCTTCCAGCTTTCGCATTCTCAACCATGTAGTCAAATAGCACTTGAGAAACATAATACGGCCTATTCAAAATGAGGCACGTGATGATGTTCATAATATAGTCCGATGTTTCATCATAAGCTCCCTTCCTGTGCGATAGAGCATGTACCACGCAATGAACCATAAATTTGTAAGCATGACTGAAACTTGTCTTTAACATTTTTCCATTTATGTGCCCTAAGAATCCCATTCTGCACCATAATCCTTTAGCTAGACGTTCGGGAATAATGGTGGGATCATTATCAGAATCACCTAAATCTAACACATGTCGCACATCACCAACATTTATCTTAATATCTATATCAACATTCTGTCCATTCTCATCTTTCTTTGT
Source organism: Helianthus tuberosus (assembly GCA_030545235.1). Taxonomy (NCBI): domain Eukaryota; kingdom Viridiplantae; phylum Streptophyta; class Magnoliopsida; order Asterales; family Asteraceae; genus Helianthus; species Helianthus tuberosus. Next base: position 64,187,735 of record CM060354.1, read on the forward strand.
CACTGCAGAATAGATCGTCTTCTCTTTCTCTTCATATCTAGCAGAGTTCCAAAATCGTCTGACATGTGATTCGTAAACTATGGTCTTGTCAGTCAATGCCTTAGAAATTCTTCTTTCTCTCAAAAATTTTGCAATATCTTCAACTACAGTTTTGTCAGTATATTGCGTCTCCAACAGACAGTAAATGCTATGCGATTTCTCCCAGTCCTGCAGAAAAAATTTGACAAATGATACAGTTCTTTGAAATTTCTCAAAAATTTTCTAACACTGAAGATTTCATCATATATAGTACTGTGACTCGGATGGCTGTCCAACCGAATTGCTATCCTACCGGATTGCCTTTTGAGAAATCACAAATCAACTCAAGTCAACAGTATGAGAAGCTAATGACCACTCGGTCGAGTTGCCATTCGACCGAGTTGCCACTCGAGTCAAGTGACAAGAGTGCACAAATTTCAAAATATAGACATGTGAAAGAATTGGCTGTCCGGTCGGATTGCTACTCAACCGGATCACCACTCGAGTCATGGCAAGAGATGAGAAATTAAAAGAGTGTATTTGGAACGAGTTGTCACTTGGTCGGATTGCCACCCGACTAGGTTACCACTTTACAAAACACTATAACATTTAAAGATCACAAATTTCAAGGTATCAATGAAACAAACACTTAGCACTAATCTCAATGCATCAAATATATGAAAAATTTATCAAACAAACATGTTATGAATTGGTGGTCACCCGGTCGAATTGCCACCCGGCCGGGTTGCCGCTCGAGTCAGTGACACATGGAGATCAGATTTGAAACACAATATGTACATCAAAATTTTCTAAGACTACACTTCAAATTGAACACAAATCTACGTAGAAAATCTCAACGCGAACAAAAACCCTATGTTCAATGTGTTCTAATTCAGCCTAAACAAGGTTTAATTGGAGAAAAACAGTATCGAATGGCCGACACCCTCTAACTTCAATTCACCTAGATCTAGCAGGTTATAGAACAAATCAAGACGGTAAACTTGTAGATCTAACACTCATGATCAAAACCCTATGCTCAGATTTCATCAAAACAACCTAAACCCTCCTAAATCTAACATTATAACTCCGATAGTGACGTCATCATACAAAATCAGTCAATAATCAACAAGATTTGACAGTTTAGATCTCGAAACACTTACCTTTGCCATTGTAAAAGTTGTGCTAACCAACGATCCAACGATTTGTGCAAAGAAGTATGAAGAAATCAAGAATCCGAGTGAAAAGTGTAAGAGAGTAGGATGGTCGGTCGAACGAGTGAAAGCTTTGACTGTACCATTGACCTCATATATATAGTGTGAACTGAGTAGGATGGCTGTCCGACCGGATTGCCACCCGGTCGGATTGCCACTCGAGCGAGGCACACATTGACTTTCAAACTTTGACTTTTTGACCTTTTGTTGTTTTCACAGATTTTATCAGTTTTTAGAAATCCACTTAAGTATCTAGGTCCAAGTTAATGACCCTAGGCACTTAATTTTTCAACCAAGTCCAACTTAATGACCTTGGTTGACCCAAAACGAACCAAACTGACATTTTGTTCAAACTTTTTCAAACATTTTTCTGAAAAACTACAAGTTTCAACTTAATGAACTTGCATTAACTTTTCGTTTCTTTAGGTTTATCATGATTAGCTCCCAACTCAACTGTCCAGCTCAAAAACTTCCTGCATCTGCTTCAAAACTGCAAGTCTGAAGATCAGCTTTCCACTTTGGCTTGTTGAAAAACTAAAGCAGAAATGTAAAATCTTTTTGGATTTAAAGAAAGTTTATGACTAGAAAGCTAACAAATCTTTTTGGATTTAGAACTAACTATGAAACGAAAAGCAATAAAAGTAAACTATTTATAGACATATTTTTTGATGAGCGTCTCAGAGGATCATATCAGCTGCTTGACAAGTTACAAGTACCGTTGAGCTTTATTACACACTAAGTTTTAAAAAATTCACTTAGATTGCCGATATACTGATCCTTTTAAATTCTCACACAAATTTCAATCTATTCAGGATATGAGTTAGTGTTTTAAGGACTTAACTTATACGCGTATCCCACCTCAGAATATTCTCTCGAATCCAGATTCCCATATTCAGTCTTACAGGTGAATATACCTAGATGATATCTGTAACGGGGTAATGCGAAACCTTGAGAGCTCATATTTTTGTTAGAGATAAAGGCTCGACTTTAGGTGTGTCCCCCTTTGGGATCTTCTTTTCAACATCACATGATTTACATTTTTCAATGTTTTTATCATTTTTTATGCTGAGGGTAGGCTTTTATTTCAAGCAGCATAAAGTATTATACGAGGACTAGGCTATTACTCCCGCAAAATCAGAAGTCCTGGTATAATACCCCAGATATCACTAAGCAAAAGACCTAGTATGTCAGAAACGGGCAATCTTTCAATCAAGATTTCAGGGGTTACCTATATATCCTGGAGATGTTCCCCACGTAATAAGCAAGAAATGATTTAGGTTTATATCCCGAACAAATCTACTAAATGTGCAAAAACCTACCGGCATATCATCAGCAAGATTGCTTAACACCTTTTAAACATTACATATCTTTAGCATACTGCAACTGTCTAGCTGATGTACTATCATTTCCTCTTTATACACAAACTCATTTCAGTTTTCTATTGTTTTTGGGTTTTAGCATTTTTTATTGTTTTTGTATTTTCTGAAAATATTATCTCCCCCTAAATACCAAAACAACTAAAAATACGACAAACCAAAGCAGATTGCTTTTCAACATCATCTACAATGGTACCTTCATCAACGCCAATGATTTTCTCCGCATCCGACAGCAACTTCATACCATTTAGTTTTAAAAGATATTGAAAACGAGCTTTATCAAAAGATTTGGTATGTAAATCTGCCTTTTGTTCGTCGGTGTGGATTTTATCAATTCGTATCAACTTCTTTTCATAACAGTCTCGAATGAAGTGATGACGAATTTCTATATGTTTGGTTTTAGCGTGATGTACCGGATTTTTTGTTATGTTTATTGCGGCGTCGTTATCAACAAAAGTATGTGAAGTAAGAAATTGCAAACCGTAGTCGCGCATATGTTGCTGTATCCACAAGATCTGAGAGCAGCAGCTGCTAGCAGATACCTACTCGGCTTCACATGTTGACAAAGCAACAGAGGTTTGCTTCTTACATTGCCATGTGACCAGTCGGGGTCCGAAAAATTGGCAACCTGAAGTTGTTGATTTTGCATTGACTTTGCAGCATTCGAAGTCAGAATCAGAGTATCCTTCGAGCGAGAAGTCACCATCTTTAGGATACCACAACCCCAGTGTTGGAGTTCCTTTCAGGTAGCGGAGTATCCTTTTGACTATAGCCATGTGTGAAGCTCTAGGACTTGACTGAAAACGGGCTGCGAGGCACGTTGGGTACATAATATCAGGTCTCAATGCCGTCAAATACATCAGCGATCCGATCATGGAGCGGTACAATATTTCATCCACCTTCTCTCCGGTGAGATCAGGGTTTATTCCATGGTTCGTTGCTAACGGGGTGGACATAGGTGCTGTTTCCGACATCCCGAATTTGTCCAAAACATCGTAAACATATTTTGTCTGATGTATGAACGTTCCCTCGAGCAGTTGATCGACCTGAAGCCCTAAGAAGAACTTCATCTCACCCATTGAAGACATTTCGAACTTCTGCTTCATAACTTTCTCAAAATCTTTGCAGAGTTCTTCATTTGTCGACCCGAAAATTATGTCATCCACGTAAATCTGGACTATCAGAAGATGGCCGTCGACTTCTTTTGTGAAGAGGGTGGCGTCTACCTTGCCTCGGATGAAGTTGTTGGCTAGCAAATGTTGTGAGAGTGTCTCATACCAGGCTCTCGGGGCCTGATGCAAGCCGTATAACGCCTTATCCAAGAGGTAAACCTTATCCTTGTGGATTAGATCGGTGAAGCCCGGTGGTTGTCCGACATATACCTCCTCCTTCACTTTGCCATAGAGAAATGCCGACTTCACATCTAGCTGAAAAACTTTAAATCCTTTCCAAGATGCAAATGCTAGGAAGATTCTGATCGCTTCAAGTTGAGCAACCGGAGCATATACTTCAGTGAAATCTATACCCTCCTGCTGACTGAAACCTTGGACCATGAGTCGAGACTTGTTGCGAACAATAACCCCTCGATCATCCCTTTTGCACTTAAACACCCACTTCGTGTTTATCTTCCTATGACCATCAGGCAAGTCCACCAGTTTCCATACCCCTAATTTCTCAAACTGACTCAGCTCCTCCTACATCGCGTTAACCCAGGAATCTTCAGTTAGTGCTTCCTTATAGGTTCGCGGCTCAATCTGCAAAATGAAACAACTAAGTGAAAACTCTGTTTGTAAAGGAGCAACTTTTGTATAAAAACAAGTAAAGCCCTGGTCAATTTGTCGTCTGGTGCGGACGCCTGATTATAGCTCTCCTATTTTCAATTCTTCTGGATGATATGAAAGATTTCTTGGCATCACCTCGCCTGGAACATCTACATCGCTTTCCAAATTTGTAAGGTTCTGATTAGCAACATCTTCATTAACAAGAATTATCTGTTCTGGAGACTGGATTTGCTCCCCCTCAGATTCTGAGTCACTACGATCAAATCTTGGTATGTTATCAGATTCTGAATTATCATTGACTGCCGTAGTATTATCTGGAGCTTGTTCACGTTCCGAAGATGTCGGAGTTTGTTGAACATCATCATTTTCTCCAGCGTAACTTGGAACAGCTTCATCATCATTGGCAACTTGATATTGACGTCTAGAAGGTTCTGCGGGGAATCTTTCCTGTGATGCTTCATACTCTCTCAGAATATCCAACTCATCAAAGAACTCTGGTTCTTCTTCTGGTTCGAATGAATCCCACAGAGTATCATAATTGAAGCGCCATGAGTCGGCGGGTTTCTGTAGTGGCATTGTGTATCCCTGACACTCAACATGATGTGCTTCGATGATCCGCTTCAAACTTGGAACAAAAACTCTTTTCAGTGGACTCGCATAACCCATGAAGATACCTTCAAAGCTTTTTGGACCAAATTTGCCATCAGGATCCAGAACTGTACAGGGAGACCCGAACGGTTCCAAATACTTAAGATTAGGTTTGCGGTTGTTGATCAGTTCAAAACACGTCTTGTTGAACTTTTTCACCATAAGAACCCGATTGAGCGTATAGCAAGCGACAGACACTGCTTCTGCCCAGAAATTTACAGGTAATTTAGAATCAGCAAGCATCGTCCTGGCCGTTTCTATCAGCGTCCTATTCTTTCTTTGTGCTACTCCATTTTGTTGCGGAGTATAAGGCGCGCTGAATTCTAGCAGTATACCTCTTTGATCACAGTATTCTTCCATTTTGTTGTTCTTAAATTTTGTACCGTTGTCACTTCTTATTCTTCTAATTCTGGTTTGGTACATGTTCTCAATTTTTCTGAAAAGCGTCATCAAACTCTCGAATGTTTCATCTTTTGTCTTCAGGAACGTCACCCATGAAAATCTATAAAAGTCGTCTGTGACAACTAGGCAATAGAGATCACCAGTTATGCTTTTGACATTCACAGGACCAAATAGATCCATGTGAAGCGTCTCCAATGGCTTAGAGATTGAGTTCGTCTTCTTTCCAGGGTGAGATTTCTTCCGTTGTTTGCCTTTGACACAACTAATGCACTCCCCTTCAAGATGGAAACTCTTCAGGTGAACACCCAATACCAAATCATTATGCACCAAATGGTTCATCTTTCTTAGGTGAATGTGGCCCATTTTTCTGTGCCACAATTGCGACTCCTTTTCTTTTGCTCATGACATAAAGCAGTGAGCTTGGCCCGTAGTAGGCGTGGCTATGCTCATGTCCAATATGTACAAATCGTTGACTCTCGGAGCTCTCTAATGACCCATTCTTCGGGGACAATAAATCCTGGCTTCAAAATTAGACATTCCTTATCCGTGAAGTGTGTTGAGTACATCCGATAACAGATTTGAGATATGCTAAGAAGATTGTTCTCTAGCTCGGCGATGTAGTTTACTCTTTCAAATGTGACAATACCGTTTGACAAAGTTCCCTCACCAATGATACGACCTCCCTGATTTCCGGCAAAACCCACATATCCTCCATTAAAACCTCTTACATCATACAGTAGGGATTTTCTCCCTGTCATGTGCCTCGAAGCTCCACTATCCATTATCCAACGTGAGATGGATCTCGGAAGCTCCTTCACATATCACAAATATTTAGTGAGATTTTGAAGCGACCCAAGCCTCCTTTGACTCAGGTAGCTTAACATCAATGCGAGTTGTTTTGGTGTACAATGGCGGAAAATTCTTGTCATTTATTTCCAAGCTCTCTTTTGACCCGATCTCAACCTTTTTGTATAAGAAAAATTTGTCATTTTGAGATTGATCAGTTGATTGGTTTTTCTTCGGAACATACTTCTTCCCTTGTGAGGTAGAAGTTTGTTTCTCAAGTTTCTCATAGTAGTCTACAGGAACATCCATCTTTGCGATGTGGTAGAAGACGATTGTTTTGTTGACTTAAAAACTTTGGTTTTAGAGAACTTGCTTTGTCATTATCAGATTTAGGTTTCCATGTTTGTTGAGATGAAGCGACCCGTTTCTAAAATTTATCAGTTTTAGTTACCGGCTTCTTTTCAGGTTCAGTTTTGATTTGAACTTCTTCCTTCTTCAATATCCTTTTCTCAACAAACATCGGTGCCTTACCTTTAACATCATTCTTCCTTTTTGGACTCTCAACAACCACAGACTTAGGCTTCAAGTTAGTACACTTTCGTGCAATGTGACCAACTTGATTGCACTTGAAGCATGTGCGGGTATCAATTTCCCGACTTGTGCCTTCGGTCTGGGGCTGTGAGTCCTTTTTCTCAAAGAACTCTTCATTTGATTGTGAAAAAATTTCAGATTCTTGCTCGGAATGTGAACTCGAGCTCTTCACGAATGCCTTTTTCTCAACAAACTTCTTGTTTTGAAAGTTCCTTCTTTGATTATTTTTACCACCCTGATAACCGCCCGACCATTTGTTTTGATTATTACGGTTGTTAAATCGCGACGATACAACAGGTTTTTTGTAATAAGATTTATCTTTTTCAAAGTTCAACTTCCTTTTGGTACGTTTCAAACCTTCGATTTCAGACACATCAATCTCAACTAGCTTAAACACATTTTTCAGCTTATCGACATTCACATTTTCCAGTGGAAATTCAAGATCCAAATACAACTTATCTGAACCCGACATCTTGCACATCACAAGAGTAGGTTCTTCACTTAAGTTGTTTTTGGATTTTGATTTCGGAATTTAATTATTCAAAAAGCATTCTTCATCTTCAGTTGAATCACTATCCGATTTCAAAACACTTTCAACTACATTTTTAACAACTTCGGAATGGACACTGTCTTCATTAGATGAAGATGTGAATGTGACATCAATCGTTTCTGGAAGTTTAATCTCATTTGTCTCATCATCATTAACCAACCCAGATTTTTTCTTCGAAAAATTATTCAATACTGGCGGTGGAACCTGATGATACCCTACCCCAGTTCCATCTGAGTACACATCTTCGCCATTTTTGTTCTTCCCAATTGGTTTTGGAACTATGTTTTGAAGAACAAAACTTGCGGAGTTGTAACTGTTTAGTTTCAGATTGATTCGTTCGTTTTCAATTTTAGCTTCCTGAAACTGAAGCTTCAGATTAGCAATCTCATCCAATTGTTGGTTGATTTGCTTTTCTTTTGACTGAAGTACTCCTGACAGTTGAAGATTTTCTTTTGTTGTTTTACTGTTTCGCTCATCAGAATCCTTTATCGTTCTTTTTGGCTTCTCATGATTTTCAAAAAGTTGTCGATTTTCAAGAATTAACTTTTCATTTTCTTTCCTAATTCGGTCTACATCAACTTTATCTTTCTCAATTTTCTCAGTTAATTCCTTTATTCGATCATTTGAAGCTTTCACCAACTTGTCACGACTTAAGATTTGATTTTCAACTTCTCTGACTCTGTCAATTAGTTCTTCAGTCCTTTTGGTGTTGAGATATGCATGTGTACTACAAACCTTGCAGTCTTTCATGCAATTTTTGCAGTCACTTTCAATTTTAACTTTATCAGTCTTACCTGACCCATTCGTTGAATCATTAGAACTGACCTTGCTTTTTGACTCAGATTTGGACTTAGAATCTACCTCTAATTCCTTTGCTGCGAGCACTTTATCTGCCATTTTCTTTAAGTTCTCTGCAGTCATCTCTTTCGTCGTGTCGATTATCCCATCATCGACCTTTTTTGACTTTAGCTTTTCTTCTTCTTCTTGCCTTGCCCATTCTCTCTGTCTTTCTTCTTCTTCTTTTGCTAGCTGTTCGATGAGTGTTTCAACAAGAAGTGTTGAAGGTTCAACAAGTATATTTCCTTTAGGATCCAAATAGCATTCTCTGTCAGCATCCCATCATTTTACACTTTTTGCCTCTTTCCAGGCACGATAATGTCTATCTTTCATTGTTTGTGCTAATATCTTTCTGTAACCGTATTTCTCTTCTTCAGTTCGTGTGTCTTTAAAAGGCACAATCTTTGCCATGAATGCATAACCCACAACATCTTCTTCTGGTAACAAATCACTCCAGTCAAAGCCCTCATCATCATGAATAACTGCTAAGGCCCTTGACTTTTCTTTAGGAGCTTCTTCTAACTGTTTCATCCTTGGAGGTTCTTCCTTGTTCCGATGATAGATTGCCTTTTTATAATAGTCATCATGGAATGGATTTGCCGTTTTATCTGCAGCTGCATTCCTGCATTCCCTTTTAAAGTGCCCTTTCTCCTTGCACTTAAAGCATGTAACTTTCGATTTGTCAAAACCCAATTTCGTTGAAGGTCCACCAATGGAGTGTCTACCAGTTATCTCCATGAACCTCTGAGCTCTTCGAACAACATTCACCATACACCATCTAATGTCAATCAACTCCATTTCCTCGGGGTCGATTTGATCATAATCCTCTTTGGTGAGGTTAGTGTTTCCGATCTTCCCTGCTACTAAACTTTCGTAGGATTTTAAGATTGAGGCCAAAAACACCATCTGCTGTTTGGCTGCTTCTTCGCTGAAGTTTTGTGTATTGTTGAGATTTACAGCAATGTTGCACTGAAAGATGATTTTCGGAACAGACTGTTGCTGTAGGCTAGGAGCTGATGAAGACGATCCTCCATGGTATCCACTGCTTGGAACAGAACTGTTGTTTTGATTCTCTTGTTTTGGCATGCTTGATCCCTTAGCTGAGAATGCAGTCTTTGGTGACACAGTCTTTGGAATCATACTACCCCGATAGTACAGATCAACATTTTGTTGATATGGGGTGCTGTTGACTTTGTTTGTTTTTCTGATCTCAAGCTCGTTGCTTTCAAATCTTTCAATCAGTAAATCAACTGTCAGATCCTCCTTCTTTACTGTGTTTCTCAACAGTAGAGCAAAATACAGCCAATCTTTTTCATCGGGCAGTGAATCCAACAACTTATCAACCAACTCTTCCTCAGTAAAAGTAATCCCATGTCTAGATAGCTCGATTTTTAAGTGACAAAACCGCTCTATCATCTTCGAAATTGATTCATTTTTCATACAACCGAACAGATTGAATTCTTTCTTCAATAATTTCTTCTTGTTCTTAACAATTTCTGCTCCTCCTACACACTTCTTCTCTAGTTTTGCCCACAAATCTTTTGAATCTTTGTAGTCAGTTAACGAAATGATATCATCCCTGACGTATTGATGTAGTAGTGCAATACATTTCTGCTCAGCGATAAAACTTTCTTGTTCCGTATCCATTAAATTTTCATAATCATCCATTCCAATGTTAAAACCGCTCTTTAAACACTTCCAGCTTTGGTAGGCGAATGCCTTCAACCAGTCTTCAAACCTGTTCGCCCATCTGTTATAATCCTCGATTGCCATCAGCTTGGGCGGTTTATTGTATGTGCCGTAAGCATTGTCTACGCTCAAGGAATCGGCAATAGCTTTCTTTGGACTTGGATTAGGATTTCCATCTGGGTTTGTAGATGTATCTCTTGCGAAAGCAAAAATATCTCCAAATGGGTTCATGAATTCTTCAGCCATTTTTCAGTACCTGAAAAAGTTCAAACACTTAGACAAATTTTCACAAGTTTCAAAAATTTCAAACAAATGCTCCTGGATCGAATGGCGATCCGGTCGAGTCACAGTTCGAACAAGTGACACAAGTAAACAATTGCGCTTATGTAAGACGGCTATCCGATCGGGTGGTCGTTCGCTCGAGTGACACAATAGACTTTTGAAAAGTTTGACTTTTCAACCTTTCACTGCTCGGATGGTAATCCGACCGAGTGATAGGATGATATAAGCAAATGAAACTTGAACAATCTAAATCACACCACTCGGATGGTACTCCGAGCGAGTAGCACCGATGATGTCAGCAATCAATGACCAAGAACAGTCTAAGCCAATCCGCTCGAACAGTTGTTCGACCGGGTGGATGACGTCAGCAAACACAAACAGTTCAACATGGTTTTTGATGAATTTGATCTAGTTTTTTATTGAATTTGATTATGAAACTTTGTAGGATTATACTATGAATGATTGCGAATCGTTTGATAACAAATTTGTCAAATTTTAACCATAATTTCCCGTTCAATTTTACGTTTTTCTGGTTTTAAGATGTAAAAGTGAAAAACACAACAAGAAATGAGTAGAAAGTGAGAGAATTCGTCAAATTTCCGGTGAAATTTGACTGTAAACGGCAAGAAAAGCTTGAATTCCGGTGAATTTGTTATCGTAGATCTCGATTCAGTCTCCTGGATGCTCTGATACCACTTGTTAGGTCCCTTGGATTGGTGTACAGGATCTGATTGTAACAACCGTAGATGAACCGACCTCGATCAATGTGCGGAATCCATTGGATCAAGTCACAGAAGTACGACAAAGTATTCAACATTTAAACACCATCTGATCTTTCTATTAAGATGATATGAAAGTATACAAGTGCCAGTAGAGTGTCAGACCAGACAGAGTTTCTCCAACAGAATGAGCAAAAGTGCTAAATGAAATACCCAAGTTGGGTATTTATAAGCAACTCAGGAATGAAGTAGATGCTGTCCGACCGGATGACATAAGCCATTCGACGGACATCATCTTTACATAACGAAACCATTCCCTGAGCTGTCGTACTATACATAAACATACATTAACATACAAGAATACAAAAGACATATACAATACAAAATAAGACTCAATGCTGACGGAAGCTACAGACGCATGTACTAATATATTTTTGGTTGAGTTCACATTTGTATAGTAACTTTGATAGTTGGTGGTAATTACAAAAATGCCACCTTGTCTTTTTGACTTTTCCTTCAATTTGTATGTTTAGTAGGTTTAGTTTATTTGTATTTGATCTTTTGCCTATTTTTTTATAGGATTATGAAAATGTAGATAGGTTGATTCGTTTTAACATAAATAAATTTTATGAATATATATGCGTGGGTATATGCATATGCACATGGTGCGTTTTTTATAAGGCCCAATCTATTCACACACCCTGTTGCCTATTTGGACACCTTTGATGCCCTATACGCCTCGTATAGGCTTATACGGGGCGTCTAGGCACTGATTCCAAGAGGGTCTGAGTGGGTATCAGCCGGAATGTTTGACTAGTCAGACGCCTTGTATAGGCCTATACGTGGCGTATAGGACCCCTTGTATTGGTCTCATATATGACCCATACCCCATATATGCCACGTATAGGCCTATATGGGGCGTATATAAGGTTTTTTTTTTTACAAACAATTTATACAATATTAATTGTTTTAACAAACTTTTAGGCCTATATGGGGCGTATATAGGTTTTTTTTGTTTTTTTACAAACATTTTATACAATATTAATCGTTCTAGATTTTATCTATTTTTTAGAATTTTTTGGATTTTTTTAGAGTTTTTTGGATTTTTTAGATTTTTATGATTTTTTTGATTTTTTAGAATTTTTATGATTTTTTAGAATTTTTTTTTTATTTTTTAGAATTTTTTGGATTTTTTTAGAAGTTTTCTTATTATTTAGGATTTTTTTTTATTTTTAAAAAGAGAAAACAAAATAAATTAAAAATATACGCCTCATATAGGGCTAGACTGGGCGTATCGTTGGGTCCAAAAGACAATTATACCCCTGTTGTGCCCCCAGTCTATGCCTAAATCAGGGGTAAAATGGTCTTTTTGTCTGTACGCCCCATATAGGCCTAGACTGGGCGTCTAGTGGTGCAAAAGACTATTATACCCTTGTTGTGCCCCAAGTCTATGCCTAAATTAGGGGTAAAATGGTCTTTTTTTGTCTATACGCCCCGTATAGGTCTATACGAGGCATATACGGGTCATATAAGACAAAACATGACATAATGAGAGATTCTCTTGGAAATTAAAAAAGATTATACGCGACGTATAGACCTATACGAGGCGTATATAAGGGTGTGTGAATAGGCACTAGGGTGTGAATATGTAGACCCTTTTATAATAATAAACATGATGTGCTTAGTACTTAGCTGGGGAATGGTAAACGTATGAAACCTTAATATTGGCTAAAGGATGGCATGATAGTAATTTGTTAGTGTTTCCATGATTTAAATATTAAATCAAGGCGGTGAAGGGAAAATCTACATTCTGCTTTGAAAACGAATTTATTAGCTTATAGTTGTTTGAAATAGATGACTTCATATCCTAAGGATTTCTTTTTATACATTTTTTTGACAACCGGTTTGGCCACTTAACCTTATCATCATCTTGTATTTTGCAATAAGAAAAAAAAAAAAAAAAACATTAGCAATATAGTGCTTTGATTTGGGTAGTATTATATAGCAAACATTACAGGTACTAAGGTAAATCAGGAGTAGCCTTGCTAATTTAATTTAAAAGAATTTGTCCATTTAAAGTAAACCTGTAGTTTTTGTAAATTGATTTGGGAAAGGTACGCTTCTACGTCTAAGAAAGAAGATGATTATAAACCTCCAATTTTCTATTTTATGTCATTTGTAAAATATTTAAATAAGGATGTGGGTTGAGATAAATCCATGTTTCTGTATTTTTACTCTTTATACTTACTAATGGTTTTAAATAGTCAACCACTAAATTTCATATTAGTGGGATTTGCTAAAGCGGATGATTTTATTTTCAAAACAAGGATGACCTTATAATAAGAAGATTTTGAATAATATATCATTTTCCAATGCACTGCATCAGTAATAGGTGTTCGGTTTAGTTATTATTTTTTTATAGTAAACATGATAGGTTTACTTTGAAGTAGGCGGTGAACCTTTTTTTTTTCTTTTTGTCTAGCTATAGTTTATAGATTTAACTAATCAGATCAGTTAGGACAATTAACATAATTGAGAAACTCAACCAGTCGAATAGGGACTCAATTTAGATAGCGAATCATTTCTTTTAAAATATGATCTTGGTACGCGTTATTCATATAAATGTAGGCGTTGTCGTGAGAAGCGATCGGAAAGTTGTTTGACTAGTGAGCCTTGTTCAGGTAAGATATTGTTTTCTGAAATCACGGGTACACATCAAAACTATTTTATTTATTATTGCAAGTTAACTTTGATTCATGTTGGTATTATATGCATATGATCTAATATGACGGGTCGGGTTACGGGTGTAGTATTTATTCGTACTATTGTTACATGATGACTTTAATTAGTTGCTCGTATGATTATTATACTTGCCATGATGAAAATCGCCTTTACATAATACGAAACGATGTAGACGACACTAGACTTTGAATCTCTAAGACACATGCACGTTAAGGATCTTAAAAGAATAAAGATTAATGAAAGACTTAGAAAAGAAAATAAAGAATTAAAGAAAAGAGAACGAACATGATTGAGAGGTAATACTCTCCGATGGATCCATCCCAAGATTTGGTGTGGGTGTGTTTTATGCACACACCAGGAGCGGTACGTGGCAACTAAGATTTTAAAGACACGCTCAAGGCCACACGCGTGAAGTACTTGCTCGCTATTGTCTACGGATGATGGCTAACAACAACGGTGAACTGCTTTTGTGCTCCTTCACTTAGTCGGTTGTAGTGGACTTTCCCCCGATCGGTCCACACGATACACATGGTTTATCATGTGTAGTTCTGGAGACCTAAGGACTATCCTCCACGTGGTTTACGACGATCAAAGATGAATGTTCAAAGATAATGAATAAAACCACGTGATACGATAAAGATAAAGGTTTATGATATGAACACGATAAGATGAAAATATAAAATTAGATAAGATGACGATAGGCACAATCTTAGGGTTGTTTGCTTGATCATGTTGGGGTGTTTGGATCATAACTTGCAATCACATGAAACGAATGATTTAATGAACTAAGGATATTTTACTTGTTTTATGATTTAACCTTTATCTTACTCAGCTTTAAAAAGCTGACACTTGTTTTCGAAAATCGATGTGTATCATTTTCAGGTTAGTTACGCTTGTTACATATGAAGCTGTTGGGGAACGGGTAGAGAAACTTTAACAAGACTTGACGAATTTAGATGATTCGTTTATTTATTTTTTATATATAAAGGTTTGTTTATGACTCTGTTGCTATGTACGACGAGTAACACCCATTTTTTTATAGTGAAATCATTTTTCTTAATGGTTTTATGATGTAAACATATGACTGGGAGTTTCCGCTGCGAAAGAAATTATTGAAATCAAATATTTCATTAAAGAAAATTCTGGGTGTTACACGATGCATCCTGGTAGCAGCAAGATGTATCAAGATTTGAGGAATAATTTTTGGTGGATAGAAATGAAAAAGGACATAGCTAGTTATGTTTCTAAGTGTTTTAACTTGTTCACAAGTTACAGCAGAACATCAGAAACCTTCAGGATTACTTCAACAGTTAGAAATGCCTGTATGAAAATAGGAATTAATTATAATGGTTTTGTTACTAAGTTACCAAAGACCAGAAAAGGTGATGATGCAATCTGGGTGATTGTGGATCGATTTACCAAATCAGTTCATTTCTTACCAATGAAGGAAACCTTTAGCATGGAAAGACTATTTATGTTATATGTGGATGAGGTAGTATCATTACATGGAGTTCCATTGTAAGACCCGTCTCAATTTAACACGATTATAACAATAAAATACGCATTTTATACAAAAATGCGACTTTACAAAAACTTTTGTTATACCATCATTCATACATGTTTAGAAAAATTCAAAATTATAGTTTAAGTGTATACAAGTTCACGTTTAACGAAAACAAAATAGGATCATTGCGGAAGCTTCAAAAGACATGTGTTCGGTTCTAGATATTCGCTTGATCTTCATCCGGGAGCACATTACGATCACATAAATTCAAAACCAACATAATAGTTAGTTTTGGTAGCTTAAAAATGAGTTTAAACGAGTTCCAAAAATGAAATAACATAAGAAAATAATTTTCTCCAGCTTTTGTGTCTCTCGCGGGCCGCGAGAGACGAAGCTAAATCTGTTGCGGGCCGCGACTCGAGTCACGTGACGCGCTGGTGTCACAGTTCTCCTTCGCGTGTTGTGGGGGAGATCATTTTTCAGTAGGTCCGTATATGGACCTGCATTTTTGCCCAGCTCTAGTTTCTAATCAAAATTCAAACTTTTCAAGTGCCATATCTTTTTATCTACTAATCCGTTTTACGTGATTCTCTTTCCTATGCGACCGTAATTAGAATACGATCCGTTTATCATATTTGCTCGCATCAAAATCCAATTTATATTCTAATGGCACATAATTCCTTTTTTCGATTATTCGACCCGTTTAGTTTCTAAGTTACACTACATGTTTACTATCAACAATTATTTTTAAACATTTTTACCCATTCCCGGGTTTTTCAACCTTTAGCGTTTCGCTCCCATACCACGGTTTACGCACGCATGGTGTCGAGTCTTGCACGTGGAGCGAAGCGTCGTTGTGGGTCGTTGAGCACTGTACAGGTTATAGTCCGGTTTTATCAAAAACTTTTCCCTTTTAAAACCAAGTTCACTATAACCAATGGCTCTGATACCAATATGTCACACCCCCAAAATCCACCATGCGGAGTACCACCGCTTGGAGGCGTGACGTGACCAGGATCGAGCCACCAATCATATTGAACAACACAATTAAGTAAATAAAATCAAACACAATACAATTGGTGACCAAAAGGAAGTAAACCGACTTTAGGTTAACAGCGGAAGCATAAAACGTAAGTTCAAAACATAAGTCCCATAGTTCATAAGTTTAAAGTCCAAAACGTAGGTTTAATAAGTTCATAAGGATTAAATGTTTAACACGGGACTTAACATCCATATTCCACAACAACCTCCTCCTCGTGCAAGCACCATAAGCATCTAGCGACCTGTAAGGCATGTAACAACGAGTCAACAACAAAGTTGAGTGAGTTCACGGTTGGTTTATTAGTTTTAAGTTGTTTCTGAAAAACGTGGTTTGACTTTCGTTGGCTTATATGCCGTGGGGGTTACCCCTTAGTTGAAAGTATGTTTAACCAGATTCTTTTTATTACCCAAATCATACCCATAATTAGTGGGGGTTTTCCCCGTGTAAACCACTAGACAGTCCTGATATCGACAACTAACGAATACGTGCCCTACATCAATGTTCTATCATCATTGACAGTTTGCCATAATCCATTAGTACACGCCCGTTCGGACGACACGGTGTGAGGTTTGTTAAACCTAATAGCGCTATTAACTAATAACCCGCACGCCATCGGCCTCGGTGATTAAGTCGATATAAATTTGAGGGCTTAGGTGATAGAGTTTTGTCTAGTAAGTTTTAAGGTTGTTGTCCTACCCAAGGAGGACGAACGTACGTATTCTGCACAAGGAGAATTCGTAGGATTAATAATGGCATCCTACCTATGGAGGATGGCCGTACATATCCTACCCAAGGAGGATATGTAGATTTCATTTTAGTTTCTTAACCCATTCCCAAACCACCGGGAATCCCATGCCTTGTAGAAAGTGTGAACTCACCTCGGTTTGCTCGGTTAGATTCTCAAATATAGCAAACAGTCAAGGTCGGTCAATCACGTCCTAATATGATTACCAGTTAGTCATTTAGTGATTTTCAATTAGAGCACAAAGTTCCTACACGTACCTATCACATAACATGCATTACTTTAACAGTTTATGCCCATATAAACTTCCCATCTATTCTCGTTCATAAATAAACATACGATATTGCACATAACACTTTTATTGACACATAATCATGTTAGATCATTTACAGATAGCATACTCGACATTCAGACACGCAAATTACAACTTATGTCGCTTCAGCTTAAATATTTAAAACCGGGCTGTTTTCAGACATTTTAATAAAATAGTTATCTTATTCCAAAAATTCTCAAATTTTTACAGAATGTCTTAAACGATCCATATGTTATTGTGTAAAAATATCGGGGTCCACTTCATTACCAATATTTTATAAAAAATCATTTTCCGGACTGAACTCAGATCTATCTTTTTCTGACTGCAGTCCACGGAATAATTTATTTAAAATTCATCGAGAGTCCGATTTACGAAATTCCAGTGAGAGAATTACAAATACATCGGTGGTCATCTACAGTACAAATTGCGTGATCTAAATCTACACAAAATTCAAGTTATGGCAGAAAACAGAACGCATATTTTCAACAGCAAAAATGCAGCTCTAGCTGCTGTTACAAAACGACACTTTAAAAATAGTAAACGAAGTCCAAAAATTATGATTCCAGTGCCATTAGAACCGTATTTCATAATACATAAATCCAGATTTCAGAAAATACATTTTTCATTAAGTTACGGTCCTGTTACAGCCAACTGAAATTGGATGTAAAAGCTTGGTCAGAAACTATTTTCAGCCTTTTGGCTTTCTAACTTGTGTTCGATTGATTCCGTTAACATATTTAGTGATCACAACTGTCACACCCCGACCACGTAAAACAACAAAACGTGGCGGAAACGTCGGGGAGTGTCGTAACAGAATCATTGTTTCACAACCATGGAATAAATAGTTTTGTTTTATTAAATCATTGAACTCATTGTTTTAGAACAATTCGGATGAATACAAATAATTGTTTCTTGGTTTTAAAGTCGCTAAGGCACAAGTCCATCCTACGTGTAGCATGTATCAACAATCGTCACATAGCAGTACCTGAAACATATATGAAAATAGGTACGTCAGCATAAAAATGCCTGTGAGTAACATAGGATTTTGTGTATTAGATTCATGGCTTTGGATAATGCAAGAAAAAGTTTTATGTTTTCAAAATAGCCATGAATCCGATGTAAAAGTTTTGTTTCTGAAAACGTGTCGTTTTGGAATAGGATTTATAATATAGACAAAAATATACTTTGGTTTTGAAATGTTTGTATAAATAGTATAACAAAGTATACTTTAGTTTTGAAATAGCTAAATAGATAGTATATCGAAATATACTTTAGTAGTTAAAATAATAGATTTGGTAGTATATCTCAAGTATACTTTGGTTTAAGGATAAAAGTATTGGTAGCATATCAAATTATACTTTGGTTTGAAAATAGCATATCAACTATGCTTTAGTAGTATATCAAAATATACTTTAGTTTATGAAATATCAAAGTCGGTAGTATATCAAACTATACTTTGGTAAATAGTAGCATATCAAACTATGCTTTGATAATTAACAAAGTAGTATGTTAAAACACATGTTGGATTTTGTACATAGTATATCAAAATATACTTTGGTAGATCACATTTGAGAGCACATCAAACTGTACTTTTGTAGTATATCAACATATACAAAGAAAGTGTGATTTGGTATTCAATCAAGCCTTAGTGTATCAAACTACACTTTGGAGACTATAGAAATACCACGAAGGCAATTTCTATTTGGTTTTGGTTTCTGACATTCCATACAACAGGAATGGGGTGTCTAATCCTATAGCGCTATATCGTACTACCAATCGGCTGGGTGAATGTATAAAAATAGGTACAATCCAACAATTAGTTTTACAAGTTTTGAAAATTAGTGTTTAAACCATAGATAATCGTTTAAGTTGTCAAAAGAATAGGTACTAATCATGTGTAGTCATATAGTTTAAAATCATGAAAATAACAAATAGGCATATATGTTTCACCCCAAAACAATTTAAAATAGTAAAAGAGGGGACTATGTACTCACTTGAGATTGCAAGTATCCTTGATTAAGTGTCCTAACAAAGCTCGGGAAATCAAGGAATCAAGTGGCACCTAGTATGGAATCACTATGTTAAACCATCGGATCCTAAATCGGGAGATAGGATAGAATGAAGTTCTATAAATCAAATGAGTATTGGAACTCATATGGCATGATTTAATAGACCTAACATTCTGATTTGAAAGTCTACTAAAGTGCTTTGACCCGTTTCGACCCATTATGGTAGCATAAGCTACTATAACGAGTCGGTTGTGCAAAACTAGGTTCGGATGGTTATCTATGAGTTATGTCAAGTCTTACATGCCCAATTATACCCTAACATGTTACTAATTCAGATTAGATGTCAAAAATATGTTCACATATGCACATTACGGATTTATGCTACAAAAGGGCATTTTGGTCATTTCCTATGGGCATATAAACCAATTAACGAATAGCTAACCAATCCTATGTGATCATAAGGTATAACCTCAGAGGTTATTCCATAAATAACTATGATCACTAAGTATGCTTGGTTGGATCCTAATGATCGACCAAACGGGTCGGGTTCGAAAGTCTAAGCGGTTGTCTAGACCGCTTAACTTACGACCCTAAACAAGCACTAAACTAGTAGTGACGAGTTAAACATGTCAAAACATGTTTAACTAACTTAGAAAACTGATTTGGTATCAAAACAAAGTGTTTTGATACCTAAAAGTAGTTCCGTTGCAAAATGCGTGCTAAAACGCATTTTGACCGAAACTTTGACTCGTCACTACACCTAGTTAACATGGTAATCAGTAGGTATAATCACTAAGGATTATAACCATCGTGATTACAATCACGTTACAAAGTTCAAATGAACTTTAACTTGACCATTGACTTGGTCAAACTGAAAGTCAAACACTGTTTGACTTTTTAAACTAGTAAACAAAAAAAGAATGAAAGAATGCTCACTAAAGTCCTTGCTATCTTTTCTACAAAGAAGACAAGTTCCCAAATCAGATTAGGAAGCTCCAAAGTAGATGTAGAGAAGAGAATGAGGAAATAAGCAAGGAATTGAATGAAAGGTTGGGCTATTTATACTTGTGGTGATGCACTAGGATCATTACAAGTGTTTTGTTTAGCCATTAAGCAATAAATCCCAGCCATACAAGTGTTTAGGGACAGCTAGCATGACTTGGAGAAGTGTTAACTTGGTCCCCAAACAAGAAAAATTGCATACAAGGGCCTGGTTTGCAAAACAGGTTGCTGAATTGAAGTTTCTGTTACTGGGCTTCTCACGCTCCCCGCGTAAAGAATGGGGTCAACCTTACACGGCCCGCGTCCCCATGTAGTTCAGCAACAGTTTCAATATTTACACATTTGGTCCCTGCACTTGTATTAAGCTCATTTCAGCCCCTTTTGACCCCCCGTTAAGCCATTTTCAAGGCTCTACAAGGTCAATAAAGTTTAGAGGACTCAAAATGTGTTCGGAGAACTCTCGGATGTCGGTTCGTTTGGTCGTACGATCGCGTTGTTCGTTAAATTACGACGAAATTCAAACGGACGCGAAAACGAACCAAATTAAGCGACGAGTGGTATTTTTTCATGCCGATCACTAAAATAAAAATATTTTAGTGTGTACAAAAATTTTGGATGTCCAGATGTGGTCAGAACGTAAGATATGCGCGAAAATGCAAACTTACGCCGTTTTTGACACTTTTAGTCCCTGTAAGATCATGTAAGCATATTTTCGCACACCGTACCACTCAAAGCTTATTTCTAAGCTATTTTTAGGTCGTATGAGGTATGTTTAGCTTATGATCAAGTTCTGGACTGTACGTTACCTTACGGATCGGTATAGTTTCACCGTTTGACGCAAATAGTCCCTGCGATCGAATAAGCTTGTTTTTGCCATACCAAACCTTCCAAAACTTATTTCTAAGTTATGTAAAGGTCATTTAAGGTATGTTAAGCCTATTTCACTATTCCGTAGTGTTTGTTGCGTTAAATTGATTACGTTTACGCACCAGTGTGCGTATAACCTTCCAGAAAGCGATTTAAAGCTCGAAAATCGATCAAGAATTGATATGTGCAAAAGATACACATATTTATACAAATCCCAATCATGAAATATAATATTTCATTGATTTAGCATTTGTTTGGTGTTCGTGGTGACACAGGTGTCACAGTCTCCCCTACTTTAGGAAATTTCGTCCCGAAATTTAATCCTAGAGGAAACTTGTGAAGACAACTGTGATTGTTTTGCCTTCGAATGAATCTTCCGTTTCCCAAGTAAAACTCTAGGTCACGTTTGGATTCTCAGCGAATCTGTTTACTTGCCAAAATGTTGTTGTTATAGTAATGAAAACATGGGGTTTCGAACAACGGATAGGGAAACGTTTCCTATGAAGACTATTATAGGAACTTGTGTGTGCTCGAAATCAGAGTCGGAGATTTGCAAAATAGAATGACATTGGTCAAGGTCCAGGACTTCTAGTAACTTAAATAATGCTACATTCGCAATGTAATAAGGAACACTTATATATAGGAAGTACTAGCGGCGTATCCACCATGCCCTTTTTACATTGTTCCCGTCTCGTTATTTTCATCACTATAGGTTTTAACACATGACAAAACTTGCTGTGGTTTCTGTGCACAGAATTCCATAATTACATATGCATCCATAATTACGTAATTCCTTGCACAGTCCGCACAGTTCATTTCATAATGTGTAGGGTAAAATCAATCGAACAAACATGAAATGACTTGGCTAGATCACCAAAGGATATTTTTAATTAGATTAACGATCGATCTTTTTAACTAAATCAACACATGATCTCCTTAACCAGACCGTCATATGATCTCTTTAAATAGACCACTTAAGGGATCTTTGTAACTCGAAACCAAATAAGTGTTTGAAACAGCACTTTGGAATCCAAGGGTCTAACTATTTGCATAGAAAGCTCCTTAAGGATTTAAGATAGTACTTTGAGTATCCTTCTGAGAATCTAACATATGAAAATACAAAAGATTCTACCAGGATTTAGATAGCGAGCTTTGGAATTACATGTAAACACAAAATCACAAAATTGTGCGTTCGTTAATTTAGTCATTAGCTCGTTTGTTAATTTGAATTAATGCATTAGAAGTACACCAGAAATCCAATCACGGACTTCGATTGTTACTTTAAGTATCCTCAAGAGTCTAGCTATGAGATAGGAAGACCTTATAAGGATTTGGCTTTGTCTGTATCGTGACATTTGTATTTAGATACGTAAGGAATCCAATTAAGGACTCATGAAAATACCTTTAAATCAAATATTTGAATTGGTATTTCAAGTATTTGTTTAAGAATTTGAAATATGTACCTCGTACTTTGTTTCTTTAAAAGAAACTAGTACTTAGGATTTTTGGGGAAGATCACAAGTGATCACAAGATGAGAGAACCACATGAGAAGTTCGTTCTGCAAAGAACAGGGTTCTTCAGTGTCGGTATTGTAGGGGTATGTCAACACATACACACAATCGTATCAGTTTTGGAAATAAAATTGGAACAACCATTTATTTATAACAACTGAATTCTCTCAAACGATATCAAATAAGGAAATACAAAAGTCTAATTGTTCACTGCTGCATTGTCATTTGCATTTGCCTCGTTTATGTTAAATGCTCGTCCGCGTGCTGGATTTGCATTAACAAGTCTCGGGCAATTGTTCCGGTAGTGAGTAAGATCACCACAGTTATAGCACGATCCAGGTGGAAACTGTGCTTGAACAGCAGCAGGATTTGCAACATTCTGGTTTTGGATAACATGGCGACATGTATTGACCAAGTGTCCCAATCTCCCATAGTGGGCACACTTGTGACACGGTGTCTGATTTACATGATGACGGTTGCATTTGTTGCACAAGGGTGCAGTACCAATATAGTTCTTCCTAGCACGAGGCTGTGCTGGCTGATTTGGTGCAACCTGATCATTCTGAGCAACCACTGCGAAGTTTTGTGAAGCCTTACGCTTCTTCGACTTCTTAGAGGACTCGGTCTGTTTATCCTTTGGTTTTTCTTGTGTTGTCTTGTCAGATGGTTTCGAATCGCCTTTTCGGAAAAGCTTACCCTTCCTGATTTGAGATTCAGTCAGGGTAGCAGATAGTTCGATGGCTTGTCTGACGGTAGTAGGGTTGCTACCAGTAACAATATCCTGAACTGGGTCAGGAAGGCCATCGATGTACCTTTCAATCGCCTTATCCAAAGGCATAACCATGGTAGGACATAACAGACTCAATTCCTCGTAACGATCAGTGTAGGCTCGATGTTCACCACTGTCTTGTTTGAGATCATCAAATTCCCGTTCTAAAGCCCTAAGCTCATGACGAGGACATAAATCCTTCATCATTAGAGCCCGAAGCTCTTCCCAGGTTTGTGCCATTGCCACGTCGGCACCTTGATCCCTCATTATGCCATTCCACCATGTGAGTGCTCTTTTCTCGAACGCATTGGATGCAAACTCAACCTTACGCTCATTCGGGCATTGCACGTGCCTGAATGTGCTCTCCAAACTTTCAAACCATTGC
Organism: Helianthus tuberosus; assembly: GCA_030545235.1. Lineage (NCBI taxonomy): Eukaryota > Viridiplantae > Streptophyta > Magnoliopsida > Asterales > Asteraceae > Helianthus > Helianthus tuberosus. The sequence continues at coordinate 64,211,512 of CM060354.1, forward strand.
AGGAGCACGGTTGCACCTTGAGATCCAGAAAACTTCGAAGGTTTGGCAGAGTTGAAGGTCTTGAAATTACACTGGGTGTTTTTGTTGCTATTGTGGTTATATAGCTCATGAATCTGAGTTACTACGCCTGGAAGCACTGCAGCCATTTGTTGAGCAACAAGGGCTGCGACTTCCTCAGCAGTAAAAGTTTGAGCATCACGTCGAGGAGGCATTGTCTAAAAGGAACAAGGGAAACGAGTGAGGTCGATGATTGGAAAACAAAAGAGGTATTGAAAACATCGACACAACATAAGGAAGGCAATCATTAGTTTGTTACCTCAAACAAACAAACGATACGCAGTGACTAATCAAAGTAAATGGATCATTATAATGTATCACCGAAGACATGCTTGCCTATAAGTGAACACTCACCCCAAGAGTTCCCAGGTAAGAGTGACTGGTCCGATACTGCGGATTTGTACGAACACTCTAGCCTTAGACAGAAAGCTCAGGGTACGCATTCACTCTTCCAGATTGCACGTGTTCACATTATTTAGACCCAAACTTTGACGAGATTTTGAAAACTGAAAGGGTTCAAAACCTTACAACAGAGGGTTCAAAACCTAATAATCAATCATCCTAGAACAGATGATTAATTTTCGAAGCGGATTCGTTATTATGTTCTCGTTGTGGTTATCACCTAAGGATAGGTGACGGTATTGTTTTAAAACTAAACACAAGATAGCTTGTGTTAGGGTCCTAGGAAGGTTATAGTCTAGGTCAAAGCATTACTAATAACCTAATTCCCTATAACCATTGGCTCTTATACCAACTTTTCTGTCACACCCCGACCACGTAAAACAACAAAACGTGGCGGAAATGTCGGGGAGTGTCGTAACAAAATCATTGTTTCACAACCATGGAATAAATAGTTTTGTTTTATTAAATCATTGAACTCATTGTTTTAGAACAATTCGGATGAATACAAATAATTGTTTCTTGGTTTTAAAGTCGCTAAGGCACAAGTCCATCCTACGTGTAGCATGTATCAACAATCGTCACATAGCAGTTCCTGAAACATATATGAAAATAGGTACGTCAGCATAAAAATGCCTGTGAGTAACATAGGATTTTGTGTATTAGATTCATGGCTTTGGATAATGCAAGAAAAATTTTTATGTTTTCAAAATAGCCATGAATCCAATGTAAAAGTTTTGTTTCTGAAAACGTGTCGTTTTGGAAAAGGATTTATAATATAGACAAAAATATACTTTGGTTTTGAAATGTTTGTATAAATAGTATAACAAAGTATACTTTAGTTTTGAAATAGCTAAATAGATAGTATATCGAAATATACTTTAGTAGTTAAAATAATAGATTTGGTAGTATATCTCAAGTATACTTTGGTTTAAGGATAAAAGTATTGGTAGCATATCAAATTATACTTTGGTTTGAAAATAGCATATCAACTATGCTTTAGTAGTATATCAAAATATACTTTAGTTTATGAAATATCAAAGTCGGTAGTATATCAAACTATACTTTGGTAAATAGTAGCATATCAAACTATGCTTTGATAATTAACAAAGTAGTATTTTAAAACACATGTTGGATTTTGTACATAGTATATCAAAATATACTTTGGTAGATCACATTTGAGAGCACATCAAACTGTACTTTTGTAGTATATTAACATATACAAAGAACGTGTGATTTGGTATTCAATCAAGCCTTAGTGTATCAAACTACACTTTGGAGACTATAGAAATACCACGAAGGCAATTTCTATTTGGTTAAAATTTGGTTTCTGACATTCCATACAACAGGAATGGGGTATCTAGTCCTATAGCGCTATATCGTACTACCAATCGGCTGGGTGAATGTATAAAAATAGGTACAATCCAACAATTAGTTTTACAAGTTTTGAAAATTAGTGTTTAAACCATAGATAATCGTTTAAGTTGTCAAAAGAAAAGGTACTAATCATGTGTAGTCATATAGTTTAAAATCATGAAAATAACAAATAGGCATATATGTTTCACCCCAAAACAATTTAAAATAGTAAAAGAGGGGACTATGTACTCACTTGAGATTGCAAGTATCCTTGATTAAGTGTCCTAACAAAGCTCGGGAAATCAAGGAATCAAGTGGCACCTAGTATGGAATCACTATGTTAAACCATCGGATCCTAAATCGGGAGATAGGATAGAATGAAGTTCTATAAATCAAATGAGTATTCGAACTCATATGGCATGATTTAATAGACCTAACATTCTGATTTGAAAGTCTACTAAAGTGCTTTGACACGTTTCGACCCATTATGGTAGCATAAGCTACTGTAACGCGTCGGTTGCGCAAAACTAGGTTCGGATGGTTATCTATGAGTTATGTCAAGTCTTACATGCCCAATTATACCCTAACATGTTACTAATTCAGATTAGATGTCAAAAATATGTTCACATATGCACATTACGGATTTATGCTACAAAGGGCATTTTGGTCATTTCCTATAGGCATGTAAACCAATTAACGAATAGCTAACCAATCCTATGTGATCATAAGGTATAACCTCAGAGGTTATTCCATAAATAACTATGATCACTAAGTATGCTTGGTCGGATCCTAATGATCGACCAAACGGGTCGGGTTCGAAAGTCTAAGCGGTTGTCTAGACCGCTTAACTTATGACCCTAAATGATGTAGCGGATAATGTGATAATGAAGATCAAACACGTTGATTCTACGAATACCCGTGTAGTTCTTCCCCAACCCCCAAATTGCAACCCAAAGGCCACGGAATTTGAAGTGAAAATTCAGTTTTCTCAAAATTCAAGTCTGATTATTCCATTGACTAAAGGGGCATATAAATAAGAACAGAAATTCGAAATGGGCCTAAAAAAGATAACGGGCTAAACACAAGCCCAAAAACAAAATGCCCAAAATACTTAAAAAAACATAAAAATGCAAATAACTAATGGAAATAAGCGTTTTTTGGCCCGGACGATGACCCAAACCGCCATAGGCGGTTTGCAGCAAGATGGAGCTTTTCCTCACGTTCGTTTTGCCTGGTCGCACGCCCAAAACGGACCTCCGTAGCCCAAGTTAGAGCCATTTTAGTGAAGCCCCTTTTGTTACGCGATCTTGGGCCTCCAAATACAAGATGGCCCGCTCCTCCACACTTGGGCCCGCATGCTTCACATGCTCGTCAAAATTAGGGCTATAAATGAGAACATCGTCAAAATAAACCACCACAAATTTGCCAATAAAGGGTCTAAACAACTGATTCATGACCCGCATAAACGTACTAGGGGCATTAGATAAACCGAAAGGCATCACCAACCATTCATACAACCCTTCACGAGTTTTGAAGGCGGTCTTCCACTCGTCACCCGGTCTAAGACGAATCTGGTAATACCCACTTTTCAAATCTAACTTCGTAAAAATAGTAGCACCACTAATCTGATCAAGTAAATCATCAAGTCGGGGAATCGGAAATCGGTACCTTACAGTGATCTTGTTGACTGCACGACTGTCAACACACATACGCCACGTCCCATCCTTCTTAGGGGTCAAAAGAGCAGGAACAGCACAAGGACTCATGCTTTCTCGAACATACCCCTTAGAAATTAAGTCTTCAACCTGCCGACGTAATTCCTCATGTAATTTTGGGCTCATTCTGTAATGGGGCTTATTGGGTAGTTGGGACCCCGGTTCCAAATCAATGTGATGTTGGATGTCTCGTAGGGGTGGCAACCCGGCAGGTAAATCATCTGGGAAAACATCAACAAATTCCTCGAATAACGGAACCATACATTCAGGAATCTCGACTTCCTCGGGCACTGGCTTCCCAATCAAAATAAAAACATTGTCTCCTTCCTCCAACTCATCTTGAAACTGACTAATGGTCAACAGAGTACCCGACTGTTTTGTGGCTAACTGCTTAGGCTTGCTAGGAACAAGAGTTATCTTCACACCACCAAACAGAAAGCTATAAGTATTTGACCGCCCATTATGCTCTATATTACGCTCATATTCCCAAGGTCTACCCAATAATAAGTGACACGCGTCCATAGGGACCACATCACACACAACATCATCTTTGTACGTGGACCCAATAGAAATGGAAACGAGTGCCCTTTTAGATACCGTCACTTCTCCTCCCTTTTTAAGCCATTGAAGCTTATAAGGTTTCGGGTGACTCTCTGTCTTCAAGGCCAACTTTTGAACTGCCTCTTCGGAAATCAAATTGTCACAACTCCCTGAATCAATAACGAACGTGCAAACCTTTCCCAAAATAGTACACGTTGAGTGGAAGATGTTATGCTTCAGCCAGTCGTCTCCATCTGCCTTTGGTGTATAGCAAGAGCGCCTGACCACCAAATTCACCCCAACATCACCGGTCACGACCTCTTCTTCATATTCAGTTTCTTCGTCGTACACTGGGTTATTCTCATACTCTTCATACTGATCATCCTCGGACTCAGCAAACAAATGTCTTTTACCAGCCTTTTTACACTCAGCTTGACGATGGCCTGTTTCACCACAACTGAAACATCTCGGACCACTACTGCTAGCCCCCTTAGAAGTAGGCCCGGTATTGCTAACCCCCGGCCGTTGTTGACTAGGCACGCCACGAGGTGCCCCGCTGCCTGACCCAACGTTTCCCCCAGCAGGGGTAAATGAACCGCCCACCCGACGGTTTTGCTTCTCAAAGGCCAACGCCCGTTGATGTGCCTCTGGAATGGTTAACGGGTCAAAAAGATTCACGGACTCCATGATTTGAACCCTTAGACCCCCAATATACCGAGAAACAAGTTGCTCCTCCGGTTCTTGAATATCATTCCTCGCAATCAACTGATAAAACTCCGTTGTATAATCATCAACAGACTTAGCCCCCTGTTTTAAATTCTGCAGACGTTGGTACATCAATCTTTGAAAATTATGAGGCAAAAAGTTGGACCGCAAGCATTTCTTCATTTTGGTCCATGTCACAATCCTTGACTTTCCGAGCCTGTCTCGTGTTAACTTCAATTGCTGCCACCACGCAGAGGCCCTACCACGTAACCTGGTAGCGATCAAGGCCACCCGCTTATTTTCAGGAACCTCTTTGTACTCAAACACCTCCTCCACGGTAGCCAACCAATCGATGAACCCCTCCGGATTCAAACTAGACCCATCAAATTCTGGAATATCAACTCTTATCCCAGAATCCCAACGCCTGTTACCCCCTCCACGTTCACCCCTTGGCCGCCCTTCCTGTTCGTCTTCGGAAGCCGAACCATCACCAAATGGGTTACTAAAATCTGAACCATACCCGTCATTGGGTCCCTGCCTCCTACGATTGATCAAGTCGGCCATCCGATCAGTCAACTGATTGACCACTCGATCCAACCGCTCATCCACTCTCGCCATAAGTCGCTGCTCCAACTCTCGTTCATACACTTCATCGAGAGGCCTGTTGTTGTTTCTCCTCGGAGGCATTTTGAGCCAGGAATTCGGCTCTGATACCAACTGATGTAGCGGATAATGTGATAATGAAGATCAAACACGTTGATTCTACGAATACCCGTGTAGTTCTTCCCCAACCCCCAAATTGCAACCCAAAGGCCACGGAATTTGAAGTGAAAATTCAGTTTTCTCAAAATTCAAGTCTGATTATTCCATTGACTAAAGGGGCATATAAATAAGAACAGAAATTCGAAATGGGCCTAAAAAAGATAACGGGCTAAACACAAGCCCAAAAACAAAATGCCCAAAATACTTAAAAAAACATAAAAATGCAAATAACTAATGGAAATAAGCGTTTTTTTTGCCCGGACGATGACCTAAACTGCCATAGGCTGTTTGCAGCAAGATGGAGCTTTTCCTCACGTTCGTTTTGCCTGGTCGCACGCCCAAAACGGACCTCCGTAGCCCAAGTTAGAGCCATTTTAGTGAAGCCCCTTTTGTTACGCGATCTTGGGCCTCCAAATACAAGATGGCCCGCTCCTCCACACTTGGGCCCGCATCACTAAACAAGCACTAAACTAGTAGTGACGAGTTAAACATGTCAAAACATGTTTAACTAACTTAGAAAACTGATTTGGTATCAAAACAAAGTGTTTTGATACCTAAAAGTAGTTCCGTTGCAAAATGCGTGCTAAAACGCATTTTGACCAAAACTTTGACTCGTCACTACACCTAGTTAACATGGTAATCAGTAGGTATAATCACTAAGGATTATAACCATCGTGATTACAATTACGTTACAAAGTTCAAACGAACTTTGACTTGACCATTGACTTGGTCAAACTGAAAGTCAAACACTGTTTGACTTTTTAAACTAGTAAACAAAAAAAGAATGAAAGAATGCTCACTAAAGTCCTTGCTATCTTTTCTACAAAGAAGACAAGTTCCCAAATCAGATTAGGAAGCTCCAAAGTAGATGTAGAGAAGAGAATGAGGAAATGAGCAAGGAATTGAATGAAAGGTTGGGCTATTTATACTTGTGGTGATGCACTAGGATCATTACAAGTGTTTTGTTTGGCCATTAAGCAATAAATCCCAGCCATACAAGTGTTCAGGGACAGCTAGCATGACTTGGAGAAGTGTTAACTTGGTCCCCAAACAAGAAAAATTGCATTCAAGGGCCTGGTTTGCAAAACAGGTTGCTAAATTGAAGTTTCTGTTACTGGGCTTCTCACGCGCCCCGCGTAAAGAATGGGGTCAACTTTACGCGGCCCGCGTCCCCATGTAGTTCAGCAACAGTTTCAGTATTTACACATTTGGTCCCTGCACTTGTATTAAGCTCATTTTAGCCCCTTTTGACCCCCCGTTAAGCCATTTTCAAGGCTCTACAAGGTCAATAAAGTTTAGAGGACTCAAAATGTGTTCGGAGAACTCTCGGATGTCGGTTCGTTTGGTCGTACGATCGCGTTGTTCGTTAAATTACGACGAAATTCAAACGGACGTGAAAACGAACCAAATTAAGCGACGAGTGGTATTTTTGCATGCCGATCACTAAAATAAAAATATTTTAGTGTGTACAAAAATTTTGGATGTCCAGATGTGGTCAGAACGTAAGATATGCGCGAAAATGCAAGCTTACGCCATTTTTGACACTTTTAGTCCCTGTAAGATCATGTAAGCATATTTTCGCACACCTTACCACTCAAAGCTTATTTCTAAGCTATGTTTAGGTCATATGAGGTATGTTTAGCTTATGATCAAGTTCCGGACTGTACGTTACCTTACGGATCGGTATAGTTTCGCCGTTTGACGCAAATAGTCCCGGCGATCGAATAAGCTTGTTTTTGCCATACCAAACCTTCCAAAACTTATTTCTAAGTTATGTAAAGGTCATTTAAGGTATGTTAAGCCTATTTCACTATTCTGGAGTGTTTGTTGCGTTAAACTGATTACGTTTACGCACCAGTGTGCGTATAACCTTCCAGAAAGCGATTTAAAGCTCGAAAACCGATCAAGAATTGATATGTGCAAAAGATACACATATTTATACAAATCCCAATCATGAAATATAATATTTCATTGATTTAGCATTTTTTTGGTGTTCGTGGTGACACAGGTGTCACAACAACGACAACGAACATCAATATTAACAAGTAAATCATCAAGTAATCAACAAGAATCAAACCAATCTTCATATTAACATCACTTCATCACAAAGTTAGTTGATTGTTCAAGACTTTGTTTATGGTTCTTTAGAGTTCCTATCTTTTTGATCTTTAAACATCATTAACCACTTAACAATCATGTAAAATGCAAGGATCTAAGTTCTTACCACTAGCTCAAGGCAAGGGGAGTTCAAGTGTAGAAAAGTGGTGGTTAAAAGAATATGAGAGTGGTCCTTCAACTTCCGAACACACCGAGCTCCGTTATTCACCTTTGTGCACCTTGAGGAGGCCTTGGATTGCTTGGATTATAATCGAAAATGGTGGTGGTGGGGGATCTATGTTCAGCCGAGACTTAAGGAGGGGAAGGAGAGTGAGAGGTGTTGTGATGTTTGAGAAGATGATCATGTGTTTATAATCCTCTAGTCTCCAATAACCCATGGTCCATGTGTTTCCTTTAGTACATACACAATCAAGTCATGATCTTCCAATTTCCAAGGAGGGATCACATTGGGATTTTGTGAAGATTTAACTAAATCTTGAAGGGTGGGGCCCCTATGGGCCGATTACATAAGGGGGAAAAGGGTTAGATTGTAGTTTGATGGTAACAAATTTAGTTAGTGGAAGTTTATGTGGTAAAAGTCTAGTGTTATGTGTTACAAGTATTATGTAGTGTGTTTTAGTGCTCGAGGACCATGACTAGCTAAGAATAAGTGAAACAATGTTTCTGATAATATTTTAGTGTTCCGGGTAATGTCCGGTTGTTCGGTTGGATACCGTTCCGTTAAGGTGCTTAATTATTCCGTAAAGTGTCCTATATATATATTTTTGTTTATTTTTAATTCTCCACACTTAATAAAGCATACATGATTATTTAGTCACTTTTCTGTATACTACTAGTATGTTAACAAACACATGTAAGTATAACACAGTAATCAGAGAGCAGTTAAATGATTCAGCACAGTCATCAAGTACTTTAATTAACATTAATAGATTGTACAGTTACATGTAAATTTGAGGGTTGTCACATTCTCCCCCTGTTAAGAGAATTTCGTCCCAAAATTTAGCGCGTGGTTACTGAGGAAGCTAGTTAAGTTGCGTTGGTTTCCTGGTTTTCCTGGGGTGTCACATCATCCCCCCGTTGATTTGGAATTTCGTCCCGAAATTCTGCAGTAGCTTCAGCCTCAGTAGTGGTTGCACTTTTCTTAAACAGGTGGGGATACTTAAGTTTCATTTGGTCTTCTCGTTTCCAGGTATACTCTGGGCCACGACGGGAATCCCAACGAACTCGGACAAGAGGTATCCTGGTACGCTTGAGGATCTTAACATCCTGATCCGTAATCTCTACTGGTTCCTCGACGAATCGCAGCTGGTCGTCGATTGTGAGCTCCTTTAAAGGAACTATGAGGGTCTCATCTGACAGACACTTCTTCAGATTCGACATATGGAATACGTTGTGAACTCCGCTGAGTTCTTCAGGTAGATTCAACTTGTAGGCGACTTTGCCAATTTTCTCAATGATTTCAAACGGTCCGACATAACGCGGATTGAGCTTGCCTCGTTTACCAAAACGGACTACACCTTTCCAAGGTGAGACTTTGAGTAGCACTCGATCCCCAACCTGGAACTCGAGTGGTTTTCTTCCCTTATCAGCATAGCTTTTCTGACGGTCACGAGCTGCCACCATTCGCTATCGTATCTGAACAATTCTCTCGGTGGTATCTACCACAAGTTCTGGGCCAGTGATTTGGCTGTCACCAACTTCTGCCTAACAGAGAGGTGATCAGCATTTGCGTTCGTACAATGCCTCGAACGGAGCGGCCTGGATGCTAGTGTGGTAGCTGTTGTTATATGAAAACTCCACTAGCGGGAGGTGTTTTTCCCAGCCATTGCCGAAGTCGATTACGAATTCCCTAAGCATGTCTTCGATGGTTTGGATGGTGCATTCAGATTGCCCATCCGTCTGTGGATGATAAGCGGTGCTTATATCTAAACGTGAGCCAAAAGACTTGTGCATGGCTTGCCACAGTTCAGAAGTAAAACGCGTGTCACGATCAGATATAATAGAGGTTGGCACTCCGTGCCTTGACACCACTTCTTTTAGGTAAATGTCTGCTAGAGTGGAAAACTTATCCGTTTCCTTGATAGCCAGAAAATGTGCAGACTTGGTCAGTCGATCTACGATCACCCAAATGGTATCGTTTCTGCATTGAGATCTGGGCAGGCCAGTAACAAAATCCATGGAAATTTGCTCCCATTTCCATTTAGGTATCTCTGGTTGTTGAAGTAGGCCTGATGGTTTCTGGTACTCGACCTTGACCCTAGCACAAGTCAAGCATTTACTAACGTAGGTTGCTATGCTGGCTTTCATACCAGGCTACCAGTATGTAGTCTTTAGGTCGTGGTACATCTTATCCGATCCAGGATGTACTGAATAACGAGACTTATGTGCTTCATCCATCACAAGCTCGCGTAAGTCTCCATACAGTGGAACCCAGATGCGTCCGTTAACATAGTAGGCGTCGTTTTCCTTTTGTTCTAGCCGTTGTCTCGATCCTCGTAGGGACTCAGCCCTGATGTTCTCTGCCTTCAATGTTTCGACCTGAGCATCGCGAATCTGAGCGGGAAGGTTGGATTGGATGGTAAGCTGTAAAGCACGTACACGCTTAGGTATGGTATCCTTTCGACTGAGGGCGTCAGCCACAACATTGGCCTTGCCCGGATGGTACTTGATCGCACATTCGTAATCATTCAAGAGCTCGACCCATCGACGTTGACGCATGTTTAACTCCTTTTGCTTGAAGATATGCTCGAGACTCCTGTGATCGGTGTAAATGGTGCACTTGGTACCGTACAGGTAATATCTCCATATCTTAAGCGCGAAAACAACTGCTCCCAGTTCCAAGTCGTGTGTAGTGTAGTTCCTTTCGTGAACTTTGAGTTGGCGTGATGCGTAGGCAATGACCATGTCACGTTACATCAGCACGCAACCAAGTCCTTGGATAGAAGCATCGCAGTAAACCACAAAATCATCTGTGCCTTCGGGCAATGAGAGGATAGGCGCGCTACAAAGTCTATCTTTCAAGTGCTGAAATGCAGATTCCTGTGCATCACCCCAATGATAGGTGACACCCTTCTGAGTAAGTGAAGTGAGAGGTTGCGCAATCTTTGAGAAATCTTTGATAAACCTTCTGTAATACCCTGCCAAACCCAAGAATTGGCGGATTTCTGTTGGTGTGCGGGGTGCAGGCCAGTTCTTAATCGAGTCTACCTTGGATGGATCAACATGAATCCCATCCTTGTTTACCACGTGGCCTAGAAAGTGACTTCGCGAAGCCAGAAGTCACATTTCGAAAACTTGGCATACAACTGCTCTTTTCGGAGAAGTCCCAGCATAAGTCGTAGATGCTGCTCGTGTTCCTCCTGACTCTTTGAATAGATCAGGATATCGTCGATGAATACAATAACGAACTTATCCAGGTAAGGTTTGCATACTCGGTTCATGAGATCCATGAAGACCGCTGGTGCATTCGTTAACCCGAAAGGCATGACCAGAAACTCGTAATGGCCGTAACGAGTTCTGAATGTTGTTTTGGAGACGTCCTCCTCTCGGACTCTCAGCTGATGGTATCCCGATCTCAAATCAATCTTAGAGTAATAGCTTGGCCCTTGCAGCTGGTCGAACAAGTCGTCAATACATGGAAGAGGATAACGATTCTTCACGGTCACCTTGTTAAGTTCGCGATAGTCAATACACATTCTAAAGGTACCGTCTTTCTTCTTCACGAATAACACCGGAGCTCCCCAAGGCGAAGAGCTAGGACGTATGAAACCCTTTTCCAAGAGTTCTTGTAGTTGCGTGGACACTTCTTCGAGTTCTGATGGAGCTAGACGATATAGTGCTCGAGCTACTGGTGCTGCTCCAGGAGCTAGCTCAATTTGAAACTCAACTTGGCGATGAGGCGGAAGACCAGGTAATTCCTCAGGAAATACCTCAGTAAAATCACGCACTATAGGGATGTCTTCAACTTTCTTCTCTTCCATTGACGTGTCAGTAACGAGTGCTAGAATAGCAGTGTGGCCCTTTCGCAAACACTTCTGGGCCTTTAGGAAAGAGATGATGCCCACGACTGCACCACTCTTGTCGCCTTGAATCACGAGGGGTTCTTCACTAGAACGAGGAATGCGGACGATTTTCTCCTTGCAAACAATTTCCGCTTGCTGATAAGATAACCAATCCATCCCAATAACGACGTCGAAACTACCAAGTGTGATAGGAATAAGATCGATAGAGAAAGTCTGACCAGCTAAGACGAGGTTACAACCTTTAACTATGTGTGTGGCTTCAAGACTTTTACCGTTAGCTAGTTCTACCGTGTGTTTGGTGTTCCGGAGTGTTGGAGTGCACTTAAGCATTTGGCTAATTTTTAAGGACACATAACTAGTATCGGCACCTGAATCGAATAAAACAGTAACAAAGAAGTCGTCTAGAAGAAACTTACCCATCACAACATTGGGATCGTTCCTTGCATCACCCTGACCAATCACGAACACACGACCCCGGGCGCCATTGCCATTATTGTTACCCCCGTTGTTGCCTCCATTGTTGCCTCCATTGTTGTTCCCGTTTCCCTGGTTGTTGTGGTTCTGATTCTGGTTCAACTGAGGACAGTTCCTCTTAAAGTGGCCTTCAGCGCCACACTGAAAGCATCCTTTATTGCCCTGTTGTTGCTGCTGCTGGTGGTTCTGTGGAGCTTGTTGTTATTGTTGGCGATTCTGATTCGCAGGACGTGGGCTCCTGCAATCCTTAGCTTCATGACCAAACTTGTTGCACCTCAGACAATGACCCTTGTTGCACTGCCCGCTGTGATGCTTGTTGCACCGGTTGCATTTGGGGTGGTTCCCTCGGTATCCACCCTGTCCTTGACTACCGGAAGATTGCTGACCAGGACTCTGGTAGTCATTGGTCTTTCGCTGCTGTGACTGAACTGATGTAGAACCTTTACTGGAATTCCCGTCCCATTTTCGCTTGTTTTCATTGGGAGCGTCAGTAGTAGTAGCACCAATACGCTTAGGCAGTCTGTTTTGTTCCACTGCCTGGTCGGTGAGACGGTGAGCCAACTTGATGATTTGCTGAATGGTACCTAAGTTAGCTGAAGTCACGTGACTTTGAATCTCTGGTACAAGGCCCTTGAGGTATAACTCAATACGTTTGATGGGAGGGTTCACCATAGTTGGACACAAGATGGCTAGCTCATTTGACCTCTTAGTATACGCCTCAATCTCAGACCCTGTCATCTTCAGATTGAAAAATTCCACTTCTAGCTTGTGGATGTCATCCCGACTACAGTATTCTTCTTTGATCAGTTCTTTGAAACCATTCCAGGGGGTGGCATTAGCAACTGCCAGCCCTAGCAATTGAACCTGTGCCTTCCACCAGGTTAACACAGCACCTTCAAGCGTTCCAGTAGCATATTTCACCCTACGGTCTTCAGGGCATTCGCACATCTCGAAAACAGACTCAAGCTTTTCGAACCAGTGTAGAAGGCCTACAGCTCCCTCTGTGCCACTGAAAGTAGTAGGTCGGCAGTCCATGAACGTTTTGAACGTACATACGGGAGGCTGAGCATGTTGACCTGTTGCGCGAGAATAAAAGACAAGGTTAAGCATGAGGGTTGCTCTGTGAAGGTAGGATCTAAACGTCCTAAGGTGGGTTGATATAGCAGATTATACCTCCTGCTGGATTTGCTGCGAGTGCCTCAGCAACTCGTTCATTGATCAAAGCCATCAACTGGGCTTGGGTGAGGTTGATACGTCCTCCGCGTCCGCTCATGATCTTCATAACGAAGCAAAGTAAGTGAGAAAAGTGTCGCGAAAGTGCGTAAGTGTGGGACGATAGTAGAGAGTAAGCATACAAGGTTCAAATTGCAATTATCACGTTAATTAATCCACAGTGTGAACTATCTAACCGACAATATAACATAATTCATACCACCTATGGTGTCGAGTCTTGCACGTGGAGCGAAGCGTCATTGTGGGTCGTTGAGCACTGTACAGGTTATAGTCTGGTTTTATCAAAAACTTTTCCCTTTTAAAACCAAGTTCACTATAACCAATGGCTCTGATACCAATCTGTCACACCCCCAAAATCCACCATGCGGAGTACCACCGCTTGGAGGCGTGACGTGACCAGGATCGAGCCACCAATCATATTGAACAACACAATTAAGTAAATAAAATCAAACACAATACAATTGTTGACCAAAAGGAAGTAAACCGACTTTAGGTTAACAGCGGAAGCATAAAACGTAAGTTCAAAACATAAGTCCCATAGTTCATAAGTTTAAAGTCCAAAACGTAGGTTTAATAAGTTCATAAGGATTAAATGTTTAACACGGGACTTAACATCCATATTCCACAACAACCTCCTCCTTGTGCAAGCTCCATAAGCATCTAGCGACCTGTAAGGCATGTAACAACGAGTCAACAACAAAGTTGAGTGAGTTCACGGTTGGTTGATTAGTTTTAAGTTGTTTCTGAAAAACGTGGTTTAACTTTCGTTGGCTTATATGCCTTGGGGGTTACCCCTTAGTTGAAAGTATGTTTAACCAGATTCTTTTTATTACCCAAATCATACCCATAATTAGTGGGGGTTTTCCCCGTGTAAACCACTAGACAGTCCTGATACCGAAAACTGACGAATACGTGCCCTACATCAATGTTCTATCATCATTGACAGTTTGCCATAGTCCATTAGTACACGCCCGTTCGGACGACACGGTGTGAGGTTTCTTAAACCTAATAGCGCTATTAACTAATGACCCGCTCGCCATCGGCTTCGGCGATTAAGTCGATATAAATTTGAGGGCTTAGGTGATAGAGTTTTGTTTAGTAAGTTTTAAGGTTGTTGTCCTACCCAAGGAGGACGAACGTACGTATTCTGCACAAGGAGAATTCATAGGATTAATAATGGCATCCTACCTATGGAGGATGGCCGTACATATCCTACCCAAGGAGGATATGTAGATTTCATTTTAGTTTCTTAACCCATTCCCAAACCACCGGGAATCCCATGCCTTGTAGAAAGTGTGAACTCACCTCGGTTTGCTCGGTTAGATTCTCAAATATAGCTAACAGTCAAGGTCGGTCAATCACGTCCTAATATGATTACCAGTTAGTCATTTAGTGATTTTCAATTAGAGCACAAAGTTCCTACACGTACCTATCACATAACATGCATTACTTTAACTGTTTATGCCCATATAAACTTCCCATCTATTCTCGTTCATAAATAAACATACGATATTGCACATAACACTTTTATTGACACATAATCATGTTAGATCATTTACAGATAGCATACTCGACATTCAGACACGCAAATTACAACTTATGTCGCTTCAGCTTAAATATTTAAAACCGGGCTGTTTTCGGACATTTTAATAAAATAGTTAACTTATTCAAAAAATTCCCAAATTTTTAAAAAATGTCTTAAACGATCCAAATATTATTCTGTAAAAATATCGGGGTCCAGTTCATTACCAATATTTTATAAAAAATCATTTTCCGGACTGAACTCAGATCTATCTTTTTCTGACTGCAGTCCACGGAAGAATTTATTTAAAATTCATCGAGAGTCCGATTTATGAAATTCCAGTGAGGGAATTACAAATACATCGGTGGTCATCTACAGTACAAATTGCGTGATCTAACTCTACACAAAATTCAAGTTATGGCAGAAAACAGAACGCATATTTTCAGCAGCAAAAATGCAGCTCTAGCTGCTGTTACGAAACGACACTTTAAAAATAGTAAACGAAGTCCAAAATTTATGATTCCAGTGCCATTAGAACCGTATTTCATAATACATAAATCTAGACTTCAGAAAATAGATTTTTCATTAAGTTACGGTCCTGTTACAGCCAACTGAAGTTGGCTGTAAAAGTTTGGTCAGAAACTGTTTTCAGCCTTTTGGCTTTCTAACTTGTGTTCGATTGATTCCGTTAACATGTTTAGTGATCACAACGACATCGAACATCAATATTAACAAGTAAATCATCAAGTAATCAACAAGAATCAAACCAATCTTCATATTAACATCACTTCATCACAAAGTTAGTTGATTGTTCAAGACTTTGTTTATGGTTCTTTAGAGTTCCTATCTTTTTGATCTTTAAACATCATTAACCACTTAACAATCATGTAAAATGCAAGGATCTAAGTTCTTACCACTAGCTCAAGGCAAGGGGAGTTCAAGTGTAGAAAAGTGGTGGTTAAAAGAAGATGAGAGTGGTCCTTCAACTTCCGAACACACCGAGCTCTGTTATTCACCTTTGTGCACCTTGAGGAGGCCTTGGATTGCTTGGATGATAATCGAAAATGGTGGTGGTGGGGGATCTATGTTCAGCCGAGACTTAAGGAGGGGAAGGAGAGTGAGAGGTGTTGTGATGTTTGAGAAGATGATCATGTGTTTATAATCCTCTAGTCTCCAATAACCCATGGTCCATGTGTTTCCTTTAGTACATACACAATCAAGTCATGATCTTCCAATTTCCAAGGAGGGATCACATTGGGATTTTGTGAAGATTTAAATAAATCTTGAAGGGTGGGGCCCCTATGGGCCGATTACATAAGGGGGAAAAGGGTTAGATTGTAGTTTGATGGTAACAAATTTAGTTAGTGGAAGTTTATGTGGTAAAAGTCTAGTGTTATGTGTTACATGTATTATGTAGTGTGTTTTAGTGCTCGAGGACCATGACTAGCTCAGAATAAGTGAAACAATGTTTCTGATAATATTTTAGTGTTCCGGGTAATGTCCGGTTGTTCGGTTGGATACCGTTCCGTTAAGGTGCTTAATTATTCCGTAAAGTGTCCTATATATATATATATTTTTGTTTATTTTTAATTCTCCACACATAATAAAGCATACATGATTATTTAGTCACTTTTCTTATACAACTAGTATGATAACAAACACATGTAAGTATAACACAGTAATCAGAGAGCAGTTAAATGATTCAGCACAGTCATCAAGTACTTTAATTAACATTAATAGATTGTACTGTTACATGTAAATTTGAGGGTTGTCACAACCTGCATTTTTGCCCAGCTCTAGTTTCTAATCAAAATTCAAACTTTCAAGTGCCATATCTTTTTATCTACTAATCCGTTTTACGTGATTCTCTTTCCAATGCGACCGTAATTAGAATACGATTCGTTTATCATATTTGCTCGCATCAAAATCCAATTTATATTCTAATGGCACATAATTCCTTTTTTCGATTATTCGACCCGTTTAGTTTCTAAGTTACACTACATGTTTACTATCAACAATTATTTTTAAACATTTTTACCCATTCCCGGGTTTATCAACCTTTAGCGTTTCACTCCCATACCACGGTTTACGCACGCAATAACATCATGTTTGATATCAATGATTGAAATATGCACCTTTTTAAACAAATTCGACAAATCATTATTCTAAACTTTTGTCCCATATCCAAGGGCTCCTTTACAACAGATTTAGCGTGTTCGTTTCTCGGCTTACGCATTTATAATACTCATTCATTATGTGACATTCAAGTCACTTCAAACACTTCCGATTTAAAAGATTGTTTTGACCCGTTTGGTCGTCGAGTGTAAACTACCACTTCAATGACATACCAAACTTATTCTAACCATTATTTTGACCTGTTTGGTTGTCGAGTGAACTTCGTCACTTCAATGACATACCAAACTCCTATATTTCACAACAACACCATTAACATAACTACAATCTACGCTTTTACATAAAGTAATGAAACCAAAAGTTACGTACATTCTAAGCTTCTCCTTCAAGCGTGCCCCCACCCCGGCTTGTGCGCTCGAAGATTCTATCGCCTTGCCTATAGAGTTCAATCAACGACTTGTTTAGAACTCTTATTATATTATATAATGGATAATTCGCCATAACATTCAAATATGCGTTTTTGCTCGAAATTTCAACATTTAGCTTTCATTTAGGCATTTTAACAAACACCTAATGGGTATAATTTTATAAAATCCACATTCAAGTTCATGACTAACAATTTAGCGAAGATTAAACATCGTTTTCAAGTTCATTATATCTAGCATGCATAACAACACCTAGATTCACTTTATGGAAATCAATAACACTCATTTTATGATCAAAATTTCTAGTGTTCTTCATCATCCTACAAAAACCCATTTAACACCTAAGTGAGTGATTATGAGTTTCATCATTATGAACACCAATTCTTCAAATTATTGACTAGAGTTCGTTCCTAAACATGGATTCATCCTAGTTTCACCCAAACATCAATCATTCAAGCAAAATTTTCGGTTTCATAAGTTCATCAAGAATTCAAGATGAAACCAAAAGACGAAATTCGACATACCTTGTTATCCCCTCACTTGAGTGATCACTAGTTTGAGCTTGGTTTTCGATTTGGATTCAATTTGCCTTCTTGATTTGGTTAATTTTTGCAAGTTAGGGTTTAAGCTAGAAAGCCTTCTTTGGCTCCTATGAAAAACACGACTAGAACACACACAAGTGTGTGTGTTTTGGTGTTTTGTTTATTAAATTAAAAACCTTCTAAATTTTTGTCAAGTTTAGTCCCTCCACTTCTTCAAGTTTTCATAAAGGATATTTTAACCAAGTTTTTTTATTACTTCAAGATTTATGACTAACTAGGTTATTTATTCCTAGCTACTCTATCTTGAATATTACCGACTTTTAGTTTATAAAATAAAATCTATATTTTTAGGGTGTTACAAGTCCACTCCCCTTAATAGGTTTCATCCCCGAAACTAGTATACGTACCAAAAAGCGTAGGATAGAGGCGTCTCATCTCTTCTTCGGACTCCCACGTAGTGTCCGATCCCTTCTGGTGTTCCCATTTGACCTTCACTCGGCCAATTTCCCTGTTCCGTAGGCTTTTGATCTTTCAGTCCAGAATTGCAATTGGTTTTACCGCATAATTAAGACTGTTATCCACTTCGATGTCGCCGTAGTGGATGTAAGCCGTTTCTTTGGCTAGACATTTTCGAAGGTGCGATACAAGAAATGTACTATGTATCCTGCTCAGTTCCTCTGGTAGTTCAAGGCGGTATGCTACTTTACCAACCCGTTCAATGATCTTAAACGGCCCAATAAACCGTGGGCTTAACTTTCCCCTTTTCCTAAACTGGATAATCCCCTTCCATGGAGATACTTTAAGTATAACCTTGTCACCAACTTGATACTCAATCGGTATTCGTCTCTTGTCCGCATACTACTTTTGTATATCTTGAGTCGCTTTCAAATGTGCTCGAACCATATCGGTTTTCTCGTTAGTGGGTCGAACTATGTCTTTATGGGCGAGTTCACGTGGACCCACCTCACCCCAACACACCGGGGTTCGACACTTCCTACCGTATAGCATCTCGTACGGAGCCATACCAATGCTAGCATGGTAACTATTATTATAAGAAAATTTGACCAAAGGTAGGTAAACATCCCAACTACCTCCAAAGTCGATGATGCACGCCCGTAGCATGTCTTCCAACGTCTGAATTGTTCTTTCGCTCTGTCCATCCATTTATGGATGGTACGCAGTGCTAATGAACAATTTCGTCCCCATTTGTTCTTGGAAATCAAGCCGAAAGTTTGAAGTGAACTGGGTATCCCTATCGGACACGATGGATACTGGTACTCCATGGCATGCTATTATCTCATTAGTATACACCTCCGACATCTTTTCTGACGTATAAGTCTCACGTATCGGAATAAAGTGAGCACTTTACGTCAGTCTATCCACAACCACCCATATAGCATCAAATCCACGGTTTGTCTTTGGTAGTTTGGTCAATAGGTCCATTGTGATATGTTCCTATTTCTAAACCGGAATATCCAACAGTTGAAGTTTACTGTATGGCTTTTGGTGCTCCACTTTGACTTGCAGGCATGTCAAGCATTTCTCCATGTACTTTACTACATCTCTTTTCATTCCGGGCCACCAATAGTTTTGTTTTAAGTCGTTATACATCTTAGTCGCCCCCGGATGAATAGAATAACGGGATTTGTGAGCTTCATCTAGTAGAAGCTTTTTAACCCCACACGAGTTAGGAACCCACGTCCTTCCAAAGCAGGTTTTCAACCCGTTGTTACTGTCTACTAGATCCTTCAATTGACCGACTATTCATTCCTTCTTCCAGTTCTCTACTTTCATTGCTTCAACTTGTGCTTCTCGGATTCGTTCAAGTAAACCCGATGTTACAACAAGCTGCATCGATCGACCCGTATAGGAGCATCATCTGCCTTTCGGCTCAACGCATCCGCCACTACATTGGCCTTCCCGGGTTGGTAATGTATTTCACAATCGTAATCTTTCACTGTTTCCAACCATCGCCTCTGCCTCATGTTCAATTCCTTCGGATCGAAGAAATATTTCAGACTCTTGTGGTCGGTAAATATAGTGACTTCACCCCGTACAAATAGTGCCTCCATATTTTTAAAGCAAACACCACTACTGCCAATTCAAGATCGTGTGTAGGGTATTTCTTTTCGTGAATCTTCAGTTATCTCGAGGCATAGGCTATAACCTTGCCTCGTTGCATTAAAACACACCCGAGCCCCGATTGTGACGCATCCGAGTAAACCACCATATCATCGACTCCGCCCGGCAACGTTAATACCGGAGCGTGGGTTAGCTTTTCCTTTAGCGTTTGGAATGCCTTCTCTTGTTCAACGCCCCATACAAATCTTTCCTCCTTGCGAGTTAACTTGGTTAACGGCGAAGCGATCTTGGAGAAATCTTGTATGAATCTCCTATAATATCCCGCAAGCCCTAAGAAGCTTCTGATTTTCGAAGGATTCTTCGGAGGGTTCCATTTTGACACGACTTCTATTTTCGACGGATCAACCAACACTCCGTCGGCACTAATAATGTGCCCGAGGAATTGCACCTCTCGTAACCAAAAAGCGCACTTTGAGAACTTTGCATAGAGCTTTTCTCGTCTGAGTGTCTCCAACACTTCGCGTAGATGACGCGCGTGATCAACTTCATTCTTCTAATACACCAACATCTCGTCGATGAACACTATCACCGACTTATCTAACATAGGTTTGCAAACCCGATTCATGAGGTCCATGAAAGTCGCGGGTGCATTTGTCAACCCAAAGGACATCACGAGGAACTCGTGATGTCCGTACCGTGTACGAAAGGCCGTCTTCGGTACATCATCTTCCTTAACCTTTAACTGATGATACCCCGATCTAAGGTCAATTTTAGAAAACCAACTCACGCCTTGTAGTTGGTCAAATAAATCGTCAATTCGCGGGAGCGGGTATCGATTCTTCACCGTGAGTTTGTTTAACTCCCGGTAATCGATGCACATACGCATGCTCCCGTCTTTCTTCTTCACAAGTAATACCGGTGTGCCCCACGGAGACACACTCAGTCTTATGAACCCCTTGTCGAGCAAATCTTGTATCTGTGACATCAACTCTTGTAGCTCTGATGGTGCAAGCCGATACGGCGCCTTAGCTACGGGTTTTGCACCCGGAACCAATTCGATTCCGAATTCTACTTCTCGTTCTGGCGGTATTCCCGGTAAGTCTTCCGGAAACACGTCTTCATAATCATGTACCATCGATACGTCTCCAATCTTTGGCGACTCTTTCTCCGGTTCACACGCATATCTCATGAATGCTTTACATCCATGCCTTATGAGCTTATGAGCTTCCAACATCGAACACACCACGGGATTACCCCATTTTTCACCATGAATAGTAACGTGTTTTCCGCTCGGAGATGTTAGTTTTATCTCCTTACCGAAGCATATGACCTTCGCGTGATGTCGGGATAACCAATCCATCCCGACAACCACTTGAAATTCTCCCATCGACATCGGGATCAAGTCTATTGAGTATTCTTCATCATCAATACTCAACTTGCAGTTTTGGCATACGTCACACACGGTAAAGCTTTTATTGTCACCTATCTTTACTTCTAAGGGCATAGGTAACTGTGTTAATAAAAATGAAGGATGTCAAATACATCCATGTAAAATAAAGGATTTATTCGCACCCGTATCAAACAATAAACGTGCGGGAATCGAGTTTACAACAAATATACCTGAGACCACATCGGGTTCTATCTTTGCTTCTGCTGCAGTTAAGTGGAAAGATCTGGCCCTTGCTTTCTATGCATCTGTTTGCGTATCCTTTTTCCCAACCAACTCCGGGCATTCAGATTTCTTGTGGCCCGGTTGATAGCATTTGTAACAGACTGAGACTTTTCCCGGGCATAATGAAGCCGTATGCCCAGTCTTCCCACATATAGGGCATGGTTTATCCTTGAAGCGACTCTCGCCCTTATGACCCTTCCCGCATATTTTACAACTTGGCGACCCTCCTTTCACATCTGACCTCTTCGCCGATTCTATCATTCGTGCTTTCTTTGTAGGGCTTGGATTTACATCATGTGCCCTTCTTTCACCCCGCTCAACTTGCTTTCTCAGATCAATCTCTCGTTCACGTGCAGTGTTTATAATCTCGGTGAGAGTCTCGTACTTTGAGGGAGTCATGAACTCCCGGTATTTAGCACTCAACATGTTGTAGTAGTAATGTATCTTTTGTTCCTCTGTCGTCACTAAGTCGTCACAGAACCTCAGTTTATCAAGGAAGATACCCGTGATCTTGTCTATTGATTAACCCTTTTGCCTTAGTTGGATGAATTCTTCCTTGATTCTGTTAATGACCGCCTTGGGACTGTGATGTTTAAAGAACGGTGCCTTAAACTCATCCCATGTCATATTCTTTGCCGCTTCTACCCCAATCTCCTTTTTATATTATCCCACCAGTCTTTCGCTTGACCCCTTAACTGACCCATACCGTAAGCTACGAAGTCACTTATATCACAGTGGGTCCGTTCAAACACCCCTTCTATGTCACTCAACCATCGTTGATATATTATCGGATCGACCTCCCCATTGTAGATCGGAGGTTTGCAAGCCATGAATTTGTTATACGGGCAAGCCTTTCGCTCCACCGACTTGTCTTTCACTTGGTTGAAATTTTCCTCCAACCTCTTGATCCGTTCATCCACTACCGCTAATACCGTGTTTTGGATCTTGTATATGAACCCGGATAGACTATTCTCTATTGCCTTTCCAACCTCTTCGGCAATCACTTCTTTCATCTGTTCGGTGACTATTGACACAGTATCATCATTACCTTCATTAGCCATCTCGAATCTGAAATGTGTATATCAATTGTTAAACATTTCATTTTATATCATTTGCATCTTTCGCTTTGGTTTAGCCAAGTTCACAACTTGCTTAAACCATTCCTGTTTGGTGCACTTTTCGGGTTTGAGTGTATTAACACACTCTTCCGATGCACATCAATTCGTATCTCTTTTCTAGTTTCTTATTAAAATCGACTAAAATAATTAATTCTTACCGGATGTTTGATCAAGCTTCGAACAGAACACACTTTGTCAACAACCTTGAGCTCTGATTACCAACATGTAAGACCCGTCTCAATTTAACACGATTATAACAATAAAATACACATTTTACACTAAAATGCGACTTTACAAAAACTTTTGTTATACCATCATTCATACATGTTTAGAAACATTCAAAATTATAGCTTAAGTGTATACAAGTTCACATTTAATGAAAACAATATAGGATCATTGCAGAAGCTTCAAAAGACATGTGTTTGGTTCTTGATATTCGCTTGATCTTCATCCGGGAGAACATTACGATCACCTAAATTCAAAACCAAAATAAAACTTAGTTTTGGTAGCTTAAAAATGAGTTTAAACGAGTTCCAAACAAGAAATAACATAAGAAAATAATTTTCTCCAGCTTTTGTGTCTCTCGCGGGACGCAAGAGACTAAGCTAAATCTGTCGCATGCCGCGACTCGCGTCGAGTGTCGTGCTGGTGTCACAGTTCTCCTTCGCATGCCGCGGGGGAGATCATTTTCAGCAGGTCCGTATCTGGACCTGCATTTTTGCCCAGCTCTAGTTTCTAATCAAAATTCAAACTTTCAAGTGCCATATCTTTTTATCTACTAATCCATTTTACGTGATTCTTTTTCCTGTGCGACCGTAATTAGAATACGAATCCGTTTATCATATTTGCTCGCATCAAAATCCAATTTATATGCTAATGGCTTATAATTCCTTTTTTCGATTATTCGACCCGTTTAGTTTCTAAGTTACACTACATGTTTACTATCAACAATTATTTTTAAACATTTTTACCCATTCCTGGGTTTATCAACCTTTAGCGTTTCGCTCCCATACCATGGTTTGCGCACACAATAATGTCATGCTTGATATCAATTATTGAAGCATGCACCTTTTTAAACAAATTCGACAAATCATTATTCTAAACTTTTGTCCCATATCCAAGGGTTCCTTTACAACAGATTTAGCGTGTCCGTTTCTCGGCTTACGCATTTATAATACCCATTCATTATGTGACATTCAAGTCACTTCAAACACTTTCGATTTAAAAGATTGTTTTGACCCGTTTAGTCGTCGAGTGTAAACTACTACTTCAATGACATACCAAACTTATTCTAACCATTATTTTGACCCGTTTGATTGTCGAGTGAACTTTGTCACTCAATGACATACCAAACTCCTATATTTCACAACGACACCATTAACATAACTACAATCTATGTTTTTACATAATGTAATGAAACCATAAGTTACGTACCTTCAAAGCTTCTCCTTCAAGCGTGCCTCCGCCCCGCCTTGCCTATAGAGTTCAATCAACGACTTGTTTAGAACTCTTATTATATTATATAATGCATAATTCGCCATAACATTCAAATATGCGTTTTTGCTCGAAAGTTCAACATTTAGCTTTCATTTAGGCATTTTAACAAACACCTAATGGGCATAATTTTATAAAATCCACATTTAAGTTCATGACTAACTATTTAGCCAAGATTAAACATCATTTTCAAGTTCATTATACCTAGCATGCATAACAACACCTAGATTCACTTCATGGAAATCAATAACACTCATTTTATGATCAAAAATTCTAGTGTTCTTCATCATCCTACAAAAACCCATTTAACACCTAAGTGAGTGATTATGAGTTTCATCATTATGAACACCAATTCATCAAATTATTGACTAGGGTTCGTTCCTAAACATGGATTCATCCTAGTTTCACCCAAACATCAATCATTCAAGCTAAATTTTTTGTTTCATAAGTTCATCAAGAATTCAAGATGAAACCAAAAGACGAAATTCGACATACCTTGTGATCCACTCACTTGAGTTATCACTAGTTTGAGCTTGGTTTTCGATTTGGATTCAATTTTCCTTCTTGATATGGTCAATTTTTGCAAGTTAGGGTTTGAGCTAGAAAGCCTTCTTTGGCTCCTGTGAAAAACACGACCTATACACACACAAGTTTGGTGTTTTGTTTATTAAATTAAAAACCTTCTTAATTTTGGTCAAGTTTAGTCCCTCCACTTGTTCAAGTTTTCATAAAGGGTATTTTAACGAAATTTTTTTTATTACTTCAAGACTTATGACTAACTAGGTTATTTATTCCTAGCTACTTTATCTTGAGTATTACCGACTTTTAGTTTATAAAATAAAATCTATATTTTCGGGGTGTTACATCCACTCTCAATTGTATTGGATAGAGATAATCGTTTCACTTCACATTTTTGGAAAAGTTTCCAACAAGCAATGGGGACACGATTAAACTTAAGTACAACATACCACCCCCAAACAGATGGACAAAGTTAAAGGACGATTCAAACCTTAGAAGACATGTTGAGGGCGTGTGTTATAGATTTCGGTGGAAATTAGGATGACTATTTACCATTAATAGAATTCTCCTATAACAGTAGTTATCATACAAGCATTAATGCTGCCCCATTTGAAGCACTTTATGGATTAAATTCCGAACTCCAGTATGTTGGGCAGAAATAGGAGAAAGTCAGTTATCCGGTCCCGAAATTGTACAAGAAACCACTGACAAGATAACTCAAATCAATGAAAGGTTAAAAACGGCATGAGATCTCCAAAAGAGTTATGCCGACCATCGACGTAAGCCGTTAGAATTTCAAGTTGGAGACAATGTGCTATTAAAAGTTTCTCCTTGGAAAGGAGTAGTCCGATTCGGTAAGAAAGGAAAGTTACGTCCAATGTATATCGGACCATTTAAAGTTATCCATCGGATAGGACCAGTAGCTTATCAGTTACAACTACCAGAAGAATTAGCAGGTGTACATGAGGTATTTCATGTATGTAATCTTAAGAAGTGTTTAGCTGATGAATCACTGGTAGTACCTCTTCAGGACATAGAGGTAAATGAAAAGTTAAAGTTTGTTGAAAAACCTCTGCAAATAGAAGACAGAAAGGTTAAGAATCTAAAACACAAGACATTAATCCTGGTTAAAGTAAAATGGGATTCGAAAAGAGGACCAGAATACACATGGGAACTAGAATTAGAAATGAAACGAAAGTATCCATACTTGTTCCAGTAAATCTCGAGGTTGAAATTTTAAACAAGGTGGGGAGGATGTAACAACCTCACAAAATTTCAATTTCCTATTCCTAAAACGCACACTAAGGAACCCTAATGGGAACCCCGAACTTGTACAATGCGATCCGAAATTTAAAAACGGACGAAACCAGCAACAGGGCCCCCTAAAACTCAAGGAGGGATCCCCTAATTGTTCCGCGACTCGTGACAGAAGATCTAGACACGTTTCATTCGAAATTGACACATTTCCAGCCTATATACGACACAAATCAGGTCTAGGCTAGATAGCCTATCCCCGCGACTCACGCCAGACACGGCTGTTGCCGTCGCAACACGCGGCCGGGTAAAAATCAGGCTATAAAGCCTACGGCCTAGCACTTGATCGGATTTCATATTTCGACGTAAAAATTCGTTCGTTTCGCTGATCAATTCTCCATTTCTTTCGAAATTACAAATCAAGTCTCGAAGCTTTGCTGTGATATCAGGGTAATAACTTGATCACTGCTACGGTATTATATCCGATCGATTAAAAACCGATCTAATGGATGTTTAAGTGCTGTCGGTACTCGGCTATACTTTTTCATTCGTCGTGAGGGTTTCGCTCTCGTGATTATCGTAAATGTTGTATTAAGTTAATAACCTAATTCATTTGCATTGTATATTTAATTAGGTTCACAAGCTATAAACCAGTAGGCGAGCTCTACCAACCTAAATCTGCAATGTGAGTCATTCTCTTTTCTCACAGTTTGTGAGCCATTATTTCAAACGTTTTACAAATGTTTATCAGTTATACTTACAGTGATTAAGTCTTTGTATTCTACAATTACTACCGGTATGCGGGGTTTTGTATACACTACTTGATAAGCTTCACCATTGGACAACGGGTTAGCCAATGTGTGATATGACCATAATCACCGATCCGGTCGAGTGACAAATACTGATTTGGGGTAATTGGTTGATATAAACACTGTAATTGCTCTTAATAATGTATATTATAACAATGTGTCTTTTGTACAAATTGAATGCACTCGCCAGTATTTTTCGCTGATCAAATGTTTTTAAAACACGTTTCAGGTAATTTACTGTGAATAAAGGAAAAGTGCCGTGAAGCACTTCAGCTTAAATAAAGTGGCTCAGTAAATTAAAAATAAAACGTGTTTTCTGTAATTAAAGGATTTCCCCAGTGAAATTCCTTTTCTGTAAATAAAAGATTTCCCCAGTGAAATTCCTTTCCTGTAAATACGGGGTTTACCCCACGGTTGTGAAATAAAATAATTCGAAGATTTGAAACTCTGATATAATTTTCCTGATACCCGGTCCTGATAAAATTTCCGCTGCCAATTAATAAACACCGGTACCACGGTTGTCTGTCTCGCGGCGTCCGAACCAGGGTACGGGTCGGGGGCCGTGACATCATGTTTTTATTTAAATGTTTAATAAATAAAACAAAAACAAAAAATCCATATACACTTCATCTTACCCGATTTCCTAACTCTAAAACCCTAACCACCACATCTTGCCACCACCAGCTCATCCTGCCGCCGCCACCTCTAATCTCTTCACCACCACCACCACCACCAACCACTCCGGCCACCGTTCACCAGTCAATTCACTAATTTTTATTTCAGCATGTGGCAAATAGAATCACTCTCAAACAAATCATTATCAGTGAGGTGTTAAGATTTATGAACGAGAAACGGTTGATTACAGATCATATGACGCACTTTAGGAAGGATCAACCGTTTCTCGTTCATAAAGCTTAACACCTCGCTAATAATGATTTGTTTGAGAGTGATTCTATTTACCACATGCTCAAATAAAAATTAGTGAATTGACTGGTGAACGGTGGCCGGAATGGTGGTGGTGGTGGTGGTGACAAGATTTGAGGTGGTGGCGGCAAGATGTGGTGTTAGGGTTAGGAAATTGAGGAAGATAGAGTGTATATGGATTTTTTTGGTTTTATTTATTAAACATTTAAATAAAAACATGAATCAACCAGAATACCCTTAAGCGAATAAACTTAACTGAAAATTTTAATCTGGTTAATGTTAAAGGACGTAGAGTGTAAAGAGTTTTGCAAATAAAGAATTGTGATTGTAATTATTGAAGTTAAAGGTTATCCGTTGTAATCCGGTACAAATATAAAGGAAGAAAAATGTAATTTACCCTTTTATTAAAATTGAGGGATTAAAGTGTAATAAGATGAGAGAATTAAATATAACTAGTGTTTAAAAGTCTAATTTACCCTTATTTTAGGGTTATATGAAAAAAAAAATTCTTATTTTTTATAATTTTAAAATGTCTCTTTCCCATACATTATAGTATAGTATAATTAACTATATTCTATATAATAAAAGAAAATGGAGTAAAATATTTGTTTTGATCCTTGTGATTTATATCAAATTGCCATAACAATACAAAAGTTATAAAATTTAGGTCGTAACAGAAACCTAGACCTCTTATTCTATTGTATATACCTTTAATTGCCATAACAATACAAAAGTTATAAAATTTAGGTCGTAACAGAAACCTAGACCACTTATTCTATTGTATTTACCTTTAAAAAACAAAGGTTGGAGGTGTATGCCACGGATAAAAACAACCACTAAACTTTTAAAAATGACATTTACACCTTATACATTTTATAAAAACTTTAAAAAATGTCATTTTCACCCTCTTAAATTCTAACTTTTTAAATTTACATTGCGTAATTTTATTCTTTAGCTTAAAAGAAAAAAAAAATTATCTCATGTGATTATTCTTTATGTATGTGTAGCAATAAATTCACGTTTCGCCGTAAATTTTTTTTAAACGAGTAGGGTTAAATATAATGCGTTTTCATACTTATTTTGTACGTTTTCAGTTGGTCTATGCTTTGATGTACGTGTTGGTATAAATTCATGTTTTAACGTAAACGATATAAACTCACGTTTTGACATAATTTTTTTCGGAAACGCGTCTGGTCAAATACAATACGTTTTCATACTTATTTTTGCGTACGCTTTCAGTTCGTGTATCTTTTGACGTAAATTGTGTTCGCAAACGAGTCAGGTCAAATGAAATATTTTTCATTCGATGGTATAAATTCGATTTATTGTACGTTTTGATGCCACTAAGTCTTAATGTAAAGGTAAGGGTTGACCAAAAATATAACTCGCATGGAATACATAAATTTGTAATCAAAAGCAGTGTGTCAAACCTTAGAAGTTTAATGCACTGCTATAATAATTTTGATACTTATGTTTAAGTTGGTGCGTCAAAACCACTGCAATGATATGCTCAATTTTGCAAGTTTATTTCACTGATGTAACAAATTTGAAATCACATGTATTAGCATGCATTCAACCCATTGCAACGGTGCAATCACTTTGTAATAAGTCAGTGTCTCCAACTTTAAAGAGGGTTAGTCTCTACAACTTTACAATAGTGCATTAAAATTTATAGACGGCGTGAAATTTATAAAAATGGTTTGTGTCCAACTCTTAAAAAGTCTACACACAGATAGAGAAGTCCAACAACTTATCGCTTATGGAATGAATCTAAGACCACCCGTACTCGACAAATTCTTGGCGTTTTCCCAGCCAAACACGCCCGCACACGGCGCCGGTGGGCCTTTTTTTTTGAAATTTTTTGTTTTGGCGTTGGATTTTCCACGCCTTCGTCCCTTTGAAATTTTGTGGTGTTCGAGGTTTTTGACGGTTGTCAATCAGTAAATTCATTTAATATATATATATTTTTTCAACTTTAAACACTATATAATCCCCACTTTTCATTCCATTTTTATAAATCTTTCACATCTTCTCTATTTTTCAACTTTAAACACTATATAATCCCCACTTTTCATTCCATTTTTATAAATCTTTCACATCTTCTCTATAATTTTATAAAAACTTCTACACTATTCACCCACAATCATTAATCCCTTCTGACCTTCATTTGGTGTGGCTTTGAGACCCGGTAACCCCAACGCGTATCGGCCGAACACCACGCAATCCCAACCGAGCTTCAACCTACAAGATATGGATCCTAACTTATTCGCGTACGCTCATTTACTAGCATCGGCCGGTTCCTAACAATTCTTTCAAGTTCATTAAAATTATCAAAACATGGGAGGTTCACAAACGTCTCCGGAGATAGAAACGGTGCCGGAGACACAACCCGAACCCGAGCCCGTTGTCGAGGCATCGAAGCGGTCCTCGTCAAAAAGGTCTCACAAGAAAAAGGAAACAAGCGGTCCTCGTCGAAAAGGAGACTACCTTGCATGGGAGAAAGACGGGGAGTACGCGTTGGCAAAAGCTTGGCTAGATATATCGGAGGCCTTCGATGTTGGTAAGTTTTTTAAAAAAATTTATTATTATTTTCGGTCATAGTAGTATTTTTTTTGTTTATGTGAAAAATATTACATTATCTTTTTTTTAATTTTTTTTGTAGCTAATTACCAAACGTCACCGGTATTTTGACAAAAGATTCGAGCAACGTTCTTTAAGGCTATGAGAAGAGGCGAAGACTACCGCAAAGAAGATTCCCTTTCGAGCAAATGGACCGACATCAACTGGAAATGCCACCAGTTTCAAGAGGTTTTTCAACGCAATTGGGACAACATGGATAGCGGCGAAAACGACGCTAATGTTATAACAAAAGCGTTGGAAGAATACACTAAAACGAAAGGAAGTTTCACTTATTTTATATAGTTTTAATTAAAATAAATTTAATGATTGTTTAATGATTGACGGAGCATTATTGGGTGTTATCACCACTACGTCCCTTTGTGAATAACGCCCCTTTGATGAGTAGGATTATACGTGGCGCAAAACGCCCTAGGGCGGGGCATTATTCACTCCAACGACTACGCATGGTCTAAAAACCCTAGAAACGTAAATTAAAATTTTAAGTCAAGATACATTAAAAGTTTTTGAAACTCTAAAAAAACAAAAGGGCATTTGTGATTGCCCTTTTGTTTTTTTAGAGTTTCAAAAACTTTTAATCCTCGATTAATCGCCGATTAATCCTCGATTAATCACCGATTAATCTCGATTAATTTCCGATTAATTACAATTAATTGCGATTATATCCGATTAATCCCCGATTAATCGCTAGTCCCAACTAGGGGTGTAAACAAGTCCAGAGGCTCGAGAGCTCGTTATCGGCTCGGTTAAAAGCTCGCACTAGCCGAGCTTTAACGAGCTCGAGCCTGAAATAGAGCTCGTTTTGTTATCGAGCCCGAGCTCGAGCCTGAAATAAAAAGCTCGCTTAGGTTCGCGACCCTAAACGATCCCAAATAAAATTTTATTTTTATTATATAAAATACAATAAAAATGACGATAACATTGGCGAGTCGAACTCGAGCCGAGCTTTGGCTCGTTTAAGCGATATTGAAACAAGCTTAAGCCATTGTTCTCAAAATAGCTCGAGCTCAAGCTCAAATAAGTAAGCTCGAATCGAATCGAGCAAAGCTCGAGCTTCAGAAAAACATGACGAGCCGAGCTCGAGCCCAGTCGAGCTCGGGCTCGGCCCGGCTTGTTTACACCCCTAGTCCCAGGCCCGGTGATAAGTGTGGGCAAGTAGGGCAATGGACCCAGGCCCAAAGACTTTGAGGGCCCAAAGTTTTTAAAAAATATCCTATATACTATATGTTTTTGTTATTGGGCCTAAACTGTTAACCTAATTATAATAATCAGCCTTCATCTGTGAATCTGTGATTGACGTATATACGTAATGAGCGGGAATCCGGAATAGAATACGAAGCGACGACAGAGGTTTAACAGGCAGCGCACACACAAAGCAATCAGAAATCTGAAATCGGATCACTGTTCAGCAGCGCAGCGGCCACGAAATCAGTGATTCGGAATCGCGTTACAGGTTAGTTCCTTGTTTAGCAGCAACGATTTTGTTTATTGTCAAAAACAGGCCCACAAAATCAGTGATTTATTGTCTAGTTTATGGTTGTAAATTGTTCAAGTGTGATTAGAAGTAATCGATTTGTGCTCAAGTGTGATTCGGGTTGTAATCGCTTTGTGTTCATGTGTGATTCGGGTCGTAATTTACCAATAGGGTTAGGATCGTTCGGTATTGTTAAATGTTGATTGTTGAAAATTGAAACTTTGAAGTTTGAACTTTCATATTTTTTTTTTCTTTTCAGAAATATGCCTCCTAAATATAAACATTTGTCCGGTTGTCAAAAACGCAAAAGAAGGAAAATAGAGGAAAAAAAAGGTCTCAAGAAGGGGCAATACGCATGATTCGCTTAAGTAGGTAAATTTAGATCATTTTGGTACAATACTTTTATTTTGATGATTGTTTTAACAATTAGTGTCATATTATAGTTTTTTATATATGATTATTGTGTTTAAATTATATGGGCCCGATTTATTTTTAGTGGCTCGGCACTGCCTAGTCCCCACCCCACCAACCACTAGCGATTTTTACGACCATGATCACAAATATAAAAACATTGAGTCAAGATTCAACGAGCTAGAGCAAACCTTGGCCAGTTACAAACTCGATTGATTTAAAAACCCTTTGTTTGTCCTTGTCACTTCTGCTTGTAAACCATAGCTTCGTTTTTTTTTTTTTTTTTGGAATAGATGTACTGTGAAAGAGTATGTTTGGCATAGAGCTTTTAGGAGCTTCTAGCTTTAATCTTTTAAGAAAAAGCTCATACACAATAAAAAATCTTGTTTGATTGAAGGAGCTTGAAGCTTTTAGGTTGAACGCTCCTACTAGTTGCGTTTAGAAGGAGCTACAAGCTTTTAGAGAGAAAATTACTATTTCAACCTCTAAAGATAATGAACATTTTAATGCTCAAACTTTTTAAATTTTTAGTTATGTCCATTTTGGCCATTTTATACATTTTATTAAAAGCTCCAACTACTCTGCCAAACACCTAAATATATCTAAAAAATTAGAGCCACTAGCTACCATCTACCAGCCACCAGACAACAACTACTTTTGTCAAACATAGCCTAGGAGTGGGCATCGTGTAAAATACAAAATCTAGTCACCGGGTGGTTTGGAATTTGAACAAAATAAGAATTAGAAATATGAAACGCAAGACAACTTCAAATCTAGTTAGACCATGCGTAGTTGTTGGAGTGAATAATGCTCCACCCTAGGGCCTTTTGCGCCATGTGTCAGCCCAGTCAGCAATGAGGCATTATTGGGTGTTTTTACAAAATGGGTTTAGTGGGGATGTGGGGCATTATATTAAATGAGATGTAATATAATAAAATAAAACAAAAACCATTAAAAAATCTTATTGGATAACAAATAGGAAGATAGAAGGTGATTGGACAAAGAAAATGGGGGAAGGTGTGTTTTAAATCACGCTGGAGGGGCTTTTATTGCAAAATCACGCCCAGGGGGCGGTCAAGGGGCAATATTGGGCGTTATTGGGGCTAAATTTTGAAAAAACACACCCCACTACGCATGGTGTTATTAGGCTGTGGGCACTTCACCCTATGCACCTAAGGCACCCAAGTGTGATGGGCTACAATACAATTGAAACCTAGTTATTGGGCACTTCTGGTTTGTGCGAAACGGCGGGCCTTTGCCCACCCACCCTTAACACATATATCCGCCACTGCGTATAAAAATTAGGGATTTTTACATATTTCCCTCTCCTAAGCAGCTTTATTACATATTTCCCCAACCCATAAATTTAATTACATATTTCCCCTTCCTAAAGAAGCCTTATTACATATTTCCCCAATCTCTAAATTTAATTACATATTTCACCTTCCTAAACCCCATATATTACATATTTATCCATTTTATTAAAAGACTCTTATAGAATTACTATTTTACCCCTAATGAGTTTATTAAATAAATAACTACAATATATTTCCTAGCTTCACCTTTGAACCCGGATATTTTTATTTACTTTTAAATTAAAAAAAATAAAATAAATAATATTAATTATTTGAGAACAAACCTTTCGTTATATTGCCCAACCAAGATACAGATCAGATTCACAAACGCCGAATTTGCTCACTACATTATATCATCACAGCCCCCCACTTTTCACACAATTAAAAGCAGAAAAAAAAGGCAAACGGAGATGGGCGAAATCTTCATTCACTTGATCAAAATTCAAAACACAACATAACAAACACCCCAGATTTTGTTATAATCATAAGTTGTCGATATCATGGGCTCATTCCTCTTAGCAAATTCAGTTGTATCAAAGTCTAAACCCCACATGAAAGAGTTGTACAAATTATAAAAAAATCAAACGAAAGGTTTGTTCTCAAATAATTAATATTATTTTTTTTAATTTAAAAGTAAATAAAAATATCCGGGTTCAAAGGTGAAGCTAGGAAATATATTGTAGTTATTTATTTAATAAACTCTTTAGGGGTAAAATAGTAATTCTATAAGAGTATTTTTAATGAAATGGATAAATATGTAATATATGGGGTTTAGGAAGGTGAAATATGTAATTAAATTTAGAGATTGGGGTAATATGTAATAAAAATTTAGAGATTGGGGAAATATGTAATAAGGCTTCTTTAGTAAGGGGAAATATGTAATTAAATTTATGGGTTGGGGAAATATGAAATAAAGCTGCTTAGGAGGGGGAAATATGTAAAAATCCCTAAAAATTATACATAACTACAAATAGCAGCTATAGGGTCACAACAATTGAATTCCACCTCTTTGTACAACTAACAATTAATTTCTATTCTCTTTGCACAGTTTAGCACGCACCTCTTCATACATATACAAATATCAACCATTTAACTCCTTATATCCAACCGATGCGTCAACCCAAAAAAGTGTCACAAACCCTTTGTAAAACATCACTTCAAAAATGAATTACCACGTTTGATAAATAATGAGTAAACCAAATTGCTGACGGTGTTATTTGCCTTTAAAATTGACGGATTTTGTACATGTTTCAAAATCTTGCACGGTATGTCCTTTGAGCCTAATCCAGTTTTTTTTTGTTAAATCTTGTCATCCAATGGTATTTTAGTCTTTTTATCCAATTTATTTAATATCATTTTAAAAAATAAAACAAAATAACTTATAACCGTACCTATCTTCAACATCAATCCACCTGCAACACCCCTAACACCACCTCCCACCACCGCCTAACCCACCTTCACCATCCAGAACCCTCCACTCTGGCCACCACCACCTGCAACACCCCTAACAACACCTCCACCACCGCAAACCCACCTGCACCATCCACAAACCACCACCGCCACCGATCATCACCATCGCACCCACCCACCACCGTACACCTCCCACCACCTCCACCCATCATCACCATTGCACCAACCCAATCGACCTCCGTACACCTCCTACCACCGCTAAACTCGCCACAATCCACCACACACCACCGTACACCTCCCACCACCGCTAAATCCACCACTCCATGGATGTTCAACCATTAAGCATAGTTGCACAAACAAACAATCAAAATTCTGTCTAAGACACCGGGTGGTGTTTGGTTGTGTGTTTTAAAAACAGTGATGTGATGTAGAATATTGCAAACATACCCCATTATAACTTATCTATTCAAATCGGACTCAGAATTGTTTTTGTGGAGAGCTTAAAGAGAGAAGAAAGAGGGAGTGAAAGTTAGAGTGAGAGAGAGTGTAAAGAAAGAAGGTAAAAATCTTTTTTATTTTTATAAAACAGTCTTTATCTATATATTATTTATATAACAACCTCTGAAATTGTTAAATGACAAGAATGCTCTCATGTGCATGGCATATGACCCGATTTAACAAAAAAATAAACTGGGTTAGGCTCAAAGGACATACCGTGTAAGATTTTGTAACATTAAGCACAAAACCCGTCAATTTTAAAGACAAAGGACATCGCCTGAAATTTGGTGTAAACATAAAGGATAGTTGTAATCTACTCATAAATAATTATTCATATCACATTTGACTCTTTAACTTAAGCGCCTATTAGTAATCGCCAAGGCGATTCATGAAAAGGCATGTACCTATTACAAATTACACAAACTAAATACATTTTTTTTGCCAGACAAACTAAATGCATACAAACGCTAACTTACGAGTTACGCCGGTTAGAAGTTTAGGGGAAAGTTACTGTATAAATAAAGTTAGCGTACTAAACAGTGGCGAAGTTTGAAATTTTTTACGGGGGGGTCGAAAACGTATATACCCAAAATTTTCTATTGAACCGGGGGGTCGAAAACGTATATACCCCAAAATTTCTATACGAAAACTACATATATAACACTACTGTCCGAAAAGTTCGGGGGGTCGGGCGCCCCTCCTGGCCCCTTCAAAGCATCACCCCTGGTACTAAACGTACGAATTGCATGAAAAAGACAAAAGCACGCAGTGACATTTTTGTAATTATCTGCTTGTAAGGTAATTATCAAAATTACTCTACAAATGATACTGTAGAGTAATTTTGATCTTTTGTAGATTAATTTTGTAAAATGTTCATGTAGAGTAATTTTGGTCTTGTAGAGTAATTTTGATCAAAAAAATTATACCTCAGCAAAAAACCTAACACCCCCCACCCCCCAAAAACCTAACCCCCCCCCCCCACCCCACCCAAAGTAAAAGCTAAAAACTAAACCATAAAGCTAAACCCCCATAACTAAATGTCACACCCCAACCGATGGCAGAAACATCGGGATGAGACGAAATAGACTGCAAGAGACATCATAACACTATGTGACAATATAATTAAAATTCAAATTTCATAAATGGACTAAAATTGTCATACAAGAATTCAAAGAGAGATAACATTATTCAACAAAACATAGCATCATTTGATAAACTAAATTTAGGTGTGTATCTAAGTCCACCTAATCTTTGTTCTTCATCGCATCATCATCAAACTATCAACCTGCAACATGTATTAAAATATATCAACAAAAAAGTTGGCGAGCATACAAGTTTGTTTACATAGCATAATATAGTCTAAAAAGTTGCTCATATCCACATGAATCATAATATGCGAGTTACTAGTATGCCTAGATTGTGTAACAATATGTTCAAACCCAAGTTTTCAACACATTTAATTTTGCCTATCCCATAGTTTCGCGAGAGGTTACATGTTTAACTTAACAATACCCCAAGTATAGTGGGTGGTGCGTTAATCCTATAGCGCTATAATTGTTAAGGTAGGCTAGCAAAGTTAATGAGCATATATCAACACAAATAGTATACATGGCATACGAGATTAACAAGCATCACACATAGTTTCATGTTTCAACAATGGATAGAGTTCGTTTAAAATAGTTTGAGAGTGAAGTGTAGTTTGTATAGTACATATGTTGCACCCAAAGTGATTAAAAGGAAAAAGGGATCGAGTATGCTCACCGTTTTTGCAAGCTTTCCTACTTGAATCCCGCGAGTGGTGTTGGTTGTTTAGTTTGGAGTACCTTGTCCTTCTACACAAAGGAACATAGATGTATGAGTTTGGGGAATAACGGAAGATTATAGATTTCGGAATTTAAATAACATGAACATAGTTATATGAAAATAATCATCCATCACATGTGATGTTTAGATGATACACCTACTAATTTGAAAATTTTCATTTGTTCATCATCAAATGTTCGGTTTGTTTGAATATTACATAAGTATTATATAGAGTATATTATATCATTTAAGTCAAGCATGAGGTAGAAGATCAAAGTCTTCATTTAGGCACCTCTAAATATCATAGAATTCAAACAAGAGGTAGGAAGAACGAAGCTTCCATTTAGGCACCTCTATTGTTCACCACTACACTTGTTATTATGAACAACAAGGAGGGTCATGAACTTACAAAAATAATGAAATACAACAACTAATTTATGAGAAACATCAAGAAGTGAGTGGATTTTTGTAACACCTCACAAAATCATATCCAATATAATAATGACACGTATCATAAACTCTAAACGTGTAATGAATTGGTTTCGAGGGACTAAAGTTGACAAACATAGAAAGTGTGTGTGTGTGGAAGGGCCAAAAGTGTCAACATATGAAAACTATGCCTTTCAATAACCTTACACGATGTTTGTACTCTTAAACGAATAAATTATGGAACGTATGAAGCCGTTTGTGAAAGAAAGTGAAAGTTTACAAGACACGGGGGTTAAACGTGTCAACATTTTAATTTACTACCTCTGAGTGACATTTTAACGAACCCAAGGATTTGTAATGAGTGATTAACTTTCAAGAATAAGTGACGATAAATTCACGAGGTTTCGATATCGTTTGGTATTAAATACGCTAACTTTCATAAATAAAGGGTTAAAAGCGTCAACAAGGTGAAACTAGTGTTTCGGTTAACGTTTAACGAAACCAGACCTAACGGTGTTTGATTATAACCTTATAATTATCCATATACTAACTAGAGGGGTTATTCGTGCTTAAAATGAAAGAAATAATGCTTAAAAAGGTACAGGGGCCATTTCTGCCAAGTTTCAAACTTGAATAGCTGGTCCCCTTCATGGTCGCGCTGCGCGACCTCAACCCTGGTGTGCCGTTGCACGACGCGACGGTCTGTTGTCGACAGAAAACATGCACAGGTGCAGGTTCTGCATGTTTCTTCCCCAATCTAAGCTCTATACTCTCATAACTCGAAACAAGGGACTCTTTGATGGTTTCTAAAACCACTAGGGACACTTGTACTCATCTCGGATGATCTGAAGATGCTCACATTCACTATAAATAGGAGCATTTGGGCAGCCTCATTACTTGCACACTTCAAATATTTTCACTCTCAACTCTTGCTCAAGCTTTTGGAGCATTCTCTGGAGCATCCTGATCATTAAGGAAGCTCTCTTAGGTTAAATCTTCGTGCTAAGGACCCTTGTAAGTGTTCTTAGCTTCTGTAGTTAAGTTTTTATTAGTTTAAGGACCGAAAGTCAAATATAGAGTAATTCTGCTTTGACTTTTAATTTAATCAAAATCGGTCCAACCATTATTCGAATTGAAAGTGGCTATGTGTTGGTAATTAAATAGGTGATAATCCCTCAAAAGGGCACCTCCTAATTATCACGTTTTCTTAGTCAATTGTCGGGTCAAAGTAATGAACAGAAAAGTCAAACGAGTCAGTTTTTATAAAATAATTCATAACTGATAGTGTAGAAGCTATAAAATACGTTTTATCACTTAAATAACTTGGTAAATAATATAAGAATATGTTTAGACATGTTCAACCCGACAATTCTGAGTTTAGGCTCGGTTCGCAACCGAAAGTCGTAAAAGTTGACTTTTGCTTTGACTTTCAATTCTGACCCGATTTAGCTTAGTTTATTTGTGCCTTAGGGTTCCTTTGTGACCATATTATA
This sequence comes from Helianthus tuberosus, assembly GCA_030545235.1. Taxonomy (NCBI): domain Eukaryota; kingdom Viridiplantae; phylum Streptophyta; class Magnoliopsida; order Asterales; family Asteraceae; genus Helianthus; species Helianthus tuberosus. The sequence continues at coordinate 64,250,897 of CM060354.1, forward strand.
TGTTAGTATAACCCTCTGAGGTTATACTTTATGGTCCCTTAGAAATCATAGTTCATTTGCATGTTTCCGTTATTTGCTTAAAATTGACTATTATTCTCTTATGTTATAAAAACGAGATTTTTGAAAATGTGAGAGGACAAATAGCTTTATTACTGATATATAAGTATGTCAAATAAATTCGACATCAGTTTCTGGTCTCAAACTAAACTTACGCAAGATATCGTAAAATGAAACTTTTGTTAATTAAATTACATTTTTAGCATAAATCATGTTTAAACCCAAATCTTGGCACTAAACTCATTACCTACTGTTTTGATATTATTTTTAGGGATTTTTGGAATTTTTGGTCATATTATAAACTGACCATATCATTGAGTTCTCGTATAATTCGATAAATAACGATAATACCTTTTTGTTAAAAAAAATAAGATTAACATATGAATATCATGCCAAACTTTTTCCTACTGATGTTATATGTTAAATAAAATATTTTAAACATTAAAGGCTGGTCAAAATCTCAGATTTTCATAAACATCTCAAATATCGTCAATTATCGACTTTTATGCAAATTAGGCGCATAATATGGTTTAAAACCATATTTAACACCTAAGACTTGTTACCTACTGATTTTGTAAATAAATTTTAATACTTTAACAGTAAGTATAAGTATTGAACTCAGATTTCCAATTTTGTCCTTAAAACATATATGAAATGACCAAAATGCCCTTACGGTGCATAATTTGGCCTTAAATGGTGAACCTCACATATGTATGATATCTTACCGATGTAACATAATAAAATAAATTATTTTACTGAATGTTTTAGACCAGAACCTCAGTATATGTTTAAACCTCTTTTATAAACTTTAAAATGACCAAAATACCCTTACAGGACTTAAATTGGTTTTAAATTCATTTGGGGCATAATTGTTGAAATCCTACTGAAATAACAACATATTTTAAGCATAATAACTCATAGAACTTGTACTTGACTCATCTGGTTACCCGTTATGCTTATACGTGTTCGGTACGGTTTATGTAACTAGTTTGCGTAAATTAACCGAAGCGGGTCAAACCTTATCATTTTTACTTCAAAATCCAGAATGTATTTAGTTTACCCATTTTATACAAGTCTCCATACTTGTCGGGTATAAATTACATTCCAATCCGGTCACCGCTTAATCTTGCGTTTCGTACCGTAAACCTTTCTTTAAACTAACCGGTCTAAGTTTATAACTTAAATAAGACCCGTTAGTAATCTAATAGATTATTAAAAACCTTCGTTCCAGATTAGGAGCCCAGTAAAAGCTACCTACACTTGTTTGAGTAGGATATACGGCTGAGAATACAAATTTTACATTTTAAGCTCAGGTAAATACTTTTAACTTATTTTCCCTTATACGGGCTTGGGATACGGTAAATTATTACCGCTTGGTCGGGTATTGAATATTTAATCGATATATAAACATTTTGGGTTTAATATGACCGTGTCCTGGATATCCTCGGCTCATTCATTTGAAATGGCCACGACTTAAGCACGAGGTGTAGGCATACACCTGACAGTTGCGTATGTAAAATGATATACCCACTCGTGAGGATAACTTCTTTTGAGTTTATATTAGTGGTGTGTCTATTAATCTTGTCTCGGCTTCTATCCCAGGCCCTGAACGTACGACAAACATGTAAATCTGTATACAAGATTATTTTATATAATTGTCCCAAGTTATAAAAGAATATTTGTGCCTTGTGCATTTAAATCAATTTTTATAAGTGTTTTCAAAAGGGTCAGTTAATTATATTTACCAGTGTAAACTGACGTATTTTTCAAAAAGACTAGGTGGCAAGTACTACGCGAAATTGGCTGGAAGCTCCTGAGCATTAGATAAAGAATCTTGCAAGTTCTTAGTGCTTAAGTCTGTCGAACAATATTTTGCTTTATGTTTTAGATCCGCCTGTGGATCGTTTTTACAACCGTCTGTATAATATTTTACTCATACTTTACATTTCGGTTTGTATTGATATTTTCCTCCAAGACTTCCGCTGTGCTATAAACTGTGTATGTTAGACTATGATGATATCAACTACGTTACGATACTCCCCGCCGGGCCCACCGGTAATATGTGAAAATATCGGGGTGTGACAGGTTGGTATCAGAGCCAAGGCATCTGCTACAACGTTTTAACTCGTTCTTTGCGGCTCAAGGCGTCTGCTACAACGTTTGCCTTGCCCGGATGGTACTTGATTTCACAATCATAATCATTCAATAATTCAACCCAACGTCGCTGACACATATTTAATTCTTTTTGGTTGAATATGTGTTATAGACTCCTATGATCTGTGAAAATAGTGCACTGTGTACCATATAAGTAATGCCGCCAAATTTTCAAAGCAAATACCATCGCGCCTAATTCTAGGTCGTGAGTGGTATAGTTCTTCTCGTGAACTTTCAGTTGGCGAGACGCGTACGCGATAACCCTTTCACGTTGCATGAGTACACAACCCAAACCTTGATGCGAAGCATCACAGTATACCACAAAGTCATCGGTACCGTCGGGTAATGATAAGATTGGTGCAATGCACAACTTGTCTTTAAGAAGTTGAAACGCTACTTCTTGTTTCTCTCCCCAATTGAATTTCCTGTCTTTCTGTGTAAGAGAAGTTAGCGGTTGAGCAATCTTGGAAAAATTTTCAATAAATCTCCGATAATATCCCGCTAAGCCCAAAAATTGTCGCACTTCAGTAGGAGTCTTAGGCGCTTCCCAATTCTTAATAGATTCAATCTTCGACGGGTCTACTTGAATACCCTTCTCGTTCACTACATGCCCGAGAAATTGTACTTCGCGAATCCAAAATTCGCACTTGGAAAATTTCGCGTAAAGTTTCTCCGTCTTTAAAAACTCCAAAATGGTTCTCAAATGTTGCTCATGTTCATCAATCGATCGAGAGTATATCAAAATGTCGTCAATAAACACTATGACGAATTTGTCGAGATACGGCTTGCACACACGATTCATTAAATCCATGAAGACCGCTAGTGCATTCGTTAAACCAAAAGGCATAACGAGAAACTCGTAGTGACCGTAACGAGTTCGAAAAGCCGTTTTAGGTATGCTTTCTTCTTGAATCCGTAATTGATGATACCCCGATCGTAAGTCTATCTTTGAGTAGAAACTCGACCCTTGAAGTTGATCAAATAAGTCGTCAATCCTCGGTAGTGGATACCGATTCTTGATGGTGAGTTTATTCAACTCTCTGTAGTCGATACACATTCTGAATGTCCCGTCCTTCTTTTTCACAAAAAGAACTGGAGCTCCCCAAGGCGAGAAACTCGGTCTGATGAATCCCTTATCCAACAACTCTTGAAGTTGTGTGGACAATTCCTGCATTTCAGAAGGTGCTAATCGATATGGAGATTTAGCTATGGGTGCGGCTCCTGGTACCAAGTCGATGTGAAATTCAACTTCTCGATAAGGCGGTAGTCCTGGTAAGTCTTCAGGAAAGACTTCAGGAAATTCTTTTACTACCGGAATATCTGTCAACTTCGGCCCATCGGTCTTCTTGTCCACAACATGTGCTAGAAAGGCAATACAACCTTTCCGTAAGCATTTCTGTGCTTTCATGCAATTGATGATCCGCAATGGGGTGTCACGCTTCTCTCCATGTATAACAAGTGTCTCTTCGTTCGGTAGTGGTAGGCGAATGATCTTCTCGTGGCAAACGACTTCAGCTCGATTTTTGGATAGCCAATCCATGCCAACCACTACGTCGAAACTACCCAATTCAACGGGTAAGAGATCGATATTGAATTTTTGTTCGCCAAGTTCTAAGGTACACTCCTTAACAACTTCTCCCGTCTCTATTAGTTTACCGTTAGCCAATTCTATAGAATATGGAACATCTAGTTTACTAGGTTCCAAGCCCAGAATATTTTTAAATTCTATAGAAATAAAACTAAAATCGGCTCCGGTATCAAATAATATGGATGCGAAATGATCATTGAGGAGAAACGTACCAGTGACCACATTAGGGTCTTGGCGCGCATCCTTCGCTCCAATCACAAAAGATCGACCACGAGCTTGGTTTTCTTTAGGACAATCTTTCTTGAAGTGATCTTTGCTTCCGCATCCAAAGCATCATTGACCACGCCCATTTCCGTTCCCATTCTTGTTACCAAATCCACTTCCCGATCCAGTATTATTTCCAGTTCCCCAACATGATTCAGCACGGTGGCCATTCTTGCCACACTTGACAACCCGACAATCTCCTAAGTGATGATATTTGCATCGCTCACACTTGGGTAAAGTACCAGCGTACTTCTTAGGACCAGTGTCGTTTGTGGCTACAAACGCCCTTGCATCCTTTTGCGAGTTATTCTGTCGCCTGTTGTTGTTGTTGTTGGGGTTATTGTTATTGTTGTTGTGGTTGTTGTTACTGTTGTTTTTGTTGTTGTTGTTATTACCGCGGGTTCCCTTCTTGAAATTCGAGTAACTCCTCTTCCCATGGTTGGAAGACTCGGCATGTGTTTCCTTCTTATCATCACCTTTCTCAATGAATATTTTCATCCTGACCCCGTCTTCAGTAAGACTCACGGCTATAGTTGAATCTTGTCAGAAAGTCCCCAGATGTAGCGTTCGATACGCTTGTATTCTGGTGTTACAAGATAAGGAATCACGCGGGACAGATCGTGAAACCTTTGCGTATATCCCGTGATATCAGCTCCGACCATGGTAAGATTCCAAAACTCGTTCTCCAACTTCTGGAGTTCAGCACGAGAACAGTACTTATCCCTCATACGTTCCTTCAGTTCATCCCAAGTCAACGCACAGGCAGCGTTATCACCCAAAGTTTGCACTTGTAAGTTCCACCAGATAAGAGCCTCGTTGAGAAACAAGCCAGTAACGAAAGTGACTTGCTGATTAGCGGAACATCTGCTCATTCTGATAGTGGAATCCGTTTTCTCAGTCCATCTCACGTAAGCCACGGCACCGCCTGTGCCATCGTAGTTAAGTGGCTTGCAGTCTAGAAACTGCTTGAATGTGCACCCTGAAATTGGACAACGGATTTTTGAATGAGCAAATAGTGAATCGAACGAATAGATTTAGAAAGAAATTTGATGAGTTGTAATAAAACAAATAAACGTTACCCGTAATATTTGTTCCACCTGAAGGACCGCTTTGGCCCTGGCCTCCCGATCCGCCGGTGCCACCACTTTGGTCGGTGCGGGATGCCTCCTACAGTGCGATAGCTTGGGCGATTCTCTGTTCTATTAGTGCATTCAGTTCTGCCTCGGTCGTAGGCATTGGTGGAGGTGGGGGTGGGGGTGGGGGTGGATTAACTGTCCGTGAACGTAAAACTCTCCTCGGTGGCATGATTCTTCCAAAGGAGAAATAGGATAAAGATTAGACGTTGATTTGGTTTGTTAAATACTTTTTTTTTTTTTTACTAAGTAAGAAGAAAAGAAAAAAAAAATATTCATAACACTAATAGCAATATCACCACGAAACATATAATGCGAGTAAATAAGTTAACATAAACAATAAGATATGTCCAACCAGACCACTCAGATGCATTTAATAGATAACACCAAGTTTTTTTATATATATAGTCAACCGGTTACATAATCGTTTGAAAGGAAACAAAAATAGACTCGGGCTACATAACCCGGTCATACTAGTCTAGTACAACAAAAGAGATAACAAGATCTTCCTTCCAACTGTATGATCTGCTGTATGTCGGTTGTCTTCAAAACTTGGTGGAGCGTCCATATGTACACAAAACGGATATAGATACCCGTCTCAAAAGTATTATACCTGCAAACATAGTCTATGGTCGGGGAAAGACTGGTGGTGGAATCGGGAACAATAACCTGTGAACATGAGAAACCCTACCCTCCAAATCAAGAACCAAACGGTTAAGGAAAACAATCTGCTGCTCGAGCGTCAAAACACGAGCAGGTAAATCAACTGGTGGTATATCAACTGGTGGCATCTGAGGTGGTAGTGGGGGTAATGGTGGTGACTCTGGTGGTGGTGGTGGAGCATGGGGTGGTGAATGGGGTGGTGGTGGTGGAGCCAGAAGTACCAAACCAAGAAGGTGAGTAAGCTCATCCTCGAGTTCACTAACTCGACGGATAATAAAGTCTATCTGATGCTCGAGTGTCAGCACACGAGCACGTAACTCGGTAGTAGCAGCTGGGTAATGCAATGGGTGGATCTGTCATGGGCATAACATGAGGTGGAGAGTGTGGTGCAATAAGAGGCTCGACAGGGACCTGTGGGACTGTGTGAAACTGCTGATAGTATAGGTCCATATCACTGGGTGGTATGTGTGCATGTCCAGATGGTCCGGCCTCATCAGTATGATCAATCGGTGGTATGATAGGTGCGAAGTGAATGAGGCGAACGTGCTCGGGAGATGCATCTAGTGCAGGGACTGGAATAGGTGCAGGGATGGCTGGCTCTGCTGGCATCATGTCATCCCCAAAGTCTGCATTGCGCTGCAGGCCAATGGCCTGCAGTGCAGACGAAGTAACGGACGCATAAGAGGAAGCATCCGAGTCAGTATCTGCATCAGAAGAAATATCGATCACCGAGACCACTGGTGATGCAATGACTAAGATAACCACATCGTGAACGTCTCCGTCTCCCAAGTCCGCATCCATGTGATCCACCGGAATCACTGGAATGACGTCGTCGTCATCGTCGAGATCGACGATAAAAGGAATGATATCAAGAGGAGCGACGTCAAAGGGTATAACCTCTACCACATGTTCACCCTCCGGGTGACCCAAAATAACAATATCGTTGAGTATAGGAGGGATAGCTAACACATCATCATCTATGATATCGCCCAGAAGTGCGAACGGTTGGAAATCATCCATGTCGCTGTCAGAAGTAGAGTCGCTATCAGATAAGATGACCTGAACCTCCGGCACGTAGTCATCGTCGGATACAATCTCCATGGGGTCTACGTCATCATATACATTACTACCTTCAGATGAAGACATGGTGACCTGAGAAATAAGTTGTTCGACACGTATGAGTATTTGTTAATTTACATATATACACGAAATGTATTTTTCACATAATGTTCATTTTAAGTTATCCTAATTGAGTTGTGTGGATTGACTTAAAGTTGCATGTCTACCATTTAGATGACTAAGACACTAATGTCCTTGCTAGATTTGTATGAGATGAATTCTTGTTGAAAATGGACCATGAAAAATGTTTATGCAAATGAAAACATGTGTTTGTGTTTAAATGGTTTTCGTGAGAGATCCCTAGTGATTGTAGACTTAGACTCGATAAAGAATCCTGGTTCACTACAATCGATGCTCTGATACCAAACTGTCACACCCGCTCGTAGCGGAAGCGCGAGGTGTGATCTGTCTGGTTTTCATTGCATAAATATCGATGTACATGAACAAACTATATGAATAAAACATACTCCATTGCCATTACATAAGTGTTTCAAAAGATTACTACATAAGTTTAGTGTGTCGGTTACAAACCATTAACATAAAAGTAAAGTGTTATTGTTTCATACATTAACATGAAATAAACTACTAAGGTTTAAACCATCATATTTCCGCAAAGAGGCGGAATATAACAGTTAAACCCTCCAAAAGATGGCATGGAGTTCTGGTACTTGTTATCTTGACTGAGAATCCCGACATGGTCCTTTAATTCCCTGAAATACATGTTAAGTTTGGAAAACATCAACAAAAGTTGGTGAATTCATGCAATTTAGTTGTAAAAGATGTATTTAAAATGTAAGTTGTAGTATGTAAAGCATCAATGAAATCGTTGATCATTAATGTTTTGCAAGGACATTAATATGTGTGACGAAAAAGGAAGCAATCCAACCCTAGACGATTTTATGTCGACTCCTATCGACTGGGACACAAAAGCACTCTTCTGTATGGGTCCACGACCAAGAGTGGGGCTCGCCAAAACCCATTAGATCTAACCACTTGTACCTAGGTCCAAACTGGATTAATGGTGCTTAGATGTATAACCCTAATTCGTACATGATCTAAGGTGTTTCATTCCCTAACTTTAACATACGTTGAACATGTATTTTCCCCGATAGTTGTAAAGTTGTAAAACATTTAAATGAATAGGGGACATGAACTCACAGTATCGCGTCCTGTGAATAGATGTAAATAAGATCTCACGTGCGGTCGTCCTGAATAGCGTTGCGACCTACAAATGTTCTTATATTTGTTAGACACTTCGGTCTTTGTAAATAACTTGAGTACAAGTCTTGTGTCTTCAATATGTATAAGACTTGTATGTCTTTACTGTTCGTTAAACTGTGTATTAGATGAATGAGTTGTTAAACTGTTATATATATATGTCATCTTGTATCTTGTGAGTTGTATAGTCGGATTTAGTCCTCTTAATTTCGTGTCTTATATGTATCAATTGTATGATTGTGTTCACAATAATGGTATCATTGGGTCGAGCCCATGTTTTCAAGTTATTGGGCTTAAATAGTGCTGGGCCTCAATAATGTTGGGCCTCAATAGTGTTGGGCTTAAAATAGTGTTGGGCCTCAATAGTGTTGGGCCTCAATAGTGTTGGGCCTCAATAGTGTTGGGCTTAAATAGTGTTGGGCTTCAATAGTGTTGGGCTTCAATAGTGTTGGGCCTTGGCCCATATGTTTGGTATTTGGGCTTAGCCCATGAATTTATGTTAAGCCCATTATGAAGAAAAGCCCATTAAGAAAAATAAGCCCATTTGTAGAAAAATAGCCCATTAAGTAAAATAAGCCCATTTGTTATAAAAATGGTCCATTAAGTAAAGTAAGCCCATTTGTTATAATTTAGCCCACTTGTAAGTCTAAGTCTTTCATTTTTATAAAAAAAACATTTTTATAAAAATTTACTAAGTATACCTTTTTAGTAAATAAAAAACATACTAGTTTTTATAAGTTTATAAACATCCGAACTTTGTTATCGATCGCATATTTATATTTTCGTGTTGAAAGATCGTCTAACGTCGTAGTAACTCTTCAGATTGTCGATTCGTTTATGGATTCGTCCGTCGTCCGTTTTGACCATAAATGGTGTCCGATCCTTCGGATTGTCCGTACTCGTTTTTAAGGCGTAATTATATGAAGTCTTGTAGGACTTTTGTTATAAAGTGTCTTGAGTTTAAATGTGACAATTTGATTCAAGTTCCTACTTTGATATATATAACTAATACATCGAAGTAATACATAACACAAAAATTGTTAAAGTAACCAAATATATATTTTCTAAAAAAAATATATATTTATCTTGTCTTTTATTTTATAAAAACCTTTCTTTGAAAACCTTTTTAATCTTGTCAAGATTTAACCAAAAATGTTGTTACTTTATAAAATAAGGTTTTTATGAAAAATGGCCATATAACCTTTGTATTTTAAACTTTACCATGTTTCATAAACATATCATTTTCTTTTCCAAATCACCATCAATTTACTCAACATCTTAACTAAAACATATGAGACTTTTATAACATAAAATTTATCAAGATGATTTCCAAATCATGTAGGGTTTTAAACATGATCATAACATATGCTAACTAGTTCAAAAACCAAGTTTAATTCTAGTTTTAACAACTTTTATAAAAATCTCTAGTTGTATGTTACTTTTTATAATCTTGTGAAAGTATTGTTTTTAAATAAAAACCTTTAATACTTTCACAAGATCAAAGGTTATGATCATCCCTTTAGACCTTGATGTTAAAAACCCTTTTACATAAACTTGTATAATTGTTAGATTATATTTTTAAAAGATACTCTAACAATTTATTTATATCATAATCATCATAACAAGATCAAATATGCATATTACAAGTCTTAAATCACAATATAAACCAACATAAATATATCATGATTATTATCTTTGCTTCTTTGTATTTTTCATGTTTATTATGTATGATTATCTAGTTATTATTAGTTATAATAACAATCATAACATAATATAAGTATAAGAAAAAAAAATAGATCTTGAAGCTTACTTCTAGCACTAGGCTAGGGATGATCTTGGAGGATGATTAAGAAATAAAAAGATGAAGATCTTGATGGTAGAATACTCTTGAATGGATGAAACCCCTTCCTTTTAGTTACAAAAGCTTTAGATCCTCTTATGTTACTTGGAAATCCATTTTGATCAACAAATAAAAGACTAAAGTGAAGTGGGTTTTTGGTGTTCTTGGTAAGATGGATGAAGATGATGAGAGAGTTTTAGTGAAAGTAATAAAAGATGAAAAATGAGTGTAAGGAGCTAGTTTACTTAGTGGGTAAGTGTTGTAACAAATCACCAACATAATCCACTTGCACATTAGTGAAAATATCTAGATATTTAGCAAACAATTAAGGGGATGTGGGACCCCTTATTTGCGGCCCATATGTGGGGGGGGGGGGTACCTTATGTTGTTGAAAAATGTTGGTAAATAATAAGGTTTCAAAATGAGAATGAAAGATGTAAGTATTTAGGTGTTTAAAGTTTACCATTTTTCGAGATGTTTCACGACTTGAAATGATCATAAACTAGCTTTACAAGACTAAAAATGATGTTCACTAGTTCGCTACTTGTGCCAAAATATAGTTCGGCTAGATGTTTAACGCTCGTTTCGCAAGAAAATAGTCGAAAGGTTAACATATACAAGTTATAGGGAAATATTCGGTTATGTATAAATATGGTATTCCCAATGTATTTTTATATGAAATGTATGCTTAACCAACACTTTTTGCATTTTGTAATAAAAATACAATTGCTGAATTTTTGCGGAAAAATTAATGAAATGGTCACTTTTAGCGCTTTTCGGACAGTTTTTAGTACTACCGGACATTGGTAAAATATTAACCAAACTCTTGTACTCCCATATAGGGTTTAATATATAATTGATGTTGGACTCTCGTCCAAGTCCTAAAGATGTCATTTAGATGTTTTCTGTGGATCCGGAGTTTTCGTCAGCACTCTAGTTCACTAGGCACTACTCTAGTTGTTTCGATGGATTGTTTGCACTATTTCAAATGTACCCAATAAAAGTGAATCATGTGTAATAATAAATGAATATTCCATGAGTTTTCTAAGATGTATATAATGTAATCATGCAGTCTGAATATTCAAAACACATACTTGTATAATGTAAATCATCGTTTTAAATGTAAGTAAATTACCCGAAAGTGGCAGTTGTCACAAAAAGTGTCAACATATGAAAACTATGCCTTTCAATAACCTTACACGATGTTTGTACTCTTAAACGAATAAATTATGGAACGTATGAAGCCGTTTGTGAAAGAAAGTGAAAGTTTACAAGACACAGGGGTTAAACGTGTCAACATGTTAATTTACTACCTCTGAGTGACCTTTAACAAACCCGGGACTTTGTAACGAGTGATTATACTTTCAAGAATAAGTGACGATAAATTCACGAGGTTTCGATATCGTTTGGTATTAAATACGCAAACTTTCATAAATAAAGGGTTAAAAGCGTTAACAAGGTGAAACTAGTGTTTTGGTTACCGTTTAACGAAACCAGACCTAACGGTGTTTGATTATAACCTTATAATTTTCCATATACTAACTAGAGGGGTTATTCGTGCTTAAAATGAAAGAAATAATGCTTAAAAAGGTACAGGGGTCATTTCTGCCAAGTGTCAAACTTGAATAGCTGGTCCGCTTCATGGTGGCGCTGCGCGACCTCAACCCTGGTGTGCCGTCGCGTGACGCGACGGCCTGTTGTCGACATAAAACATGCATAGGTGCAGGTTCTGCATGTTTCTTCCCCAATCTAAGCTCTATACTCTCATAACTCGAAACAAGGGACTCTTTGATGGTTTCCAAAACCACTAGGGACACTTGTACTCATCTAGAAACATCAAATAACACCTGGGATGATCTGAAGATGCTCACATTCACTATAAATAGGAGCATTTGGGCAGCCTCATTACTTGCACACTTCAAATATTTTCACTCTCAACTCTTGCTCAAGCTTTTGGTGTGACAACTGTCAAAATTCCAGGTATCCGTACAATTATTAAACAGTAATTAGTGCATAATCACTGTGCTGATTTACAATTAGTGGCTTAAATTGCTTTCTGATGATTGCCATATACATACATGTGCATCACATATTGCATAATGTCATATCATTACTGCATGCAAACTATATTAATTCAAATGATGCACGAAACACAGTTAGCACAGTTATCAGACAAATCAAAAAAATGCTGACGGAGTTCAGTACATAGACAGACATGGTATTGAGACACAGAATGTGCCAGAAACCAAGAGTTACACTAGTATAGTGTGTAGGAAAGTAAGGATCATAAAACTGTCTTCCAAGAGATAGTTTAAGTGCCGGAAAGTGCCTAAAACTCACACAAACTGCAGAATTCTGCAGAAATCAGCAAAATTCAGCATTTAAACACCTTAATATCATGCAGAAACATGGTTAAATGGTCCAGAATACTTTCCTAAGTATCGGGAATCAAAACTGTCGCAAAAGGTAACATAAAGCACACTAAACTGCATAGTTTAGCACCTTAACGAACCGGTAACCAACCGAACAACCAGACACTACCCGAAACACCAAATTTTCACTAGAAGCATTGTTTTAACATTACTAAGCTAGTTATGGTCCCCGAGCATCATAACACACTATATAACATCTACTAACTAAGTACCTAACTATAACCTTTAGATTTTAACTAACATAACTAACTAATCCTTACAACTCAACTAAGCACCCCCCCCATCTTACGGTTTCAAGGTGGCCCCCACACCTTGATTTTATTTGCATTTTATAATAGATCTTGTCTAACTTTACTAAACACATTGCACACTAGATTATTCATTGTTGGGAGATTATAAGTGAAACCAAGAGATCATAACCTTCACATTTCTCACAACACACCACACTTGAAGCTCTCTCCCTCTTCATCTCTCGGCCGAACACACACCACCACACAACCACCATCATCAATCATCTTCCATCCAATCTCTACATATACAAAGGTGTAAGAAGGTGTATAAGGAATCTTGGAGCTCTTGGAAGTTGAAGGACCACTGACATAAGCTTTTATCCGCCTCATTTTCATCTAGTGATCATCCCTAGCCTTGAGCTAGTAGTAAGATCATTCTACACTCTATTTTATATCTTGTTTTGGTGGTTAAAGAATGATATAAGTTATTAATCATGAAGAACACTATGAATCTTGAACATGAAACTTAAACATAAGACTAAAAATATAAGAAATCAAGTTGTTTAAGTGTTGTTATTCTTGTTGATTGTTGATTGCTCATGTTATTGATGTTGATCATCATGTGATCTTGCTAGATAGTGATTAAAGACATAATCTAGCAAGATGAGAGGATGATTATGTTAAGATCAAAGTAATCATCCATATGTAAATCATGAACTTGAAGTGAAAATTGTTTTTCGTGTAAAATGATGATCAAAGTGAACATAAAGTCTTGTAAATCTATGATTTCAAGAATGATTTTTCAAGAAACCAAGTTAAAAATACAAGTTTTACCTAAGCTGGGTTCTTAAAGAGATTAACCACATTTTTAGTGGTTAAACAAGTGTAGAAATATATATGTAACAAGAAAAACTCAAGAAGAAACATTTTTAGAAAATCAATTTACAAGTTGTGAAGAACTAATTTCTTTAATAATGATGTTTTTAAATAAATAACCACACTTTAAAGAGTAACTAAGCTTACTAAACACACTAGTAAGTTACTACAAATTTTTGTAAACTTTCAAGTTCATGAAGTAGTGATTTATGCATGATTTTGGCAAATTGGTAAGTGTTGATTTGTTTATTGTTGATTGTGATGATTTATAAAAGAAAATGATATGCTTTGAAAGCATGAAAACCTCCATTTTTAAGGGCAACTATGGCAAAAAAATTTCTAGAAATTTAACACTTAGAAAAATATTCTTAAACAAATATTCACAAGTATATTTTAAACCATGAATTTTCATATAAAGTTTGTCATAATTTTTGTTACAAAAGTTATAAATATTGGAGGTTGGTTTTTGATAATAAAAATGACTAAATATGTATTTAGGAAATATATATTTAGATGTCACCTTGTGTGTGATTATTTGTATATTATGTGTATTAGTTATATTATTTTAGGACTTGAAATAATATAACTCAGCAAAATACCAAGAAATTACAATACAAAATATTACCAAAATTACAAGAATTTAATATACAAATTATACCCAAAATATTAGAAAAACCGAACATGGAATATAACTTACAAAAATATTCTGAAATTCAATTCATAAGTGTGTTTTGGTAATTAGTATTTTGGACACCAAAGGAACAAAAATATGATTTTTACAATTATTACAAAAATATATCATATTTTTGACAAGGAGAAAATATATTATTTTTGGGTAAATAAAAATATATATTTTCTTGAAATTATTAAGAAGATATTATTTTTGGGAGAAAATATATTTTCTTAAATAAACTTGGAACATATTATTTTTGGGTGAAAAATGGATTTATATATTTTCTAAGTTAAACTTGAAAATATTTTATTTTTGAGATTTATATGAAAATATAAATATTTTTGCCAAGGAAAAATTATAAATAATTTTTCTATGTAATATTTCTTAAAATATATATTTTGAGAATATATATTGATGGATTTTTATTAGATATATTATTCCGGAAAAATTAATACGAAAATTAAGTATAAGAATACTTAATAACTACAATAAAAATACGTATGCGCGTACGTATAGATATACCGGAATACGCCACCGATACTTGGCAAAAATACACAAGGTTAAAAATACAAGTATACATACCCCCCCCCATCCTTGGGAAATTACACATGTACAAGTGCATATACTTGTCAAGATAAACTATAGAGTGAATTTCAAGTTTTGTCCTTTATCTTTAGGCCACTTTGCAGGCGGTGTCCTTTATGTTTAAATTTGACGAGTTTTGTCCTTTATGTTTAAAAATCAAGCACGTTTTGTCCTTTGGGGCAAAACGCGCTTGATTTTTAAGGTCAAAACGTGCTTGATTTTTTAAACATAAAGGACAAAACGTGCTTGATTTTTAAACATATAGGGTAAAATGTGCTTGATTTTTAAACATAAAGGACAAAACTCGTCAAATTTAAACATAAAGGACACCGCCTGCAAAGTGGCCTAAAGATAAAGGACAAAACTTGAAATTCACTCTAAAGTATATTATTTTAACTATTATTCCATAATTTAATAAATATAATTTATATTTTAACAAATAATTATAACTTGGAATAATTTTGATGACACAATGAAACATAACACAAAGACATTAATTAATACTAAGTCAAGTCACGACCCGCTCGTCTAATAAACCGTGGTACGTTGTAGGTAATCGTGCATGCTATAGGAAGCTTTGAGTTACATTTGGAATCGAAGAACGCAAGATTGTGAGTTCATGTCCCCCTTTTCTTTTAAATGTTTTGTTTTATAACTTCGGGGGTGAAGTACATGTTACAAAATGTTTACAAACGATTACGATTGGTATAGTTAACTAAGGAAGGTACTGTTAGATCATGTGAATGGGTAGGCGCACACTTAAGACCATTAATCCTCATATTTGGACCGAGGGACATGAGTGATAGATCTATTTGGATGTAGCGAGCCCACACCCATGTGGACCGGGGTTTGGCCCATGAGGTGACTATGTCTTACAGCCGGAAGCCCGGTACAAAATCTGCTAGGTTTGAGCATTCCTACGCCGTTGCACACATGTTAATGGCCTTGCAAACCATTAATTGATCTGTTTCCTTGTTGCTTTCATACCGGGATTTACAAATACACACATACATACAATGATTTCAAAGGTTTATTCATGCACACAAACAAACACATGAACTCGCTAAACTTTTGTTGATGTTTTCAAACTACATGTATTTCAAGAAACTAAGTATGGATCTGGCGGGCGTTGGAAGTTTTCAAGGGTTGTTTGGAATAAAAGATGTCATCCGGTGTCTAAGGGTTTAGGGTTGTGTATCTTATCCTGGATAAGATGCATAGTCCAAAACCTAGTTTTTAGTAGTATCCATTGTCGAGTCCTTCTGGTACTCTAAAATAATTTAAATGGTTTGTAATTTTGATTTGAAGTCTACGTTTGGATTCTAAGACAATATTGTTTGTAATGTTTTTAAACTTAATCTATGGATGAACATCTATGGTTTTATCATATAGTTATTTGTTATGGTTGAATGCAATGATATTAAGCAAGTCACACATAAGCACGATTCCGCAAAAGTCAGGGTGTGACAGTTTGGTATCAGAGCTTCGATTGTAGCGAACTAGGATTCTTTCTCGAGTCTAGACTACAATCATTAGGGCTCTCACGAAAATATTTTTACAACATGTTTTCATTGCATACACAAAACGCCCAGATCCATGGAACAAACGTTTTACAAAGGAAAGACACGAAACACAATGCAAGGTCACAGTTGTGGTTTAGTCTGGGATAGACTAGGAAAGTTAGAGAAGGATTTCATGAGGAATCACGAGGATACATGATTTCATGATGCATTGTATTTGATTGCATGCTAAGTAATGGTGGTTGATATATGTGCATACGTTATGATTGCTATGTTACAGGCATTATGTCTTCATCCGAGAGCGGATTGTCCAACGCAGATGACCCTATGGCTGTTGGCTCCGATGACGAGATCGCACCAGAGCCGGAGATCTTTACATCAGATACTGAGAGCGACCCAGACATGCTATCAGACGACGAGGACGACTTTCAGCCGTTCGCGTTGCCTGACTTTGGAGATGACTTACCCCTTGCTGATGGTATTCCAGACGAGGATCCTTTTGTCATTCCCATTCCAGTCCATGATCATCTCATCATTGGTCATCCCGATGGTGAGCATATTGTGTCTCCGATCCTCGCTCATGTTCCTCTCATGGTCATCTCTCCTGAGGATTGGCCTTTTGATGATTTGTTTGATGATGGTTGATCTGTTTGTTGATGGTCCTCCTGATGATGCCCATGGTGATGGAGAGATAGACGAGGACGTTGTTGCTATTCCACTTCCTGAGATTCCTGTTATTGAGTTGTCCTCTGATTCTAGTTTGCACTCCGTTTCAGATTCCTTTGAGTCTGTGACGTCTTCAGCCTTGCAGGCGGTTGGATTACGGCGCTATGCCACTGATTCTGATGATGATACTGCGATGTCAGCTGCACCATCTCCTCCACACGACCCCGAGCCTGGTCCTAAGCTAGATCTTGCGCCTGTTGATCAGCCTGATGTTGCACCTGCTGATCCTGAGCCCATACCTGATCATGACCCTATTCCTTTTGGTTTACCAGACATTGAACCACTTATTCTTGAACCAGTTCCTGCACCTATTGACCCTCCTTTTGATGAGCCAGTTGTTCATCCACCCGCACCCACTGATGTTGCTCCTTTTCCCCCTATGGAGTCCGATGCCCATCGCACCGACTTACCTATAGTTTTCCTCCAGGACATCCCTGCACCCCGTCCTGGGGAAGGTACTTCAGGCCAGCAGCCTAGTCATTATCCTTATGCTTCAGCAGCTTTTCCACAGATCCCTCAGACTGCACTCTTTACTCCATTTACTTCTTCACCACTTGATGAGCCATTCCGATGGTTCCCACCGTATTCTATGCCGATTTCAGATCCCTATCATCCCTCTCAGTTTGTTGGCCATATACGGGATGAGTTACTTTTATCAATTCAGCTTCAGTTTGAGATTATGAGCCGCAGGATTTTGGAGCTTGAGCTGACTCCACGTCCCTTACCGTGTCCTTGTCAGCCTACTTTTGTTCCCCCACGTTCATCACCATCCCCATTTGCACATCCACCTGCTCCTCTTACTCCTTTTCTAGAGTTTGATGCTCGATTCCTTACGGTCAAGGAGGAGCTTGCGCATATGCGCAGCTTGCTTTTCTTTCCTCCACCTCCTCCTCCACCACCACCATCAGCATAGTGGTTTTTGGTTTTATGCAGATTGCATTACTTTTAGTGAGAGCATTACAATTGAGCAGAGGTTGCGAAGATTTTTGAAGATCACCTTTTGATTATATGACATTTGTGTAGTGACAGACTTATTGGGCAAGGGTAGTGTGACCCTGTGTCCCTTTTGATGTGATACTTTGTAAACAATATAACTATGGTCGATGATTAATGAAAGCTCAATCGTCATGTTCTCATTAAACATATTGTTGGATTACTTGCTTATGTTGTGATTATGTTGCTACCTGATTGCTTGCTATGATAAATGCTATTACATATACGTACTATATATTTATTATACGAATAAGACCTGACCTATCTGATCTTCTTCTTAGAAGATGTCTCCCCGAAGGAACACTCAATTGCCCACGACTGATGCAGAGCTACAGGAACGCATCTCACAGGCAATCGCACAACATGAGGCCCTTCGCTCCGAACACAGCGGAGGAACCTTAGGGAATAACCCACCTAACGGTAATGTTTAAGTCACCTAAGACACATTACAATATGTTTGGACATTCCATGTGTGCTTTGCTAATGTTTTTGTGAATGACGTTGCTCATGTACAGGCTGTACTTACAAGTAGTTTTTGGACTGCAAGCCTCTGAACTTCGACGGTACTGGAGGTGCCGTAACTTTTATGAGATGGACTGAGAAGATGGATTCTGTGTTGCGGATGAGCAAATGTGCGCCAGAGCATCAAGTTATGTACATCTATGGACTGTTCCAAGATGGAGCTCTGTCATGGTGGAACCTTCAGGTTCAGACTCTTGGCGAGGCTGCAGCGTATGCTTTGACTTGGGATGAGTTGAAACAGCTGATGCGAAAGAAGTATTGTTCGAGGGCAGAAATTCAGAAATTGGAAACTAAATTTTGGAATCTGAAGATGGATGGTCCTAAGATAGCTAAGTATGTGCAGAGATTCCATGATTTGTCTCGTGTTGTCCCCTACTTGGTAGAACCAGAGTTCAAGAGAATTGAACGTTTCATTTGGGGATTGGCGCCCCAGATTCTAAGCATGGTGATGACATCCAAGCCTCCAACCATCACTGAGGCAATTGACTTGAGCGTGGCACTGACAGAGGAAGCCCTTAGATTGGGAAAGTGCTCAATTTCTTAGACCAAGAAGAAGGAGACTCACATGGAGTCATCTGGAGAGAACAAAAGGAAGTTTTCGAATTTCAGGAAGGGTACCCAAGGAAACAACAACAATGCTAATAAGCAAAGAGATGCGAACCCACTAGCCGAGGTCAAGACTGGTGCTGCCAATGCTGAGAGCAGAGGAAAAGGGTATATGGGCACCCTGCCTAAATGTGATGTATGTCAGTTTCATCATGCTGGTCGATGCAGAGTTGGAAAGTATGAAACATGTGGAAAAGTTGGTCATTCTAAGGAAACCTGCTAGTATGGAAACGGACGTGGGAATGGTGGGCAAGGAGGAAATGGAAATGGTGATGGCAACCGTGGTGGAAACGGTTATGGGAACATAAACCAAGGTGGAAACAATAATCAGGGAGGTAATGGAAACCGGAATGGAAACGGAAATTAGGCGGGAAAAGGAAACCGCGAAGGAAATAATAACAACAATCAAGGGGGTAACAGAAACGGACGAGGCCAAGGTTGTTATGGCTGTGGTGATGTAGGGCACTTCAAGCGGGATTGCCCAAAGAATAACCAAGCTCGTGGAAGAGTTTTCAACATTGGAGCTAGGGAAGCTCGCCAAGATCCGAACGTAGTCACTGGTACGTTCCCTATTAATCAACATTTTGCATCTGTGCTATTTGATACCGGTGCCGACTATAGCTTCGTATCTCTAGAGTTTAAGAATATACTTGGTTTAGTAGCAAGTAAGTTAGATATCCCGTACTCGATAGAACTAGCTAATGGGAAGCTAGTAGAAGCTAATAAAGTGATTAGAGGCTGTGTTATAGAGCTTGGAGAGCGTGAGTTTTCGATAGATCTTCTGCCAGTTGAATTGGGAAGCTTTGACGTAGTAGTTGAGATGGATTGGTTGTCAAGTAATCGAGCTGAGATTGTATGCCCTGAGAAGGTTATCCGCATTCCGTTGGCGAATGAAGAGATGATCGTGATTCTTGGGGAGAAGCAGGATACGCCTCTACGGATTATCAATTGTTTGAAGGCACAGAGGTTTTTACGTAAAGGATGTGTTGCCTTCTTAACTCATGTCGTTGACAAAGAGGCCGAAGAACCGAAGCTGGAAGATATCCCTGTGGTAAGGGAATATCCTGAGGTCTTCCCCGAAGACTTGCCAGGATTACCGCCCCAACAACAAGTCGAGTTCCACATTGACTTGGTTCCAGGTGCCGCGCCTGTAGCCAAGGCACCTTATCGACTTGCGCCTTCAGAGATGCAAGAGTTATCAACACAACTTCAGGAATTACTGGATAAGGGATTTATAAGACCAAGCTTCTCGCCTTGGGGAGCTCCGATACTATTTGTCAAGAAGAAGGACGGTACTACCGGGAGTTGAACAAGTTAACCATCAAGAATCAGTATCCCTTGCCGAGAATTGATGACTTATTCGACCAACTTTAGGGTTCAAGTTACTATTCCAAGATCGATCTTCGATCAGGTTATCACCAGCTACGGATTCAGGAAGAGAGCATACCGAAGACTGCCTTCAGAACTTGTTATGGACATTACGAGTTTCTAGTGATGCCATTTGGTTTGACAAATGCACCGGCAGTATTTATGGATTTGATGAATCGAGTTTGCAAGCCATATCTCGATAAATTCGTGATTGTATTTATCGACAATACTTTGATCTATTCGCGGACGAAAGAAGATCATGAGCAGCACCTTAGAGCCATTTTAGAGCTGCTAAAGAAGAAGAAGCTCTACGCTAAGTTCTCGAAGTGCGAATTTTGGTTACGCGAAGTGCAGTTCCTTGGTCACGTGGTAAATGAAGATGGAATTCATGTGGATCCCACCAAGATCGAGGCCATTAAGAATTGGGAAACTCTGAAGATGCCAACCGAGATCCGACAGTTTCTGGGTTTAGCAGGTTACTATCGTAGGTTCATTGAGGATTTCTCCAAGATCGCTCAACCGCTGGCCTCCCTTACTCAAAAGGATAAGAAGTATGAATGGGGAGATAAACAAGAAGAAGCTTTTCAGCTGCTAAAGAACAAGTTTTGCGATGCACCTATATTATCCCTACCCGAAGGCACTGATGATTTCGTGGTATATTGTGACGCCTCGCGTCAGGGATTGGGCTGTGTGCTGATGCAGCGCCAGAAGGTTATCGCTTATGCTTCGTACTAATTAAAGGTCCATGAGAAGAACTACACCACACATGATTTGGAATTACGCGCAGTGGTGTTTGCTTTAAAGATTTGGCGGCATTATATGTATGGTACTCGCTGTACTATCTTTATAGATCACAAGAGCTTCAGCACATATTCGATCAGAAAGAGCTTAACATGAGACAACGACGATGGGTTGAGTTGTTAAATGATTATGACTGCGAGATTAAATATCATCCAGGAAAGGAGAATGTGGTAACAGACGCCTTAAGCCGAAAAGAAAGGATCAAGCCCATAAGGGTTAGGGCTTTGGAGATGATTATTAAGACAGATCTCACGTTGCGTCTTCGTGCTGCACAAAGAGAAGCTCTCAAGAAAGAGAACATTAAGGATGAATATCTCCGAGGAATGGAGAAGAAGTTGGTACCCAATGAGGAAGGAACCTTGTATTTTATGGGACGTATTTGGGTTCCGCTTTTTGGTGGCCCTGGAGAGGTTATTTGTGATGAAGCTCATAAATCGAGGTACTCGATCCATCCAGGATCGGACAAGATGTACCAAGATTTGAATGATTATTACTAATGGCCAAGACTTAAAGGTGATGTTGCTATGTACGTTGGAAAGTGTTTGACTTGTGCCAAAGTAAAGGCCGAGTATCAGAAGCCTTCAGGTCTTCTGCAACAACCAGAGATACCCATGTGGACGTGGGAGCAGATCTCTATGGATTTCATAACAAAGTTACCCAGAACTCCTAGAGGTCATGATACGATTTGGGTAATCGTCGACCCTTTGACAAAGTCTGCTCACTTCTTGCTGATCAAAGAGAAGGACAACACTGGTAAGCTAGCCGAGCTTTACCTAAGAGAGACAGTTGCACGTCATGGAGTGCCTATCTCAATTATATCAGATAGAGATGGATGGTTTGTGTCAAGGATTTGGCAATCCTTTCAGGAAGCTTTTGGTTCTCAGTTGAATCTGAGTACAGCTTTCCACCCGCAAACGGATGGTCAGAGTGAGAGAACGATTCAGACGCTCGAAGATATGCTACGTGCTTGTGTAATGGATTTAGGTGGTAATTGGGATACTCATCAGCCTTTGGTTGAGTTCTCCTATAACAACAGCTACCATAGAAGCATCCAAGCTGCACCGTTCGAGGCTCTCTGCGGATGTAAGTGTAGATCACCGTTATGTTGGGCAGATGCAGGAGATAGACAAATGGTTGGTCCCGAACTGGTCCAAGAAACGACAGATAAGATCATGCAGATCCGAGAGCGCATCAAGGCGACTCGTGATCGACTGAAGAGTTACGCGGATCAGAGACAAAAACCCTTGGAATTTGAAGTGGGTGATATGGTTTTGTTAAAAGTTTCACCTTGGAAAGGTGTGGCACGCTTTGGGAAGCGTGGTAAGTTAAACCCATGTTATATCGGGCCATTCAAGATTTTAGAAAGGGTTGGTACTGTAGCGTACAAGTTAGAGCTACCAGGAGAACTTAATGGTGTTCATGATACATTCCATGTATCTAATCTAAAGAAAAGCCCAACACAAGAGACAGTGGTCATCCCTGCGGACGAAGTTCACATTGACGACACCCTTCACTTTATCGAAGAACCCGTTGAGGTTACAGATTGGAAGGTTAACAAGACTCGGAGGAGTAGTGTTAAGCTTGTCAAGGTTCGATGGAATGCTCGTCACGGCCCAGAGTTTACTTGGGAGCGTGAAGACCGTATGAAAGCAAAGTACCCGCATTTGTTCCCCAACTCCCCTGCAGCTAATAGTAAAGCTTAAAATTTCGGGACGAAATTTTCTTAACAGGGGGAGAATGTGACAACTGTCAAAATTCCAGGTATCCGTACAATTATTAAACAGTAATTAGTGCATAATGACTGTGCTGATTTACAATTAGTGGCTTAAATTGCTTTCTGATGATTGCCATATACATACATGTGCATCACATATTGCATAATATCATATCATTACTGCATGCAAACTATATTGATTCAAATGATGCACGAAACACAGTTAGCACAGTTATCAGACAAATCAGAAAAATGCTGACGGAGTTCAGTACATAGACAGACATGGTATTGAGACACAGAATGTGCCAGAAACCAAGAGTTACACTAGTATAGTGTGTAGGAAAGTAAGGATCATAACACTGCCTTCCTAGAGATAGTTTAAGTGCCGGAAAGTGCCTAAAACTCACACAAACTGCAGAATTCTGCAGAAATCAGCAAAATTTAGCATTTAAACACTTTAATATTATGCAGAAACATGGTTAAATGGTCCAGAATACTTTCCTAAGTATCGGGAATCAAAACTGTCGCAAAAGGTAACATAAAGCACACTAAACTGCATAGTTTAGCACCTTAACAAACCGGTAACCAACCGAACAACCGGACACTACCCGAAACACCAAATTTTCACTAGAAGTATTGTTTTAACATTACCAAGGTAATCCTTACAACTCAACTAAGCACCCACCATCTTACGGTTTCAAGGTGGCCCCCACACCTTGATTTTATTTGCATTTTATAATAGATCTTGTCTAACTTTACTAAACACATTGCACACTAGATTATTCATTGTTGGGAGATTATAAGTGAAACCAAGAGATCATAACCTTCACATTTCTCACAACACACCACACTTGAAGCTCTCTCCCTCTCCCTCTTCACCTCTCGGCTGAACACACACCACCACACAACCACCATCATCAATCATCTTCCATCCAATCTCTACATATACAAAGGTGTAAGAAGGTGTATAAGGAAGCTTGGAGCTCTTGGAAGTTGAAGGACCACTCACATAAGCTTTTATCCACCTCATTTTCATCTAGTGATCATCCCTAGCCTTGAGCTAGTAGTAAGATCATTCTACACTCTATTTTACATCTTGTTTTGGTGGTTAAAGAATGATACAAGTTGTTAATCATGAAGAACACTATGAATCTTGAACATGAAACTTAAACATAAGACTAAAAATGTAAGAAATCAAGTTGTTTAAGTGTTGTTATGCTTGTTGATTTCTCATGTTATTGATGTTGATCATCATGTGATCTTGCTAGATAGTGATTAAAGACATAATCTAGCAAGATGAGAGGATGATTATGTTAAGATCAAAGTAATCATCCATATGTAAATCATGAACTTGAAGTGAAAATTGTTTTTCTTGTAAAATGATGATCAAAGTGAACATAAAGTCTTGTAAATCTATGATTTCAAGAATGATTTTTCAAGAAACCAAGTTAAAAATACAAGTTTTACCTAAGCATGGTTCTTAAAGAGATTAACCACATTTTTAGTGGTTAAACAAGTGTAGAAATATATATGTAACAAGAAAATCTCAAGAAGAAACATTTTTAGAAAATCTATTTACAAGTTGTAAAGAACTAATTTCTTTAATAATGATGTTTTTAAATAAATAAGCACACTTTAAAGGGTAACTAAGCTTACTAAACACACTAGTAAGTTACTACAAATTTTTGTAAACTTTCAAGTTCATGAAGTAGTGATTTATGCATGATTTTGGCAAATTGGTAAGTGTTGATTTGTTTATTGTTGATTGTGGTGATTTATAAAACAAAATGATATGCTTTAAAAGCATGGAAACCTCCATTTTTAAGGAGAAACTATGGCAAAATTTTTCTAGAAATTTAACACTTAGAAAAATATTCTTAAACAAATATTCACAAGTATATTTTAAACCATGAATTTTCATATAAAGTTTGCCATAATTTTTGTTACAAAAGTTATAAATATTGGAGGTTGGTTTTTGATAATAAAAATGACTAAACATGTATTTAGGAAATATATATTTAGATGTCACCTTGTGTTTGATTTTTTGTATATTATGTGTATTAGTTATATTATTTTAGGACTTGAAATAATATAACTCACCAAAATACCAAGAAATTACCATACAAAATATTACCAAAATTCCAAGAATTTAATATACAAATTATACCCAAAATATTGGAGAAACCGAACAAGGAATATAACTTACAAAAATATCCCGGAATTCAATTCATAAGTGTATTTTGGACACCAAAGGAACGAAAATATATCATATTTTCGACAAGGAGAAAATATATTATTTTTGGGTAAATAAAAATATATATTTTCTTAAATAAACTTGGAACATATTATTTTTGGGTGAAAAATGGATTTATATATATTTTCTAAGTTAAACTTGAAAAAATATTATTTTTGAGATTTATATGAAAATATAAATATTTTTGCCAAGGAAAATTATAAATAATTTTTCTATGTAATATTTCTTAAAATATATATTTTGAGAATATATATTGATGGATTTTTATTAGATATATTATTCCGGAAAAACTAATACGAAAATTAAGAATAAGAATACTTAATAACTACAATAAAAATACGTATGCTCGTACGTATAGATATACCGGAATACGCCACCGACACTTGGCAAAAATACACAAGGTTAAGAATACAAGTATACATACCCCCCCCCCCCCCCATCCTTGGGAAATTACACATGTATAAGTGCATATACTTGTCAAGATAAAGTATATTATTTTAACTATTATTCCATAATTTAATAAATAAAATTTAAGTTAAAATAATTATTATTTTAACAAACAATTATATAACTTGGAATAATTTTGATGACACAATGAAACGTAACTCAAAGACATTAATTAATACTAAGTCAAGTCACGACCCGCTCGTCTAATAGACCGTAGTACGTTGTAGGCAATGTTTTCAGAACCGGACCGGAGGTCGACCCGGTCGCCTTACGGGGTCATAGGTCGGACCGGTCCGACCGGTTCGACCGGATTTAAGACCCGGATTACGTCACAAATTATATAAATATATATATAAAATATAGTATAAACTAAACATAACAAAACTTATGTTTATAAACACTTTGGTATACTTTACATGTTTAATAAAGAGTTTAATTCAAAAATCAAACCAAAATGTTTAATTGCATTGGCAGGTGCGATTTGGGTATTATAAACACACAACAACAACAACAAAGCAAACCCATTTCTCTCTCTTAAAACTCATTTTCTTTCTGGTTTCAAACTCATTTCTCTCTCTCTCTTTAACACTCATCTTCAACAACTAGCCCAGAATCTAACTCACATTCACTTCCTTTAACATTCTTTTTCACCCATTTATGGTCTTTGTTTTATGTGAAAGAATTCTGTCGCAAAATGGATGAAAGAATGCTGGCTTTGGCACCCTCTGGTCGAGCTCTTG
Source organism: Helianthus tuberosus (assembly GCA_030545235.1). Classification (NCBI taxonomy): domain Eukaryota; kingdom Viridiplantae; phylum Streptophyta; class Magnoliopsida; order Asterales; family Asteraceae; genus Helianthus; species Helianthus tuberosus. The sequence goes on from CM060354.1 coordinate 64,277,420, forward strand.
GACAGATCCTCTTAATTCTACTCTTTTTTTACTTCTGTTTTTAAGTTTTTTGCTTTTAGATGTTATTGATCTTGTTGAATGTTGTGTGCATTGTGCTTGCTCTTGTGGAAACTTGCAAACTTTACCTTGATTTGTGGTCTTTTTATGTTTTACAGGCCCTCCATTAATAACCAGCCCGACTCTTACGTGACGACCCGCCGGCCCGACCGCCCGGTTCCCGGCCCGACCTCCGGATCAAGGCTGAAACGGGTTAAAGGGCTGAACCGGCCCGGTGGTGTTTCCGGATCCCGGCCGGACCGGTCCGACCGGCCGGCCCGGTTTTAAAAACGTTGGTTGTAGGTAATCGTGCACTCTAGAGGCAGCTTTGAGTTACATTTGGAATCGAAGAACGCAAGATTGTGAGTTCATGTCCCCCTTTTCTTTTAACTGTTTTGTTTTATAACTTCGGGGGTGAAGTACATGTTACAAAATGTTTACAAACGATTACGATTGGTATGGTTAGCTAAGGAAGGTACTGTAAGATCATGTGAATGGGTAGGCGCACACTTAAGACCATTAATCCTCATATTTGGACCGAGGGACATGAGTGATAGATCTATCTGGGTGTAGCGAGCCCACACCCATGTGGACCGGGGTTTGGCCCATGAGGTGACTATGTCTTACAGCCGGAAGCCCGGTACAAAATCTGCTAGGTTTAAGCCTTCCTACGCCGTTGCACACATGTTAATGGCCTTGCAAACCATTAATTGATCTGTTTCCTTGTTGCTTTCTTACCAGGATTTACAAATACACACATACATACAATGATTTCAAAGGTTTATTCATGCACACAAACAAACACATGAACTCGCTCAACTTTTGTTGATGTTTTCAAACTACATGTATTTCAGGAAACTAAGTATGGATCTGACGGGCGTTGGAAGTTTTCAAGGGTTGTTTGGAATAAAAGATGTCATCCGGTGTCTAAGGGTTTGGGGTTGTGTATCTTATCCTGGATAAGATGCATAGTCCAAAACCTAGTTTTTAGTAGTATCCTTTGTTGAGTCCTTCTGGAACTCTAAAACAATTTGAATAGTTTCTAATTTGGATTTGAAGTCTGCGTTTGGATTCTAAGACAATATTGTTTGTAATGTTTTCAAACATCTCTATGGATGAACATCTATGGTTTTATCATATAGTTGTTTGTTATGGTTGAATGCAATGATATTAAGCAAGTCACACATAATCACGCTCCCTCAAAAGTCACGGTGTGACATTTGGAGCATTCTCTGGAGCATCCTTGTCACACCCTGAGTTTTGCGGAAGCGTGATTATGTGTGACTTGCTTAATATCATTGCATTCAACCATAACAAGCATCTATATGTTAAAACCAAAGATGATCATCCATAGATAGTTTTAAAACATTTGAAACAACGTTGTCTTAAAATCCAAACACATACTTCATATTCAAAATACAATACCAACAAGTTTTAAGTTCCATAAGGACTTCACAAAAGACACTAACAACCTAGGTATTGAGCCATGTATCTTATCCAAAATAAGATACATAACCCATACCCTTCTACTTTGGATGACACCTTTTATTAGAAACATGACTTGTAAACTTCAACGCCCGCCAGATCCATACTTAATTTCCTGAAATACATGTAGTTTGAAAAACATCAACAAAAGTTGAGCGAGTTCATGTGTTTAGTATGTGTGCACGAATAAACCTTGAAAAACATTTGTAAGTATCTATATATGTACTTGTAAACCGGTATGAAAACAACAAGGAAACATATCAATTAATGTGTAGCTAATACATTAATATTTGTGACGTGATGCAGGAAGGCTCAATCCTAGCAGATTTTGTACCGGCCTCCGGCCGTAAGACATAGTCACCTCATGGTCCATCCTATGGGCTCATGAGCGGGGCTCGCTATACCCAAATAGATCTATCACTCATGTCCCTCGGTCCTACTACGAGGATTAATGGTCTTAAGCGTTATACCCACCACTCACATGATCTAGCAGTACCCGTCCTTAGCTAACCATACCATGTATAAACGTTTGTAAACACCTTGTAACATGTACTTCACCCCCAAAGTTATAAAACTGAACACAGTTAAAAGAAAAGGGGGACATGAACTCACAGTCTTGCGTTCTTCAATCAAATAACCCAAAGAATCTTCTCAATTGCACGACTACCTACAAACGTGATACGGTTTATTAGACGGGTGGGTCGTGCCTTGATCTTGGTCATAATTAGTGTCTTTGAGTTATGTTTCTTTGTGTTATCAATACTATTCTGAGTATATAATTATTCGTTAAAATAATAATTATTTTAACTTAAATTATATTTATTAAACTTTGGAATATTAGTTAAAATAATTTATTTTAACTTGTCACATAACGTACTTGTACATGTATAACTTCCCAAGGATGGGGTATGTATATTTGTATTCTCAACCTTGTGTATTTTTGCCAAGTGTTGGTGACGCATTCCGGTGTGTAATTATACGTACGAGAATATGTATTCTTATACTTAATTTTTGTATTAACCTTTCCGGAATAATATTTCTTATAAAAATACATCAATATATATTCTCAAAATATATATTTTAAGAAATATTGCATAGAAAAATTATTTATAATTTCTCCCTTGGCAAAAATATTTGTATATTCATATAAGTCCCAAAAATAATATATTTTCAAGTCTAACTTAGAAAATATATATAAACTTATTTTTCACCCAAAAATAATGTATTTCATGTTTATTCAAGAAAATATATATTTTCTCCCGAAAATATATATTTATCTTCTAATAATTCTAAGAAAAATATATTTTTACTTACCAAAAATAATATATTTTCTCCTTGTAAAAAATATGATATAATCTTGTAGTAATTGTAAAAATCATATTTTTGTTCCCTTGGTGTCCAAAACACTAATTACCAAAATATACTTATGAATTAACTTCCGGAATATTTATGTAAGTTATATTCCTTGTTCGGTTCCTCCAATATTTTGGGTATAATATGTGTATTTAATTCTTGGAATTTTGGTAATATTTTGGATTGTAATTTCTTGGTATTTTGGTGAGTTATATTATTTCAAGTCCTAAAATAATATAACTAATACACATAATATACAATTAATTACACACATAGTGACATCTAAATATATATTCACCTAAATACATATTTAGTCACTTTTATTTACAAAAACCAACCTCCAATATTTATAATTTTTGTAACAAAAATTATGGCAAACTTTGTATGAAAATTTATGGTGTAAAATATACTTGTAAATATTTGTTTAAAAATATCTTTCTGAGTGTTTAATTTCTAGAAAAATTTTGCCATAGTTTCCCCTTAAAAATGGAGGTTTTCATGCTTTCAAAGCATATCATTTTCTTTTATAAATCAACACAATCAACAATAAACCAACCAACAGTTACCAATTTGCCAAATTCTTGCATAAATTACTACTTCATGAACTTGAAAATTTACAACAATTGTAGTAACTTACTAGTGTGTTTAGTAGGCTTAGTTACCCTTTAAAGTGTGGTTGTTTAACTAAAAACATCATTTTTAAAGAAGTTAGATCTTCACAACTTGTAAATCATTTTTCTAAAAATGTTTCTTCTTGAGTTTTTCTTGTTAACTATATATTTCTACACTTGATTAACCACTAAAAATGTGGTTAATTTCTCTAAGAACCAAGCTTAGGTAAATCTTGTATTTTTAACTTGGTTTCTTGAAGAGTCACTCTTGAAATCATAGATTTACAAGACTTTATGTTCACTTTGATCATTATTTTACAAGAAAAACAATTTTCACTTCAAGTTCATACTTTACATTTGGATGATTACTTTGATCTTAACATAATCATCCTCTCATCTTGCTAGATTATGTCTTTAATCACTATCTAGCAAGATCATATGATGTTTAACATCATACACACAAATAGTCAACAATCAACAAGCCTAACAACACTTAACAACATGATTTCTTATGATTTTTAAGCTTATGTTTAAGTTTCATGTTCTTGTTCACTAGTGTTCTTCAAGATTAGTTACTTATATCATTCTTTAACCAACTTAATAAGAAGTAAAGTAGAGTTTAGATGTTCTTACTACTAGCTCAAGGCTAGGGATGAACACAAGAAGATGAAGATGATAAATGAGGTGGTTAAAAGCACTAGAGAGAGGTCCTTCAAGCTTCAAGGCCACCAAACTTCTTAACTTTGCCTCTTACACCTTAGGATATGCTTAGAATGGTTGTTGATGATTGAAAGATGGTGGTAGTGTGGTGGTTGATCATGGCTGTAGGTAGAGAGGGGGAAGAAGAATAGAGCTCAAGTGTTATGTGAATTAGAGAATGATGGGTATGATCCTTAGGTTAGACTTTATAACTTCCAACACATATATAATCTATTGGTTTATGTGTTTTAAATAAGGGAACACAATCTATTAATATAACAAAATAAAATCCACATGTGGGGGCCACATCATGGCCGTGTATAGGTGGGGGGGGGTCTAGACTAGGTTGCAATGGTTAGTTAGATATATAGTTGAAATCTAATGTTATAGTTAGGGTGTTTAGTTACTAGTATGTTATATAGTGTGTTATGATGTTTGGGGACCATAACTAGCTTGGTAATGTTAAAACAATGCTTCTAGTGAAAATTTGGTGTTTGGGTTAGTGTCCGGTTGTTCGGTTGGTTGCCGGTTCGTTAAGGTGTTAAACTACGCAGTTTTGTGTGCTTTATGTTACCTTTTGTGGCAGTTTTGATTCCCGACACTTAGGAAAGCATTCAGGACCATTTAACCATATTTCTGCATGATATTAAGTTGTTTAAATGTTGAATTTTGCTGAATTCTCCAGAGTTCTGCAATTCATGTGAGTTTTAGGCACTTTCCGGCACTTAAACTATCTCTAGGAAGGCAGTTTTATGATCCTTACTTTCCTACACACTATACTAGTGTAACTCTTGGTTTCTGGCTCATTCTGTATCTCAATACCATGTCTGTCTATGTACTGAACTCCGTCAGCATTTTTCTGATTTGTCTGATAACTGTGCTATCTTTGTTTCGTGCACCATTTGAATCAATAAAGTGTTGCATGTAATAACGATATGACATTTGCAATATATGATGCATAAGTATATGTGGTAAAAATAATCAAAAAACATTCATGTCATTAATTGTAATTTAGCACAGTCATTAAGCACTAATCATTGTTTAATAATTGTACGGATACCTGGAATTTTGACAGTTGTCACATTCTCCCCCTGTTAAGAAAATTTCGTCCTCGAAATTTAAACTACATTAACTCCTTAGGGTTTCGTTATGTGTGTATGGATATGAATAATACCAATGTGATTAACCACGAAACCGATACAAGACTTATTCGAATCAGGTGAATCCAGGTACATATTACAACAATAAGAAACCAGCGGTTAAAAGGTATGTGTTTCAGAATTTGATGTCAAAATATAAGAGACGTATAGATGTATAATCTGGTGTGACTTAGTTCACAAGGGTTCAATAAAAGAGGAGTTTTGACTGATAGAATTCCAAACGATTATTTACAATATGCAAATGAGTTCTAGAAACAATAACATCTGCTAGATGAACTCAGAATCATCAAGCTCAAATGTAATAGTGACATGAAAATGATCCGTCAACTTTCGAACAAATAAATGAATAAAATTAGTGTGTTGACATTATTAAATTGCGAGAATACACCGGAATGAAATACAACCAAATCTGGTGTATCATTGTCTTAATACATAATTGCAGTAAGAGTGTTTAAATGACAAGTCAAACAAAAGTATGTGTAGTTTCGTGTGAAACGATTGACCATGACTAGCACAAGCTGCAAGTTTGTACCGACACCACAAGGTGTCGTAATGAAATAATTCAATAATAGCGGTGACTGAACAAGTTCACCGCGTTTAAAATCAAATGAAAGTGTAGTGAAGCAAACCTGAAAATTTGATTCAAACGGCATCGTAGGATTTTTCAATTGAATATAGAACACCAAAGAACTACTGTTTCCGATCGAAGATGAAAAAGGCAATAAATACTGCAAGGCATTCGATCGATCATGAAAGAACCGTTAGGAGGTACACTGGAATATAAAATGAATTTATGTACCATTGTCTTAACACACGATTGTGTTAAGACTGCTTTAATCATGATAAAACAGAGCAGATTTAGAGCAAGTCAATAAATAAACAATTAAATCCGTGTACAAGATGCGTAAGCGAGAAAAGCACAAGCTGCAATTTAGTGAAAGCATCACCACAAGGTGTCGAAACCAACCAACGATTTAATGGAGTCGCAGACTGAACCAGTCTACTATGACTCTGAACAAAAGAAACACTTGCTAAAATGAATTTGAATATGATGCTTTCAATACATCATATGGTGTCTTGAATTGAATATGCGAAATGGACAAGTTCAAGCAATTGAACTTGGTTTCAGTGCAATCTGACAATAAATACATGTATCGACCAGGAAGTTTCGGCAATGTTACAAAGATGAACCAAGTATGTAACTCGAAGGAAAAGAAATTCCAAGAAGGTTTTGTTGACTCGATATCAAGGATTCGATACTTACAATAATGCAGATTACTCGGGATTCAAGGCAAAAACTGGATATAGCGAAATGATATTTGTAACTTTGATGACAACGATCATTAGTAGGGAAGCCACATGTGTAACAACGATTACATGTGTGTCATATGAAATGATCAAGTACCGAAACAAAGGAGTGTTCTCTTTAATGAAGAAAATTGTCGCGATTCAACTACCATTAAGAGGAGTAGAGAGGTAAAAATCTACTTGCTAGATGCAAAAGTGGGGATTTCAATATAAGAATTTCGAGTACTTCACCTGTTCGGTTAACTAAAATAGCATATATGACAGAATAATGGTGTTTGCTCGAGTTAATGGACGTGGTTCCTAAGTGATAACCTTTAATGAGCTTTGACATAAGTTCCCGAAGGTCCTAAGTACATGTTTCCTAGATTCTCAAAGTTTTGTATTCTGTGTATAACTGTTTTGTGTACCGTGCAGAAAGCACAACATTAGCGTATGCCTAAAAACAAATTTCTGACTCGGTGTTCTTCGGTATACTTTCTTCCTAAAATCCGCAGCTGGCTATAACCTGATCAAAGATCAATCTTAGAATAGTAGCTGGATCCTTGCAGTTAGTCGGATAAGGCACTAATCCTCGACAAGGGATACCGATTCTTGATGGTTGGCTTGTTCAGCTCCCGGTAGTCGATGCACCTTCGAAAGCTACCATCCTTCTCTTTTGACGAACAATCACTGGAGCTCCCCAAGGCGTGAAGCTCGGCCTTATGAACTCTTTGTTTAGGATCTCCTGATGCCGCATGGATAACTCTTGCATCTCTGAAGGTGCATGTCGATAGGGTGTCTTAGCTACAGGCGCGGCGCCTGGAATCAAGTCGATGTGGAACTCGACTTGTCGTTGAGGAGGTAATCCTGGCAAGTCTTCGGGGAAGACTTCAGGATATTCCCTTACCACAGGGATATCCTCAAGCTTCGGTTCTTCGTCCTCTTTGTCCACGACATGAGCTAGGAAGGCAACACATCCTTTGCGCAAAAACTTCCGTGCCTTCAAACAACTAATAGTTTGTAGAGGCGTATCCTGCTTCTCCCCGTGTATCACAATCATTTCTTCATTCGCCATCGGGATACGGATAATCTTCTCGTGGCAAACAATCTCTGCACGATTACTCGACAGCCAATCCATCCCAGCCACGATGTCGAAGCTTCCCAGTTCAATTGGTAGATGATCTATCGAAAACTCACGCTCTCCAAGCTCTATAACACAGCCTCTAATCACTCCTTTGGCTTCTACTAGCTTCCATTAGCTAGTTCTATCGAATATGGGATATCTAACTTACTCGCTACTAAACCAAGTATATTCTTAAACTCTAGAGATATGAAGCTAAAATAAGCACCAGTATCAAACAGCACAGATGCATAACGTTGACTAACAGAGGACGTACCGATAACCACGTTTGGATCCTAGCGTGCTTCCCTAGCTCCGATGTTGAGCACTCTTCCACGTGCCTGATTGTTTTTAGGGCAATATTTCCTGAAATGCCCTATGTCTCCACAGTTAAAACAACCTTGACCACGTCCTTGATCATCAGCATTTCCGCCTTGATAGTTGTTGTTGTCGTTGTTTCCTCCGCGATTTTCGCTACCATCTTGACCTCTATTTCCACGTCCAGTACCATGCCAACACGTCTCCTTGACATGCCCCACCTTGCCACAGTTATCACATTTTCCATATTTACATCGCCCGGTATGATGACGTCGACAATTGTCGCACTTAGGTAGGATACCCATGTGCTCTTTTCCCTTTTTGGCTTTGTTGATGTTATTCGCCCGGGTACCCTTCTTAAAATTGGTAAACTTCCTCTTGTTCTCACTAGATGACTCCTCATGAGTCACCTTCTTCTCCTCAGAGATTGAGAATTTTCCCAGCCTACCTACTTCTTCAGTGAGCGCGACACTTAAGTCAATAGCATTGGTAATCGTTGGAGGTTTAGATGCTGTCACCATGTTTAGAATCTGAGGTGCCAACCTGTGACACCCCAGGAAAACCAGGAAACCACACAACCTAACTAGCTTCCTCAGTACTTACGTGCTAAATTTCAGGACGAAATTTCTTTCAAGTTGGGGATGATGTGACAACCCGAGTTTTCAAGGTCCTTCCCGATACGTCACCTGTTTCATACTATGTTTTGTGATTCGTTGCATTGTAACTTGTGCACTGTAATTTGTTCATGTTTGCTAGATGTTGGTGTATTGTGTTATAGTTAGGTTAAATATTAAACTGTGGACTGTTTGACATATATTGGTGTGTGTTATTCTTATATGACGAAACATGGGAGTTTCATCACAACCCGCACTCGACGAAACCTAGCGGTTTCGTCATACTCATCCCGACGAAACCTTGGTGTTTCGCCACTATCATCACGACGAAACACTGGAGTTTCGTCCAGTGGAGTTTCGCCGTAATGGGCCTTTGGCCTATGTGAGGCCTAAAGGTGTTTAGGTTATAAGAACTGTGTATACGCATAAGTTACGTAAGTTGTTATTAGCGAAACCCTAGAGTCTCTCTCCCTATCCTCTGTGCGACGGTAGTACGAAACCTAGAGCCGTTCATTCCATCTTGACCTATCTCAACCTTTCGGTATCACAGTTAGTGTCAACCTTATTGATCGATGTAGTCGTGATGATGTAATGTTGTGTATGCTTAGGGCTTGATAAAATATTGAAACTGTTACATTGGGAATTTAATGAATTGTATGCGGTATTGTTTGTATAAGGGTTTTGATAGTTTAATTGATTAATCATTTGGATTAGAACTTGCAGTTGAGGCCCCTATGATTTGTATTCGTTCATGATTCACTGCTCATAGTTGATGTTCCTGTTTGATGTTTACAGTATATGTTATTAGCTGTTTCTGTATAATCAATGAATCGGTGATAGGATACGTGCATGATGATGATCTGTTAATCTAGGGTTTATGTTAGGGTTGTTTGATCGGTTTTGGTATTTGGGGGAGGTGTTTACGGGAATCACGGGAGTAGTTTAAGTCGACGTGTGAAGCTGTTAACATCGTCGACGAAACTCTTGGGAGTTTCGCCACTTATGTTGTCGACAAAACTCTTGGGAGTTTCACCACTTGTATGTCGACGAAACTATTGGGAGTTTCGCCATCTATATGTCGACGAAACACCTTGGTGTTTCGTCACCCAATTGATCGACGAAAGACCTTGAGGTTTCGTCGCCCTGAATGTCACCACATCAACAAACTGTGGTCTAGAATGTGCATGGTAATGTATGAATCTGTTACTGTCTGTTGTTGACTATTACTGATTGTTGTTGTCTGTTAGTTATGACTGTGGAAACCTGAGTTGATTTGAATAGCACACTTAACTACTGATTTCTATTGTGAATCATGCATGAGAATAGTGGAGTCGTATGAACTTGAATAACTGTTAAGATGTTCGAATGCACACTGTGATTGTATATGATATGTGAACCTTGTGAATGTAAACTGATTACGTATGTATGCATACTATAGGCTTTGACTGATTAACTGTGAACAGGTAACTTAATAAACCAAGCAAACCAAGGTGAGTTCACACTTTCTACAAGGCATGGGATTCCCGGTGGTTGGGAATGGGTAAAGGATTTAATTGGAAACTGCGTGATCTCCTGGTTTGGAACACGTACTACATCCTCTTTATTGAAGGGTGATAACATGTACTAAGGATTTAATCAGAAACTGCGTGATCTCCTGGTTTGGGGACACGTACCACATCCTCTTTATTGAAGGGTGATAACATTGATACTAGACCAAAAACTCTATCATTAAGTCCCTCATTTTTATATCGACTTAATCGCCTGGCCAATGGCGAGCGGGTCATCAGTTAGATAGCGCTATTTAGGTTTGACAAGCCTTACACCGTGCCGCAGAGGGCGGGAATGAACTAATGGATCTGGGCACGTCAATGATGATAGACATTGACGCTAGGGCACCAACCTACTTCAGGCAGTAGTCGATATGGTAATGGGTCTAGTGGTTAACATGGGGAAGCCCCCCACTGGTTATGGTTTGGGAAATAAGGAATTGGTTAACTCATGGTTTACGAATGAACTTATGGTTTTGGAACAACTTTAAAACGAACACCCAACAGTGAACTTGCTCAACTTTGTTGTTGACTCGTTGTTACATGCCTTGCAGGTCGTTAGATGCTTAGCTGGAGTTTGAATGGGAGCAGGAGTCGTTGTGGGACATGGACTGTTGAGTTTCATGTTAAACTTAATGAACTTATGACTTATGTTTTGGTTTTAAACTTTATGCTTCCGCTGATAACTTGAACTCACTTTATTCGTTTTGGACACCAATTATATTGTGTGGTTGGACTTTTATTTAATTAATTGTAATGTTCAATATGATTGGTGGCTTGATCCTGGTCATGTCACGCCTCCTGCGGTGATACTCCGGACGTGGATTTTGGGGGTGTGACAGATTGGTATCAGAGCCATTGATTATAGTGAACTTGGTTTTATAAAGGGAAAAGCTTTTTGACAAAACCAGACTATAACCTGTACAGTGCTCAACGATCCACAACGACGCTTCGCTTCACGTGCAAGACTCAACACTATAGGTGATATGGTTTATATTTACATTGCATGTCTATTAGTTTGCATAGTGCATTGTTCATGGTATGCTTAGTAACGTAACGGCTGTTGTTTGAAACCCATGTGTGCTTATTCCCTTCTGTCATTCCATACTTACGCACTTTCGCGACACCTTTCTCACTTATGTTTGCTTCAATGTGAAGATCATGAGTGGACGACTCAACTTAACTAAATCCCAGCTGACGGCTCTAATCAATGAACGAGTTGCTGAGGCACTTGCAGCAGCCTAAGCAGGAGGTATCACCTGCCATTCCGACCTATCCTAGGATGTTTGAATCCTACTTTTGTGACCCTACTCTCGTGCTTAATTTTGTCCTTTCTTGCTCTCGCGACAGGTCAACCTGCTCAGCCTCCTGTGTGTACGTTCAAAACCTTCATGGATTGCCGACCCAGTACCTTCAACGGCACGGAAGGAGCTGTGGGTCTTCTCCACTGGTTTGAGAAGATCGAATCCGTTTTCGAGATGTGTGAATGCCCTGTAGCTCGTAGGGTGAAATTTGCTACTGGAACACTTGAAGGCGGTGCATTAACTTGGTGGAACGCACAGGTCTAAATGCTAGGGTTGGCAGCTGCTAATGCCACCCCATGGAACGACTTTAAAGAGCTGATCAAAGATGAGTACTGTCATCTTGACGACATTCACAAGCTAGAGGTGGAGTTTTACAACCTAAAGATGACGGGGTCTGAAATCGAGGTGTATATGAAGAGATCAAATGAACTAGCTGCCTTGTGTCCTACTATGGTAGATCCTCCTGTCAAACGTATCGAGCTGTACCTCAAGGGTTTGGTGCCAGAGATTCAGCAAGTTATACGACTGTCCCACCGTCTCACTGATCAGGCAGTTGAGCAGAACAAGCTGCCTAAGCGTATTAGTGCTACTACTACTTCAGATGCTCCTAGCGACAACAAGCGCAAATGGGATGGAAATTCAAGCAAAGGCTCCACTTCTGTTCAGTCCCAGTCTCAGCAGCGAAGAACTGACGACTACAAGAGCCCTGGTCAACAATCCTCTGGTAGTCAAGGTCAGAGTGGATACAAGGGAAATCACCCCAAATGCAATCGTTGTGGCTTTCACCACAGCGGACCGTGCACTAAGGGCAACTGTCAGATGTAACAAACATGGCCATACGGCTAAGGATTGCAGGAGCCTCTATCCTGCAAATCAGAGATGACAGCAACATCAACAGCAGGGTAACAACAAAGGATGTTTTCAGTGTGGTGCTGAGGGCCACTTCAAGAGAGACTGTCCACAGCTGAACCAGAATCAGAACAACAACAACCAGGGAAATGGAAACAATGGGGGTAACAATGATGGCAATGGTGCCAGGGGACGTGCTTTTGTGATTGGTCAGGGTGACGCAAGGAACGATCCCAACGTTGTGATGGGTAAGTTTCTACTGGATGACTTCTTTATTTCAGTTTTATTTGATTCGGGTGCTGATACTAGTTACGTGTCTTTAAAAGTTAGTCAGATGCTTAAGCATGCTCCAACACTTTTGAACACCAAGCACATTGTAGAACTAGCAAACGGTAAAAGCCTTGAGGCCACACACATAGTTAAGGGTTGTAATCTTCTTCTTGCTGGTCAGACCTTCTCTATCGACCTTATCCCCATCGTTCTTGGTAGCTTCGACATCGTCATTGGGATGGACTGGTTATCCCAACATCAAGCAGATATTCTTTGCAAGGAGAAAATTGTCCGCATCCCTCGTTCTGGTGAAGAACCTCTCGTGGCTCGTGGCGACAAGGGTGGTGCGGTAGTGGGCATCATCTCTTTCCTTAAGGCCCAGAAGTTCTTACGAAAGGGCCACACAGCTATTCTAGCCCTCGTTACTGACACCTCAACGAAAGAAAAGAAGATAGAAGATATTCCGATTGTACGTGACTTTCCTGAGGTATTTCCTGAGGAATTACCTGGTCTTCCGCCTCATCGCCAAGTCGAATTTCAAATCGAGCTAGCTCCTGGAGCTACACCAATAGCTCGTGCACCTTATCGATTAGCTCCGTCAGAACTAGAAGAGCTATCCACACAACTACAAGAGCTCTTGGACAAGGGTTTCATTCGTCCTAGCTCTTCGCCCTGGGGAGCCCCAGTCTTGTTTGTGAAGAAGAAAGACGGTACCTTCCGAATGTGTATTGACTATCGCGAACTCAACAAGGTGACCGTGAAGAATCGTTATCCTCTCCCGCGTATTGATGACCTATCCGGCCAGCTGCAAGGGTCGAGCTTTTACTCTAAGATTGATCTGAGATCGGGCTATCATCAGCTGAGAGACCGAGATGAGGACATCTCCAAGACAGCATTTAGAACTCGTTACGGACACTAAGAGTTTCTGGTCAAGCCTTTCGGATTGACGAATGCACCTGCAGTCTTCATGGATCTTATGAACCGAGTGTGCAAACCTTACTTGGATAAGTTCGTTATAGTTTTTATCGACGACATCCTGATCTATTCTAAGAGTCAGGAGGAACATGAGCATCATCTGCGACTTCTGCTGGAACTTCTGCGAGCAGAACAACTTTATGCAAGTTTTCAAAATGCGACTTTTGGCTTCGTGAAGTCCATTTCCTAAGCCACGTGGTAAACGAGGAGGGGATTCATGTTGATCCATCCAAGGTTTACTCGATCAAGAACTGGCCTGCACCCGGTACACCAACCGAAATCCGCTAATTCTTAGGTTTGGCGGGTTACTACAGAAGGTTTATCAAGGATTTCTCCAAGATTGCGCAAACTCTCACTTCACTAACTCAGAAGGGTATCACCTATCGTTGGGGTGATGCACAGGAATCCGCGTTTCAGCAACTGAAGTAGAAACTTTATAGCGCATCTATTCTCTCGTTACCTGAAGGCACCGATGATTTCGTGGTTTATTGCGACGCGTCGATCCAAGGACTTGGTTGTGTGTTGATGCAACGTGAGAAAGTCATTGCTTATGCATCATGCCAACTTAAGGTTCACGAAAGGAACTACACTACTCACGACTTGGAGTTGGGAGCAGTGGTATTTGCTCTTAAGATATGGAGACATTACCTGTACGGTACCAAGTGCACTATTTACACCGATCACAGGAGTCTCCAGCATATCTTCGATCAGTAGGAGTTGAACATGCGACAGCGTCGATGGGACGAACTTCTGAATGATTATGAGTGCGCGATCAAGTACCATCCGGGCAAAGCCAATGTTGTGGCTGATACCCTCAGCCGCAAAGAAACTAAACCTAAACATGTATGTGCGTTACAGCTTACCATTCACTCCAATCTTCTCGCCCAAATTCGTGATGCTCAGGTCAAAGCATTGAAAGCAGAGAACATCAGGGCTGAGTCCCTGCGAGGATCGAAGAAACGGTTAGAACAAAAGGAAGACGGTGCTTACTACGTGGCAGGGCGCATCTGGGTTCCTTTTTACGGTAATCTACATGAACTTGTGTTGGATGAAGCACACAAGTCTCGTTACTCAGTACATCCTGGTTCTGATAAGATGTACCACGATCTCAAAGCTACGTATTGGTGGCCTAGTATGAAAGCCAACATAGCAACCTACGTTAGTAAATGCTTGACTTGTGCAAGAGTCAAGGTTGAATACCAGAAACCATCCGGCCTACTTCAACAACCCGAGATCCCGACATGGAAATGGGAGCAAATTTCCATGGACTTCGTTACTGGCGTACCTAGATCTCAACGAGGAAATGCTACCATTTGGGTGATAGTGGATCGACTGACAAAGTCTGCACACTTTCTGGCTATCAAGGAAACGGATAAGTTTTCTACTCTAGCAGACATTTATTTGAAGGAAGTAGTCTCGAGGCACGGGGTGCCAACCTCCATCATATATGATCGTGACGCGCGTTTTACCTCTGAATTGTGGCAAGCGATGCACAAGTCCTTTGGCTCACGTTTAGATATGAGCACAGCGTATCATCCACAGACGAATGGGCAAACTGAACGCAACATCCAAACTCTTGAAGACATGCTTCGGGCATGTGTAATCGACTTTGGTAACGGATGGGAAAGGCATTTACCATTTGTGGAGTTTTCGTATAACAACAGTTACCACACCAGCATCCAGGCTGCTCCGTTCGAGGCATTGTACGGACGGAAATGCCGATCACCCTTATGCTGGGCGGAAGTTGGCGACAGCCAAATCACTGGCCCAGAACTCGTGGTAGACACAACAGAGAAGATTGCTCAAATACGACAACGAATGGTGGCAGCTCGTGACCGTCAGAAAAGCTATGCTGATAAGCGCAGGAAACCGCTCGAGTTCCAGGTTGGGGATCGAGTGCTACTTAAAGTCTCACCTTGGAAAGGTGTAGTTCGTTTTGGTAAACGAGGCAAACTCAACCCGCGATATGTTGGACCTTTCAAAATCACTGAGAGAATAGGCAAGGTCGCCTATAGACTGAATCTACCCGAAGAACTCAGCGGAGTTCATAACGTATTCTATGTGTCAAATCTGAAGAAGTGTCTGTCAGATGAGACCCTCATAGTTCCTCTCAAGGAACTTACCATCGACGATCAGTTGCAAACCATCGAGGAACCTGTAGAGATTACAGACCGAGACGTGAAGGTTCTCAAGCGTACCAGGATACCCCTTGTTCGAGTTCGTTGGAACTCCCGTCGTGGCCCAGAGTACACCTGGGAACGAGAAGACCAAATGAAACACAAGTATCCCCAATTGTTCGAGAAAAGTGAAACCACTACTGAGGCTGAAGCTACTGCGGAATTTCGGGAAGAAATTCCAAACCAACGGTGGGATGATGTGACACCCCAGGAAAACCAGGAAACCACGCAACCTAACTAGCTTCCTCAGTACCTACGTGCTAAATTTTGGGACGAAATTTCTTTCAAGTTGGGGATGATGTGACAACCCGAGTTTTCAAGGTCCTTCCCGACACGTCACCTGTTTCATACTATGTTTTGTGATTCGTTGCATTGTAACTTGTGCACTGTAATTTGTTCATGTTTGCTAGATGTTGGTGTATTGTTTTATAGTTGGGTTAAATATTAAACTGTGGACTGTTTGACATATATTGGTGTGTGTTATTCTTATATGACGAAATATGGGAGTTTCATCACAACCCACACTCGACGAAACCTAGGGGTTTCGTCATACTCATCCCGACGAAACCTTGGTGTTTCGCCACTATCATCACGATGAAACACTGGAGTTTCGTCCAGTGGAGTTTCGCCGCAATGGGCCTTTGGCCTATGTGAGGCCCAAAGGTGTTTAGGTTATAAGAACTGTGTATACGCATAAGTTACGTAAGTTGTTATTAGCGAAACCCTAGAGTCTCTCTCCCTATCCTCTGTGCGACGGCAGTACGAAACCTAGAGGCGTTTATTCCATCTTGACCTATCTCAACCTTTCGGTATCACGGTTAGTGTCAACCTTATTGATCGATGTAGTCGTGATGATGTAATGTTGTGTATGCTTAGGGCTTGCTAAAATATTGTAACTGTTACATTGGGAATTTTGTGAATTGTATGCGGTATTGTTTGTATAAGGGTTTTGATAGTTTAATTGATTAATCGTTTGGATTAGAACTTGCAGTTGAGGCCCCTATGATTTGTATTCGTTCATGATTCACTGCTCATAGTTGATGTTCCTGTTTGATGTTTACAGTATATGTTATTAGTTGTTTCTGTATAATCGATGAATCGGTGATAGGATACGTGCATGATGATGATCTGTTAATCTAGGGTTTATGTTAGGGTTGTTTGATCGGTTTTGGTATTTGGGGGAGGTGTTTACGGGAATCACGGGAGTAGTTTAAGTCGACGTGTGAAGCTGTTAACATCGTCGACGAAACTCTTGGGAGTTTCGCCACTTATCTTGTCGACGAAACTCTTGGGAGTTTCACCACTTGTATGTCGACGAAACTATTGGGAGTTTCGCCATCTATATGTCGACGAAACACCTTGGTGTTTCGTCATCCAATTGATCGACGAAAGACCTTGAGGTTTCGTCGCCCTGAATGTCACCACATCAACAGACTGTGGTCTAGAATGTGCATGGTAATGTATGACTCTGTTATTGTCTGTTGTTGACTGTTAATGATTGTTGCTGTCTGTTAGTTATGACTGTGGAAACCTGAGTTGATTTGAATAGCACACTTAACTACTGATTTCTATTGTGAATCATGCATGAGAATAGTGGAGTCGTATGAACTTGAATAACTGTTAAGATGTTCGAATGCACACTGTGATTGTATATGATATGTGAACCTTGTGAATGTAAACTGATTACGTATGTATGCATACTATAGGCTTTGACTGATTAACTGTGAACATGTAACTTAACAAACCAAGCAAACCAAGGTGAGTTCACACTTTTTACAAGGCATGGGATTCCCGGTGGTTGGGAATGGGTAAAGGATTTAATTGGAAACTGCGTGATCTCCTGGTTTGGAACACATACTACATCCTCTTTATTGAAGGGTGATAACATGTACTAAGGATTTAATCAGAAACTGCGTGATCTCCTGGTTTGGGGACACGTACCACATCCTCTTTATTGAAGGGTGATAACATTGATACTAGACCAAAAACTCTATCATTAAGTCCCTCATTTTTATATCGACTTAATCGCCTGGCCAATGGCGAGCGGGTCATCAGTTAGATAGCGCTATTTAGGTTTGACAAGCCTTACACCGTGCCGCAGAGGGCGGGAGTGAACTAATGGATCTGGGTACGTCAATGATGATAGACATTGACGCTAGGGCACCAACCTACTTCAGGCAGTAGTCGATATGGTAATGGGTCTAGTGGTTAACATGGGGAAGCCCCCCACTGGTTATGGTTTGGGAAATAAGGAATTGGTTAACTCATGGTTTACGAATGAACTTATGGTTTTGGAACAACTTTAAAACGAACACCCAACAGTGAACTCGCTCAACTTTGTTGTTGACTCGTTGTTACTTGCCTTGCAGGTCGTTAGATGCTTAGCTGGAGTTTGCATGGGAGCAGGAGTCGTTGTGGGACATGGACTGTTGAGTTCCATGTTAAACTTAATGAACTTATGACTTATGTTTTGGTTTTAAACTTTATGCTTCCGTTGATAACTTGAACTCACTTGATTCGTTTTGGACACTAATTATATTGTGTGGTTGGACTTTTATTTAATTAATTGCAATGTTCAATATGATTAGTGGCTTTTTCCTGGTCATGTCATGCCTCTTGCGGTGATACTCTGCACGTGGATTTTGGGGGCGTGACACAACCCCCAGATAAAACGTTCGATCCACTTAAACTTTGGTTCCACCAGATATGGAACAACTCGCGATAAATCATGAAATCTCTGCACATACTCAGCTATCTTTGAACCTTCCATTTTCAAGTTCCAGAATTCAGTTTCCAACCTCTGGATTTCTGCCCTCGATCAATACTTCTTACGCATCAGCTCTTTCAGTTCGTCCCACGTCAAAGCATACGCAGCAGCTTCGCCCAGCGTCTGGACCTGAAGATTCCACCATGACAATGCTCCATCTAGAAATAGTCCAGAAATGTACGTGACTTGTTGCTCTGGAGGACATTTTCTCAATCGCAAAACTGAATCCGTCTTCTCAACCCATCTCACAAAAGCTACAACACCCCCAGTGCCGTCGAAATCCTGGGGCTTGCAGCCCAAGAACTGTTTGTAGGTGCAGCCTGCTACATAAGCAACATTATTCACATAAGGCATTAGCAAAGCACACTTGGAAATGTCCAAACGTTTTGTAATGTGTCTTAAGTGACTAAACATTACCATTGGGTGGGTTATATCCTGAGGTACCTCCGCTGCGTTCGGAGCGAAGGGCCTCATGCTATGCGATGGCCTGTGAGTTTGCGCTCTTGTAATTCCGTCTCTGTCGTCGGCAGGGGGTTGTTGGTATCTGTGTTCCTTCGAGGCGACATCTTCTAAGAAGAAGATCGGATATGTCAGGTCTTATTTGATATGTAAATATATAGTCGTCCAAAGGTCGTATGTACATGTATATATAAGCATTCATCATAGCAAGCAATCATGCAGCACATAATCATAGCACAACATGTAAATCAGCAAAGTGTTTAGTGATTACATGACGACTGAGCTTTCACTAGTTACCGACCACAGTTACATTGTCTACAAAGTATATCACATCAAAAGGGACACAGGGTCACACTACCCTTCTCCAATAAGTCTGTCAATATACCAAAAATCACGTGGTCAAAAGTGGTCTTCAAAAGTCTTCACAATCTCGGCTTAATAGTAGTGCTCTCACCAAAAGTAATGCATCTGCATAAGACCAAAAACCTACTGCACTGTTGGCGGAGGTGGAGAAGGGAAGAAAAGCAAACTGCGATCATGTGCGAGCTCCTCCTCGAGCTCGTTTTCTTTTATAAATATTTGTTTAAAAATATCTTTCTGAGTATTTTGCCATAGTTTCCCCTTAAAAATGGA
The DNA here is from genome assembly GCA_030545235.1 of Helianthus tuberosus. Taxonomy (NCBI): domain Eukaryota; kingdom Viridiplantae; phylum Streptophyta; class Magnoliopsida; order Asterales; family Asteraceae; genus Helianthus; species Helianthus tuberosus. Next base: position 64,297,084 of record CM060354.1, read on the forward strand.
GGTTTTCATGCTTTCAAAGCATATCATTTTCTTTTATAAATCAACACAATCAACAATAAACCAACCAACACTTACCAATTTGCCAAATTCATGCATAAATTACTACTTCATGAACTTGAAAATTTACAAAAATTTGTAGTAACTTACTAGTGTGTTTAGTAGGCTTAATTACCCTTTAAAGTGTGGTTGTTTAATTAAAAACATCATTTTTAAAGAAGTTAGATCTTCACAACTTGTAAATCATTTTTCTAAAAATGTTTCTTCTTGAATTTTTCTTGTTAATTATATATTTCTACACTTGATTAACCACTAAAAATGTGGTTAATTTCTCTAAGAACCAAGCTTAGGTAAATCTTGTATTTTTAACTTGGTTTCTTGAAGAATCACTCTTGAAATCATACATTTACAAGACTTTATGTTCACTTTGATCATTATTTTACAAGAAAAACAATTTTCACTTCAAGTTCATGCTTTACATTTGGATGATTACTTTGATCTTAACATAATCATCCTCTCATCTTGCTAGATTATGTCTTTAATCACTATCTAGCAAGATCATATGATGTTTAACATCATACACACAAATAGTCAACAATCAACAAGCCTAACAACAATTAACAACATGATTTCTTATGATTTTTAAGGTTATGTTTAAGTTTCATGTTCTTGTTCACTAGTGTTCTTCAAGATTAGTTACTTATATCATTCTTTAACCAACTCAATAAGAAGTAAAGTGGAGTTTAGATGTTCTTACTACTAGCTCAAGGCTAGGGATGAAGACAAGAAGATGAAGATGATAAATGAGGTGGTTAAAAGCACTATAGAGAGCTCATTCAAGCTTCAAGGCCACCAAGCTTCTTAACTTTGCCTCTTACACCTTAGGATATGCTTAGAATGGTTGTTGATGATTGAAAGATGGTGGTAGTGTGGTGGTTGATCATGGCCGTAGGTAGAGAGGGTGAAGAAGAAGAGAGCTTAAGTGTTGTGTGAATTAGAGAATGATGGGTATGATCCTTAGGTTAGACTTTATAACTTCCAACACATATATAATCTATTGGTTTATGTGTTTTAAATAAGGGAACACAATCTATTAATATAACAAAATAAAATCCACATGTGGGGGCCACATCATGGCCGTGTATAGGTGGGGGGGGGGGGGTCTAGACTAGGTTACAATGGTTAGTTAGATATATAGTTGAAATCTAATGTTATAGTTAGGGTGTTTAGTTACTAGTATGTTATATAGTGTGTTATGATGTTCGGGGACCATAACTAGCTTGGTAATGTTAAAACGATGCTTCTAGTGAAAATTTGGTGTTTCGGGTAGTGTCCGGTTGTTCAGTTGGTTACCGGTTCGTTAAGGTGCTAAACTACGCAGTTTTGTGTGCTTTATGTTACCTTTTGTGGCAGTTTTGATTCCCGACACTTAGGAAAGCATTCAGGACCATTTAACCATATTTCTGCATGATATTAAGTTGTTTAAATGCTGAATTTTGCTGAATTCTGCAGAATTCTGCAGTTCATGTGAGTTTTAGGCACTTTCCGGCACTTAAACTATCTCTAGGAAGGCAGTTTAATGATCCTTACTTTCCTACACACTATACTAGCGTAACTCTTGGTTTCTGGCTCATTCTGTATCTCAGTACCATGTCTGTCTATGTACTGAACTCCGTCAGCATTTTTCTGATTTGTGTGATAACTGTGCTATCTTTGTTTCGTGAACCATTTGAATCAATAAAGTGTTGCATGTAATAACGATATGACATTTGCAATATATGATGCACAAGTATATGTGGTAACAATAATCAGAAAACATTCGTCATTAATTATAATTCAGTACAGTCATTAAGCACTAATCATTGTTTAATAATTGTACGGATACCTGGAATTTTGACAGTTGTCACATCCTGATCATTAAGGAAGCTCTCTTAAGTTAAATCTTCGTGCTAAGGACCCTTGTTAGTGTTCTTAGCGTCTGTAGTTAAGTTTTTATTAGTTTAAGGACCGAAAGTCAAAGATAGAGTATTCTGCTTTGACTTTTAATTTAATCAAAATCGGTCTAGCCATTATTCGAATTGAAAGTGGCTATGTGTTGGTAATTAAGTAGGTGATAATCCCTCAAAAGGCACCTCCTAATTATCACGTTTGCTTAGTCAATTGTCGGGTCAAAGTAATGAACAGAAAAGTCAAACGAGTCAGTTTTTATAAAATTTTTCATAACTGATAGTGTAGAAGCTATAAAATACGTTTTATCACTTAAATAACTTGGTAAATAATATAAGAACATGTTTAGACATGTTCAACCCGACAATTCTGAGTTTAGGCTCGGTTCGCAACCGAATGTCGCAAAAGTTGACTTTTGCTTTGACTTTCAGTTCTGATCCGATTTAGCTTAGTTTCTTTGTGCCTTAGGGTTCCTTTGTGACCATATTATATGTTAGTATAACCCTCTGAGGTTATACTTTATGGTCCCTTAGAAATCATAGATCATTTGTATGTTTCCGTTATTTGCATAAAAATTGACTATTATACCCTTATGTTATAAAAACGAGATTTTTGAAAACGTGAGAGGACAAATAGCTTTATTACTGATATATAAGTATGTCAAATAAATTCAGCATCAGTTTCTAGTCTCAAACTAAAGTTATGCAAGATATCGTAAAATGAAACTTTTGTTAATTAAATTACATTTTTCGCATAAATCATGTTTAAACCCAAATCTTGGCACCAAACTCATTACCTACTGTTTTGATATTATTTTTAGGGATTTTTTTGAATTTTTGGTCAGATTATAAACTGACCATATCATTGAGTTCTCGTATAATTCGATAAATAACGATAATACCTTTTTGTTAAAAAAATAAGATTAACATATGAATATCATGCCAAACTTTTTCTTACTGATGTTATATGTTAAATAAAATATTTTAAACATTAAAGGCTGATCAAAATCTCAAATTTTCATAAACATCTCAAATATCGTCAATTATCGACTTTTACGCAAATTAGGCGCATAATATGGTTTAAAACCATATTTAACACCTAAGACTTGTTACCTACTGATTTTATAAATAAATTTTAATACTTTAACAGTAAGTATAAGTCTTGAACTCAGATTTCCAATTTTGTCCTTAAAACATATGTGAAATGACCAAAATGCCCCTACGGTGCATAATTTGGCCATAAATGGTGAACCTCACATATTTATGATATCTTACTGATGTAACATAATAAAATAAATATTTTTACTGAATGTTTTAGACCAGAACCTCAGTTTATGTTTAAACCTCTTTTATAAACTTTAAAATGACCAAAATACCCTTACAGGTTCATTTGGGGCATAATTGTTGAAATCCTACCGATATCACAACATATTTTAAGCATAATAACTTATGGAACTTGTACTTGACTCATCCGGTTACCCGTTATGCTTATACGCGTTCGGTATGGTTTATGTAACTAGTTTGCGTAAATTAACCGAAACGGGTCAAACCTTATCATTTTTACTTCAAAATCCAGAATGTATTTAGTTTACCCATTTTATACAAGTCTTCATACTTGTCGGGTCTAAATTACATTCCAATTCGGTCACCGCTTAATCTTGCGTTTCGTACCGTAAACCTTTCTTTAAACTAACTGGTCTAAGTTTATAACTTAAATAAGACCCGTTAGTAATCTAATAGATTATTAAAAACCTTCGTTCCAGATTAGGAGCCCAGTAAAAGCTACCTACACTTGTTTGAGTAGGATATACGTCTGAGAATACAAATTTTACATTTTAAGCTCAGGTAAATACTTTTAACTTATTTTCCCTTATACGGGCTTGGGATACGGTAAATTATTACCGCTTGGTCGGTTATTGAATATTTAATCGATTAGTGGTTAAATCATTGAGATAACCCGTTTTAATCTGTTTTGTTTGATATATAAACATTTGGGGTTTAATATTACCGTGTCCTGGATATCCTCGGCTCATTCATTTGAAATGGCCACGACTTAAGCACGAGGTGTAGGCATACACCTGACAGTTGCGTATGTAAAATGATATACCCACTCGTGAGGATAACTTCTCGTGGGTTTATATTAGTGGTGTGTCTATTAATCTTGTCTTGGCTTCTATCCCGGGCCCTGAACGTACGACAAACATGTAAATCTGTATACACGATTATTTTATATAATTGTCCCAAGTTATAAAAGAATATTTGTGCCTTGTGCATTTAAATCAATTTTTATAAATGTTTTCAAAAGAGTCAGTTAATTGTATTTACCAGTATAAACTGACGTATTTTAAAAAAAGACTAAGTGGCAGGTACTACGCGAAATTGGCTGGAAGCTCCTGAGCATTAGTTAAAGAATCTTGCAAGTTCTTAGTGCTTAAGTCTGTTGAACAATAATTTGCTTTATGTTTTAGATCCGCCCGTGGATCGTTTTTACAACCGTCTGTATAATATTTTACTCATACTTTACATTTCGGTTTGTATTGATATTTTCCTCCAAGACTTCCGCTGTGCTATAAACTGTGTATGCTAGACTATGATGATATCAACTACGTCACGATACTCCCCGCCGGGCCCACCGGTAATATGTGGAAATATCGGGGTGTGACAATTTTTATGAAAGATAGCCCAAGCTAGTCTAACAATCACACTTCCGTCAAGCTTCAAGCTTGAACACTTCTTGTGGGTAAAACCCTAACTAAAACAGAAAGTTTGTGAGGTTTTATCCTCTGATTTAACATGTCTCAACCTTTTTTTAAGCCTAACTAACCATAGATGAGGTTATAAGCATTAGGACATTGGTTTGAGATGAGTTAGACTCAAGTTTGAACAAGTTTAGTAAAGTTTGAATCAAAACAAAAAATGAACAGTGAGCTTTGGAGACTTTTTTCGGAGTTCCAGGGACTTATATACTGTGAAACAACCATGGAATTGAAGCTAAGGTCAATCCAAGTATACTGGAAAAAGAATGAGGTAAAACGGATAAGAAACGAGTGAGATATGCTCACTTTTGTGAAGTAGGATGAATCTGCTCGAACACTGATTTGCAGTTGCATTTTTGGATGATTTGAGAGTGATTTGGATGAGTTTGTAAAGTTAAATGAGCTTGGATTAGCTTGGTATTTATAGGAGAAGGTTAGGGTAGGTTGTAGTTGTGTATTTAATGTTAAAACATGATTTAAAACTCAAAAACTCACAAAAAACCCGCCCAAAACGAGTCTGGTCGCGCTGGTTGCGGATCAGGCCGTTTTAACGAGTTCATATATATTTTACGGGGCTGATATTGTTCAATGAGGAGTCCCAGCTCAGCTGGTTGGGCGTGTGTTTGGTGTGGCTATTGACCGGGTTCGAGTCTCGTGGTCTTCAGCTTTTTGTTTATTTTTTTTTTGATTTAATTAAACTTTTAGAAGTTACACAAATGGTCCCTGCAACTTTTACACTTTCAAAAATTGCGTAACTCACCCCTGAACTATTAATAACCAAGTTATATTAAAAGAAAACTAACATTTTAGTTTATACTAACTAAGTTAGTTTACTAACTTTAATATCTAACGAGATTAACTAGTTTATTAATAAAAATAAACTTTTGAATAACAAAATTAATTAATTTAATTAGTTTAAATTTGAATAATGACCATATTTATAACGAATAAAAAATCTTTAAACGTTTATTCGTTTCACAAGGCTTTCAAGTTTCGAGATTTAGGATCCGAATCTCTTCATTTTAATAGTTTCAACGAGTATCAAGTGTCGATAAATATAGAATCACGAATCCTTGAATAATATTTCGTTCAAACGAGAAACCGATTAACAGCTGCACATAATATGAATACACAAAATAGTTTCGTTTTCATTATGATCAATAGTCTCGAATTACAAACGGAAAGAAAGTAGATTACAAAGAGAGTACAAGCGTCTAAATATGGAAAGTACAACATGGCTTGCTAAAATAAGGAAGTTCGAAAATGCGGAGAGTTACAGTCTCCCCTCCTTTAGGGAATTTCGTCCCGAAATTTAGGAAGTAGCGAAAAGATATGGATACTTCGTCTTCATATCACTCTTGAGTTCCCAAGTGAATTCGGCGCCACGTTTTCCTTCCCATCGAACCTTGACGATAGGAATTTTACTACGCCTTAACAACTTGACTCCTTGACCCATGATTTCGACGGGTTTTTCACAAAATGCATGGTTTCATTGACTTGAAGATCTTCGAGGGGAACTTGAAGTCCTTCTTCAGCGAGACACTTCTTTAGATTCGAGACATGAAACGTTGGATGAACGTTGTTGAGTTCTTGAGGTAAATTGTGTCGATAAGCCACCTTGCCAATCATTTCGAGTATCTTGAAAGGACCAACATATCGAGGGGCAAGTTTTCCCTTTTTACCAAAACGAACTACTCCTTTCCAAGGAGATACCTTGAGTAGAACATGGTCACCAACATTAAACTCCAATGGTTTGCGTCTCTTATCAGCATAGCTCTTTTGTCGACTACGAGCCTTGAGTAGATTATCATGGATTTGAAGGATATTATCCGTTGTTTCTTGTATGATCTCAGGACCAGTAAATTGTTTGTCACCGATCTCGTGCCAGCTTAAAGGAGAACGCCATTTGCAACCATACAAAGCCTCAAAAGGAGCCATTTGAATACTGGAGTAGTAGCTATTGTTGTACGAGAATTTGATCAATGGTAAATGCACATCCCAACTACCACCGTTTGAGGATGAAATGCCATACTGATATTCAAAAGAGAACCCATAGCGGACTGAAAAGTTTGCCAAAGATGCGAAGTGAAACGACCGTCACGATCAGAAATGATGTCGAGAGGAATACCATGACGACATATAATCTCAACGGTATAGATTCGAGCGAGTTTCTCAACTTTGAAGTCTTCGCGAATAGGAAGAAAGTGAGCTGATTTAGTTAAACGATCGATGATTACCCAAATGCTGTCATGACCTGAAGGTGTGCGAGGGAGTTTGGTTATGAAGTCCATTGCGATGCTATCCCACTTCCAAACAGGGATTTCAGGTTGCTCAAGCATTCCAGAAGGTCGTTGATGCTCAGCTTTGACCTTCGAGTAGGTGAGACACTTAGAAACATAAGCGATGATTTCTCTCTTCATACCAGGCCACCAATAGGATGTATGTAGATCGTGGTACATTTTTTCAGCACCAGGATGAATTGAGTACTTAGATTTGTGTGCCTCGTTCATTATGAGTTCACAAAGATTATCGTGATTTGGTACCCAAATGCGATCACGACAGTATAAGAGACCATCAGATTTTGAAACGAGTTGGTCTTCAGTAGCTCCACGTATTTCTACAAACATGGTTCCTTCATTGATAGACGAGTATTGCGTTTCACGAATGCAAGTGTGAAGATCGCTCGAGATATGAAAACAACGAGTACTATCAATATGAGTCTTACGACTAAGAGCGTCGGCCACGACATTCGCTTTTCCACGACAGTCGTAGTCGTTAAGCAACTCCACCCAACGTCGCTGACGCATATTAAGCTCTTTTTGGTTAAAGATGTGTTGTAAGCTCTTGTAGTCAGTGAAAACCACACACTTCGTACCATATAGGTAGTGTCACGAAATCTTTAACGCAAAAACAACTGCGCCAAGCTCGAGATCGTGGGTAGTATAGTTTTTCTCATGTATTTTGAGTTGACGAGAGGCATAAGCGATGACTTTGTCTCGTTGCATGAGGACACAACCAAGACCACGATTTGAGGCATCACAATACACCACGAAATCATCATTCCCATCAGGGAGAGCAAGAATAGGAGCGTTACAAAGCAAATCCTTGAGGGTTTGAAAAGATTCCTCTTGCTCAGGACCCCAAGCAAAAGGTTTCTCTTTTTGAGTCAACGAAGTGAGAGGAACGGCGATCTTTGAAAAGTTCGAGATGAATCGGCGGTAATAACCCGCCAATCCTAAGAAAGAACGGATTTCAGAGGGGTTTCTAGGCGCGGTCCAACTCTTCACTGCTTCGATTTTAGAGGGATCAACATTGATTCCTTTTTCACTAACAACGTGTCCAAGGAATTGGACTTCTTTGATCCAGAACTCGCATTTGGAAAACTTTGCGTAAAGATGTTCGGTACGTAAAAGCTCAAGTATAAGACGTAGATGACGCTCGTGATCGGCTTGAGATTTAGAATAAATAAGAATGTCATCAATGAAGACGATCACAAAACGATCCAAGTAAGGTTTACAAACATGATTCATAAGATCCATGAACACAGCGGGCGCGTTAGTCAAGCCAAAAGGCATAACCATGAACTCGTAGTGTCCATAGCGAGTGCGAAATGCGGTTTTTGGAATGTCCTCTTCGAGAACACGAAGCTGGTGATAACTAGATCGAAGATCGATCTTGGAGAAGCAAGTAGCGCCTTGAAGTTGATCAAAAAGATCATTGATACGCGGAAGAGGGTAACGATTCTTGATTGTGAGTTTATTAAGCTCACGATAGTCGATACACATGCGAAACGAGCCATCCTTCTTCTTGACAAAAAGCACAGGAGCACCCCAAGGTGAGGTACTTGGACGAATGAATCCCTTCTCGAGGAGTTCTTGGAGTTGACTAGATAATTCTTGCATTTCAGAAGGTGGAAGACGGTACGGAGCTTTCGCAACAGGAGTCGAACCAGGTACGAGGTCAATACGAAAATCGATGGATCGAGGTGGAGGAGGACCAGGTAACTCTTCAGGAAAGACGTCAGGGAAGTCGCGCACCACTGGAACATCATTTATGCTCTTTCCCTTGCCCTTTTCTTCCACAATGTGGGCTAAAAAGGCAAGGTACGGTTTACGTAAATACTTGTTCGCTTGTGTCCATGACATTAACCTTAGTCCTTTTGAAGGTCGGTCTCTATAAACGCGCAAAGTGTCGCCAGATGGAAGAGGTAAACGAACATACTTCTCGTAGCAAGCAATTTCAGCATGGTTTTCACGAAGCCAATCCATGCCTACGATGATGTCGAAACTACCCAATTGCATGGTATAAGGTCGATAGTGAAGGTATGATCGTTAAGAGTAAGAAGACAATCGCGAAGAATGGAATTGACTAAAACGGATTTGCCATTGGCAACTTCGACAGAGAACGACTTAGGTAGTTTAGAGCGTGTAACATTTAACAAGGGTTCAAATTCAACAGACACAAAGTTTTTATCCACACCATTATCAAATAACAATGAAGCATAAAGGTTGTTAACAAGAAACGTACCATTAACGACTTCATTGTCGTTGCTTGCTTGGTTCGCATTAATGTTGAAAGCTCGACCTCTAGCAGGTTGTTGTTGCTCTTGGTGCCATTGCAGGCATTGAGGACGAAGATGATTGGTGTCACCACATTTGAAACAAGCTCTGACTGGTTTGGCATTTTGGGGAGCGGGTTGAGCTTGTTGGGCTTGCGGTTGTGGATTGTTACGACAGTGGGTGGTATTGTGCCTATAACGGTTACAAATGGTGCAGTATCGACAGTTGACATTGGTCGGGTGATGATAGTTACACGTGGTACACTTGGGATGAGGTCCGACGTACGACTTTTGTGTGTTATCGGGGACCACGGGGTTTGGGTTAACGGGAGGTACAATCGCGTTGCAAACAGGGTTCTGATGCTTTCGCTTCTTCCCCCTATTGCCACTTGACTGTTGGGTAATCTGGTTGGCTGGCTTAGAAGTAACAGGTTTTGTAGCTTGTTTATCGCGAATGCGATTGTTGTTCAAGGAAGCGGCCAAACGGTAAACGGCTTCGATATTGTCGAGTTTGGCTGCCTCGATCGCATCGCGTATGCCAGAAGGTAACCCATTGATGTATTTCCTTATCTTACGGTCGGTGGTCAAGACGAGATGGGGAACAATGAAGCTAAGCTGTTTGAAGCGGGTAGTATAGGCTTGGTTATCATCATCAACTTGTTTTAAAGCCCATAATTCTTCTTCCAACTTTTGTTGCTCATGCGGCAGGCAAAATTCTTCCATCATGAGTGTCTTAACTTCCCCCCAAGGCAGGGCATAAGCAACTTCGTTAGAACGAAGATTCCTCTCGTTTATCCACCATTCAAGAGCTCGGGCTTGGAATACCCCAGTCGCACTACGCGTTTTGAGCTCTTCGGGGCATTCACTATTGATAAACGTGACTTCTATGCTGTCAAACCACTCGAGCATAGCAGTCACCCCATCGTTACCAGTGAATGGTTTGGGGTTGCAAGATGAAAAGTGCTTGTAGTTAAATGACGGAGGAGTTTGGAGTATCGGAAGCTCGAATCTCAGTGACGATCTTAGGGACGATACGTGCAATTTGATTGGCCATGAATGCCATCATCTTCTTTTGGGAGCTGGTCTTTGATTTCTTAGTCAAGTTGGAGTGGTGATGAGAAGACGACATCTAAAAGATTCAAAACAAGAGTGATGAGACTTGATCATAATTTTTTTTAAGAAAAATCGTTTTCACGAAATGAATCACATAGCATAAAGTTTCATATAGCATACAATGTTCGAATTGTAGCACATAGCATATAAGATTTAAATTGTATCACATAGCAAAATCATGAATTCCACATAGCATAACATGGATAATGAAAGCATTGTAAATTTAGTTTGTTCATGAGAGATTATTATTATTTTTTATTGCGATAAACGTGCAAAATGAGTAAAAACTTTGAAACGAACAAACGTTCAAGTATAAAATCACATATAAATTGAGATACATAAAAGAGAGGCTCAATAAAACATTGGGTTGTTTAGGGTAGAGAAACGTCGACTATTCCAAAGTGGGTCGAATGCCTTTCGAATTAGAGAAAACGTGCTTTGGCCTATAGGTAAGATACTCTCGTCGAGAAGTGATTAACGGTATCTTACCCTTCCAGTTACTACACGTCTCTAATCGATTGAAACAATCGGGACTTTGGCGAGATTGAAAATCGAGGAATGGGACTTAACCGACGAGATGCGGGTTTCACCCTTAACTTGACGATTTCGTGCCCTAAATGTGGTTGGTACTCGTCGGGTAAAATATAATTTCGACACTTTGACGAGGTCCACTAGAGTTGAAATGGAAATTACCATCAAGTTGTGTATTTCACTCCTAGCTTAATGGTGTAATTTCGTGCAAAAAAATAGTTTAAGGTAGAATGAGAGTCGTTTACCAAATTGTGGGTTTCACGCCTATTTTGGTAAAGTCGTCTCGTTTATGTTACGAGTGTCTTCAAAGAATCAAAATGTATTTATGTTAGCCTTAGGAAAGGCATGTAAGTTTAACAAACAAGAAGTATTGCTAGGAAGCATGTAAGGTAGAATGCATAAGTTTTAAACAACAAATAAGAGACAAAGTTCCTAAAACTATTGACTAGGGCAAAGCATTCCTACTTATTCCTAATTCTCTATAGTTATGGCTCTGATACCAATCTGTCACACCCCAACCGATGGCGGAAACATCGGGATGAGATGAAATAGATTGCAAGAGACATCATAACACTATGTGACAATATAATTAAAATTTAAATTTCATAAATGGACTAAAATTGTCATACAAGAATTCAAAGAGAGATAACATTGTTCAACAAAACATAGCATCATTTGATAAACTAAATTTAGGTGTGTATCTAAGTCCATCTAATCTTTGTTCTTCATCGCATCATCATCAAACTATCAATCTGCAACATGTATTAAAATATATCAACAAAAAAGTTGGCGAGCATACAAGTTTATTTATATAGCATAATATAGTCTAAAAGGTTGCTCATATTCACATGAATCATAATATGCAAGTTACTAGTATGCCTAGATTGTGTAACAATATGTTCAAACCCAAGTTTCCAACGCGTTTAATTTTGCCTATCCCATAATATCGCGGGAGGTTACATGTTTAACTTAACAATACCCCAAGTATCGTGGGAGGTGCGTTAATCCTATAGCGCTATAATTGTTAAGGTAGGCTAGCAAAGTTAACGAGCATATATCAACACAAATAGTATACATGGCATACGAGATTAACAAGCATCACACATAGTTTCATGTTTCAACAATGGATAGAGTTCGTTTAAAATAGTTTTAAAGTGAAGTGTAGTTAGTATAGTACACATGTTGCACCCAAAGTGATTAAAAGGAAAAAGGGATCGAGTATGCTCACGGTTTTTGCAAGCTTTCCTACTTGAATCCCACGAGTGGTGTTGGTTGTTTAGTTTGGAGCACCTTGTCCTTCTACACAAAGGAACATAGATGTATGAGTTTGGAGCACCTTGTCCTTCTACACAAAGGAACATAGATTTCGGAATTTAAATAACATGAACATAGTTATATGAAAATAATCATCCATCACATGTGATGTTTAGATGATACACCTACTAATTTGAAAATGTCCATTTGTTCATCATCAAAGGTTCGGTTTGTTTGAATATTACATAAGTATTATATAGAGTATATTATATCATTCAAGTCAAGCATGAGGTAGAAGATCAAAGTCTTCATTTAGGTGCCTCTAAATATCATAGAATTCATACAAGAGGTAGGAAGAACGAAGCTTCCATTTAGGCACCTACATTGTTCACCACTACACTTGTTGTTATGAACAACAAGGAGGGTCATGAACTTACAAAAATAATGAAATACAACAACTAATCTATGAGAAAACATCAAGAAGTGAGTGGATTTTTATGAAAGATAGCCCAAGCTAGTCTAACAATCACACTTCCATCAAGCTTCAAGCTTGAACACTTCTTGTGGGTAAAACCCTAACTAAAACAGAAAGTTTGTGAGGTTTTATCCTCTGATTTAACATGTCTCAACCTTGTTTTTAAGCCTAACTAACCATAGATGAAGTTATAAGCATTAGGACATACGTTTGAGATGAGTTAGACTCAAGTTTGAACAAGTTTAGTTTTGAATCAAAACAAAAACGAACACTGAACTTTGGAGCCTTTTTGCCAGAGTTCTAGGGACTTATTTACTGTGAAACAACCATGGAATCGAAGCTAAGGTCAATCAAAGTATACTGGAAAAAGAATGAGGTAAAACGGATAAGAAACGAGTGAGATATGCTCACTTTTGTGAAGTAGGATGAATCTGCTCGAACACTGATTTGTAGCTGCGTTTTTGGATGATTAGAGAGTGATTTGGATGAGTTTGTAAAGTGAAATGAGCTTGGATTAGCTTGGTATTTATAGGAGAAGGTTAGGGTAGGTTGTAGTTGTGTATTTAATGTTAAAGCATGATTTAAAACTCAAAAACTCACAAAAAACCCCGCCCAAAACGAGTCTGGTCGCGCTGGTTGCGGATCAGGCCGTTTTAACGAGTTCATATATATTTTTCGGGGCTGATATTTTTCAATGAGGAGTCCCAGCTCAGCTGGTTGGGCGTGTGTTTGGTATGGCTGTTGCCCCGGGTTCGAGTCCCGTGGTCTTCAGCTTTTTGTTTATTTATTTTTATTTAATTAAACTTTTAGAAGTTACCCAAATGGTCCCTACAACTTTTACATTTTCAAAAATTGCATAACTCACCCCTGAACTATCAATAACCAAGTTATATTAATAGAAAACTAACGTTTTAGTTTAAACTAACTAAGTTAGTTTACTAACTTTAATATCTAACGAGATTAACTAGTTTATTAATAAAAATAAACTTTTAAATAACAAAATTAATTAATTTAATTAGTTTAAATTTGAATAATGACCATATTTATAACGAATAAAAAATCTTTAAACGTTTATTCGTTTCACAAGGCTTTCAAGTTTCGAGATTTAGGATCTGAATCTCTTCATTTTAATAGTTTCAACGAGTATCAAGTGTCGATAAATATAGAATCAAGAATCCTTGAATAATATTTCGTTCAAACAAGAAACCGATTAACTGTTGCACATAATATGAATACACAAAATAGTTTCGTTTTCATTATGATCAATAGTCTCGAATTACAAGCGGAACGAAAGTAGATTACAAAGAGAGTATTAGTGTCTAAATATGGAAAGTACAACATGGGTTGCTAAAATAAGGAAGTTCGAAAATGCGGAGCGTTACACTAAATGCCAACAAAATTATTCTATAAGATCAAAATTACTCTACAGGGTCTTTTGTAGAGTAATTTTGAATTGAATGTTGTTTGATAAACTTGCAGGGTAATTTTGATTCACCTGTAAAGTAATTTTAATGCAGAGTAATTTTGATACACTTGTAGAGTAATTTTGATAATTACCCTACAAGATCAAAATTACTCTTTAGGATCAGTTTACAAAATTACTCTACAAGATCAAAATTATCTTACAAGATCATTTGTAGAGTAATTTTAAATTGTATGTTGTTTGATAAACTTGCAGGGTAATTTTGATTCACTTGTAAAGTAATTTTGATAAACTTGTAGAGTAATTTTGATAATAACCTACAAGAACAAAATTACTCTACAATAACATTTTACAAAATTACTCTACAAAAGATCAAAATTACTCTACAAGATCATTTGTAGAGTAATTTTGATAGTTGCTGATAATTACGAAAATGCAACCACGTTTTTTGTCTTTTCCTTCAGTTCGTACGTTTTGTACGTTAACTTTATCTGTATTTGATCTTCTACCTAGAAGTTTATAGCCCTTGGTTAATGATGCTTCGGTAAAAAATTGAACCAGTGTGAATTGCTGAATTAACATTACGTTGGTTACCTTTATCACTTGGTGATTTCGTCTTTGGCGGTTTCCTTTATCAATTTGCACCGATTCACCAAAATTAATTAGCAACCTTAACAACGCTTTTCTCTCTTCCAAATGTCATTTACCGCTTTTTACCCACTTGCCCGCATCATCTCTGGCCGGATCACCGGAGCATAAACTCACTGTTCGTCATGATCCGACAATCACCGGAGAATAAATTTGTTGTTCGTCACGATCCGACAACAAAAATACACTCTTTATTCTCAAACTCTATTGGTAGCGGACACACCGTATGGAACCGACAAAAACATTCAAATACCGTCATGACTTACCGGTTTACAACAAAATGAGGTGTCTCCTCCAACCACCGTTTCCTCCATCTTTTGCCATCATTTCACAACGTATATAATCCCACCACCACCGAAAATCGTTGGTCATATTATCACCCATGAACATTTTCAAAAAAAAAAATAGAAAGAAAAAATCTGTCTTGAGGGTGTCAATCGCTGTCTGAATCTGTTGTTTTGAGCGGATGAAGTAGAGAGTAAAACGTTGATGACTTGATGGTGAAGGTGAAATAGATTAATGGTGGCCGGGGTTGCGGTTGCAGCGTTGCCGCCGCAAGAGATAGCCAGAAACTCCTTCTCCCGTCTTCTCTTTCTCTCTATCATATGCACTAATTGTGGAATGAGATCATTCATTGTTAGCATACAGAGTAAATTAAGATTTTGGCCCCTATGTTGTTTTACTTTAACCCTATCAGCCTAAAAAAGAATCTTTTGGCGTCTGAGCCTTTAACGTCATGTTTTCTAACCCTTTTGGCCCCATCACTAACCCCATCCATTTACTTAGTTAAAAACTGGTCATATGCCTCTTACACGAGGGGCATTTATAACAAGACAAAACTTAAGGGACTATTTCTGCAACTTTTGAAAATTGAGTTGTGGATTAATTTAGTTTATTTAAATTCTAGAAACCTGGTCTAACAACAAGGACTACGTGTGACCCTGGTCTAACAACAAGGACTACGTGTGACGCTTTTGTAAACTTGAATTCAAAAAAGAAAGCACACCAAAGCACTCTCGCCATTCTTTTTTTTGAAGGGTGTGAATTATTCGCGAATGTTGGGAGGTCTAGCATACGTTGTCTAAACCGGGTCCGTGCTAGAGAGCCGCCTCGCACGATAGATCCCCAATTTAAACCCCTCAATAAGAAACCCCTATCACCAAGACTCGAACTTGAGACCTTGAGGGGAAAACTCACCCGGGCCAACCATAAGTGGAACTTAAATACCCGTGGCCACCATTAGAGCACTAGTGATGGTTGCACTCTCGCCATTCTAGCAAAGCTTAAATTTTTCCGGCCAATGTCTATATGTTTCTTTTGACTAAATAAATGTGACGCGAATGAATAGTTTTTAAACCTGTTTCTATTGTAACTGTCGGTTTTTAATTGTTTACCAATCATTTAGCTTTAAAGGGTCCAAATATAACCAAAGCATTAAGAGCGTTGATTAACGGCACTAAACTTCAAATTTTGTATAAATTGAGTCGCAAAACACACTCTGAAATCCTTTCGAACATCTTATCACTCTCAAACGTTTGTTCCGTGAACTTTCGCTCTCACCGGAAATACATCAGAACTCAAAGTTTCGGCCAACCTTTCTTTCACGACTTTCAACGCCAATCGGAGGTAGTTTTTATGTGCATTTCGTTTAGTCTTCAGTGATTAGCGAAAGCCCTTTGCCAATTGCATATGGCAGAGGCATAATCTTAGATAATTTTGTTAATTTGTAATTAGGGTTCATGAGTTCTATCTGATTTGGGAATTAGGGTTTGGGGATGATCAAATAAAGATGATGAAGATGGGGTTTTTAGCTTTGTTTATAAGTGGGCGGGTGATTTGACATAAATGCCCTTTTGTGAGAGGCACATGACCAGTTTTAAAAATAAATGGATGAGGTTAGTGATGGGGGTCAAAAGCGTTAGAAAACATGTCGTTGAGGGCCCAGATGTTAAAAGATTCTTTTTTGGGCTGATAAGGTTAAAGTGAAACAACCACATGGGCCAAGGTCGTAATTTACTCTAGCATATTTAATAGTTTAGATTATTGTGGGCTTTGTCCCTTAGCTAGTAAGCCCATAGTCTGGCTATATAATGTTTATTCCCCTTTTATTTGATGCAATGCTTTTCTATTGAATAAACCTTAGCCGTTTTTCCTTAGTACATGTTTGTCTTTCAGCATGGTATCGAAGCGCTATTCGGTCCGTGGTTATTGATTTGATTGTAGATTCGTTTGTAGCAAGCATCAATTTTGTGGTGAACATTGGGGTTAAGGTTTCATAATTTATAATCATTGTGGGTGATATATGCTGATTGAGATTGTGATCGTATTGATCACAAATCCACCACTGGAATATGTGTTTTTCTTGAAGATTCGTTAATCTCATGGAAAAGTGAGAAACAAGATGTTGTCTCAAGATCTTCCATAGAGGCTGAATATCATGCTATGGCTGTGACAACATGTGAAATTGTTTGGCTATAATGGCTTCTTGTAGATATGGGGGTTGCCCTTTCTCAGCCTACTCATCTACATTGTGATAAAAAAAGTGATATGCAGATTGCAAAAAATTGTTTACATGAGCGGACAAAGCATATTGAGATTGATTGTCACTTCACTCGTCAGCATTTACTACTTAGAACAATCTCATTTCCTTTCGTGCCATCAGCCTTACAGATTGCAAATGTTTTCACTAAGGCTCAGTCGACGCCTCGGTTTCGTTTCCTATGTGACAAACTCTCATTGCTTATTACAATTGCATTGTGATTTTGTAACACCCCGAAAACGGGTTTGGTAATCAAACCACGTTAATACTAAAAGACGGGTAAAGTACCGTTAGTGGTAAAATTTACCCGGTGAATATTAAGATTTCTAAACAATTAGATCTAATGTTAAATAAAAAGGGGTGAAGGAATGTTTATGGGGAAATAAAGTTATGAGAGGCCCGAGTTTACGGGACTTATAATGAAACGGGTTATAACCCCGGAACCTACTAAGTTAACTAGGAATAATTAACCTAGTTAATTATGTGTGATCAAGTGAATGAATAGAAATCAAGATTTTAACCCTCTTTATAAAACTTCTAAATATGAGGGACTAAAAGTGGGCAAACTAGGAAATGTTTTAATTAAAACAATAATAAAAATCAAAAGACACACACACACACACATGTGTGTGTGTGAGTTCGATCGACCAGAAGCAAGAGCAGGGGTTCCAAAACCCTAGTTTAACAAAATCAACAAATTGAAGGTCAAAATGAAGCTCAAATTCACAACCAAACATGAATAAACGATTACCAAGTTAAGGGGATCGTAAGGTATGTCGAATTTCTAACATTCATGAAGTTGTGAAAATTAGTTAATCTTGCATGATACGATCTATGTATGAATCATAGAAGTTATGGCTGAATTTGGGATGTAGGATTGCTTAGGAACAAACCCTAAGTGAAGATTTAGAATAAATTGCTATGATTTAGGTGTTTGGTTGAATCACCACACCTAGCTAAGTGGGTTTTATTGTTATGATGAAATTGATGATAAGACTATGTTTAGAATCATCATGCATGATAATGAATGGAATGTGTTTGATTAAACCATGAAATTGGGTACATGATCATACTTTCATGAAAGGGGTTTAATAAATTATGATGAAACTAGTGATTTTGGTTCATATAAATAGGTGTTTGGAATCATGATGTCTACTAATTAATATGTAGAACTTGATTATATTTGATGATTGCATGAATGTCTAATGCTATAATGAAACGGGTTTTACATGTAGATGGAAACCTTTAGTTAATTGCTTAACAAATGAATGATTAGCTTCAATAGTCGAGAGCTAAGTTTGATTGGTGCGTAAAAAAAAACTAGAATGGTTAAAGAGTTCGGATGAAAATGCCTAAGTGGGTTCAATGTGCCAAATGTGTGTTTGAATATGTTATAGACAAATTGACTTTTAAGAAGTCAAACTGACCAAAATGAAATCAAATGGTGAATTTTGATGTAAAACCCGTAAGATGGAATAGTCATAATTAATGACGACTAATCTAACCGTCTTAGAGATTATGATGATAGTTTGATGCTTGACAAGCTAGGTGGAGGCTTGGAAAGGAAGCGGGTCAAACGAAGCAAATAAGAAGGAAAAGCGTACTTCGGATGCGAGGTAAGTAAAACTTACACCCACTTGTAGTATATGTGTTTATTTTATAAATGATGAATACGATAAAGGATTAGGTTCGAATCATGGGTTCCGACACGAAACGAAATGGGTCGGAACCAATAAAAATGTTTTAAACCATGACTAATGGTGAAAGAGGGAAAATGGTAAATTAGTCACGAATTGGTTAAGAATTAGTGAATTTTTCTTAAAGTTACCTTATAGCGTAACTAGTAATGGGAAAATGTGTAAAAATGGAAATTTAGTCAAGTATCGACTAAAGTAAATTAAGGTTCAAAGGGCACCCATAGCGTAAGCCGAATGAGTTAAAAATATAAGAAATGACTTTAGAAAAAAAAAAAAAAAAAGGGATCTAGTGAGAAAATCCGAAATGGGTCGGATGTGTGATTGGTAATTAAAACCCATGTTTTGTTACATATGAAAATGTTGGGTTATGTAGGTCGAACGGGCCAAATGGTGGGAATAACGCCATTTGACAAAATCATCTAATGTGGTTGTCAAGTCATGTGTTTACAGGGGCGAATAGTAGTTTGGGTAATTGCATCGCCATAAGAATATCGGTAATAAAAGCAAGGTGTCGAAACGGGTCACTAGGTTGACTCGAGTCAGGTACGTATATATACGATTGTGGTTAAACATACATTTTTGGGTCAAATTAGTAGCAAATGCCTTTCGTCGTAAATGAGGGGCTAAAGTTGACTAAAATGCCCTTGATGGGTAAATCGGGCAAACGACCTTTAAAGGTTGTTGGAAATAAGTGTTTTGATAGATTAAATCCTTAAGATAAGTATAAAAGGGATGATATGGGACCTTAGTGCATAAATACCCTTAACGGGTCAAAATAGAAGTAATAGTGAAACGGGTTAAGAATGTGTAATAACCTGTGAATTGAACCTTGTACAATAGGAAATAATCATAATAATATGTTTACAAAAGAAACAAGGGCCACAGACAAGTTTGTTAGATGAAACCGTGAACGGGTCAAAAAGTGTCGTAATTGAACTTCAAGCCGAGAGCTTGAAGTCTAAAATTTTGTGAAGTTAGATGTTGTATTTTAACTCCATATGATGGAGAATTAAATTACGGTCGCGTAGGAAAAAGAATCGCGTAAAACGGATCAATAACGAAGAAGTTATGTCCGTTTTCGTAAAACTTGGTTTGGCTGGAAATATGCAGCAACAGGAATCAACATTCTGTCGAAATGGGGGCTAGGCGTCACGCGACGCCCCCTAGTTCCGGAAAAAAAAATATTATTTGTTGTTGTTTGACCCATGTAACTTGTTTAAACTATTTATTTAACTATCAAAACTAACTTTTAAGTTGGTTTTGATTATAGGTGATCGCCAAGAGTGCCCGGATGAAGATCAAGCTCGATGAGGAACCGAACACGATAAAATTCAACACTCGTGATTAAAGCTTCCGCACGGCGTTACGTCATAACTTTTAAACGACGAACTTATTTATATTATGTTGAAAACTTTTAAGTTGTAAAAGTTTTAGAGTACTCGTGTTTTCTAAGGATACTTAATCGTAATTACATGTTTATTTTCGTTATTTATACGAAAACCTTTAAAATAATAACAAGGGTGTTACAGATTTTGAAGGGAGATGTTAGCATATAAAAATAGTTTATTTTATTATGGGCTTTGGCCCTTAGCTAGTAAGCCCGTAGTTCGACTATATGATGTTTATTTCCCTTTCATTTAATGTAATGTTTTCCTATTGAATAAATCCAATTCGTTTTTTCTTAGTACATGTTTGTCTTTCAACATCCTATATATTAGTTTACAACTTTTGGTTGTGAATAGGATTTACTATTTAATTTTGTAGTTCTTGAGTCATATATGGGCATGGTTGTAAAAATCCTGACTAGTCTCCGATTAGTCGCCGATTAATCACAAATCGGAGGTTCACCGATTAATGATTGACTAATAGCTAGGCAGTCAATGGCGGTCCTATTCTGGCCAAATTTTGGCTAGATGCCGACCAAATTTTGACCAAACCATATAAATTCCTTCCAATTACTTAAAAAGTTAGGTTAATGAGGGGTTAAAACATGTCTACTTTAAAAAAACTACATATAAAAATGTGTGTGTATATATGTAACTAAAAATTACATATAAAAATCACAATCCGATTAATTCGGATTAATCCCTATTAATCCCGATTAATCGCTAGTCGGTACATCACCGCCCGACTAGCGCCGAGCGATTCTTACAACACTGTATATGGGTGAGTTAAGGTTTTGATATTTCGTTTTCTTTTAAATGTGACTAACTAAGGTACTTTTCTCTTCTTTTTCATTTTCTTTAGTTTGAAATTTTTACACTTATACGATATATAATATATGGTTTTAACCTTAGGTTTTTAAGTTTCAGTTTTACTCTTACAATGTCATTTTACTTACGTAGACCTTAACTTCTTTTTGACAATATTACTCTTTAATTTTTTACATACAAGTTTATGTTTTATGTGGTTGTACATTTTGCTTTGTTGGTTGTAGAAACGTCACCTGAGATACGTTCCTGAGATGGATGCTTCGGCAGGAAGTGGTCTGAACCTTGGTTTAAAAAAGCGGGAAGTACACAAAAGCGACGAGGTCTAAAATTAAAGCGCAAAGTGAAAAAGCGGCGGGCTTTTTATAAGCAAGGCGCACATGTTTAAAATAAATCTTTTAAATTACATATAACGCACCTATAACACATAAAACACAATAGTATATGTATTTTAACATCTAAAACCCCATTATATATATATATATATATATATATAGGAGAAGGATCCGTTAGGAACCACCCTTTATTGCGAGAACCAATGTGAACATAACCAAAAATACATAAAAATAGCTAAAAAAACACACAAATTTTATTAATATTTTTTATAAAAAAAATCGCTACTTTTAGTAGCAAAAAAAAATTTGTAACGATTTTAATGTAAAAAATATAAAAAAAAATTGTGTGTTTTTTTGAGGGGAGAGAGGGGTTAGGTTTTTTTTTTTGGGGGGGGGGGGGGGGGGGTGGGGGGTTAGGTTTTTTTGGGTATATTTGGTTGTGTTCACATTGGTTCTCGCCGTTCTCGCAATAAAGGTGGTTCTCGCATGAACCTTACCCTATATATATATATACCCTTATTGCGAGAACCACGAGAACCAATGTGAACACAAAAACTAAAAAAAATCCAAAAAACCCACAAATTTTTTTTTAACATTTTTCTAATAAAAATCGCTATATTTTGTTACAAAAAAAAAAACATTTCTTTTTTTTCGAGTAACAGTTATGGATGCACATGTGCATATGTATCATTTCTTGGAGAAATTCCATAATATATTACCAGTAGTAGAAAAATGCACTTTCATTTACACTACCATATGTAATACACTACTTTTTACATTACCAATATTAGAAATGCACATGTGCATCTATATTATCAATATGAAATAAGGTGTTTTGGTACAAAAATGTTTGTAATTTTAAATGATGAAGTAGGCCCATATACATGATTTTTTAGTAGTTATATCTAGTGGTTGATTGTTTAATTATATTTGTCACTTTATGATGTAATATGATGTTTGGATGGTATAAAGGGTGTTGATGTACATATAATAAAGTGAAATATTGGTAATAATATTGTATTATGGATGGTAAAAAACAATGGTATTGTATTACGGATGGTAGGAAGTAATGGTAGTGTAGTATGGATGGTATGATAGATGAAAGGGAATGTGTATTCAAAGTGGTGTACTAAAACACGTTATAACATGTTTATATATATAGATGCACATGTGCATTTCTAGTGTTGTTAATGTTATAACAAGTTCATACATATAGATGCACATGTGCATTTCTATTATTTTTAATGTAGAAAGTAGTGTATTATGAATGGTAGTGTAAATGAAAGTGCAATTGTCTGATATTTGTAATGAATTACGGAATTTGTCAAAGAAATGATACAAATACACATGTGTATGGATACCTGTTACTCGAAATTTTTTTTTTTGAATTTTTTTTTATTATTGACGAAATATAGCGATTTTTCCAAAAAAATAGTAAAAAAAAATTGGGTGTTTTTTAGATTTTTTAGGTATTTTTTGGTTGTGTTCACATTGGGTCTCGCGGTTCTCGCAATAAAGGGTGATTCCTAACGGACCATTCTCCTATATATATATAGAAACGGGTTCAGGAGAGAACGGTGAAAAGTGTGAGAACGGTGAGAACGGATTCTGGCCCAACACGTGGCAGGGGGCGCTAATTGTTATGCGGGGGTACGATTGTCCTTTTATACGTTCCCTCCTTATTCGAGTTATAAATCTCTTTCAAATTAAAACTCCAAAGATTTATTGTTAGCTGTTACCTCCTTTGCAAGCTTTCTCAGATCTATGGCGTTTAAGGTGGATTCTGTTCGACAAAGTAAAATTCGTTGGCGTTTTCTATTTTTGTTCCAGCAAATCATGCAACAGATATGGCGTTTTGTTCTTTTATCATTGTTTCGTTGTTTTTTTTTTTTTTTTTTTGTATTAGTATTTTTATAATGTGTTGTATGATTTTCAATAGCGTTATTCAATTTTGCAATTTAATAGCGTTTTAATTGGTATTTAAACAATTACTAAGAACTGACAATTGGAGTTTTCAATATTAATTTTAATTGTCGTTTACGTTCTAGTATATTTCTTATGTTTTTACGATCATTGGCGTTTTACATCTATTTGATTAGTTTTGAATTTTAATTAGTAGTATTTGTGAACATCAGTTATTACTATTTTGTTAATTTTTGTAAACATCAGTTTTGTTAATTATGGCGTTTTCATTATGATGTTATATTTTTGTTAATTATTTATGTTGTTAAGTGTTTTTAATTATTCTTCTCATGGCTTTTTATCATGTCGTTTTTAAATTATGTGTTTATTATGTCTTGTTTATTATTCAATTAATGGCGTTTTAATATATAATGTTATTATGAGACATCACTGTGTTTTTCTGATTTTTCTGTTCCTCACTGTGTTTTCTCAGACGAAGTTTCTTCCTCGAGTCAAAGGCTTTGCCCCAAAATTGGATTACCATTTATCATTCCTGACGTCAATGAAGAAATAAAGCCCACAATGGACATGGTATTCTCAAGCCTCGATGATTGTTATTCAATGTATGTTAAGTATGCCAAGGAGTGTGGGTTTTCAATCAGGAAAGGGACTACAAAGACAAACTCTAAAGGTGTCTTACATATTAAGTATTACTTGTGTACGAGATCTGGGTTATACAAGGACAAGAAGGTTGAAACATTGGACCCCAATCAAAAGGAGCGAGTAGTGCGATCCAACTTTTCAAAGAGGACTGATTGTGGTGCACTGTTATGTGTACTTTTTGAGGCTGGATCATAGAAGGTGTATAAGTTTGTCGAGGAGCACAATCATGATCTTGTTGAACGTCCTGATAAGCATTTTCTTCCAACTGAACGACACCTCACTCAGCTCCTGCATGTCTAAGCTGAATTTGGGCCCCGTCAAGGCGTTTAATGTTATGAAGACTTGTTTTGGCGGTTTTGAAGACGTGGGTGCAAGTAAAGTTGAATTTAAGAACTATAAGAGGTAAATTAACTTGTTTATAGGGGAATATGACGCTGATATGGTTGTGAGACATTTGAATAAAAAAAAACATTCCCAGCCTAATTTCTCGTATGATTAGTTCATAGACGAAGAGAATCGTTTGATGGGACTTTTTTGGTGTGACGATCAAGCTAAACGTAATTACGACGTGTTTGGTGATGTGATTTCGTTTGACGCCACGTATCGTTCCACCAAGTAATATTTTATAATTCAACTTCTTCTGTTTTTGGTGTTTTATTAGTTTACATGCAATGGTGTTTTATTAGTTTACATGCAATGGCGTTTTATTATTGTTTCAGTTCTCATGGCGTTTTCATATGCAGATATTCTATGGTGTTTGTACCGTTCACTGGTATAGACAATCATAACTGCAATGTTACATTTGGTGCAGCATTATTGGCGTAGGAAACTGCTGATACGTATATTTGGTTGTTGAGCGTTTTTCTAAAAGCTGTTGGTTCTCAACCAAAAGTTGTTGTTACTGACCAAGATCCAGCAATGAAGAAGGCTATTTCTGTTGTATTTGTTGACACGAGGCATCGGTTATGCATGTGGCATGTGATGCATAAACTTTATCTGAAGGTTGTTATGCTTTTTTCACCTTTGGTGTTTTAGGATACACTTCGTTTTAAAATACATGGCGTTCTTTACCTTTTTAGTGTTTTTTTAATTAAGTTTTGTCTTTTGTGTTTTTTTTATGCATGGCGTTTTCGTGTTATACCTAGGTTGGTGTTTGGCTATGCAATTCCACCAATTTTAAAGAACGTATTTGTGGTGTTGTGTGGACGGATATTCTCACACCAGAAGAGTTTGAATCAGAATGGGAAGCGGTTATCGCAGAGTTCAATTTAGCAGATAATGACTGGCTATCTAATATTTTTGCACTTAGGGAATCTTGGATCCCTGCATACTATAGAATGGAAGAGATGTCTGGTCTTATGCAAACGACATCGAGGTCGGAGAGTGAGAATCATTTTTTTGGTCAAGTGTGCAATTCGAAAGCTACTCTTGTTGAGTTCATGACGCACTACGAGACTGCAATAGAAGCACAGCGTCACACACACCGGAAAAATAATCATGAATCTCGATACAAAAGACCCCAGTTGAAGAGCAGTTACCAATTGTTGGAAGGGCAAGCTGTTGACATATACACAAAAAGTATTTTTTGTGACGTTCAAGCTGAGCTTATTGGAGTTGCGGATTGCATAAATCAACGTTACGAAGATCAACCTGATGGGTTTGTTAAGTTTTACGTAAATGACTTTCAACAGCCTTGTACATCCTTATTTGAGGTAAACAATGGCGTTTTGGTTTTTATGGCGTTTTCTGTTAATGGCGTTTTATCATATGCAATGTGTTTTTTTATTTTTTTAGACAAACATTCTATGCATGACGTTATAGAGATATTGTTTTTGGCGTTTTTCAGGTAATGTTCCGTAAGTCTGATTGCACATGCAGTTGCTCATGCATGCGTTTTGAACAGTTTGGTTTGCTATGTAGACATATATTCTATGTTTTGAGAATTATGGACATTCGGGAATTTCCAAAACAATACATTCTGAATAGATGGCGCAAAGAGGCTTCCCCAAACTACTCTCCTGAATACTCAATTAGTCGTGAATATATGACCGAGCTTGATCCGGATGCGCAATGTATGATGCGAGATATTATTTTTCCAACGGAATATACTTTGAACCGTTTATCTGGTAATAAAGAGGAGCTATCCTTATACAAGGATCATGTTCAATCTTATATGAAGAAGGTTCAAGATATGAAGATTGTTGCTCCTCCCGCTAGTACTAAGGATAGATTTGCCGAGATAACCTGTTAATAAAAAAACGACAAGAAATCTGATAAGAGTCCCTGTTGGGTATAAATCCAAAGGTTCCGGTTCTCGGAAGCGCCTGAAATCTAAACAGGAGATAGCAATCAACAAAAAGAAATCAAAGTCGAAACCCGGTGCCAAAGAAAGACAGTGTCAGAACTGCAAAGGCTATGGACACTACGCATCGACATGCAAACAGCCCGTAATTAAAAGAAGATCGATAAGGTCTTCGAGTGCCAGTGAAGAGTAGTTTGGCGTTTTGTATTTTTCATTCTTACAGAACACACACATATGGTCTTTAAGATCCAGTGTAGAGTAGTTTGGCGTTTTGTATATTTCAATCCTATAGAACACAGATAGATCTCAGTTTGGCGTTTTACATCATTTTTACATTTTTTTCCATCTTTGTTTTTTTCTACCTATTTGTTCATAACATGCTACTTCGAAGTTACATAACAAATAATATAAGATCGGACAAGGAAATCAAACGCTAAAAAAAACAATAACCCCATTAAATAAAACTACCATAAACTTCTAATTTTGGTTATGCTAAACTCAATAATGTTTTACTAAACGAGATGGATAACATTGTTAATCCTCAGTCAAGAAAGATGTCTAACAATGTTATCCATCCCGTTTAGCTAAACTTTATTTAGAACAAAAACTGAATCTCCATGAAATGGCGTTTTTGAAGTTTTGTGGTTTTTGTATGTTTTGGTGTTTATATTGAGGATCTTGCTCATTACATAGAGCGAAAATTTATTTAGAAAAGAGTGTATATTAAAGAAACATGGATTGGAATCTTTGATATTTTGGGTTTTTGGCGTTTATAAGATGAATGGAATAGAGTAAAATATAGGTTTTTAGGTTTTGTTGTGGATTTTAGTAGTTTTGAGAGTTTGTTTATATAGGAAGTTTTTGGCACGTATTTTAGGCGCGATTTTTATTACAGTAAATGCTAGTAATAAAGTTCCGTCGTTTCAGTACTGTTTGTTCAGCTTTATCGGTTAAAAACAAAGTTTGGCGTTTTATATCTAATGGCGTTATATTATGATGAAGTGTGCTATGTGTGTTAACGCGGGATTTTAATAGCATGACTTTAGTGTTTTGTGTAGAGAAGTCAAAAGTCCCTTTTACCCTTAATGAAGCTCGTCAGATTAATAAAAGTGATTTTATTTATGAAAACGAAACCGCGTCATCTAGTCCATAGATTATTTTGATCTGACGATCCATAAGCGTTCTCTCCGTTCTCACAAGTTTGGGTGTTCTCTCTAAATCATGACCCTATATATATATATATATATATATATATATATATATATAGGGGAATGTTCATTAGGGAACACTAAAAAAGTGGGGAACAGCGGGGAACCGACTCAACTAAACTCCGATTGGACTCATTCCAGCGACGTTGGAACCGGCTCGTCGAACCCTAACTAAGATCTCTTAACCCTAAACCCTAAATCCTAACTCCAAAACTCTAAACCCTAAAGCTAAAAAATAAGGCTAAAATCTAAGCTAAACCGTAAAATCTAAACTACAAATACTAAAAGATAAACCCTAAAGGCTAAACCTAAAGCTAAACCCTAATGCTAAATCCTAAAGCTAAACCCTAAACCCTAAACCCTAAAACTAAACCCTAAAGCTAAACCCTAATGCTAAACCCTAAAGCTAAACCCTAAAAGCCAAACCCTAATATATTTAGGGTTTAGGAGTTATGATTTAGTGGTTAGGGTTAAGAGATCCTAGTTAGGGTTCTACGAGCCGGTTCCAACGCCGCTGGAATGAGTCCAATCGGAGTTCGTTTGAGTCGGTTCCCCACTTTTTTAGTGTTCCCCAATGAACCTCACACTATATATATATATATATATATATATATATATAGGGGAATGTTCATTTGAGAAGAAATTTAATGTGAGAAGAAAAAGAAGAAAGGGTATATTAGTATAATACTATGTCATTTATAACTCATATCATTAATTTTTCTCACTTTAATTAATTAGTCAACTAATCATTAATTATCCTACATATAATCTACAAAACCTACACATATCAACATTTTCCTATATATACCCTACACATTATAGAATTTTATCCTACACAGTCGAAATTTATCCTACACAACTCGAAAATATATCCTACACAACTCATAATTTATCCTACACAACTAGTAATTTATTCTACACTTTAAATTAAGTTTTTTTTATTTGGAAAAAGTATATATTTTGAAAAGGAGTTACATATTTAATTTAGTTAGTTATTAAAGGGGAAGAATACAAATTAATGATTTATGTAAGTTTACCAATATATCCTTATATTAAAATTAAATGCAAATATTAAATGAAGTAAAATGAAGCATTCTTATTGGTTGAAACTTCTTCTTTTTTCTTCTTACAAAAAACTTCTTCTCATTTGAACTCTCCACTATATATATATATATATATATATATATATATATATATATATATATATATAAACGGGATCAGGAGAAAACGGTGAGAACGGATCCTGATCGAACACGTGGCTTGGGATGCTAAAAGATATGCAGGGATACAATTGTCATTATCCACATTCCCCTCCATAAATCGCGTTATAATTTTGTTTCAAATAAAACT
Source organism: Helianthus tuberosus (assembly GCA_030545235.1). Lineage (NCBI taxonomy): Eukaryota > Viridiplantae > Streptophyta > Magnoliopsida > Asterales > Asteraceae > Helianthus > Helianthus tuberosus. The sequence continues at coordinate 64,325,991 of CM060354.1, forward strand.
CCAAAAATTTCGCATTAGCAGTTACATCCTTTCCAAGCTTTCGAGATCTATGACGTCTAATGTGAATTATGTTCTACAAAGTAATATTTGATGACGTTTTCATATGTGTTCCAACAAATCATACGACACACATACAACATATATGACGTTTTGTTCTTTATGCTTGTTTCAATGTCATTTTTTTTTCAAAGTAATATTTGACAATGCGTTTATGTTTCAATGGCGTTCTACATATATCCAATATTTGGCGTTTTCATTAGTTGTTAACAAATAGTAAGAACTGATAATTGGAGTTTTCATTATTAATGTTAATTGTCGTTTGGGATTTAATATAAGCTTATTGTTTACTATCAATGGTGTTTTACACCTGATTAGTTTTGAATATTTTTGAGTAATATTTATAAACATCAGTTCTTACTATTTGTTAAGTTGTAAACATTAGTTTTGTTAATTATGGCGTTTTCATTATCACGTTATATTTGTTAATTATTCATATTGTTGATTTTGTTAATTATTCAACTTATGGCGTTTTCATTAACACGTTTTATTTAATATTGTTAACTCATCATATTGTTAATTAATCAACTGATGGTGTTTTCATTATGGCATTTTCAATTATATGTTTATTAGGTCTTGTTTATTATTCAATTAATGGCGTTTTCATTGATAATGTTATAAGGAGACAATTTCTTTTTTTAATGGCGTTTTTCTTAAATTGTTTCTCACTGTTTTTTCTCAGACGAAGGTGTTTCCTCGAGTGAAAGGTTTTGCCCCAAAACTGGTTTACCATTTATCATTCCTGACGTTAGTGAAGGGATAAAGCCCAAAATGGATATGATATTCCTAAGCCTCGATGATTGTTATTCAATGTATGTTAGGTATGCTACGGTTTGTGGTTTTTCTATCAGGAAATAGACTGAAAAGATAAACGCCAAAGGAGTAAAACATGTTAAGTATTACATGAGTACGAGATCTGGGGTATATAAAGACAAGAATGTTGATACGTTTGACCCGAATCAAAAGGAACGGATTGTGCGATCCAACTTTTCTAAGAGGACTGGTTGTGGAGCACTGTTATGTGTCATATTTGAGGATGGATCATGGAATATCTATAAGTTTGTTGATGAGCACAACCATGATTTTGTTGAACATCCTGATAAGCATTTTCTTCCGTTTTGGCAGTTTTGAAGACGTTAGTGTAAGTAAAGTTGATTTTAAGAACTAAAAGAGGCAAATTAACTTGTTTATAGGGGAATACGACACATAAATGGCTGTGAGACATTTGGATGAAAAAACAGTCCCAACCTAATTTCTCGTACAATTACTTCATAGACGAAGAGAATCATTTGAAGGGACTGTTGGTGCATATTTTGTATGTCTGCCACTGTGCGAATAACTAGATATAGCGTGTGTTGAATATTATATAAAATAGAGTGAAATCCAGTACGAAACCAAGGTAGTGTGACGTAACAGTACCTTTGTACGAAGGGAGTCACTTCGTATGAAGGGAGTCACTTCGTACGAAGGGACTGCTTTGTGGGTTCGTACTGATATCCAAGACCATTGCAGCTTCATACGAAGGCACCCATGTGGGTTCGTACGAAGTTAGCATGCCTATATATAGGATGCTTGGATCTTGTGTTGGACAAGCTTTTGGTTCCCTGAGGGGAGATGTTGTCCAACTGGTTTCATGGTGCTGTAACGTTTGATTATCAATAGAAACCAGATTATAAGTGACTGTTCGGTGTCATTCTCTATCTTCTACTCATTTCTTATCACCAAACCGACCGTTTCGGGACCAAAGCTCCGTCAAACTCGCCGGATCCTGGAATCTCAATTGGTATCAGAGCTACGGTACCGATTCAATCGATCTAACAGTTGATTGAATCACCTACGCTCATGAATTTTGGATGTGTAGGGAGTTTTGACGTTAAACATTGAATAAACATCAAATTGAAGGTCAATTCACGGATGGAATTTGAAACTGAAGACATCATTATGTTCGTTTGATTTTCGCATAATCCTGTGAAGTTTCATCATGAAATTCATAGAAATAAAGATTCTGAATCGAAAGTGTTCTTGATGACATCTGCTCAGCTTCGTACAAAGGCGTGGCTTTGTACGAAGGGACAAATTCAAAACTGTCATATATGTTGGTACGAACCCACCCCTGGGTTCGTACGAAGTCACATCCCAGCTTTGAACGAAGGGGCTACCCAGCTTCGTACGAAGTGACCATGGTGCAAAATGTCAAATTGATCCAAAACAAATGACTAAAAAGGCATTTTTTAATCGCAACGACGAGATGAGTCTCCAGAAAAAATTTGGTGATTGAAAATTTTTTCGAGTTTTTAACGACCAAGCTGGGTGTTCGGGGACACCGTCCGGGGCTTCAGCGAACAGATTTGATGATGTTATCACAGATTATGGAAATTAGTGGGGTAGTCATGATACTGGTGCAGAATGTTTATCATTCGGGTTATCTGACTATTAATGGGCCATAACGTAAAATCTGCTATGATGAAAAACTGACGTTTTGGGCTAAAAATGTCACGTTTTCAGCATAATCAAGTTTTTCAGAGAACAGAAAAAACTGGATTGCCTAACTTGAGGGGGAATTCAGTGATATGACGTCAGAATTTGCAAAAATGAGTGGGAATAAAAATTTCATATGAAATTCCGGCATTTTTGGAATTCGTGACAATGCAACAGTATTCGGGTGGTTCCAATTTCAGGGTTGTCTGGAAATGCATAGAATCTGGATTTATGAATTTGTGATCATAGGAAGTTCAGACTCTACAGATCAGGGTCAGATTGAGGTCTTAGGGTTTGAGTCACGGGTCTTCGTCAAGCCGATCAGCAGGTGCAACTGTATTGTAGATACTTATAAGATTCACAGACGTGTGATAGTCTAAAGTGTCAAATTGGTTAATCTTCGAGCAGATGAATTGTTTTTCAGATGAACCACCGGGAAATGATGATGTTTGTTGGTTAAGTTGCTACCGGAATTAGCGGAGAGTACTATACATCTGTTATTGTGACTGAAGAGGAAGAATGTGATTCTGATCGTGAATGAATGTTTCTGAGATCTGAATGTGTTACCAGATGATTCGTTATCTAATGAAGATTTGTTGATTTTGGAGAATACCGTTTACACTGATCAATCATTCTGACGGTGCTTAAAGGTGATCACGGAAAATGGGATATTAGATCTTCAGGGGGAATCAGTGATTTGAAGTTCACCGGTGGGGTATTTGAAGTTTCTATCAATTGCCGGTTGAGTTTTTATACTATACTCAGATCAAGCAAGCGGAATGCGAGATCGTGGTGCTGAAATGCTATATCAAAAACTGAACGCGGATGTGGTAAAAGCTGAAACATAGATTACTGCATTGATTAGTTTCAAGCTGGTGTTTGTTCGTGAAGGTTATAGTTTATCAAATCAGAGGATGAGTCGGGAACTGTGCAAACATAGACCTGAAGATTTGTTTCAGGGGGAATTTGTGCATAATTGTCAAAAGGAAACCCAAATCATCAATCAAGGGGGAATCTATTGAAGATTTGAAGATGTCTGATTGAAGTTGTAGAATATTTGAAGTTACAGAATATTCAAACATGGCTCAAGGTTTTCAACGTGACGATTCGACAGTGACAGCCAATGGGGAATTTGTTGCTGCGCATTTTGTATGTCTTCCACTGTGCAAATAGCTAGATAGAGCATGTGTTGAATATTATATAGAATAGAGTGAAATCCACTACGAAACCAAGGTATTGTGATGTAACATTACCTTCGTACGAAGGGAGTCACTTCATACTAAAGGACTGCTTTATGGGTTCGTACTGATATCCAAGACCATTGCAGCTTCGTACGAAGGCACCCATGTGGGTTCGTACGAAGTCAGCATGCCTATATATAGGATGCTTGGGTCTTGTGTTGGACAAGCTTTTGGTTCCCTGAGGGGAGATGTTGTTCAACTGGTTTCATGGTGCTGTAACGTTTGATTATCAATAGAAACCAGATTATAAGTGATTGTTCTGTGCCGTTCTCTATCTTCTACTCATTTCTTTTCACTGAACCGATCGTTTCGAGGCCAAAGCTCTGTCAAACTCGCCGGATCCTGGAATATCAGGGACTTTTTTGGTGTGATGATCAATCCAAACGTATTTACCACGTGTTTGGTGATGTGATTTCGTTTGATGCCACGTATCATTCCAGCAAGTAATATTTACGATTCTATTTTTTCTTTCTTTTTGGCGTTTTCACTATTTACATGCATTGCGTTTTGTTCTCGTTTTCATTTTCTCAATGGCGTTTTCATATGCAGATACTCTATGATGTTTGTAAGGTTCACTAGTATAGACAATCACCACTGCAATGTTACATTTGGTGCTGCATTATTGGTGTCAGAAACTGCTGATACGTATATATGGTTGTTGAGAGTTTGATGCGTGGTCAAAAACCGGTGTTCTAGTATGTTTAAGTTGATGTTTTACAGAAATTTTAGTTTCGAATAGCCGACTTTTGATTAGAATTGTGTTTTGCATGTCTAACGGAGTTTAAGGAGCTATCTGGGAGCTATACGGAGCATCAGGATGGAAAATGAGTCAACCGGAGCGAGAAATGGACAAAACAGAAAACAACAATTGCTGGCATCGTCGGTGACACCCTCCTGGGTCGTTGGGGATGCCTCACTGTTATTCCCGTCAGAAAATTTTGTTCATAGGCAGTAGATTAGAGCGTTGGAGAAAATCTGGATATCCAAGCACCGTCGTCGACGCCCTCATTTGCTACCAAACGCGAAAATTTGGTTTCCAACATTTGGGGACGGGTTATATTGAAGTTTTGACCATTTTTCAAAGGAGTTACATATTTTTGAGAGTTTGAAACCATCTTTAGAGCCAAGAACATCGTACACACTATTTCTGTAACGCTTCGCTTTTTCGTAACTTTCCTTAATTAGAAAGCTTGTCTTGTATTTCTATTTTCGGGAAGCTTGTTCCTCTTGTAATCGTATTTCGTTGTACCAATGTAAAATATGAGACTTTGATCGTTATAAAATTTATTATTTCATACAAATTATACTTTACTTATTCGTTATACTTATGCGTTTTAATTCGTTATATGTTTAATGCCTCATTCGTAGTTCTTGTAAATGTGTGATAAACTTGCAAATACATATGATACATACACGACTTATATGCTTTTCACTCATGCTTATACATCGTTGAACACTTACAAATACTTATTTATGATAAATATACTTGTTTATATGTTTAAGTCACATGGGATCACCTTATGATATGCCTTTTATACTTAAAACATTAAAAAACATAAAATATATCAAACATCAAGGACCAAATTCGTCAAACAACAAACAAAATCCATGGCCTAAGGCCCTCGCGCCGTGCGACGCCACCCACCTATCTCGGTCGCGGCCCGCCAGGCCCCTAAATCTGCAGAAAGTAACTAGCAGCTCATGTATTGGTCAAATGTGTGTTTGTTTGATTGTGTTTTCTCACTTAATTACTCAATTATCCAAACCCTAAACCTCAACTATAAAACCAACACCTCCCTCACTCATTTTTCACTTTACAAACACAAATCTCTCACTCAAAACACTCTCAAACACATCGAATTCCCAGATTATAATCCTAAAGTTCAAGACTTTCAAAGTGAGTTCTAACTCACTTTTACTTCACTTTTCTACTCATTTCTTCCTTCTTAACACTTGGATAACCTCTAGGAAGGTTTTCACAAGATTACTTGGGTAATCTAAGGTGAAACCTCACCATATTTGAGTAGGGCTGGCAATAGGTAACCTGTAGGTAACCTGCTAAGACACGATAACAGAAAAGTACACCATGTGATCTTTTACGTTTTTAAAAATAATCAAAATTTGAAAGTTAGGATCCATTATTTCTCTTTCTAGGTGCATAAAATATACATCTGTCTTATAGCCATTGGATGTAAAGTAGTTAAACGAGTCGTATTCATGTTTAAAATTTTTGTTGTTCGCGTTATCAGATACCTGTTAAACCTGCTAAGACACGATTTGCCAGCCCTATATTTGAGGTCTAAAGTGTGATAAACTTTCTGTGTTTGTATATATTCTTATATGTTCACTTTTACATTGATAACTTGATGGAATCTCATTCCAATCAAGCTCATAATCAAGTCTATGATTGTGGGTTTGTATTAGGGTGATTACCATCAAAGTTATGAGTTCAAAAACTCAATAATATTCTGTTTATACAAGTTAGTTGAATGATGAAAACAAGCACATGTCATCATCTTCCATATGATGAACTTATTACTTGTGAAGTGTGAACAAATGGAAGCTTTGGCTTTCCAAACCAAGTTCCACTCCTTCATTCCTAACTTGTGTATGAACACTCTTGTGACTTACTAGAATCAAAGTACCTTAGCCCCGTCTAGCTCTCCTCACTTAGTTCATTCTTTTCATGAGGTATGAGCACACCTTGTGTTGTAGTGTACTTGGTCACTTGAGCATTGTTAGAATAGATTACTTTCATGTTATTCATGACCCTCCGAATCATCATTTTGATGATTTGTGTAGTGGTGAATCCTTGATATTCATGACCCTCCAACCATCTTCATGATGGTGTGTGTAGTGGTGAATCTATAATGAGGTTTCTAACATCCATGCTTGACATACGTGATGCTACATGATAATACTTAATTGGATATAGTCCAGATTATATTATTACCTTATAAATATACATATTAATATATAAAATCTTGGCTGAGTTTGTGATGTTAATCAAGCTATCATTAATCATCATAAACCTAAGCTAACATATCAAAGATTCTAGAGTACTTGTTATGATTCCAATGGGTAATTTGGGACTCATGAAACCACTTGATATGGTGTCATAAATAAACTCTTAGAACTTAGATATTACTTTCATATATACATACTTTTGATACTGATCAGCCAACACGCCGCGTCCCGTGACCAGTTATGGGTCCTCCGTTGCGTGACGCGATGGATCTACATACTGAGAATACGGTTTCGGCCATAATTTATTTGTTTCAACTTCGTTTTCTTCACCATTTTCGCCTACAGGTTCGTAATTCAATTCTCTGTCTTATCAAATATCCATTTTCATTCCATGAGAATCCTTCACTAAGCCTAAACCTCTTCCCGTGTGCTCATTTCTTCTACATTTCAACTCGTTTTCACTCCCGGGACCCTTCAAAGCACACAAGACACCATAATACACAAAACCAATAATAAATGACACAAAACAACTCAAATTATTATAAAAACTATACATGGAAACAGATGTAATTTGCTTTACATCAAATATCCCCACACTTACTCTTTTTTCGTGCCTGAAAAAGATAAATGCTACGGAATCATGGTCAAAGAAAATATCCGATCTTAAAATTTAAATTATTTAATTATAAACCAAAAACATGTTAACTTATGATTGTAGGTATAGGATCCACTTAAACTCAACACCGGTTCCTAGGCCCTTATCATGTTTAATTATGTTCAAGTGTGGTCAGTCAACCTAGGGTCTCACACTAAAATGCCACGGATCCACCTAATCCCACCTAAAGCTTATGAAATAAAAGGAACAACCAATTGGCTATTTCCTAACATTTTTATACCAAAACTCAAAGAATTTAAAATCAAACTTTTCTTTCTTTTTTTTTTCTTTTTATGAGCACTAGAATTTTTGCATACCTAACTCAAAGGCTGCCTCAACCAGAGTCACCATCCCCGAGAGCGACAACATAAGCTTAGGTAATTTAGCATTTTTTTCTTTACTTAACCTAGAGGCAATCTAAATCAGAATCACCATCCCCAATAAAGATTACATAGGCCTCGTCATTTATCCAATCTCGCTAATTATTTCTGTGTTGTACATATTTTCTTTTGGCAAAAAAGTTCTGAGACTTTTAGCTTATAATGGTATTTCTTATACTATTATTGGCTTTTTCGGCTTCTCTATTTCTCTTAGATGAGTACCCACCGGTATCCTAAAATGTTAAGTATTTTAGCTCAAAGGAAACTAAAAACCGGAAGAGCCTACCCACATATCCCAAATCAGACATGTGCTCAACTTATTATACTCATATTATTATTATTTGAGAACCGAACATACTCGACTTTACTATCATTTTCCGTATTCATTTGCAAACTCTAAATCAGGGACATTTTCTAATTTTTCATTTTTTTAGAATTTTTCGATTTTTTTTTTCAATTTTTATGATTCAAACGAGTCACCCTAAAATACGACTTTTTGTCCCATCCCAACACTTAAACTCTACATTTCCCTCAATTTAGGAATAGAAACTGACTCAAAAGACTAAAAATAAATAAGAATAAAAAAAGGGCAAATTGGAAAGGACCTAGCTGGTTATATAACACGTAATCTCCAAAACTCTCATCCAATCCAGCTCGATCGTATAGCATTTCATTCGCGATCAGCTCTAACAAACTGACATTTACTTGGGTCACCTGATATTCGATAAACAGCTCTGAAATCACCTGAATGGAGATTATGTACAGGTAGTACGATTCAAACATGCACATACAAAAACAAGCAAAAACCAAAGCAATACCGACTCTAAAAAACTACAAAAAAAAAAACTACAAACTACGACTCTATACAAACTCTGCAAACCTTCCCCACACTTGAATTTAATCAGGAGGTTTTTCTTTGACCTGGATCATATCCAACCCGTTTAATTCCACCCGGTCCTCATAAACAAATAATTATTTAAGGTGGAATGTTTTAAAAATTTGAAACGGGCCAGACCACCAGAATTTAAACTTACCTGGAAGGAACCGGATGCACGGCGTGTAACGAGAAGACTGGTCTTGCTTCAAAGGCTTCTTCATCTCCTCCTTATACCAGCTTTCGACCCGCAATCAATCCTGATGCTTCCTTTTTCTTGCCTGCTGTGGCAGCCCCCGACCCCACACCGGGAGCGGGAGCCGCTGGCACAATCTGGTGGTATCGGTGTTTATTAATTTGGCAGCGGAAATGAGACATCAGGATCCTAGTTAGGAAATAAATTTCTGAGTTTCAAAACACCACACTTTTATATTAAACAAATGGGATAGAAACCCATGTTCCATTTATAATATATTGATAGGGATAAACCCTAGTTTGCTGAAAACATAAAACTTTTATTTAGGTAACTTTATAGCCACTTTCTTTAAGCCTTCAGTGCTCCATAGCTGGCTTCTTATAGCTTCACATTAAGTTACCTGAAACGCGTTTTAAAAATATTTTATCAGCAAGAAATACTAGCGAGTACATTCCATTTTATAAAACATCAGTTATTATAACTTTACAGTATAAAGGGCGATTACAATGTTTATATCTACCCAATTACTCAGTCAGTACTTGTCACTCGACGGATCTGTGGCTATGGTCATATCACACTTTGGATACTCATGCCCAATTGTGAATGTTATCAAGTACTGTATACAAACCACATAATACTGGCAGAAGTTGTAGAATACAAAGACTTAATCACTGTAAGCATAAATGATAAACATTTAAGGTTTTGTAAAACATTTGAAATAATGGCTCACAAACTATGAGAAAAAGAGAATGACTCACAAATGGTGAGAAAAGAGAATGGACTCACATTGTAAACTTAGGTATTTCTACGGCTTCTTGGTGATATTTCCTGATTATTTCTTTGAGTTTCTAATAAAAACAGACAATGCATGCGTGTTAGTAAAATAACCCAAATCACATTAGCCATACAACATGAGACAGAACTCCTAACGGACTTAGTCAGGCAGAGCCTTGACATGCGTACGGGGCCCTGATCAATCGGGTAGGGTAACGAATTAGTGATTGGGGGTTAAAATACTTACAACGGGGCAGAGCTTCGTGTTTAAGGGGTATACTATTGAGCTATTTTCGCACTATAGGGACAGAGAAAGAAAAGATATTGAACGAGTTGCGAATGCTGCATCTCTGCTTAATTTATAGTTGGAATTGGAGCTTCTCGCACCCCACGACCCGCCTTACTTCCTTCTCTCGCGCCCCGCGAGGGTATCCCTAGCTACAGCTAGGGTGGCCGGGTGGCACGTAGGTTCGACAGGTGTGTTGACACGTGGCAAAAAGGTGTGTCCGGCAAGTAATGGTCTCTCGTGCCGCGCGAGAAAACTAGAGAAGTCTGTCGCGGCCCGCGAGCGACTTAAAATAATTATTTTATTTGATTTTTATAATAATTAAGGTTATACAGGTTTGGTTTCAGGCATGTGGGTTAATTAGGGTGTTTTATAGGGTTGTAATATCCTTCCCACCTTTGTTTTAAATCTCGTCATCGAGATTCACTGGAATAGGTGTGGAGACTTCCTATTTTACTTTGACCAGAACTAATCTCTTGGGCTTGAGATTCTTGATCTTTCTATCATCAATCTGAATTGGCTTTTCTACAAACATAATCTTTTCATTCACCTCTATGTCCTGAAGAAGTATCACTAACGATTCATCGGCTAAGCATTTCTTGAGGTTACATACATGAAATATGTTGTGTATTCCTGCCATTTCTTCTGGCAATTGTAGCTGATAAGCTACATGTCCTATTCTTTTGATAATCTAAAAAGTTCCAACATACCTTGGGCTTAGCTTTCCTCTTTTACCGAATCTAACAACACCTTTCCATGGTGAAACCTTTAACATTACCTTGTCTCCAACTTGTAATTCCAATGGTTTTCGTTTGTTATCTACATAAGTTTTCCTTGACTTGAATAATTTTGTCAGTTGTTTCTTGTACGATTTCAGGTCTAGACAACTGCTTTTCTCCAATTTCTGCCCAACATACTGGTTTTCGTCATTTTCGTCCATAGAGTGCTTCAAATGGTGCAGTATTGATGCTGGTATGATAGTTGTTATTGTAAGAAAATTCTATGAGTGGTAAGTGATCGTCCCAATTTCCTCCAAAATCAATTACCCAGGCTCTAAGCATATCTTCCATTGTTTGAATTGTCCTTTCACTTTGTCCGTCCGTTTGAGGATGATACGCTATGCTTAGATTTAATCTGGTTCCCATTGCTTTGGAAACTTGTCCAAAAATGAGAAGTGAAATGACTGTCTCAGTCAGACATAACAGATAAAGGAATTCCATGCAATGAAACTATTTCATTTACATATAACTTTGCTAACTGTTCCATACCGAAAGTTTCTTTCATTGGTAAGAAATGGCCAGATTTGGTCAATCTGTCTACAAACACCCAGATTGTATGATTACCTTTTCGTGTCTTTGGTAGTTTGGTAACAAAGTCCATTGTTATCAATTCTCATATCCAAATTGGCATATCTAATTGCTGCAATAGTCTTGAAGGCTTTTGATGTTCAGCTTTAACCTGTGAACAGGTTAAACATTTAGCAACGAAATTTGCTATAACCTTTTTCATTCCTATCCACTAGAAATTTTTTCTTAAGTCTTGATACATCTTATCACATCCAGAATGCATCATGTACATGGACTTATGAGCTTCTTCTAGAATTCGGTTCCGTAAGCTCCCTTGGATAGGTAACCAAATTCTTTTCTTATGGAATTTTCAAATTCCATCTGCTCCTTGTTCTAGTTCCGTAATCATTCATTTTAAACCTTCAGCATCGTCCTTGATTGTTGTTTCCTGTATCTTTTTAATTTACTCATTTAAATCTATCTGCAAGTTTAGTCTTAGAGCACGTATCCTTTTTGGCTTCTCATGATACTTTCTTGTTAAAGCATCAGTTACTACATTAGCTTTTCCTGCATGATATTGGATATCACAATCATAATCGCTAAGAATTTCCATCCATCGTCTTTGCCTCATGTTTAATTCCTTTTGTCCGAAGACATATCTTAAACTCTTATGGTCCATAAAAACAACAAACTTACTACCATAAAGATAGTGTCTCCTAATCTTAAGGGCAAGAATTATGGCTCCTAACTCTAGATTATGGGTTATATAATTCTCTTCATGTTTGTTAAGTTGTCTAGAGGCATATGCAATTAGCTTTTGACGTTGCATTAATACATATCCAAATCCTAACTTAGACGCGTCACAATAAATTACAAAGTCTTCAGTTCCTTCTGGCAAAGCGAGTATAAGTGCGTTGGTTAACCTTTGCTTTAAAATCCTGAATGCTTCCTCTTGTTTTGGTCCTCATTCATACTTAACCATATTGCAAGTTAGTTTGGTTAATGGAATGGCTATTCTAGAAAAATCTTGAATAAAATGTCTATAATATCCTGCCAGTCCAAGAAAACTTCTTACTTTTGTAGGTGACTTGGGGACTTTCCATTTGGTAATGTTGGTGCATATGCCTGTCGACTTCGTCTTGTATCGAGTCTTGTAATAGATTAGATAGATCAAGTCACAAAGTTCGAGAAAATAGAGTTTTAGAGAAGGTTGTCCATTTCGCACGAAATGGAACATGTCCAGTTTATGCGAAATGACTATTTCACACGAAATGGACATGGCAGTTTCATGCGGAATGGATTTCCTATAAATAGGTGTCTTGAGATTTCATTTAAAAACTTTTGGATTCCGGTAGCGAAGCTCTGCCGAGGTGTCTCCAGGTTGTAAATCGTTGTCAAATCAATACAAAAGACATTTAAACTACTTCTTAGTGCAAATCAAGCTGATTCAACATCAAAACGTCTGTTTCCGCCTCTCGTTTTGATAAAAAAACTCTTCTGATCGACTCATTTGGTCGTCATAACGATCCTACAGGTAATTGCTTCGATCTTTGTTGGATCCACATGATTTCCTTCATGATTAACCAGATGTCCAAGGAATTGCACTTCTTGTAACCAGAATTCACATTTTGAGAATTTAGCATAAAGCTTTTCCTTTCTCAATAATGTCAAAAGTATATGCAAATGCTTTGCATGTTCCTCTTTACTCTTAGAGTAAATTAGAATATCATCTATAAAGACAATTATGAATTTATCCAGGTATGGCTTACATATCATGTTCATCATGTCCATAAAAGCTATTGGGGCATTGGTTAAACCAAATGGCATGACAGTAAATTCATAATGATCGTACCTTGTTCTGAAAGCAGTTTTAGGAATGTCCTCTTCCTGTACTTTCAACTGATGATATCCTGAGAGCAAGTCGATCTTAGAAAAGAATCGGGCTCCCTAAAGTTGATCGAATAGGCCATCGATTCTCGGTAGTGGATACCGATTTTTAATCGTAACCTTATTCAATTCTCGGTAGTCAATGCACATACGCTTCGATCCGTCTTTCTTCTTGACAAATAACACCGGTGATCCCCATGGCGATGAGCTAGGTTGTATGAAACCTTTCTCGAGTAATTCATCCAACTATTTCTTCAGTTCCTGCATCTCCATCGGTGCTAGGCGATAAGGTGCTTTGGCAATTGACGTCGTTCCTGGGATCAGGTGAATTCTAAATTCAACCTCTCGATCTGACGGTAATCTAGGTAACTCTTCTGGAAAAACATCTGAGAAATTAGATACTACGGGAATATCTTTTAATTCTTTTCTTTTAGTGTTAATGATTACTGAAATCATATACATCATTCCTCCTTTCTGTGCGTAGCTTGCAGCTTTCATCACATCGATAAACTTTGTTGATCTTATTGGCTTATCTCCCTTAATTGTGATCTTTTCACCATTTAGTGTAGCTACTTCTACTGACTTTTGATCACATAAAATATTTCCATGATTGGCTACTAACCAATCCATTCCTAATACAACATCGAATCCAGCCAGATTCATTGGTAAGAGGTTAGCAGTAAATCTATGATTTAAATTTTTATCCTTGCTCCCTACAGGATTTCCATTATCTTAATAGAATCTCCATTTGTCATTTCCACCAGGCAGTCTTGGTGAAGTTTAGTTAAGGGTTGATTGAGAAGTTTATAGAAAGAAGTGTTGATAAAAGTTTGGTTTGCACTAGAGTCAAACAATACTTTAGCATAAACATCATTAACTAAAAATGTACCGGCAATCACATCCGGGATCATCTTGGCTTCTTCGGCTATCAGAACGAAGGTTCTGGCATTCTTCTTGGGTCCTTCTACTGCCTTTGCTTTGTTAGTTATTGGTAGAGCTAGTTTCGGACAGTTCGGCTTGATATGACCGGCTTCTCCGCAGTTATAGCATATTTTGGCATTAGCTTTCTTCCTACAATCTTCTTCCTTATGTCCTGGGAACTTGCAATAGTTGCAGGACACCGCACACTTTCCTGAGTGCTTCTTTTTACAGAATTTACAGTAGGGCGAAGAGGAAGAACTGATTCATTTTCCGTGATAGGAATTTCCATAACATAGTTCTTGGGTAATCTTTTGAGCTAGGTTCTTTTTCTGATTTTTCTCTTGTGTGCATACCAATTCATCTGTCAAGGTGTTAACTAGTTCCACTGCTTCTTCTATAGTTTGTGGCCTGGCTGCCTTGACTACATGTCTAATCTCACTGATTAATCCCCAGATGTAACGGGAGATTAGTACTGGTTGTGATGAGGCTAAGGTTGGCACTATCCTTGCATATTCAAAGAATATAGTAGTATATTCCCTTCAATCTACTCCAATCATCCTATGATTTAGGAACTTGTTAGCAATTTCTTCCTTTTCGTGAGGAGGACAGAATTTCCTTTCAACTATCTCCTTAAAGTTGATCCATTCCATGCTTGTTATTCTCAGCCTTTTTAATAGTGTTGATAATATATGGCATAGGATCTATGATTCCTTGAGCTATTATATGTTCGATAGCACTTTTATCCACTTGGTTCTCGTTATTATTGTTATTCTGGATTTCCTGATTTACTTCCTTTGACATCTGAATTGTAAACATTTATCAGAGATTAATACCACAGAATTAAACAACAAACATGCAAGCATATTGAACCAAAATCGTCGATCATTGCGACTTTTACTCTTTTCATATATATATATATATATATATATGCATTGATCACAACTATAACTGGAATTTAAACGTTAGTAAGTATGCATCAATATATATATATATATATATATATATATATATATATAGGTGATATATATGTATTAGTTTATATCTATCTTAGTTTTTTTTTCTAAGTAACAAAACTACACACACACACACACACACACATATATATATATATATATATATATATATATATATATAGTGTGGGGTTCATTAGGGAACACTAAAAAAGTGGGGAACAGTGGGGAACCGACTCAAACGAACTCCGATTGGACTCATTCCAGCGGCGTTGGAACCGTCTCGTTGAACCCTAACTAGGATCTCTTAACCCTAAACCCTAAATCATAACCCCTAAACCCTAAATATATTAGGGTTTGGCTTTTAGGGTTTAGCTTAAGGGTTTAACTTTAGGGTTTAGCTTTAGGGTTTAGCTTTAGAGTTTAAGGTTTAGATTTAGGGTTTAGGGTTTAGCTTTAGGGTTTAACTTTAGGGTTTTGCTTTAGGTTTAACATTTAGGGTTTAGCTTTTAGGGTTTATAGTTTAGATTTTACGGTTTAACTTAGGTTTTAGCCTTATTTTTTAGCTTTAGGGTTTAGAGTTTAGGAGTTAGGATTTAGGGTTTAGGGTTAAGAGATCTTAGTTAGGGTTCCACGAGCCGGTTCCAACGCCGCTGGAATGAGTCCAATCGGAGTTCGTTTGAGTCGGTTCCCCGATGTTCCCCACTTTTTAAGTGTTCCCCAATGAACCTTCCTCTATATATATATATTAGGCGACTATCTTCTTAGTACTGCATTTCCCGCTCGTCATATTTCCAGACAAGTTTTTCCCCGATTTGGCGGATCTGGTTCCCTTAGTCAACCAAGTCTTCACCATATTAGCGAAGATTTTCTACGTTCTCCGGACTCATTGGTGGCACTAGAGCTAGTATGGGTTCAGGGTAGGCTGGTGCTGGTTCTCTGTAAGGATATGGGTTATTTAGTAATTCTTGAAATGCCCAGTCGTTGTTCCACCACTGTTCTAAAGGGTTCGGTGCTGGAATCCTAGGCATCTCGTTTGGATCAAATGCTGGGATTGAAAGTGGGTGTTCTTGGTTCTGTTCTAGGTTCATGGGTTGGTTAGGGAATAGAGGTAGAAGTTGTGGGTCGGCTTCTGCTACTTGGTTGAGATCAATTTCTGCTTCTGCATTTCTAAGCATGTGAAAATCAGCTAGTTGTCTATCTAATTCCTCTTCCCATAACGGTCTAGTTTCTGGATTTTGGGTATTTCTATTTGCTATCGCTCGTTCTTGGGCTTTTCTTATTCTTTTTCTCCTTTCTGCTCCTTCTCTACTAAACCACCCTCGTTTCTTAGGAGGAAAAGGTTCTTCAGATTAGGCTTTAAAAACAAAGATTCCCTCGGAATCGGCTGCGTATCCTGAGGTTGGTTGGGATGGTCCTTCATCCATATGAGAATGGGATAGATGACGATAAGCGTCAGAAGTACCCTGATCACTCATACTGTAGACTAAAAATCGCCAAAATAACATAAAATAATAATACACATAGTTACACAGAATAACACATAAGTTATTTCCTAACACAATTGGTTAAAATTTAGGTATTTAAAAGAACACCTAAATGGCTTAAACCAGTGGCTCTGATACCACCTCCTGTCGCAGCCCCCGACCCCACCCCGGAAGCGGGAGCCGCGGGCACAGTCTGGTGGTATCGGTGTTTATTAATTTGGCAGCAGAAATGAGACATCAGGATCGTAGTTAGGAAATAAATTTCAGAGTTTCAAAACACCACACTTTTATATTAAACAAATGGGACAGAAACCCATGTTCCATTTATAATATATTGATATGGATAAACCCTAGTCTGCTGAAAACATAAAACTTTTATTTAGGTAACTTTATAGCCACAGCCTTCAGTGCTCCATAGCTGGCTTTTTATAGCTTCACATTAAGTTACCTGAAACGCATTTTAAAAATATTTTATCAGCAAGAAATACTGGCGAGTACATTCCTTTTTATAAAAACATCATTTGTTATAACTTTACAGTATTAAGGGCGATTACAATGTTTATATCTACCCAATTACTCAGTCAGTACTTGTCACTCGACGGATCTGTGACTATGGTCATATCACACATTGGATACCCGTGCCCAATTGTGAAGGTTACCAAGTACTGTATACAAACCCCATAATATTGGCAGCAATTGTAGAATACAAAGACTTAATCACTGTAAGCATAACTGATAAACATTTAAGGTTTTGTGAAACATTTGAAATAATGGCTCACAAAATGTGAGAAAAAAATAATGACTCACAAACGGTGAGAAAAGAGAATGGACTCACACTGTAACCTTAGGTATTTCTACAGCTTCCTGGGGATATTTCCTGAGTATTTCTTTGAGTTTCTAATAAAAACAGACAATGCATGCATGTTAGTAAAATAACCCAAATCACATTAGCCATACAACACGAAACAAAACCCCTAACGGACTTAGTCAGGCAGAGCCTTGACATGCGTACGGGGCCCTAGATCAATCGGGTAGGGTAACGAATTAGTGATTGGGGGTTAAAATACTTACAACGGGGCAGAGCTTCGTGTTTAAGGGGTATAATATCGAGTTAGTTTCGCACTATAGGGACAGAGAGAGAAAAGATATTGAACGAGTTGTGAATGCTGCATCTCTGTTCAATTTATAGTTGAAATTGGAGCTTCTCGTGCCCCACGACCCGCCTTACTTCCTTCTCTCGTGCCCCACGAGGGCATCCCTAGCTACGGCTAAGATGGCCGGGTGTCATGTAGGTTCGATATGTCACACCCCAACCAATGGCGGAATCATTGGAGTGGGACTTGTTCAAGATTGCAAGAGACTTCATAACCCTTATGTGACGATAATTGAATAATTCCCATTTCATTTTATAACTTCACATTGTCAACATTACATAAACCCAAATAACAACAAGTTTCAAAGAAATACATAACAACATAAGCAAAATTGATACAACATTTAAACCTAAACGTCTATATGTGTATCTAGGCATCAACGCTACTTCGTTTCATATCATCATCATCAACCTGTAACATGTTAAAATAAAGTTCAATGCAAAAGAAAAGGCGAGTATACAAGTTTATGAATAAGTATAAGTATAAAAGTTTAAAAACGAATCCACATGGCAACTTAGTTTATACAAGATCAATCTAACATGGCATGCAATATTTCTAGCCAATCCTCTGTTTACGCAACAATGATATAATTCAACATGACCACTAGTCTACGGGCGGTGCGTTACTCCTATAGCGCTATACATGTCGAAGGGAGGCTCGTGAAAGCTAATGACTAAAACATATCACATAAGTATGGTCCACGTAAGTATCAAGTATCATAACATTGTATTCATGTATAAGGATTGTTTTCGTGCATTGCATAAAGAATAAGTTTAAGTGTGTCTAAATAAGGTAACATGTTACACCCCAAAAAGTGGTAAACATGAAAAGGGGGTTGCGAGTATACTCATGGAGTTGTGAGTTTGAGAGTGATTAGAGAGAGTTGTGAGTGATTAGAAAAGTGCAAAATGCTTGGATAGCACTTGGGTTTTATAGGGAAAGAATTAGGGTTAAGGTTGGTTGGCATTTAATGCAATTAGTTGGGACATTGGCATTTAAAAAAAAGAAACAAAACACACCCACAAAGGGGCTGCCGTAAGGCTGTTTGTCAGCCAATAACTTTCCTTTCTTTTGTTTTACTAATGGTTGTTGTATATTAGTGTGACATTAGGATTTGTTATTTAAAACAATTAAAATAAAGGTATATATTGTGAATTAAGGGTGTGATAATTTGATCAAAACAACAACCAATTTAGTTACACCACTTGCGACCGCAAGTGGTTAGGCTGTTGATATATACATTTTTTTTAACCAATTAATACACAAGTTAAATATTGCACCTCTTATATTACGCCATCATATAATTAGCTAATGAAATATAAAATGTGTAGAGATTTAAATATTGAAAGAAAACAGTTAAACACAGCCCTAAGGCTTGTCGTTTGCTACTGTCTTTCTATCTTCTTCTTATTATATTTTTTTTTCTTTTGCACTACAAAGTTTTGAAAATTACATCATCAACTTGTACGTTGATGTTTAGTCATAATATTATTATTATTATATTATATTATTGTTATTATTTTTGTGTTTTAATAATATAAGTGGTATAGTCAAAACTAATGTTATGTAATTAATATGTCCCAAGTATGACCTAACATGTGTAAGGTCTAGTATGTATTTTAAGCATGTTTTAATTAAACATAAGGTGTGATTTAATAAGTGTGTGAACTATATCAAACGTATCAAGTATATATGATTTGTATCAAGTGAAAATTATATAACTCAATCTTATAATCGAACAACCAAGTGTTTGAATGTATGGAATGTTTGAGAATTACGAATTAAGGTATCACATGTATAATGAATTCAAACGTACGAACATGTATGATCATGTAAAATATGAATTGTAAGAAATACGAATTTTTATTTTTATTTAGGATCCAAGTCTCGGATTTTACAACGGTTACAAAGAAAGAACGATTACAAGAACACAAGGTTTCCAAAAATAGAAATACGAACAAGACTTGCTATAAATGGAAAGTACAAAGTAGCAGGGCGTTACAGTCTCCCCTCCTTTAGGGAATTTCGTCCCGAAATTGAGGAAGACTTAGGGAAAAGATGTGGATATTTCGTCTTCATTTCACTCTCGAGTTCCCAAGTAAATTCAGCACCACGCTTTCCTTCCCATCGAACCTTGACAATAGGAATTCAACTGCGCCTCAATTGCTTGGCTCCTCGATCCATGATTTCGACCGGTTTTTCCACAAAGTGAAGAGTTTCGTTGACTTGTAAGTCTTTGAGAGGGACGTGCAGTCCTTCATCCGCTAGACACTTCTTCAAGTTGGATACGTGGAAGACAGGGTGTACATTGTTGAGTTCTTCATGCAGGTCCAGTCTATACGCAACCTTGCCAATCCTTTCGAGAATTCTGAAAGGACCAACGTAGCGAGGTGCGAGTTTCCCTTTCTTGCCAAATCGAACCACGCCTTTCCAAGGGGATACCTTGAGAAGCGCGTAGTCACCTGTCCCGAATTCCATGGGTTTGCGACCCTTATCGGCGTAGCTCTTTTGTCGGTTCCTGGCTTTCAGTAAGTTGTCTCGAACCTGTAAAATCTTGTCCGTCGTCTCTTGTATGAGCTCGGGACCAGTGATTTGAGCTTCACCAATCTCGTGCCAACAAATAGGCGAACGGCACTTGCGACCATACAATGCTTCGAAAGGTGCCATCCGAATACTCGCATGATAACTGTTATTGTACGAGAATTCGACCAAAGGCAAGTGTGAATCCCAGTTTCCACCAAAATCTATTACGCACGAACGAAGCATATCCTCTAAAGTTTGGATAGTACGCTCGGTTTGACCGTCTGTCTGAGGATGGAAAGCGGTGCTAAGGTTAAGTTCAGTACCCATAGCAGATTGAAAAGTTTGCCAAAGGCGAGACGTAAAACGAGCATCACGATCGGAAATGATGTCAACGGGAATACCATGGCGACAGATGATCTCATCAGTGTAGATTTTACCCAATTTCTCGACTTTGAAATCTTCACGAATGGGAAGAAAGTGAGCTGACTTGGTTAATCGATCAAGGATCACCCAAATACTGTCATGGCCAGAAGAAGTGCGGGGAAGCTTAGTGATAAAATCCATGGCAATGCTCTCCCATTTCCAGATAGGAATCCTTGGTTGTTCGAGTAAGCCAGAGGGACGTTGATGTTCGGCTTTCACCTTCGAACAAGTGAGACATTTCGAGACGAAAGTGGCTATATCTTTCTTCATTCCAGGCCACCAATAGGATGTACGCATATCATGGTACATCTTGTCTGCACCAGGGTGAATAGAATACTTTGTATTATGTGCCTCCTTCATCAGGAACTTTCGAAGGTTATCACGATTAGGAATCCAGATATGATTAAGATAGTATAAAATACCATCAGGTTTGGACACGAGACTCTTTTCAGCAACACATTGCATCTCGTTGTAGAGGTTACCCTCGTTAACAGATGAATATTGAGCGTCACGTATGCGATTCTGAAGATCGTGGATGAGTTGGAAGCAACGGGTACTTTTGACATGAGTTTTACGACTAAGGGCGTCTGCTACTACGTTCGCTTTACCTGGGTGGTATTTGATTTCGCAGTCGTAGTCGTTTAATAGTTCCACCCAACGACGTTGACGCATGTTCAGTTCTTTTTTATCAAAGATGTGTTGAAGGCTCCTATGGTCGGTGAAGACCACACACTTAGTACCATAAAGGTAGTGTCGCCAAATCTTCAATGCAAAAACAACTGCGCCAAGTTCAAGGTCGTGAGTAGTATAGTTTTTCTCATGTATCTTGAGTTGCCTTGACGCATAAGCGATGACCTTGTCTCGTTGCATAAGCACACAACCAAGGCCAAGGCGGGAAGCATCGCAATATACGACGAAGTCGTCATTTCCATCAGGAAGTGTAAGGATAGGAGCATTGCATAGCATGTCCTTGAGCGTTTGAAAAGACTCCTCTTGCTCGGGACCCCAAACAAAAGGTTTCTCTTTTTTAGTCAAGGAGGTCAAAGGGACGGCGATTTTCGAAAAGTTGGAGATAAAGCGACGATAGTAACCAGCAAGACCAAGAAACAAACAAATTTTGGGCGGAGATTTAGGTGTGATCCAATTCTTTACAGCTTCGATTTTAGCGGGGTCAACGTGAATACCAAGTTCGTTGACAGTATGACCAAGGAATTGAACCTCTTTTAACCAAAATTCACACTTGGAGAATTTGGCGTATAGACGTTCAGCACGAAGAAGTTCGAGGATAAGACGCAAGTGTCGTAAATGCTCTTCTTGTGTCCTGGAATAGATGAGAATATCGTCGATGAAAACGATCACGAAACGGTCCAAGTATGCTTTGCACACGCGGTTTATCAAATCCATGAATACAGCAGGCGCGTTGGTCAAACCAAAGGGCATGACCACGAATTCGTAATGACCATAACGTGTACGGAAGGCGGTCTTAGGCACATCTTCTTCGAGAACTCGAAGTTGATGATACCCAGAACGAAGATCGATTTTCGAAAAGCAGGTCGCGCCTTGCAACTGGTCGAAGAGATCATCGATGCGCGGAAGAGGGTATCGGTTCTTGATAGTAAGCTTGTTGAGCTCACGATAGTCAATACACATTCGGAATGACCCATCTTTCTTTTTGACGAACAAAACGGGAGCGCCCCAAGGAGAAGTACTAGGGCGTATAAAGCCTTTATCAAGAAGCTCTTGGAGTTGGCTCGCGAGTTCTTGCATCTCGGAGGGTGCTAAACGGTAAGGAGATTTAGCGACAGGCGTTGCGCCAGGCACTAAATCGATTCGAAAGTCGACAGCACGAGCAGGAGGCGGTCCAGGAAGATCGTCGGGAAACACATCAGGGAAGTCACGTACAACGGGAACGTCGCTTATGCTTGGGCCTTTGTCCCTTTTTTCCACAATGTGGGCGAGAAAGGCGAAGGTACCCTTGCGCAAGCATTTGTTTGCTTGGATACACGACATAAGCTTAAGGCCTTGAGAAGGCTTTTCGCCATAGACGTGTAGGGAATCACCGTTTGGAAGAGATAGACGAAAAACTTCTCAGAACAGACAACTTCAGCACGAACTCGCCTAAGCCAGTCCATACCTACCATGACGTCGAAACTACCCATTTGCATAGGTATGAGATTGATTGAAAACGTATGATCGTTAAGGATCAATGAACAATTGGAGAGAACGGAATCGACAGCGACGGTTTTACCATTAGCGACCTCGACAGCGAAAGATTTTGGCAACTTGGAGCGTTTACACTTAAGCAAAGATTCGAATTCTAACGACACAAAACTTTTATCGACGCCAGTATCAAATAGACAAGAAGCATAAATATGGTTCACAAGGAACTACCAGTAATAACATCATTCGCGTTTTGAGCTTGACCAGTAGTGAGGAGAAAGGCTCGGCCTCGAGCGAGTTGTTGAGCCTGTTGTTGCTGCTGCTGCTGCTGCTGCTGCTGCTGCTGTTGTTGCTGTGGTTGTTGCTGTCGTGGCTGGTTTCGTTAAGGACAGACATTGGCGAGATGATTGAGATCGCCACACTTGAAACATGCTCGCATAGGAGCATTTTGAGCTTGCGGGAAGTTTCGGCATCGGTTAGCAAAATGACCATACCTCTGACAGTTGGCACATTTGCGACAGGGTACGTTGGTAGGATGATGAAACAGACAGGTGGTACATTTGGGATGGGTTCCAACATAACCTTGTTTTGGTGGTTCGGTGTTTGCGGGTGCAACGGCGGCTAAGGCTTGTAAGGGTTGTGGGTTTGGCGGAGTGACGACCGCACAATTTTGGCTTGAAGCCTTCCGCTTCTTGCCTTGGTTTTTCTTGGATGATTGGGAGGGTGAGGGCTCATCAGTAGCAGTGTCGATTGTATCTTGGCGTGCATTCTTTGTTGAAACCTTGTCAAAGGTTCCATGAAGAACGCAGTTGTTGTTAAGTTCGGTGGCTATACGAAAAGCATCTTCGATGGTTTGGGGATTAGCAGAGGCAAGATGGTTTGTCAGGGAAGGTGCAACACAACGAATGAATTTGGCTATGGTCTTGGGGATGGTCTCAACTTGTCCAGGACAGAGGACACTGAGTTGTTTAAAGTGCGTAATCAGGCCATCCATGTCACTCCTCTTCTGAGTAAGGTTCCAAAATTCGTTATCCAATTTTTGGAGTTCGTGAGGAGGACAGAAGTGGTCTCTCATAAGTTGTTTGAAATCGTTCCAAGGCATAGCATGTGCAACCTCGTTTCCCCTCTTGTTGTGTTCTGTTGTCCACCATTCGAGTGCCTTTTCACG
The DNA here is from genome assembly GCA_030545235.1 of Helianthus tuberosus. Lineage (NCBI taxonomy): Eukaryota > Viridiplantae > Streptophyta > Magnoliopsida > Asterales > Asteraceae > Helianthus > Helianthus tuberosus. The sequence continues at coordinate 64,349,858 of CM060354.1, forward strand.
AAACACCCCAGTTGCGTTCAAAGTTCTTAGTTCATCAGGGCAGCCACTTTGCAGGAAGGTAAGCTCGATTGCATCAAACCAATTCATCATGGCGGTAGCGCCATTTTTGCCAGTAAACTCTAAGGGTCTACAAGCCATGAATTGCTTGAATTGGAAGGTCGATTTGGGCTTGTCTGCCTTTGAGTCGACAGAGCCATGCGGTGAATCGGTGTTTGGCTGAATCTTGCTAAAAATGTCGGGTAGGACCTTAGCCATTTGCTTGGCCATGAATTTCATGCAATCCTTTTGTGACATGGTGTTGGAAGTCGAATCCTTCTTTGACTTGATTTTCTTGGAAGCGCTAGACGACATCTAAAAGATCGAAAGAGGAGTGAAGAAACACTAGATAAATGGTAGGAACCGAGATATCTAGGGGGTTTGAATCCGCATAAAAAGGTTAGCTCTCTCTCGATTGATTCAGTTGCAGCTGATCGCCTTCTCCGATGGTTCTGCAAAAACGAACACCGTTAGCCTCGCCAAGGGGAGAAGAGGGTTCTCTCCTTGACCCGACTCCGGCGTGAGAATAACTATTGGTAATGGAGAAGAGAATGTATTTGAGAAGTGTGTGTGACCTGAATTTCATACCTGAGCTGTCCTCATATTTATAGCCGGGAGTCTTTGGGCGGGAAAACCCGTTAGTGAAAAGTTGACGGAAGATGCTAACCCCGTAAGCGGTTACATTTCCTTCCGTCAAGCTTCTTGATCCGATGTGAGTGCACACGGATCGTGGTTTAGATCAATGGCTGGGGATATGCCACGTGTAATAGTGATCAAGTGGATATTACTCTCCAATTACATGCTATCGTTGTGATCTCAGGGATGCCTGAGGTGACGACACGTGTCCAGACGGTTATAACCGTCTTAGTGGTGCACGATTGAATTCTTTCTAGAAGATTACTGCTGTAATCTGGTGTGACCCTTATTGTGTGGAGACAGCTGAACAAATAAATCCCAAGTCTGGGTAAATAATATCCAGGTCTGGATATTTAGGCAGGAGTGTTTATTTCAGGATTTTCATCCTTTGTCCATGGGAGAAAGCGCAAAGGTTTATGATTTCCTTTGGGCGCGCAAGTGTTGACTGTTGACTGTTCTTTAAGTCTTTATTTGTGAGACCAGTGCGCGGCCGCGCAAGGTACAAGGCTGAAAAGTAAGGTTGTGGTATGGTCTCAAGTACTTATTATGAGGTTTTTTGGGACCTTACCCCTTCAAGTCCCCCCAGTCTAGTGTTGCTCTTATGCAAGTAAGTGGAGCACTGGACTTATGAGAGGGAAGATGTTTTTGGGCGTGAAAGTAGGGAATCTTCTATGAGAAAATTTGCTTATTAAAGCTTTTTAAGGGAAGTTGTGATTTTACCTATTTTCGTAGGTTGCTGAATCAGTGTTGAATGAGGGGTTGGATAAAGCCGGTGCGTGATTAATTGTTGCTGCGCGAAAGGATGAGTATGCCCAAGGATATGCTGAGTGTTCAGCGCTTTGAAGGTGGATTGGGATACTTCCAAATCTGCTACTTTTGGTGTCGATATAAGCGTCGCGCTTTTAGCTCTAGAATTTGATAATTTGCAGCTTCCTGTTATGGACCTTATAAATATTGCTCTGCAATCTGACGATTACGTGGTTCAATTGAAAGAAATCTTTCCGGATGACGGTGAAGATTTTGTCGTAAAATTTTTCTGTAATTGTTTTGAACAATTTTGTAATATTTGGGATATGGATCCCTGCTTTTGTTGATGCGCTATTGCGCGAGTAACTAAAACACTACCGTGTTTGATAGTTTGAGGCGTATTTGTGGGCCAGGAATGGTATGATGTTTCTATTTGTTTGTTTGATGATGTATATACTTTTTGATGCGCTATCGTGCATGTTAGCTTCAGATTGTGTTTGGATTACAATGTGTTGCATATGTTTAATTGCTTTGAATAGGTAGAGCGAATGAGAATGGTATTGTATTCATGTGTGAACGTTTGTCTAAGATGCGCAAGGTTGTGCCCCTTTTTAGACTGTTCATGAAGTGTACAATGTTTACCATATTGTTTTCGCGTATACCCAAAGAATTGTATGCAATTTGTAACAAACAGTAATATGAGTGAAGATGATGTTTGTATTATTAAGAGCGCAAGGCCCGAAATACAAGAAATACATTACCTGTATACTTTTATTCTTGCGGAATGGTTTAGCTTATATGTAACACCTGCGCAGTTGCTGCGCGTTTCAGGTGCGAGGAACTAGTATCCCATCAATTCTTTAGGAATGTGAATAGTACGCGTTTGTTCATCGTGAAAACTTGGTGCTCGTTGACTGGTTGCAATAGTTGCCATTTGTATTTCCATGGATTGTCAGGGTTGTGTTTGCTTGTAAGCAAAGGAGTATGTGCGTATAGCAACTTAAAGGAGTATGCGCGGATGGCGACTTACGTGTTTGTATGTAAAGGAGCAAACGCGGATGGCGACTTACGTGCTCAAACGTAAGGAAGCATGCGCGTATGGCGACTTACGTGCTTGTATGTAAAGGAGCAAGCGCGGATGGCGACTTACGTGCTTAAATGTAAAGAAGCATGCGCGTATGGCGACTTACGTGCTTGTATGTAAAGGAGCAAGCGCAGATGGCGACTTACGTGCTCAAATGTAAAGAAGCATTCGCGTATGGCGACTTACGTGCTTGTATGTAAAGGAGCAAGCGCAAATGGTGACTTACGTGCTCAAATGTAAAGAAGCATGCGCGTATGGTGACTTACGTGCTTGTATGTAAAGGAGCAAGCGCGGATGGCGACTTACGTGCTCAAATGTAAAGAAGCATGCGCGTATGGCGACTTACGTGCTTGTATGTAAAGGAGCAAGCGCAGATGGCGACTTACGTGCTCAAATGTAAAGAAGCATGCGCGTATGGCGACTTACGTGCTTGTATGTAAAGGAGCAAGCGCAGATGGCGACTTACGTGCTCAAATGTAAAGAAGCATGCGCGTATGGCGACTTACGTGCTTGTATGTAAAGGAGCAAGCGCGGATGGCGACTTACGTGCTCAAATGTAAAGAAGCATGCGCGTATGGCGACTTACGTGCTTGTATGTAAAGGAGCAAGCGCGGATGGCGACTTACGTGCTCAAATGTAAAGGAGCATGCGCGTATGGCGACTTACGTGCTTGTATGTAAAGGAGCAAGCGCAGATGGCGACTTACGTGCTCAAATGTAAAGAAGCATGCGCGTATGGCGACTTACGTGCTTGTATGTAAAGGAGCAAGCGCAGATGGCGACTTACGTGCTCAAATGTAAAGAAGCATGCGCGTATGGCGACTTACGTGCTTGTATGTAAAGGAGCAAGCGCGGATGGCGACTTACGTGCTCAAATGTAAAGGAGCATGCGCGTATGGCGACTTACGTGCTCGTATGTGGAGCATCCGACTCGTATGGAGACTGAGATGCTCGTATCTAGAGCAGCAGACTCGTATGGAGACCGACGTGCTCTTATCCTTAAATAAGGAGTATTAGTTTTACCAAAGTTTTTGATGTGATTTTTCAATCGGTGGTATTATACCGCAACAATAGTATGTATATTGTTCCCATCATCTTGAAAAGATAACGGATGGCGTATGTCTTTTTTAATGATTTCTTTCATCCATCAAATTTTAAGTACCAGTTGTACATATATAGACGCTCTAATTATGCTAGTCAATATAAATGCTTGTGCATATATATCCGTTATAGCTTAGATAAGTGTCAGGTTGTAACACTTTCATGTTGAAAAGTCATGGCACTGGAATTAGCATAAGTGCCAGTTTAAATGTTTATAAGTGATAGCACCAACTGTTTAGTGTATACTAGAAAGTGTTCACGTTATATAAAAGAATTCTGGGATTTGTTCTCTTTCCCTCATTTTGTTTAAGGAAAGATCAAGAGGATCTTTCAGAGGAATTTGTAGTACCTAGGTTTTGACGAAAACCGTATTAGTCAAGGCTTATAGCCCCAAGAAGCAAAGTTCCGGAAGTTATGCGTTGTGCGACCTCAGATCTGCAGCTTGTTGATCATAGAGCTTAAATGAAACCCCCAGCTCTGGAGTGTTTGTGCAAAATTTGATTCATGGCGATCTGGAACCTGTCGACCCAGTACTCTGGAGTTTTTCTCCATGAATAGATTTGAACGGTTATGAACTCCCGTTTGCATTAGGGAAGTAATTCCTCCCGAATGACTGTTGTTGCTTTCTTGCCGAATATCAGATCTGATGTTTGGGGACTCAGGTCTGATAATTTGTGTGAAATTTGGTTCAAAGCTTTGTGGAATCTGCCGATCCAGTATTCTGGAGCTCTCTCTATGAGTTGATCTGAGGAGTCCTTTTCGTCTGAGTGATTATTATTTGTATCGATTCCCATAATTCCGTTAATCTGGGTATTTTGGGTTGTAGAACCCTTGAACTCAAATCGAGGACCTGATGGGTGAGATAATGAATTCTCTGCCATGTGAAAACAGAGAATGAAAAGAACTGAATCGAAACGAGATGAAAACTGATAAGACAGAGGAATCGGTGGGCGCCAATGAAGAAACACTAGATAAATGGTCGGAACCGAGATATCTAGGGGGTTTGAATCCGCATAAAAAGGTTAGATCTCTCTCGATTGATTCAGTTGTAGCTGATCTCCTTCTCCGATGGTTCTGCAAAAACGAACACCGTTAGCCTCGCCAAGGGGAGAAGAGGGTTCTCTCCTTGACCCGACTCCGGCGTGAGAATAACTATTGGTAATGGAGAAGAGAATGTATTTGAGAAGTGTGTGTGACCTGAATTTCATACCTGAGCTGTCCTCATATTTATAGCCGGGAGTCTTTGGGCGGGAAAACCCGTTAGTGAAAAGTTGACGGAAGATGCTAACCCCGTAAGCGGTTACATTTCCTTCCGTCAAGCTTCTTGATCCGATGTGAGTGCACACGGATCGTGGTTTAGATCAATGGCTGGGGATATGCCACGTGTAATAGTGATCAAGTGGATATTACTCTCCAATTACATGCTATCGTTGTGATCTCAGGGATGCCTGAGGTGACGACACGTGTCCAGACGGTTATAACCGTCTTAGTGGTGCACGATTGAATTCTTTCTAGAAGATTACTGCTGTAATCTGGTGTGACCCTTATTGTGTGGAGACAGCTGAACAAATAAATCCCAAGTCTGGGTAAATAATATCCAGGTCTGGATATTTAGGCAGGAGTGTTTATTTCAGGATTTTCATCCTTTGTCTATGGGAGAAAGCGCAAAGGTTTATGATTTCCTTTGGGCGCGCAAGTGTTGACTGTTGACTGTTCTTTAAGTCTTTATTTGTGAGACCAGTGCGCGGCCGCGCAAGGTACAAGGCTGAAAAGTAAGGTTGTGGTATGGTCTCAAGTACTTATTATGAGGTTTTTTGGGACCTTACCCCTTCAAGGAGGAAATGATGAGACTTGACCATAAATTCAAAATAAGTTTGCAAGTTTTAAACATGTAAGTATGACGTATCATGTAAGGTGCACATAGTTAGCATGATTTCAACAAGTATAAACACGTATGAATGCATGAAAAGAGTATAAGTTTAGTTTGTTCACGAGAATTATTATTGTTTTTGATTGCGCGAGACGTGCGAATTGTGTAACGGTTTTGAAACAAACGAGGTAGCAAGTATAAAAATCACATGTAAATTGAATCACATAAAAGAGAGGCTCATAAAACATAGGATTGTTTCGGGTAGAGAAACGTCGACTATTCCAAAGTGAATCGAAAGCCCTTTCAAATTAGAGAAACGTGCTTTGGCCTATAGGTAAGATACTCTCATCGAGAAGCGATTAACGGTATCTTACCCTTCCAGTTACTACACGTCTCTAATCGATCGAAACAATCGAAACTTTGGCGAGAACGAAAATCGAGGAATGGGACTTAATCGACAAGGTGCGGGTTTCACCCCTAACTTGACGATTTCGTACCCTAATGTGGTTGGTACTCGTTGGGTCAAAATATAATTTCAACACTTTGACGAGGGTCCACTAGAGTTTGAATTGGAAATTTACCATTAAGATGTGGATTTCACTCCTAGCTTAATGGCGAAATTTCGTGCAAAATAAGAATAAGCGGAATGAGAGTCGTTACCAAATTGTGGGTTTCACGCCTAATTTGGTAAACTCGACTCTTTTGTATAAAGAGGGTCTTCAAGTCTTCAAGTGTATTGTGTAAAATGTCTTAGGAAAGAGATTATGTAAATATTAAGACCAAAAGAAGAGAAAGAAGCAAAGTAGGAAGAATAACGTTTTAAGCAAGTATCAAGAATGGTCAAAAATATGGTTCCTACTATAGACTAGGTCGAACATGGCAATTCTACCTAATTCACTATAGTTATGGCTCTGATACCAATCTGTCACACCCCAACCAATGGCGGAATCATTGGAGTGGGACTTGTTCAAGATTGCAAGAGACTTCATAACCCTTATGTGACGATAATTGAATAATTCCCATTTCATTTCATAACTTCACATTGTCAACATTACATAAACCCAAATAACAACAAGTTTCAAAGAAATACATAACAACATAAGCAAAATTGATACAACATTTAAACCTAAACGTCTATATGTGTATCTAGGCATCAACGCTACTTCGTTTCATATCATCATCATCAACCTGTAACATGTTAAAATAAAGTTCAATGCAAAAGCAAAGGCGAGTATACAAGTTTATGAATAAGTATAAGTATAAAAGTTTAAAAATGAATCCACATGGCAACTTAGTTTATACAAGATCAACCTAACATGGCATGCAATATTTCTAGCTAATCCTCTGTTTACGCAACAATGATATAATTCAACATGACCACTAGTCTACGGGCGGTGCGTTACTCCTATAGCGCTATACATGTCGAATGGAGGCTCGTGAAAGCTAATGACTAAAACATATCACATAAGTATGGTCCACGTAAGTATCAAGTATCATAACATTGTATTCATGTATAAGGATTGTTTTCGTGCATTGCATAAAGAATAAGTTTAAGTGTGTTTAAATAAGGTAACATGTTACACCCCAAAAAGTGGTAAACATAAAAAGGGGGTTGCGAGTATACTCACGGTTTTACAAGTCTTCCACTTGATAGTCCTGCGAGTGAGTTGGTTGCTTAGGAAGTTGGAACACCGAGTCCTTCAACACAAAGGAAAAATAGGTGTGTGAGTTTGGGCATTCGGAAGATTTAGGGATTTAAGAAGTTAAAACACAAGAATATATGTATTTGAAATTAATCATCCTTTAACACCAAGTACTTGTTCTTGACACTATGAAACCACAAGGGTTAATGCTTTCATGAGTAACATACTCATTAGAATCGTAACAAGTCTTATGCCTTGGATGATGTTATTCTAATATCTTGACGAATGAACACAAGTCCACCATCAAGAGTTCGAATGGTAAATATATGTATAAGTATTATATGTATTATTTAGTCCAATAATCAATCATGAGGTAGAATATAAATCTTCATTTAGGTACCTCTATTGTGTCATAGAATTCATGTAGGAGGTAGGAAGAACAAGCTTCCATTTAGGTACCTCTTATGGTTCACCACTACACTTGATGTAAAAACATACAAGGAGGGTCATGAACTAATATCAATACAAGAATAAGAAACATCTACACTATGAGAAATCATCAAGGGATGTGGGGATTTTATGTTGGGCAACCCAAGTTAGTCCACAATCACACCTTTATCAAGCTTGAAGCTTGAACACCTCTTGTGGGTCAAAACCCCTAAACAAAACAGAAAGTATTTGAGGATTAACCTCTGATTTTGTATGTCTCAACCTTGTTTTTAAGCCTAACTAACCATAGAAGTGGTTATAAGCATAAGGACATAGGTTTGAGATGAGTTAGACTCAAGTTGAACAAGTTTAGTAAAGATTAGATGAAATCAGAAATGAACAGTGAACTATGGAGCCTTTTTGCCGGAGTTCCAGGGACTTATTTACTGTGAAAAACCCATGGAATCGAAGCTAAGGTCAATCCAAGCACATAGAAAAAAGAATGGACTAAATCGGACAAGTATTGAGTGAGTTATGCTACTTTAGTGAAGGGGTATCAATCTGTCCGAACTTCTGCAATCAGCTGCGAATTTAGGGAGTTTGAGAGTGATTAGAGAGAGTTGTGAGTGATTAGAAAAGTGCAAAATGCTTGGATAGCACTTGGGTTTTATAGGGAAAGAATTAGGGTTATGGTTGGTTGGCATTTAATGCAATTAGTTGGGACATTGGCATTTAAAAAAAAGAAACAAAACACACCCACAAAGGGGCTGCCGTAAGGCTGTTTGTCAGCCAATAACTTTCCTTTCTTTTGTTTTACTAATGGTTGTTGTATATTAGTGTGACATTAGGATTTGTTATTTAAAACAATTAAAATAAAGGTATATATTGTGAATTATGGGTGTGATAATTTGATCAAAACAACAACCAATTTAGTCACACCACTTGCGACCGCAAGTGGTTAGGCTGTTGATATATACATTTTTTTAACCAATTAATACATAAGTTAAATATTACACCTCTTATATTATGCCACCATATAATTAGCTAATGAAATATAAAATGTGTAGAGATTTAAATATTGAAAGAAAACAGTTAAACACAGCCCTAAGGCTTGTCGTTTGCTACTGTCTTTCTATCTTCTTATTATATTTTTATTTCTTTTGCACTACAAAGTTTTGAAAATTACATCATCAACTTGTACGTTGATGTTTAGTCATATTATTATTATTATTATTATTATTATTATTATTATTATTATTATTATTATTATTATTATTATTATTATATTCTATTATTGTTATTATTTTTTGTGTTTTAATAATATAAGTGGTATAGTCAAAACTAATGTTATGTAATTAATATGTCCCAAGTATAACCTAACATGTGTAAGGTCTAGTATGTATTTTAAGCATGTTTTAATTAAACATAAGGTGTGATTTAATAAGTGTGTGAACTATATCAAACGTATCAAGTATATATGATTTGTATCAAGTGAAAATTATATAACTCAATCTTATAATCGAACAACCAAGTGCTTGAATGTATGGAATGTTTGAGAATTACGAATTAAGGTATCACATGTATAATGAATTCAAACGTACGAACATGTATGATCATGTAAAACATGAATTGTAAGAAATACGAATTTTTATTTTTATTTAGGATCCAAGTCTCGGATTTTACAACGGTTACAAAGAAAGAACGATTACAAGAACACAAGGTTTCCAAAAATAGAAATACGAACAAGACTTGCTATAAATGGAAAGTAAAAAGTAGCAGGGCGTTACACGATAGGTGTGTTGACACGTGGCAAAAAGGTGTGTCCGACAAGTAATGGTCTTTCGCGCTGCGCAAGAAGACTAGAGAAGTCTGTTGCGGTCCGCGAGCGACTTAAAATAATTATTTTATTTGATTTTTATAATAATTAAGGTTATACGGGTTCGGTTTCAGGCATGTGGGTTATTTTTATAATAGTTAAGGTTATACGGGTTCGGTTTCAGGCATGTGGGTTAATTAGGGTGTTTTCGAGGGTTGTTATACCTTCTCCGACGGTTTTTATTTTTTAGTTGCATTTGTTAAAATTACCAAGGGCCAGTTGTGTTGTTTTTCGTCTTCCACCACTTCTTCATGATGATCCCCATACTTAGTTTCTTCGTGTGGTGTGGGTTCTATCACCATCACTAGTTGGGCCTCTAAGATTGCTATATCTCCTTTCAGATCACACTCCCCTACTTCACCATACTCCAGCAAACCCTCTAACTCTCCTTGGAATTCATCCTCCTATGACAAAACCTTCTCTTCCATCTCTACCTCTACACCGAACATCACACTAAAGGATTATCCAAATTCTACTTCTTCTTTGATCACCTTTTCTTTTACTAACGACCTCTGATAAGCAGCCCATTCCTCTTCTTTCAATCTCCTAGCAATGTCTTCCACTGTACATTGAAGATCTAAGAGAGCAGACTGTTGATTTCTCATAAAGATATCGTGCCCTGCTAAGGTTTTATGGGTATTGGCATCCTTAGCAACTAGTCAAACTAACAACTCCTCTATCCTACTCCATTCACTACCACTACCCCTACCAGAGTTGCTACCAGAAAACTAATTATAATGTGGTTACTGATACAATACATCACAATAATATGGAGGATACCCTGTGAATGATATGGTTGATGCTGCACATAAGGGTTAGTATAATCATGTGTAGAGGACCCCTTATATTGAGGACATTTAACAGTAAAATGAGGTCCTCCACAAATCTCACACATTTTTAGGACTCAAGAAAAATAAAAGACACAGACAATTAGACTCCTACAACTCAATATATAAAACACAAGTAGACTTGCAAGACTCACCACGAAAACAAAACAAAAGACAAGTAGTATATATTTTCAATTAAGTCTAATCAAAGCTAATAAACGTAATCGCCAAGAGTCCCCAGCAACAGCGCCAAAAATTTGATGTGTTCAAAGTGGTCAATTAAAAATTAATTAATTTTAACCTAAACTATACACGCTAAGTTTTAAATTTATAAACTAAGACTCACTAAAACCTAGACCACACAACCGATAAGTGTACCGATCGATACAGTATAGTCTAAGTAAGTCCGAGTATCAAACCCACGAGGCTCTCTAATTATGTTTACTAGACTCGACTAACTTATCTAAGGCTGACTTGGCTTATTTGTTTTGTTGATTGGGGGGTTTCTAAATATCCTAAAATTGCGAATTAATCAAATTAATTAGCTAAGTTAACTAGACACGAACGAACTTGGGTTTACTCAGATGATGAAAAATACTACCTAGACTGGAATCCTCGATTGTACTAGTAATGATTTATTAGGATGTTAGTTTTTACAGAACAGGGATCGTTTAATGCTAAACTATCGAGACACTGAACAAAACCCCTGGCCTTTCTTAGGAAGACACTTATGGAGCTCTAAAGGCTGTTATGGATATCGGTTGGTCTAGACTCCCTCACTAGTTATCTAAGTGATTTATGAAAGTACCCTAATTCGATCTACTCCCTCATGGGTTATAAACCTAGGATAAACTTGGGTTTCCAATCTGACTTGTTAGACAATGGTTAATAGGGAAACTAGTTCAGACTCCTCACGAAGACCCTACCTAGCAATTTACTAACTTAGACCTAACAATATATTGAGATTAGTAGAAAACTTAGACCTATTGATTATCAATTACCGCTTCTAAGGTATATTGGCCAATTAACCCAAAAGATTACAAAACAATATTATAATCTAGCATGAACCTATTATGTGAAAGACATCCACGAAGAATCATGCGAAGCAATAAACGATAATCAAACAAAGCTAAGCATGCATAAACATTAAACAGATAACCAAGTTGACTACTTCATAAACAATCCGTAAAATAATTAAACATCCATAATAAAAATTAAAACTTTAAGAATCCATTCAGCACTAGCCTAAGTAGTACAAAGAACTAGCCAAACATCACGAAAGTCAAACACAAAACAAGAGTATTATCTGGAAAACAAAACGTGGTTTATAATCAAAAGTGAAGAACAAGTAAACCTGGAGGATTAAATCCCGAGCCATGTGATCTGAGCACTTCCAATCTTCAAATGATGCTTTATCTTGCTTGATTATGCTCCAAAAGCTTCAGAATTCTCGTCCAAGTTGCTCCTAATTCGTCTAGGGTTGTCTGGGATTGATTAGGGTTAAGTATATGGCTTAAATGGGGCTTAAATATGAAGTTTTACGCGCTGATCCGTCAACACGCGGCGTCCCACGACCAATTATGGGTCCTCCGTTGCGTGACGCGATGGACCTGCATACTGAGAATACGGTTTCAGCCATAACTTCTTCATTTCAACTTCGTTTTCTTCACCGTTTTCGCCTACGGGTTCGTAATTCAATTCTCTATCTTCTCATCTTATCAAATATACATTTTTATTCCATGAGAATCCTTCACTAAGCACAAACCTCCTCCTGTGTGTTCGTTTCTTCAACGTTTCAGCTCATTTTCACTCCCAGGACCAATGTTTTCAGAACCGGACCGGACATCGAACTGGCTGCCTTACGGGTTCATTGGTCGAACCAGTTGGACCGGATTTAAGAACCGGGTGACGTCGTAATTTTTATTAATATATTTAAGTTATATATACACATCTAATTTAAAAAATTATGAAAAATTTATATTTTAATGTCAATTTACAATTTTAAACAAGATATAAAGATTAATTTTTGTTTATTTAGTTTTAGTTTACAATATCAAACTAACTAATAACAGGTGCTAAAGTTTACACAAAGTAAAGAGCATGGTTGAATTTGTTAATCACTTAAGACAAGGGTTAAAAGATCAAGAGCAGAAATTTTTAAAGGAGCATTTATGCAACATTTAAACTCCTGCTATATAAAAAATAATTTAACCTACAAAATTGAAAGTTTCAGCCGTCATCTTCTTAAAACCCATATGCTCTCCCTCTCTCTAGCAGATATCTCTTCTTTTTCTTCTTAATTCACAGCTCCGATAAGCACAACGGCAACTAATACACCTTTTCTTTTACCTACACAGACCTGAGCTCTCCCTTTGAGCGAATTTCCGGTCTGACCCTGCCTTTTTCAGCGGTCCGACCCCGGCCCCACGGCTCAACCGGCCGGCCAAGTGCTAAACCGATTTTTACTACGAACCGGACCGTTGGATGTTACGGTTGCCGGTCCGACCGGTCCAACCGGCCGGTCCGGTCCGGCCTTCAAAACATTGCCCAGGACCCTACAAAGCACACAAGACACCATAGTACACAAAACCAATGATACAATGACACAAAACAACTCAAATTATTATATAAACTATACATGGAAACAAATGTAATTTGCATTACATCAATCCACATATGAAGTCACTAATGAGGACCCACCACAAACAAGTGAAGCTGCTACTAATTAAACACCACCACCAAAGGATGCTGAAGACGCGACAGCAAGCCCCGAAGCTCAAGACAAAGATTAAAGACTCTCAAATACCGAACGGTCTAGGGGGTATTGTTAGAACGTTTTGAGGCCGTTGGTATTTGAATTTAATAGTTTAGGGCTTTTTGTAATAGTTTAATAACTTGGGGGGCTGAAAAGGTAATTTTGGTAAAGTATCTTGTCAGTCACGACGTATTTAATTTACCCGCGTAATTATAGTTGTGTGGGTTAGCCGTAGTATAAGTAACCAGCCACCTAGCATTCCAAGTTTCTTGGACTAGGTGTGTTCTTTGTGTGTTATTCAAGCATTGTTCTACTGATTTCTTGTGTTTAATCCGAATATCCAGGCTCTTTGATTATGTTATACCCTATGGGATTCTTATTCTATATCAACATTGGTTGATTAACACTTGGTCAAGATTCTTCATCTTTTACTTGTTTTTCTTACTTTTGTAACTCAAACACCTAATCAATATGTGTTTGTCAATCATTATCACTGTGATCCAAAACTGATTTGGAACTCACATAACTATAATAAAGTAAATAAAAAATAATTAAAATCGTTACCTGGTTTATTAAAGGTTTAGTATAGACCATGTAGGCTTTAATCTAAACGATGGTAAAAATAAGCAAACATATAAAAAATAATTAAAATCGTTACCTGGTATATTAAAGGTTTAGTATAGACCATGTAGGCTTTAATCTAAACGATGGTAAAAATAAGCAAACATAATTAAGTAACCATGTTTAGAGTTAAAACTTAACTTTAATTATAATAATTTAAATAAATAATAATTAAAATGAAAAAAAAAATTATAAATAGAAGATAAAAGAACAAGTATTTGTTTAAAAAATTTAACGTTATTAAACTTCCAGGGTCGTATGATATCTTTATTAAAGTTTAAGAGTCGAAACGTAATTCGCTTATAGGAAAAAATGTTATTAAACTTCCGTATACAAATCTATTAAAATTCAAAGGCTTAAATGTAAGTCGTTTATAAAAAAAGAGAACTATTAGTGTTTAAGTTAAAAGATTAAAAATATAAATTAACTAAAAAACAATAATCTTATAACCTTTAAATTGACGTGAAAGGAACAACAAGATTTTCTGATGTTCACATTTGAAATTATTATTAGGCTATGCGGTATGGTGATAATCCATCTTTGGAGAATGATCAGTCATGTAGGCGTTATGTAGGTCGGGTGTGAGGATGGGGTAAAGAGGATGAAGTTAAGGAAATAGGGGATGAGCCCAATATATAATATATATATACATATATATATATATATACATATGTATATATTATATATATATGCATATGTATATATGAGTTGTATGTATATGTGTGTGAGTATGGCTTTGTCTTCTTGTGGGTCGTCTTCAGCGTCGGGCTGGGGCCGTTTGGGACGCCGACGGTGGGAGACGCAATGGGAGGAGGTCCGGCGCTGATGGGGGACGATCCAAAGCTGATCCCCATATCATGCAGCCTTAGAGAGGAGTGAGAGAAGTAAAAGTTAAGGGACCACCAACCTTACCTTTATCATAGGGAGAGATAATTTAAATCCTATAAAATGTAGGTATAGAGGTAATTAGGAGTATGGTAATTTGCCAACAAAAGAAGTAATCTTAAAACCTTTAATATATAATTAATTATGTATACATGTATGTGATACTTAGGGGGACGGGGAGTCCCGTTGTCCTCATTTCTTCACGCGTTGTAAGCGTGGAACACCGTCGTCATCGGTGTTGATCACACGTGGTGGCGAATAAGCGTGATGGCCAAAACGCGTTGTGATGTTTGTGTGGTGAGTTGTTTTTCAATGGTAGATGTTTGTGTGGTGAGTGATGGACATTTCTATTAAAATTCATCACTAGTGATAGAATAATGCTCGATGACATGGCGTAAATTGATTGGATGTTGTGAGTGATGAGTGAATGGTGAGTGATGGGCGCCCCTACCCCCTTATAACACTGAAGGAAATTCTTATATACAAACGGATTAAAGGCAAAATGATACATTAAAAGGGACATACAAGAAACTAGAGGGACCGAAAATATACAAATCAAGAGGGTTATGTAAATAACTCCAAAACAGGCTGACGGTTCCAAGTTCCAACATGCATCGCCATGAACAGAAGTCTATATGTTACAATGTCATAACAGTCCAAACATCACCGATCTCATGACCAAACCCGAAAACACCCCGCCCCAGAACTTCCATAGGTTCTTCGACGGCTGGCTGGACGAGCTAAATTCCAACCTTCAACAGCTCTCATCGGCCGCAAACCACCACGAGTACGATGACGATGAAGACGATGAAGACTTACCCATGCTGATTAACAATTCTATAGGGCACTATGAGAAGTACTACAAGGTGAAATCAGAAGCAGCAAAAGAAGACGTGATTTCGATGTTTTCGCCCAAGTGGCTATCTTCCCTGGAGGATGCCTTTTTGTGGATTGCCGGGTGGCGGCCAACAACAGCCATCCACCTGTTGTACTCCAAGTCTGGTATGTTAGAAACCCGTTTATTATACGGGTTTCATAAGGTAATATTACATAGATAGTAATGAAGATTTATAAACTATAAAACAATAATTTGAAATTATAAATGATTTAAATTGCATATAATTTACTATATTTAAGTTAGGCATTGGTGAGATAAGAGAAGTTAGAAAAAAAAAAAAAAATAGAATTGTGTGTTCACCGACATATAACACAACCAAAGATTTACAATATCTAATTTTGTTTGTTTGTTATTATTTTATTTCTAGTTAATGAGACATATAACACAACCAATGATTTACCATATAAAATTTTGTTTGTTTGTTCTTATTTTATTTCTAGTTAATGAATATTAGGACCGGCTTATTAATAATATTAATCCGTTAGCTTTATCATTATTTTTATATTATGATCTCTTTGTATAACAATATATGGTTATAATTATTCAATACAAAAAAAAAATATAATTTACAATAAGTTTCGGTTCTAATAATATGGTTTTGTTCTTTGTTTCAATTATTTCAGGTATCCAGTTTGAGGCCTCGCTAGCTGACCTATCTGTATTCAAGGCTGGCGATTTAGGAAATTTGAGTTCAAATCAGATCAGTCGAGTCGACGAATTACAGCAGAAAATCATTCGTGCAGAGAGAAACATATGTGATAGAATGGCGACGTTGCAGGAATCAGCAGCGGACACATCCATGGTGGATCTATCCAACGTGATTTCGGAGATGATGAGGAAGGACAACGACGATGGAGGGGACGACAATGATCGAAGTGTGGAACTGGCTCTAGAGCCGAAGAAGGCTGAGTGGGAAAAAGTGCTGAACATGGCGGATAGTCTGAGAATGGAGACGCTAAAGTCTGTGATCGAAATTCTGACACCGATTCAGGCGGTTTACTTCTTAATCGCAGCGGCGGAGCTGCACCTCCGGTTACACGATTGGGGATTGAAGAAGGACGCTGAGTATATTAATTAACTAGGTGTCTTCAAATGTACTAATAAACGGTTTGTTTAATGTCATTCTATGTTATTAGATAAATCTTATAAGCTTAATCACTCCTCTTTCATCTTAAACAGTTAGTCACATAAGATCATGAAAAAGAGAGATGCGGACAGCTGTTTAATTTTTTTTTCTTTTTACCGATAACTCACACACCATTCAAAAATACTATATACACATCGTTGCATTATTCAATGATGATTTACTATATTTGAATATATTCTACAAATAGGGTTAAGGTAATCCATCCTAAAAATAAAAAGTGTACAAACTACAAAGACACAATGGATCACACTAGATGACACAATGTCGAGTAAAATATAACACAATTCCGAAAAATATAACATAATGTCGAGGAAAAAAAGACAATGGGTCACAAAAAAGACATAATGACGCAAATATAGAAAAGACACAATAACATAAATATAGAAAAGACACAATGATAATAAAAAAAAAATTCTAAAATCTACAACCTATAAATCCAAAAGTGAAATCCCAAAATCTCACATCGTAGAGTTCGATAAGACGGTTCCAATGCCGCTTGAATTATGTTAATTAGAGTCCGTTTAATACCATTTGTACAACTTCTTATTTTTAGAACCCTTTGTATTTAATCCAACACCTCTACAAATATTTTAATGAAAAATATATCAACCCCCACTCTCCACTGCGATACTAGTGTTGGGAATCGAGGGAAGACCCCCGGGCAAACCTTTTATTAATGATGTTCAAAACGAGATTACAAGCAAAAGAGCATTTGGCCAAGGCGACTCGCCAAAGACCAAAACCCAAAAAATAAAACAAAAAAAGAAACCAACATACACCAAACACCAAACTAGAAAATAAAATAAAAGCTAAGCTCCACGAACAATGTCTCTTGCCGACTCATCCGTTTCGGACTCAACCTCTACCTCATCTTCAACATTCGTTTCAACCATAGCTTCCTTCACCGGGTCAAATTTTGTAAGCATCAAGTAATAAGCCTTCAATTTCTCCGACCATGAAGAAAATACATCATCCGGTGGTTGTGTATTTGTCTCGTAAAATTTACGAACCATTAACATTTCTTTTTCCCACAACCCATGCTCAGTATCAAAGCAATCTTCTTCATTTTGAAGTGTGTCAAACGAATTTTTTGTTTCAAGAATTGGGCTTTGTCGAGGCCCAAAGTTATTTTGTGAGACGTCAAAAAACCCGCTTCCTTTTGCTTTGTCATGTAGATTGTCAACCATGGACTTCATTGGGCCTTTAAGTTTCATCATATTCTTTGGATCAGCCCTTGGGCCATTTGGACCGGAATTATGCGATACCTTTGGGCCCAGCCCAGATTGTGTCATAACAGCAACATCAACATGACTGACTGGACCAGCCGCTGAGCCCATCATCATTTCAGCGCCTAGTTTAAGCCCAGCAGCCTCATCGCTAACAGCCTTCTAAACTTTCTAATAACAGTTTCTTGCAACTCGGACACTGATAATCCTAACCTATCCTATTACATGATTCAAGACGAAGTCAATAGACGTAATGCACTAACAGACTCCCCCTCGGATATTGACGAAGTCTTCAGTGTCTAGTCTTCAGCATGACACATCTTTAGTCTTGATCATTCTGCCTTCTCATTCAAGTTGTAACATTATAAGCATTCATCAATCTTTCTCTTCTTCCATCAGCTTCAGGCTCCCCCTTTCGTCAAGCTTCTGTGCTTTGGGATCGACACCTAGCTTTCCATCTACAAGCTCCTCTTTGCTTCAAGCTTGTCTTCAGACTCCCCCTTAGACTCTGCTCTCGGGATCGTAATCTGGACTATCTGCAATCACTCATACGTTTATAAGTAACAACATTTTAAACTACCAGGAATCGTAACCCGGCAATTCAATCTTCTCTAAAACACTTCCTCTATCAACAATCTTTACAGATATGGCAATGTTCAGTATCCAAAATCCTCACAGAAAATCATCCAAGTCCAAACTAATGACCTTGGAGATATCACAAACTGTTTTTGATTTTTGATTTTTAATTCAAGTTTCAAATTAATGAACTTGTTTTATTTTCAGAAACACAATCAGCTTACTTAGATTTTGACACTCAGCATCTCAGGCATCAGTTGTCGAAAATAAAACAGAATAAAAAATCTTTTTGTATTTTCTAAAAAATATAAAGCAGTAAAGAAATATGTACAAACATATTTACAGATAATATTTTTGTTTGAGTATGCAATAGAGGATCATATCAGTTTCTGACAAGTCACATGCACCGTTGAGCTTAGTTACACATTAAGAATTAAACAATTCACTTAGATTGTCGATATACTGATCCACTTAAATTTTCATACAAATTTCAACTGATTCAGGATACGAATTAGGTGTTTTAAGAACTTAAACCCATTCATGTGTCCCACCTCTTGAATATACTCCCGTATCCAGATCCCAATATTCAGTCTTACAGGTGAGTATACCTAGATGATATCTGTAAAGGGAATAAATTATAGTACGAAACCGTGAGAGCTCAGGTCAGAACATCCGTTCAGCAGAGAGATGACGGCTCGACTTTTGGTATGTCCCCTTTAGAGGATCTTTTGTTACAACAACAATGACTATCAATTTTATTGTTTCATCAATTTGCTGAGGGCTGCGCTATATTTCAAGCAATGCAGAAAGTGTTATCCAGGGACTAGGCCATTGCTTCCGCAAAATCAGAAGTCCCGAGATAATACCCCAAATATCACTAAGCATAAAGACCTAGTATCTTAGAAAGAGGGACCTTTCAAACGAGATTTCAGGGGTTACCTATATATCCAAGTAGTGTTCCCCACGAAATAAACAAGTTTGAATTTATGTTTATATCCCGAAAAAGTTTACTAAATGTATAAAAACCTATCGACATATCATCAGTGAGACTGTTTAACGCTATTTAATCATTACATTTCTTTAGCATACTGTAACTGTCTACTGATGTACTATCATTTCCTCTTTTTACGCAAAAACTCAATTTTTGAATTTTATCATGTTTTTGACTTTTTCAAATTTTCAAATGTTTTTGTATTTTCTAACAACAATACTCCCCCTAAAATGCAAAACCATTTAAAGAAAATTTGACAACACGATGCTGATAGCTTTGTCTCGCCATCCATTTTCTACTAACTATGCTCTGTTTTGCAGAAAAAACTAATATAAAGTACCCCCATGATTTACAACCCATTGATTTTCGACTGTTTGAAAACCGTTTTTCAATCTTGTGAAAGTAATCATGTTTGTTCAGCCGTGAGGGTTTCGGCGTATTCAATCAGAACTCCCCCTTACAACAAACTATTTTCCCATAATGATTTCAAAACACTTAAGTTTGTTTTAATCAGAATGGTTTTTCCGGAAAAATTAGTTTGTTTACCCATCACTTGTGGGTTCGGGGTCATCACATCACCTTGTTCTCTTTTGACCATTTTGAAAATTTAACATTATTAGGTCAAACACCACTATCACTTGTAGAAAATCAAGTACAACTTAATGTCCTTGATTAACCACTTGTAAGACGAAATATCACAGTTACCATCCTGTGAATTTCTCAAGAATGATGCCGATACCTGCTTCACACTTACCAACCTGGAAGCTCCGGCAAGTCAGATTTTTCTATTTGAAAAGTTTCACCCAAGCCTGATTGTCCTTGGGTGTATTTTGAGCTTTTCTCTTTTCTTCATAAAATTCTTTTACTCCTTTTTCCTTACCATCAGCCATCTTACTAAAAATATGTTTAACATTGCTATTAAACATTTTTTCAGCATCAACACCTTTTGATTTTAGATTTGCAGCTCGTAATGGTGGAAATTTCTCATCATTCATTAAAGGAACTGTTTCTTCCTTTTTTACCTCAACTTGTGGCTCATCTGATTTTGTGGAATCAGATTCATTGCCCGAACTTGGCTTGTCTGACTTGGATGAGCCAGATTCATCACCAATAACTTTCTTTTTTTCTTGTTTGTCCTCAGATTTGCATCTGAAGAATTCGATTTGCTTGACTTTGCCGTCGAGTGAATCGATTCATCAGAACTTTTATTCGAACCAACCGGTGAACCCGAAGACAAAATCTTCTCCAAATACTCTCTCGCCTTCTTCCTCTTTTTCCCCAGTCTGTCTTTTTGCCCCTGCGAAAGCTTCACTTTCTGTTCTAGAACCTTCTGTTCTTTAGGCTTGACATTGACTGGTTTCTTTATCGTTCTCTGAGATTCAACCCATGATCTTCCCATCGATCTCCTTGGGCAATCTCTGGCAATATGTCCTCTGATATGGCAATTATAGCATCTTCGTGTTTCAAAATTCCAATTCTGGCAGTTACCAGCAATGTGTCCTCTAACACCACAGGTATAGCACACTCTTTTATCGTACCATCCACTTCTGTCAGTCCAAACCTTCAGATCATAACATTGTTTGGCTTGGTGATAATCATTTCTCCTCTTCAATGCTGGATTTGTCTTTTGAGCACTGTGGTCAAACCTGCACCACTTATTACCATCATTTTGTGAGTTTTGGTTTTTAAATTTTTGTGGTTTTTTATAATGATTGGATGACTGAACTGATGAGCTTTTATTTTCATTTTTAAAATTTTTCGAATTTTTTACTTTTTGTTTCTGTTCTACACTCTTCTTAACAGGTTTTTGCTTAGAACATTCACCTGTTTCAGTAGATTGCAAAACAGTATTTTTAAATTTTTCTTGTAAATCTAAAAATATTTTTCTTTTCTTTTCTTTTTCTTTTTCATCATCATCTTTGTCATCACAATCTTCAATTTTGACTTTGTCAAAATTTGTGACATTGTCACTTATTGGAACAGAATTGATAGGTTTTGGACAAACATGTGATGTAGAATTCACAAAACCTTTCAATTTATTCTCAAGCTCATTAATTTTATTCCGAGCAATTTCAGCTTCGTTTTCAAGCCGAATGATTTTCTGAAGATGAGAATTTATCTCAATCTGTTTTTCAAGATTATTTTTAAAAATAACAGATTTTTCATCTTCTAAAACCTTCATTTGACTTTGAAAATCTTTTTCAATTTTTAATTTTTAATTTTCAAACTCTTTTTCTTTTTCTTTCAAAATCTTGTTATCCAATGTCAAACTGTCCACATCACTCAACAGTTTGATATTTTCAGATTTCAGTTTTTCACAGTTCAAGCGCAACTCCAGTATTTGTTCATCATCAAATTTCTTCTCAGCTTTCAAAGCTTTGTTTTCCAATGTCAAATTCTCCATATCTTTCAAGAATTTTACATTGTCTGCTCCAGATTCATCACATTTTGAGCATTTTTCATTCATCTTTCCAGCATGAGCTTCTTTCTTTGTTTCAATCTTGAATGTTCCTGCACGAAAAAATTTTAACAAAATCAAGTGGGTTTGCATATTCATCAATAAAACAACCTCTCTTAATATCATATTTCATGACATTTTTTGCAGCAAGACATACAGAGATTCTTTTTCTCATTTCAATGATCACATCCAAATTTATCTTTTCTAAGTCCCTTTTCATTTCATTCATCAACTCTTCTTTTCTTTTTTCTTTATCAAACTTATGTGATCTAAGCTTATTGATGAATTCTCTAAAATGAAGCTTTGAGAAACTAGCATCCCTTTTTAGTTCACTTAAAAATTTATCCCACTCTAAAGATAATGCATCAGCAAATTTTGAAATTTTTTCAGCATTTGAAACCTTTATCTCATATCTATCTAACTTATCAATCAACTCATCAAACCGTCTATCCAACTGTTCCAAAGATTCATGTTTCATGCACAAAAAATTTTCGGATCTTTTAATCCAAATGTCCTTCTTATTCTTCTTATCAATCCAAGATCCAGAAGTCCAATCATTTAAATCTTTAAGATTCTCGTTTTCCTGTTCATCAAACACTTTAGCCATGATTATATCTCCTTGAATACTTTCAAACTTTTAGACACTTTCAAACGAAAACCAGTTTCAAACGGAACACTTTCAAGAGATGTTTTCAAGCGAACAGTAGATTGATATTCAATCGTTATCACATGTAAACTCAAGCGGACAGTCGTTTTCAAGCTGTGTGTCGTTTCAAGCGGTCAGACGGTTTCAAGCTGTCAGACGGTTTCAAGCTATCAGACGGTTTCAAGCTAACAGGCTGTTTGAAGCGAACACAACTATATTTTTAAGCTAACAGGCAAGTTGAAGCTAACTAAGCTATATTTTCAAGCGAACAGACAATATCCGTTCAAGCGAACACAAGTTTTAGGCCTGTTTTTGTCATTTTTAATCCGAATTTTACCATAAAACTTTCAAGGGTTTGTCTATGTCCAATTCCAAGTGCACTGTGAAACTTTGAACCAATTCGGACCGTGAAATCTCGTTCAATTGAAGAAAGAAGGTGTAGAAGTCAGAAAATAGATGATATCAAGCTAAACTCTTCTTCCTGAGCTCTGATACCACTTGTAGGATCGTTGTTGGACCCAAACGAGTCAATCAGAAGAGCATATAATCCGATTCAAAGGCGGAATCAGTGAAACGGACGTGGAAACAGCTTGATACTAATAAATCTGTCACTTTGATTGATTATAACACTAATTACAACCTGAACAGATTTCGGCAGCACTTCGTTACAAATCCTGAAGCGTCTACCAAATGAATCAACAAGTGCCCTATTTATAGTGTGTGTAGTTAGCTTGAAGATGACCAGGCATGTTCAAGCGACCAGGCCTGTTCAAGCGACCAGGCCTGTTCAAGCTATCATGCATGTTCAAGCTAACATGCATGTTCAAGCTAACAGCCTTCTAAACTTTCTAATAACAGTTTCTTGCAACTCGGACACTGATAATCCTAACATATCCTATTACATGATTCAAGACGAAGTCAATAGACGTAATGCACTAACAAGTTCTCCATCGTCTCCAGTCCACTGTCTAGTCTCTCCAGTCTTCAGAATCTATTCAGCGGCTTCCTCAAGCGAACCTTGTTTAACTCGATCATAGTGAGTTCTTTTACATTCATGATTTACATGAGAAGTCTTATGATATCTGATCGACTGATTTTTTACGACTGAAGTATATTGACTGATTGATATCTGATCGACTGATTGTTTTATATTGACTGTTTTAACGAAGTATATTGACTGTTTTAACCTGATCGAATGATTGTTTTATATTGACTGTTTTAACGAAGTATATTGACTGTTTTAACGACTGAAGTATATTGACTGAAGTATATTGATTGTTTTAACGACTGAAGTATATTGACTGATTGTTTTATATCTGATCGACTGATTGTTTTATATTGACTGTTTTAACGAAGTATATTGACTGTTTTAACGACTGAAGTATATTGACTGATTGTTTTATATTGACTGTTTCTGTTAATATATTTGTTAATTCTTTTACATCCTGCTGTAATATATATGTTTATGTAGTTGATCCCCTAATAAAGATCGAAAGAAGTCTGTTATATTTGTTTACTTTTGTAATATTTGTTTCTGTTTTTGTGGTTCAATCAGAATATGTTTGTTATATTTGTTTCTGTTAACATTTTCATCTTCTAGCTCGGTTGATGGTGAAAAAGTTGTTGATTTAGAGGAGGGTTATTTGAAATATTTGGAGAAAAAATGCAGAAGAGGGGCTAATACTAGTGAACTTGATGTATATTTGCGTGATGGAACTGAGAAAATGGTAAAAGGAGATGATACATTTGATGTTTTAAGTTGGTGGAAGTTAAATTCAAAGAAATTTCCGGTTCTTTCTCAACTTGCTAGACATGTTTTAGGGATGCCAATCTCAACTGTGGCATCCGAGTCCGCTTTTAGTACCGGTGGGCGTGTCATAGATACTTATAGAAGTTCTCTTACGCCAAAAACCGCCAAGTCTTTAATTTGTTCACAAGATTGGATACGACGTTTACCAAAGAATTTACAAAATACTCAAGTTCATGGAGTAAAATTACAAGACTTGGTTGACAACTTAGAGAAAATAGAAGAAGGTAATAATGCACTTATTTTTACTTTATTATTTATTTTTACTTAATATTAAAGCATAATTGAATATGTTTTTTTTTTAGATTTGTCACCGGAAAAGAGAACAATTGAAGACTCTTTCATTGGAGATGGAGATTGGGATTAAACTTCCACCACGTAGTATTTGGTGTTTTTGGTTAAAATTTGTTTGAGTTTATGGATTATGTCATTTTGGTTAACTTTGTTTGTTGGTTAAAACTTTTTTTGAGTTTATGGATTATGTCATTTTGGTTAAACTTTGTTTGAGTATTTGGTGTTTTTGGTTAAAACTTTGTTTGAGTTTATGGATTATTTCATTTTTGGTTAAAACATTCGGTGATTAAAAGTATTAATATTTATGGATACTATTGTTTTGAGCTAAATTTAGCTAGACCCAAGTTCATGGTTAACCGACCACCATAACCATCAAAACCGCCATAACCAAAACCGCCATAACCGAGCTGTTATGGTTATGACTTTTCCATAACCGACATCGCGGTTATGGTTATGGTTATGGTTATGACCCAAAACCGACCCATGCACACCCCTACTCTACAGCATCAGGTGTCCAGTACCAGGGTGGATCATTGAGTATGCGTTATGGATCATTGACAATGACTCAGGCTCAAGGATCCTACTTTCAGCCTTCAGGATCCTCTCTTCAGCCTCAAGGATCCTCCTTCCAGTATCAAGGATCCTTCACTAGCTCAGGAGGATACATGGGGACGCAGGCAGTTCAGGGATCCTACTCTCAGTATCCAGGATCCTCATCTCAGGTTCAAGGATCCTTATCTCAGGGTCAAGGATCCTCATCTCAGGCTCATGGATCCATGGATTATCCTCCAAGACCCCCAGCTTCGGTATATCAAGGATCCAACATCTTTCAGGATCAAGGATCCTTAAGAAGTGCAGAACCCAGAAGTTTAGAGATTCACTTGGGAGACTTCATACCTATGCAAACCATCGCTTCATCTGGTCCCTCAATTATACCAGAATCTCGTCAATATGGATTCACATCAGGAATTCCAACCCTGAATCCTTCAGGAGGTAACACTTTAAGTACTTCTGATAATGCTAACCATGGCTTTGTGTAGGATACAGGAATCAACCGAGCTATGGCTAGGGAATTGCAGAAACTCAAGGATATGATATCCAGCGTTCCAGGAGTGGTTAAGCCCATTCCTGAAATTCCATATGGAAGTCACAAGATATCTCGCTTTGCACCACCTATTTGTGATGCAGAGATACTAAAAAGGTTTCAAACACCAAACATGAAGCTATATGATGGCTCAACTGATCCAGAAGAACATGTAGCTCAGTACAGAGAAAGAATGGAGATTAATCTCATTCCTTAAAGGTTGAAAGAAGCATGCCTATGCAAGGGTTTCGGATCCACACTGACAGGATCAGCTCTTAAATGGCTGCTAAGTCTTCCTCCTTACTTTATTACTTCATTTGCTAATCTAGTTAATTTGTTTAATAGCTAATTCTCATGCAGTAGGAGATTTAAACGATTAACTAGTGATCTATATAGGGTAACACAAGGTCAAAATGAATCACTTAGAGATTATATCACTAAATTCAGTAGAGAATCCTTAGAGATTCTTAATTTGGAAATTGCTACGGCTGTAGAAGCTTTCAAAATGGGTTTACTTAAGGATTCACAGTTCTATGATGATCTTGTCATGACCCCTTATAGGAATCTTGATGAAGTAAGAACCAGGGCCCTTAGATTCATCTGTCTAGAGGATGATAAAAGGATCCAAGAAAGACTGGCAGGATCCTCTAAGCAGGAAAAGCAAGGATCCTACTTCAGGAACAACAAATCTAAATCATACAACAAGTCTGATAATCAAAACGTGCATGCAGTGGAGCAAGAAGAGGATGATGAAGATTATCCACCCATTTCTGAATATTGCTTTGCTGTTGATAATAATGAACTAATCCTTGTAATGCAGAATCTAGGTGAAAAAGCAAGATGGCCCAGAAAGAATGAAAAGCCAACTGCTGCAAATGATAAATCCAAATGGTGTGCCTATCATGAAGATTTCGGTCATCTTACTGATGAATGCATAGCACTCAGGAAAGAGATTGGTTATTTGTTAAACAAAGGGCATTTGAAGGAGCTATTTGGAAGGAAAAAGTTAAGGATCCAGGATCCTGAAAAGATTCCAGAAAGAGCTCCTGCTCCCCCAGCAGATGCACAAATTATCAACTTCATCTGGTGGATCAGACATATGTGGCACTTCCTTTTTAGCAGCCAAGAGACATGCCAAAGAGACAAAGATGGATAACGGGGATAGATCCATTCGAACCTCGATCCTTACACAGGAGAAAGGTATATCCTTTGATGGGGATGATCGTGTGGATATTCAGGATCCTCATCATGATGGTCTTGTTATTACATTGTTTATATCTAGTCATTTTGTTCGCAGGATTCTGATAGATGGAGGAAGCTCAGTGAACATCATTCAACTTGATGTCCTCAAGAAGATGAACATCCCTGAATCAGAAATTATCCCAAGATCATTAGTTCTTGTGGGATTCAGTAGGGAAACCAAGAACAAATTGGGGGACATTAAACTTCCCATTTACATAGAGGGAGTTAATTCCTTTCAAAAATTTTGTGTTATAGATTGCTTATCCTGTTGCAATGTTATCCTTGACAGACCATGGATACATGACATGAAAGCAGTTCCATCTACGTATCATCAGTGTGTCAAACTCCCTACTCCATGGGGTGTGGTGAAGATAGAAAGTGACCAACAAGAAGCTAAAAATTGTTACACTTCATCAATGAAGCCAGCCTCAAGACCTAGGGAGCAATAGCAATTAAAGTATCCTCCAAGAGATGTCCTGGAGGTAAGAGAACAGGATGTGAAAGATATCCTGATGGATCCTCAGGATCCTGAATCCAAAGTTTTCATAGGATCCGGGATCCTCGACAATGTTGAACAGGATCTAGTATCCTTCCTCAAGAGGAGAAAAACTACCTTTGCCTGGAAGCATGAGGACATGACAGGTATTTCTAAAGATATTATCACTCATAAACTTGGTATTGACAGGTCATTCAAACCCATACATCAAAAGAGGAGAAAGTTTGCACCTGAAAGGAATGCCATCATCCAGGAGGAGGTAGACAAACTGCTCAGAGCAGGTATGATTAGAGATGTTAAGTATCCAAAATGGTTAGCCAATGTGGTTGTTGTTCAAAAGAAAAATGGAAAGTGGAGGGTATGTGTCGATTTCACTGATTTAAACAAGGCATGTCCCAAGGATCCTTTCCCATTACCCCACATTGACTCCATGGTGGATGCTACCGCGGGTCATGAGTTGTTGACTTTCATGGATGCTTCATCTGGATTTCAGCAAATTCAGATGGAACCATCCGATTAAGAGGATACAGCCTTTATGACCCCTACTGGTAACTATTGTTATATTGCTATGCCATTTGGACTAAGAAATGCAGGTGCTACCTACCAAAGGCTAGTCAATATGATGTTTAAAGAACAAATTGGACACACGATGGAAGTCTATATAGATGACATGGTGGTTAAGTCCAAGAGAGCTGAGGATCACCTTAGAGATTTGGAAGAAGCATTTGATATCCTTGATAAATTCAATATGAAACTGAATCCTTCCAAGTGTCACTTTGGTGTAAAAGCAGGGAAGTTCCTAGGTTACATGGTGACAAAAAGAGGCATAGAGGCAAGTCCAGAGCAAATCAAGGCGATTGTGAATATTAAGTCTCCCGCCAATGCTAAGGATGTGCAAAGGTTGACAGGGAGGATCGCAGCCTTGAACAGGTTCATCTCAAAGTCATCAGAGAAATGCAAGGAATTCTATGACATCCTGAGAAAGAACAAGAAATTTGAGTGGACTGAAAAGCATGAGAATGCTCTCAAAGCCCATAAGGATTACCTATCCTCAGCTCCAGCCTTGATGAAATCGGAAAACGGGGATATATTATCCTTATACTTGGCAGTTTCTTCTAAGGCAGTAAGTGCAGTCCTTGTAAAGGATCATGAAGGTACCCAACATCCTGTGTACTATGTAAGTAAAAGTTTGCTTGATGGTGAATCCAGGTATTCACATTTAGAAAAACTTATCCTTGCTTTGATTATGGCATCTACTAAATTACGCCATTATTTTGAAACTCATTCTATTATTGTTAAGACTAACTTTCCAATTAAGAATGTACTCAGGAAACCCGAAATGTCAGGAAGAATGGCAAAATGGGCAGTAAAGCTTAGTGCTTATGACATAAGATATGAACCAAGAACTGCTATTAAATCTCAAGCCTTGGCTGACTTTGTGGCTGATTTCAGTAGTGATCTACAAAGGGAAGCTGAATTGGAAGTTCAACAACTTGAAGAGACTAAGGATCCTTCGATACTCTTCACAGATGGGGCTTTAAATGTCAAAGGAACTAGACCAGGCATACTACTAAAATCACCACAGGGGGACATAATACCCCACTCAATTGCTTGTGAGTTTCAAACTACTAACAATGAGGTTGAATATGAAGCCTTAATAGCTGGTTTGCAAATTGCCAAGCATATTAGGATCAGGTACCTTGAGGTACATGTAGATTCATTGTTAATTACTAACCACTTTAATGGTTCCTATGCTGTTAAAGGTGAAAGACTAATCAAATATTTAGAGATAGTCAAGAAATTGGCAGATTATTTTGCTTCTTTTAGTTTGACACAGGTACCCAGGGAAGAAAATGCTGAAGCTGATGCATTAGCCAACCTTGGATCATCATTAAAGATTCCAGAGGATATTAAAATTCCCATCATCCACATCTTGGCTCTTGCTATTGAGGATCACATAGCTATGGAGATAGTAGAAGATTCTGCAATCATACCTGGTGATGATGCACAGTCACGTTCAGGATCCTGGATCCTTCCAATTATGAGATATATACAACATGGAGAGATTCCTACAGGAGAAAATCCCAGAGCTTTCAAAGTCAAGGTATCTCAATTTACAATATTAAATAACATGTTATATAAACGATCTCTTGCAGGTCCATATCTAAGGTGCATCGAGGATCATGAAATTCAAGAAGTCCTAAAGGATTTTCATGAAGGAGATTGTAGAAATGACACTGGGGGCAGAGCACTGTTCTCAAGGATCCTTAGGACAGGATACTATTGGCCTACTATGAAGAAGGATGCTTTGGATTATGCAAAGAAATGTGATGCTTGTTTTGGTCAAAAAAATCTAATGAGGATAATGCAACCAAACTCTTAGTTACGGGGTATAATGCTTTAAATGTAGAACAATGATAAGGATCACTTCAATGTGAATTGCACAAACGACACAATGATTTATATGGGGAAAAAGCCCTTGATCAAGAGTTGATCTCCGGCACAAAAAACCCCGGGTGATGGAAACTACCGATCACCAAGCTCAAATAAATCAATAAATGTTTACAACTTCGGATAGTAACGAGCTAGGTACAAGGATCACTACGGTGAAATGTGTAAATGTGTGTGAAAACTGTTAAGTGTTCGTCGAGAGCTTCAAGAATGCGATTGTATGAGAGTGTGTGTAGCTGAAAATGGCTAAGTGTTCTAATTCTAGCTCGTCACCCCTTTAAAAATAGAAGTTAGCTACAATAACAAACTATCCGACTTTTGTGCCAAGCTCCCACGTTCTCCACAACGTCCATTTCCAGTCAAACGTGTGCGAAATACCCGTGGAATATTCCATAGTAACGTTGCCAAGACCAAGTCAAGCTTGTTACTCCTGCGAAGTAATACAAAACACAAACAAACAATCGTCAGTATGAGGATCCTTAAAGTGATCCATGATCCTGATCCTGAAGCTCTTCTGAGGATCACTATCTGTCACAGAAGTACGGATCATTAATTAGGATAACGAATAAGGATCACTAATTGTTAGAAAATCCTCCCCTAACAATTGCCCCCAAAATATAAGGAGTGATATGTTAAATAAGCGAATTATATTTTCCTGATCTTATCCGCAACTAACTATCGTAAATATAGCCGTTATTGTAGAACTATCCGTTGCAACCATGACGTCACAGAAGTGACAACCCTGCACAATCATGATTATAAATAGGAGATAGAGATAGGATCGAATGCATTTAAAATTTCAGAGAGACTCCCTTTATAACTGCATTCCGAAGATAAACAGGTATTCTCTCTTCATCTTCTTCCTTCTCTTGCTCTGTTTTCCGTTTCTTTTCACCATTCTATCAAAGATGTTGCTCCGGAATTCCCCAGCTAAGGATCACCCGAAAAACAGCCCACCGAAAAGCC
Source organism: Helianthus tuberosus (assembly GCA_030545235.1). Lineage (NCBI taxonomy): Eukaryota > Viridiplantae > Streptophyta > Magnoliopsida > Asterales > Asteraceae > Helianthus > Helianthus tuberosus. The sequence goes on from CM060354.1 coordinate 64,380,649, forward strand.
AGGGGATCATCGAAGATTCCATAAAAGAACGCTGCTGTTTCAATGATGCACAGATTGATAGGATCCGCCACTGCTTCCCGGCGAACACCGAGTTCAGACCTTTTGATCCCAATGCCCTGAGTGATCATATTTCCGACAAGTGGGTTGCTTTTCCTGTCACTCCTTTCACCATAGGCTATACATATCCTTTTCCAGCCTTCACCCAATCTTTCTTTTCCCTAACCGGCATCTCTTATATCCAAGCCATGCCGATGATTTGGAGGGTTTTGTATACCCTTGAAAGGATCATCGAGCAGGAAGGGATAGACCTAGGAATGTCAGAGCTGGGAGAGCTGTATGATCTTACTACCTTTGGTTCTCATCGTTATTTGTTTAAACGTAAGCCTGGTGAGGAACACCCGATCTTCAAAGCCACCAAGAACGATGCTAATTGGAAGCGGCGTTTCTTTTTCGTCAAGAGAGATTCTATTGAGGATGGAAAGGATCTACCCAAGAAATGGGCTACCCATGGTAGGGTGGAGGATCCTGAGAAGGATCACCAGAAACTTTCTTTTGATGTAAGGATCACTTATGTTTTTGCTTTCTTGTTATGCAGCTATCACCGTCTCACACCTCAGATTGTCTCCTGCTGCTAAAGAGAGACTCATCGCTTTCAAGAAACTTGATCCTGAAGCAAGAACTTTCAAGACAACAACCCAAGATTCTCAGGAGGTATCCTCAGGCTCTGTCATGATGTCAAGTAAGTATCTTTGTTTAAAATTTAAATAAATAGTGAAATATAAGTTAAGTGAAGATACTTATCTTGTTTTGGTTGTGTAGGTGCTGGAAAATCCACCAAGCCTGCTTCTCAATTCGACACGGCTGACCTTGATTCTGTTAGACCCAGGAAGAAAAGGTCCACTACTAGTCCTAGCATCTCCATTCCCAAGGCACCCACTAAAGGAAGGGGTGGCAAAAAGAGAAAGACCTCCGAGGCTGAGGATTTGCAGGGTCTGCCTCTGATCCGTCATCAATTCCTCGAGTACTTCAATGATGTAAGGATCACTGTATCTGCCTGTATATCCTGCTGGCATATCCTGCTGACATATCCTGCTGATTTGAGGATCACTTGGTCCTGACCTTATCTTTTATCTCCTTTGCAGAAATTCGCTGAGATTGAGGACTATGTGGGGAACGTCGAGGAGCAGGACAAGAAGATTGCTGACCTCCAACAGGTTGCAGTGCTTAAGGACCTCAAAATTGCTGATCTTCAGAAGGAACTCCAAGATGCCAAGACTAAGACGGCTAAACTCCTGATTGATCTTGACTATGAAAAGCATGATCTCATAGAAGGTGCAAAGGTCTCTGCTGCCATCACAATGTATCAGACAAAACTGAAGATGGCCCAGGAAGCTCAAGATCCTAACTTTGACAAAAGCAGCTGGGATGTTGAGGGCTGGAAAGCAAGGTTGGCTGATCTTGAAGATGATGAGGAGACTGAGGAAGTTTTGGCGATTGAGGCTGGAGGCAAGGGTGAAGGTGGTGAAGCAAATGGAGCCGGAGGTGGTGATGCAGGGAAGGTTTAGGATGCATGATTGGGCGATGATGGAAACTTCGAGACATAGCCGGAGCCCAATTTTTTTTAGTTTGATGGTTGTTTTGTTTGAACAATTTGATGGTTTGTACTGAACAATAGTTTTTAGGATTAAGGATCATGTATGATCCTTTGGACAATAGGCAGGATTGCAAATGGTGGAGGGATCCTCTGTTTGGGGGATGAAGCCATTGTAATCCTGCCGCCTTTATATTCCTGCACTACTTTTGAACTTATTATCATGGACACCCTTTACCTACCCCAGCGGACGGGCCACGTTTTGCTGGTAGATGCTCGGGGTAGGTAATTTTGACAACCTTTTAAGGGTTAGTCTTTTGTTAATAAATAAAATCTTAACCTTTTGTCGCTTATCTTGTGTTGTTATCCTTTTGTTTCTTTAATTCTCCTTTGTTTTGATGCACATTTATTGAATAAACAATTTTGAATAAGTCAGATTGAAAATGTTTAGGACATGATCCACGATCAAATATCCTATAGTTAAAGAATCCCAAAAAGCAATATATTTTAAGGATCACAAGTCTAGTTGTCAAATTTTAAGGGTTATTCAAATAAATAATGAATAGAATTAAAAATAGTTAAGGATCATACCTGAGGATCCAAGTTAGGATCCTAACCATAATAAGGATAACTATAAGATAAACCTTAGAAAGAAGTAAGGATCAAGGATCCCTAGTTGCTTATCTTCAAGGACCTGAAATAGATCATAACTTGGGACTAAGCCAATATAAGATAAGAGTTAGCAACTGGGGACAAGCCCAAGGATAACTGGGGACAAGCCCAAGGATCGTATGTAAACTGGAGTATGGCCCTAACTGGCGACTATCCAAACTTAGTGACACGAAAATGTCAAAACCTTAGCTAACGTGAAAACGTTAGAAACCTTAGGAACGGATGTATGGTACGTCTACCATTATACGTAGGATCCTAGGTATAGCCAGTACAATGGAATTACCAGCCCCTAAAGTGAGTACTGGTCCCACTGCCTTGAACTATACCAGGATCATCATGCGCTACAGGTGGAACTGGGGTCAAGCCCAAATAACTGGGGTTAAACCCAAAGGACGGATTGCTTCTGCAGATAACCAATACTTTGCTAAGGATTCCTGAACTTTCAAAACTTAAAATCACGTGAGAGATGGATAAAGGATACATGACCCTTATCCTTATATGAGAAAATAAAGAAATGAAATAGTTCAAGATTAGGATATTACCAAAGTAAGGATCACCGATACTTTAAGGATATCCCTAACGTAAGGATCATCTGTGCTATGAGGATCCTGCTCACATGAAATATTTCTTCAAGTGGACAGCATTCCAAGCTCTTGGTAGCAAATCACCTTCCATGGTTAGCAATCTATATGCCCCCTTTCTTGCTTCAGCTTCAATCAAATAAGGGCCTTCCCATTTTGGAGCCAATTTTCCATCAGCAGGATTGGTGGTATTCTAAAATGCTTTCCTTAATACCATATCTCCAACTTGAAACTTCCCGATCCTGACATTTTTGTTGTAAGCACCAGCCATTCTTTGTTGATAACTGGCCATCCTTATCCTAGCCATATCCCTGATTTCTTCAATAGTATCCAGGTCTTGAGCCAAGTTCTCATCATTTTCTTCAGGATCACGAGTACTTGTTCTAGCAGTTGGAACCACCATTTCTGTTGGGATCACTGATTCTGCCCCAAATACCAAAGAGAATGGCGTTTGACCAGTAGCATTCTTAGGGGTTGTCCTATCAGCCCAAAGCACATAAGGTAGTTCTTCTGCCCATTTCCCTTTCTTGGATCCAAGCTTCTTCTTCAAATTATTGATGATGATCTTGTTGGATGATTCTGCTTGACCATTAGCTTGTGGGTGGACTGGCATTGATGTTATCATCTTAATCCCCCAACTTTCACAAAAGTTAGTGGTTCTGCCCCCAATAAATTGGGAACCATTATCACATATAATTTCAGAAGGAATTCCAAATCTAGTTATAATATTTCTTTTAATGAAGGATATAACTTCCTTTTCTCTGACTTGGGCAAAAGCTTCAGCCTCTATCCACTTAGAGAAGTAATCAGTCATAGCTAGCATGAATACTTTTCCACCAGGTGCCTTAGGGAGCTTACCAACTATATCCATACCCCATTTCATAAATGGCCAAGAGGAGGATATAGGATGCAATAATTCAGCTAGTTGATGAAGGATATTGCTGTGTCTCTGACAAGGATCACATCTCTTAGCATACTCCACAACATCTCTTTTCATGGTTGGCCAGTAGTATCCTGTCCTCAGGATCCTTGAGAATAATGCCCTGCCCCCAGTGTGGTTTCCACAATCTCCTTCATGGAAGTCTTTTAAAACTTCTTGGATTTCAGGATCCTCAATGCATCTCAAGTATGGTCCTGCAAGAGATCATCTATACAACATATTATTTAAAATTGTGAATTGAGATACCTTAATTTTGAAAGCCCTAGGGTTTTCTCCTGTAGGAATCTCTCCATGTTGTAAGTATCTCATGATTGGTGAGATCCATGATTCTGATCCTGAATGGGATTGAGTATCCTCACTAGGGATAATTGCAGAATCATTTCCTATCTCCATAGCCACATGATCCTCGATAGCCGGGGTCAAGATATGGTTAATAGGGATCTTGATATCCTCAGGGATCTTCAAAGATGATCCTAAGTTAGCCAATGCATCAGCTTCTGTATTTTCTTCCCTTGGTACATGTGTCAAACTAAAGGAAACAAAAGAGAGTGCCAAACTTTTGACTATCTCTAAATATTTGGTTAGCTTTTCACCTTTAACAGCATAGGATCCATTAAAGTGGTTTGTAATTAACAATGAATCTACATGTACCTTGTTTTGGTCAAAAATTCTGTTTATGATATGCAACCAAACTCTTTGTTTCGGGGAATGATGCTTAAAATATGTAATAGCGATGAGGATCACATCAAGGTAAATTGCACTAACAACACAAGGATTTATACGGGGAAAAAGCCCTTGATCAAGAATTGATCTCCGGCACAAAAAACCCCGGGTGATGGAAACTACCGATCACCAAGCTCAAATAAATGATTAAATGTTTACAACTTCGGATAGTAACGAGCTAGGTACAAGGATCACTATCGTGAAATGTGTATAAGTGAGTGAAAATGAATGTGTGTTCGTCGAGAGCTTTAAGTGTGCGAGTATACGAGTGTGTGTAGCTGCAAAAAACGGCTAAGTGTTTTTCTACTAGCTCGTTACCCCTTTTAAAATAGAAATCTAACTACCAAACTAACTATCCGACTTTCGTGCCATGCCTCCACGTTCTCCACAACGTCTATTTTTGGTCAAGCACGTGCAGAATAGTTTGGGAATATTCTCCAGGAATGTCGCCAAGACTTAGTCAAGCTTGTTATACCTGCGAGATGCTACAAAACATAAGTTAACAATCGTCAGAACGAGGATCCTTAAAGTGATCCATGATCCTGATCCTGAAGCTCTTCTGAGGATCACCACCTGTCACAGAAGTAAGGATCACTAATTAGGATAATGAATAAGGATCACTAATTGTTAGAAAATCCTCCCCTAACAATTGCCCCCAAAATATAAGGAGTAATTTGTAAAATTGGCGAGTTATATTTTCTTGATCTTATCCGCAACTAACTACCGGATATATAGCCGTTAAAATAGAACTAGCCGTTACGATCATGACGTCACGGAAGTGACAATCCTGCAGAATCATAATTATAAATAGAGATATAGATAGGATCATTATGCATTCAAATTCGAAAGAAACTCCCTTTAAATTCTCAGTCGACGATCAACCAGGTATTTCTTTCTCCTCTTTCTTCCTCTCTTACTCTGTTTTTCTTTCTTTATCTCCGTCACTTCGAAAATGTTGCTCCGAAGTTCACCGGCCAAGGATCACCCAAAGAACAGTCCTCCGAAAAGCCAGGGGATTATTGAAGACTCCATTAAAGAACGCTGTTTCTTCAATGATGCTCAGATAGATAGGATCCGCCACTGCTTCCCGGCGAACACCGAATTTAGGCCTTTTGATCCCAATGCCTTAAGCGATCATATCTCCGATAAGTGGGTTGCTTTCCCCGTCACTCCTTTCCATCCTAATTGGAAGCGGCGTTTCTTTTTTGTCAAGAGAGATTCCATTGAGGATGGAAAGGATCTTCCTAAAAAATGGGCTACCCATGGTAGGATGGAGGATCCTGAGAAGGATCACCAGGCACTTTCTTTTGATGTAAGGATAACTTATATTTTTGCTTTCTTGTTATGCAGCTATCACTGTCTCACACCTCAAACTGTCCCCTGCTGCTAAGGAAAGGCTCCTCGCTTTCAAGAAACTTGATCCTGAGACAAGAACTTTCAAGACAACAACCCAAGATTCACAGGAGGTATCCTCAGGCTCTGTCACAATGTCAAGTAAGTATCCTTGTTTAAAATTTAAATAAACAGTGAAATATGAACTAAGAAAAGATACTTATCTTGTTTTGATTGTGTAGGTGCTGGAAAATCTGCCAAGCCTGTATCCCAATTCAACACGGCTGACCTTGATGTCGTACGATCCAGGAAGAAGAGGTCCACTACCAGTCCTAGCATCTCCATTCCAAAGGCACCCACTAAAGGAAAGGGTGTCAAGAAGAGGAAAACTTCTGATGCTGAGGATCTTCAAGGCCTACCACTGATCCGCCACCAGTTCCTTGAATACTTCAATGATGTAAGGATCCTTAATTCTGCCTAGGTATACTACTCGTATAAGGATCACTTGATCTTGAACTGCTTTATCCTCTTCTTTGCAGAAATTTTCCGAGATCGAGGATTACGTGGGGAATGTTGAGGAGCAGGACAAGAAAATTGCTGATCTCCAACAGGTTGCCGTGCTCAAAGATCTTGCAATTGCTGATCTTCGGAAAGAACTCCAAGATGAGAAGACCAAGACTGCCAAACTTCTGATTGACCTTGACTATGAGAAGCATGATCTCATAGAAAATGCTAAGGTTTCTGCCGCCATCACGATGTATCAGACAAAATTGAAGATGGCCCAGGAAGCTCAAGATCCTAGTTTTGACAAAAGCAGCTGGGATGTTGAGGGCTGGAAGGCAAGGCTGGCTGATCTTGAGGATGATGAGGAGGAGGCAACTGAGGTCTTGGCAATTGAGGCAAGTGGCAGTGGAAAGGATCTGATGAAGGATACTGCAGCTGGAGGGGAAGAGGATGCAGCAAAGGCATAGGTTGCATGAATGGGCGATGAAGGACATTTCTAGACGTAGCCGGAGCCCATTTTTTAAGTTTGATAGTTTGTTATGGTTGTGGTGTTTTTTGCTAAACAATGATGGGTTGTACTTGAACAATAGGTTTTAGGATTAAGGATCATGTATGATCCTTTGGACAATAGGCAGGATTGCATATGGTGGAGGGATCCTCTGTTTGGGGGATGAAGCCATTGTGATCCTGCCGCCTTTATATTCCTGCACTACTTTCGAACTTGTTATCATGGACACCCTTTACCTACCCCAGCGGACGGGCCACGTTTTGCTGGTAGATGCTCGGGTAGGTAATTTTGACAACCTTTAAAGGGTTAGTCTTTTGTTAATAAATAAAATCTTAACCTTTTGTCGCCCATCTTGTGTTGTTATCCTTGTGTTTCTTTGATTTTCCTTTATTTTGATGCATATTTATTAAACAAATAATTTTGAATAAGTCAAATTGAAAATACTTAGGATATGATCCACGATCAGATATCCTTTAGTTAAAGAATCTCAGAAAGCAATATGTTTTAAGGATCACAAGTCTAGTTGTAGAACTTTAAGGGTTATTCAAATAAATAATGAATAGAATTAAATATAGTTAAGGATCATACCTGAGGATCCAAGTTAGGATCCTAACCATTATAAGGATAACTACAAGATAAACCTTAGAATAAAGTAAGGATCGAGGATCCCTAGTTGCCTATCTTCAAGAACCTGAAATAGAGCATAACTTGGGACTAAGCCAATATAAGATAAGAATTAGCAACTGGGGACAAGCCCAAGGATAACTGGGGACAAGCCCAAGGATAACTGGGGACAAGCCCAAGGATAACTGAGGACAAGCCCAAGGATAACTGGGGACAAGCCCAAGGATCGTATGTAAACTGGAGTATGGCCCTAACTGGCGACTATCCAAACTTAGTGGCATGAAAATGCCAAAACCTTAGCTAACGTGAAAACGTTAGAAACCTTAGCTAACGTGAAAACGTTAGAAACCTTAGGAACGGATGTATGGTACGTCTACCATTATACGTAGGATCCTAAGCATAGCCAGAACAATGGAATTATCAGCCCCTAAAACGAGTACTGGTCCCAAAGCCTTGAACTACACCAGGATCATCGTGCGCTACAGGCGGAACTGGGGTCAAGCCCAAATAACTGAGGTTAAACCCAAGGAACGGATTGCTTCAGCAGATAACCAATGTTATGCTAAGGATACCTGAACTTTCAAAACTTGAACTCACGTGAGAGATGGATGAAGGATTCATGATCCTTATCCTTATATGAGAAAATAAAGAAACGAAATAGTTCAAGTTTAGGATATTACCTAAGTAAGGATCACCAATACTTCGAGGATCCTTTAAGGATATCCCTATCGTGAGGATCATCTCTGCCATGAGGATCCTGCTCACATGAAATATTTCTTCAAGTGGACAGCATTCCAAGCTCTTGGTAGCAAATCACCTTCCATGGTTAGTAATCTATATGCCCCCTTTCCTGCTTCAGCTTCAATCAAATAAGGGCCTTCCCATTTTGGAGCTAACTTTCCATCAGCAGGATTGGTGGTATTCTGAAATGCTTTCCTTAATACCATGTCTCCAATTTGAAACCTCCTGATCCTGACATTTTTGTTGTAAGCACCAGCCATTCTTTGCTGATAACTGGCCATCCTTATCCTAGCCATATCCCTGATTTCTTCAATAGTATCCAGGTCTTGAGCCAAGTTTTCATCATTCTCCTCAGGATCACGAGTACTTGTTCTAGCAGTTGGAACCACCATTTCTGTTGGGATCACTGATTCTGCCCCAAACACCAAAGAGAATGGTGTTTGACCAGTTGCATTCTTAGGGGTTGTCCTGTCAGCCCAAAGCACATAAGGTAGTTCTTCTGCCCATTTCCCTTTCTTGGATCTAAGCTTCTTCTTTAAATTGTTGATGATGATCTTGTTGGATGATTCTGCTTGGCCATTAGCATGTGGGTGGACTGGTGTTGATGTTATCATCTTAATCCCCCAGCTGTCACAAAAGTTAGTGGTTCTGCCCCCAATAAATTGGGAACCATTATCACATATAATCTCAGAAGGAATTCCAAATCTAGTTATAATATTTCTTTTAATGAAGGATATAACTTCCTTTTCTCTAACTTGGGCAAAAGCTTCAGCCTCTATCCACTTGGAGAAGTAATCAGTCATAGCTAGCATGAATACTTTTCCACCAGGTGCCTTAGGGAGCTTACCAACTATATCCATACCCCATCTCATAAATGGCCAAGAGGAGGATATAGGATGCAATAATTCAGCTGGTTGATGAAGGATATTGCTGTGTCTCTGGCAAGGATCACATCTTCTGGCATACTCCACAGCATCTTTCTTCATGGTTGGCCTGTAGTATCCTGTCCTCAGGATCCTTGAGAATAATGCCCTGCCCCCAGTGTGGTTTCCACAATCTCCTTCATGGAAGTCTTTTAAAACTTCTTGAACTTCAGGATCCTCAATGCATCTCAAGTATGGTCCTGCAAGAGATCGTTTATACAACATATTATTCATAATTGTGAATTGAGATACCTTAGATTTGAAAGCCCTAGGGTTTTCTCCTGTAGGAATCTCTCCGTGTTGTAAGTATCTCATAATTGGTGAGATCCATGATCCTGATCCTGAATGGGATTGAGTACCCTCACAAGGGATAATTGCAGAATCATTTCCTATCTCCATAGCCTCGTGATCCTCGATAGCCGGGGTTAGGATATGGATAATAGGAATCTTGATATCCTCCGGGATCTTCAAGGATGATCCTAAGTTAGCCAATGCATCAGCTTCTGTATTTTCTTCCCTTGGTACCTGTGACAAACTAAAGGAAACAAAAGAGAGTGCCAAACTTTTGACTATCTCCAAATACTTGGTTAGCTTTTCACCTTTAACAGAATATGATCCATTAAAGTGGTTTGTAATTAACAAAGAATCCACGTGTACCTCAAGATACCTGATCCCCATATGCTTTGCAATTTGTAAACCAGCAATTAGGGCTTCATATTCAGCCTCATTGTTAGTGGTTTGGAATTCACAAGCTATAGAATGGGGTATTATGTCCCCCTGTGGCGATTTTAGTAGTATTCCAAGCCCTGTGCCTTTGACATTTGAGAATCCATCAGTATAAAGTATCCAAGGATCCTTGGTCTCTTCTAGCTGCTAGACTTCTAGCTCAGCTTCTTCTTGTAAATCACAACTGAAATCAACCACAAAGTCAGCTAATGCTTGGGATTTGATGGCTGTCCTAGGCTCATATCTTATATCATATGCACTCAGCTTCACTGCCCACTTAGCCATCCTTCCTGACATCTCTGGTTTCCTGAGGACATTCTTAATTGGAAAATTAGTTTTAACAATGATAACATGAGTTTCAAAATAATGTCTTAACTTGGTAGATGCCATAATTAAAGCAAGAATAAGCTTTTCAAGGTGTGAGTACCTGGATTCGGCATCAAGTAAACTTTTACTTACATAATAGACAGGATGTTGTGTACCTTCATGATCCTTAACAAGGACCGCACTTACTGCTTTTGAGGATACTGCAAGATACAAGGATAACACATCACCTTTTTCTGGTTTCATCAAAGCCGGGGCCGAGGATAGGTAATCTTTGAGGGCTTTTAAAGCATTTTCATGCTTCTCCGTCCACTCAAATTTCTTGTTCTTCCTTAGGATATCATAGAATTCTTTACACTTCTCGGAGGACTTGGATATAAATCTGTTCAAGGCTGCTATCCTTCCTGTTAGCCTTTGAACATCCTTAGCATTGGCCGGAGATTTGATGTTCACTATTGCTTTGATTTGTTCCGGGCTAGCTTCAATGCCTCTCTTTGTCACAATATATCCTAAGAATTTACCTGCTTTAACACCAAAGTGACATTTTGAAGGATTAAGTTTCATATTGTATTTGTCAAGGATATCGAATGCTTCCTCCAAGTCTCTTAGGTGATCCTCAGCTTTTAAGGATTTTACCACCATATCATCTATGTAAACCTCCATAGTTTGTCCAATCTGATCCTTGAACATCATATTCACCAGCCTTTGATATGTTGCACCTGCATTTCTTAATCCGAACGGCATAGCAATATAGCAGTATATACCAGTTGGAGTCATGAAGGCTGTATCCTCTTGGTCGGATGGTTCCATTTGGATTTGTTGGAATCCAGATGAAGCATCCATAAAAGTTAACAGTTCATGACCCGCAGTTGCATCCACCATGGAGTCAATGTGGGGTAAAGGGAAAGGATCCTTGGGACATGCCTTATTCAAAACGGTAAAATCGACACATACCCTCCACTTTCCGTTTTTCTTTTGAACAACAACCACATTGGCCAACCATCTTGGATACTTGACCTCTCTAATCATACCTGCCCGGAGCAATTTCTCTACCTCTTCTTGGATAATGACATTCCTTTCCGGTGCAAACTTTCTTCTCCTTTGATGGATTGGTTTGAAGGATCTGTCAATGCCGAGTTTATGAGTGATAACATCTTTGGATATACCAGTCATGTCTTCGTGTTTCCATGCAAAGGTAGTCTTTCTCCTTTTGAGGAAGGATACGAGGTCTTCTTTCATTTCGCCAAGGATCCCTGATCCGATATAGATTTTGGATTCAGGATCATCGGGATCCATGAGGATTTCTACCACATCCTGCTCTCTGGCCTCCAAGACATTCCTTGGAGGATACCTTGATTGCTATTGCTCCCTTGACTTCGAGGCTGGTTTCATCGATGAAGTGTAGCAATTCTTAGCCTCCTGCTGATCACTATCAATCTTTACTATTCCCCAAGGACTAGGGAGCTTCACACATTGATGGTAAGTAGATGGGACTGCTTTCATATCGTGTATCCAGGGCCTGCCAAGGATAACATTACAACAAGACAAACAGTCAATAACACAAAATTTTTGATAAGAGTGTAAGCCTTCAATATATATTGGGAGTTTAATGTCCCCCAGGGTGTTCTTATTTTCGCCACTAAATCCCACGAGCACGGAGGATCTTGGTATGATCTCTGATTCAGGGATACCCATCTTCTTTAGAACATCAAGCTGGATAATGTTCACTGAACTTCCTCCGTCTATAAGGATCCTGCGGACAAAATGGTTAGATATAAAAAGAGTAATAACTAAACCATCGTGATGAGGATCCTGGATATCAACACGATCCTCTTCATCAAAGGTTATGACTTTTCCTTCGGAGACACTTGATGTTCGAACTGGTCTTTCTCCACTATCCATTTTAGTTTCCTTTGCATGCCTTTTAGCTGCTGAGAAGGATGTGCCACAAATGTCGGATCCTCCAGAAATAAAGTTTATTACTTGTGCATCTGCTGGAGGGGCTGGAGCCTTCTCAGGGATCCTTTCAGGATCCTGAGTTCTTGACTTTTTTCTTCCCAACAATTCTTTTAGATGCCCCTTGCTCAACAAGTGTCCAATTTCCTTTCTTAATGCAATGCATTCTTCTGTGAGGTGCCCAAAATCTTCATTATATGCACACCATTTTGATTTATCCTTAGTTGCAGCTGGCCTATCATTTTTTCTGGGCCATCTAGCTTTATCACCTAGACTCTGCATCGCAAGGATTAGTTCATTGTTATCAACACTAAAACAATATTCAGAAATTGGAGGATAATCCTCATCATCCTCTTCTTGATCAATAGAATGCACGTTCTGATTATCAGATCTGTTGTAGGATCTGAACTTGTTGTTCCTGAATGAGGATCCCTGCTTATCCTGCTTTGAGGATCCTGTTAACCTCTCCTGGATCCTCTCGTCATCCTCTAGCCGGATGAACCTGAGGGCCCGGGTTCTTACCTCATCTAGGTTCCTGCATGGTGTCATAACAAGATCATCATAAAAAGACAAATCCCTAAGTAATCCCATTTTGAAGGCCTCAACAGCCGTAGCTATATCTAAGTTGGGAATGTCTAAGGATTCTTTACTGAATTTGGTAATGTAATCCCTTAATGATTCATTATGACCCTGGGTTATCCTATATAAATCACTAGTTAATCGTTCAAATTTTCTACTACAAGAAAACTGATTATTAAACAAGTTAACCAGGTTAGCAAATGAGGTAATAGAATAGGGAGGAAGACTTAGCAGCCATTTGAGAGCTGATCCAGTAAGAGTGGATCCGAATCCTTTGCACAGGCATGCTTCCTTTAACCTTTCTGGAATTGGATTGATTTCCATCCTCTACCTGTATTGTGCTATGTGTTCTTCAGGATCCGTTGAACCATCATACAACTTCATTGTTGGCACATGGAACCTCTTGGGTATCTCAGCATCACAGATTGGTGGTGCAAAACGAGATATCTTGTGGCTCCCATCTGCAATCTCTGGGATAGGTTTAACTACTCCCGGAACACTTGATATCATATCCTTTAGCTTTTGCAATTCTCTAGCCATGGCATGATTGATACCTGGATCCTGCATAAGACCATGGTTAGTAGTATGAGAATTATTAAAAGTGTTACCTCCCATTGGATTCAAATTAGGAAGAATGGATGTTAATCCATATTGTTGAGGCTCTGGAATGATCGAGGGACCAGTAGAGGCATTGGTCTGCATCGGAATAAAATCTCCCTGATGGACATCTGAACTTCCTGTTTGCAAATTCCTCAAGGATCCTGGCATCTGGAAGGATCCCTGAAACTGGGACGATCCTGGAACAAAGGAGGATCCTTGAACTTGGGATGATCCTGGAACGAAGGAGGATCCTTGAACCTGGGACGATCCTGGAACGAAGGAGGATCCTTGAACCTGGGATGATCCTGGAACGAAGGAGGATCCTTGAACCTAGGATGATCCTGGAACAAAGGAGGATCCTTGAACCTGGGATGATCCTGGAACGAAGGAAGATCCTTGAACCTGGGATGATCCTGGAACGAAGGAGGATCCTTGAACCTGGGATGATCCTGGAACGAAGGAGGATCCTTGAAACTGCTGCATTCCTGAATATCCTCCTGAACTCGTGAGGGATCCCATATGCTGAGGATAGGATCCCGCTGGCTGGAAATATGAACCTGATGCCTGAGTCATTGTTGTTGTTCCATAGTGCACTCCTTTTGGTCCACCCACATATTGAATGTCTGGAACCACTGATGGCTGAGAAGTAATCACCGGAGTATCAAAATTCAAAGATCTGGGCATCAGTGGGGAACGATCCTCTGCCGTTTTCTTCTATTTCTTAATTTCGTCAATCTCCCGGAGGATCCTTTCGTTGGTCTTATCCTGCTCTTGTGCATGATTCCTCATCTGCAAAATCAAGGCATAAAGATCATTAGTAGTAGGATTAGTTGAAACAGAAGAAGTAGGTGGTTTTGAGAAAATAGGAGTTGGTTTCTTCGTGGCATTCTCAGTGTTCTTCTGGGGTCCAGAAGGTGGTGGAGGCAAAGGAGGAATGCCTTGAGAAGAAGTGAATGAGGGCATCAAATTTGAAGCATTCTTCGCTGAGGAAGCCATTTGCTTGGTTGTAGTGAACCGAAATGAGCACAGAGACGCGAATTTTTCTAAGGACGAAGCACCAATTGCCCCACGGTGGGCGCCAAACTGTTTTGGTCAAAAATTTTGTTTATGATATGCAACCAAACTCTTTGTTTCGGGGAATGATGCTTAAAATATGTAATAGCGATGAGGATCACTTCAAGGTAAATTGCACTAACAACACAAGGATTTATACGGGGAAAAAGCCCATGATCAAGAATTGATCTCCGGCACAAAAAACCCCGGGTGATGGAAACTACCGATCACCAAGCTCAAATAAATGATTAAATGTTTACAACTTCGGATAGTAACGAGCTAGGTACAAGGATCACTATCGTGAAATGTGTATAAGTGAGTGAAAATGAATGTGTGTTCGTCGAGAGCTTCAAGTGTGCGAGTATACGAGTGTGTGTAGCTGCAAAAAATGGCTAAGTGTTTTTCTACTAGCTCGTTACCCCTTTTAAAATAGAAATCTAACTACCAAACTAACTATCCGACTTTCGTGCCATGCCTCCACGTTCTCCACAACGTCTATTTTTGGTCAAGCACGTGCAGAATAGTTTGGGAATATTCTCCAGGAATGTCGCCAAGACTTAGTCAAGCTTGTTATACCTGCGAGATGCTACAAAACATAAGTTAACAATCGTCAGTACGAGGATCCTTAAAGTGATCCATGATCCTGATCCTGAAGCAATTCTGAGGATCACCACCTGTCACAGAAGTAAGGATCACAAATTAGGATAATGAATAAGGATCACTAATTGTTAGAAAATCCTCCCCTAACATACCTCAAGATACCTGATCCCCATAAGCTTTGCAATTTGCAAACCAGCAATTAACGCTTCATATTCAGCCTCATTGTTAGTGGTTTGGAACTCACAAGCTATAGAGTGGGGTATTATGTCCCCCTGTGGCGATTTTAGTAGTATTCCAAGCCCTGTGCCTTTGACATTTGAGGATCCATCAGTATAGAGTATCCAAGGATCCTTGGTCTCCTCTAGCTGCTGGACTTCTAACTCAGCTTCTTTTTGTAAATCACTACTGAAATCAGCCACAAAGTCAGCTAATGCTTGGGATTTGATGGCTGTCCTAGGCTCATATCTTATATCATATGCACTTAGCTTCACTGCCCACTTAGCCATCCTTCCTGACATCTCTGGTTTCCTGAGGACATTCTTAATTGGGAAATTAGTTTTAACAACAATAACATGAGTTTCAAAATAATGTCTCAACTTAGTGGATGCCATAATTAATGCAAGAATAAGCTTTTCAAGGTGTGAATACCTGGATTCGGCATCAAGTAAACTTTTACTTACATAATAGACAGGATGTTGTGTACCTTCGTGATCCTTAACAAGGACCGCACTTACTGCTTTTGAGGATACTGCAAGATATAAGGATAGCACATCGCCTTTTTCTGGTTTCATCAAGGCCGGGGCTGAGGATAGGTAATCTTTGAGAGCTCTTAAGGCATTTTCATGCTTCTCTGTCCACTCAAATTTCTTGTTCTTCCTTAGGATATCATAGAATTCTTTACACTTCTCTGAGGATTTGGATATGAATCTGTTCAAAGCTGCTATCCTGCCTGTTAGCCTTTGAACATCCTTAGCATTGGCCGGAGATTTGATGTTCACTATAGCTTTGATTTGTTCTGGGCTAGCTTCAATGCCTCTCTTTGTCACCATATATCCTAAGAATTTACCTGCTTTAACACCAAAGTGACATTTTGAAGGATTAAGTTTCATGTTATATTTGTCAAGGATATCGAATGCTTCCTCCAAGTCCCTTAGGTGATCCTCAGCTTTTATGGATTTTACCACCATATCATCTATGTAAACCTCCATAGTTTGTCCAATCTGATCCTTGAACATCATATTCACCAGCCTTTGATATGTTGCACCTGCATTTCTTAGTCCGAAGGGCATAGCAATATAGCAGTATATACCAGTTGGAGTCATGAATGCTGTATCCTCTTGATCGGATGGTTCCATTTGGATTTGTTGAAATCCAGATGAAGCATCCATAAAAGTTAACAGTTCATGACCCGCAGTTGCATCCGCCATGGAGTCAATGTGGGGTAATGGGAAAGGATCCTTGGGACATGCCTTATTTAAATCGGTAAAATCGACACATACCCTCCACTTTCCGTTTTTCTTTTGAACAACAACCACATTGGCCAACCATCTTGGATACTTGACCTCTCTAATCATACCTGCCCGGAGCAATTTCTCTACCTCTTCTTGGATAATGGCATTTCTTTCCGGTGCAAACTTTCTTCTCCTTTGATGGATTGGTTTGAAGGACCTATCAATGCCAAGTTTGTGAGTGATTACATCTTTAGATATGCCTGTCATGTCTTCGTGTTTCCATGCAAAGTTAGTCTTTCTCCTTTTGAGGAAGGATACGAGGTCTTCTTTCATTTCGCCAAGGATCCCTGATCCGATATAGATTTTGGATTCAGGATCATGAGGATCCATGAGGATTTCTACCACATCCTGCTCTCTTGCCTCCAAGACATCCCTTGGAGGATACTTTGATTGCTATTGCTCCCTTGACTTTGAGGCTGGTTTCATCGATGAAGTATAGCAATTCTTGGCCTCCTGCTGATCACTATCAATCTTGACTATTCCCCAAGGACTAGGGAGCTTCACACATTGATGGTAAGTTGATGGGACTGCCTTCATATCGTGTATCCAGGGCCTGCCAAGGATAACATTACAACAAGATAAACAGTCAATAACACAAAATTTTTGATAAGAGTGTAGGCCTTCGATGTATATTGGGAGTTTAATGTCCCCCAGGGTATTCTTAGTTTCGCCACTAAATCCCACGAGCACGGAGGATCTTGGTATGATATCTGATTTTAGGGATACCCATCTTCTTTAGAACAACAAGCTGGATAATGTTCACTGAACTTCCTCCGTCTATAAGGATCCTGCGGACAAAATGGTTAGAAATAAAAAGAGTAATAACTAAACCATCGTGATGAGGATCCTGGATATCAACACGATCATCCTCATCAAAGGTTATGACTTTTCCTTCGGAGACACTTGATATTCGAACGGGTCTTTCTCCATTATCCATTTTAGTTTCCTTTGCATGCCTTTTAGCTGCTGAGAAGGATGTGCCACAAATGTCTAATCCTCCAGAAATAAAGTTTATTACTTGTGCATCTGCTGGAGGGGCTGGAGCCTTCTCAGGGATCCTTTCAGGATCCTGAGTCCTTGACTTTTTTCTTCCCAACAATTCTTTTAGATGCCCCTTGCTCAACAAGTATCCAATTTCCTTTCTCAGTGCAATGCATTCTTCTGTGAGATGCCCAAAATCTTCATGGTATGCACACCACTTTGATTTATCCTTAGTTGCAGCTGGCCTATCATTTTTTCTGGGCCATCTAGCTTTATCACCTAGATTCTGCATCGCAAGGATTAGTTCATTGTTATCAACAGAAAAACAATATTCAGAAATTGGAGGATAATCCTCATCATCCTCTTCTTGATCAACACCATGCACGTTCTGGTTATCAGATCTGTTGTAGGATCTGAACTTGTTGTTCCTGAATGAGGATCCTTGCTTATCTTGCTTTGAGGATCCTGCTAACCTCTCTTGGATCCTCTTGTCATCCTCTAGCCGAATGAACCTAAGTGCCCGGGTTCTTACCTCATCTAAGTTCCTGCATGGTGTCATAACAAGATCATCATAGAACGACAAATCCCTAAGCAATCCCATTTTAAAGGCCTCAACAGCCGTGGCTATATCCAAGTTGGGAATGTCTAAGGATTCTTTACTGAATTTGGTAATGTAATCCCTTAATGATTCATTATGACCCTGGGTTATCCTATATAGATCACTAGTTAATCGTTCAAATTTCCTACTGCATGAGAATTGGCTATTAAACAAATTAACTAGATTAGCAAATGAAGTAATAGAGTAAGGAGGAAGACTTAGCAGCCATTTGAGAGCTGATCCAGTAAGAGTGGATCCGAATCCTTTGCACAGGCATGCTTCCTTTAACCTTTCTGGGATTGGATTGATCTCCATCCTCTCCCTGTATTGTGCTATGTGTTCTTCAGGATCCGTCGAACCATCATACAGCTTCATAGTTGGAACATGGAACTTCTTGGGTATCTCAGCATCACAGATCGGTGGTGCAAAACGAGATATCCTGTGGCTCCCATCTGCAATCTCTGGGATAGGTTTGACCACTCCTGGAACACTTGATATCATATCCTTCAACTTTTGCAATTCTCTGGCCATGGCATGATTGATACCTGGATCCTGCATAAGGCCATGGTTAGTAGCATAGGAATTATTAAAAGTGTTACCTCCCATTGGATTCAAATTAGGAAGAATGGATGTTAATCCATATTGTTGGGGCTCTGGAATGATCGAAGGACCAGTAGAAGCATTGGTCTGCATTGGAATAAAATCTCCCTGATGGACATCTGAACTTCCTGTTTGCAAACTCCTCAAGGATCCTGGCATCTGGAAGGATCCCTGAAACTGAGATGATCCTGGAACAAAGGAGGATCCTTGAACCTGGGATGATCCTGGAACAAAAGAGGATCCTTGAACCTGGGACGATCCTGGAACAATGGAGGATCCTTGAACCTGGGACGATCCTGGAACAAAGGAGGATCCTTGAACCTGGGATGATCCTGGAACAAAGGAAGATCCTTGAACCTGGAACGATCCTGGAACTAAGGAAGATCCTTGAATCTGCTGCGCTCCTGAGTATCCTCCTGAATTCATGAGGGATCCCGTATGCTGAGGATAGGATCCCGCTGGCTGGAAATATGAACCTGATGCCTGGGTCACTGTTGTTGTTCCGTAGTGCACTCCTTTTGGTCCACCCACATATTGAACATCTGGAACCACTGATGGCTGAGAAGTAATCACCGGAGTATCAAAATTCAAAGATTTGGGCACCAGTGGGGAATGATCCTCTGCCGTTTTCTTTTGTTTCTTGAGATCTCCGATTTCTTTGAGAATTCTTTCATTGGTCTTATCATGTTGCTGTATATGATCCTTCATCTGCAAAATCAAAGTAAACATGTCACTAGTAGTGGGAGTGTAAGAAGCAGAAGAAGTTGGAGGTTTTGAGAAAATGGGAGTTGGTTTCTTCGCAGCATTCTCAGCATTCTTCGGGGATCCAGAAGGTGGTGGAGGCAAAGGGGGAACGCCTTGTGAAGAACTAAATGAGGGCATCAAATTTGAAGCATTCTTCGCTGAGGAAGCCATCTGCTTGGTTGTAGTGAACTGAAATGAGCACAGAAATACGAATCTTTCTAAGAATGAAGCACCAATTGCCCCACGGTGGGCGCCAATCTGTTTTGGTCAAAAAATCTAATGAGGATAATGCAACCAAACTCTTAGTTACGGGGTATGATGCTTTAAATGTAGAACAATGATAAGGATCACTTCAATGTGAATTGCACAAACGACACAATGATTTATACGGGGAAAAAGCCCTTGATCAAGAGTTGATCTCCGGCACAAAAAACCCCGGGTGATGGAAACTACCGATCACCAAGCTCAAATAAATCAATAAATGTTTACAACTTCGGATAGTAACGAGCTAGGTACAAGGATCACTACGGTGAAATGTGTAAATGTGTGTGAAAACTGTTAAGTGTTCGTCGAGAGCTTCAAGAATGCGATTGTATGAGAGTGTGTGTAGCTGAAAATGGCTAAGTGTTCTAATTCTAGCTCGTCACCCCTTTAAAAATAGAAGTTAGCTACAATAACAAACTATCCGACTTTTGTGCCAAGCTCCCACGTTCTCCACAACGTCCATTTCCAGTCAAACGTGTGCGAAATACCCGTGGAATATTCCATAGTAACGTTGCCAAGACCAAGTCAAGCTTGTTACTCCTGCGAAGTAATACAAAACACAAACAAACAATCGTCAGTATGAGGATCCTTAAAGTGATCCATGATCCTGATCCTGAAGCTCTTCTGAGGATCACTATCTGTCACAGAAGTAAGGATCATTAATTAGGATAACGAATAAGGATCACTAATTGTTAGAAAATCCTCCCCTAACAATGCTTGTCAGAGACATAGCAATATCCTTCATCAACTAGCAGAGCTCCTACATCCTATATCCTCTTCTTGGCCATTCATGAGATGGGGAATGGATATAGTTGGTAAACTTCCCAAATCACCAGGAGGAAAAGTGTTTATGCTTGCTATGACTGATTACTTTTCCAAATGGATAGAAGCTGAAGCATTTACTCAAGTAAGAGAAAAAGAAGTGATATCCTTTATTAAAAGAAACATTATTACCAGATTTGGTATTCCTTCTGAAATTGTTTGTGATAATGGATCCCAATTTATTGGGAATAGAACTACTAACTTTTGTGACAGTTGGGGGATTAAGATGATAACATCAACACCAGTCCATCCACAAGCTAATAGTCAAGCAGAATCATCCAACAAGATCATCATCAACAACTTGAAGAAGAAGCTTGGATCCAAGAAAGGAAAATGGGCAGAAGAATTACCTTATGTGTTATGGGCTGATAGAACAACTCCCAAGAATGCCACTGGTCAGACTCCATTTTCTTTAGTGTTTGGAGCTGAATCAGTGATCCCTACAGAGATGGTGGTTCCTACTGCTAGAACAAGCATCCGTAATCCTGAAGGAAATGCTAAAAACTTGGTTCAAGATTTGGATACCGTAGAAGAACTCAGGGATTTGGCAAGGATAAGATTGGCTAGCTATCAACAAAGGATGGCTGGGGCTTATAACAAGAATGTCAGGATCAGAAAGTTTCAAGTTGGTGACATGGTGTTGAGAAAAGCATTCCAAAATACCACAAATCCTGCTGATGGCAAGTTAGCTCCAAAGTGGGAAGGTCCCTATCTTATCGAAGCTGAGGCAGGAAAGGGGGCATACCATTTGTTAACAATGGAAGGTGATTTATTACCAAGAGCTTGGAATGCTGTCCATTTGAAGAGATACTTCATGTAAGAAGGATCTAGGATCCTTAGTCGTCCTCATATCTGGTATACATAAAGGATCCTTAGAGGATACATGATCCTCATTCTGGTAACGACTTGCTTCTAATTTATCTAATCCTTTAATTTATTTGATTACAAAGAGAAGGATCCAGTATCCTTTATCCTTTTTCACTAAGTTATGAGTTTTGCAGAAATGGGTGCATCTTTGACAAAGGATCAAGTATCCATAGAAGTCTCCAAAGTTTTATGGGCTTGTCCCCAGATTTATGGGTTTATCCCCAGTTTTTGGGCTTGTCCCCAGTTCAAGGTATCTATTACCTCCTACGAAACAGGTTCTTACACCTTCGCCAGTAGCGCACGATTATCCTGGTGCAGTTAAAGGCAATGGGACCAGTACCCGCTTTAGGGGCTGACAATTTCATTGTACTGGCTGTATTTAGGATCCTAAGTATAATGGTAGACCTACCATACATCCGTTCCTAAGGTTTCTAACGTTTTCACGTTAGCTAAGGTTTTGACATCTTCATGTCACTAAGTTTGGATAGTCGCCAGTAAGGGCTATACTCCAGTTTACACAAGATCCTTTGGGCTTGTCCCCAGTTTTTTGGGCTTGTCCCCAGTTTTTTGGGCTTGTCCCCAGAATGTTGGGCTTGTCCCCATATACTAACTCTCTCTTTTACAGATTGGCTTAGTCCCAAGTTATGTTTTATTTCATGATTCCAAAGCTAAACAGTTAAGGATCCTGGATCCTAACTTTCTACAAGGGTTTGTCTTATAATTGTTACAATTGTATAAATTAAGGATATAGGATCCTAACTTGGATTCTCTGGTATGATCCCTAGTTACTCTAACTTTATTCTTGGTTTATCAATGTTACCCTTATTCTTTGACAACAGGATATATGATCCTAAAGTTAACTTGCTTTTTAAACTTTTCGACTAAAGGATATTTGATCCTTGATCATATCCTAAACTTCTTGACATAAACTGATTTTTATACTTTCATTATTAACTTGTAAGTTCAAAGAAATATGCAATAACAATTGAAAGTCAAACATATGCAAGTTAAACAACACAAAGATAATCAAAAGGTTAAAGTTTTATTTGTTTATCCAAAGTTAAAACCATTAAAAGGTTGTCAAAATTACCTACCCCGAGCATCTACCAGCAATACGTGGCCCGTCCGCTGGGGTAGGTAAAGGGTGTCCATATTAACAAGTCTTAGAGTGTAGGAAAGTAAAGACAGCAGGATAATAGTGGCTTCATCCCCCAAACAGAGGATCCCTCCACCAGCTATCATCCTACCTATTGTTCCAAGGATTGCTGATCCTTAACCCTAATAGCTATTGTTTAGTTATTACAGACAATAATTGTTCAACATCAAAACACCATCAAACAAAAACCACAAAACCATAAAAAATGGGCTCAGGCCGCGTCTAGATATATCCATCATTGCCCATTACTGCAGCCTAAACCTTCGTTGCATCCTCACCACCTTTACTAGTTGCCTCCTCCACAGGATCCTTAACCCCACTGCTCCCGGCTCCATCAGCTGCTGCCTCCTCAGTTTCATCCTCATCATCCAGCTCCGCCAACCTCTGACTCCAAGCCTCCTGGTCCCAGGCAGACCTATCAAAGGTAGGATCCTTAGCCTCCTTAGCCATTTGCAGCTTAATCTTCAGCATGGCAATAGTGGCAGAAAGCTTAGCCCCTTCCATGACCTCTGCCTTCTCCTGCTGAGCTGTGATCTGAGCCAGGACCAATTCCTTCTACAGCAGGTTGATATCCTTCTCAAGGGAAGAAATCTTCTTGTCTTTAGCAAGGAACATATGCTGGAAGTCTAGCTTTTGCTGCTCAGCTTCGGCCACGTGTTGATCAAGGAGCATTTGGACCTCGGCGAATTTCTGCATAAAAGAAGTGTATAGTCAGGATCCTTTATCCTCAGAAAGGAAAGTTTAGACTTAAGGATACGGGATCCTTACCTCAGAGACGTATTCCTCAAACTGATGTTGAATGAGGGGGAGGCCTTCAGTAGGCTCAGCGGTCTTTCTCTTTTTGGCACCCTTGCCCCGTGTGCTCATGCCCTTAGGATTTGGGATGCTTGGGCTTACAGCCAACTCCTTTTTTAGAGATCTTGAGGAGGCGAATTCATTAAGATCACTTACGCTGAACCTGGAAGTAGACTTTGAGGATTTGCCAGCACCTACAGATACAAAATACAGATAAGTATTCATACCTTATATCTATTTAAACATTTATTTACACATAGATATGGATACTTACTTGACATTGTGTAGGAACCGGAGGAGATTTCTTGAGAATCCTTTTTTTTTGCTTGAAATGTTCTGATTGCAGGGTCAAGCTTCCAAAAAGCTTCAATCCTCTCTTGGGTGGCAGGTGATTCTTGAATATGTGACAGAGTTATTGCTGCAAAGACAAAAAGAAGGATCAATTATCCTTAATAGAAAAAGAATCCTACTATGGTCCTGGTCCAAGGATCCCATATCCTACCCTGGGTGATCCACTTTTTGGGGAGGTCATTCCCATTCGGGATGGGGTTCCTCTTTACAAAGAAGAACTGGTTTCTCCAGTTGGAATCATTTTTGGTGGTTTTCAGAATTCGATGAGCCTGACCAGGTTTGTGCTTGAAAAGAAAACGACGAGAGCCATGGCTGATAAGATTGTACAACTGACTCAATTCAGACATCCCTATTTCAACACCCTCCTGCTCAATGATGTTTTCAAGTGTGTAGAAGACTCTCCACATCATCGGCATGGCTTGTATGTAGCACATACCGATGAGTGTGAAGAATGCTTGTGTTAGAACATGAAAAGGATAATTGAACCCTATCAGAAAAGGGGTTGCCAGGAAAGTGATCCATGCATCAGACACGCAGTCACTCTTCATGGAAGAGTCAAAGGGTCTAAAGACGGTTCCTTCCGGGAAGTAGTGACGTATTCGATCAATCTCGGGATCGGTGAAGCGACAAAATTCCAGTGAAGGATTTTTGGTTACGCCCTGGCTCTTCAGGGGGCTCTCCTTCTTAGGATCCTTAGCAGGGGAGGATCGGAGATTCATCTTGGCCATGGGATTTTGAAGAAGCAGAAAATCGGAAGAAGAAAATTTAGAGAGAAGGAAAGAGAGATACCTGTTGAGGTCTTCGAATGAAGATTTAAAGGGAGAAACTCTTGAATTTAAATGCAAAATATCTCCCCTATCTCTATCCTATTTATAATAATTGTTTGTTGCAGGGATGACCCTCGCTGACATCAGCCTCGCAACGGCTATATCTCCAAGTAACGGCTAGTCCGAATTTCATTCAAACATGACTATCTAATTGGATATCAACTAGTCATGTTTGGGGCAATTGTTAGGGATAGAATTTTATAGCCTATGGATCACGGATCCTCAAGTGTAGCATGGATCACGGATCCTCAGTTCAGTTTGAATTAAGGATCCTCAGGAGATGCTGCGGGGAATAAGGATCCAGGATCCTCATTATTATTCTAACTTAACAATTGTTTCCATCACCTTTTGGCTTGTTTCGCAGGTATGTTTCGAAGAAGACTTATTCCACGCGAGATACCAGGGGAATATGCTCTATATTTTCAACATGTGCATGAGCTAGTGACCATTAGTGGTGATCGTGGGTGATGGGCCGATTTTTCGGATAGTTGGTTAGGATATTTTTAGCTAAGAATAAAGGGGTATTGAGCTTATTTTTAGAAACACTTTTGCACTCCGGTTTACGTACAACACTTCTGCTACTCTCTTTCTCGAACACACACACTAGAACTCATTGTATCAAGCTCAATACTTCCGAAGTTGTAATCTTGTTTATTCAATATACTTGATAGTGATAGTTTTCACTATCCGAGGTTTTTTGTGCCGGAGATCATACATTGATCAAGGGCTTTTTCCTCGTATAAATCCTCGTGTTCAACATTCATTTCATTCATTCATTGTCTATACATTTAATCATCTAATCAAGCATCACACCTCACAAAATCGGATTTGATTGCATTATCCTTGTGTGATTTTTTACCAAAACAAATATTATTACATTTTTAACTATATGATAAGGATTATATATACATTTGTTTTGGCCTTCAACCCGTGTAATACACTAGTTTGTAACACATATAAACTAGAGTAAATTACAAGTTTTGTCCTTTATGTTTGTACGAAATTGAAAGCGGTGTTCTTTGCCTTTAAAATTGATGGGTTTTGTACTTTATGTTTCAAAATCAATCACGTTATATCCTTTAGGCATAACCTAGTTAATTTCAATCGTTAAGTGAAGGGTAATTTGGTCTTTTTAGTTGTTTATTTAGAAAACCATTTTAATGATTTTAATAACTAAAACAAAAATAATTATATATTACCAAACAAACACACACGATCTCTCTAACACACACACTCTCTCTAAAACACACACTCTTTCCCTTTCCACTATCTCTCTCTAGCACTATCACCTGCCACCACCACCCCACACCAGCACCACCACCGCACAACCCCACATCACCACCGCACCACCCTACAACACAACACAACACAACACAATACAACACAACACCACCAACCGCCATGAGCATCGCCGCACCACCCCACACCACACCACACCACACCCGAACCCCCACAACACAACTTTCACGCCACCCTCACACCACCACCGTACAACCTCAGATTTGTTCTTATTGACTGTTCAGTTACGGCGGTGGTTCTGGATTTGATACGGCAGCCAAAGAATTTGGATTTCACGACAGTCAGCAGTTAGGGTTCGTTTTTGAAAGATTCAAGCTTTGACGGCCAACAATTAGGGTTTCACTACGGTTTCACCACCATTGCCCCATCCCCAATTGTTAGCTTTAATTTCAGTGTTATGGTTGTGTTTGAGTTTAGTATAATAATTCTTGGGGTTTATGCTTGTTTTTTTATTTGGATTTTAATTTTAATTTGATTGTTCTTGTGCTAATACAGTGATTTTGATGGAGATTTTGATATGGATTTTGATTAAGGAATCAATTTAGGGATAGTGGAGTGATGGTGGCGGGTGGTGGTGAGGGTGTGTGAGAGAGAATAGATGTTTTAGAGAGACAGAGACAGAGAGTTTTTATAGATTTATATAATATATGATTATTTTGTTTTAATTATTAAATAGTTTTCTAAATAAACAAGTAAAAAAACCGAATTACCCTTCACCTCACAATTAAAATTAACTGAGTTATGTCTAAAGGATATTACGTGCATGATTTTGAAATATAAAGTACAAAACCCATCAATTTTAAAGGCAAAGGACACTTCTTTCAATTTGGTACAAACATAAAGGACAAAACTTGTAATTTAGTCTATAAACTAAAATAATATTGAATCTAATATTTGTTGATATTTAACTTGTGTAATACACGGATTTATAAGCTAGTATAACATAAAATTATAAGAATTTTTTTTTTGGAAGGAGACTTTTTCTGTACAAGACCGAATTGGTCTCCAGGGTCATGTCAAAGACACTCCCCCGTCAGCCCCGCTCTTCCGTACGCGATGTTCGATCGGGCCCCGGCCGTTGCGCAAGCTGACTTCCGCCCGGAAATCATACTGCCCCCACACGAGAGACTCGCTGGGGTAACAGCTGGGTAAAACCGGGTTGCCCTCAGGACCGCACCATGCCTCGGTAGGAACGATCCATCATTGGGACCCCCACCCCCCGTATGCCGCAGCCGGGAGTCGAACCGGCGACCTCCAAGGAGAAAGCCGGCCCAACTTAACCCAAATGGGGATACCCAACTGGGCTAGGAGGCGGGATGTACATAAAATTATAAGATATAAATGTACTATTATAATCGTTTATTATAAAATATTTAAAAAAATGAGTTATGCTAAAAGATGTTATTATCAAAGTGATTGAATGGATATTACTGTTGATTAAAAAAACATAATATAATCCGTTTAAGAATATTATATTTATCGTAATTGGAGATATTGATATGAAAATTTCTAATTTATACGAATTCAAATTAAGGTTAACATATTATTTTATTATAAAAAATCTTAATCGAATCTATTTAAGAATATTATATTTATCGTAATCGTAAGATATTAATTTGAAAAATTTGTTACTATATGGTTGTTTTTCAAACTGTTTAAAAACATTAGACTTATCAAATACAGGAATCTTATATACAATGAGAGGTTTTAAAAGTCAAATTAAAAAATAATTAAATCTAAATTAGAGGAAATTTGAAAGTGAGGTTGAAGAAGAAAATGACATGTGCCATTTATCAAGGGCGGAACTATAATGTTAGGAGTTGTAGTACGGGCTACGGCTTAAACTCGTATTTATAGTGTTTTTTTTTTTTTTTTTTTACTTCATACAAAGGATATCCTTAAAAAATACGAGGATACCCCTAAAAAAAAAAATAGGATACTTGATATTACTAAAATCCCATTTTTTACAAGACCAAACATTCTACAACTCGAAAACTTGTAGAATAATTAAGCCCGAATGATAAAATAAGCCCAAATTAACAATCACATAACTGAAAGGAGACCCTAAATATAATTGATAAAGTTAGACCAAGACCCAAAACTATATTTTTGAAAGAGGCCCATTTTGATTTGTTAAAATGGGCAGCAATGGAAACCAAAGGTCGATTATACAGAACAGAAGCCAACGATCTGAACACTCTTTAGTGAGGTAACAACTAGTTTGATATAAAAAAATATGTCGGGTTTAAATACTTGTAACGGGTTTTCTAACTTTGACCCATTGAAGATAGTAACGTTTGCTGAGATGTATGCGGATGATTTTACTACACAAGAAATAGAGACTCTTTTGGGTCATCTTAAGGCATTTCGTTACACTATAAGCGATGATGATAGATTTGCAAACTTGAATGAAATAAGTGATCTTGCTTATCTTATGGTGGAAAACGGAGCATATAGTTCGTGTCATTTGGTTTATCAGGCACTTAACCTAGCTTGGGTTTATGTGGTTGCAACCGCAACCATTGAAAGATGTTTTTTTTCTAAATTGAATCTTGTCAAGACGGATTTACGCAATCGAATGGGCCCGGTATATTGTAATATTTGAACATTGTCATGGTTTGTGTGGTCGAAAAGAAACTTTTGATAAGGTAAACGATGAGGATGTGATGGGACGGTTTCAAGCTATGAAAAAAGAAGAGAACAAATCTATTATGTATTTGTTTTACTTTATTTATTATCGTTTTTTATTATTGTATGATTACACGGTAAAAAAAAAAATTTCGGGATACCCCTAAATTAATGGGCTAGTTCTGCCATTACCATTTACTAGAGTTTTTATTATAAGTTAGATTAGATGTACTTTTCATTACAGTAAAACATACCCTAGCCGCTTTTATATTCTTTTCTTTGTGCATGTTTATCAATTAACAACTAGAACCCTTGGCTTAACCATTTCCTTTTTACTAGTGGGGAACCCGCGCGTTGCAGCGGGGTGGACAAAATTTGACCCATGATTTAATAATCAAAACAGTTAAATTCTTGTATAGGTTGCAACGAGTCACATGTAGTACCGATTTTTTTAACTTTTATATAGAAATAGTGTGCCATCTATGAATAATATTCGTTTTAAAAACCATACTTAATATGAAACTTCAATTCTCATATTTGGTCTTGTAGTCACTTTTGTAATTGAAAATGATATTTATGTATATGGGAAGATAGGGAAACAGGTCAAAAACAAGTAAATCATTGGTGAAAAAATGCGGGGTCAGTTGAGATTTGTAATGGTTGTTATGTTGAACAACGAATATTTAAACCATATTCATTGAAATGAACATAAACTATGATTCGGATTATAGAATAACAAGTCACCAGACATAAATTGCATATTCATATCAAGATGTAGTATTGAATAGCCAATAGTAAGCACTAAGCAATGATATATAAAGGCATCAAGAATGCTATTACATATAATATATGAAATACAGTAAAGGGTTAATGAAATTGTCATCTAAAGAAAGACAGTCTTGAGAGTGAAAGATGTTCAATACACAACCAACTTAAGTAAATATGAGATGCTCAACAACCACTTCATCAGGCCTAAATTTTACTTACAGAATTACAGTGTAATGTTGCTAATACTCACACTGGTAATGCGAAAGATGATAGATGATAAATACAGAAAAAGATGTATGATTAACTAACCTTTATACAAATTCGGCATCATGTAAAAAACATGTGATTTTATTAAAAATCGAATCAGAATTTTGACATAAAATACTTAAAAGTAACAGGCGTAGGGGTATTTTTAACCCATTTATAAGTTTTAGGCAGTATCACATTATCTAAACTCATCGTCTAATAATTTCTAACAGCCAAATAATGTTACTCCCTAAAAATTACTTAAATGACTGGTAGCATAACCTCAAATTATTGTCCACCTTCATAGCTCAACAAACGTCATTCCTATATCATTTAGTGTCTAAACATTCATATAAACCTAATGTCCAAATTGCAGCTACAATCCACCAAATACCAGCTTCTCGTGTTTTGACACCTATCCTTGAAAGTTCGGCCTAATCAATACACAAACATGCGATGTGAAAGATGATTTATCAGATTGTCAATTGGTCATTGCCACCCATCCTCTCGAAAGGCTAACTGTATCAACATGATCCACTAAATACCATCTTTTTGAGATAGCTCATTGTGCTAGTCATGCAAAGCCGGTTTCGCGTGAAGCGCTGCGTTAAGCACTTACCGGTGATAGTTTACTCCCGTTACATGGTATCGAACACGCGTTTTCCATCTCCGTTACACGTGCCCGAGAAAAACGCGTAACAGACGCCGCATTATGCCTGAACGACAGACTCAGTTACGTGTCGAGCAGGTAGTTAAGTGCGTGCCGGGGCCAAGTAACGTGTCGCCAGACGCGCGTTTCCCGGCTCTGGTACATGTAATCGGCTCTGCACGCATATCCGGATTTTAAACATGCGTAAACCGAGGCATGATCGCTTGTAACTGGTGCCAAAAAGCAGAAACTCAGAACCTAGAAGCTGTACAGTAATTTCAAAATAACCATTTTGTAAATCAAACCGTTCTGACCAGAAATTCCCTCCGACCCAAACCAAAATAACCCTTTATTGAATCAACTCCTTTTAACCAGAAATTCAAACCCACCTGACCCAACCCGTTATACCAGTTTCCCTTTTAGTTGATGTTTTTGGATTTAACCCGTTTGAGATCAAACAGAACCCAGATACACCCATTGACAAATAAATGGGTCATACATACCTTTAGATTATTTGTTCCAAATCGAATCATTTGCTGCAACTGCCATTCTGTTTGAATGCCCAACAAAAACGGATCATTGTCACTAAAATCTCACGAATAATACCAGAGTATTCCTGCTTGGTCTAATTTCACCTTTTCTATGATGATCTGGAGTCTGGACCAAAAGGACACCAATACCTATTAAATTAAAACAGTAAATATCAACATATTTGCTATCAAAAGTCAAACTAATTACTCTTTAAAACTCACGAATAATATCATGTAAGTGATTATGTGACATTAAAAATCCAAAATTAGTTATAACAAAACAAGCCAGCAAAAAAATTAAAGCTTGGGCACCAGGTTATTTTCAAAATCTTTTGTTAGTAGTTATTAAAAAGAAACAGTCTTTGAAGGTACCTCAATGTGCTAGTCATGCAAAGCCGGTTTCGCGTCAAGCGCTGCATTAAGCACTTACCGGTGACAGTTTACTCCCGTTACATGGTATCGAACACGCGTTTTCCATCTCCGTTACACGTGCCCGAGAAAAACGCGTAACAGACGCCGCGTTATGCCTGAACGACAGACTCAGTTACGTGTCGAGCAGGTAGTTAAGTGCGTGCCGGGGCCAAGTAACGTGTCGCTAGACGCCCGTTTCCCGGCTCTGGTACATGTAATCGGCTCTGCACGCATATCCGGCTTTTAAACATGCGTAAACCGAGGCATGATCGCCTGTAACTGGTGCCAAAAACCAGAAACTCAGAACCTAGAAGCTGTACAGTAATTTCGAAATAACCATTTTGTAAATCAATAAGTCTTCCATCTCAATCTTATATAGTAGGTTTTGTATCAAATCCAAACTAATAGCCAAAATAGTTATAAATTAGGCACAAAATCATGAAAGAAAGATGAAATACCATGGGTACAGATTGATCATCCTCCTCATCTTCAAAGATCTCAATACTCTTCGATGATTGCTTCGGTTCACCTGATTTTGACAAAAACAAAATCATCTTTTAATAAAGTACACACTAAATAAATTTAAACAAAAATCTTAACGGCTATGTAGTGAAAATAGTACCTCAGGTAATTCTTTATGTTGTTAAAATTTTTTGCAGCCAGACCCTTTAATTATAAACAAATATAACAATAATCTTAATCATTCAGAAAACTTTATTTTTTTTCGATAAAAAAGATGTAAAACTTACCCTGTCGTTGGTCCTTCTTGTCATCATTCCTTGTAAAGATCAAATAACAACAAATATAAGCAAAATAATATCTATATAATATAACATATAACATTTTAAAAACATATCTATAATTAACACATACTGTAATAAAACTCTCTTGTAGACAATACAAGGGTGGGCATGGATCCTTTTCACAGATTAACATCAGCCCAAATTCTTCAGTTATCGCCACGAATCTTGACCGCAGTAGCCATCTTGGCGCCTTTGCCTTCACAAACAAGAACACAATGTATTGAAAAGTAAAAAAGAGCCCAGATCGTATACAACAGTTATTTATATATTCAACATTCATGATATTCAAGATTCAACTGCAGAAAATCTTGATCTAAACTTAACTGGTGTTTAGATTTTACCTTGCAGATTTGAAAGTTTGTTGCTATCAACTGAAATCTCTGTTGATTGAAATAAAAAAGTTTAAATAAATCAATGGAAACCCAAATTACAATCTAGGACCGAAATTCGATTGAATCGAAGAAGGCTTATTAAAATTGTTACAATACTCCCAACTTTGATTTTACTCTGGTAATAGAGTAGCCAAAACATGACAAAAAAACGTCTTGTTGAGACCGCAACCATAATCAAATCCGAGTATTAAACAAAGAACGAGGGCTGAGGTAATCATGCTAGACATAAATTGAACTCGGGATTTTTACCTGGCCAGAACGCCTCCTGGTTCGAACACTTTAATCGAACATTTGCATCTGACTTACATTGGCGACTGGTCAAATCACGATTCAGTTGAAACGGCTGGTAAACCGATGGGTTAGGGTTACGATTCACGACATTGGATTGAAAGATTTCACCGGACATGGAGGTGAAGGGAATAACTTGATTTACCCCCAAAAAACACAACTGATCGAAGTGTTCAGAACGGAAATCATGTCAAAAGATATATGAGAATCCATCAAACAATACAAGAAACAAAAGTCACTCACCCTGCAATTCGGTTCTTGGATTTCTTTAACAATAAGATTTGCGAAAACGCAATCGAAATGTTGAACACAGGAGGAGATGAACCGAGTACGGGCCGCCGGGGACGATTCCATCTGAGCAACCATCTTGCATCCGCTTTCTTTGGGTTTTGAAGAGGGATATTGAACGGTTCGTTCTCAAGATTTCATTACATATTCATTGCAATGAAGGTGAAGAAGGGGTGGTGCTGGGTTTCAATAATCAAGGATGAAGGGGGCGATTGATTGCTCCCATGGCATTCAATGTTACGTTTGATTATCAGATGTCTTTTAGGTTTCTTGAGGGCACAAAAGGAAATAATTTTGGGGGTCTGAGTATGGGGCGAAGGTGGATTTACTGTTATACCCTCAGAGTGTCTTAAAATTCCCTAGTTTTTACAATTACACCCTTATAAAATAAGCATTGTTTACTTGTACATATTGCATAAAATGATGGACGCCATGTAAAATTACATGTGTGTACATCACTTCTCCTTTTTATAATAGTATAGATTACAAATCTTGATGCCGCTAGAGTACAAATATAACAATTCACGAGAATTTAGAGTGATTGGAAGGCGACAGAAAGACTCTATGTAACAATAAAAACTCAGTCTGCTAAATTACACATGCATCCAGCATGTATGTATTCATAATGATACACAAGCTTCTGGTTATACACACAAAAAACAGACAAATTATGATGCACTAAAATAAGCAATCAATACATGAATATATTATTTAAAGAGGGATGCGAGTCCAAGAATCACACAGAATTCAACAATGACTTGTCGTTATGCACAAGTTCCCACATTTTGAGTGATGGAAGCTGACAAGTATCCTCCGCAAGATAGACTGATAAAGTCGGACCGCTACATTACAAATGAATCCATGATTGCAAAAAGACACCATTCCTGTTAAACTGTGTGTGTGTGTGAAACATGAAGGTTGTGTAAATGGTTAAAACCTGTGTTTTTAACGTGGTTCCCCTTTTATCATGACCCCTAATTTTGCCAAACTCTTATCACTTCCATCATGAATGATACATAAAATGTTACGACCCATGTAATTGACACTGGCCCAACCGTGCAGTCCTGACCCACACATATTATCACCAGGCCTACTCGTTTTCTCAACTAACAGCAAAACATATTATGCAAAAATAAAACCTATCCATGTTATGCATGCAATCATGCATGAAATATGGGTATTACTGAAGAAAAACTGGTGGTATTCATTGGAGCAAAACTGGTAGTATTCATTGGAGTAAAATTGGTGGAAAGAAATCACTGCAGATTCTTAAAATATTTGTGGTCCCCTTGAAAGTTGGTCATTTTCCTATTTTATTTTTTATCGTATCTAGGGCTGGCATAACGGGTCAATCCGATCTGTTAAGACACGAACACGATAAGACACGAATCCGAAACACGTAAACATGAACACGACACGAAATCTTATCGTGTCAGATTTTCGAAACACGAACACGAACCTGTTAATAAACCGGTTACACGAAACGACCTGTTAAGACACGAAAAAATTACCAACATATCATACGGCCTGTTTAAGACACGAACACGACCTGTTTAAGACACGAACACGACTGAATTGGGGAAGCCATGAGCCAAATTGGGAATGGTGGTGTTTGTGAGAGAGATTTAAAAATTAGTAAGTTTTACTCTAGACTCTCTAAGACTCGACTAACCTACTAACCGGCAAGTGAACCGATCAACTTTAGTAAAGCTTAGTAAGTCCGGTTATTGAACCCACAGGACTCAATTTAACTATGTTAATTAACTTATCTAGACTGACACTGACACAGACATGACACTAACTGTTTTTATATTTGGGGGGCGGGGGTTCTAAATATCCTAAAATTGTGATTTAATTAAATTAATTAACTAAATTAATGAGACACGGACCAACTTGGGGTTTTTACTCAGATGATGGAAAAGACTACCTATACTGGAATCCTGTATTGTACTAGTAGTGATTTATTTGGACAATAATTATTATAGAACCGGGATCTTTTAATTCTAAGCCTATCGAGACACCGAACAAGACCCTCGACCCTTCTCGAGAAGACACTTATGGAGCTCTAAAGGCTGCTATGGACATTGGTTAGTCTAGACTCCCTCACGGGTTATCTAAGTGGTTCACAAAAGTATCCTAATTCGATCTACTCCCTCACCGGCTATAAATCTAGGATAGACTTGGATTCTCAATTTGACTTGTTAGACAATGGTCAATAGGGCAACTAGTTCAAACTTGTAACACCCCGTGTTTCGAAAGTCAAAGTCAAAGTCAAGATTGAAGTCAAAGGAAGAAAAGATTGCTAATTGCGATCTGCACACCTTGCTTAATTATTGATTTGAGTTCTTTGACTTGTAATCGAATCTTTTATTTTATTTTATTTTGCTTTAGTTGTATTATGTGGAGTATCTATTAATAATCGAGGTTTAATCGTTATTTATCGCATGTTTTATCGCTTATCGCATCGCAATCGCAATCGCAACTCGAATTATCCGTTTTGGATATTGTTTTACGTGTGTGTGCTATTTATGCGTTACTTGTACATCTTTATTTATGTTTATTTTGTGGTGATTAACCGAAACGCAATCGCAACTCTATCGCAATCGAATCGCAAACGCTAAACGCAAGTCATTTATAGTGAGTGTATGTTAGATATAGTATTTGCGTATTAATCTATCGCATCGTTCGCTCAAAACCCATCGCAACGCTCAACACGCGAATCGAAACAACAAAACCCAACGCGCCAGACACCTGGATCGAGTGGCCAACCGATCAGTGACCAATCCGACCCTTGCACACTTTTCTCTTTTGGAAACCCTATAAATACCCTCCTGTCACATCATTTGTGATGTGACAGCTCCTCTACTCGACCGGCTGCACTCAAGCCTTCTTTCTCTCGATTTCTCGCGATTCTTGTAAGTTTTCAACATAAATCTTGTACTTCTATGATCTACACGCACTCCTTCATCTTTCTCACCTTTGAATCATAACTTTCAACCGTGAAATCAGTGGATTTGAGGTGTTCTAGGGTGATGTCATCATGGAGTTCTTATGAACTTCAACTTGGCCTCATTCCACCAAGAACAACTCAGATCTGAAGGATTTCCACAAGATTAAACAATGTTTTCGCATAAGATCTACACATATTCATGGTTAAAAGGATTGAAAGATGGTTTTCTAACTTTCTTTCAACTCTTTTACACTCAATGCACTCAAAACCGATAGAATCGGAGCTCGTTCTGATCTTCTACTCTTTTTTAGTGATGTGTTGGTTCAAGATCTGGTTTCTATCAAAGAGACAACCGATTTCGGGATAAGCATGAACCACCGTCTCGAACAGTTGACCGACCGGACTAGGGTGATTCCTGTTCGATCGGATCACCTGGGTCTTGATGGGGTTTCTGCTGTTTAGCACGTCGTCATATCTTCTCGAACAAACTGCAAAACTTAACGAATTTTCAAGTTAGCAACACGATCAGGCAGCGGGATGGATTGTCGTCCGATCGGATTGCCATCCGATCAAACTGCAATCCGATCGGATTGCACTTAGGGATTCAACACTTAAACTTTTTACTCAATTTTCAAAGATCTGAACGTCAAACGGATTGCCATCCGATCGGATTGCCATCCGATCGAACGACCATCCGACCATGTGACATTTGGAACTTCGACACTTACCATTTTCAATTTTCAAAGATCATCAGTAACTAACGGATTACCAACCGATCGGATTGCAATCCGATCGAGTGACAATCCTGCTGTGAACTTGTTCTCACTAAGTGTCCTACCAATCGGATCGCTACCCGATCGAACGACCGTTCGATCGATCGACCTGAAGGGTAGAGATACTTCTCTGTTTTCAAAATGCTACAACGAAAACTTCAAAGCCATCATACACAAACACATCCTTACCAAACAGATGCCAATCCAATCGAATGGCAATCCGATCGGATGACCATCCGAACATATTGACATCCGATCGAATGGTCAACCGATTGGATCACCATCCGACACTTGGTATTTTGCACCGTTTTACGCGCCGCTTATCGTTTATGCTATCGTTAACTGTTCAGGCTAATCTCTCTCAGCGCTCCCTTCAATCAAAGAGAGTGTTTACCTGTTAAACGCTATTTGTGAGTATACTTGATCCCTTTTTGCTTTACGCACTTTTGGGTGTTACATACGTTACTTATTCAAATCACAAACGACACACAACGCAAACACTATTTATATGCTGACCGTTATTGCATGCTACGTGTTATTCGATGAATGCTTGTATGTTATGTTAACACAGTGATTGTTGCCTGACACCTTAGCAATGATACTACTATAGTTTGGACTCAGCACCTGTCGTGGACAGTGGTTGCTAAGGGCATTACTTCATGTGTCCTGTGTTGCGCATTCTACAACTCGCAGTCACGTCTGTGCATATTTCTCTATCGATAACCTACTTGCCTTCACTTTATACATGTTATATGCTGCTTATACGTAAACTATTTCGAACTCTATTACTATATCAAACTTTATGCTCACCTTTACACTATGTGTATTGACCTTTATTTTAACGTATGTGACAGGTGCTTAGGATGATGTG
This sequence comes from Helianthus tuberosus, assembly GCA_030545235.1. NCBI lineage: Eukaryota > Viridiplantae > Streptophyta > Magnoliopsida > Asterales > Asteraceae > Helianthus > Helianthus tuberosus. The sequence goes on from CM060354.1 coordinate 64,418,038, forward strand.
CTTTACCTGCTTTTGTGGAATCAAGTAGGATGGAGTCTAGAAACAAAGACAGTTTATTTTTATTTAAATCTGAATTGTCGGAACATGTTATTCGTCTTTGAGATATCGCTGTCTGTAATAATTTAGTTGCTTAATAGGTTATGGTATGGGACATAATATTAACTATTCGGTAAAGTAGTTGTTATGGAATTTCTCTTGGACAATCTGTTTCGCTCAGTGCCATGCCCCGATGTTTCCGTCATCGGTTGGGGTGTGACAGATTGGTATCAGAGCCATAACTATAGGGAATAAGGCAAGACTCGACCTAGTCCGGGTCAATGTCTTAGAAACGACCTAGTCTAAAGTTTAAGCACCAACAGACCGACTTGTGCATGACCTTTAGGGGTTATCTGTCACACACCGATATTTTCACGTATTACCGGTGGACCCGGTGGGGAGTATCATGACGTAGTTGATATCATCATAGACAATTTATCACAGTTTAATACACAGCGGAAGTCGAAAGATAAAAACATTACAACCTGAATAAAAGTAATGTCAAAGTATTACAACGGAATGTAAAGGATCCACAGGCGGATCAAGTTAAAAGGAACATTGTTCAACAGATTTATAACATCTAAGCTTGCAAGACTCTTTATTGATGCTAGGAGTAGCCAGCCTATTCCGTTTAGTACCTGCACTTAGCCTTTTTGGAAAAATACGTCAGTTTACACTGGTAAATACAATTAACCGACTCATTTTGAAAATGTTTAAGAAAATTGATTTGAATGCACAAGGCACAAATATCTTTTATAACTTGGGACAATTATTTAAAAATAATCTTGTATACAGATTTAAATGTTTGCCGTCTGTCAGGGCCGGTTAGAAGAGCCGGACGAGTTTAACTGACACACCACAGGTATAATACCCACAAGGAATTTTCCTTATTGTGGGGTACCTTTTATACATACGCAACTGTCAGGTGTATGCCTACACCTCGTGCTTAAGTCGTGGACATTTCAATGAATGAGCCGAGGATATCCAGGACATGGTCATTAACCCCCCAAAAGCCATAAACCAAACAAAACAGATTAAAACGGGTTATGCAAATATATTAATCACAATCCGATTTAAATAACTACACACCCGACCAAGCGGTATTATTATAATACCGTATCCCAAGCCCGTATAAGGGAAAATAAGTTAAGAGTATTTACCTGAGCAAGTATAAATCTCAATTAGCGAGTGCAAGTATCTTTTACTGGTCTCCTAATCTGGAACGAAGGTTTTAATAACCTATTAGATTCCTAACGGGTCTTAATTAAGCCTAAACTTAGACCGGTTAGTTTTAAAAGAAGATATACGGTTCAAAATGCACGATTAAGCGAAGACCGGATTAAAGTGTGGTTTAGACCCGACAAGTTTGTATACTTGTATAATATGGGTAAACTAAACACATTCTGGATTTTGAGATAAAAATGATAAGGTTTGACCCGTTTCGGCTAATTTATTCAAACTAGTTACATAAACCGTACGTGAAAAATGCATAACGGGCAAACAAATGAGTCATGAACAGGTTTCCTAAGTTAATATGCCCTAAATATGTTGTGATATCAGTAGGATACCTTCCGGTATGCCCAAAATGGATTTAAACTCAAATTAAGCCCCGTAGGGGTATTTTGGTCATTTTAAAGCTTATAAAAGAGTTTAAATATTAATCTGAGTTTCAGGTCTGATATAATCAATAAAAATATTTATTTTTATAAGTCATAACAGTAGGGTAGTGCATATATGTGAAATTTACCTTTTATAACCAAACTATGCACCGTAGGGGCATTTTGGTAATTTCACACAAGCTTTAAAGTCAAAATTAGAATTCTGAGTTCAAAACTTTTGCTTACTGTTTAGTTATAAAAATTTACTTAAAACATCAGTAGGTATTAAGTTTTATATGCCGAAATTAGTTTTAACCCATACTATGCGCTTAAAACGTGTAAAAGTCGGTTTTAAGCGATTTTCGGGTTTAAATAGGAAATCTGAGTTTTTGATCGGTCTATAAAGTTCAAAATGTTTTATTTATTATATAAAATTAGTATCAAAAAGTTTGGTGTCAAAATATTATGTAAAACTCATTTTATTCAAGAAAAGGGCATAACCGACAATTACCGAATTATAGCAAGAACCCTATGTTATGCTCAGCTTAAAAATAAATAAAAATCTTCATAAATCCCAAAATATTATATTCCATCAGTGGGTAAAAAGTTTGGTGTCAAAATTTGGGTTTAGATAGGCCTTATGCTAATTACGCCGTTAATTAATAAAAAGCTTCTTAATTACGATATTGAGCATAACTCCTAATCTAGACCTCAAACTGATGTCAAATTTTTAGGACAAGTTTATAAATCAGTAATAAAGGTTTTTGTCCTCTGACATTTTCAAAACTCTCGTTTTAAAGTCAAAAGGGCATAATGGTCAACATTTAGGCATATAACGGAAACATGCAAATGAATCGGATAACTAAGGAACCAAGTTGTATAACCTCAGAGGGTTACACTAACCTATAACCTGGTCCTAATAGATCTCTAAGGAATTTCTAAAACATGCTACATTGGGTCAGAACTGAAAGTCAAAGCAAAAGTCTACTTTTGCGACTTTCGGTTCCGAACCGAACCTAAACTGAAAATTGTCGGGTTGAACATGTTTAGACATGTTCTTACATTAATTACCAAGTTATACAAGTGATAAAACAGGTTTCATGGCTTCTACATTGTTAATTATGTGTTTATTCAAAAATTAGCTTTCTGTTGACTTTTTATAATCAAGTTTGACCCGACTATTGACCTAGTTAGAGTGGGAATCAGATGGTGCCCTTTTAAGGGTTTATTACCCACTTAATTACCAACTCAAAGCTACTTTCAATTCAAGAATTGACTGGACCATTAGTGATTAATCACTAAGTCAAACCTTAATTACGACGGGTTTGACTTTAGACCATTAAACTAATGAAACTGAATTTAGAGAGGTTAAGGAAGCTTACTGAAGTCCTTAATACGAAAATGAAGGTAATGGAATCTTGTTTGAGGTCCAGAGAGCTCCAGAAAAAGTGTTTGAATGATTTCAAGTGAATGCCAAAAAATGTTGCAACAAGTGTTCATATATAGAGACTTTAATTGAACAAGATCATGCCAACAAAGTCTATGGGATGATTCCTGATCATCACAGGTGTCCCTATGCATGAAAAACTGTTGGTTCAGCCCCTGGAATCGATTACAAAGCTCTCTAAGGCGGTGCAAACTACAAAAACAGGCATCTGCCATGTTTTTGTTCGCTGGTGATCCCCAGGCGGCCCGCGTAAGGGACTGGACAAGACCTACGCGGCCGGTATGAGGCCCAGATCCGGTTAACATACTTTCAGCAATTGCACATTTGGTCCCTGGTACTTCTAATAGTGGTTTTAACTTGTTTTATTGCACTTTTAACCCTCCAACTTGACTTTTAAGGACTCCAAGTCAAAAAAAAAACTTTGTTAAGTCCCCGGTTAGTTATATGATTACCGAAAAGTCCTGAATTTCAACGTTGACGCTTTTAACCCCTCACTTACGAATGTTAGCGTATCTTTCTCATACGATATCGAAACCTTGCGAAATTTTTATCACTTATTCTAGTGAGCATGATTAATCGTTACAAAGCTTCGGGTTCGCTAATAGGTCACTCAGAGGTATAAATTAAACATGTTGACACTTTTAAACCTTGCGGTTTGTAAACTTTCACTTTCTTCCACAAACGGCTTCATACGATTCATAATTCATTCGTTTAAGGGTATAAACATCGTGTAGGGTTGTTGAAAGGTATAATTGTCGAATGTTGACACTTTGAATCCTTTTACACACATACTTTCTTTGTTTGTCAACTTTAGTCCCTCATATTCAATCCATTACAAGTTTAAAGCTCATGACACGTGTCTTCATTATATTGGTCATGATTTTACGAGGTGTTACATTATCGTACGAGCATTCTTGCTATTTCTCGCTCGCACTCGCTGAACACTACACTATCACTGCACTGTTCTCGAAAATGAACGAGTGGTTAGGTCGAGATTAGGTGTGAAAACCGCAAACTCTCGACTGAATCGCGTGTTCGAGCCGCATTTTTATTTATAAACAAGAGAATTTACGTTGAACCAGGAGTGAAATCCATACTTTAACACAAATTTTCCTCTCTATTTTATCAACACAGGAACGAATTTGTTAAGTCAGGGGTGAAACCCGAACCTTGACGACTTGTTCCGATCTTTATTTTGGTTTTACAAAGCTCTCACCAAAGTCTCAACGGACTCCAATGACTTGAAGTCCCACTGTAACTGGAAGGATGCGTGCCATTCGCCCAAATCGAGGCGAGAGCATAGTCCCGAAAGCCAAAGTGTGTACCAAAAGTCCTTGTGAATAGTCGAATCACTTTGGGTAGTCAATGCCTATCAGCCTTAGACAATCTATCCTCGATTTCAATCTCGCAATCATTGATTTTATATGTTTCGATTCTGAGCCCGCAACTGCCGACTCTGATATTCTTCGCTTTTATGTGGATTTTATGTGTTTTTATGAGATTTTACCTTTTTATATATTTCAATTTTTGGTGATTTATATGCTTTTCGCTCTTCGTTTTGATCGACACACACGACTCGCACTGCACATCTATCTCAATACGCTAACAAATCGTTGCTACTTGTGGATGATCGCATGTTATATTACTCGCTTATGCTATACTACTCGTTGTGTACTCGCTAATCGCAATCGCTATTCTCGAATGCGTGAACTTTGAATAATAGGTTTCTGTCTTTAGACTGTCTCATGTGTTTCTGCGCCTTACGTGCTTACGTGCTCATACGTGCTTATGTGTTCTGTGATTATGTGATTATGTGAATATGTGTTTGTATGGTTGATGTGTTCCTGCGCTTTAGTAGTAGTACGTGTGAGGTGAGATTCGATTATATAGCATTTTGAATCCTATGGCGCTGTCTATTGCAGACAATGTCGTCATTTGGATCATTTCATTCCTGCTCCGCTCGCCGCAATCATGATGACAAACGCATCGCCTCTCTGGTTGTCACAACCCCCGATCCCTGATCCCCGGGAACGGGCGGATGTGATCACAGAGTTTGGTGGCATCAGTTTTATTTAGTCTTGCAGCGGAATTTACATCAGGACCGTAGTTAGGAAATGTTTATCAGAGTAAAACCACCTCATTTCATATTAATAATCACATGGGTAAAACCCAAGTTTCTTATTACAATACATTATTAGGGACAAACCCTATTTTATTTAAATTCAAAACATCGTTTATTAGGTAACTTTTATAGCCACATTTTCCCAAGCCTTCAGTGCTCTCCAGCTGGCTTTTTACTAATTGGCTGTCACATTGGGTTACCTGAAACATGTTTTAAAAATATTTGTCAGCGGGAAATACTGGTGAGTGAATCCTAATTTAATCAAGTTTAAAGTCACAGTGAACAGTATTGAGAGTGATCACTTTGTTTATGTCTACACAATTACTCCATTTGGTACTATCAATCCTGACTTGTGGGTCATATTACCCATTGGCTAACTCATTGTCCAATGGTAACGCATTGTCATCCCGACTTACTACTCGCAAGTAGTACAAAATTTTGTATACAAAACCTGTAACACCCGTTCTTATAAATCAAGGTTTAGCGTATTATTTACGAAAACAATCATGTAATTAAGATTACATATCCATCGGAAAAACGGGTTTACTAAAACCTTTTTACAATTTAAAAGTTTAGAACATAATGTAATTAAGTTCGTCACTTAAAAGAAACAATGAAACGACATTCGTCATTTAACATAATAACGATACATAGTGCGGAAGCTTATTTCGTGATCGTGTTCGGTTCTTGCTCGTCGCTTGATCTTCATCCGGGCACTCATGGCAATCACCTATGATCAAAACCAACTTAAAAGTTAGTTTTGATAGTCAAATATGAAGTTCAAACAAGTACAGGGGTTAAATGTGAAGTTCTAACAAGTACGGGGGTTAATTATGACAAAAATTAACATTTTTCCGGGTTTGGGGGCATCGCGTGACGCCAAGGGGCGTCGCGTGACGCTAGGCCCCCTTTTAGACAGAATGTTGCTGCATATTCCCTGCACGATCTGATTTCACGGAAACGGCCATAACTTCTTCGTTATTGATCCGTTTTACCCGATTCTTTTTCCTACGCGTCCGTAATTTAATTCTCCATCTTATGGAGTTTAAATCCAACAACCTTCATAATAAAAATTTCAGACTTTTAAGTCTTCGGCTTATCGCCCTTTTACCAAATTTTGACCCGTTTATGCATTTTATCAAACGAACATATTTGTTTGATTCCTACATCACCTACACTTCTCAAATTGTTATTAACTACCATTTTAGGTTCTAATCACAAGTTTATTTCACAATTTAAACCCGTTTATGCTCGTATGCTTATTTTGACCCGTTAAGGGTATTTAAGCACTTTAAAGCTTGAAATCGCTTTCATTCCTTTCTAGCATCTTATTCCTACATTACTTATCAAGTAATATTCAACTACAACTCTTTGTGTGTTGGATTTCAATGTGTATATCTATATGTTCCGAGTTTTACCCTTCGGATTGTTATTTTACGGTAAGACTCAAATAGAGCTATTTGGCTAACGTATTACATCTATCAACATCTACACTTATTCTAAGCTTTTGTTTAATCATAAGACTCGTTTCCAAACAACCTCTAAGGGTTGTTTGTTCGATTTAGCCTACAAGGGCGTTTTGGTCGATTTTGGTCCTTCTTTTACAATGAAGGACTCTCACCAATTATTCGACCAAGATATCACTTTTAACTACAACATAAATATGCGTACCTGGCTCGGATCAACAAATAGACCCGATTTATACCTCGCTTTTATTATCACATTTTCTATGGCGACGGAAGTATCCGAATCGCTAATCGGTCCTGTTAGCATAAGACTTGGCAACCATATTAGTCGATATTGTCAAATGGTGTTATCACACCATTTGACCCATTTGGCCTATAAGACTAGGCATTTTCATAAGTAGCAAAACATGGTTATTAATTGCCAATTTGTTCATTCGACCCATTTCGGATTTTTGCTACTAGACCCCTTTTTCTCTTAAGCTCCTTTCTTATGTTTTTACCCATTCGGCTTACGCCACAGGTGCCCCTTTTGAACTCTAATTTACTTTAGCCAATACTTGACTAAATTTTCATTTTTACTCATTTTCTCGTTACTAGTTTTCGTTAAAATAATCTTAACGAAAACTTCTTAGTTATTAGTCATTACATGACTAAATTACCGTTTCGCCTCTTTTCACCATAATACATGGTTTTTATCATTTTTGTTTGTTCCGACTCATGTTAATAACGTCGGAACCCTTAATTCGGATATTACACTAGTCGCATTAGTAATTTACAAAATAATGCATATTCTACAAAAAGGATGTAAGCGTCGCTTACCTTGCATCCGGTTATGCTCTTTTTCCTTCATTCTTGATTTGTTTGACCCGCTTTCACTCCAAGCTTCACCTAGCTTGTTTAAGCGCCTACTATCATCCATCATTCACAAGGTTGTTAGATTAGTCATTCTAAATCATGACTTTCACACCTTATGAATCTTTGACTACTTTCTTATTGAACTAAATCATGAATCATGAGTTTAATTCTTATGTCACGACCCACTTCAAATCAAGTATGAACTCTTAACAATTTCCCCTTTTTGTTCAAGTAGTTCATTTATACAAGTTAGTATGGTGTTTATAAACACCAATACAACATCAATTTCATTTAATCATCTAAAACCCATTTTTTTCCATCTTTTTATACTAAACCCAATTTATGGTAATTATGATTCATGTACCCAAACACCTAAATTGTTCAAGTACTAAATCTTTACTATCTAATATGATGATTATAATCACAAATTAGACACTAACATCATCATATTATAAAAACCCATTTCAAGACATGTATGTTTAACACTCAACTTGCTAATTGTTCAAGTATCTTGTTCCTACTAGCAACTATGATGATTATAAACATGTATACATCATCATCTTTACTACATAATCAAAACCCACTTGACATATGAGTGTATGATCATGAATTCACCACCATGAACATCAATTCAACAAATACATGACTAGGGTTTACTCCTAGACATAGTTTCATCCCTAATTTCATCCAAACAACAAACATGCAAGTTCAGATTCGAATTTTCTAGGTTTGCACAGAATTTCAACTAGAGATTTCTTAAGAAATTTACATACCTCGTGACTCCTTTTTCAATGGAGGTCACTAATTCATACTCGGATTTTGATTTGGACTTGATTTGCCCCTTCAATTTGATGAAATTGTGTTGATTAGGGTTTGAACCCTTCTTTGTGCTCCTGATGATCGATCCACACACACAAGGTGTGTGTGGTGTGTGTTTTTTTTTTTTATTAATAGAACTTGTCACCTTTTTAACGATTTTGGTCCCTCAAGTTTTGTTAACTAGTAAGTAGGCTACAACCTACTTATTTTCAACAATACTTTGTTTTGTTAACTAGGTTAAACTTTGCTAGTTTAACTTAGTGAGTTCGGGGTAGTCATAACCCGTTTTATTTTAAGTCCCGTTAGCTCGGGCCTTCTTTATACTTTGTTTTTCCTCAAAAGCTTTTATTCACTTTTTATTTAATATTAGGATTAATTATTTAAATCCCAATATTTACCGGGTAATTTTGCCACTAACGGTATTTTCCCCGTCTTTAGTATTAACGGGGTTTAATTACCAAACCTGTTTTCGGGGTGTTACAAGTCTACCCCCCTTAAAGAGGTTTCGTCCTCGAAACCTTTTCTTACGTAATTCATTGAGTTTAAACTCAATGTATTCGATCCGAGAAATATTTTAAACATTTCTCATACTTTTTAACCATTCGTTAGTATTACCTGAAAAGTGCGGTAACATCTCTTTTGGTTACTAATGTCTACATGTCTCATGTGACATAGTGTAACTTCGAAATAACATAATCTCGTTCTTTCCACTAGTTTAGTTAACTTAACGATATTCATCGCTTTCATATACTATCGAATTTCCTTATGAATCCGTTACTTTGACCCGTTTAAAGGTCTTTAGTGAAATCTTTCACTTTTAGCAACAATTTCTTTTGTTTTCAAATTCATTTATTCGGTTTAGTTATACCGAATCTACCGTTTACAAGCAACCAACTTACTTAAGTGACCTCAACCGGTCTCACTAGCTAGACTTATTAGTCCAGTTGCTTTTTTTTTTTTTTTTTTTTTACCGCTCGCTTGGTTATAATGTGATTTTACTTCACATTACTTTTCCCAACCGTGATCATGTCACATCCTGTTTAGTTTGTATCAACCTTTCATCTTTTTTTTTTTTGAAAATATCACTTTTCGAATATATCATCTTGCGCCTATCAGTGTCAAGACTTGTATCGTTCATGCTTACTGTTTAAATTCCTATCAGAATTTATGTTTGTAAAAACATTATTTCTTACTAAAACCGAAGTTTTAGTTTTAGGATCTTTTCTTTAACTAGTGTCAATCATCCATACCGGGATATTGACAGTCCGTAATTTAATCCTTTACAGTCTTAGTTTTATGCGGGGATTCTTAACTGATTTCCTCGCTTTATTCAATCTAACCCGTAGGTTTTATCACTTAGCCTTATGGGCTATTTTTTACTAGACATTCACCTCTTTAGGGCGAAGTCCTTATAACTTCTTTCTAATCATGACCCGTGGGTCGTTTTAGTCCATAGATCTCTCATTTGTTTATAACCCTAAAGGTTATGTTGATCCCGTAGATCACTCTTTTTACTCGTGTCTTATTAAAATATATATTTGGTGTCAAAGCACTCTTTTTACGTTTGATAATCATTTGTCTCAAGCTTACAGTTATCCTGCTTGCGCTTACTTATGCCTTCAAGCATTATACTTTATTCAACCCGTTCAATCTCAAAATAGTTGAATATAATTATCAAAATTTCTGTTTACGAAATTTTATGGTCTTTTAGTCATAACTCATAATCCGAGTCTTTTGACTTTAAATTCATGTTCTCGTTTCTCGGTTTACGCATGCGTTTAAATTCTTACCCATCAACCGGGTACTTTACTGAAGTCATTATTAGTGCAAGCATTCCGGTATACATCAAGTTTTCGTTTTAGTTTGTTTGGTTGTCTTAGCGGAAGCCCTCGCTTTTATTCAACCAAACTTTTATTCTTTATTTGACCATCCTTGACAGTCTTTTAAACTATGAATGATGATTATCATCATCATCATCATTTCTTTACTACGACCAAAGTCAACGATTTTGATCGTTTTTCTCGTGTGGGCAATACCTTTGTTTCTATGACCCCGCGGGTCATTTATACTTTGGTTTTACAATGCCCTTTTTGTCTACCATGGTTTTTGATCATTTTTCCCATGTGGGCAATACCTTTGTTTCTATGACCCCGCGGGTCATTTATACTTTGGTTTTACAATGCCCTTTTTGTCTACCATGGTTGTTTCGTCAAAAATGACTTATGTCACGAATTTCCTTGGGTCTTTTATTTCTATGTGCGCCATACATCGTTTTTATGGTTCCCGCGAAAACCATTTATACGAGTATGCCCATAAGGTTTCTCAACCCTAAGGATCCTTTAAAGTTCATTCATCTTGACCTTACTACATCGGACATAACTGCGCTCATTATAAGAAGCTCATGCTATCATGTGTTCACTACTTACTTGGCCAGAGTAAGCGATCAACACGTGGTACGCGTGACCTTATTATAATTACCACATCACGTCCCATGTAAGTAACTCCTCAAATTATCTCCATGTTTATGGTTTCATTTGGTAAAACTTTATTTAATTGTTAGTTAACAATTATTAGTTTTAGTCGTTTATCCTTGAACATGTACAATGTCCCTTTTTATAAACATTTATTCACATTCATTGATGTGATCATTACTTTTCTCAATAGGATTTATATTGAGAATACTTACTTGGATGATCACTCTCGTCCAAGTTTCTATATAAACAAGTCTTGTTATTCATTTGTTATTCATCATTGTGAATAACACATTTCCTATTAAATTTTTCTTGGAAATCAGGTTTTCCAAGTTATATCATATGTGTATGCAACCGTTATTACTTACGTGTTTGTTGCATATAACGACTCGTGCGATTAAATTTAAAAGTGTGCACCTGGTAATGCTTGCCCTAACGGGCTTCTCTTGTCATTAGTCTTGTTCGCGACCGTTACGCGATTTTGGTCCTTGATGAGTATGCTCTTCCTGTCATACCTCGGACCGTTCCATCATCATATCCATAATTCGTTCAACTCCCGTCATCTTCAGATGCGAGTGTCCTTCAATTAAAACATTCACAAGAGTTAGTAATGTCAACTTCAATAATCGCCCGTATTATAATACAAGGCTTTTTCTACTATACGCGTCAACGCGCATATTTTCGTCAACCATATCAATCATTTAAATTGGGGTAACATATACCACACGATAGCCCTATGTGTTGTTTACAACACTTTAGCATGCTAAGCTACTAACATACTTGTACTTACCGGATTTGCGATCAAGCCTCGAACCGAACACTTTACCCTTTAACCTTGGGCTCTGATTACCAACTTGTAACACCCGTTCTTATAAATCAAGGTTTAGCGTATTATTTACGAAAACAATCATGTAATTAAGATTACATATCCATCGGAAAAACGGGTTTACTAAAACCTTTTTACAATTTAAAAGTTTAGAACATAATGTAATTAAGTTCGTCACTTAAAAGAAACAATGAAACGACATTCGTCATTTAACATAATAACGATACATAGTGCGGAAGCTTATTTCGTGATCGTGTTCGGTTCTTGCTCGTCGCTTGATCTTCATCCGGGCACTCATGGCAATCACCTATGATCAAAACCAACTTAAAAGTTAGTTTTGATAGTCAAATATGAAGTTCAAACAAGTACAGGGGTTAAATGTGAAGTTCTAACAAGTACGGGGGTTAATTATGACAAAAATTAACATTTTTCCGGGTTTGGGGGCATCGCGTGACGCCAAGGGGCGTCGCGTGACGCTAGGCCCCCTTTTAGACAGAATGTTGCTGCATATTCCCTGCACGATCTGATTTCACGGAAACGGCCATAACTTCTTCGTTATTGATCCGTTTTACCCGATTCTTTTTCCTACGCGTCCGTAATTTAATTCTCCATCTTATGGAGTTTAAATCCAACAACCTTCATAATAAAAATTTCAGACTTTTAAGTCTTCGGCTTATCGCCCTTTTACCAAATTTTGACCCGTTTATGCATTTTATCAAACGAACATATTTGTTTGATTCCTACATCACCTACACTTCTCAAATTGTTATTAACTACCATTTTAGGTTCTAATCACAAGTTTATTTCACAATTTAAACCCGTTTATGCTCGTATGCTTATTTTGACCCGTTAAGGGTATTTAAGCACTTTAAAGCTTGAAATCGCTTTCATTCCTTTCTAGCATCTTATTCCTACATTACTTATCAAGTAATATTCAACTACAACTCTTTGTGTGTTGGATTTCAATGTGTATATCTATATGTTCCGAGTTTTACCCTTCGGATTGTTATTTTACGGTAAGACTCAAATAGAGCTATTTGGCTAACGTATTACATCTATCAACATCTACACTTATTCTAAGCTTTTGTTTAATCATAAGACTCGTTTCCAAACAACCTCTAAGGGTTGTTTGTTCGATTTAGCCTACAAAGGCGTTTTGGTCGATTTTGGTCCTTCTTTTACAATGAAGGACTCTCACCAATTATTCGACCAAGATATCACTTTTAACTACAACATAAATATGCGTACCTGGCTCGGATCAACAAATAGACCCGATTTATACCTCGCTTTTATTATCACATTTTCTATGGCGACGGAAGTATCCGAATCGCTAATCGGTCCTGTTAGCATAAGACTTGGCAACCATATTAGTCGATATTGTCAAATGGTGTTATCACACCATTTGACCCATTTGGCCTATAAGACTAGGCATTTTCATAAGTAGCAAAACATGGTTATTAATTGCCAATTTGTTCATTCGACCCATTTCGGATTTTTGCTACTAGACCCCTTTTTCTCTTAAGCTCCTTTCTTATGTTTTTACCCATTCGGCTTACGCCACAGGTGCCCCTTTTGAACTCTAATTTACTTTAGCCAATACTTGACTAAATTTTCATTTTTACTCATTTTCTCGTTACTAGTTTTCGTTAAAATAATCTTAACGAAAACTTCTTAGTTATTAGTCATTACATGACTAAATTACCGTTTCGCCTCTTTTCACCATAATACATGGTTTTTATCATTTTTGTTTGTTCCGACTCATGTTAATAACGTCGGAACCCTTAATTCGGATATTACACTAGTCGCATTAGTAATTTACAAAATAATGCATATTCTACAAAAAGGATGTAAGCGTCGCTTACCTTGCATCCGGTTATGCTCTTTTTCCTTCATTCTTGATTTGTTTGACCCGCTTTCACTCCAAGCTTCACCTAGCTTGTTTAAGCGCCTACTATCATCCATCATTCACAAGGTTGTTAGATTAGTCATTCTAAATCATGACTTTCACACCTTATGAATCTTTGACTACTTTCTTATTGAACTAAATCATGAATCATGAGTTTAATTCTTATGTCACGACCCACTTCAAATCAAGTATGAACTCTTAACAATTTCCCCTTTTTGTTCAAGTAGTTCATTTATACAAGTTAGTATGGTGTTTATAAACACCAATACAACATCAATTTCATTTAATCATCTAAAACCCATTTTTTTCCATCTTTTTATACTAAACCCAATTTATGGTAATTATGATTCATGTACCCAAACACCTAAATTGTTCAAGTACTAAATCTTTACTATCTAATATGATGATTATAATCACAAATTAGACACTAACATCATCATATTATAAAAACCCATTTCAAGACATGTATGTTTAACACTCAACTTGCTAATTGTTCAAGTATCTTGTTCCTACTAGCAACTATGATGATTATAAACATGTATACATCATCATCTTTACTACATAATCAAAACCCACTTGACATATGAGTGTATGATCATGAATTCACCACCATGAACATCAATTCAACAAATACATGACTAGGGTTTACTCCTAGACATAGTTTCATCCCTAATTTCATCCAAACAACAAACATGCAAGTTCAGATTCGAATTTTCTAGGTTTGCACAGAATTTCAACTAGAGATTTCTTAAGAAATTTACATACCTCGTGACTCCTTTTTCAATGGAGGTCACTAATTCATACTCGGATTTTGATTTGGACTTGATTTGCCCCTTCAATTTGATGAAATTGTGTTGATTAGGGTTTGAACCCTTCTTTGTGCTCCTGATGATCGATCCACACACACAAGGTGTGTGTGGTGTGTGTTTTTTTTTTATTAATAGAACTTGTCACCTTTTTAACGATTTTGGTCCCTCAAGTTTTGTTAACTAGTAAGTAGGCTACAACCTACTTATTTTCAACAATACTTTGTTTTGTTAACTAGGTTAAACTTTGCTAGTTTAACTTAGTGAGTTCGGGGTAGTCATAACCCGTTTTATTTTAAGTCCCGTTAGCTCGGGCCTTCTTTATACTTTGTTTTTCCTCAAAAGCTTTTATTCACTTTTTATTTAATATTAGGATTAATTATTTAAATCCCAATATTTACCGGGTAATTTTGCCACTAACGGTATTTTCCCCGTCTTTAGTATTAACGGGGTTTAATTACCAAACCTGTTTTCGGGGTGTTACAAGTCTACCCCCCTTAAAGAGGTTTCGTCCTCGAAACCTTTTCTTACGTAATTCATTGAGTTTAAACTCAATGTATTCGATCCGAGAAATATTTTAAACATTTCTCATACTTTTTAACCATTCGTTAGTATTACCTGAAAAGTGCGGTAACATCTCTTTTGGTTACTAATGTCTACATGTCTCATGTGACATAGTGTAACTTCGAAATAACATAATCTCGTTCTTTCCACTAGTTTAGTTAACTTAACGATATTCATCGCTTTCATATACTATCGAATTTCCTTATGAATCCGTTACTTTGACCCGTTTAAAGGTCTTTAGTGAAATCTTTCACTTTTAGCAACAATTTCTTTTGTTTTCAAATTCATTTATTCGGTTTAGTTATACCGAATCTACCGTTTACAAGCAACCAACTTACTTAAGTGACCTCAACCGGTCTCACTAGCTAGACTTATTAGTCCAGTTGCTTTTTTTTTTTTTTTTTTTTTTTTACCGCTCGCTTGGTTATAATGTGATTTTACTTCACATTACTTTTCCCAACCGTGATCATGTCACATCCTGTTTAGTTTGTATCAACCTTTCATCTTTTTTTTTTTTTTTGAAAATATCACTTTTCGAATATATCATCTTGCGCCTATCAGTGTCAAGACTTGTATCGTTCATGCTTACTGTTTAAATTCCTATCAGAATTTATGTTTGTAAAAACATTATTTCTTACTAAAACCGAAGTTTTAGTTTTAGGATCTTTTCTTTAACTAGTGTCAATCATCCATACCGGGATATTGACAGTCCGTAATTTAATCCTTTACAGTCTTAGTTTTATGCGGGGATTCTTAACTGATTTCCTCGCTTTATTCAATCTAACCCGTAGGTTTTATCACTTAGCCTTATGGGCTATTTTTTACTAGACATTCACCTCTTTAGGGCGAAGTCCTTATAACTTCTTTCTAATCATGACCCGTGGGTCGTTTTAGTCCATAGATCTCTCATTTGTTTATAACCCTAAAGGTTATGTTGATCCCGTAGATCACTCTTTTTACTCGTGTCTTATTAAAATATATATTTGGTGTCAAAGCACTCTTTTTACGTTTGATAATCATTTGTCTCAAGCTTACAGTTATCCTGCTTGCGCTTACTTATGCCTTCAAGCATTATACTTTATTCAACCCGTTCAATCTCAAAATAGTTGAATATAATTATCAAAATTTCTGTTTACGAAATTTTATGGTCTTTTAGTCATAACTCATAATCCGAGTCTTTTGACTTTAAATTCATGTTCTCGTTTCTCGGTTTACGCATGCGTTTAAATTCTTACCCATCAACCGGGTACTTTACTGAAGTCATTATTAGTGCAAGCATTCCGGTATACATCAAGTTTTCGTTTTAGTTTGTTTGGTTGTCTTAGCGGAAGCCCTCGCTTTTATTCAACCAAACTTTTATTCTTTATTTGACCATCCTTGACAGTCTTTTAAACTATGAATGATGATTATCATCATCATCATCATTTCTTTACTACGACCAAAGTCAACGATTTTGATCGTTTTTCTCGTGTGGGCAATACCTTTGTTTCTATGACCCCGCGGGTCATTTATACTTTGGTTTTACAATGCCCTTTTTGTCTACCATGGTTTTTGATCATTTTTCCCATGTGGGCAATACCTTTGTTTCTATGACCCCGCGGGTCATTTATACTTTGGTTTTACAATGCCCTTTTTGTCTACCATGGTTGTTTCGTCAAAAATGACTTATGTCACGAATTTCCTTGGGTCTTTTATTTCTATGTGCGCCATACATCGTTTTTATGGTTCCCGCGAAAACCATTTATACGAGTATGCCCATAAGGTTTCTCAACCCTAAGGATCCTTTAAAGTTCATTCATCTTGACCTTACTACATCGGACATAACTGCGCTCATTATAAGAAGCTCATGCTATCATGTGTTCACTACTTACTTGGCCAGAGTAAGCGATCAACACGTGGTACGCGTGACCTTATTATAATTACCACATCACGTCCCATGTAAGTAACTCCTCAAATTATCTCCATGTTTATGGTTTCATTTGGTAAAACTTTATTTAATTGTTAGTTAACAATTATTAGTTTTAGTCGTTTATCCTTGAACATGTACAATGTCCCTTTTTATAAACATTTATTCACATTCATTGATGTGATCATTACTTTTCTCAATAGGATTTATATTGAGAATACTTACTTGGATGATCACTCTCGTCCAAGTTTCTATATAAACAAGTCTTGTTATTCATTTGTTATTCATCATTGTGAATAACACATTTCCTATTAAATTTTTCTTGGAAATCAGGTTTTCCAAGTTATATCATATGTGTATGCAACCGTTATTACTTACGTGTTTGTTGCATATAACGACTCGTGCGATTAAATTTAAAAGTGTGCACCTGGTAATGCTTGCCCTAACGGGCTTCTCTTGTCATTAGTCTTGTTCGCGACCGTTACGCGATTTTGGTCCTTGATGAGTATGCTCTTCCTGTCATACCTCGGACCGTTCCATCATCATATCCATAATTCGTTCAACTCCCGTCATCTTCAGATGCGAGTGTCCTTCAATTAAAACATTCACAAGAGTTAGTAATGTCAACTTCAATAATCGCCCGTATTATAATACAAGGCTTTTTCTACTATACGCGTCAACGCGCATATTTTCGTCAACCATATCAATCATTTAAATTGGGGTAACATATACCACACGATAGCCCTATGTGTTGTTTACAACACTTTAGCATGCTAAGCTACTAACATACTTGTACTTACCGGATTTGCGATCAAGCCTCGAACCGAACACTTTACCCTTTAACCTTGGGCTCTGATTACCAACTTGTAACACCCGTTCTTATAAATCAAGGTTTAGCGTATTATTTACGAAAACAATCATGTAATTAAGATTACATATCCATCGGAAAAACGGGTTTACTAAAACCTTTTTACAATTTAAAAGTTTAGAACATAATGTAATTAAGTTCGTCACTTAAAAGAAACAATGAAACGACATTCGTCATTTAACATAATAACGATACATAGTGCGGAAGCTTATTTCGTGATCGTGTTCGGTTCTTGCTCGTCGCTTGATCTTCATCCGGGCACTCATGGCAATCACCTATGATCAAAACCAACTTAAAAGTTAGTTTTGATAGTCAAATATGAAGTTCAAACAAGTACAGGGGTTAAATGTGAAGTTCTAACAAGTACGGGGGTTAATTATGACAAAAATTAACATTTTTCCGGGTTTGGGGGCATCGCGTGACGCCAAGGGGCGTCGCGTGACGCTAGGCCCCCTTTTAGACAGAATGTTGCTGCATATTCCCTGCACGATCTGATTTCACGGAAACGGCCATAACTTCTTCGTTATTGATCCGTTTTACCCGATTCTTTTTCCTACGCGTCCGTAATTTAATTCTCCATCTTATGGAGTTTAAATCCAACAACCTTCATAATAAAAATTTCAGACTTTTAAGTCTTCGGCTTATCGCCCTTTTACCAAATTTTGACCCGTTTATGCATTTTATCAAACGAACATATTTGTTTGATTCCTACATCACCTACACTTCTCAAATTGTTATTAACTACCATTTTAGGTTCTAATCACAAGTTTATTTCACAATTTAAACCCGTTTATGCTCGTATGCTTATTTTGACCCGTTAAGGGTATTTAAGCACTTTAAAGCTTGAAATCGCTTTCATTCCTTTCTAGCATCTTATTCCTACATTACTTATCAAGTAATATTCAACTACAACTCTTTGTGTGTTGGATTTCAATGTGTATATCTATATGTTCCGAGTTTTACCCTTCGGATTGTTATTTTACGGTAAGACTCAAATAGAGCTATTTGGCTAACGTATTACATCTATCAACATCTACACTTATTCTAAGCTTTTGTTTAATCATAAGACTCGTTTCCAAACAACCTCTAAGGGTTGTTTGTTCGATTTAGCCTACAAGGGCGTTTTGGTCGATTTTGGTCCTTCTTTTACAATGAAGGACTCTCACCAATTATTCGACCAAGATATCACTTTTAACTACAACATAAATATGCGTACCTGGCTCGGATCAACAAATAGACCCGATTTATACCTCGCTTTTATTATCACATTTTCTATGGCGACGGAAGTATCCGAATCGCTAATCGGTCCTGTTAGCATAAGACTTGGCAACCATATTAGTCGATATTGTCAAATGGTGTTATCACACCATTTGACCCATTTGGCCTATAAGACTAGGCATTTTCATAAGTAGCAAAACATGGTTATTAATTGCCAATTTGTTCATTCGACCCATTTCGGATTTTTGCTACTAGACCCCTTTTTCTCTTAAGCTCCTTTCTTATGTTTTTACCCATTCGGCTTACGCCACAGGTGCCCCTTTTGAACTCTAATTTACTTTAGCCAATACTTGACTAAATTTTCATTTTTACTCATTTTCTCGTTACTAGTTTTCGTTAAAATAATCTTAACGAAAACTTCTTAGTTATTAGTCATTACATGACTAAATTACCGTTTCGCCTCTTTTCACCATAATACATGGTTTTTATCATTTTTGTTTGTTCCGACTCATGTTAATAACGTCGGAACCCTTAATTCGGATATTACACTAGTCGCATTAGTAATTTACAAAATAATGCATATTCTACAAAAAGGATGTAAGCGTCGCTTACCTTGCATCCGGTTATGCTCTTTTTCCTTCATTCTTGATTTGTTTGACCCGCTTTCACTCCAAGCTTCACCTAGCTTGTTTAAGCGCCTACTATCATCCATCATTCACAAGGTTGTTAGATTAGTCATTCTAAATCATGACTTTCACACCTTATGAATCTTTGACTACTTTCTTATTGAACTAAATCATGAATCATGAGTTTAATTCTTATGTCACGACCCACTTCAAATCAAGTATGAACTCTTAACAATTTCCCCTTTTTGTTCAAGTAGTTCATTTATACAAGTTAGTATGGTGTTTATAAACACCAATACAACATCAATTTCATTTAATCATCTAAAACCCATTTTTTTCCATCTTTTTATACTAAACCCAATTTATGGTAATTATGATTCATGTACCCAAACACCTAAATTGTTCAAGTACTAAATCTTTACTATCTAATATGATGATTATAATCACAAATTAGACACTAACATCATCATATTATAAAAACCCATTTCAAGACATGTATGTTTAACACTCAACTTGCTAATTGTTCAAGTATCTTGTTCCTACTAGCAACTATGATGATTATAAACATGTATACATCATCATCTTTACTACATAATCAAAACCCACTTGACATATGAGTGTATGATCATGAATTCACCACCATGAACATCAATTCAACAAATACATGACTAGGGTTTACTCCTAGACATAGTTTCATCCCTAATTTCATCCAAACAACAAACATGCAAGTTCAGATTCGAATTTTCTAGGTTTGCACAGAATTTCAACTAGAGATTTCTTAAGAAATTTACATACCTCGTGACTCCTTTTTCAATGGAGGTCACTAATTCATACTCGGATTTTGATTTGGACTTGATTTGCCCCTTCAATTTGATGAAATTGTGTTGATTAGGGTTTGAACCCTTCTTTGTGCTCCTGATGATCGATCCACACACACAAGGTGTGTGTGGTGTGTGTTTTTTTTTTTTATTAATAGAACTTGTCACCTTTTTAACGATTTTGGTCCCTCAAGTTTTGTTAACTAGTAAGTAGGCTACAACCTACTTATTTTCAACAATACTTTGTTTTGTTAACTAGGTTAAACTTTGCTAGTTTAACTTAGTGAGTTCGGGGTAGTCATAACCCGTTTTATTTTAAGTCCCGTTAGCTCGGGCCTTCTTTATACTTTGTTTTTCCTCAAAAGCTTTTATTCACTTTTTATTTAATATTAGGATTAATTATTTAAATCCCAATATTTACCGGGTAATTTTGCCACTAACGGTATTTTCCCCGTCTTTAGTATTAACGGGGTTTAATTACCAAACCTGTTTTCGGGGTGTTACAAGTCTACCCCCCTTAAAGAGGTTTCGTCCTCGAAACCTTTTCTTACGTAATTCATTGAGTTTAAACTCAATGTATTCGATCCGAGAAATATTTTAAACATTTCTCATACTTTTTAACCATTCGTTAGTATTACCTGAAAAGTGCGGTAACATCTCTTTTGGTTACTAATGTCTACATGTCTCATGTGACATAGTGTAACTTCGAAATAACATAATCTCGTTCTTTCCACTAGTTTAGTTAACTTAACGATATTCATCGCTTTCATATACTATCGAATTTCCTTATGAATCCGTTACTTTGACCCGTTTAAAGGTCTTTAGTGAAATCTTTCACTTTTAGCAACAATTTCTTTTGTTTTCAAATTCATTTATTCGGTTTAGTTATACCGAATCTACCGTTTACAAGCAACCAACTTACTTAAGTGACCTCAACCGGTCTCACTAGCTAGACTTATTAGTCCAGTTGCTTTTTTTTTTTTTTTTTTTACCGCTCGCTTGGTTATAATGTGATTTTACTTCACATTACTTTTCCCAACCGTGATCATGTCACATCCTGTTTAGTTTGTATCAACCTTTCATCTTTTTTTTTTTTGAAAATATCACTTTTCGAATATATCATCTTGCGCCTATCAGTGTCAAGACTTGTATCGTTCATGCTTACTGTTTAAATTCCTATCAGAATTTATGTTTGTAAAAACATTATTTCTTACTAAAACCGAAGTTTTAGTTTTAGGATCTTTTCTTTAACTAGTGTCAATCATCCATACCGGGATATTGACAGTCCGTAATTTAATCCTTTACAGTCTTAGTTTTATGCGGGGATTCTTAACTGATTTCCTCGCTTTATTCAATCTAACCCGTAGGTTTTATCACTTAGCCTTATGGGCTATTTTTTACTAGACATTCACCTCTTTAGGGCGAAGTCCTTATAACTTCTTTCTAATCATGACCCGTGGGTCGTTTTAGTCCATAGATCTCTCATTTGTTTATAACCCTAAAGGTTATGTTGATCCCGTAGATCACTCTTTTTACTCGTGTCTTATTAAAATATATATTTGGTGTCAAAGCACTCTTTTTACGTTTGATAATCATTTGTCTCAAGCTTACAGTTATCCTGCTTGCGCTTACTTATGCCTTCAAGCATTATACTTTATTCAACCCGTTCAATCTCAAAATAGTTGAATATAATTATCAAAATTTCTGTTTACGAAATTTTATGGTCTTTTAGTCATAACTCATAATCCGAGTCTTTTGACTTTAAATTCATGTTCTCGTTTCTCGGTTTACGCATGCGTTTAAATTCTTACCCATCAACCGGGTACTTTACTGAAGTCATTATTAGTGCAAGCATTCCGGTATACATCAAGTTTTCGTTTTAGTTTGTTTGGTTGTCTTAGCGGAAGCCCTCGCTTTTATTCAACCAAACTTTTATTCTTTATTTGACCATCCTTGACAGTCTTTTAAACTATGAATGATGATTATCATCATCATCATCATTTCTTTACTACGACCAAAGTCAACGATTTTGATCGTTTTTCTCGTGTGGGCAATACCTTTGTTTCTATGACCCCGCGGGTCATTTATACTTTGGTTTTACAATGCCCTTTTTGTCTACCATGGTTTTTGATCATTTTTCCCATGTGGGCAATACCTTTGTTTCTATGACCCCGCGGGTCATTTATACTTTGGTTTTACAATGCCCTTTTTGTCTACCATGGTTGTTTCGTCAAAAATGACTTATGTCACGAATTTCCTTGGGTCTTTTATTTCTATGTGCGCCATACATCGTTTTTATGGTTCCCGCGAAAACCATTTATACGAGTATGCCCATAAGGTTTCTCAACCCTAAGGATCCTTTAAAGTTCATTCATCTTGACCTTACTACATCGGACATAACTGCGCTCATTATAAGAAGCTCATGCTATCATGTGTTCACTACTTACTTGGCCAGAGTAAGCGATCAACACGTGGTACGCGTGACCTTATTATAATTACCACATCACGTCCCATGTAAGTAACTCCTCAAATTATCTCCATGTTTATGGTTTCATTTGGTAAAACTTTATTTAATTGTTAGTTAACAATTATTAGTTTTAGTCGTTTATCCTTGAACATGTACAATGTCCCTTTTTATAAACATTTATTCACATTCATTGATGTGATCATTACTTTTCTCAATAGGATTTATATTGAGAATACTTACTTGGATGATCACTCTCGTCCAAGTTTCTATATAAACAAGTCTTGTTATTCATTTGTTATTCATCATTGTGAATAACACATTTCCTATTAAATTTTTCTTGGAAATCAGGTTTTCCAAGTTATATCATATGTGTATGCAACCGTTATTACTTACGTGTTTGTTGCATATAACGACTCGTGCGATTAAATTTAAAAGTGTGCACCTGGTAATGCTTGCCCTAACGGGCTTCTCTTGTCATTAGTCTTGTTCGCGACCGTTACGCGATTTTGGTCCTTGATGAGTATGCTCTTCCTGTCATACCTCGGACCGTTCCATCATCATATCCATAATTCGTTCAACTCCCGTCATCTTCAGATGCGAGTGTCCTTCAATTAAAACATTCACAAGAGTTAGTAATGTCAACTTCAATAATCGCCCGTATTATAATACAAGGCTTTTTCTACTATACGCGTCAACGCGCATATTTTCGTCAACCATATCAATCATTTAAATTGGGGTAACATATACCACACGATAGCCCTATGTGTTGTTTACAACACTTTAGCATGCTAAGCTACTAACATACTTGTACTTACCGGATTTGCGATCAAGCCTCGAACCGAACACTTTACCCTTTAACCTTGGGCTCTGATTACCAACTTGTAACACCCGTTCTTATAAATCAAGGTTTAGCGTATTATTTACGAAAACAATCATGTAATTAAGATTACATATCCATCGGAAAAACGGGTTTACTAAAACCTTTTTACAATTTAAAAGTTTAGAACATAATGTAATTAAGTTCGTCACTTAAAAGAAACAATGAAACGACATTCGTCATTTAACATAATAACGATACATAGTGCGGAAGCTTATTTCGTGATCGTGTTCGGTTCTTGCTCGTCGCTTGATCTTCATCCGGGCACTCATGGCAATCACCTATGATCAAAACCAACTTAAAAGTTAGTTTTGATAGTCAAATATGAAGTTCAAACAAGTACAGGGGTTAAATGTGAAGTTCTAACAAGTACGGGGGTTAATTATGACAAAAATTAACATTTTTCCGGGTTTGGGGGCATCGCGTGACGCCAAGGGGCGTCGCGTGACGCTAGGCCCCCTTTTAGACAGAATGTTGCTGCATATTCCCTGCACGATCTGATTTCACGGAAACGGCCATAACTTCTTCGTTATTGATCCGTTTTACCCGATTCTTTTTCCTACGCGTCCGTAATTTAATTCTCCATCTTATGGAGTTTAAATCCAACAACCTTCATAATAAAAATTTCAGACTTTTAAGTCTTCGGCTTATCGCCCTTTTACCAAATTTTGACCCGTTTATGCATTTTATCAAACGAACATATTTGTTTGATTCCTACATCACCTACACTTCTCAAATTGTTATTAACTACCATTTTAGGTTCTAATCACAAGTTTATTTCACAATTTAAACCCGTTTATGCTCGTATGCTTATTTTGACCCGTTAAGGGTATTTAAGCACTTTAAAGCTTGAAATCGCTTTCATTCCTTTCTAGCATCTTATTCCTACATTACTTATCAAGTAATATTCAACTACAACTCTTTGTGTGTTGGATTTCAATGTGTATATCTATATGTTCCGAGTTTTACCCTTCGGATTGTTATTTTACGGTAAGACTCAAATAGAGCTATTTGGCTAACGTATTACATCTATCAACATCTACACTTATTCTAAGCTTTTGTTTAATCATAAGACTCGTTTCCAAACAACCTCTAAGGGTTGTTTGTTCGATTTAGCCTACAAGGGCGTTTTGGTCGATTTTGGTCCTTCTTTTACAATGAAGGACTCTCACCAATTATTCGACCAAGATATCACTTTTAACTACAACATAAATATGCGTACCTGGCTCGGATCAACAAATAGACCCGATTTATACCTCGCTTTTATTATCACATTTTCTATGGCGACGGAAGTATCCGAATCGCTAATCGGTCCTGTTAGCATAAGACTTGGCAACCATATTAGTCGATATTGTCAAATGGTGTTATCACACCATTTGACCCATTTGGCCTATAAGACTAGGCATTTTCATAAGTAGCAAAACATGGTTATTAATTGCCAATTTGTTCATTCGACCCATTTCGGATTTTTGCTACTAGACCCCTTTTTCTCTTAAGCTCCTTTCTTATGTTTTTACCCATTCGGCTTACGCCACAGGTGCCCCTTTTGAACTCTAATTTACTTTAGCCAATACTTGACTAAATTTTCATTTTTACTCATTTTCTCGTTACTAGTTTTCGTTAAAATAATCTTAACGAAAACTTCTTAGTTATTAGTCATTACATGACTAAATTACCGTTTCGCCTCTTTTCACCATAATACATGGTTTTTATCATTTTTGTTTGTTCCGACTCATGTTAATAACGTCGGAACCCTTAATTCGGATATTACACTAGTCGCATTAGTAATTTACAAAATAATGCATATTCTACAAAAAGGATGTAAGCGTCGCTTACCTTGCATCCGGTTATGCTCTTTTTCCTTCATTCTTGATTTGTTTGACCCGCTTTCACTCCAAGCTTCACCTAGCTTGTTTAAGCGCCTACTATCATCCATCATTCACAAGGTTGTTAGATTAGTCATTCTAAATCATGACTTTCACACCTTATGAATCTTTGACTACTTTCTTATTGAACTAAATCATGAATCATGAGTTTAATTCTTATGTCACGACCCACTTCAAATCAAGTATGAACTCTTAACAATTTCCCCTTTTTGTTCAAGTAGTTCATTTATACAAGTTAGTATGGTGTTTATAAACACCAATACAACATCAATTTCATTTAATCATCTAAAACCCATTTTTTTCCATCTTTTTATACTAAACCCAATTTATGGTAATTATGATTCATGTACCCAAACACCTAAATTGTTCAAGTACTAAATCTTTACTATCTAATATGATGATTATAATCACAAATTAGACACTAACATCATCATATTATAAAAACCCATTTCAAGACATGTATGTTTAACACTCAACTTGCTAATTGTTCAAGTATCTTGTTCCTACTAGCAACTATGATGATTATAAACATGTATACATCATCATCTTTACTACATAATCAAAACCCACTTGACATATGAGTGTATGATCATGAATTCACCACCATGAACATCAATTCAACAAATACATGACTAGGGTTTACTCCTAGACATAGTTTCATCCCTAATTTCATCCAAACAACAAACATGCAAGTTCAGATTCGAATTTTCTAGGTTTGCACAGAATTTCAACTAGAGATTTCTTAAGAAATTTACATACCTCGTGACTCCTTTTTCAATGGAGGTCACTAATTCATACTCGGATTTTGATTTGGACTTGATTTGCCCCTTCAATTTGATGAAATTGTGTTGATTAGGGTTTGAACCCTTCTTTGTGCTCCTGATGATCGATCCACACACACAAGGTGTGTGTGGTGTGTGTTTTTTTTTTTTATTAATAGAACTTGTCACCTTTTTAACGATTTTGGTCCCTCAAGTTTTGTTAACTAGTAAGTAGGCTACAACCTACTTATTTTCAACAATACTTTGTTTTGTTAACTAGGTTAAACTTTGCTAGTTTAACTTAGTGAGTTCGGGGTAGTCATAACCCGTTTTATTTTAAGTCCCGTTAGCTCGGGCCTTCTTTATACTTTGTTTTTCCTCAAAAGCTTTTATTCACTTTTTATTTAATATTAGGATTAATTATTTAAATCCCAATATTTACCGGGTAATTTTGCCACTAACGGTATTTTCCCCGTCTTTAGTATTAACGGGGTTTAATTACCAAACCTGTTTTCGGGGTGTTACAAAACCCCCAACATACTAGCAGTAATTGAATAACTACAAAGACTCAATTACTGCTAATTTTCATAGAAAAACATTTAAGGTTTGGTAAAACATTACCAAAAACATTAACAAAAATAGGATAAACTCACATTGCTGTCTTAGGCTTTTCGTAAGGTTTTCCTGGCTATAATCTATAATTTATACAAATGTACATTGATTAGTACCATAACCCTTTGAAATTATGAATGATACTCTCCCCGAGACGGCATTCCAACAACTACGTCGGGCAGAACCACGACAGTTGTTACGGAACCCTAAATCAATCGGGCAGCGTAACTGTTACGAAACTGGGGTTATAATACTTACAATGGAGCAGAACCTCGCTAATTAGGGGTATAATACCCAAAATATTATGTCTATAACTTCAGAATTCGAGATTGAGAGAAAGAAATGAGCGACGAAAAACGTAGACTGATGGCCTTCTTATATAGTTGCTGATTTCAGTCCTCTCGTGGCCCGCGTAAAAGACAAGGGACCCTTACGCGGCCCGCGTCAACACCAGTCAACGCAATAGCTTAGCTGGGTCAGCTAGTAGACTCGACACGATGTCGACACGTGTCAGCACCGGATGCATCCGCGTATCATGATCTGTCGCGGCCCGCGTAAGATTAAGGTGAGGTCTTTCGCGGCCCGCCTCAACTTACATTTTCAGATTTTTAATTTATTTTATAATCTATAATATATTTCAGGCTCGGTTTTCACATACGGGGTGTAATATAAAACATATTGAATTATTTTATAATATAATAGGGTGTTGGTTTTACCGAGGGTTGTTACATTCTCCCCACCTTGTTTTAGAGCTCGTCCTCGAGATCTACTGAAACAAGTGCGGATATTTCCTTTTCATTTCTGACTCGAGTTCCCATGTGTACTCTGGTCCTCTTTTGGAATCCCATTTCACTTTGACCAGAATTAGTCTCTTATGTTTGAGATTCTTGACTTTCCTGTCTTCAATTTGTAGAGGTCTTTCTACAAACTTGAGTTGTTCATTTACCTCTATATCCTTAAGAGGTACTATCAATGATTCCTCAGCTAAACACTTTTTAAGATTAGATACATGAAACACATCATGTATTCCTGCCATTTCCTCTGGCAATTGTAGCTGATAGGCTACAGGTCCTATTCTTCTAATAATCTTAAAAGGTCCAACATACCTGGGACTTAGCTTTCCCCGTTTGATGAATCTTACCACTCCTTTCCAAGGAGAGACTTTTAACAATACTTTATCTCCTACTTGAAATTCCAATGGTTTGCATCGGTTATCAGCATAACTCTTTTGTCGATCATGTGCTGCTTTCAGTCGTTCCTTGACTTGAATAATCTTATCAGTTGTTTCCTGCATTATCTCAGGTCCAGATAATTGTTTTTCTCCAATTTCTGCCCAACAGACTGGGGTTCGACACTTTCGTCCATAAAGTGCTTCAAATGGTGCAGCATTGATACTTGTGTGATAACTATTATTATAAGAAAATTCTATTAAAGGTAAGTGATCGTCCCAATTACCTCCAAAATCGATTACACAAGCTCTAAGCATATCTTCCATTGTCTGAATTGTTCTTTCGCTTTGTCCATCCGTTTGTGGGTGATAGGTTGTGCTTAATCTTAACTTGGTTCCCATTGCCTTTTGGAAACTTGACCAAAAATGAGAGGTAAATCGACTATCTCTGTCAGAAACAATTGATAAAGGAATGCCATGTAAAGAAACAATTTCATTTACATACAATTTAGATAATTGTTCCATACTAATTGTTTCCTTCATTGGTAAGAAATGAGCTGACTTGGTTAGTCTATCTACAATCACCCAGATTGTATCATTTCCTTTCCTAGTTTTGGGTAATTTAGTAACAAAATCCATTGTTATTAATTCCCATTTCCACACTGGCATTTCTAATTGCTATAACAAACCTGAGGGTTTCTGATGTTCAGCTTTAACTTGTGAACAAGTTAAACATTTAGAAACATAGACTGCTATGTCCTTCTTCATTCCTATCCACCAGAAATTTTTCCTTAAATCCTGGTACATTTTATCACTTCCTGGATGCATCGTATATTTAGACTTATGGGCTTCTTCTAA
The DNA here is from genome assembly GCA_030545235.1 of Helianthus tuberosus. Classification (NCBI taxonomy): domain Eukaryota; kingdom Viridiplantae; phylum Streptophyta; class Magnoliopsida; order Asterales; family Asteraceae; genus Helianthus; species Helianthus tuberosus. Next base: position 64,447,019 of record CM060354.1, read on the forward strand.
TATACGATATCGAAGATTTCCTAATTTAGGTATCCACATTCTCTTTTCATGAAATCTCCAAATTCCATATGTTCCTTGTTTTAATTCCTTTAACATACCTTTTAATTTTTCAGAATCATCCTTGATTACGGCTTCTTGTGCTTCTCTTATTTGTTCATTTAAATCTATTTGTAGATTTAATTTAAGAGAACGTACCCTTCTTGGCTTTTCATGATATTTTCTACTTAAAGCATCTGCCACTACATTTGCTTTTCCTTCATGATACTGGATATCATAGTTATAGTCACTAAGAAATTCCATCCAGCGTCTTTGTCTCATATTCAACTCCTTTTGCCCGAAAACATACCTTAAACTCTTATGATCAGTGAATATGGTAAACTTACTACCATAAAGGTAATGTCTCCAAATCTTAAGAGCAAAACTTATGGCTCCTAACTCTAAATCATGGGTTGAATAATTCTCTTCATAATTCTTAAGTTGTCTAGATGCGTAAGCTATAACCTTTTGGCGTTGCATCAATACACATCCATAACCTAATCTAGAAGCATCACAATAGACTACGAAGTCTTCAGTTCCTTCTGGTAATGCTAATATAGGTGTATGGGTTAATCTTTGCTTAAGAATTCTAAAGGCTTCTTCTTGTTTTAATCCCCATTCAAACTTAACATATTTACAAGTTAACTTAGTTAAGGGAATGGCTATTCTAGAGAAATCTTTAATAAATCTTCTATAATAACCAGCCAATCCTAAGAAACTTCTAATCTCGGTTGGTGACTCAGGGGTTTTCCATTTCGTAATTGCTTCGATCTTTGTTGGATCTACATAAATTCCTTCATGATTAACTAGGTGTCCAAGGAATTGTACCTGTTCTAACCAAAATTCACACTTAGAAAACTTAGCATAAAGTTTTTCCTTTCTTAATAGACTTAAAAGTGCGTGCAAATGTCTTGCATGATCTTCTTTACTCTTAGAGTAAATTAGAATATCATCTATAAAAACAATTATGAATTTATCCAAATATGGCTTACATATTCGGTTCATCATGTCCATAAATGCAGCTGGGGCATTGGTTAAACCAAATGGCATGACAGTAAATTCATAATGACCATACCTAGTTCTAAAAGCAGTTTTAGGAATATCCTCTTCCTGTACTTTTAATTGATGATATCCTGACCTTAAATCGATTTTAGAGAAAAATCGAGCTCCTTGTAGCTGATCAAACAGATCATCGATTCTTGGTAATGGGTACCGATTCTTAATCGTGACCTTGTTTAATTCACGGTAGTCAATGCACATACGCATTGAGCCGTCATTCTTTTTAACGAACAATATCGGCGCTCCCCATGGCGACGAACTTGGCTGTATGAATCCTTTTTCCAACAATTCATCTAATTGTTTCTTCAATTCTTGCATTTCTGCAGGTGCCAAACGGTAAGGTGCTTTGGCAATCGGTGACGTTCCTGGTATTAGATGAATTCTGAATTCAACTTCTCTATCTGGAGGTAGTCCTGATAATTCTTCTGGAAAGACATCTGAAAACTGAGATACTACTGGAATATCTTTTAAATCCTTTCCTTTAGTGTTAGTGATTATAGAAATCAAATACACTATAGAACCTTTTCTCATACAACTTGCAGTTTTCATCACAGAAATGAATTTAGTAGACCTAGAAGGTTTATCTCCCTTAATTGTGATCATTTTACCTTTTGGTGAATTTACTTGAATTAACTTTTGATCACATAAAATACTTGCTTTATTGGCTATTAACCAATCCATTCCTAACACAACATCAAATCCTGCTAAATTCATGGGATACAGGTTTGCAATAAATTTCTGATTTAAAATTTCTATTCTTGCTCCCTGCAAGATTTTAGAAATTCTAACAGTTTCTCCATTAGCTGTTTCTACTACGCATTCATGTGGTATTTTAGTTAATGATTGATTTAGAAATTTGCAAAACGATGTATTAATAAAACTTTGGTTTGCACCAGAGTCAAATAATACTTTGGCAAAAACATCATTAACTAAAAACGTACCAGCTATGACATCTGGGATCATCTTGGCTTCTTCTGCAGTCAGAACAAATGTTCTAGCATTTTTGGTATTCTTGTTGTCTGCAGCTGGAGCTAATTTTGGACAATTTGGCCTGATATGACCTTTTTCTCCACAGTTGTAGCATAATCCATAACTGGTTTTCTTCCTGCAATTTTCTTCCTTGTGTCCTGGCATCTTACAATGATTGCAGAGAATGGAGCATTTTCCCGAATGCTTTTTCTTGCAGACCTTGCAGTATGTTGCAGAGGTAGAACCCATATTCTTACGATTATAATTTCCGGAACGAAATTCTTGTGTAAGCCTTTGAGTTAAGTTCCTCCTCTGATCCTCTTCTCTAGTACGGACTAACTCATCAGTCAACGTATTTGTTAATTCTACAGCTTCTTCTATGGTTTGAGGTCTAGCTGCCTTGACTATGTGTCTAATCTCTCCAATTAATCCCCAAATATAACGAGAGATTAACACTGGTTCTGGTGATGCAAGAGTTGGCACTATCCTAGCATATTCGAAAAATAACTTAGTGTACCCTTTGCTATCTACACCAGTCATCCTAAGGTTTAGGAATTTGTTTGCTATCTGTTCTTTCTCATTGGGTGGACAGAATTTCCTTTCTACCTTGTTTTTAAATTCTTCCCATTCCATATTTTAGGTTTGATCACTTCCTCTTGTCTGGAGGATAGTGTTCCACCATTCTAATGCTGCGTTCTTAAACAGATTAGAAGCAAACAATATTCTATCTTCTTCAGCACATTTGCTTATCCTTAAGACTGCCTCAGTCTTCTCTATCCAGCGCAAAGTTGCAATGGCCCCTTCATTGCCTGAGAATTCCATTGGTTTACAAGACCAGAATTCTTTATAAGAACAACCATAAGGCATGGTTCTTCTTCTTTTAGGAATAGGCATTTGAAGTACCGGTCCATTGTTCACACTGTTTTCTGGTTCACTTGGTCGCTTACTACTATGCTTACTTTTATTATCAGCATCCTTAACAGTTTGTAGTATAAATGGCATAGCATCTATAATTCCCTGTGCTACTATGTGTTGGATAGCACTATTGTCCACTTGGTTTCCATTGTTATTGTTGTTTGGGTTCTCACTATTCAGATTATCGTCATTCTGAATATTATCATTCTGGATTTCCGGGTTATTATCCAAATTGACTTGATTTCCTTGGTCGGCCATCTGAATTTTAAACATTTATCCCATATTAATATCACAAATAATATTTTAATATAATTAATCACATGACACGCAGTTTGGCCAAAAGTGTAGATCATTGCTACTATACTCTTTTCATATACTTATGCGTCTATTACACACTAGTACAGAAATAAAGATTACAATACCAACAGAAATAAAATAATAATATGCATCCATACACACATATTTTATTTTATTATATTATTATTACTACTACTTCCTCCATTCAAACATTCACGGATATGGATTTATCCAAAAATCCATATTGCGCTCATCGTATTTCCATACGAGACGCTCTCCCACCTGACGCATCCTCTCACTGCTTTCTAAAATTTCCTCCCCGAAAGTCCTAAGTTCTTGAACGTTTTCTGCACTCATTGGGGGTGCAGGTTCTCGGACTGGGTTTGGAATCTGGGGTACAGGTTCCTGATATGGGGGTGACAATTCCTGAAATTGGTAAGGATCCTCTAAAATTTCCCTAATGTAGTTATCTTGGTAATAGGGATCTAAAGGGTCCATACCTGGGTAGACTTCTATGTTCTGTATGGGTGGATAATCCTGAACAGGGTAACGTTGCACAAAGTCCCTATTATCGTCCCACCAGGGATCGTAATTCGGGTCTAGTGGGTTTGGTGCAGGTACCCTAGGGATTTCTTCTTGGTTAAAATCATGCATCTCCACCTGGTTTTCCTGATTTTCTATCTCCATGGGGTGTTCTGGGTTTTGTGGTTGTGGGGCTACTAGTTGTTCCAGACCTGGGTCAGCAGCAGTCGTAGCTAAGATATGAAAATTAGCTAGGCTTCTATTTAACATATCTTGAGTATGGGCATCTGTCTCTCTCTTAATAGCTGCTAAAGCCCTTTGCTGTTGCAATTTTCGCATTCTCTTCCTATGAGCAAAAGCTTCTTTACTGAACCATCCTCGTTTCTTAGTAGGGAATGGTTCTTCAGATTGAGCTCTAAAAGCAAATATTCCATCTTTCTGATCAGCAGTATACCCGGAAAGGGTAGGCTGGGATGATGTACCCTCATTCCTAGGTGATTCAGACAACTGACGATTCACGTCTGCTGGTCCTTGATCACTCATACTGAAAACTAACAAATAGTCAAATAACACATAACACCTAATTACAGTTATGCATTTATTTACATAATTTCCTAACACAAATTTCAGAATTTAAGTGTCAGCAGAACACTTCTTTGGCTCAGACCAGTGGCTAGGCTCTGATACCACCTTCTGTCACAACCCCCGATCCCTGATCCCCGGGAACGGGCGGATGTGATCACAGAGTTTGGTGGTATCAGTTTTATTTAGTCTTGCAGCGGAATTTACATCAGGACCGTAGTTAGGAAATGTTTATCAGAGTAAAACCACCTCATTTCATATTAATAATCACATGGGTAAAACCCAAGTTTCTTATTACAATACATTATTAGGGACAAACCCTATTTTATTTAAATTTAAAACATCGTTTATTAGGTAACTTTTATAGCCACATTTTCCCAAGCCTTCAGTGCTCTCCAGCTGGCTTTTTACTAATTGGCTGTCACATTGGGTTACCTGAAACATGTTTTAAAAATATTTGTCAGCAGGAAATACTGGTGAGTGAATCCCAATTTAATCAAGTTTAAAGTCACAGTGAACAGTATTGAGAGTGATCACTTTGTTTATGTCTACACAATTACTCCATTTGGTACTATCAATCCTGACTTGTGGGTCATATTACCCATTGGCTAACTCATTGTCCAATGGTAACGCATTGTCATCCCGACTTACTACTCGCAAGTAGTACAAAATTTTGTATACAAAACCCCAACATACCGGCAGTAATTGAATAACTACAAAGACTCAATTACTGCTAATTTTCATAGAAAAACATTTAAGGTTTGGTAAAACATTACCAAAAACATTAACAAAAATAGGATAAACTCACATTGCTGTCTTAGGCTTTTCGTAAGGTTTTCCTGGCTATAATCTATAATTTATACAAATGTACATTGATTAGTACCATAACCCTTTGAAATTATGAATGATACTCTCCCCGAGACGGCATTCCAACAACTACGTCGGGCAGAACCACGACAGTTGTTACGGAACCCTAAATCAATCGGGCAGCGTAACTGTTACGAAACTGGGGTTATAATACTTACAATGGAGCAGAACCTCGCTAATTAGGGGTATAATACCCAAAATATTATGTCTATAACTTCAGAATTCGAGATTGAGAGAAAGAAATGAGCGACGGAAAACGTAGACTGATGGCCTTCTTATATAGTTGCTGATTTCAGTCCTGTCGCGGCCCGCGTAAAAGACAAGGGACCCTTACGCAGCCCGCGTCAACACCAGTCAACGCAATAGCTTATCTGGGTCAGCTAGTAGACTCGACACGATGTCGACACGTGTCAGCACCGGATGCATCCGCGTATCATGATCTGTCGCGGCCCGCGTAAGATTGAGGTGAGGTCTTTCGCGGCCCGCCTCAACTTACATTTTCAGATTTTTAATTTATTTTATAATCTATAATATATTTCAGGCTCGGTTTTCACATAGGGGGTGTAATATAAAACATATTGAATTATTTTATAATATAATAGGGTGTCAGAAATATTATAAGGGTGTTGGTTTTACCGAGGGTTGTTACACTGGTCGCTAAGCAGATAGCAAAAGTCATTCCCCAGATTGTTAGTGAGCTGAATGAAAACGCAAGCAAATCATCAGAAGAGTCCAGGACTGATTCACCTAAGTCTGCTTTTAGCTTCAAACAGTTCAAAGCTTGCGGTCCAAAAGAATTCACCGGAGAAGAAGGTCCTACGGCCATGTTTCAATGGTTTGATTCGATTGAAGTCACCCTGCGTCAGAGCTACTGTCCTGAAAATCTCCGAACTATTAACGCCACCGGCGTCTTCCAGTCCCGCGCTTTAGACTGGTGGACAGCCGAGAGAAACAAGAGAGGGAATGATGCAGCTTACGGATTGACGTGGGATGAGTTGAAGGACCTGATGATGAAAGAGTTATGCCCTCCCCACGAGCTCCAAAAGTTGGAGGACAAGTTCTGGCATCTCAAGCAGAAGGATGGCTACAACGCTGCTTTGACTGCTCGCTTCAAGCAGCTCAGTATAATCTGTCCAGGTCAAGTGTCTACGCCTGAAATCACCATCAAGAAGTATGTCCGTGCTCTTCCGGATTGCGTGGCTGATTTCGTTCAAGCTGCCAAGACGACAACAATTGAGGAAACCTTTCTACTCGCTGCTGAGATCAATGACAAGCGAGTCAAGTCTGGTTACTGGGATAAAGCCTCCAAGAATCTGCACCAAGTCACCACTGCTTCAACCGCTGAAACCGCCGCCGCTCCACAATCTTCAAAGTCCTCTCGTCGCAAGAGGAAGAACAACAACAACAATAGCAAGAATTGCGCTGTTACCACTGCTGCCCCGCTCCAATCAGTTCCTGCTCAACCACAGCCTCAACACCGCTAAGTAGCGGCACCGGTTACCCAAGCACCACTGGCCAAGCGTGCTTACACTGGTCCTCATCCGGCTTGCACTACTTGTACCTATCACCATCCAGTGGGAATCGCCTGCAGATACTGTGTGCATTGCAACATGTACGACCATTTCACCGCCAACTACCGTACAGGTCCACGTCAAGCTCCAGCTCCAACACAAGGCCAAGCTCCTGCTCAACAAGCTCTACTTCCTGCCCCTCAAGGCCAATAAGCGGCTCCTGCAACCACGATCCATGCCAGAGCTTGCTTTGCGTGTGGTGATCCCAACCACTTCACAAACATGTGCCCAAACCGAGTGGTGAAGCAAGAGCCACAACAGCAGCAGTAACAACAGTAGCAGCAACAACAGCCAGCAGCCCGCGAACGCACTTTCAACATCAATGTCAGTCAAGCTCAAGCCGATAACAACGTGGTCAATGGTACGTTCCTTGTGAATGGTATATATGCTTCGTGTTTGTTTGATACTGGAGCCGATAACTGTTTTGTATCGTTTGAATTCAAAAAGCTCCTTAATCGTAAACGCTCCCATCTCCCCTCGATGTTCGGTGTTGAAGTTGCCACCGGAAGAACCGTCGATGTCAATTATGTTCTTCGTGATTGTACTCTCGAACTCAACAATCACGCCTATCCTATCGACCTTATTCCGATGCAGCTCGGTAGTTTTGACGTCATAGTAGGCATGGATTTTCTTCGTGAGAATCATGCCGAAGTTGTTTGCTTTGATAAGATGATTCGCTTCTCGCTCGCTAATGGTGATCTATTGTGTGTCTACGGTGAAGTCGCATCGAAGAAACTCCAACTCATGTCGTGTGTCCAGGCTAGCAACTATCTCCGCAAGGAATACCAAGCTTTCTTGGCACACATTGTAGTAGCAGAGAAAAAGGAAGTTAAGGGGGAAGACCAAGTGCCCGTTGTGCGTGAATTTCCTAACGTTTTCCCTGACGATCTTCCAGGATTACCTCCGAGTCGTGATATTGACTTTCGTATCGACCTTATTCCTGGAGCCAATCCTATAGCTAGAGCTCCTTATGTCACACCCCGATATTTCCACGTATTACCGGTGGGCCCGGTGGGGAGTATCGTGACATAGTTGATATCGTCATAGTCAAATAATCACAGTTCAACGCACAGCGGAAGTCTAAAGTAAAATATATTACAAACCGAATAAAAGTAGCATGAGTATTACAAACGGAATGTAAAAAGGATCCACAGGCGGATCAAAACAAAAGAAGATAATTGTTCAACAGATTTTTAAGTGACAAAGATTGCAAGACTCTTATTTATTCACTCAGGAGTAGCCAGCCTATTCCGCCTAGTACCTGCACTTTAGCCTTTTTGGAAAATACGTCAGTTTACACTGGTAAATACAATTAACTGACTCTTTTGAAAAGTGTTTAAGAAAATTGATTTAAATGCACAAGGCACAAATAATCTTTTATAACTTAGGATAATTATTTAAAAATAATCTTGTAAAAGAATAACATGTTTACTATACGTTCAGTAGCCCGGGTTGAATACCGGGTTAAAGATTAATAGACACACCACATAATATAACCTACGGCGAGTTATTCTCGAACAAGCAGGTATATCATTTTACATACGCACCGGCAGGTGTATGCCTACACCTCGTGCTTAAGTCGTGGCCATTTCAATGAATGAGCCGAGGATATCCAGGACATGGTCATTAACCCCCCAAAGGCTTAAAATAAACAAAACAGATTAAACGGGTTATCTCAATGATTTAACCTTCATACAATTAAAAATTTAATACCCGACCAAGCGGTATTTTATATACCGTACCCCAAGCCCCGTATAAGGGAAAACAAGTTAAAAGTATTTACCTGAGCAAAATATTCAATTTATCTTAGCCGTATACAATCAGCAAGTGCAAATATCTTTTACTGGGCTCCTAAATCTGGAACGAGGGTTTTAATAACCTATTAGATTCCTAACGGGTCTTACTTAAGTAAGAAACTTAGACCGGTTAGTTTTAAAGAAGGTATACGGTTCAAAACGCAAGATTAAGCGAAGACCGGATTAGAATGTGATTTAGACCCGACAAGTACGAGGACTTGTATAATATGGGTAACCTAAACACATTCTGGATTTTGAAGCAAAAATGATGAGGTTTGACCCGTTTCGGCTAATTCATGCGAACTAGTTATATAAACCGCACCGAACGCGAAATATGCATAACGGGTAACCAAATGAGTCTTGAACAGGTTTTTTAAGTTAATATGCCTTAAATATGTTGTGATATCAGTAAAATATCTTCCATTATGCCCAAAATGAATTTAAACTCAAATTAAGCCCCGTAGGGGTATTTTGGTCATTTTAAAGATTATAAAAGAGATTAAATATTAATCTAAGGTTCTGGTCTAAAATGATCAGTAAAAATATTTATTTTTTTAAGTCATATCATTAGGGTATTGCATATATGTGAAATTTATCATTTATAACCAAACTATGCACCGAAAAGGCATTTTGGTCTTTTCACATAAGCTTTAAAAGTTAAATTTGGAAATCCGGGTTCAAAACTTTTAATTACTGTTAAAGTATAAAAACTTACTTAAAACATCAGTAGGTATTAAGTCTTATATGTCAAAAATAGTTTTAATCCATACTGTGCGTTTAAAACGCGTAAAAAGTCGTTTTAAGCGATTTTCAGGTTATATAAGGAAAGCTGAGATTTTTATCAGTCCAGAAGGCTTAAAATATCTTATTTAACATATAAAATTAGTAGCAAAAGGTTTGGTATCAAAATGCTATGTAAAACTCATTTTATTAGCAAAAAGGGTATAACCGACAATTACCGAATCAAAGCAAGAACCCTATGTTATGATCAGTTTAAAAATAAATAAAAATCTTCAAAAATACCAAAATATTATATTACATCAGTGGGTAAGGTTTGGTGTCAAAATTCGGGTTTAAATAGGTTTTATGCCAAATATACCGTTTAATTAATAAAAAGCTTTCAAATTACGATATTGAGCATATCTCCTAATTTAGACCTCAAACTGATGTCAAATTTTTAGGACATGTTTATAAATCAGTAATAAAGGTTTTGTCCTCTCATATTTTCAAAAATCTCGTTTTAATGTCAAAAGGGCATAATGGTCAACATTTAAGCAATTAACGGAAACATGCAAATGAATCGGATAAATAAGGAACCATGTAGTATAACCTCAGAGGGTTTTACTATCTTATAATATGGTCCTAAAGGAACCTTAAGGCTTATCTAAAACTAGCTAAATCGGGTCAGAACTGAAAGTCAAAGCAAAAGTCTACTTTTGCGACTTTCGGTTCCGAACCGAGCCTAAACTCATAATTATCGGGTTGAACATGCTAAGACATGTTCTTACATTATTTACCAAGTTATTTTAGTGTTAAGACAGATTCCATAACTTCTACATTGCTAATTATGAGTTTATTTGCAAAAATAACTTCTGTTGACTTTTTAATATTAAGTTTGACCCGACAATTGACCAAGTTAGAGTGATAATCAGTGAGTGCCCTTTTAAGGGTTTATTACCCTCATAATTACCAACTCATAGCCACTTTCAATTCGAAAAATGAATGGACCATTAGTGATTAATCACTAAGTCAAAGCTTAATTACGACGGCTTTGACTTTCGGTCATTAAGCTAATGAAACTTGAACTAGAGAAGCTAAGAATGCATACAAAGGCTCTTAGCACGAATTAGGAACTTGAGAAAACTTGCTTGAGCTCCAGGAAGTTCCAGAGATGAGTTTGAGAATGATTTTTGTAAGTGAGCACATTGAACTAGCAAACAAGAAGCTTATATAGCCAAATAAAACTCACAAGATCCCTCCACATGAGTCTACAATTGATTCCTGATCATCCCAGGTGTCCCCTATGCATGTAAAACCATTGGTTCAGTCCCTGAATTCGAAAACCACCATGCAAAGGCGGTGGAACTGGCTGTACAGGCACCTGTCAACATTTTCTACATCTGATGGTTCTAGGCGGCCCGCGTAAAGTTTGGCCGAGGGCCTACGCAGCCTGCGTAGAGGTCGGGTCCAATCAACAATCTTTCAGATATTGCAACTTTAGTCCCTGGTCCTTCTAAACTTGTTTTAACTTGTTTTTATTGCACTTTTAACCCCCAAACTTGACTTTTAAGGACTCTAAGTCATAAACAAACTCCGTTAAGCTCCCGATTAGTTATACAATCACCTGAAAAGTCCTGAATTTCAACATTGATGCTTTTGACCCTTATTTCTTGGAATTAACACTTTATTTATTTATATGCGTCGAAACTCCACGAATTTAATATATGTTATTCTTGGGATCAAAATAAATTATCACAATGTTTTTTGGGATTGTTAAAAGGTCACTCAGAGGTTACTTTCAACATATTGGCACTTTTAACCCCAATGTTTCACAAGATCCTTATTTTGAGCACAAACGACTTTTCAAGTTCGATAAATTATTAGTTAAATAATACGAACGTCGTATGAGGTCAATCAGAGGCACAAGAATGGCATGTTGACACTTTGGATCCCTTTCACAAACATATTTACATTGTTTGACAATTTCAGTCCCTCTAGATCAAACCATTACACGTTTAAAGTCCATGACACGTGTCTTTACAATATTGGTCCTGATTTTACGAGGTGTTACACCTTATCGACTCGCATCGACTACAGGGAATTGAATAAGCTGACTATCAAGAATCGCTATCCCCTGCCTCGAATCGATGATTTATTTGATCAGTTGCAAGGTGCTACATGTTTTTCGAAGATCAATTTACGCTCAGGTTATCACCAATTACGCATTCAGGAGGAAGATATTCCGAAAACCTCTTTTCGCACCTGTTACGGCCACTATGAGTTCGTTGTTATGCCTTTTGGTTTAACCAACGCACCCGCGGTTTTCATGGGTCTGATGAATCGCATGTGTAAACCATTTCTTGACCGCTTCATCATCGTGTTCATCGATGATATCCTGATCTATTCCAAGTCGAAAGCCGAACACGCGCAACATCTACGTTTGGTTCTCGAGCTACTCCTGGGGAATCGACTCTATGCCAAGTTCTCCAAGTGTGAATTTTGGCTAGAGGAGGTTCAATTCCTCGGTCATATTGTCAATAGGCAAGGTATTCACGTCGACCCCGCGAAGATCGAAGCTGTTAAGAGTTGGGTTACACCTAAGAACCCGTCTGAAGTCCGTTCTTTTCTCGGACTAGCGGGCTATTATCGTCGTTTATCGAAGGATTCTCTAAAATCGTCGTGACGCTTACTTCTCTCACACATAAAGACAAGCCTTTTGTTTGGGAAACCAAACAAGAGACTGCCTTTAAAACTCTCAAGCATATGCTCTGCAATGCCCCAGTTCTCGCTTTACCCGACGGAAACGATGACTTCGTTGTCTATTGCGATGCCTCGAACCTTGGTCTTGGTTGTGTTCTCATGCAACGGGACAAGGTTATCGCTTACGCGTTTCGTCAGCTCAAGATCCACGAGAAGAATTATACAACCCACGACCTCGAGCTAGGCGCAGTTGTTTTTGCGTTGAAGATTTGGTGACACTACCTTTATGGTACAAAGTGTACGGTCTTCACCGACCATAGGAGCCTACAACATATCTTCAGCCAAAAAGAACTGAATATACGCCAACGCCGATGGGTAGAACTTCTCAACGATTACGACTGTGAGATTCGTTATCATCCTGGCAAGGCAAATGTCGTTGCCGACACCCTCAGCAGACGAAGCTATTTGTATAGTGTTCGTAATGTTCACGCCCAGCATCACCTCGAAACTCTCATCCGCGAAGCCCAACATGCTTGTTTCACCGAACGCACTTTGAAGAAGGAAAGGATTCTCAACGATGGAGCCCAGTTAGTGAATAAGTCGAATGGGATATTCCATTATCTGGACCGAATTTGGGTTCCCAAGCGTACCAATTTGCGACAGATTCTAATGGACGAAGCCCATAAGTCCCGATATTCTATTCACCTGGTGCCGACAAAATGTAACAGGACCTTCGCTACAAGTACTGGTGGCCGGTCATGAAGAAAGATATCGCTCTCTATGTTTCGAAATGCCTGACTTACTCGAAAGTCAAGGCCGAGCATCAAAGACCCTCTGGCTTACTCATCCAACCCGAGATCCCCATGTGGAAATGGGAGAGTATAACTATGGACTTCATAACGAAACTTCCGCGCACGCCATCAAGTCACGATAATATCTGGGTTGTCGTTGACCGCTTGACTAAATCTGCTCATTTTCTACCGATACGAGAAGACTACAAGGTAGAAAAATTAGCCTGAATCTACACCAATGAGATCATATGTCGACATGGGACGCCTCGCGACATCATCTCTGACCGCGATGGTCAGTTTACCTCGCGTCTTTGGGAAACATTTCAATCTGCTCTCGGTACTAAGCTAAATCTAAGTACCGCTTTCCATCCCCAAACCGACGGTCAAACTGAGAGAATGATTCGTACCCTTGAAGACATGCTCCGTTCGTGTGTCATAGATTTCGGTGGTAATTGGGACGCATACTTACCTTTAGTCGAATTCTCGTACAATAACAGTTATCATTCCAGCATTCAAATGGCACCGTTTGAGGCATTATACGGAAGAAAATGTCGATCGCCTATTGTATGGAACGAGATCGGAGACTCGCAAATAACTGGTCCTGAGCTGTTGCTAGAAACGACTGACAAAATCCTCCAAATTCGAGACAATCTACTGAAAGCTCAGAGTCGTCAGAAAAGTTACGGCGTTAGACGACGCAAGCCCCTTGAATTTGACGTTGGCGATCACGTACTCCTAAAGGTATCACCTTGGAAGGGTGTGGTCAGATTCGGCAAGAAAGGAAAGCTCGCGCCTCGAGATGTTGGACCCCTTAAGATTCTGGAAAGAATCAGCAAAGTGGCCTACAGACTCGAACTACCGGAGGAACTTAGCAACGTCCACCCGACTTTCCATGTTTCGAACCTCAGAAAGTGTCTTGCTGAGCATGATTTACAAGTTCCAGTAGAGGATCTGCAAGTGGACGAAACATTACACTTCGTGGAGAAGCCTGTCGAGATCATGGACCGAGAAACCAAGAAGCTCAGGCGCTCACGCATTCCCATTGTGAAGGTTCACTGGGAAGGCAAGCGAGGCGCAGAGTTCACCTCGGAACTTGAAAGTGACACAAAGGCAAAGTACCCGCAGTTGTTTGTTACGGCTAAAGCCTAATTTCGAGATGAAATTCCCTTAAGTAGGGGAGGCTGTAACACCCCGTGTTTCGAAAGTAAAAGTCAAAGTCAAGATTGAAGTCAAAGGAAGAAAAGATTGCTAACTGTCACTCCTTGCTTAATTATTGATTTGACTTCTTTGACTTGTAATCGAATCTTTTATTTTATTTTGCTTTAGTTGTATTATGTGGAGTATCTATTAATAATCGAGGTTTAATCGCTATTTATCGTGTGTTTTATCGCTTATCGCATTCGCAACTCAAATTATGCATTCTGGATATTGTTTTACGTGTGTGTGCTATTTATGTGTTACTTGTGCATGTTTATTTATGTTTATGTTGTGGTGATTAACCGAAACGCAATCACAACTCTATCGCAATCGAATCGCAAACGCTAAACGCAAGTCATTTATAGTGATTGTATGTTAGATATAGTATTTGCGTATTAATCTATCGCATCGTTCACTCAAATCACATCGCAATGCTCAACACGCGAATCGAAACGACAAAACCCAATGCGCCGGACACCTGGATCGAGTGGCCATCTGATCGGATTGCCATCCGATCGGTGACCAATCCGACCCTTGCACACTTTCCTCTTTTGGAAACCCTATAAATACCCTCCTGTCACATCATTTGTGTTGTGACAGCTCCTCTACTCGACCGGCCACACTCAAGCCTTCTTTCTCTCGATTTCTCACGATTCTTGTAAGTTTTCAACCTAAATCTTGTACTTCTATGATCTACACGCACTCCTTCATCTTTTTCACCTTTGAATCTTAACTTTCAACCGTGAAATCAGTGGATTTGAGGTGTTCTAGGGTGATGTCATCATGGAGTTCTTATGAATTTCAAGTCTTTGCCTCATTCCACCAAGAACAACTCAGATCTGAAGGATTTCCACAAGATTAAACAATGTTTTCGCATAAGATCTACACATATTCATGGTTAAAAGGATTGAAAGATGGTTTTCTAACTTTCTTTCAACTCTTTTACTCTCAATGCACTCAAAACCGATAGAATCGGAGCTCGTTCTGATCTTCTACTCTTTCTTAGTGATGTGTTGGTTCAAGATCTGGTTTCTATCAAAGAGCCAACAGATTTCGGGATAAGCACGAACCACTGTCTCGAACAGTTGACCGACCGGACTAGGGTGATTCCTGTCGATCGGATCACCTGGGTCTTGATGGGGTTTCTGCTGCTTAGCACGTCGTCATATCGTCTCGAACAAACTGCAAAACTTAACGAATTTTCAAGTTAGCAACACGACCAGGTCGCGGGACGGATTGCCGTCCGATCGAACTGCAATCCGATCGGATTGCACTTAAGGATTCAACACTTAAACTTTTTACTCAATTTTCAAAGATCTGAACGTCGAACGGATTGCCGTCCGATTGGATTGCCATCCGATCGAACGACCATCCGACCATATGACATTTGGAACTTCGACACTTACCATTTTCAATTTTCAAAGATCATCAGTAACTAACGGATTACCAACCGATCGAATTGCAATCCGATCGAGTGAAAATCCTGCTGTGAACTTGTTCTCCCTAAGTGTCCTACCAATCGGATCGCTACCCGATCGAACGACTGTTCGATCGATCGACCTGAAGGGTAGAGATACTTCTCTGTTTTCAAAATGCTACAACGAAAACTTCAAAGCCATCATACACAAACATATCCTTACCAAATATATGCGAATCCAATCGAATGGCCATCCGATCGGATGACCATCTGAACGGATTGACATCCGATCGAATGGTTAACCGATCGGATCGCCATCTGATCGGATTACCATCCGACACTTGGTACTTTTGCACCTTTTTACGCGCCGCTCATCGTTTATGCGATCGTTAACTATTCAGGCTAATCTCTCTCAGCGCTCCCTTCAATCCAAGAGAGTGTTTACTTGTTAAACGCTATCTGTGAGTATACTCGATCCCTTTTTGCTTTACGCACTTTTGGGTGTTACATACGTTACTTATTCAAATCACAAACGACAAACAACGCAAACACTATTTATACGCTGGCCGTTATAGCATGCTTCGTGTTATTCGATGAATGCTTGTATGTTATGTTAACACAGTGATTGTTGCCTGACACCTTAGCAACGATAGTACTATAGTTTGGACTCAGCACCTGTCGTGGACAGGGGTTGTTAAGGGCTTTACTTCACGTCTCCTAGTGGGGATATGTGTTGCGCATTCTACAACTCGCAGTCAAGTCTGTGCATATTTCTCTGTCGATAACCTACTTGCCTTCACTTTATACATGTTACATGCTGGTTATGCGTAAACTATTTCGAACTCTATTACTATATCAAACTTGTATGCTCACCTTTACACTATGTGTATTGACCTTTATTTTAACGTATGTGGCAGGTGCTTAGGATGCTATGCCTTACCTGCTTTTGTGGAATCAAGTAGGACGTAGTCTAGAAATAAAGACAATTTATTTTTATTTAAATCTGAGTTGTCGGAACATGTTATTCGTCTTTGAGATATCGCTGTCTGTAATAATTTACTTGGTTAATAGGTTATGGTATGGGACATAATATTAACTATTCGGTAAAGTAGTTGTTATGGAATTTCTCTTGGACAATCTGTTTCGCTCAGTGTCGTGCCATGATGTTTCCGTCATCGGTTGGGGTGCGACAAAACTCCTCACGAAGACCCTAGCTAACAATTTATTGACTTAGACCTAACAATAATCTCACACCTCACAGCTATAAAGATTACTGGAACACTCATATTTATTAAATTACTAATTAAAGCTTCTAAGGTGTATTGGCCAATTAACCCAAAAGATTATAAAGTAATATCACAATCTAGCATGAACTTATTACGTGAAAGATATCCACCAAGACTCATACGAAGCAATAAATAATAATCAAACAATTCTAAGCATGTATGAACATCAAATCAATAACCAAGTCGACTACTTTTATAAACAATCCATAAATAATTAACAATCCATAATAAAAATCAAAACTTTAACATTTGTTCATCCAATCTAGGTAGTTTATAGTATTTAGCCAAGCATAATCAAAGTCAAATACTCAAATACAAAACAAGAGTATTTTCAAAGACAAGAAACATGATTAATAAATGGAAGTTAAGAACAAGAGAACCGAATGCAAAACAAGCGACCCAGATGCTTCCTTGAGCTTCCAACCTTCAACCGCTGCTTCGAAGACTCCGAAAACGCTCTAAAAACTTCGGAGAATTCGCCCAAAGTATTGAAAGTTCATGATTAGGGTTGGAAATCTTTGAACATTAAGCTTATATATCTTTTTCTTGCAAGAATCCAACAGCAAGACAAGCACGTTCACGATTTCAACCCCTTCGCCTCACGGGAAGGGGATTTTTTCATATGGACGTGTAACGCGGCGTGTATAAGTTGAATTTTATTATTTAAAACCTTAGTGCTAAGTGACGATGTTTCAAATCATGGTGGCATGACGCCACGGGGTATTTTTCCAGCATTTCTTTGTTTTTTTTATTCCTGTTCAGCTGCGACACGTTCGGTTCTCATTGCTAACTCCTTTTCACCATAATTCCTACACTTTTCCATACTTTCAGCAACCGAGACCTGCATTTTATCAAACTATCAATAGTAGCTAATTCTAACTAAAAACAAAAGTAACCGAAACGAAAACTATACAAACTTTACATGATAAATGTATGTATTTTGCAATACATCATAGGGTTTGGATTGTGAAAAAAGAACCGTGTGTGTTTGTGTATAATTCATCCCAAGTCCCACAATTGATGACCCCATGTCTACACCCACATATAATATGTTTTTTAATTTTTAATTATTAACATGTACTTAACGGGTTTTAACCTATTTAAACACGAAACCTAAGTGTGGTTAGTACTCACCGAACGATCAAGGAAGCAAATCCTGACTTGTTGGTGAGGGTCTACTAGAATAATTTTTTTTGTGAAATTTCCATCAAGATAAGGATGTCACTCCTAGCTTGATGTATAATTTCGTGAGAGTCGAGAGTAGGGATTGATAGTCTTTCACCAAAGTGTGGGTTTCACGCCTATTTTGGTGAAATCGTCTCATTTGTGTAATACGAGTGTTTTCGTGCTTTCACGTGGTCGTGTAGGGCCGCCTTAGGGAAGGCGTTTGTTTTGAAATAAGAAAGTAAATATGAGCACATAAAAAAACTTTTTTAAGAAGGTTAGCATATAAATCAAGAATGGTCGAGTAAGGTGCTTAACTATAGACTAGGTCAAAAGCATGACAATTTTCCTAATTTCCTATAGTTATGGCTCTGATACCAATCTGTCACACCCCAACGGATGGCGGAAACATCGGAGTGAGATGGAAATGAGTTTGCTAGAAACTTCATACCACTATATTGTGACAATATTTAATAACTCAAATTTCATTTCATTAATAAACTTTCAAGTACAACATTTGAAACAGAAATACAACATGGTTTGTGAAACAAATACAACAAGTACATAAAACGATTACAACAACAATACTAAGTTTCTAAAGTGGGTTTCTAGTCCATCCTACTAGATTTCATCATCATCATCATCATCATCATCATCATCGTCATCATCGTCAATTTCCTCCAACACGTTTCAAAGTATAGTTCAATACAAAAGTATTAGCGAGCATACAAGTTTGAGTACTAGCATATGTATAAAACTTTGAACAGTCCCATGACATAATTGTTATCAAGAATTAACATATAACTGGCATGCAACTATAAATGTCAACCCAAAGTTTATCGCTAGTGTAATCTTATCGTAGCAACGGTAAGACCGTTCTGTGTTTAACTTAACATGACCTCAAGAATACGGGCGGTGCGTTACTCCTATAATGCTATACATGTTAAGGGATGCTTGTACGAAGTTAATGACAAGTATACCACATAAGAATGTTCCAACATATATGAACTCAAGCATAACGTATTAAGCATGTATGTTGGATTGTTTGCTTGTGATTAAGCAAAAAGTATGTATTTGCGTGTGTTTAATTGTATAAAATGTATTGCACCCAAAAGTGTAAAAGTAAAAAGGGGTCATGTATACTCACAGTTTTGCAAAAGTCTTCCGATTATCCATGATTTGACGAGTGGTTGAGATTGGGGAAACGAAAGCGTAAGAGTTATTTGGATTTGGATGACGTATTCGGATTGGAATTAAAGTACAAAAAGTATGTAAACATGAAAGTATATCTCGCTTAAGCACTCGTCGTGATACTAAGTTTATGTGATTTCAAGGGTCCTGATTTGCCCATTAGAATCAACATACGAGGAACTTAGAACTGAGAGAGAAAGATAACCGAAGTTCACAACACTATTCGTGCGAATGGAAGATCCATTCGTGCGAACAGGTGTCAGTTCGTGCGATTGGCGCCAGTTCGTGCGAATGGGAAGATCCAGTTTGTGCGGAATAGCCTATTCGTGCGAATGGGGCCTTTTCGAGAATATCTATCACAATGTCTCGAATAAGCCTCTATATTTCAGTTTCCCAATGCTCTCAAAAGGTTATTTGCGATCATAATATTTTTTTGCCAACCTAGAGATATTCGAAAGTTATGGAATGACCACTTTGATTCACTGCCTGAAGATCATCGGTTACACTGTCAAAGTTTCGAACGAGTTCAAATTATTGTTCTTACCGAAATTAGTGTCTTTCTACAATCCATGGGTAAACATATCAACGAATTCGACTTTCTTAAGATAACAGAGGATGTTAACTTACAGGATGTAGGTAATCGTGAGTTACTAGAGGAGTATGGGATTGTGTTGGAACCCGTACACTTGAGTACCAATATTCACTTAATCCGGACCAAAAAAACGTGTTTGATGAGATCATGATGCAGGTTGATAATGATATTCCACGTGTCTTCTTTATTGATGGTCCAGGTGAAACGGAAAAAAAAAAACATTTTTGTACAATGTCTTGCTTGCTGAAATTCGATCACGTGTTCTTATTGCTCTTGCAACAGCTTCATCAGGTGTTGCGGCTAATAATATGCCAAGAGGTAGAATGGCTCACTCGAGATTCAAGATTCCTATTAATCTTGAAAATAATTCAATGTGCAATATCGAAAAACAGATTGAATGTAAACGTCTAAAACACCTTTATCGATTCATTAGGTGCTTGGAGAAATTAATTTTTAAAACACCTATAAACGTCTAACATTGTTTTTTTTATGTGCCAAAATCTGGTGCAGTAGAGGAGAAGATACAAGAAATTCATGAGCGAACAGATGTATTGGTAAAATAGGAAGAGATACAAGAGACTCTCTGTATTTTGTTTTTGGTGTTTTGTTCAGCTAGTTGCTTGTTTTGTACTCTTCTCGTAGATAGATCACGCCAAAGCTACAACTAAAAAAATTAACAAAAGTATATCACCAAAGAATCGATAAACTAACAGAAAAACCAGTGCCAACATATCACGAATAAGAAAACTAACTTAAGTACTATACAATATATCTCAAGACGACTGATAAACTAACGGTAAATGAGTATCCTATTGTAAATGCCACTCCCGCTGCATCGCACGGGTAAATCGCTAGTTTAAATAATATGGGTAAAAAGACAATTATACCCTCATGTGCCAAGCACATGATCTGAGTTAACCAAAAAATCTAATTGGATTTAGCATAAAGGATAGAACGTGCAAGATTTTAGAACATGACAAAACTTATCAACTTTTGGGCTAAAAAAACCCACCTGGAACACTGTAAACATTAAGACAAAACTTGTAATTTACTCAAATATAAAAAAGAAAAAAACTAGAATACTTAAAATTGGAAAAGGAAGCAAAGGTTCAGTTGACTCTGTCATTTCCCCCTTTTCATTATCGGAGCCCTAATAAATTCTTGTTTTTAAAGATTCCAATCTCTAGTAGTTGATCGCTTGAGGGTTTCTATGGGTAACTTCTACTTCATAAACTTGTATCTGATTCTTTCATATGTTGTAAAAATTCTTGATATCTTGTATGACATTGTTCTTAAGGGATTCAACGAGCCATGTTTTTCTTTTTTCTTGAATGTAATGGCTGATAATCACCATAAGAGGAGGTTTGTAGCCTCTTCTGCTGAGGCTGAGGACATAATCACTAACCTTCCAGAGGATTTAATAAACCCAATTTTAGAGCGGCTCACGGTCAAAGATGCTGTAAGAACAAGTGTTTTATCTAAAAAGTGGAGGTACAGATGGACCACTATGAGGACACTGGATCTTCGTTTTCAATTCTCTAATCAGTTTTTAAAAATTGGAGCTTATCGTCAACATGGGTTTATAAGGGTTGTAAACCAGATTATGATCAAACACCAGGGTCCCATTTCGAAATTTGTTCTCCATATACCAAAAGAGATAGTTCTTGATAGCTTCCAAGAAGTTGATCTATGGATGCTAATCTTATCAAGAAAGAGTGTTAAGGAACTCAACATTATTAACCAAAATCGGATGTATTCAATTCCATCGTGTGTATTCGCTTGTCTAGAATTGAGAAAGCTGAAGTTATATAACTGTATTTTCAATCCACCACTTGAATTTCAGGGATTTCCCAATCTTGAAGATATTTATTTCAAGCGCTTTTCGATGGGGGATAATTTAGGTCAAACTGTGTTCAACTTACCACAACTTAAGAAATTGAAACTGTATGGTTGCTGCGATGTTTATAACTTCAACATCAATGCCATGTTGCTCAGGTTATTGCATAGCAAACAACTTTATGCGGTTTGTATACGTCTGTCGAAACCCATAGAAGATTCTCTACGAGTTGAAAGATTCAATCTGGCGTTGATGTCAAGCAACTTGCCCAACATTGTATCTTTTACCATTGATGGTTATTTTCTTAAGGTATGATCATAGTTGTCAATAGTGATCGTAGCGATCGCTGTAGCGTGCTACGTAGCGTATAGGTATAGTGTCGCTATTAGGGTTGTAGCGATGGATAGTGAGAATAGCGACACTTATTTATTTATTTTTTTTATTAATATAAATAGCAATTAAATATAGCTGGATTTTAGGTTTTTGTTAAATATACATGTAAAATAGCATATATACCAGGGTATTTTGATATAATATACATATAATTTTTTTTTTGATTTTTTTTTCTAGTGTCGCTATTTATAAAATAGTTGCCCGCTATTTATTGTTATTCGCTATGTAGCATATAGGAATTGGCAAAGCCCCTCCCCCCCACCCCCCCCCCCCCAATTTTTTTCCGAAATTGGGGGGGGGGGGGCGGCAACCTTGGTTTTAAAATGCGCGCATAATGCGTGATGCGCACGTTGCGGTGGAAATAGCGCATCAGGTGTAACGATGCGAGACTATTACATGATGCGGCAGTGATGCGGTGATATCGCATGATGCGAGGCATTGCAATATGCGGTCTGATGCGTGCAACATGTAAAATGAAGGGATTTTTTATTTTGGCTTTGGAGGGAAAATGAAGAGTCACCCTTTTTTTATTTTACACAGCTGGAAAAAGATACTTTTCTGGAAAATAAGCCTTGGAAATTGGAATTTTGACTTTTGAGTTATGTTAGGTAATAAAATGGCTATTAACGACATGCTCTATATGATGAAAATGAGATTGAAGAAGATATCGGGGAGTATGATGATGAAAGAGATGGACGTTTGGGTGGTACTTCTGATGATTTAATGATAATTGATTAGAAACTAGTAGTTAAGAGTATGTTTACCTTTTAAGTGTTTTGTTATGTCTAAGACTAAGTATGTTTTATTAATGTTTTGTTATTTTAAAGACTAAGTATGTTTATTAATGTTTTGTTATTTTAAAGATTAAGTATGTTTTATAAGTTTGTTATAAGTAGTTTTTATATGTATGATTATTTTATGGTACTTTTATACTAAGAGACGTCCAGTATACGTGATGCGTGCGCATCACGCATCAGATTTTTGGACCAAAACGCACCAGAGCGCATTACGCAATTTAAAACCAAGGCGGCAACGTATATACCTATACGAAAGTACTATTCATAACACTACGCATCGATAAATTTGCGGGGCCCGGGGGGGGGGGGGGGCTCGGGGGTAGCCTAAGCTGCGCCCCTGCATATAGGTGCCTTATCGCTATTTATCTCTGTTCGTCATTAACAAGTATGGGTATGATACGAACTTTCGAATCAAAATGTTTAACCTTCGTTCGTTGTCGGACATAAACTAGTGTTTGCACAAAAGATTTCAAGCTGCAGTTATCATGTTATTTTGGTTAGTTAAGATCTAACTTTCCACACGCAGGTTTTGGCTGCTGAAAAGTTTCCAAATCGGCTTCCCCATGCGCTAAAATGCTTAAGGCAGTTGGAGTTCCAAAGGTTCAGTACTGGTGATTTGGATCAAGTTCAAGGTGCTCTGTGTATGCTTCGGAATTCACCTAATTTGGAGACACTTCATATGACGCATATGCAGATGGTAAAGAGTGCTGCTAAATGTTTGTTAAAAAATTTCTTGGTTACATAGTAAAACAATAGGATGGTAAGACTTTGTTTAACTTTTATGTTTTTTTTTTTCTAGGGGCCTGATGCTGATTTGGAATTAACATCTAATTATTTAGAGTCCCATGACAGTTTGCAAAATTTGTGTATGTTGCAAAGTGTAGAAATGACATCTATAGAAGGATCAAGGCCAGAGCTACTCTTTATAAAGCTTCTACTCGATCATTCTCCACGCCTTGAAAATATGATTATCCGACCAAGTGCAACGGTTGATGCAGAGAAAAGGCTCAACATTGGAAAGGATGTCATGCTGTTCCCACGAGCCTCATCAAAAGCAAAAATGGTCTACTTGGATTCGGTGGTTGTCACGTAATTATGTATGTATCCTGTCTCTTATCTTACTTTTTTTGGTATGCAATAATTGGAACAATGTATGTGAATAATGTGTAGTTGTATTTCTATTTAAAACGGATGATTGAACAACTTCTTTGAAAGATTGTCACAGGTTTTAGTAATACGGGTAAATAACTCTAGTGTTTACTCTTTTGCTGAATGTTGATGCTTGATAATTCATTATTTTGAGATGTACTATTCTTAAGGTATGAAATGTAGCTCAATTATAGTAATTTTAATGCTTAGGGGGGAAGGGGCACTCAAGGGTAAGTACCGTAGTCCCGACCAACCATCACCCGCCACGTCAAATTTACTCTAAAATACCCATTATAGCTACTAGTAAGCAATGGCGACGCCTACCCATACCGCAAACTATTTTTATTTTTGATTTAAATAAAGTCAAATGTTATATAGAAAATAAACTTCATTGAATAAAAATAAAAATACATAATTCAACACAAACGAAAAAAAAAATAAAAAAAAATTAATCCTACACATCGTTTTCCTCCTCGATATACGTAAACGATATTTGAATGTTTCATCATCATACTTTGGTTCATCAGCAAAATAACCGTTCCTTGACTTCCAAGCTTCCCACTTGACTCTAATAATTCCCGGCCTTCAACACTTGCTAAACCACCTCTAAAATTCGTCCAGCCGTGTTTGACCGTCCAAGATATTGTTTATTATTCCCACGGCTGAATTAATTTCGTCCCTTATGATCGCCTCCGATCCTCTGATGTCGAATAGGAATAATATTCTTTTTTTTTTCGTCCAATGAAATCCTATAATGTGCGACTGATCTTTCTATACTAATAAACAAAAATCCTTTTTGGACACGTGTCATTCTTTGGTAATTTCTCACCTTTATTTTTTTATTTATTTATCTCTTTTATTAAATAATAATAATAATAATAATAATAATAATAATAATAATATTAAACATCAATTTAACTAAATCTATTTATCTCTTTTGTTTTAATAATCTGAAATTGATTTTTTTAACTCGGAAGTTTCAATGATAATTATATATCACATTGTTTAACATTTGAACCGTGGGATGTTTATAATATTTTAATATATTTTGATTATTTGTCATGCTTTCAAATTTCAATGATAATTATATATCATATTGTTTAACATTTTAACCGTGGAATGTTTTTATTTTTCATGGGTGCGTCCATATTTTTATAGAGCTTGGGCTCGTGCATTTCACTCAAGTATTTTATTTATTTATCTATTTAATCTTTACTCTATATAATAAAAGAAAATAATGAGAGGACACATGTTTTTCATTGGAACCATCTATTAGTAATTAATATTAATTAAAAGATAATTATAAAATTAAATTTAATATAAATTTAAACAATTCGTATAAGAGATAATATAATATTTTGAAATATTTATTAGATTTCAAAATTATTTATCTTTAAATTAACAAAACAAATACACTAAATATAAATTAATATAATGTAAATGATTTATTTATTTTATTAAACTAAAATAGTTATGGGTAGAACATATTTCGAAAATGTTTACAAAAACATTAATCAATGTTTATTGGTTCTATACTTTTATTTTCGTGTTCAACTCTCAACTCAAACACGGCATTCACTATGTTTACGTGACATTTATAAGAACCATCACCACAGTCACTCTATCCATCATATATCGAGTATACATGAGGTTATTAAAAACGTAATTTTTCATTATTTAATATATAAAATTAAATTTACTTAACCCGTACAATACACTGGATTCTTAAAAATATAACTTTTAATTATTTAATATAAAAAATTACATTTATTTAACCCGCGTATTACGCGGGGTTCTAACTAGGGATGAGCATATGAATACCAATACCGATCCCATACCGATCCCGTACCGATCCCGTACCGATCGGTATCGGTATCCCGATCGGTATCCACATTTTGGCGATTTCGGTATCGGTAAGGTACGGTATCGGTATTATACCGATACCGACCCTCAAAATACGGTATAATACCGATACCGTACCATACCGATACCCAGGGGCGGACCCAAGGTCAGCCCAAGGTGGGCGGGCGCACCCCCGGGGAAAAAAAAATTAGTGCTAAGTTCCGTCGAAAATCCCGTCCGCACCCCTTGGAATTTTTCGTCCGCACCCCTTGGAATTTTTCGATCGCACCCCTTGAAATTTTTCATCCGCACCCCTTAGGTAAAAAGTGTTATCAATTTATATTTTAAATTTTTTTAGTAAACTCTTATTTAAAAAAAAAAATACTAGCTAAATTATATAACTTTTAATACCTAACTAACTAAACCCAAATACTCATACCTTTACCAACTTATAATTCCTAACTAGCTAGCCCACTAAGTCTTAGCCCATTAACCAAACCTAACAATATTTCAAACTATAATAAAATAATTAAAGCCCAAAACCTTTAGAAATTATCTCCCGCTCTCTCTCTCTCTCTCTTGCGTCCCTGCACTGCCAACGAACAACATCACCTAGCGACAACAGTCCAGCAGCCGGCGACCACCGTAATCAGCCACCATACCACCATCGTTCGACACCAAATCTAACCGGAATCCGAACACGGGTAAGTTTCTTTGTTATTTTGATGATTTTGGTTGATATTATAGGAGAAAAAGGGGTAATAAAGTTGTTAAATAGGTTTGAAATTTTGTTTGTTTTGACGTTGTTTAGATAATTTTTAGGGTGATTATGTTGCTTATATATTTTTAGGGTGATTATAACTTACGTTATTATTTTTAGGGCTTGAATAGTTGAAAATTAAAATTGAAATATTATGTTATGGAGCGATGAACTTATGTTATGTAGAGAAAGAATTGCTTAAGAAATTAGCTTTAGATGATGTTTTGAATAGATTTCAAAAAATGAAAACCCGCAGGGCGGACGTTTTAATTATGTTTGTAACAAGGTTTGACATGTTTTTTATTATTATATAAATTTAGTTTGATGTTCGTTTGTTTTACATGACCCGACCCGACCCGATACGAACCGATTTTTTTACTTATATGCCTGGGGGCCTAAAATTTTTAAAAAATGTTCCGCACCCCCATGGAAAAATTCCTGGGTCCGCCACTGCCGATACCTAACCGACATGTTTCGGTATCGGTATCGGTACCTAGTTTGGGTGAAAATCGGTATCGGTATTAGTCGGTATCGGTATCGGTACGGGACGGAATACCGACATGCTCATCCCTAGTTCTAACCTAGTGATGATGATATATAATTGTCTGATCGTGCCTCCAAATCCCCTCCACACTTTCTTTCTTTTTATGCGTTCCCAAGGTTCCTCTTTTGGTGGCCCAATAGAAATCATTTGGGTCATGTTATGGTCTTGAAATTATATTATATTATACTCTTATACAATTAGCAACATGTACCATTTTGTTTCACACACATGCCTCTTTATTCAACACACAAGCAACATGACGTGCCCCTTTGTTTAACACACATACCCCTTTAAACATGTACAACATATACCCTTTTGTTTGACACACATGCCCCTTTATTTAACACAAAAGCAAGATGACATACATACCCCTTTATTTAATTCTATACTATATATATATACACATTACTCAACTTCTTTTGACGCACAGATAAGCAACGCAACGTTTAAAAAACCACACCATTAGATGGTTGGCGTTAACCAACTTTTGCATTGATAAACCTACGCGTCACTTTCGGGTACGACACAAAGAATTACAACGTTTACCAAAGGGTGCCTACATCCCTATACATAGCCAGCACTCCGTTTGTTTTTCACTAATGACGAGGGCGAAATTGGAGGAAGATCGGCAGGGGATGAAGCGGTCACTGTATATGGGTCGTGAAGGGGGATGGGTGGTAGTAGTATGGGGATGATGATGATGATGATGGGGTTGTGAAGTGGTCTGGTTATTTTTGCGAAATTGATGATTGGGGTTAAGAGGATGAAGATGAAACTGATGCTTCATGGAAGATGGGAGAAAGTGGAATAGGCCAATAGGGGATGGTGGTGTTGTTTTATGTAACGGTTATAATACTGTTCTATCATCACGATTCGAATAAAAATCACCAAACTCAAACGGCTGCGGTGGTAGACGCAATTTTTCATTCCCCACGGTGGCGGATGGTCCATGTGTGGATGCTGGGAAAGGGGGCGGGTGCGAAGGCATTGGCTCCTTTGGGGTTGGGGTGATGGTTGACTGGTTGTTTCCGATTGTTTTGGGGTGGTTCTGTAAGAGATGTGATATGGGGTGTTTTGGAGGGAGTATGGAGATTTGACCGTTGAGAAGGTTATTTTTTTGATATGGTATTTTTACGTATTTCATTGATTGATAATTAGATTATGTATGAGAATGTTGAGTTATTTTTATTATATGCTTTTTATTTTATGTGCTCTACTCAAAATAAAAAACCATTATTCCACCATGTATCATTATTTACATTTTACGTTATTTGATAATATAATTCAAATCCTTATTTCTTTTTCATCAACCAAATGATTTAACCCAAAAGATTCGACCAAATGCTGTTTGCAAGATTGGTAATTTGTGTTTTGTTTGTGTGATACTCTTAACACCAAAACAACGTCACCAACTGAACGCCCCCATTATCCGTGGCGGTTATGAAAGAAACAAACTACCTCATCACTATGCATTTTATTTAAATTTTTAAATGAACCTCTAAGATATAAGAAACTACAACTTACACCCTATGGTTTGTTCGTAATTATATTAAACCCTTAAGTTTTATAAAACTATATAACCAATATAACTAAAGCTAATACTATTATTATTAGAATTATTTACTAGTTTATTATTTATTGAATAAGCATACATTATTGTTATATAATATTTATTAAATAGAACGGACGATAATCATTTAATCGATTTTTACAAATTTAAGATGTGATATATTAATTCAATATTATATTTGACATACTAAACACTTTGATTATTAACATCACGCTGCAACGCGCGGGTAGCATTAAATCGTTATATACAAAATTGATTCACATGCCCATTCAATTCACGTAAACATTAACAGTTATTCTTGGCGGCCCACTTGACTTTTGTCCAAGAATAATATGTCTTTATATAATGTTCATTAGGTTTTAAGTCTCCTACAACAATCATGGCCGCCCACTATTTTGATTCACGTAACTGCTGGCCACAAGGCCTTTCCTGGCCCACTATAATTCACAAGACTTCACTTTTAGTTAGGGCTGTAAACGAACCGAACGAACACGAACAAGGCCTTGTTCGTGTTCGTTCGTTAAGGAAATAAATGTGTTCACGAACGGTTCATGAACACTTATCGAACGAGATTTTGTGTTCGTGTTCGTTCATTAAGGAAATGAGTTTGTTCGCGAACGGTTCACGAACACAAACGAACACAAATAAATTTGGCGAACGCGACGAAGAATAAAGATTGATGGCCCAGAGAGTAGCACTCGAACTTGAATCCCTTATTGTGGAAAGGGGGTCGATCGTATTCACCGATGTAAATAATGAGAAATGAAAGAGAAATAGTGCATAAACAAGGTGAAAGAGGGTTTCCTAGTTTAATTGTTAGGGTAATAATATAAATAAAAGTTTAATAATATAAAAAGCACACATAAAATATATGTAAGTACAAAGATCTTCAATTAAAGCAAAAACATACGAACATAAAAGAACGCAAATCAACGAATGTTCATGAACACGTTCACGAACACCTTACCGAACGTTCACGAACACAATCGAACGAACGAGACCTCTGTTCGTGTTCGTTCATTTAACTAATCGAACGGAAATTTCTGTTCATGTTCGTTCGAACGAACATAAACGAACTATCCGTCGAACGGTTCACGAACTGTTCCCTGAACGTTCGGTTCGTTTACAGCCCTACTTTTAGTCTCTGGTGGCCCATGTGGCTTTTGGAATTTATGTAATCAACTTTGAGTGGTTTTGGCGGCCCCCACTTGAATAATTGTAATTGGCAACAACTTTTATAATATAGATATAGAGGTGGGCTAGGCTCAATCATAGAAAATAGTGGCAATTTTACTTTAGTCACTGACGCCCTACTCTACCCAACTGGCTGGTCATTTCTTATTACTTATTTTCGCTCAATTTACACCAGTACCTGGCCCAACACAAAATAATATAATATAACACTAAAAACTAAAAATAATAAATAAAAACTATACAAAAGTACACTTTACACAAGATAAATATGTGTGTTTTACCCCACATCAGGGGGTGGGTGGGGGGGGGGGTGACAGACTTGTAACATCCCAAAAAAATTTAAACCCGCAAGTGACAGATGATGCATGCAAGCCATGAGACGGAGTAAAGTCATTGACGTCGATTTAATGACATTCGAAAGGGTCGTTTTGTAGATAATGAAACTTGGTTTTTAATTACTTTGGGAACGAGATAACATATGTATGAAAGTTGAGGGGGATTTAGTGTAAGTATGGGAATTAAAAACACAAACCCAGACCCTAGATCACAATTCTTGTGATCCACGGCAGTCCATGATGAAAAAGAGAGCGGGAGAAAGAGGAGATGCGAAGGTGGTGATTCGGTGATAGCTTCTTCGATCTCGGGTAAGTTATCGCAACCCAATGTTCTGTTATATTGATTATTTAGGCTTTGTGATTAGGGATGAGATTGGTATAATACAGGTAACGTACCGGTACCGATGCCGGAAATACCGATGCAAAATTTAAGGAAACATGGATACCGAATACCGTACCGCATATATCGGTTCGGTATGTGTACCAGTTTTTCGGTACTTTAACGCATTGGTACCGCTTTGGTGTTTTCCATTGTTTTATCTAATCTCCATAATGGATATGAACCATTGTATTAGAGTTAATTACACAAGTGGACCCTGTGGTTTATAGCAAGTTTCGCCTTTGGTTACTGAAGGGGTATGGTCCCAGATCTCGCGCCAGCATGGCCGCGAGTGACCATTACCCTTATCAAAAACCCCACCGACAAGAACTTATCTGTGTCCGTGCGGGCACGCGCGAACACAACGGTCGAATCCAATCGGTCAAGTGATGAGAAGACCTACCTTGTGTATGAAAATGGGTGTACACATAGCGATGCGGCCTGGCACCGCATCCTATGAACATTTCTGTCACGACAAAGGATCTGGATAACAGCAACAGTCACCACAAGTGGCGATGCGGCCTGGCACTGCATCCCGCAATCTTCGCCAGAGGAAGAACGCGGAAACAACAGCAGTTACCGCAGGCAGCGATGCGGCGCAACACCGCATCCTGCCCACGAGGCAAGTGGGACGGACACCACAGAGCAAGTGGCACCAATGACAGTCGCCTGTCAGCCCATACGTAAGCAACAGACTGACACCGCAGTAGGACGTGGCTTCACCTCCACAACCGACAAGCCTGACACACCTGCATAAGGGCGGCGCGTCGTCAGTCTAGCCACTCAATTACCATCCTTCACTCCTCGGCTATAAATACCCATCCCAAACCAGGCTTGAGGTATCTCTTCTCAACTCTCTCACTACCACTACTATCACACACTTTGCTTCACAAGCAAATTACTGATTCTCACTCCGGAGAGTGGTAACAAGGAGCACCACCACCCCATTCTCCTTGTTACGAGTCACGGTTTGTTTCCTTGTACAGGAGATCAACCAGCGGAAGATCCAGCCACCGATCCTCGGAAAGAAGGGATTAACCCTACTTGACGAGACCAGTGAATTAACCTCCCTTGGTTAACCACTGTTTCATCAGTTACTAACTTTTTTAATAGGTTCAGGTCTTGTGATTTCAATTCTGTAATGAGTTTGGGTATTAACATCAAATCCAAATAACTTTTTTGTTAAAATAAGATAAAATGACTAGTATACCCTTACAAACATAGAGGGTTATTTATGTAATATACTATATTTCAAATTCAGGGGCCATTTATGTAATCTCTAAAAATAAGGGGCTGTTTGGTAGCCTCTGAATGGTCATTAAGAGGCTACATCTTAATGGAACCATTAAAAATTTTACAAATGAGAAAGTAGAAGAATGTGACATGTGATGATTTACCATTCAGATGTTACTTCTTAACCATTCAGACTTGAGGTTACCTCTTATTCATTCAGAGGTTTTAAACCATTAAGAGGTAGCATCTGAATGGTCATTAAGAGGCTACCAAACAGCCCCTAAAAATAAACCCTCATCCAGCCATACACAATTATTCAGATGTGTATAGATGCGGCTGTTGACTTTGATTTGACCCAAGATTCGAAGAATCCAAAGAATTATTTGAGCCGTACACAATTTGTAATAGCTAGCATCCTGAATTGTCTTCTGTACACCGCTTCCTTTTTTTCTTTCTTGTGAGCGAGTTTTTAATGCCTAATCCCCTCTTTTGTTTTCTAAACTAAACCTGCTATAATCCATATCTTGATCACTCTGAAGCCCATAGACGCCCTCCCACACACCAGGGTCTGGAGGATTGCTACTTCCCATTCGCCCCTTTTCCCTTTGCTTGACTTCCCCATAAATTAAATGGATAAACGATGGAATAAAGCTTGTAAATTGGAATCCTTTACGAGCTTGAATGGAAAGATTTCACACAGAGAAGAAGAATCGTATAAATGATGAAGAAAGTCTTGAAATCTTCTGCTCTCTAGAATCGTACCTTCAAAAACACACACAAAAGTCACGCCGCTGGATGAGGGTTTATTTTTATTTTTAGAGGTTACATAAATCGCCTCTCAATTTGAAATTATCCACATTAACAAAGGGTCGTATTATTGGCACACCTTGGGGGATTAAATCGACACCCTCAATACGCATCGTATAGGCCTATACGATGCGTATTGAGGTGGGTTCAAACTTCCATACCTGCCAAAGGCTGCCATTGTCCCCTTACCAAAAAGTAATACGCATCGTATAGGGCTATACGATGCGTATTGAGGGTGTCGATTTAATTTTTTAATTTTTTGCAAGGTAGCTTCCTGTCACGCGGTAGCTTTCCGTCACGCGAACAAAAAAGCAGCACTTTGGACATTTGTTGGTCTTCAAACATCTAGGAAACATTATTTTGAGAATACCCCTGAATTTATTGAAGCTGTAGAATGAGATCCTCCACTGTTGGGTTATCATCTTTCAACCCCATTTTCCCTAAATTTATCTGTCACGCCCCAACCGATGGCGGAATCATCGGGGCGCGGCACTAGGCGAATCAGATTGCTCAAGAGAATCCATAACAACTATATTGCGACAGTATTTAATGCGTTCATTATCCCATACTAATAAACAATTACAATCACATAAGCTGTCACGAATTTCCTGTTTTCTCAAACAATTCAAATCCGACAACCTAGATTTTAGGTGTGTTTCTAGACTTCCTAGCTTGATTTGAAGTAGTCTGCGACTAAACCTGCAACATACGTTAAAATAATGTCAATACAAAAGTATTGGCGAGTATACAGGTTTGATATGTAATAGTGTATTAGATAAAAGCTGCGAATTTCCACATACATAAACGTAATACACGACATATATACTCACAAAACTGATACTACCAGCTAAGTCCTCGAGCTTCGATCGCGATTGCTAAACTAGACCCCGTCGGGCGCAATAGTACTATACTAGTCATGGTGGGACGTCGCGAGTATAAGTCCTAGCACATATGTAACTAGCATCACGTATAACTATGCACATTGGTCATTCGCAAGAGATAAATAGTTTAAGCATTTAATGTGATTTGATTTGATAGCAATTGTAGGATCGTTTTCTGATCCGAACGAGTCGATTAGAAGAGTTTTTCACCAAAACAAGAGGCGGAAACAAGTGTTTCGGTGTAATTCAGCAACTATTCACCTTTAACTGTTGTTTATATTGATATACGAACGATTACAGACCTGACAACACTTCGACAGCACTTCGTGGCTAACCGGAAGACAATCACCTAGAACTATGTGTGAGATTTCGCTTATGTGACCTATATATAGTATAGATGATTTCGCTTCAATGTACTTGACACATAAGCGATACTACTTGGCTGCCATAAAAGCGAAATCAACATGCACCTATAAGCGAAATCTCAATTTAACATTCTAATACATTTTGTCTTATGTGTGATGATGTCATTGTGACATCACTTTGATGATGTCATAATGTCATCATGCTTGAACATCTTCGCAACGTACTCGAGACACGATATAAGACGTAGTTGACAGACGTAGTGCACCAACAAACTCCCCCTCGGATGTTGACGGAGTCTTCAGTGTCGAGTCTTCAATTGTCAATCTACAATCTTTATCGATCTTCAATCTTTCTCTGAAGTATTTGTCATTGCAAGAATCCTCATTCTCATACTCTTTCTCGTAATCTTCAGGATCTGAATCTGGCTCTACTATCTTCAGACTCCCTCTCGATGTCATCAGACTCCCCCTTTTGCTAAGCTGTGATCGCAGTCTGGAATTCACTTTCCACAGATTCAGATAGTAACTTGGTCAACCTGCAAAACAAAACTCTACCCAAAAATAAATTTTCTGATAACCATTTTGTGGATAAAATTTTCAAGTCTAATTTACCATTTGCAGGAATAACTTTTTTATTACAAAACTTTTTCTCATTTCATTTCAACAACCTTCAAACACTTTCACCCAAACCATTTGTTCATCATGTTTAGCACTCGGAATTTTGAAAATCAGCTTTCCAAAATCAGTTGTCGAAAATTTTTTTAGATTTTTCAAAATTTATGCTAAAACACACTAAAATCTTTTTGAATTTTTGACTGAAAAGAAATGCAGTAAAGTAATATTTACAAACAATATTTTTGTGAGCTTGTGTAAGAGGATCATATCAGTTTCTGAGACATATCACCAACACCGTTAAGCTTCATTTCATTTTAAGTTCTAAACAGTTCACTTAGATTGTCAGTATGTTTGTCCACTTAAATTTTCACACAAAGTTCAATTGATCCGAGATATGAGGTTAATGTTTTAAGCTCTTGAACTTATTCATGTGTCCCACTACTTGAATATACTCCCGTATCCAGATCCCAATATTCAGTCTTACAGGTGAGTATACCACAGATGATATCTGTCAGGGGAATAAATTATAGTACGAGGGCCGTGAGAGCTCAGGTCGATCTTTCGATACGCAGAGAGATGACGGCTTAGACTTTCGGTGGGTCCCCTTTAGAGGATCTTTTGCATTACAACAGCAGCGACTATCAATTTTATTGTTTCATCAGCTTGCTGAGGGAGATGCTATGTTTCAAGCATTTGCATAAAGCATTATCCGGGGACTAGGTCAGAAATTTCTTTCAGCAGAAGTCCCGGGATAATACCCCAGATATCACTGAGCATAAAGACCTAGTATCTCAGAATAAGGGACCTTTGAAACAAGATTTCAAGGGTTACCTATATATCCAAGTTTGTGTTAACCCACAGAACAAGCAAGTTTGAAATTTAGGTTTATATCTCGTCACAATTTACTAGATGTGCAAAAACCTACTGGCACATCATCAGTGAGACCGTTTATCACTTTTTAACTTTCCATTTCTTTAGCATGTTGTGATAGTCCACTGATGTACTATCATTTCCTCTTTTATGCAACAAAAACTCATTTTTCATTTTATCATGTTTTTGACTTTTTCAAATTTTCAAATGTTTTTGGATTTTCTAAAATTTCTTACTCCCCCTAAAATGCAAACACATTTTAGGAAATTTGAAAACAAACTATACAAGAACATGACAACTGATATCGAATTGCCTCAATTCTCCATCCACTTGGCATAAACAATCAGAACTCCCCCTCACAACAAACTATTTTCCCATCGATTTCAAAACACTTAAGTTTGTTTTAATCAAATGGTTTTTCCGGAAAATAAGTTTTGTTGAATTTACCACTTGTAAAATTGGGGATCAAAACATCTCATTGTTTTACCAATCATATGTAGGAAATCAGATACAACTTAATGTCCCTGATTTACCACTTGTAAAATCAATCCAATTCAACTTCTGAACCGCTTGTAAAAATCACAACCATACAACTTAAACCTGCTTTTCAACCAATTTACCATCTTTTGGTTGAATTCTCAAGGTGCCGATTCCTACTCCTCGCTTACAAACCTGGGAGTTCCGACAAGTCCTGCAAAACTTCTCAAAAACACATTATACAAACATGATAAAGAATGATGCCGATTCATGATCCACAATTACCAACTTGGGATCTCCGGCAAGTCAGGTTTTTATTCTTTGAAAAATATATCCACCCAAGCCTGGCCTTCCTTGGGTGTAATAACCTCTTCTTCATTTTTACTTTCAGCGAACCTGTGACCTCCTTGTTTGGCAGCGTAAAATTCTTTAACACCTTTAACCTTACTATTGACCATTTTGCCAAAAATGTGTTTCATAGTTCCGTTAAAAGCCTTATCAACATCAAATTTTTTCTTGTCAGAATAAAATTGATTTGAAACTTCAACTTTTCCAACTTTCTTCATAAAATTTTCAGCACACAACGGTGGAAAATTTTCATCGTTCATAGTTGGAACTGATTTCTCAACACGTGGCTCCTCTGATTTTGTGGAATCAGATTCATCACCAGAATTATTACCTGAACCCTTCACAACCCATTTTTGATATATTACATTTTCTTTTCTTTTTACCACATTCTTAGAACATTCACCAATCTCAAAGGTCGAATTTTCAAAACCAGTAAATGGTTTGGTTGTAAGTTCAGTTTTCTCCACAACTTTCTCTTTCAATTTACCAGATACTTCCTGTTTTGGTTTGAATATTTTCGGACAATTCCTAGCAACATGACCAGTAATCTTGCACTGAAAATAGGTTCTGGTTTCTATCTTCTTTGGCACAGCATTTTTCTTCAACTCTTCTTGCTTCTTGGCAAGGAATTCCTGATTTGTCTGCTTTCTGAATGCTTGCTCTTTCTCATCATCTAAAGTATTTCCTGAAACAAACACAGTTTTTGGTTTAGAAAATTTTTCATTTTTATAATTTCTCGGTGGTACAAAACCTAATCCTTTCTTTTTGTAATTACGATTATGGTTTGGTTTCTTTTGGAAACTGTAACCACAATTGTAACCCATTTTCTTGTTAATTCTTTGTTGATCTCTTGAAGTGTATTGTTTAGGTTTTCCATTAAGATTTGAATCTTTTATTTCAGAAATATTAATTTCTGTGATTTTAAAAACCTTTTGAATCATTTCAAATCTAACACTTCTTATTGGAAAAATCTCATCAGAATATAATTTGTCAGAATGTTTCAAAGTATATGCCACTTTAAATGATTCATCATTCAAATTAGATTTTGATATCAAAAACTTTTTATCGTAAACCCGTTTGTCCTTTTTGACTGTTGACTTTGACGTATCGGACTCAGACTTTGACTTGAATTTGGACTCCGGTTTTGACTCCTCACAATCATCTTTATCTAACACCTGATCGACCACACTTTTTATCAACTTTGACTCATGATCAGTATCGGACGACGTGTACGTGACATCAATATTTTCTGGCAAGTTATCCGACGGCCCAGACTCCCATTGTAAGTTTATTGCCTTTTCGACTCTTTCGGAATTTGGATTTCGAGGTAAAAATCCATTTTCGACCGGGGGCGGACATCTAGTGTAGACCACACTTGATTTCTTACCAGAAGTCTTCACTTCATCTTTTGTCACAGATTTCTTTTCTTCAGACATTTTCATTTCTTCAAATGTCTTCAAATTCTCCACTACTGGATAAATCCTGTCAACAACAAAAGAAGAACATGAGTAACTGTTTAATAACTTTTTAACTTTCTCAGTCTCTATCTTCTGTGTTGCCAGCTCCAACTCTAAATCAGCACATTTCTTGATATAAAAGTTAGCATCATCCAGCTGTCTAAGATATGCTACTTTCAAAGTATTCATCGCCATTGCTTGTTCACCACTCGAATCAGTATATTTGTTAATTTCTCTGTTCATTGTGTCATACGATTCTTTCAACTTGTGAATATTGTGCAATAACTCATTGTTTTGTTTGATTAACGAATCACAGTTCATGCACTTTTCAGAAACTTCAACTCGTTCTTCATCAATCTTCACTTCATATTCTGGAACTTCTTTGACACTTCTGCTTGATTGTAAAAACTCAGCTCTTCTTCTTTTCTCAGCTTTCGCTTCGTTCTTCAATCTCTCTTCTTCTTCTTCTTCCTCTTCTTTGTTCTTCCTTCGTCTTTCTTCAGCTGCTTCCATGACTTTTCTGCACCTTTCTGCACATTTCAAATCATAAGCATTAGCAAAAAAAACATTAACATTTGAAGTGTCTTTAGACATCTCTTTGGCCATAAATTATTGATCTGGACAAAAATTGTCCCAATTGAAACCTTCAGCCAGTTTTTCATCATCTTGTTCTGCCAAACACACTTTGCTGTTTATTGGAACATATTTATCCCAACTGAATCCACCATCCTTTCCCAGACAAGCTTTCTTTGAATCTTTAATCTGCATCATTCCATGTGCAGTTTGTGCCTGATGCAATGCTGGTGGTGTGATTTGATGATAAATCGCCTTTTTGTGATAATCGTTGTTTCCAAAAGGATTCTGGGCTCCAGTAGCTTCACGATTTTTGCACTCTCTCTTGAAATGCCCCTTTTCCCTGCAACGAAAACATGTAACTTTTGACTTATCAAAGCCTAAATTTGAAACACTTGCATCAAGAAAATCATTTCTTCCCGTGATTTGTTTAAACTTCTCAGCTCTTCTCATTACACTGGCCATGCACCATTTAATATCCATCAATTCCATTTCCTCAGCATCGATTTGATCGTAATCCTCTTTCGTGAGCATTGGATTACCGATCTTTCCGGCCACAAAACTACTATAAGACTCTAGAACCATTCCCAACAAAGACATTTGATTTTTAGCTACTTCTTCAGAATAATCTTGATCACTTTCAAGATTTAATACAATATTGCATTGAAGTTTTCTTCCGTTCTTTGTTGCAGAAATGTTTGGATCGAATGATGAAAATCTAGTGCTGCTTGATCCCTGGGATGATTTCTTTTCAGAAGAATCTTTCACACTGTAAGCAGTTTCTATTTTCGGAGAAAAATTTGACTTTTCGTTGACACCACCTTTGTAATACAAGCTGATATCTTGTTCTCCATCGTAATTCTTCATCCTAGCAATCTTCCTCTGCTCCATCTCCTGAGCTTCCAGATGCTTGATAAAATCTCCCAGTGTCATTTTCTTATAATCTGTTTTGTTTGACCGCAGCATCATCAGAAATGTTCCCCATGTTTCATATGGTAGCGCATCTGCAAGTTTTTCAACCAATTCATCAGTATCTTTCTTAACACCAAGTTTCGTCATATTTCTCACCAAGTTACAATATCTATCAATTAATTGCTTGACACTCTCATTTTTCAATCCCCGAAATAAGTCAAATTCCTTTTTCATGAGAGACATCTTATTCCTGAGCATATCGTCACTTCCAGTAAACTTTGCTTCCAACTCTGTCCATATCGAATATGCAGTTCCATCATGTTGAAGCAGTATCAAAATATCTTCTTTTATCGCTTGCTGAAGCAGACTTACCATCAATTTCTCATCTCGATATTTCTTTTTATCTACAGTACTCATTTCTCTAAGTGTCAACGGAGTACCATTCACAACATCGTTCTTTGTGGGCTTAACATACGGCTCTTCAGTGTGTTCCCATGCATCCAAGTGATACGCCTCAATCCAATTTCCAAACCTTTCGGACCATCCATTGTAATCATCAATATCCATGAGTTTGGGTGGTTTCTGAGACGTCCCGGTTTCATTTTCAAGCAATGTACTCTGAGTAATTGTAACAGGACTAGCAAAAGCATTGTAAAACTCGTTCTCCATGTTTCGAATGTTCAAATGAGCTGTATCACCTTGTAAAATACCTGACAAGTACCTGACAACACTTCGGCAGCACTTCGTGGCTAACCGGAAGACAATCACCTAGAACTATGTGTGAGATTTCGCTTATGTGACCTATATATAGTATAGATGATTTCGCTTCAATGTACTTGACACATAAGCGATACTACTTGGTTGCCATAAAAGCGAAATCAACATGCACCTATAAGCGAAATCTCAATTTAACATTCTAATACATTTTGTCTTATGTGTGATGATGTCATTGTGACATCACTTTGATGATGTCATAATGTCATCATGCTTGAACATCTTCGCAACGTACTCGAGACACGATATAAGACGTAGTTGACAGACGTAGTGCACCAACAGCAACGTATGTTACACCTAAAAGTGAAAAAGCAGAAAGGGTTCAAGTATACTCACAGTCGGTGTTCGGCAAGCAAACACAACTTGATTGGATTGATGGGAGCGCGTCTGAGATTAGCCTGGTTTCAGTTTGAGAGCGTAAGCGTCGAACAGTGCTTGAAACGATGGTGAGTGAACCAAGTGTCGAATGGTAGTCCGATCGGATGGCAATCCGATCAGATAGCCAGTCGATTGGGTGGTAATCCGTTCGGATGGTCATCCGATCGGATGACCCTTCGATTGGATTGTCACTTTGTTTGGTGAAGAGGCGTTTGTGTATGATGGTTTGCCTTTTGAAATTTTCGTTGTAGCATTTTGAAAACAGAGAAGTATCTCTACCTTTCAGGTCGGTCGATTGAACGGCTGTTCGATCGGGCGGTGACCCGATTGGTGGACACTTTAGTGAGATTAAGTTCACAGCAGTTGTCACTCGATCGGAGTGTAGTCCGGTCGGGTGACAATCCGTTTGTATTGAATATGTTGAAAATTGTTTAAGTGTTGAAGTCTAAACCCCACATGGTCGGGTGGTAGTCCGTTCAATGTTTAAACCCCAAATTATTGAAATCAAAGTCAAGTTGTGGAACCCAAGGTGTAATCCGATCGGATGGCAGTCCGATCGGATGACATGTCCTGTCCGTTCGGGTGACATGTCCTGTCCGTTCGGATGACATGTCCTGTTCGTTCGGATGCCTGTCAGTTCAGATGACATGTCCTGTCCGTTCGGATGCCTGTCCGATCAGATGACATGTCCTGTCCGTTCGGATGCCTGTCCGATCGGACGGCAATCCGTCCAAACGGTCAAGTTGTCCTTGGCACTTTGACTATTTTGAAGATCTTTGGGGGTTTTGATCGAGACGGTGTTGTGACGTGCTAAACAATAGAAACCCCATCTCGAACCAGGGGACCCGATCGGACAGGAATTCACCCAAATCTGACCGGTTTACTGGTTCGTGAAGGTCGTTCTTGGTTAATCCGAAATCGGTCGTCTCTGCGTTAGAAACCAGATCTTGAACCAACACGACACTAAGAATGAGTAGAAGGTCGGTACAAGCTCCGATTCTATCGGTCTTGAGTGCTTTGAGTGTAAAAGAGTTGAAAGAAAGTTGGAAAACCATCTTTTAATCCTTTTATTCATGATTATGTGTAGATCTGTGTGAAAATGTTGTTTATTCTTGTAGAAATCCTTCGGATCTGAGATGTTCTTGGTGGAATGAGGCCAACACTTGAAGTTCATAAGAACTTTATGATGATATCACGTTAGAACACCTCAAATCCATTGATTTCACGGTTAAAAGTTGAGATTCAAAAGGTAGAAAGGTGGAAAAGTGCGTGTAGATCAAAGAAGTACAAGATTTGAGTTGAAAACTTACAAGAATCGCGAGGAATCGAGAGAAAAAGGTCCAAAAGCGTGTTGGTCGAGTGAGAGCTGTCACATCACTGTTCAAGTGATGTGACAAGTGCTATTTATAGGTGAGGTGGGGTGAAGGTGAAGAAGTGCAACGGATCGGATGGCTGTCCGATCGGTTGGCTGTCCGATCGGATGGCTGTCCGATCGGATGGCCATTTTATCGAAGTGCCTTTCGATCAAACGCCTCCGGCGAGCTGAGTTTTGGC
This sequence comes from Helianthus tuberosus, assembly GCA_030545235.1. NCBI lineage: Eukaryota > Viridiplantae > Streptophyta > Magnoliopsida > Asterales > Asteraceae > Helianthus > Helianthus tuberosus. The sequence goes on from CM060354.1 coordinate 64,488,735, forward strand.
GTTCCGTTTTGATTGTTAAGCGTTGCGATAGTTTGGTTACACATTCTCATCCATATTTTCATATATTTATTATAATTAGCCATGTTGGGTCGTATATACATATCCCTATTTCAAAGTTACGATACAATAACCGGGTTTCATTTCGAATATGCGTTACTTTGTGACGCTTCACGGTCATCGAGGAGGGTAGAATAGGTCCTCACTCAACGTCATCGTGAACGTTAATGTGTGTGATGCGATGTGCGTTTTGAGTAATGAGTTGCACTGCGACACATCACGGCTATCAAGGAGGGTAGAATTGGTCCTTACTTGACATCTTCGTGGTTGTCAGCAGGTGCAATGTGATGTGATAGCGATTAAGTATTCGTAATATGCGAAAATACTGCGATATAGCGATGTATGCGATATAGCTACATTATAATCCGAATCTATGGTGCTAGGCGTAACGAGTATAACGAGTAGTAACAACGCACGAACGTGCGGGTTGTTACATTATCAATTATGTTTTTCAACAGGGATGTAATGCAATGATTCCTCTAAATTGAATAGACCGACACTTGCTTCATAGGACTCACTTGAATCGTCTCGGATGTAATAACAGTACGTTTAGCATCCGTGCCTGCTTGAATTGCAGAAAGCAAAGGATAACGAAGATGAACATTGTATTTATCACGAAAGTACTGAACAACCGAGATAACAGCTCCGGTTTCATCAACTGCAATTGGAATTGATCTTGGAACAACATACTCTTGTTACAGCTGCGGTTTGTATTTCGCATAGCCACCGTTTTGGTAGTAAAAAAAGGTTGCGGTTTGCAGATTCAATCTTCATTGCTTCACTAAAATTAACAAGGCGGTCTCTTTGCTTCGTCCACTAGAACTATTTGTGTATGCATTCTTACGGTTTTTATTATTTGATCAATGGAAGTTGAAATCGACATAAAGGACATCGATGATTCAATCGCAAACATCGATGATTGAATCGTCTCGGAAGTACTGAACAACAGAAATAACAGCTTCGGAGAAACCGGACCGGCTTTGAAACAAGCATGCCTTGAACGAGTCTAGAACACTCGTAATCCTCAACCGGCTTTGAAACCGGACGGAATCTACGAAGAAACTGTTCGATTTCACGGTTTGTTTGAGAACCTGATTCAGATACACAACGGTCTCTTTGCTTCGTCCACTAGAACTATTTGTGTATGCATTCTTTTGGTAGTTAACAACGCTAATTAGAAAAAAATCTGTAAAATCAATCATATCGATTGCTATAACAGGATGGATGTGACACACACAGATAGATAAGCTGTCACAGTTGTCAAAGACTATTTATCGGGTTTCCAATGCTCACACAGGGTGATAAACAACGCTGATACGAACACATGTGTTTTGAAATAGGCTTTGTTCTTGGTTTAATGAAGTTACACGTAACATCTAGTTATATTCAGATTTAAACAATGCACGCCTCAACTGAGATAACGGACATCCATCAAGCTTAAAAAGAAAACTTGTGTTTCCCATAGTCACAAACGATTGCGGTTTGTATTTCGCATAGCCACCGTTTCCGTAGTAAAAAACGGTTGCGGTTTGCACATTCAATCTTCAATACTTCATTAAAATACCACTAGTAGAAGAACCCGACACGTTTTCATGTTACGGAGAATGTTCTAGAAATTGAAGGAAAATGAGTAAAAAAGATGAATCAGTTGTCAGAGAGAGAAAAGGAAGCCGTTATTTCAGTTATTTCTGTTGATCCACAAATTCCAACAAATTGTGTCTGTCTGAACCAACCGAAATCCACAAATTCCAACAGTTTCTCCGTCGCTAATTTCTCCACTAACCATGAAATCGAACAGTTTCTTCATAGATTCCGTCCGGTTTCAAAGCCAGTTGAGGATTACGAGTGTTCTAGAGAAGTTATCGTGTGTTGCAGTTTGGACATGTGTCTATTCCAGTGGTCCCGGTACTATTTGTGTATGCATTCTTTTGGAGAACTTATCGTGTGAATGTTTCGAATCATCATACAAGACGTGTCGGGTTCTTCTGCTAGTGGTCAGGCTTCCAATGCTCACATAGGGTGATAAACAACACTGATATCATCATAGAAGCGTTGGGATTCCAGGGCTTATGAGTCAAAGTTAACATTCAGATTCAGATTCAGAAAGCAGATGATTTTGTACTTGGTTTATTCTCTTTAATCTATTAGAACGATCCTTGTTTTGTCACGTACATGCGTTTAATTCCCAACATCCTTGTAGGGTTTAGAATGTTTGAAGGAAATGTTGGTTCAATACCACCAGTTTCTAACTTTATGCTTGCATCCATCACAGTGATGAACACTATCCCTCCAAATTTAGTGATGAACAAAACTTTTTTTCTCTCTTCTTCACTCATAACCACTCTAAAGAAATATAAATGTTACACTCACATAAATATAGATAATCAATTATAAATGATGTTAAACAATTTAATTTTGTACTAAGGGCATGTTTGGGAGTGCTTATAAAACTCCTTATTGACTTTTTGGAAAAGTCAGTATAGAGTGACTTTTTGAAAAAGTCAATTTTCCACTCATATACACCTTCATTTGGCAAACATTATTTTAGAGGTTATAACTTTTCAAGAATCAAATTAGTTGTTCAAAAACCTTAGCCAAACATGCCTTAAAGAGCACTTATTTGGTATTTTATTCCTACATCAAAAGATTTGCTATTTATTTTGTCTTTTCCCCCTTTCATTTTCGGAGCCCTAAATTCCCTTTCTTTTAACTTTCGAATCCCCAGCTAGCTAGTGAACTAGTTGATCGCTTGAGAGTTTCCAATTCATGGGTAAGTTGTACTAGTTCACACACTTGCATTATTATTGTATCTCATTCTTTTATTATCATTATAATATATTGTTGTTTACGTTTTAGTTAATGAGATTCTGTTGGAACTATCCTCTTTATCTCATATAACGTTTGGGTCATTTTGTCAGTTTAGTCTAAAGGTTTCACTTTTAACATCTGGATCCAAAAAAGGTTTCATCATTGCCATTTTGGTTCAACTGACTTAACTCCATCCATGGACCTCTGTTAAGTCAAGGGCAACTTGGTCTTTTTTCTTTTATTTTATTTAAAGTTTTTATAAAATCCACCATATTTAAAAAAATAATATATATCTTACCCCTCTCTCTATATCTCTCTCTCTACCTCTACCTTTCTCTCTCTCTACCGTTACTACTAGCTACCGCCCCCACCAGTCACCATGAACTCTTTCACCCCTTCACTCCTGGTAAGTCCTTCAATCTTTCTTCTTTTTAATTCCCCCAATTCTATATGATTTTTCACTCAATTCTCTACAAACCAACTTCAATTCTAGCCTGATTTTAGGTTTGTTGATTCTGTAACGAGTTAAAGTTCATAACTTTATCGTTAATTTGGGGGTTATTTGGATTCTTGATATGTATTGAACAGTTATTGGGTAAAATGATCACTAGTTTAACTAAAATTTCATCTTAATTCGTTCGAATTTCTGCACCCAATTAACAGATTTGCATTAAAGACTCAAATTCACGACCTTAGATTTGGCCTTAAGAAATCCCAGTTCAGATTACGTCATAAAGATTGTGTTAAAGCTAGTAGTAGTGCTCTTTTGGAGTTTGTGCCTGAAATCAAGAAAGAAAATCTTGATTTTGAGCTTCCTATGTATGATCCCTAAAGGGGTTTTGTGGTGGATCTTGTGGTGGCTGGTGGTGGTCCTTCGGGTTTAGCCGTGGCTCAACAGGTGTCCGAGGCTGGGTTAACTGTGTGCTCGATTGACCCATCACTGAAACTCATTTGGCCTAACAATTATGGTGTTTGGGTTGATGAGTTTGAAGCTATGGATTTGTTGGATTGTTTAGATACCACTTGGTCACGTGTTGCTGTTTATATTGATGAAAAGTCAATTTTATATGAGAGAGAAAGAGAGAGAGAGAGAGAGAGATGTTGGGGTGGGGTGGAGTAGGGCAGGATTATTTATATATTTATGAAATGACTAAAATGTCTTTGACAGACTTAGCATATATGGATGGAGTTAAGTCAGTTGGAATAAAATGGCAACGATAAAACCTTTTTGGATCAAGATGTTAAAAATAAACCTTTGAACTAAACCGTAAAAATGGTTCAAAGCACATGGAGTAATATGGCATTAACTCTTATCCTATATAATAAAGCAAAACCTTTGAGTAGGCCACGTGTCCTTGTATCCAAGCCCCCACCCTAATTAGTCCTAGGTGTCAATTCCTCACCATTTTGATTTAAAAAAAAAAAGAAACTCTAACAAAAACATTCGCATAAAGGCTTGATAGAAAGTCAACAATAAAGACAAAATCTCTGTTTCATCTTCTTCTTACTGCAGGTATCATTTCTCTCTTACTGCAGGTATCAGAGCTTCAATCCTCACACGCGCTCCACCATTCTTCCCCTTTCATCTTCTTCTTCCTTCCTTCCCTCTGTATTCATTCCACTTCGAGCTAGGTTTCAAAAAACCCAAAACAACACTTCTGTATCTCACTTTCTGACTGAAACACATATCACACAGTCACATCTTTGCATAAAAATCCAATTCATATTCAAGAAACACAAATCTCTCACAAGAAACACAGATCCTACTGTTGTGGTTGATTTTTAAACCTAATTTTATGGTGTAGATCAGCTTTCACACGGATTCCTGTTTGAATTTTGGTTCATCTTCTGTATTTTTAACCTGTGATGGAGTATATAAAGCATACCATATCATACTCTCTCTCCGTTGTGCATCTGGTTTTGTTTTCTGGTAAGTTTATTGGTTTTCTATATTTATATAGATTATTGAATTTTCTGTAGTTTATGACGTTAATTAGTGAAGTGCATGTACAGGGTGTTAGCTATTGAAGGAAGGGTTGTTGTTGTTTCAACAAATCAGGTTCGTGAATGTCACCTTTCACCTTAATTTTGCTTGAATTTGAATTTGTATGTTTGTCTCCTTCAAAATTAGGGCAAATTTGTTGTTTCAACTCACTGTTTTATAGATTCTTCTTATCTAATAACATTAGATCTCATACGTGTTGTAAGGTACAATTAGATATGTACATGTTGTTAATTGCATAATTTGGCGTTTTTATTCAATTATTGATCTGTTTTGGGTGAAAATGAGAAGTAGGTAGACTTTTGGTGTTTGATTGAGATTGTTTACTCTTCGATGTGTTGTTTATATGATATGTTTTCATTAGGTTATGATGTATGAAGATTTGTGTAATTATGTTCATTTATATGATGCGTTTATAGTTGATAATATGATTATAAGTTCATGTTTTAGAGTTTTAACAACTATATATATTAGCATCCACACCAGTTATAAACACTAAAAGTTTACAAATACATACTTGATTGTTTGCTTAAGCATCTATACGTTATTGCACAAACACAAATTGTAGTTAACTTAGTGTCAGTATCATTTTAGTATAATTGGATTTGCTTAAGAACAAATGAGAAATTGTAATAAACAATGACGAGTAAGGAGGTGTATAAAATTTTTATCTTGCCTTATATAAGCTTCATTTAACTATTTACGGGTCAAATAATCAGCATGAAGCAACAAAACAGACTCTTTTTATCTTATCATTTTGGTTGCATATTTGTTTGGATTTGGGTGAAGGGAAACTAGGCAGATCTAACGATGGTGATGCGATTATAGACATACCCGATGATCTTTTAATCATGGATTCCGCTGATCCTATTTCAAGTCTTATAGATTTTGTTTATCCGTCTTTTCTTGAAAATTACCAAAATTCCGGCTTTTACCAAGAAAGAGCCATTCTTGCACCGACGAATGAAGTTATTGATGAAATTAATTCTCAGTTGTTTTTGATGTTCCCAGGAGATTCTAAGGAATACCTCAGTTCGGATAGTATTTGTGAGACAGAAAATCTACAGGATGGTTTTGATCAAAGTTTATACCGCCTGCAAAGCGTGCATATACTGGACCACACCCACTCTGCCCTACTTGCACCTATCATCACCCAACTACTATTCAATGCCGCTTCTGTGCTCATTGCAACGTCTACGGCCACTTTACTGCCAACTGCCGTATTCGTCAAGCTCCTGCCAATCAAGCTCTACTCGCTGCCCCACAGGGTCAACAAGCTCCTCCGGCACCCGCAGTCAAAGCCAGAGCATGCTTCACGTGTGGCGACCCGAATCATTTCGCCAACATGTGCCCGAACAGGGTGGTGAAACAAGAACCCCAGCAGCAACAACAGCAACAACAGCAACAGCAGCAGCAGCAGCAACAGGCCGCACGAGCCAGAAATTTCAATCTCAACGTGCGTCAAGCCCTGGCCGACAACAACGTGGTCAATGGTACGTTCCTTGTGAATGGTATTTATGCTTCATGTTTGTTTGATACTGGAGCCGATAATTGCTTTGTATCGCTCGAATTTGAGAAACTCCTTAGTCGTAAACGCTCTCGACTCTCCTCTGCATTCGATGTTGAAGTCGCTACCGGAAGAACCGTCGCTGTAAACTCTGTTATTCGTGATTGCACTCTCGAGCTCAACAATCACATCTTCTCAATCGATCTCATTCCAATGCAACTAGGAAGCTTCGATGTCATAGTAGGCATGGACTTTCTACGCGAAAACCATGCCGAAGTTGTGTGCTTCGATAAAATGATTCGTTTCTCACTCGCAACCGGTGATTCATTGTGTGTTTATGGTGATACTACTTCGAAGGGTCTCAAGCTTATGTCATGCCTACAAGCTAGCAAGTATCTCCGTAAGGAATACAGGGCTTTCTTGGTCCATGTCGTAGCAGCGGAGGAGGAAAAGAAAGAGAAGAAGAAAGTAAAAGACGTTCCAGTGGTTCGAGAATTTCCTCAAGTTTTTCCAGAGGATCTTCCCGGACTACCTCCGAAGCGTGATATTGATTTTCGCATTGACCTCATTCCTGGAGCTAATCCTATCGCCAGAGCTCCTTATCGACTCGCGTCGTCCGAAATGCGCGAACTCTCAACCCAACTCCAGGAATTACTTGAAAAAGGCTTTATTCGCCCGAGCACCTCTCCTTGGGGCGCACCAGTCCTTTTCGTCAAAAAGAAGGACGGGTCGTTCCGGATGTGCATCGACTACCGGGAATTGAATAAGTTGACTATCAAGAACCGCTATCCTCTGCCACGAATTGACGATTTGTTTGATCAGCTACAAGGCGCTACGTGTTTCTCGGAGATCGATCAGTGTTCAGGATACCATCAGCTGCGTATACAAGAGGAGGATATACCCAAAACCGCGTTTCGCACTCGTTACGGCCATTACGAATTCGTTGTCATGCCTTTTGGCCTAACCAATGCCCCAGCAGTTTTCATGGATCTGATGAATCGAGTGTGTAAACCCTATCTCGACCGTTTCGTCATCGTGTTCATCGACGATGTCTTGGTCTATTCCAAAACGAGAGCCGAACACGCGCACCATCTACGTTTGGTTCTCGAGTTACTCCAGGGGAACCAGCTCTACGCCAAATTCTCCAAGTGCGAGTTTTGGTTGGGGGAAGTTCAGTTTCTGGGTCACATCGTTAATAGTCAGGGTATTCACGTCGATCCTGCGAAGATTGAAGCTGTTAAGAGCTGGGTTACGCCTAAGAACCCGACTGAAGTCCGCTCATTTCTCGGGCTAGCGGGCTATTATCGACGATTCATCGAAGGATTCTCGAAGATTGCTGTACCATTCACTTCTCTCACTCATAAGGACCAGCCTTTTGTCTGGGGAACCAAACAAGAGTCTGCCTTTCGAACCCTCAAGTACATGCTTTGCAATGCTCCTGTTCTCACACTACCCGACGGAAACGATAATTTCATTGTCTACTGTGATGCTTCTAACCTTGGTCTCGGTTGTGTCTTAATGCAACGAGACAAGTTTATAGCTTACGCATCTCGTCAGCTCAAAATCCACGAGAAGAACTATACAACCCACGATCTCGAGCTAGGCGCAGTTGTTTTTGCATTAAAGATTTGGCGACACTACCTGTATGGTACCAAGTGTACGATCTTCACCGATCATAAGAGCCTACAGCACATCTTTAATCAGAGGGAACTGAATATGCGTCAACGCCGATGGGTAGAACTTCTCAACGACTACGACTGTGAGATTCGTTATCACCCAGGCAAAGCAAATGTTGTTGCCGACGCACTTAGCAGACGGAACTATCTGCTTAGCACTCGAAATGTACAAGCCCAGTACAATCTCGAAGCTCTTATTCGCGACGCCCAACATGCATGTTTCAACGAACGCACCTTGAAGAAAGAAAGAATCTACCACGATGGAGCCCAGCTTGTGAGCAAATCGAATGGGATATTCCACTTCTTAGACCGAATTTGGATTCCCAAGCGAACCAACCTACGACAGATTATCATGGATGAAGCCCACAAATCACGATACTCTATTCATCCTGGTGCCGACAAAATGTACCATGACCTTCGATATATGTACTGGTGGCCGGGAATGAAACGAGATATCGCTCTCTATGTCGGAAAATGCCTAACCTGCGCTAGGATCAAGGCTGAACACCAAAGACCCTCTGGCTTACTCGAACAACCTCCAATTCCCATGTGGAAGTGGGAGAGCATAGCTATGGATTTCGTAACCAAGCTTCCAACCACGTCATCAGGTCACGACAGCATTTGGGTTGTTATTGACCGTCTGACTAAATCAGCTCACTTTCTGCCGATACGAGAGGACTACAAGGTAGAACGATTAGCCCGAATCTACACCGACGAGATCATTTGTCGACATGGGACGCCTCGTGACATCATCTCTGATCGTGATGCTCGGTTCACTTCACGATTGTGGGAAACATTTCAAACGGCACTCGGTACAACGCTTAATCTAAGTACTGTGTTCCACCCACAAACCGACGGTCAGACTGAAAGAACGATCTGTACACTTGAAGACATGCTCCGTTCGTGTGTTCTAGACTTCGGTGGTAAGTGGGATAGACACCTTCGGTTGGTCGAATTCTCGTACAACAACAGTTACCAGGCTAGCATCCAGATGGCACCTTTCGAGGCCTTATACGGAAGAAGATGTCGATCGCCTATTGTGTGGCACGAGATCGGTCACTCGCAACTAACCGGTCCGGAGCTGCTACAAGAAACGACAGACAAAATTTTCTAAATCCGAGACAATCTAGCGAAAGCTCGGGATAGACAGAAACTTCTCGCCGATAAAAAGCGCAAGCACCGTGAGTATGACGTTGGTGACTACGTACTCCTAAAGGTATCACCTTGGAAGGGTGTAGTCCGATTCGGCAAAAAGGGGAAGCTCGCGCCTCGATATGTGGGACCTTTTAAGATTCTGGAAAGGATCGGAAAAGTCGCCTACAGACTCGAATTACCGGAGGAACTTAGCAATGTCCATCCGACTTTCCACGTGTCAAACCTCCGAAAGTGCATCTACGACCCTGACTTACATGTCCCTCTAGACGATCTACAGGTGAACGAAACATTACACTTCGTGGAAAAGCCTGTCGAAATCATGGATCGCAAAACCGAAGAACTCAGGCGCTCACGCATTCCTATTGTGAAAGTCCGGTGGGAAGGCAAGCGAGGCGCGGAGTTCACTTGGGAACTCGAAAGCGACATGAAGGCCAAGTACCCGCAGTTGTTTAATTAGAGAGATAATCTTAGAGAGAGAAAGTCTAGAAAGAGAAAGTCTCTCACGTGATTTCCGGAGCTTGTAAGCGTCAGATCATCAATAGAATCACGTTAAAAAAAATTGGACATTCTTGTGTATCGACCTCGCTCGTGCACGGATTCCGCACGTCGTACGAGTCGGATCGCAATCGAAGCGAATTCAAACCGAAACCTACAACAATCAAGGTTTTGAAAGAAAAAGAAAAAGGTTTTGAAAATGAAAAAAAAAATTGATTGACAAAGGATTTCTTTCAAACGGCTTCGAATTGAAATCTAAAACCTTATAGGCTTTTAAATCAGGTACTTTCGCTTATCATATCCAAAGAAAAATCAGCCAATTTTAACCGTAAAATCCTGGTTAATTTGACAATTTTCAATGGTCCAAACAAAGAACTCTCACACGTGATTCACGAGCTAGTTACAGCTTTCAGCTTAATTTCGGGACGAAATTCCCTAAACAAGGGGAGGCTGTAACACCCCGTGTTTTCACGAGTGAAAGTCAAAGTCAAGGTCAGAGTCAACGACCGATTTCGCGCGACGTGACTCGTAGAATTGTTTGTATGATATTTAGATTATGTGGAGTAAATGTCGTTCATTACAATAATCAAGTCATACTAACCGCATTTCAATCGACTTACGGCTGTGAACGATAGGAAGTAACAATGCGATAAAGTTAATCAAGCTATGCTAATCAAATCGACCTCAAATTGTAACTCGAGCTATGTATTTTACCTGTCTTTATACGTGTGTGTGTGCCTTACGTGTTACCTGTGCATGTTTATTTTATGTTCTGTTGTGCTAATCAAGCGAACTCAATCGAACTCGAAGTCTAACTCGAATATAAACGAACCCGAACCCGAATCCCGAGTCGAACCATATAAGAAGTAGTTGGGACTGAAAGTAATTTGACTAGGAAACCCTATCGAATCGCTCGCTTATCGAAACCAAATCAACATCGCACCGAACTCGCCAAAGGAGGTGGCATCCGCACGGATGGCCAATCCGCACGGATTGCCAATCCGCACGGATTGCCAATCCGCACGGATGACCAGTCCGCGCGGATAGCCTACCCGGGTGCGTGCCATGCGCACGGCTCACCCTTTCCCTTTTTGGCATCCTATAAATACACGGGTCACTCTCCACTTTTTCCACTTTTGGCAAGTGACGTCCGAACCACACGCATTCTTCACCTTTTCTCAGATTTCTCTCAATCCAGGTAAGATCTTGCACTAATTCTTGTACATCTTTGATCACTACACAATTCTACACATTCCTATCTTTCGAAACTTCGATTTTAACTATGAAATCATCCGGATTTGAGGTATTCACGGGTGACGTCACCATGAAGTTCATAAGAACTTCAAGCTTGACCTCATTCCACCAAGAATATCTCAGATCTAAATGATTTCTACAAGTTTTTACAATAACTCCACCTAGATCTAAACTTTTCGAAGGATAAAAGAGTTGAAAGAAATAAACCTAAGTTCTCTCCTTCTTTTACCCTTAAAACCGGTACGAATCCGATCAGTACCAGTGTTCTACTCGTCAATAGTGATGCACTAGTTCTAGATCTGGAATGCTACCCATAGACAACTAATTTCGGGGTTAACCGGGATGACCATTCTGAGTCGCCGACAGGTCGAGTTAGGGTGGTTCCTGACCGGTCTAGTCACGCGGGTGAGAATGCAACTCCAAGTGGTTGCCACGTAGTCAGAACGTCTCGATAAACGACAACAGAAACCAAGTGTAGACGAACGGAACAACCAGACCAGTTGTCCGCACGAACAAGCTGTCCGCATGGACTAGCTGTCCGCACGGACGAGCCGTACGCACGTACAGGTCATACGCACATACAGGTCATACGCACGGGTTGTCACCCGCACGGACTGCCCTTGGGACCCACTTTCCAAACGAGGTTTGAGTATCGACGAACGAACAATCCGGACGGACGACCTCTGAATGGATTACTCTTCGGATCATGAGATACTAAGGCCTTAAAATGTAAATCAAACAATCTTCATCCGCAAGGCCAAGCCGTACGCACGGACAGGCTATCCGGACGGATTGACTCTGCCCGCGCGCACAGGCTGCCCGCACGGACTACCATACGCACGGACTGCCGTCCGCGCGACCGGCTTGAAAGATAGAAACACTTTGGTGTTTTCTAAATGCTACAACGAAAACTCCAAAGCACAAGCCATCATACACAAACACATCTTAGGAAGAAACAATCCACTTGAACATTGATCCACACAAGCAATCTAACCATACGGATAAGTCGTCCGCACGTACAACTAGTCCGCACGGATTACCACCCGCACGGACAGTCGTACGCACGGATAACCTATCCGGATGGAACACCATCCGCACGCATCACCATCCGCACGCATCACCATCCGCACGGACAGGTCATGCGCACGGATGACTTCTACTCACGGATAACTGATCCGCACGATCAGTCATCCTACCCACTCTCACTTGTACTGTTTTACGCGTCACTTATCGTTACGTTATCGAATCTATTCAGGCTAACCGTACTCGCTGTAAAAGCGTTCCCTTCAATCCATATCGCTGTGAGTATACTTGAACCCTTTTTGCTTTTAGCACTTTTGGGTGTTACATACGTTACAACTATTCAAACTACAACTATCACACTACCCAAGCTATTTTAACGCTTAACCATTAATGCATGTTATACGTGGCTTATGAATGCTTGTTTGTTATGTTTACACATGGAATGCTGTCTACCTGCCTTAGCAACGATAGTACTATAGTTTGGACTCAGCACCCGTTCACACGGGGGTTGTTAAGGATCTTTTACTTGCATGGATTACAGTGGTAATCGTGTATTGCTAACTGCCTCGGGCAGTCAACCCGCAGTCATTGGTATCGATGGATCTATGTCGATAACTAACGTGCTTCATTTCACTATGTGTACGTGCTGGTTATGCGTAAACGAATTCGAACTCTATATGCTATTATCAAACTTGTATGCTCACCTTTACATTTTATGTATTGACATTATTTTAACGTATGTGACAGGTGCTTAGGACGCATATGTGGTAGGAATTGGAAGCTAGAATAAAGCTTTAGAGCCCAACAAATAGTTGTCTGTAGATAACTTATTAGGGGTCTCTAGAAGCAGATAAACAATTGCTACTTATTTAAATCTGAGTTGTCGGGACAGAATATTTGTTTTGATGTTGTCTGTAATAACTTGTTTGACTATTTATGTTACGGTATGGGACGTAATGTTTAATTAAATGGTAATGATAGTTGTTATGGAAACTTCTGGACAATCTGTTTTGCTCAGTGCCGCGCCCCGATGATTCCGCCATCGGTTGGGGTGTGACATTCCAAATCACAAATTAGTACTAAAGGTCGGTGTTCCCATTATGCTCCTCCGAAATATTGATCAAAAAAATGGGTTGTGCAACGGAACTCGCTTAAAGGTAAAATCACTTGGAAATCGCGTTATTGAAGCAGAAGTGATATCTGGAAGCAACATTGGTGCTCGAATTTTTATTCCTAGAATTGGTATAATACCGTCGGATAAGAAGGTTCCTTTTAGATTCCAAAGAAGACAGTTTCCTGTTGCTTTATGCTTCGCTATGACAATTAATAAAAGTCAAGGGCAGTCATTATCCAGAGTTGGTTTGTTTTTGAAAAATCCAGTATTTTCTCATGGTCAACTTTACGTGGCTTTGTCGAGAGTCAAGAGCAGAGACGGACTCAAATTATCAATTCTTGATAATGATGGTAACCTTACTAATAGGACATCTAATGTTGTATACAAAGAAGTTTTTACTTACTTGTAATTTGTATTGGTATTTCTATATGTATTTTGTGTAGTTTGCACCGAGCCGCATTTTCAGGCTAATTGTTTAGATTTTAGAGTTAATTAATGCATAAAATACTTATGTCATTATACCATTTATGTACCCGACAACACTGTTAAATAAGATATTTTTTCTGTGAGGTAAATGCCCTAATTTATTCAATTGATGTTTTTCTGTCTCGGTAAGGTCTGTCAAATATGTGTCTTACTATGTGAAGTTATTATTTTATAGATATAGATTTTTTTAACACAACCCATAACCCGTGAAACTCACGGGTATATAACCTAGTTTATTTTATACTACAAAAGATTTGCTATTATTCTCTCTTTTTTCCCCTTTTATCTTCGGAGCCCTAAATTCCCGTTCTTTGAAGTTTCCAATCCCCAGCTAGCTAATGAACTAGTTGATCGCTTGAGAGTTTCCAATTCATGGGTAAGTTGTACTAGTTCACACACTTGCATTATTGTTTGTATCTCATTCTTTTATTATCATTATAATATATTGTTGTTTACGTTTTAGTGAGATTCTGTTCAAACTATCCTCTATTGTGTGATTTCATAGTGTTCTCTAAACAGGCTTTGTTCTAGATTCTAGTTAAATTCATAAACTCTATTTACTTTTAAAGTCATGGTTTTGTTGAATGTAATGACAGATAATCATCATACGAGGAGGAGGAGGTTTGTAGCTGACGATGACGACATAATCACTGACTTTCCAGAGGATTTAATAAACCCGATTTTAGAGCGGCTCCCAGTCAAAGATGCTGTAAGAACAAGTGTTTTATCTAAAAAGTGGAGGTATAGATGGACCACTATGAGGAAACTGAATTTCCTTTACCGATTCTCTGGTCAGTTTTTAAAAATTGGAGCTTATCAGCATAATGGGTTTACAAGGGTTATAAGCCAGATTATGATCCATCACCAGGGTCCCATTTCGACCTTTCTTCTCCATATACCAAAAGAGATACTTCTTTATAGCTTCCAAGAAGTTGATCAATGGATGTTAAACCTGTCAAGAAATAATGTCAGGGTGCTCGACTTTCGGAATTCAAATCAGATTTATCAGATTCCATCCTCCGTATTCTCTTGTCTAGAATTGAGAGTGTTGGTATTATGTGGCTGTATTTTCAATCCACCACTTGAGTATAAGGGATTTCCCAATCTTAAACAGATTTATCTCTTATATGTTAATTTTGGGGGTAATTCAGGTGGAACTGTGATCAACTTACCACAACTCAATAAATTGTCACTGCAAAGTTGTGGCAATGTTACCAACTTCAACATCAAGGCTAAACAATTGCAGAATTTGTGTGTCACCGGTTGCCCTGATGCCAACACCATGGTGCTCCAATTGTTGCATAGTGAACACCTTAATGCAGTTTATATATGTTGATGTGTGCTAAACAGACTATTAAAAACAAACTAAATTAGACTCTCTATTCTAGACACTATAAAGCTTTAATTCTAGACTCGACCTAAAACCACACAATCGGCAAGTGTACCGATCAATGTAGTATAACCTAGGAAGTCCGGATATCGAACCACGAGACTCTATAAATTACGTAAACTAGACTCTGACTAGACACTGACAGACACGACTAAAACTTATTTAATTGTTTTGAGGGGGGGGGGGGAGTTAGGAAATCTATATTAGACTACTAAATTAAACTAAAACTAGACTAAAAACGAATGAAGACTATGGACTTTACTTATATGAGAACGGGACCACCTAGACAAGAATCCTGGATTGTTTTTAAGAGATTACCGAATAAGTTAAGTGCACGAGTTATGGAACTGGGATCTTAAAATACTAAACCTATTAAGAACCAACGAGGCCCCTCGACCCTTCTCAAGGAGAAACCTGTGGCACTACCTAGGCCGTTAATTCTACCGGTTATTAGACGTCTTCCCAGTTGTCTAATTATTGTGTAAGTACCCTAATGTTGACCTATTCTTTCCAAATCCTAGATCTAGGGTAGTTTGAAGTAATTAATTTGACTTGGTAGACTAATAAGACCGACAGGTAAACCAAGACATAACCTTTCCCAAGGCCTATCTAAAGCAATTCGCCGGGTAAGACCTACCAATAGCCCCTCACTTCCCAGGTATTAGGACTAGTAGAACACTAAGACTTAGCAAATTATTACCACTTACTTCTAGAGGTTATCGGCCGATTCTCCCTAAAGAGTGAAGGTTTTCTAACGTGATATAGACACTCACCGAAACCCTAAACCCTAATATGACTCTATGTTGTGATATAGACCGTCACTAAGAATCATACGAAGCAAATAATAACAATAAACCAATTCAAAGTACGCATACACATCAAACCATTAAATCAAACCGCTTACTAAACACAATCACCCATAACAATCATGCAAATAACAAAACCGGTAAAAACTTTGTATTAATCCATTCATCAAGTCTAGGTGGTTTATGAAATTTAGCCAAGCATACTAATAAGTGAAAACAATCCAAAGAAGTTCAACAAAGAATTCATGATAACAAGTTTCGTGATGAAAAATCAAGAATAAAGAACTAGAAAACCCGATTAGATCTTCAAGTCTTCTTCCCCGAACTCGTATCGATGATTCCTATTCCTTAAGATCTCAAAAAGTTCTCCAAGAATGCTCAACAATTGCCCAAGAAGTCCCCAAAATCGAAATTAGGGTTTCTTCCAAGCTTAAGATGTATTTATATCACTTTTTCCTAACACCCCTTTATTAAATTCGAATAAATCTGCCAGCAACAGCCTTCTGGCGGGGCGCCACCCACTTAGGAATGGGTGGCGGGGTGCCACCTTGTTTTTTTTTCTCATGTACTACATTCAGTCTCTCGCCGGGTGCTAGAAAACTTCCCACGGGGTGCCAGAGAGTGATTTTTCAGCCTTTTAACTCTATTTCAACTCCCCGACCTTTCTAACATGCTCCAAGACTTGACACTTCGATGTTTTGACTTGTTTCACTCGGTTTCCCGCATATTTAAGCATCAAGGCCTGCAAAACACGATTTTATCAATAGTATGCATATTCTAACGAAAAACCAAACTAAATATAACGAAAACTATACAAACTGTACACGAATAAAAGATGTATTTTGCAATACATCATATGTCGTCTGTCAAATTCCGTAAAAGATTTTATTCAAGTTAAAAGATTCAGTTTTACTATTGATGGTTATTTTCTCAAGGTATGATACAAACTTTTATATTAGAATGCTTAACCTTTGTTTTTTGTCAGTCACAAACTAACATTTGCACAAAAGATTTCTAGTTTGTTAGTCTGGTACAGTCCTCACGTTATTTCAGTAACTTAAAATCTCACTTTCATCGCACAGATTTTGGCTGCAGAAAAGTTTCCAAACTCGCTTCCACATGTGGTACAATGCTTACAGGAACTGGAGTTTACAAGTTTTAGTTTCGGGGATTTGAATCAACTTCAAGCTGCTCTATGTATGCTTATGAAGTCACCTAATTTGAAAGGACTTCGTGTGACACATATGCTGATGGTAAAGAGGGCTAATGTTTGATAAAATTTTATTGGCTTATATAGTAAACAATTAGATGGTAGGACAAAATTTCACTTTCGTATTGTATTTGTAGGGACAAGAGGCTGATTTGCAATTAACATCTAACTACTTAGAATCCCCTGACTGTCTGGATCAGACATTGCTCATGTTGCAAACTGTAGAAATGACATCTTTAGAAGGGTCAAGACCAGAGCTCCTCTTTGTAAAGCTTCTGCTCGTTTGTTCTCAACATCTTGAAAATATGATAATCCAACCAAAATCAACTATTGATGCTGAGAAAAGGCACAGCATTGCAAAGGATGTTTTGATGTTCCCACGAGCCTCACCAAAAGCAAAAGTGGTCTTCTTGGATCCGGAGCCATAATTCTATAAGAATGTTTTAAGTGCATTGATATCCGGTAGCTATCTCGTAGTTTATATCTTGTCTTTTATTTAACCTTTTTGGTATGCAGTTGAAAGGACAATGTATGTAAAGAACGCGTAGCTCTATATATCTAGTTAAGACTAGTGGACTTGGACTTCGGTCTTTTCATAGTCATATCTCCCCCGGCCTTTGCTGAGTGTATTCTCAACTCCAATTAACTGCCCATAGCTAGTTCTTTTTATAGTGAATTTCATAATCAAATCCTGTGAATTTGGGAAGTTATTTCTGCTGGAAAAGGGTAAAGATGTTTCAAACTCTTCATGATATCAGACAAGTATCGTTGCTAATTTCTGACTGCATAGATAATAACTAGAAGTTTCCCACATAAGTAGGCAGTTTTAAATGCCTGGCAGTAGTATATTGTGCTTTATATATACAGGTTGTAAAAGTTGAAGTAAAGCTTGCTAGAGCTAGCAAGTCCAGTCCGCTGATGAGTCAAAACGGGTTTTGGTCAAACTAGGTTCAGGTCAAAACATATCGCTTTAAAAAAGTATCATTTTCGCTCATGTCAAAACAAGTTCCGACCAAAATGGACTCGGGTTGAAGCGAGTCGTTTTAAGAAAAAAAATATCTAAATGAGTTTACCCAACATTGTCTTTTTATGGTGGCTAGTGATGTTTGCGACCGGAGGCAACGAGCGCGACCGAGGTGGAGGCGGTGGAGCTTGTAGGGGTGGTGGAGGTTAGCGGCGGTGGTAGTGAACCGCCTGGCGGTGGGCATGACGGTTGTAGGTCAACAAGGGTGGTGATAACTATATGAACAATTGAACATAAATCCTTCTTTTAAAAGTTTGGGTCAATACGCACCAAGTCACTCTTCAATCCAAGAAAAATATGACACATTAGTTGCTTAACAGCACATCAGGACAAGCTAACGAGCTAAAAACTACGCCTTTAAACTAGATATATAATTTCTTTGAAATATATGAGTATCTAATCTAACTTATAATAAAAGACTCCTATTAATGTCACATGTCATTCTCTCATTAAAACCTTAAAAAATTTAAGTTATAATTTGTTTTAATATTTTTTTATCCTTATCTCTCATTAAACTTTAAAAGATTAAGTTATAACTAGGTTTTTTCACAATCACCGCATTGCGGCGAACTTATTTTGTTATTTAGTTTGTGTTTACATGTGTTTTGAAATCACTACGAGGGCGTTGCGCACGAAACCGCTGACAAGAATAAAAAGAAGATATAGAAAAAAACACTAAAAGATAACCGAAAGAAAATCAACCAAAAAATTTTTATGGTAATGATTTTGTTCGTATGAAACCCGTGGCCAGAGATAAGCAAATGGTACTGGGTACCGGTATTGAATTTCCCAAACCGAAAGATCTTAAGTACAAATTCGGTACCGACTTTTGGCGCCTACCGGTTTTTACCTTCATATACCGGTACCGTAATCGGTATTTTCGGTATCGATATCGGTTGGCACCGAGCTCATCCCTACCCCTGCTGAAAAAAAGAAATCATTAAAAGTTGAAGAAAATCAACAAAAAAAGTTGCACGATACCGTTGTTGTTCGTACGGTATCCATGATCAGAGTTGAGCAAATGGTACCGGGTAGAAGTACCGAATTTCCCGATCCCCATGATCTGTGCACCATTTCGATGTAAGTTTTACATCAATGGGCTAGTATCATCGTTCTGGTCAAAAGCCCTAAAAATCTGTTTGCAATTTGGAAAAAAAGCTTAACCTCGTTAAGTTTTTTTAACGGGGGACCATTGTAGGAAAAATAGGTAAAAGGTGGGACTAGTGGAGAGAATATTCTGAGGTGGGATTATTAATGGCCAATAGGGTCTAGGTGGGATTATTACAGGTCAATTCCCCTTTTTTATTTAATGTATTTTTTTATTTAATTTGATGTATTTTTTTATTTAATTTTATTTCATTGTCTTTTTTAAATTAATATAAAATACAAATTTGTTTTTTATATTTAATTCATTTATTTAACAAAGAAAATATAAAAAAAGAATATAATAATGCCACGTGTTAACTCATGCCCACAACCCAAACCCCTTCACTCCCATCTCTTTTGGGGCTTGAGTTGTGGAGCCCACACATGCCACGTGTTAACTCATGCCCCCAACCCAAGCTCACTGTAACGCTTCGCATTTATGTACTTTCCCAATTTAGAAAGTATTGTTTTAATTCTATTTTTGAAAACTTGTACCCGTGTTGTATTGTATTCTATTTCTGTTCAATTTGTAATCCGAGAATATGAATCATAATGAAAATTCAAGTATTTTATTCTCGATTATGTTATACATTTTAGACATGTTTGCATGATAATACTCAAAAATCAATGTTTTAAACATCATTATACATGTTTCATATTGGTATAATACACATTTATGCTCATTACACGTAAAACTGCCCAAAACACACGAATTAACCGAACTTGGACTTTCGAGAGGAAGGGAAAGGACCTCTCGCACGAAAGGACCCTCCTTTTGTGCGAAATGGCCTGTTGCCCCAAACTCTCCTCTCACCCGAAAGCTCCCTCTCGTCCCAAACTCACCTTAAACCTATAAATAAGCACGCTACTCCACTTATTTCCCCCTCCCAGTGGCCCAGACTACTTCCAAACGCTCTGAAGCTCTCTTTGCGATCAGAACCATTTCAGTAATGATTTTCTTTCATCTCTTTCAT
Organism: Helianthus tuberosus; assembly: GCA_030545235.1. Classification (NCBI taxonomy): domain Eukaryota; kingdom Viridiplantae; phylum Streptophyta; class Magnoliopsida; order Asterales; family Asteraceae; genus Helianthus; species Helianthus tuberosus. The sequence goes on from CM060354.1 coordinate 64,508,862, forward strand.
TTCTTTAACATTTTTCTTTCATTTTATTCAATCTCATTAACATTTTTACAAAACCTATTATTTGAATATATCTCATGGATGGTTTTCACGAGTTTGCTTGGGAAATCTGTCGCAACCCCCGATCCCCGATCCCTGATCCCCGGGAACGGGCGGACGCGAGCTCAGAGTTTTGGTGGTATCAGGGTATTTAATCTTGCAGCGGAATATACATCAGGACCGTAGTTAGGAAATGTTTATCAGAATAAAACCACCTTATTTAATATAAATAATCACATGGGTAAAACCCAAGTTTCTTAGTACAATACATTTATAGGGAACATCCTTATTTTATTGAATTTAAAACATCGTTTATTAGGTAACTTTTATAGCCACATTTTCCCAAGCCTTCAGTGCTCTCCAGCTGGCTTTTTTTTTTTTTTTTACTAATTGACTGTCACATTGGGTTACCTGAAACGTGTTTTAAAAACATTTGTCAGTCGGAAATACTGGTGAGTGAATCCCAGTTTAATCAAGTTTAAATAAAAAGTCATAGTGGCCAGTATTGAGAGCGATCACATGGTTTATGTCCACATAATTACTCCATTAGTACTGTCAACCCTGACTTGTGGGTCATATTACCCACTGGCTAACTCATTGTCCAATGGTAACGTATTGTCATCCTCGACTTACTACTCACAGTGTAGTACATTTTGTATACAAAACCCTAACATACCGGCAGTAATTGAAGAACTACAAAGACTCAATCACTGCTAAATTTCATAGTAAAACATTTAGGGTTTGGTAAAACATTACCAAAAAGATTAACAAAAAGAGGATAAACTCACTTTGCGTAAGGGTTTCCTGGGAATAATCTATAATTTATACAAATGTACATTGGTTAGTATCATAACCCTTTGAAATTATTAATGATACCCTCCCCGAGATGACATTCCAACAACTACGTCGGGCAGAACAACGACAGTTGTTACGGAACCCTAAATCAACCGGGCAGCGTAACTATTACGAAACTAGGGTTATAATACTTACAACGGAGCAGAACCTCGCTAATTAGGGGTATAATACCGACTATAATGCCTCTAATTCAGAAAGTGAGATTGAGAATTGAGAATGAGCGACGGAAAACGAAAACTGATGCGTTCTATTTATAGTGCTGATATTCGACTTTCAGGCGGCCCGCGTAAGGTAAGGCAAAGCCTTACGCGGCCCGCGTCAACACTGGTCAACTCTATAGCTTAGCTGATTCGATGTGTAGGTCCGCCACGATGTCGACACGTGTCAGCTCAGGATGTCTCCGCGTTGTGGATCTCTCGCGGCCCGCGTTAACTCAAACGGGGTCTTACGCGGCCCGCTTGAACTTAAGAGGTCAACGAAGTCAGGTTCTAGCATTGATACCGCCCGCGTAAAGGTTTGGGGTGGGTCCACGCGGCCCGCCTCAACTACTATTTTCTTGTTTTTAATTTATTTTAATACTATAACATATTTCGGGCTCGGTTTTCACATACGGGGTGTAATAAAAGACATATGAGGGTCTTTTAAAATATACATAGGTGTCAGAAATATTATGAGAGTGTTGATTTTACCGAGGGTTGTTACAAAAACTGATGTTGAAACCTCACAACATATGAGATTCAAACATTATAAACTTAGATTTAAACTGATGTTGGAACAGGAGGAGGTTTGCAAAGAGAGCAAGGAGGTGAATGTGGGTTGTGGGGCACGATTGATGGGGAGCCGCTCGTGGAAGGAGGGGAATGGAGTGGTGGAATGTTTGTGGACAAGGTGGGTTCATGGAAGGTGGATAAAAAGAGGTTGGCGATGTTCGTGTGGGAAGAATTGTCTTTGTAAGGGAAGAACGGCTCATCAAAGCGAGCACGGCGAGTGACATACATACGAGATGTGGAGGGATCGAAGCATTTGTAACCTTTATATTGAGGGGCATAACCCATGAATATGCACGGGATACTTCGTGGGGAAAGTTTGTGAGGAGCATAGTCTCGTAGGTAGGGATACACGCAACAACCAAAACGCAAAAGTTAGCAAAATTGGGTGTGGTGGAAAAAGCATCTCAAATGGGGATTTTTCATGCAAAACTTTTGTGGGTAATCGGTTGATAATGTAGGTGGCGGAGGTAAAGGCATCAACCCAATGGGTAATGGGAACGCATGCATGAAATAGCACGGCTAAGCCCGTTTCTACGATATGACGATGCTTTCTTTCGGCTCGACCGTTTTGAGGTGTGGTGTAAGGGCAAGAAAGCCAATGGAATGTGCCATTGGTGTCAAAGATTTTGCGGACATGTTGATTTACAAATTCCGAACCCCCATCACTTTGGAATACCTTAACCTTGCGGGAAAATTGTGTTTGAACAAGGCGCAAGAAGGTATCCAAGACCGAATAGAATTCAGTTTTCGCCTTAAGTGGATACAACCACGAAAATCGTGAGTGATCATCAATGAAAACAACATAATATATATGGCCATTGGTACCTAAAACGGGCGAAGGTCCCCATAAATCACAATGCACAAGGTCTAGGGTGTGAGATGCACGTTTTTCATTTAGAGAAAATCATAATTTATGTGCTTTGGCCAATTGACAGGGAGAACAAACATTCGGTTTTGGAAATAACGAAGTAATTGATAAACAACCATTCTTTTTTAAAATAGAAACAATATCAAAACCAACATGTCCAAGGCGATTATGCCACAATTCAAAAGACGCTTTATTAGGAGAAACAGAAGCAACAAAAGCAAAGGACTTGTTCTGAAGCACATAGAGACCGTTTTCACACAGACCGCGGGCGAGTGGTTGGCTTGTTTTCCGGTCCTGAATAATAAAAAAAGGAATAAAAAAATAAGACATTGACAGGATAGTCACGGGTTAATTTGCTAACTGAAAGAAGGTTCCTGGTGATACCCGGAATGACCAAAACATCCTTTAAAGATACATGTTTATTGAGAGAAACATGACCTTTATGTGTAATAGGTAATGAATGACCATTACCAAAAAAGACTTTGGAAGGACCCGAATAAGGAGAGGAAGAGTCAAGATTACCGGTTTCATTGGTCATGTGAAGGTCGGCTCTGGTATCGGTGGTCCAGTCCGGTTCATCAGGGGAAATATGGCAACGAGCATGGAAGGCACGAGCAAGGTCATCATCACCCGAAGCAGAGGCGACGACAAAGGATTTGAGTTTCGGACATTTATTGCCGTAATGTCCATTGGTTCGACATAGTTGACAGTGGGGCGGGCATCTTGGGCGATTGTAAGAGTTGTTGTGGGATTGGTTTTTGTTCGAAACGGATCCAGATTTGGATCGGCCAGGAGGAGCAACAGAAGATTTGGAGTGATTAGCAACAAAGGCAATAGTAGGAGGTGAGGGAGGATGAAGATGTTGGAGAAATTGCTCATGACTTTCAGCCTTGGTTAGGAGATCACGGAACGGTAGAGGATCGCGAGCCGTGCGAATAGTCGTAGACCAGCTTTCGAAGGTGGGTCCAAGACCACAAAGGAACCAATGCGTCTTGTCCATTTCACTGACCGGATGGCCTATAGCCGAGAGTTGGTCATAAATTGATTTGAATTTACGACCGAACTCGGCAACAGTGGAGTATCCTTTGGTTAGTTGACAGAGATTATCTCATAGGAGATGCATCCATTCAGGAGAAGTGTTGTTGTAGGCGGCTTCAAGGGCGGTCCAGATTTGACGCGCAATGGTAAGACCGAGCACCTCAGCAACCGCCTCTTCGATTAAAGAGGCGTGGAGAATAAGAATAGCCTGCTAATTGGAGGAGAGCCAAGCGGCATAGGCCGGATTGTCTTGTTTCTTGGATTCAACAGTGACGGTTTATGACGGAGCGGAGTGTCACACCCCAACCGAAGGCGGAAACCTCGGGGCATGGCACTGAGCGAAACAGATTGTCAAGAGAAATTCCATAACGACTAAATTACCAAATAGTTATTATTATGTCCCATACCATAACCCATAAAGTAATCTAATTATTACAGACATAGATATTCTCCAAACAAAGCATGTTTCGACAACTTAGATTTCAAATAAAAATAAATTATTCGTTTGTTTCTAGACTCTTCCTAACTTGGTTCCATATAGCAAGCATCCTAGCAAAGAGCATCCTAAACACCTGTCACATACGTTAAAATATGGGTCAATACACATAGTGTAAAGGTGAGCATACAAGTTTGATAATAGCATATTAGAGTTCGAAATAGTTTACGCATAACCAGCATGTAACATGTACAAAGTGAAGGCAAGTAGGTTATCGACATGGACATATGCACAGACGTGACTGCGAGTTGTAGAATGCGCAACATATATCCCCACTTGGACACGTGAAGTAAAGCCCTTAACAACCCTTGTCCACGATAGGTGCTGAGTCCAAACTACAGTACTATCGTTGCTAAGGTGTCAGGCAACAATCACTGTGTTAACATAACATACAAGCATTCATCGAATAACATGTATAACATGCGAGAGCGACTAACGTATAAATAGTGTTTGCGTTGTGTGTAGATTGTGTTTTAGAATAAGTAACGTATGTAACACCCAAAAGTGTATAAAGCAAAAAGGGTTCGAGTATACTCACAGATTGTGTTTAACAAGTAAACACGCTCTTGGATTGAAGGGAGCGCTGAGAGAGATTAGCCTGAACAGTTAACGATAGCATAAACGATAAGCGGAGCATAAAACGATGCAAAGTGGTAAGTGTCGGATGGTAATCCGATCGGATGGCAATCCCATCGGATGGCCAGTCGATCGGATGTCAATCCATTCGGATGGTCATCCGCTCAGATGGCCATTCGATTGGATTGACACCTCGTTTGGTGAAGATGTGTTTGTGTATGATGGTTTGTCTTTTGAAGTTTTCGTTGTAGCATTTTGAAAACAGAGAAGTATCTCTACCCTTCAGGTCGATCGATCGAGCGACGGTTCGATCGGGTGACCATCCGCTCGGCGAGGTATTTCTCAGAGAACAAGTTCACAGCAGTGTTGTCACTCGATCGGATGGTCTACCGATCGGGTGGCAATCCATTAGAACTGGTAATGCATTGAACGTGTTGAAAATTTTCTAAGTGTTGAAGTTTCAAACATCACATGGTCAGATGGTCGTTCGATCGGATGGCAGTCCGATCGGACGGCAATCCGTTCGACGTTCAGTACTTTTGAAAGTTGAATAAAAGTTTAAGTATGGACCAAGTGCAAGCCGATCGGACGGCAATCCGTCCCAACAACTTGATCTTCTTGACACTTGATTGTTTTTGAAAGTTTTGCAATCATGATCGAGACGGTGTGATAACGTGCTAAACAACGGAAACCTCGTCAAGACTCAAGTGACTCGTTTGGACGGAATCACCCTAGTCCGATCAGTTAACTGTTCGAGACGGTGGTTCACATTCAACACGAAATCGGTTGTCTCTTGGATAGAATTCAGATCTTGAACCGATACATCACTAAGAAAGAGTAGAAGATCAGAACGAGCTCCGATTCTATCGGTTTTGAGTGCATTGAGTGTAAAAGAGTTGAATGAAAGTTAGAAAACCATCTTTCAATCATTTTCACCATGAATCTGTGTAGATCTATGCGAAAACATTGTTGATTCGTGTGGAAATCCTTCAGATCTAAGTTGTTCTTGGTGGAATGAGGCCAATACTTGAAGTTCCTAAGAACTCCATGATGACATCATCCTAGAACACCTCAAATCCGTTGATTTCATGGTTGAAAGTTAAGATTTAAAAGATAGAAAGGTGAAAGAGTGCGTGTAGATCATAGAAATACAAGATTTAGGTGGAAAACTTACAAGAATCGCGAGAAATCGAAGGAAAGAAGATCTTAATTGTTTGGTGTAGTTGCCCCTGTTTTGGGGGTTTTTGGCGTTGTTTATAAAAGTTACTTTTCAAAAAATAATCAAATTACACTAAATCGGTCTGACTTCAAGAGGAGGAACACTTTAACTTCAATGAATTTGTCAACTAGGCCCAACCCCCACCCTGATTAATTGTATTTTTTGTTTTCAAGATAGTATTAGTGGAAAAAAAATATTTATTAGAAACTTTTTGTAATATCATATGTGGTGTTTTCTTTATGTTGTTAATGTTATAAACCCATTGCGGAGCACGGGTATTAACCCGCTAGTTGTGGAATAAAAATGTTATGTCTGTGTACGGCGTTCGACGGGAACACTAACCCAAGGGTAAGTGAATAACAAAATAAACCAACAGTGTTCGTATGTATCACAAGGAAACGATACATGATTAGTACAAACTACAAAGTATTTTGCATCAAGGGGATTTGATTACCGATGGATTTGGGTGTATACTTCTTTTTTGATAATGTCACCATCTAGGAGCATTTTCTCTCGCCTCTAATTGCATTCACAGTGATTATGTTCTGTTGGGAATTACCAAGCCGAATTGTGGCCTTGCGCGTGAAGGACGGCTGGAGATTAATTAACTTGTTAATCAAGATATCTATACTATATTATAATACATGAGGGAGGGGTATTTTAAGATATCTAAAAAATAAGAACTTTTTCCCCCTTTATTTATAGAAAGACCCCTAAAATGAGGGTAGTTTGGTCTTTTAAACACTATTTATTTTTTAGCCCCTAAACTTATTACACTTAAATCCCTAAGGTTTTAACAAAACTAGGTTTATTACTATGGCCGCGTTGCGGCGAACTTCTTTTGTCATTTAGTCTGTGTTTACATGTGTTTTGAAATCACTACGAGCGCGTTACGCACAGAACCGCTGACAAGAATAAAAAGAAAATGTAGAAAAAAACGGTATAAGATAACCGAAAGAAAATCAACAAAAAAAGTTTTATGGTAATGATGTTGTTCGTATGAAACCCGTGGTCAGAGATGAGCAAATGGTATTGTGTACCGGTACCGAATTTCCTGAACCGAATGGTATTGGCTGGATTAATAAATTTCTTCTGTAAAGTCTAAGGGGGTATTTTAAACTGAAATGAATGTTTGAGGGGTCAATATACAATTTTAAAGTTTACATGGGTTGGAAAAAGTCAATCTAAACTTAAGGGCATTGTCAGTCAAAGGAAGATAAGTGATTCAAAAGTCAAGAATTTCGGCCAAGGAGGGTGTTTCGGGTGGGTGTTTCGGGTGGGTAGTGTTTCGGGTGGGTATTTTAATATTTAAGTATTTAAAAAAAACAATTTTTAAGTGATTCAAAAGTCAACAATTTCGGCCAAGGAGGGTGTTTCGGGTGGGTATTTCGGATGGTGTTTCGGGTGGGTAGGGGTGTTTGGCAAAAATTCCACTTTATTATTCATTAACTTTGTCACGTGTCTATATGTTATATGTGAGTGTGGATGTACTGAACCAATAAAGAAAGTTTACTATTGATTATGATGTGACAAGTACTATTCATTAGCTTTGTTTTTTAATATATAGGATAATTATAGATAATTAGTTACAATTCACCTCTCCAAAACAAACTTATAATTTTTTTACGTATTCTTGACATATCTTATAAACTATACTAATTAAAAAAAAATCTAAAGATAGCAAGACGACCTACACATTTTTGTCGACGTTTCGGGAGTTGTCTTGTTCAATATCGACGCACGGATTAAAAGATACAAGTCGATAATGCTTTAATTTACAAGTAATTAATACATGTGATCTAATGCATCTAATCTACAAAGATGGGCTCCATCTATACAAACAAAAACAAAAAGAATTATAAGTACTGTAATATAAAATGAAGATATTATGTGTCACATTTTATTTTATTAGAACTGCCTAATATCTATACTTAGATATATATTATAAAAACTTAAAACTAACCACAACAAACTTCCTTAACAAAGGGGTGATAAATCTAAAATTAAACCATAATGCACTTCTATGGTAACTATTCAATATCGACGTACGGATTAAAAGGTACAAGTCGATAATGTTTTAATGTACAAGTAATTAATACTTGTGATCTAATGCGCCTAATCTACAAAGATGGGCTCCTTCTATGCAAACAAAAACAAAAAGAATTAAAAATATCGTACCATAAAATAAAGATATTATGTGTCACATTTTATTTTATTAAAACTTCATAATATATATACTTAGATATATCTTATAAAAACTTAAAACTAATCACAACAAACTTCCTAAATAAATGGGTGGCAAATCTAAAATTAAACCATAATGCACTTCTATAGTTACTACTATAAATACATAGCAGGACACCCCCTATATCTATTGCTAAAAAAGTTAAAAAATGGATCAAGTTCTGAATTCAATTGTTGCGAAAAACCAAGCATGCGAGATTGAAAACTCTAAGGTCAGTTGTGTTATATCACAGCAGTGAATAATTGTTTTTTTATTTACTTTATATGAATGTTAACTTATTTGATTTTTTCAGATTCAGTTGCATGATGAAAATGCCAATTTAAACAACCCAGTTGTCGAACAAGTTTCTAAGGTATTGATTTTGCTAGTTTTTACGTATTATTTTTGCGTATATCTTTCATATTAACATGTTCGTTATGTTATTATATGTGTGTTTTATTGTCGGATGATGGTGATACAAGTGTTGATATTATTTCTTATGGTGAAATGTTTAGTCCATACAAGTCTAATCTTTAACGTAAATTTAGTGAAGATGTAATTTTAAGGTTTATTTAATCTTTTTTTAACTTTTGTATTCAATTTTTATCATTTTTAAGGATCGGAAGTTTGAGACTCAAAGAAAGAGATCCAAGAGACTCTCTAAATGGAAATGGAGTGAGGTTATTAATTTAGATGATTCTGGGGACAATGACAAAGAAGAGAAATTAGAAGATACTACCGATTCAAGCACAAACCAGAAAACCCGTATGAAATCTATCAAGTGTTTTTTATGTTTTTTTTTTCATTTTCAGTTGTTATGTTTGATCTAGACGTATGAATAAAGTTTATTTTATATTTGAATTTTATTTTTCGTATTAATATAATGCAATTATTGACCATACTAACAAAGTTCAAAATAAATTTAGTATCCTAAATTTACAAATCAACTAAACTTATATAAGTTAATATCCTAAAGTTGCAATAAATTGATATTGTAGTTAAATATAGTCAAGCTGAAATTATAAAATATTGCAGTTATTCTCGGATATTAATCAAATAATTTGTATTTCTTAACTAAAAAATAATAAAGTAATAAACTTTAACACTATACTAAAAAACTGAACTTACTATGACATAAAGTTAATAAAGATATAAACTCTTAACATCATATTTTTTTATAAAAAACGGTTTTTAAAATTTTATAAAAATATAAATTTTATATATAAAAACGAAATTTAACAATTAAAGTTAAATGTGTAAAACGTACTTACGAGTCAACTACTATTTTTTATTTTTATAAAAACAAACATTTTAAACTTAAAGTTTATTGGATGAGTACCATGTGGATATTAAAAAAAAAGTTATAACTTTAAAGAATAAAATTATAAACTTTATTATTTAACCAACAAAATAAACTTACTTTACAACTATAACACCTTATCTTTTATTTTTTGTCATTTGATTATTATCTTTTATTAAAAAAACGAAACTTTACATGTGTAAAACTGTTTTTTTACTTTATTTACAAACAAAACATTTTGTTTTTATAAAAAAAATAATTCTTTTATAAACATATTTGTAAAAAGTAATATATATATAAAATACTCCAGAAATTTACAATCTTTACCAGATAAATACTAAATTGTGTTGCAAATTTTTAGGAATTATAAGTTCAACTATATTGTTATAGATAATATTAGTAAGTTTCAAAAGAATTCTTTACCAACTTAACTAGATACATAATAGATTTTGTTGCATATTTTTTTATTTTTAGGGATTATAAGTTAAAAGTATACTCATATAGATAAGATTAGTTAGGAACTAAAAATCTGAACTTAGTATGATATAAAGTTAATAAAGATATAAACTCTTTACATCCTATTTTTTTATAAAAACGATTCTTGAAATTTTAAAAAAATATAAATTTTTTATATCTGTAAAAACACAAGAATTAACAATTTAAGTTAAAGGTCTAAAACGTACTTACAAGTCAAATACTATTATTTATTATTTTTATAAAAATAAAAATTTTAAACTTAAAGTTTATTGGATGAGTACTATGCGGATATTTAAAAAAAAATTATGAACTTTAAAGAATAAAATTATACTTTATAATTTAACCAATAAAATAAACATACTTTACAATTATAACAACTTATCTTTTATTTTTTGTCTTTTGATTATTAATTTTTATAAAAAAACAATATTTTTGTCTTTTGATTATTAATTAAAAAAAAAACAAAACTTTACCTATGTGTAACACTTATGACATATATACACCACAATAATGTTATCATAAATATTATACGAATAAGAAAACTACCAGAAACGAGTGCCGCAATGCAAAGTTTAGCCCCCGCCGCATCGCGCGGGCACCCTACTAGTTAATTAAATATATATTAAATAATTAGTGGATTATTATCTAAGGTTCCTATTCGTGTTGGGTTAGGATGTGTATTAGATAATTAATATGTAATTAATTAATATGTTTCATAGTTATAGTCTATGTGATTGTTTAGCTATATATACCTATCAAATTGATAGGGAAAATTGTAATTCAAGGTTTTGAGATAGTTTCCTTGATAATAAAGATTTGTGTGTGTTTAATCGTGAAGAGTCGTATTCTACTTTCTGTTCATTATTTTCGATTAAAAACCAGATCTAGTACCAATTCCTTTTAACTGGTATCAGAGTGGACCAATCAATTGAAATTGGGACCTATTGAAGACTAACCTGCAGTTCAGAAGCGTTTGATTGAGGGTTCGGCGAATCAGAGAAGCCTCAATCGGATCGGAGCAGTGGCGGCGAAAGAAAGGGGTTTCAACAGACCTGCGCATACGGGGTTGTTGACACCAGCGATTATAAATAACTCAAGGTGTTGCTTGTGTTGATCCGATTCCAGCGATAAAGAGGAAATCGTGGTCCGGTTATGGTTGTGACCTAATCGAACGGAGATAAGAAGCGACAACTTTGAAGTTGGTGATTTTGTTTATGTGTGTTGAATGTGGAAACAAAAAAAGGTGAGTTGCATGTGGAATACACACAATTACATTGTTTCTCTTCAATGTTGGTGTTTTTTAAGGGTCTACATATTCACACACCCTCATGCCTATTTATACACCAACCTATGCACTTTGTATATGTCTATACGATGCGTATATGCTTAATGTTGATTCCCACGCTAGGAAAAGTGGTCAAACCTCGTACATTGTCAAATCAGTCACCTATACGATGCATATAGGGCATATACAAGGCTTATATACGTCACGTACAGGGATGTACGCAACGCATGTAAGACTAATTTGACTATGACAGGATGTTGTCTGGCACGTGAATAAATGTATACGACGAGTATAGGTTTATAGGAGACGTATACTTTTGAAATTGAACTAATAGTATCATGCAGACATTTCTTCTTCAGTATGTTCTTCAAAGGAATAATTCTTCAACTCTTCAAACTATCAGCTTCAATTCAATACGGTTGGAAAAATGTCATCATTCTAGGGCAACAACTATTTCTTTAGGTAGTATGCTAACAAGTCATGGGTGCCAGAAACTGATCTGGTAACGTTTACTAACTTAATTTCTCTCCTTGTTGTTTTGAGATTATTAAATGTTTATAATACCATTTTTTAGGAGGATTCTGGCATTCTTGATTCTAATGAGGAGGATGAGGTTGTGTCTGGCGTTCATTTTGATCAAAATAAACCGTTGCTAGATTTCAACGAAACTCTTCATCCCCCTGTTGATGAACCATATTATTCAGCGCAACAAGGGTATCTAGATTACGAATACGGATGTGAATCTTTTTACATGGAACAAGATTATACGGATGGCGAGGATATGGTGGTGAGCCTCCATTCACACAACCGTATTATTATGAGACCCCTTAACCCGGTCAACCTTTTCGAAAGTAACAATATATCACATTCTTTGTACGTGCAACAAGACTATCCGGACAGTGGAGAATACAATGGTGGGCCTCCGAACACACCACTTATAATGATGAAGAATCCACTAAACCAGGCAATCCGTATCAAACTAACAATGTATCACATTCATTTAGTCATGTGAGACATAGTGATATACGTATGTTTCTTAGTTTAAATTGATAATGACGTGAAGTGCAATTAGGTAAATTAACCCAAACCTCACCCACACCATTATCCCCAATCCTCTCACCATAGTAACATTTCACTACCTCATTCACCCAAACCTCTTAATGTCATCCATATGATTACCATTATCGTTTCCGATCACCTGTGATTATCCGAGCATGTTGCAACTAGTAGCGATTGTTGATAATGAGGTAAGACTTTGTTGAGTTTTACTTTATTAACATGAAAAATGTGGTACACTGGTATGAAATGTCGCTGATTTGTAACATTTAACTTGAAATTGTAGCTAGAATAAGGGTTTAAGCAACCACACGCCAACTCACCATCCACATTAGGCTCGTGCTTAGGTTTCTTGGCAACGCAAATGTGGAACTCAGGTTTCAAAGGAGTAGGGAGGGATGATGATCAAATAGATTAGGTTAGACTATAGTGGGTTTTGTATATATCATTGATGCATAACTATAATCTAACTAGAACCATACCTTGGTTTTTTTATTGATCAATTTTCTGGAGTAATTGTTAATGATTAAGTATACCTAATTTTCCCACGAAATGTAACTAACAATTATGTTTGAGTTATATGTAATGGATGATGGTTGACTTTTTTTTTTTACTTCGGTTTAAATGGTAATGATTTTGTTAATTTCCTTGAATGTAACACCTCGTAAATTTATGTCCAATATCATATCAACACGTGTCATGGACTTTAAACATGTAAGGAAGTGATTTAGAGGGACTAAAGTTGACAAACATAGAAAATATGTAAATAAAAGGATTCAAAATGTCAACAACGGATAAATATGCCTTACAATAACCCTACACGATGTTTATACCCTTAAACGAATAAATTATGGATCTTACGAAGCTAATTGTGGAAGAAAGTGAGAGATTGCAAACTACAGGGGTTAAACGGTTCAACATGTTTAAAAGTATACCTCTGAGTGGCCTTTTAGCAAACCCGAAGCTTTGTAACGATTAATTATGCTCACGAGAATAAGTGATAAAAATTTCACAAGGTTTCGATAAAGTATGAGAAAGTTATGATAATATTCGTGTACGAAGGGTTAAAAGCGTCAACGAGGCAAAACTTGTGTTTTCGGTTATCGTTTAACAAAACCGGACCTATTGATGATTGGTATTATCTCATGGATCATAGAAATATAAATTTCAAGGGTTAAAAGTGCCTAAAATGGAAGAAACTACGCATTAGAAAGTCCAGGGGGTGAAAGTGTCACATTTTGAAACATGTTGGCTGATATGTGGGGTGCTGGCGTAGCGCCACCACCTGGGCACCCGTCCGTGGCACCGCGCGACGGACTGCCAATGACAGCAAACATCTTTGAACGTGGCAGCTTGCATGTTTACGCGATTCAGCGTGTTTGCCACCCTCTTGCTGCATGATACACGTCCCTAGGCACTTGTCATCATCCCTAGAAGTTCCCTTAACACCTGGATCAATCTCCATGACTTCCCTTGGCTATATATAGGACCAATTGTTGCAACTTATGAACTCACTTTTGAGCATTCACTTAGAAAGCTTCCAAACTCTTGTTCTGAAGATTTCTGGGGCTTAAGGGCACTTCTCAAGCATTCTTAGTCGTGCATAGGACTTCAGTAAGTGTCCTTAACCTTCCTTAATTCAGTTTTACCTAGTTAATTAGCCTAAAGTCAAACCGTCGTAATTAAGGTTTGACTTCATGATTAGTTAATATTTGTCCAGTCAAATCACGAATTGAAAGTACCTATGAGTTGGTAATTATGTGGGCAATAAACCCTTAAAAGGGCACCCTCTGATTCCCACTCTAACTAGGTCAATTGTCGGGTCAAAGTTAATTTTAAAAAGTCAACAGAAAGCTAATTTTCGCATAAACACATAATTAATAATGTAGAAGCTATGAAACCTGTTTTATCACTCATATAACTTGGTAATCAATGTAAGAACATGTCTAGGCATGTTCAACCCGATAATTTTCTGTTTAAGCTCGGTTCGGAACCAAAAGTCGCAAAAGTAGACTTTTGCTTTGACTTTCAGTTCTGACCCATTAGAGCATGGTTTAGAATTGCCTTAGAGCTCTATTAGGACCAGGTTATTGATTAGTGTAACCCTCTGAGGTTATACAACTTGGTTCATTAGTTATCCGGTTTATATGCAAGTTTCCGTTATATGCCTAAATGTTGACTAATATGCCCTTTTGACCGTAAAACAAGAATTTTGAAAATGTGAGAGGACAATAATCTTTAGTACTGATTTATAAACATGTCCCTAAATTTTCACATCAATTGGAGGTCTAGATTAAGAGTTATGCTCATTAGCGTAATTAGAAAGCTTTGTATTAATTAAACGGCGTAATTCGCGTATAGCCTATCTAAACCCAATTTTTGTTACCAAAATTTTTACCTACTGATATAAAATAATATTTTGGGATTTTTGAAGATTTTTATTTAATTTTAGGCTGAGCATAACCTAGAGTTCTAAGCTTGATTCGGTAATTGTCGATTTTGCCCTTTTGGCCTATAAAATGAGTTTTTCAAATCTTTTTGGTACCAAACCTTTTTCTACTGATCTAATATGATAAATAAATTATTTTGAGCCTTCTGGAATAATAAAAATATCAGCTTTCTTTATAAAACTCGGAAATCACTTAAAACCGTCTTTTAAAGCGTTTTTAACGCATAGTATGTATTAAAACTATTTTAAACATATAAGGTTTGATGCCTACTGATATTTTTAGTAAATTTTTATATTCTAAACAGTAAGAAAAAGTTTTAAACTCAGATTTCCAGTTTTGACCTTTTAGGCTTTTGTGAAATTACCAAAATGCCCCTACGGTGCATAGTTTAGTTATAAAGGATAAGTTTCACATATTTACAATACCCTACTGTTATGACTTATAAAAATAAATATTTTTACTGATTATATCATACCTCTAACTCAGATTATTAATTAAACTCTTTTATAACCTTTAAAATGACCAAAATGCCCCTACGGGGCATAGTTTGAGTTTAAAATCGTGTTGGGCATAATAGAAGATATCTTACTGATGTCACAACATACTTAAGGCATATTAACTTAGGAAACCTATATATGACTCTTATGGTTACCCGTTACGCATCTTGCGCGTTCGGTTCGGTTTATGTAACTAGTTTGCATAAATTGACCGAAACGGGTCAAACCTTATCGTTTTTGTCTCAAAATCCAGAATGTGTTTAGTTTACCCATATTATACAAGTTTTCAAACTTTTCGGGTCTAAATCACATTCCATTCCGGTCTTCACTTAATCGTGCGTTTGAACCATATCTTCTTTTAAAACTAACCGGTCTAAGTTTAAGCTTAATTAAAGACCCGTTAGGAATCTAATAGGTTATTAAAAACCTTTGTTCCAGAATAGGAGACCCGGTAAAAGCTACATACACTTGCTGTTTGTGATTAATACTTGCAAAGGTAAATACTTTTAACTTATTTTCCCTATAATGGCTTGGGGTACGGTATATAAAATACCGCTTGGTCGGGCATTGAATTTTTAATTGTATGAAGATTAATTTATCGAAATGTCCCGTTTAAATTGATTTGTTTGCTTAAAGCCTTTTGTTTACGAAATGGCCACGACCTAAGCACGGGGTGTAGGCGTACACCCGACAGTGCATAAATAAATAATAAGGTATAACCGCCGGTTTTGGGAATAACCCGCCGCGGGACTATATCATGTGGTGTGTCTATTAATCTTTAACCCGGTGTCAATCCGGGCTACTGAACGTATAACGAACATGTAATTCTTTTACAAGTTTATATATAAATAATTACCCCAAGTTATAAAATGTTTTGTGCCTTGTGCATTCAAATCAATTTTCTAAACCTTTTCAAAATGAGTCAGTTAATTGTATTTACCAGTGTAAACTGACGTGTTTTCCCAAAAAGGTTAAGTGCAAGTACTACACGTAATAGGCTGGCCTCTCCTTAGCATTAATAAGAGTCTCGCAAGCTTGGATGCATTTTGAGTCTGTTGAACTATGTTTTCCGTTTATTTGATCCGCCTGTGGATCCGTTTCAACTACGTTGTGATACTTAATATTACAATTTTATTCAGTTGAAATAAATCTATCTTTTGCTTCCGCTGTGCATTTAAAATTATGTTGTTTGACTATGATGATATCAACTACGTCACGATACTCCCCACCGGGCCCACCAGTAATACGTGGAAATATCGGGGTGTGACAGGTTGGTATCAGAGTCAACATTGAGTGAATTAAGCACTAGCCTTTTGTGTTTAATCTCAATGACACAATAGCACATTCCTTGACCTTCTGAGTCTAGACTTAACATAGGAATATTCTCATCTCTATTCGGAGAATTATTGCTTTCAGTTTTTTATATGTTGCCATGCAAAGAAGCTGTAATGGAAATTCTCCACATCCGGAGCCTTTTAAATGTCGAGCTTCGTACCGCAGCTGGGATGAAACGTGCATCCAAGGAGAAGACATTCAGAAATAAAGTGAAGAAGAAAACTCCTTTTGCTGAAATTCATTTCCTTAGTAGTCCTTATAAGGACATATTTATCTTCTAGTCCTTTCATGGACAATATTATTTTCTTTCAAAGTCCCGTTTAGGGCAATTCTGTAAATTGTTCTATCTAAATTTCATTTATATTATTGTATATGAATATAATATATGAAATAAATTAAAATAACATTCCTTTTATAAGATCTACCATTATAATAAAATGGAAAAATCTAAAAAGGACAAGACCTAGCCCATGTGTCATTTTAAGACAGGGCCAAGATGGTAGTTCCTCAATTAGATTCAGATCCTTATTAACATCTCGATCTAGGATTGTTCTGCGTTAAATATTAAAAAGAATCTTAAAGGTAAAACCTAGCCACATGTCATGTTAGACATGGCCAAGATGGTAAAACCTATTCAAAAGATTCAAATCCTTATTAACATTCCTGGCAAATGTGATTCAATCACATAAATCATCCTTATACTGGGTTCTCCCGAAATCCATTCTTATTTGGTGACTTAAGCATCCATTAGGGATGTAATGCTTACGGGCCATATTCATTGTCATATAAGACAAAAGACAGTCGTAGCCTACAACTCCCTGTCAAGAAAAGGCATGAACAACGTTCAAGCCTAAATACCTTGATTCTACAAAATCATGGTTTATAATTTAAAGTTGCCCTTGTGACTTGGCCTTTTTGTGCCATAGTTATATTTTAATTAAATATAGGATAATTATAATGAAAATCCTGAATAAAATAAATATCATTCCTTTTCTGCCGGTATACATATTAAAAAGAATCTTAAAAGGTATAACCTAGCTTGAATGTCATTAAAGACCTAGCTAAGATGGTAAAACCTGTTTAAAAAGAGATTCGGATCCTTGTTAACATCTGAAAACATGTTAACACTCCCGACAACAGTGATGCGATAAAATCACATTTGTCATCTTCATATTAGGAATTTCCAAACCCCTTATTTAGCGTAAATGATCAAGAGGAATCATGGCTAATAAACGTCGAACATGATGAACACATCAAAACACCCATTGGGATGAATACCTTCGGGCAAAGATGTATACATGGAAAAGATAGTTTTATTTCATAACTTCTTGTCAAGACAGTGAACTATGAAATTTTCCGATCCAAAGGAATCATCGATTATGTTTTAAAATTTCCCTAGTGACAAGGCATCTATGCCATCAAAAAGTCCTTTGGAACAAGCCCTTGTGCTATATATATAAAATGTCAGTACGACATTGACAGTCGTGACTTATGTCCCCTGTCTAATAAATATGAAGGAATATATTCCGTTTAAGCGCCAAAGATGGTTTATTTCAAAACCTAGGCAAAACATAATCAAATAAATTAAATACTATCTATTGGCCTATATGGTTTATTTGCACCATGGCTATTTAATCATCAAATTCGACAATTCACTATATAATTAAACCAATTATTACTACTTGGTTTGTAGCCTTCAAAGCTTCACCATGGCTGACTCATCTGAAGCTCACAATCACCCAGTTGATCAGAATAATGATGCAAGACTGAACTTAACGGGCACCGAGTTACAGGCTATGTTGGATACAGCCGTAAACAAAGCCGTGGACCGTGAATTAAAGGATCATAAGCGAAAGTGCGATAATACCCCAAATAAATGTTACAAAAAGGGTAAGACCGGTTCAAACTATGACCAGTCCAAGCCAAAGGAGGCAAAACCCAAATGTAAAACCTGCGGGAAGAAACACTTCGGAAAATGTTTCTAGGAGCAGACCAGGGGATGTGTCATCTGTAAAGAGATGGATCACAAGACCCATGAATGCAAGGACTTGAAGGACGCCACATGCTATGGTTGTGGCGAGAAGGGGCACATAAAGACCCGCTGCCCAAAGAAGGCAACTAAAGGGAAATGCACTTTAGATTCACAAGCTAGGCCTTATGGAATTTGTAATAAGAAAAGGGCACAAGACTTTGGAGTGCCAAGACATAAAGGACGCAACCTACTATGGTTGCAATGAAATAGGGCACATCAAGACAAATTTCCCAAATAAAACCAAGAAGCCTGGGGAGGCTAAGAAGACCAAAGCTGGAGACTCTCGAATGAATGCTCAAGAGGTCGTTCAGGATGACAATGTCACAACAGGTACTTTCCTTGTCAGTGACGTTCATGCTAGAGTATTATTTGATTCAGGTTCAGATAAGTCTTTCGTAGACAATAGATTTTGTAAACTATTAAATCTGTCTACTAAAACTCTAAGCGTTAAGTATGAAGTAGAATTGGCCTATAGTACCTCAAAGACTGCTTCAGCAATATTAGATGGATGTTTTATATCCGTTAGGAATTACTCTTTTCCACTGTCCTTGTTTCGGTTAAAATAAAGGGACTCGATATAGTGATAGGAATGGATTGGTCGTCATGTAACCAAGCCCATATTGGGTGTGATAAGAAGTATGTAGTTATCAAAACTCCTTATGGTGAGCCTTTGACCATTCAAGGAGATACTGGGTATGGATTGCCTAAGCACTTGTTGAATTTGGTATCTAATACCAAAGCTTTGAGTATGGAAAACTCAGAAGAGGCAAACAACAGTCGCGATGCTAGAGATGCGACAAATGTCAATGGTGCATCAAATGTGAACCTCAATGTTGAAGGAGTTAATCTCCAAAACTGTAATTAACGCAGCTGTTAGAAAGACTATGAGAAAAGTCATAAAAAGGCTCAAGAAGCCGAATGCTGCTTGCTCTAAAACACATGTCGCTGCTCAAGAGAAGAGCTTTATTCATACTTCAAAGGCGAAGAATAACCCAAACAAAATCATACATGGCAAGGAGCTCCATTCTTTTAGGATGTACTTAAAGGTACTTCGTCTCTTGTAAGTCAAGAGACTTCAATAGTAAAAAGGAGCCATCAATTGCAGGAAATTGTTGGATGAAGTAGAAACCATTCGGTGTATCAGCAGTTATGCTGGAAAGGACATGGTGAGGTATGCATCACAGTCATTCAATGGCAATACCCTTAATTAAGGAGGCCATTAATGAAGTCCACAAGAAAGATCCTCTTATATATTATGGGATGGTCCAAGTTTTAAGGACCTTATTAGAAAAACCTATTATCTGCATCACGAAATGGAAGAAGATGGAATAAGAATTTTCTGACTCTCACCATAAAAGTTCTAGACTGTCAACAGTATGTTGCAAATTTTAATTCATTGGCTGAGATAGTGCTCTATTCAAATTACCCAGAATCTAAGTGTAATTCATATAATTATTGGTGGCTAGCATCGGCAATTAGAGGGCGCATTAAGATTTCAAAGCCTGTTTATTATAAATCTATTATGGATCTACCTCAGCTACTCACGTTATATAGATTAAGAAACAACCAGTCAAAGCTAAGTCCGCCCTAAAATTTGTCAAAGATTTTGCAGTTAAGTTTAAAAAGGATTAAGAATGGAGGCGTTTAACCCTCCTGATGAATGATTAAAGGCAGTTCACATTAATAATGACACCAGATAAATCCCTTATTGTGATAGTATTGCTAGGAGTTACGTTTGGTTTCAGATACTGCCGAGTCTCTCATAAGACCATAAGCTTAGCAAACTTTTAGAAATTTTCCGTAAGAACCCCAGATATTAAGTGTAAGGTAAAACTTACAGGCAATATCTTAAGAGCCATTTCTTCTGTTCCTGTCAGAAGCCTTCAGTCGTAGGATTTTTGAAGTATCCTCTCTCTCTCGAGAAAATACGTCAGCATATATAGTTGATATCTCCTTGATCTCTATCGATTATGAATACCAGACGGTATGATAAAAAGCGCCATATAAAGATTGGTGTATCTTAATATGTTCCATAGATTGCTTCCATGCCTGATCAGTATGGAGGTTTAATGCATGGGACCACAAAGATATTACGATGGTCACATGGTACCAAAGTCAGCTAATGATATTCAAAGAAGATATCCAGAATGGAATTGTCCAAGTAAATATCTCCGATTAAGGAATTCGTGGACTTGTGGCATAAATGTGTCACTTATTTGACACAGACAATGGTGGATGAACGGGAGCCTGAGATTTGGAAAATCTCTGTAACCTCCTTGTGTCTTGATTATCTTCTCCAAAGATTACCCTATTTACCTTCTGAGAGGCAAGTAGAGTTAAGATTAACATCCCATTTAGGGTTGTACTATTATGAAATCTCCAAGACGGCTAGTACCATCATTGGAAGAATCGAAACCCTGATTAGGTAAGTTTTAAGATCTAGGTTCATAAAGCCTAACTCAATATTCTGAGAATTCGGTATTATTAATAAAGAAAGACGGTTCATTTTGCTTATGCATTGATTACCGCAACCCTATTTAGACAACAAATAAGAATCGCTATCAGCTGCCCAGGATCGTCGACTTGTTATACTAACTTTAAGGATTAGCTATTCCTTAAGGTTGGGTTTAAGCAGTAGTTGGAATAATCACCTCACCTTAAATAAGTTTTTCTAAAATTGCCAATACATAAGTATCAAGGTCGCTTCTTTGGAGACCTTGTATAGATGAAATATCAAAACGTCCGTTTAATGGACGGGACTTTGGGAAGTCCAATTACCAGGATCTGAAAGTTGCCTTGGAAACAACGAATAAGATCATTTGATTTCGTAATCATCTAAAAGTTGCCAGTAATCGGCAGAAAATTTAGGATTGATGAAAGTCGCAACCCTCCTAAGTCCTTAGTAAGGGATAAGGTTATATCGTAGGTATCGCCCTAAGAAGTGTGTGCTAAATCTTAATTGATCAGGGTAAGTTAAGCCCTGGATATATATAGGAACATTCGGGGAAATCGAATACAACAAAAGTCTATAGTTTATAAGCTAAAAACCTATATAAGGAGCTTAGTGGAGCTCGCAATGTGACCCACACTAGTGATTTAAAGAAATGTTTCACCGATAAGTCGAGACGCATTATAACATAACGATATGCAGATTTATGATGTGATAAGAAACCTGTATCGATTAAGGATTGACAGGTTAAGAAACACACAGCTCTGATAAGTTAGCTCAGCTGTACGTGGATGAGATTGTATCTCTCCACGGGGTGCCTGTGTCTATTATCTCTGATAGGAATACAAGGTATACGTCCCATTTCTGGAAAAGCTTTCAGCAATCCTTAGGCACCCGACTAAACCTCAGCACTGCATATCATCCGCAAACGGATGGTCAAAGCAAGCGAACAATTCAAACACTAGAAGATATGTTAAGAGCTTGTGTTATTGATCTAGGTGGAAGTTGGGTTAATCATCTTCCATTAATCGAATTTTCATATAATAATAGTTGTCATTCCAGTATTCAAGCCGCACCATTTGAAGCTTTGTATGGAAGGAAGTGCAGAACGCCCGTTTGTTGGGCAGAAGTTGGAGATGTCCAACTAACAGGACCTGATATAGTCCTGGAGACGACAGATAAGATTGTGCAGATAAGGGATCATCTCAAAGCTGCCAGAGATAGGCAGAAAAGCTACGTATACTTAAGGCGTAAACCTTTAAAGTTCGAGGTTGGTGATAAAGTGTTGCTTAAAGTATCACCCTGGAAGGGAGTGATGCGATTTGGTAAGAAAGGTAAGTTAAGCCCAAGGTATATAGGACCATTCGAGATCATCGGTGTGGGAACAGGGGCTTATAAGTTAAACTTACCTAAAGAGCTAAGTGGTATTCAGAATGTATTTCACATCTGAAATCTAAAGAAATGTCTAGCTGATGAGTCGCTAGTCATACCACATATGGATGTGCATATAGACGAAAGTTTGAAATTTGTGGAAAAACCTTTGTCGATCCAGGATCGACAGGTAAAGAAGCTTCGAAGGAAGCATGTGTCAATTGTAAAAGTCAAGTGGGATGCCCGTAGAGGTCCCGAGTACACGTGGGAGGTAGAGTCCACAATGAAAGAAAAATACCCTTATTTATTTTAGTAAATCTAGAGGTCGAGATTTCTTTTAAGGGGGTGACGATGTAACACCTTGTAAATATATGTCCAATATCATATCAACACGTGTCATGGACTTTAAACATGTAAGGAAGTGATTTAGAGGGACTAAAGTTGACAAACATAGAAAATATGTAAATAAAAGGATTCAAAATGTCAACAATGGATAAATATGCCTTACAATAACCCTACACGATGTTTATATCCTTAAACGAATAAATTATGGATCATACAAAGCTAATTGTGGAAGAAAGTGAGAGATTGCGAACTACATGGGTTAAACGTGTCAACATGTTTAAACGTATACCTCTGAATGACCTTTTAGCAAACCCTAAACTTTGTAACGATTAATTATGCTCGCGAGAATAAGTGATAAAAATTTCACACGGTTTTGATAAAGTATGAGAAAGTGAAGATAATATTCGTGTACGAAGGGTTAAAAGCATCAACGAGGCAAAACTTGTGTTTTCGGTTATTGTTTAACGAAACTAGACCTATTGATGATTGGTTTTATCTCATGGATCATAGAAATATAAATTTTAAGGGTTAAAAGTGCCTAAAATGGAAGAAACTACGAATTAGAAAGTCCAGGGGGTGAAAGTGTCACATTTTGAAACATGTTGGCTGATATGTGGGGTGCTGGCGTAGCGCCACCACCTGGGCACCCGTCCGTGGCGCCGCGAGATGGACTGCCAGTGACAGCAAACATCTTTGAATGTGGCAGCTTGCATGTTTACGCGATTCAGCGAGTTTGCCACCCTCTTGCTGCATGATACACGTCCCTAGGCACTTGTCATCATCCCTGGAAGTTCCCTTAACACCTGGATCAATCTCCATGACTTCCCTTGGCTATATATAAGACCAATTGTTGCAACTTATGAACTCACTTTTGAGCATTCACTTAGAAATCTTCCAAACTCTTGTTCTGAGGATTTATGGGCTCAAGGGCACTTCTCAAGCATTCTTAGTCGTGCATAGGACTTCAGTAAGTGTCCTTAACCTTCCTTAATTCAGTTTTACCTAGTTAATTAGCCTAAAGTCAAACCGTCGTAATTAAGGTTTGACTTCATGATTAGTTAATATTTGTCCAGTCAAATCACGAATTGAAAGTACCTATGAGTTGGTAATTATGTGGGCAATAAACCCTTAAAAGGGCACCCTCTGATTCCCACTCTAACTAGGTCAATTGTCGGGTCAAAGTTAATTTTAAAAAGTCAATAGAAAGCTAATTTTCGCATAAACACATAATTAATGATGTAGAAGCTATGAAACATGTTTTATCACTCATATAACTTGGTAATCAATGTAAGAACATGTCTAGGCATGTTCAACCCGGCAATTTTCTGTTTAAGCTCGGTTCAGAACCGAAAGTCGCAAAAGTAGACTTTTGCTTTGACTTTCAGTTTTGACCCATTAGAGCATGTTTTAGAATTGCCTTAGAGCTCTATTAGGACCAGGTTATTGATTAGTGTAACCCTCTGAGGCTATACAACTTGGTTCATTAGTTATCCGGTTTATATGCAAGTTTCCGTTATATGCCTAAATGTTGACTAATATGCCCTTTTGACCTTAAAACAATAATTTTGAAAATGTGAGAGGACAATAATATTTACTACTGATTTATAAACATGTTCCTAAATTTTCACATCAATTGGAGGTCTAGATTAAGAGTTATGCTCATTAGCGTAATTAGAAAGCTTTTTATTAATTAAACTGCGTAATTCGCGTATAGCCTATCTAAACCCAATTTTTGATAGCAAACTTTTTACCTACTGATATAAAATAATATTTTGGGATTTTTGACGATTTTTATTTAATTTTAGGCTAAGCATAACCCAGAGTTCTAAGCTTGATTCGGTAATTGTCGATTTTGCCCTTTTGGCCTATAAAATGAGTTTTTCAAATCTTTTTGGTACCAAACCTTTTTCTACTGATCTAATATGATAAATAAATTATTTTGAGCCTTCTGGAATAATAAAAATATCAGCTTTCCTTATAAAACCCGGAAATCACTTAAAATCGCATTTTTAAGCGTTTTTAACGCATAGTATGTATTAAAACTATTTTAAAGATATGGTTTGATGCCTACAGATATTTTTAGTAAATTTTTATATTCTAAACAGTAAGCAAAAGTTTTAAACTTAGATTTCCAGTTTTGACCTTTTAGGCTTTTGTGAAATTACCAAAATGCCCCTACGGTGCATAGTTTAATTATAAAGGATAAGTTTCACATATTTACAATACCCTACTGTTATGACATAAAAAAATAAATATTTTTACTGATTATATCAGACCTCTAACTCAGATTATTAATTAAACTCTTTTATAACCTTTAAAATGACCAAAATGCCCCTACGGGTCATAGTTTGAGTTTAAAATCGTGTTGGGCATAATAGAAGATATCTTACTGATGTCACAACATATTTAAGGCATATTAACTTAGGAAACCTGTATATGACTCTTATGGTTACCCGTTACGCATCTTGCACGTTCGGTTCGGTTTATGTAACTAGTTTGCATAAATTGACCGAAACGGGTCAAACCTTATCGTTTTGTCTGAAAATCCAGAATGTGTTTAGTTTACCCATATTATACAAGTCTTCAAACTTGTCGGGTGTAAATCACATTCCATTCCGGTCTTCGCTTAATCGTGCGTTTGAACCATATCTTCTTTTAAAACTAACCGGTCTAAGTTTAAGCTTAATTAAAGACCCGTTAGGAATCTAATAGGTTATTAAAAACCTTTGTTCCAGAATAGGAGACCCGGTAAAAGCTACATACACTTGTTGTTTATGATTAATACTTGCAAAGGTAAATACTTTTAACTTATTTTCCCTATACGGGCTTGGGGTACGGTATATAAAATACCGCTTGGTCGGGCATTGAATTTTTTATTGTATGAAGATTAATTTATTGAAATGTCCCATTTAAATTGTTTTGTTTGCTTAAAGCCTTTGGGGGTTAATGACCATCTCCCGGATATCCTTGGCATAATTTTACGAAATGGCCACGACATAAGCACAGGATGTAGGCGTACACCCGACAGTGCATAAATAAATAATAAGGTATAACCGCAGGTTTCGGGAATAACCTGCCGCGGGACTATATCATGTGGTGTGTCTATTAATCTTTAACCCGGTGTCAATCCGGGCTACTGAACGTATAACGAACATGTAATTCTTTTACAAGTTTATATATAAATAATTACCCCAAGTTATAAAATGTTTTGTGCCTTGTGCATTTAAATCAATTTTCTAAACCTTTTCAAAATGAGTCAGTTAATTGTATTTACCAGTGTAAACTGACGTATTTTCCCAAAAAGGTTAAGTGCAGGTACTACGCGTAATAGGTTGGCCTCTCCTTAGCATTAATAAGAGTCTCGCAAGATTGGATGCATTTTGAGTCTGTTGAACTATGTTTTCCGTTTATTTGATCCGCCTGTGGATCCGTTTCAACTACGTTGTGATACTTAATATTACAATTTTATTCACTTGAAATAAATCTATCTTTTGCTTCCGCTGTGCATTTAAAATTGTGTTGTTTTACTATGATGATATCAACTACGTCACGATACTCCCCACCGGGCCCACCGGTAATACGTGGAAATATCGGGGTGTGACATTGAATGATTTTGTTTGTAATAGGGTTGTAGTGTAGAAGTTATAGCAGTTCAATCAATTGTAGTTTAGAATTCATGGCAGTTGTGCTAGGTTTGGTGGATTACATTAGTAATTGTGTTAGTTTGTAGTTTGGAGGATTACATTAGTAATTCAATGCGTCATGTACATTAGCAGTTGTGTTAGTTTGGAGGATTACATTAGCAGTTCAATGCATCATGTACATTAGCAGTTGTGTTAGGTTTAGCATAGTTCAGATTATGTTATTATTAGTTAGTATATCAGTTGTGTTAGGTTAATCATGATTTGTTTAGGAGTCAATACTTTGAACTACGGTTAATTACTTTGATTAAATTGAACTACAGTTGACATGTATCATCTGATGTTAATTAGTATAATTAGTAGTTGATTATTAGCAGTTGATCATTAGCAATTTCTTTAGTATGCATGATATGTTTGATTACTGCAGTTTGACTAGTTACTTAAATATCAGTTATTGCAGCACTGATAAGTACATTAGGTTCAATGCAATTGTTTTAATCTATATCATTACTTAATCACGTACATTAGTTAATCGTGTACATTAGGTTCTATGCAACTGTGTTAATTTGTATCATTAGCAGTTAATGCAATTCTGATCAGTTATTTGTGTGATAGTTAATAACTGGTGATTAGCAGTTGTTGGTTAGTTAACAATATGATTAATTAGTTGCTTAGGGTGGTTAATTAGTTGATTAGGGTGGTTAGTTAAAAAAATGAATTTGGAAGGAATATCTGAAGTTTATAGGCAGAGACTCATATTGCAAATAAAAAATAACAGGATATTTCGGCCCTTTTACTCAAACTTAAACTTGTAATTAATAGCAGAGACTCAAATGAAGAGACTCATATGATGAATCTGAGCAACTATAGGGACTTGATTGTTGAAACTATAAAAGAATGGGCTTAATATGCAATCTAGTGTCAACCACAAGAACTCAAATTATAGTTTACTCCTAAAAGGAAAGGCTGTTAACGGTAGATATAGGAAGCAAACACTAACACTATCATAAATAAGGAATAATGGATTTTAACAACCCAACTATTTCCCGTTGGCTGGCAACGGTCCCAACTTTAATAATTCCAACTGGCGGTCCCATCTTTTCACATATTGGCCTTCAATAGACCCTGACTAACAGAACCCTAACGTCGTTAGTCTCCGGTCGCCGGAAAAATGTTTTTGGTCGGAAAAAGGTTCCTAAAGGTCCGATCTATGGTTACAAACAGGTTTGGGATGAAAACTCTGAGTTTTCCGGCTAAAAAGTTGAGTTTTCCGGCCACAAAGAAGTTTTCCGGCAAAAAAGGAGTGTTTCCGGCGACGTTAATAATTGGGGCTTTTTACTAGAAAAGGTTCCTAAAGTGCGTAATAAGGTAACAAAGAGGTTTGCGACGAAAAGGTTGAGGTTTTTTGGCCAAAATGGAGTTTTCCGGCCAAAAACATTTTTCCGACGACCGAAGACTAACGGCGTCAGGGTTTTGTTAGTCAGAGTCAATTGAATGCCAATATGTGCAAAGATGGGACTGGCAGTGGGAATTTTTGAAATTGAAACCGTTTCCGGCCATCGGATAACAGCTGCGATTATTAAAATCCATCATTCCTATAAATAATAATTATATTATAATTTTACAAGATATAACTGAAATCAGTTATTTATTGTTTTTTTTTCCTTTGTTCTTTTTGTTACTTTAAAGAGAAAGAAGACACTCTTGGGTTTTTTTTCTTCCTTTTTATTTCTTTATTGAATTTACACGCAACATCAATATGACATTATTTTTTCCAACTAATTCCAATAGAATCTTTATATTAAATATTTTTAGCAATTTAACATAAACAACTATATACAAAGTAATGATTAAACCAGTGATGAGAAAGTTACAAGATAAAAAATTATATCATGAGTGTCACCAAATTGATGATGAAATAATAGTAAAAATAGACTTTAAAAATTAAAGAAAAATAATGAAGAAGAAATAAAACAAATGGTTATACTTGAAATAAAAACGACATGATATACTTTTATTTATGCTCCCACGTGTTTTAGTAGAGTATACCAATGATGGATTTCCAGTGTTACTCTTTCTCATTGATGTTTTTATTTTTCGGGTTTTTATGTTTGTAATATGTCCACAAGAACAATGACGAAGTTTGAGATTTCCGACTGAGGGGTCGAAAACGTATATACCAAAAATTTCTATAAAACCGGGGGGTCAAAACGTATATACCAAAAAATTTCTATACTAAAACTACATGCTCTCCACTACTGAGCGAAAAGTTTAGGGGTTCAGCCGCCCCCACAAAGCTACGCCCTTGCACCTGGAGATCACCCCCATCAGTCACCATCCCATCCGACATCACCACCATCCCAACTGACATCACCACCATCAACCACCATCCCTATCAGAGAACCACCACCAACACCAGCCATCACTAATTGCCATCAACACCAACCACCGCTAACCGCCACCAAAACAAACCACCGTCTCTCTCTCTCTCTAAATCGCAATCATGATCATCATTAGATCTGAACACTGCCACCATATACTTCTTGTTCTGGTGCGGGAACCACTGGCCGATGATGTGTGACCATTGTAGTTTCTGGACGACTGTATGGTGATCTTTTGCCCCAATTTCACCAATTCATCTAAATCTGAATTGGATTTAATAGATGTGGTTGCTAGATGGTGGTAACAGGTGATGGAGGTTATCAGTGGTTGTCCACGATGGAGGTTGGTTGGGGGTTAAGGGCGGAAGGGAGGTGGTGGCTGTGTGGAGGTGACAAGTGGTGGTCCACGGTGGAGGTTAGTTGGGGGTTAAGGGCGGAAGGGAGGTGGTGGCTATGGTGGGGATGGTGGTGGGGTTAAAGGGTTTTTTTATTAAATAGTTTAGGGGGTTTCTTGAAGACGAGTGTTGTGGGGGTGTGGGTGGCGGAGGTGGGTGTCCGTGGCGGATGTGGGTGGAGGTAGTAAAGTGGGTGCTGGTAGTGGAGGAGGGTGAAGGTGGGTGGCGGAAGTGGGTGATGGCGGTGTGTGGTTCACGGATTTGGTAGAGGAAGGTGAAGGTGGTAGCGGTGGAAGGTGGTGATGGCTACCATTGTTGGAGGTGGAGGAGTAACCGGTGTTGTGGTTTTAAAGAGAGAGAAAGTGTGAGATATAAGAGAGATAGAAAGGGATGTAAGTGTGTGTATTTATATATTAAATATATTTTAAAAAGGGTAAAACGCCTGTAATAAAAGAATGGATCAAAATGGCAAATAAAAAGATTTAAATTGAAAATCTCCAAAATACCCCTGGTTAAAAATGGGGGTTTTGGACAGAGTTATGGTATGTGATCAAAATGGCAATAAAAGGGAAAAGTCAAGGACCCGGAGGCGAAAAAACTATTTGGACTAAAATGGAAAATTTAGACAAATCTCAGGAACTAAAATGGTAATTTTCTCGTATATGTATGAAAGTGGGACCTATAAATGTATTGCATGGGTTTCTATTGAAAATTTAGAACATTGTGGGCGTTAAAATAGGAGGCACCAAAGCCATATCATCACATCAGATATGGGCGTTAAACACTAAAACAAGGATGCTAAAGTTAGGTATTAATGCATGTGAGGAAGCAATGATATGGATCCACCAACTCCACCCCACACAGGCCTGGCTTTGTGGGCTGGGCAGTCCGGGCAAACGCCAAGGCCCAAAAGGTTTATAAGGCCCAACAAAAATTTAGGGTCAAGATTTTTAAATGAGCACTGTTATCTTAAATGTTTAATAAATGACTTCAGTAACAAAAAATGAAGCTAATTCAATGGTTAAGATACTCAAATTTGAAAACCAAGGTTATGGGTTCTAAACCCTTCCTTCACATTTTTATTTCCTAAACAATTTTCAGTTAATCCCATGCATTTTTTATTTCCTAAACTGTTTTGAACTATCAATTCACTGAATTAATCGACTCTTCGATCTTGTTAACAAGATTATTATATGATTAATTGATTAATGTTTTGGGTTATAATCTTGAGATCATGAGTTCAAACCCCATGATTAGCATGTCGTATTGTGGTTTTTCTTGATATATATTTGATGAGTTTATATTATATCAATTTTTTTGTTTCGCCAAATGGCCCAAATTTTTTTATCATTCTCGAAGACGGCCCTGACCCAACATAAACCATTTACACTCTTTATGTTTTTTTTTCATTCAACAAGTAACTAGCAGGGCAACAAACAACAACATAAAAAGAAATTACCTGTCAAAACTTTTCAATCTATTCCAGTCTATCGATCCAGCCTTTGAACGATTAGAGACCCAAAGATAGCTAAGGCTTTTGATGTCTCCACATATGATGCAGTTTCACGTGCAATCAGATGGGTCAAGAACGATTGTTTAATAATCAACCAAAAACTAACTAAACAATAAACTCTAGCTCCTAATTTATAATCAATAAAATAGATAAACTAGGAAATTCAAATCCCCACAAAATAGGGAACTAAATAGAAAACATTAAAATTCAAATAATAAAAGATTATAAATTATTTGGGCTTGACTCAAGATGCTCCTGCATCATACTCCTCATCTTTGAAAAAAACTCGTCATCGAGTTTAGTCTTTAGACCAAAACCACCTGGGTCTAAGGGAACATCAACCCGATTCCCATTCACTATTATCATCATGACCCGCCTAAACAACCTAACTTTACGGGTCGTCTCATCCGGTTCCTGACTAATACCACCAGGGTCAAAGGGACCACTGAACCGCTTCTCGTTTACTTAGAACTCCATTGAAGAATGAATAGCATGTGCATAATTGATGAACGGGATGGCCCCAAATTTAATTTTAGTTTCTGTCATAGACATTTGTTGGGCTTCAACAATCAACACTCTATTTGGGCCAACTCTTTTTGTTGTATGGGAATTAAAATCGGGATCGCTCACAATTATATGATTATCTGTAATATTATGCGGCCCATCATACAATTTTAATTCAATCTCAAGTGACTCATGGATGTCATGAGTCAACCTAGTGGAAAAATCAAAATTATGAATTCTGTTATAAAGCAAAGAGATTTAGATCAAACACTTTCTCAATATCTTTCTTCTTTCACAATCATTATATTCTATCGAATATCGAAACATTCGTTATATAGAAAAAGAAATAGAAATAAAACAAAACAGGTGGGGTACTGGTGGGGTCTATATGTCTGCCACTTCTAATAATTCATAATACTCCCCCTCAGACATATGCCCATTTATTTGTTTGATGAATAAATCATTAGCTCATTGTGGTATGTTGTTCTACAACTTTGGTGTTTGGCTTTGACATGCCGCCTCGTTAAAAACCTTGCTAGGAAAACCCAGTGGGACAAAACCATAGCTAAGGGAAAAAGAGTGCAGTGCTAAGGGAAAAAGAGTGCAGCTTGCATTATACACAGTGGATCAGATATGTTGCCTCATTAAAAACCTTGCTAAGAAAAACCCGGTGGGATAAAACCATAGCTAAGGAAAAAAGAGTGCAACGTGTATAATGCTCCCCCTTAAATTGTCATGTGTGGATTATCACATTTTCCGTACATGTCGCATCCCAATATCATGAACGTGTTTCCTGAAAGTTGCTGTAGGTAGTGCTTTTGTGAAAAGATCAGCTGAATTGTTGTTGGATTGGACATATCTCATCTCGACTTGATTGTCTTTAATAAGGTCTCGAGTATATTCAAAGAATCTTGGTGGTATATGCTTTGTTCTATCACTTTTGATATACCCTTCCTTCATTTGTGCGACACAAGCTGCATTATCTTCATAGATTGGAGTTGGATTTATGTTTTTCTCTAGTCTACAAGATGTTAGTATGTGTTGTGTCATAGATCTTAACCATACACATTCTCTTGAAGCTTCATGTAGTGCAATGACTTCGGCATGATTTGAAGAAGTTGCAACAAGTGTTTGTTTCTGAGAACGCCATGAAATTGCAGTTCCTCCAGTCTTGAATATGTATCCAGTTTGAGATTTTGCTTTATGGGGATCAGATAAATAACCTGCATCTGCATAACCAACTAACCCTTCTTTTGAATCGTTAGGATAAAACAAGCCTAAATCAACAGTACCTCGAAGATATCGAAAAATATGTTTAATCCCATTCCAGTGTCTTTTAGTGGGAGTTGAACTAAATCTTGCTAACAATTTAACTGCAAAAGAAATGTCAGGTCTCGTACAGTTAGTAAGATACATAAGTGCTCCAATTGCACTAAGGTATGGTGTCTCTTGACCAAGAACTTCTTCGTTGTCCTCACAAGGACGAAAATGATCATTTTCAACATTACGTGATCTAACGACCATTGCGGTGCTCAAAGGATTTACATTGTCCATATTGAAACGTTTTAATAGCTTTTCAGTATAATTCATCTGATGAACAAGTATTCCATTGTTCATATGTTCAATTTGTAAACCAAGACAATATTTGGTTTTTCCAAGATCTTTCATTTCAAATTCTTTCTTTAAAAGAATAATTGCTTCATGAATTTCCTTTTGAGTCCCAATTATATTTAGATCATCAACATATACAGCTATGATCACATATCCTGACGTTGTCTTGTTAATAAAGACACATGGACAAATAAGATTATTTGTATAACCTTTACTTATCAAGTAATCGCTCAAACGATTGTACCACATCCTCCCAGATTGTTTCAACCCATATAAAGACCTTTGTAATTTGATCGAATATATTTCTTTGGGTTTTGAACTTAATGCTTCAGGGAGTTTAAATCCTTCAGGAATTTTCATATATATGTCACTATCAAGTGATCCATATAAGTAAGCTGTAACAACATCCATAAGATGTATTTCTAACTTTTTAGATATTGCTAAGCTGATTAAGTATCAAAAG
Organism: Helianthus tuberosus; assembly: GCA_030545235.1. NCBI lineage: Eukaryota > Viridiplantae > Streptophyta > Magnoliopsida > Asterales > Asteraceae > Helianthus > Helianthus tuberosus. Next base: position 64,542,049 of record CM060354.1, read on the forward strand.
GTAATCGCGTCCATCACGGGAGAATATGTTTCTTCATAGTCAATCCCTGGCCTTTGCGAAAAACCTTGAGCTACAAGTCTCGCTTTATACCTTGTAATCTCATTTTTCTCATTTCGTTTCCGTACGAAAACCCATTTATACCCTACAGGCTTTATTGCCTTAGGTATGATAATAATAGGCCCAAAAACCTTTCGTTTGTTTAATGAATTTAATTCAGCTTGCATAGCATCTTTCCATTTTCCCCAGTCATGTCTATTTTTACAATCATTGACAGACTTTGGTTCAGGAGCATCATCTCTGCTCATAATCTCTCTGGCAATCGAATATGAAAATATTTCACCCATATTTTCCATTTCATCTCGGTTCTATAATATATGTGTATGACTATAGTTGATTGATATCTCTTTGTTAGTATCATCAACATCTTCCTCATGAGAAGTTTCGGTATTTACCGCTTGATCAAGATTTTTATCTTTATGGTCAATTTCATTTATAAGAGCTTTTCTTTTTTGAAGATTTTTATCCTTCGAACCAATTGGCCTTCTACGTTTTAAACGTTTCTGAGACTCATGAGTCATATTATTATCTATTGCCTTATTAGGGATCTCAACTCGAGCTGGAGCATTAGCAGCTGGTATATGAGATTTAGTAACGCTATTTATATCAGTAAATGCATCAGGCAATTGATTTGCAATTTATTGCAAGTGTATTATCTTTTGAACCTCTGTCTCACATTGTTTAGTTCTTGGATCCAGATATAATAATGAAGGTTCACACCATGTGACATCCTTTTCCATATTTTTATCTTTATTCTCTCCCCCTAATGCAGGGAAAGTTGTTTCATTAAATTAACAATCAGCAAACCGTGCTGTAAAGACATCACCTGTTAAAGGTTCAAGATATCTTATTATAGAAGGTGAATCATATCCAACATATATTCCCAATCTTCTTTGAGGTCCCATTTTTGTGCGTTGTGGTGGTGCAATTGAGACATAAACTGCACATCTAAAAATTCTAATATGGGAAATATTTGGCTGTTGGCCAGATGCAATTTGTTGGGGAGAGTATTCATGATTTGCACTTGGTTTTATGCGAATTAATGATTCAGCATGTAAGATTGCATGACCCCAAACGGATACAGGAAGTTTTGTCCTCATTATTAATGGTCGAGCTATTAGTTGTAGACGTTTAATTAATGATTCAGCTAAACCATTTTGTGTGTGCACATGAGCAACAGGGTGCTCAACAATAATTCCTACAGACATGCAATAATCATTAAAAGCATGTGATGTAAATTCACCAGCATTGTCGAGTCTCACCCTTTTAATAGTATGATCTGGGAAATGTGTTCGCAATTTAATAATTTGTGCAAGAAATTTTGCAAAAGCCATATGGCGAGTTGATAACAAAGACACATGAGACCATCTACTTGATGCATCTATTAGAACCATGAGACCATCTACTTGATGCATCTATTAGAACCACGAAGTATCTAAATGCATCTAAGACAACAATGTGAGTAATCTCCTTTTTGTAAACTGTTTTTACAAAACCTTAAATATTTTACAATGTGATTAAGCAGAGATTGAGTCTTTGTAATTCTTCAATTACTGTCGGTATGTTGGGGCTTTGTATACAAAATGTGGAACACGTTACCATTGGACAAAGAGTTAGCCAATGGGTAATATGACCCACAAGTCAGGATTGACAGTACTGAATGAGTAATTGTGTAGATGTAAACACTGTAATCATTCTCAATACTGTGTTAATTGATAAAACTCTTCTTGATTAAACTGGGATTCACTCACCAGTATTTCCCACTGACAAAATGTTTTTAAACACGTTCAGGTAACAAAACGTGAAAGCCAACATAGAAGCCAGCTGGACAGCACTGAAGGCTTGGAAAAAGTGGCTATAAAAGTTACCTAAATAAAAGAAGATGTTTTATTCAATAAAATGGAGATTATCTCTATAAATCAGTTTGTAATGAAAACTTGGGTTTTATCCCAATATGTTTAATATTATAAAAGTGTGGTATTACTCTGATAAAATATTTCCTAACTACGGTCCTGATGAAATTTTCGCTGCCAAATAATGATAATCATCGATACCACCAATACTGAGTTCGCGGCCGCCCGTTCCCGGGACAGATAGGGGGCGGGGGTTGCGACAGAAGGTGGTATCAGAGCTAAGCCACTAATTCAGCCACAGAAGTGTTCTACTGACACTAAGATATTATTTAAAGTGTTAGGAAATAAATTACGGAAATACGTGCCTATCTGTATTTTATTGTTATGTGTTATTTGACTATTTGTTAGTTTACAGTATGAGTGACCAAGGACCATCCGACGCGTATCGTCAGTTGTCCAGCTCACCTAGAAGCGAAGGCACCTCTTCACAGCCTGCCCTCTCAGGGTATTCTGCTGATGATGAAAAAGGGATATTCGTGTTTAAGGCTTAGTCTGAAGAGCCATTCCCTCAGAAAAAGAGAGGATGGTTCAGTAAGGGAGCACATGAGCGTAGGAAGAGAATGAAAAAGTTACAAGAACAACGAGTGCTAGCAGCAACTAAAAGAGAAACCGATGCCCACACCCAAGACATGCTTAATAGGAGTTTAGCAAACTTCCATATTTTAGCAACCACAGCTGCCGACCTAAACCTGGAACAACGGATAGCACCCCAACCATTACAACCAATGGAGATAGAAAACATCCCAGAAAATCAAGTTGAAATGCATGATTTTAATCCACAGGAGATACCTAGGATACCAGCACCCAATCCCTTAGACCCAGACTATGATCCGTGGTTTGATGATCATAAGGACTATGTGCAACGCTACCATCTAACAGACCTACGCATGCCAAACCTAGCAGCTTACCCAGGTCTGGACCCTCTAGATCCTTACTACGATAATGATGAATACATTAGGGAAATCTTAGAGAATCCGTATCCTCAGGAAGAACCCATGCCACAGTACCCAGATCCAGTACCAGCACCTGCACCCCCAATGAGTGCAGAAAATGTGTAAGAGCTCCGAACTTTCGGAGAAGAGATTTAAAAAGTAGTGAAAGGATGAGACAGGTAGGAGAACGACTCGTCTGGAAGTATGACGAGCGTCATATGGATTTTTGGATGAATCCATATCAGTGAAGGAGATGGTGGAGGTAGTAATAATAATAATAATATAATAATATATAATAGGTTTTGTATGAAAAAAAATAATCATAACTATAAATGCCTACTAGTAGTATAATTTTATTTCAGTTGTATAGTAATTTTAATTTCCAGTTCTGGTTTGTAGCAGATGCATACTATATATATAAGAAAGAGTAAGTCGCAATAATCGACGCTTTTGACCAAAATGCGTATTATGTGATTGGTTATATTAAATATTATCTTGTGATATTAATACGTGATAATTGTTTAAAATTTAGATGGCCGACCAAGTGAATCAAGAGAACCCGGATAATAACCTGGAAAACCAGAATGACAATAATCTGAATAACGATAACCCAAACAATGATAACAATGGAAACCCAGTGGATAACAGTGCCATTCAACACATAGTGGCCCAAGGAATAATAGATGCGATGCCATATATTATTCAGACAGTTAGGGAAGCGGAAAATAAAAGTAACCATAGCAGTAAGCGACCAACTGAACCGGAAAACAACGTAAACAATGGACCTGTACTTCAAGTGCCCATTCCCAAAAGAAGAAGAACCATATCCTATGGTTATTCTTATAAAGAATTCTGGTCTTGTAAACCAATGAAATTCTCGGGCAATGAAGAGGCCGTTGCAGTTCTACGCTGGATAGAAAAGACTAAGGCAGTCTTAAGAATAAGCAAGTGTGCAGAAGAGGATAAGATAATGTTTGCTTCTAATCTGTTTAAGAACTTAGCCTTAGAATGGTGGAACACTATCCTCCAAACTAGGGGAAGTGACAGGGTTTACAATATGGAATGGGAGGAATTTAAAAACATGGTAGAAAAGAAATTATGCCCTCCCAATGAAAAAGAACAGATAGCAAATAAATTCCTAAACCTTAGAATAACTAGAGTGGATAGTAAGGGGTACACTACATTATTCTTTGAATATGCTAGAATAGTGCCAACCATTGCATCACCTGAACCCGTATTAATCTCCCGTTACATTTGGGTATTAATTGGTGAGATAAGGCATGTAGTCAAGGCAGCTAGACCACAAACCATAGAAGAAGCTATAGAACTAGCCAATACCTTGACAGATGAATTAGTACGTACACGGGAAGAGGATCAAAGGAAGAACCTAGCTCAAAGGCTTACCCAAGAATTTCGTTCTGGAAATTCTAACCATGGGAAAAATGTAGGTTCTACCTCTGCACCCTATTGCAAGTATTGCAAAAGGAAACATTCTAGAAGATGCTCCATATACTGTAACTTCTGCAAAATATCTGGACATAAGGAAGAAGACTGCAGGAAGAAACTTAACAACAGGATATGCTACAACTGTGGAGAACAAGGCCACATCAAGCCAAACTGTCCAAAATTAGTTCTAGCTACGAACAACAAGAATACCAAAAATGCTAGAGCATTTGTTCTGACTGCAGATGAAGCCAAGATGATTCCGGACGTGATAACCGGTATGTTTTTAGTTAATGATGTTTTTGCTAAAGTATTATTTGACTCTGGTGCAAACCAAAGTTTTATTAATACTTCGTTTTGCAAAATTCTCAATCAACTATTGACTAAACTCCCACAAGAATGTCTAGTAGAGACAGCAAATGGGGAAACCGTTAGGATTTCTGAAATCTTGCAGGGAGCAAGAATAGAGTTTTTAAATCAAAAGTTTAGTGCAAACCTTTACCCAATGAATCTGGCAGGATTTGATTTTGTATTAGGAATGGATTGGTTAATAGCCAATAAAGCCAGTATTTTATGTGATCAAAAGTCAATTCAAGTAAATTCACCAAAGGGTGAAAAGATCACAATTAAAGAAGATAAGCCATCTAGGTCCACAAAATTCATCTCTGTGATGAAAACAACAAGTTATATAAGAAAAGGATCATTAGTGTATTTGATTTCTATAATCACTAACACTAAAGGAAAAGAACTAAAAGATATTCCAGTAGTATCTCAGTTTTCAGATGTATTTCCAGAAGAATTACCAGGACTTCCGCCAGATAGGGAAGTTGAATTCAGAATTCACCTACTACCAGGGACAGCACCAATTGCCAAGGCACCCTACCGTTTGGTGCCTGCAGAAATGCAAGAAATGAAGAAACAGTTAGACGAATTGTTGGAGAAAGGATTTATACAGCCAAGTTCATCGCCATGGGGAACGCCAATCTTATTCGTTAAGAAGAAAGACTGATCGATGCGTATGTGCATTGACTACCGTGAATTGAACAAGGTCACGATTAAGAATCGGTACCCATTACCGAGAATCGATGATTTATTTGATCAATTGCAAGGAGCTCGATTTTTCTCTAAAATCGATTTACGATCAGGATATCATCAATTAAATGTACAGGAAGAGGACATTTCTAAGACCGCTTTCAGAACAAGGTATGGCCATTATGAATTTACTGTCATGCCATTTGGTTTAACCAATGCTCCAGCTGCATTTATGGACATGATGAACCGAATATGTAAGCCATATTTGGATAAATTCATAATTGTATTTATAGATGATATTCTCATTTACTCTAAGAGTAAAGAAGAACATGCATAGCATTTGCACACACTTTTATGATTATTAAGGAAGGAAAAGCTTTATGCAAAGTTTTCAAAGTGCGAATTTTGGTTAGAACAGGTACAATTTCTTGGACACTTAGTCGATCATGAAGGAATTCATGTGGATCCTACCAAGATCGAGGCAATTACCAAATGGAAAACCCCTGAGTAACCAACCGAGGTTAGAAGTTTCTTAGGACTGGCCGGTTATTATAGAAGATTTATTCGAGATTTTTCTAGAATAGCCATTCCCTTAACTAAGCTAACCTGTAAATCTGTTAAGTTTGAATGGGAATCGAAACAAGAAGAAGCTTTTAGAATTCTTAAGCAAAGATTAACCAACGCACCCATACTAGCATTACCAGAAGGATCTGAAGACTTTGTAGTCTATTGTGACGCTTCTAAGTTAGGTTCTGGATGTGTATTGATGCAACGCCAAAAGGTTATAGCATACGCATCCAGACAACTTAAGAATCATGAAGAGAATTATTCAACCCATGATCTAGAACTAGGAGCCATAATGTTTGCCCTGAAAATTTGGAGACATTACTTATACGGTAGTAAGTTTACCATTTTTACAGACCATAAGAGTTTAAGGTATGTTTTCGGGCAAAAGGAATTAAATATGAGACAAAGATGCTGGATAGAAATGCTTAGTGATTATGACTGTGATATCTAGTATCATGCAGGAAAAGCAAATGTAGTGGCTGATGTTTTAAGTCGAAAGTATCACGAAATGCCAAAAAGGGTACGTTCTCTTAAATTAAATCTAAAAGTATCAGTAATCAGGGATGACACTGAGAAAATGAAAGGTATGATTAAGGAATTAGAACAAGGAACGGATGGAATTTGGAGATTCCATAAGAAAAGGATGTGGATACCTAAATTAGGAAACCTACGTCACCATATATTAGAAGAAGCCCATAAGTCTAAGTTTACGATGCATCCTGGAAGTGATAAAATGTACCAGGATTTAAGGAAAAATTTTTGGTGGATAGGAATGAAAAAGGATATAGCAGCATATGTTGCAAAGTGTTTAACCTATTCATAAGTTAAAACTGAACATCAGTGTTGGGATCAAACCCTACCAGAGGAACAGATAATGAAAGCCAAAACTGGTTCACTCAGTGGATTCGAAATAAGCAGCTGTTTACACTAAGTCTTCTCCCTTGAAAATAATTATAACATCTGATGGCCTTACATCCACTACCCGGATACAACTGCTGATGTTCTTCTAACTACTGATGAAGCCAGAAGACTGCTGAGAACTAAGCACTGCTGGTACAATCTACTGATGACAAAGCACTGGCCAATCAAGGACTGATCAACCTTGATGAAAGCACTGATGTAAAGAGAAAGCAGTAGTTTAGTATGCCATCTGTTTTATGTATAGTCAGTGGTTAAGATTAGCAGTGTTTGTATAAGAACAGTAGATACAGGTTGTTAGGCTGTTAGACGTCGCTTTCATGGCGACGTCAGCTGAGATGCCTCAGCGGTTTGGATTGTCTATAAATGGAACAGTACTCTGTACTGTTACATTTGATCGTTTTGAGTGAGTTCTTCTCCTCAATTCAATCCTTTCATCTTGTGCAACCAACCATTGTAGTATCAGGCTGAGGGGGGCTTAGTTTGTAAGCTTGCAATGTAATCTTTTGCTTTGAATTGTAATCTTTCGACTCTATGAAAACCAAATGTTAATCAAACTACTTTCTCCTTTGATTGTGTTCACAAAGTTTGTTAGTCATTTCCGCTGCACTTCACATTGTTTCATATTCATTAATTGTTCAAATCATACAAACAAACACAATCATGAGAAGCTACGATCCTAACAATTGGTATCAGAGCTTGGACAGTCAAGTTCGATCTAACAATCAATTTGACATAATAGTTCGGCTCATAATTCATTGATACTAAGGTTGGGTGCATTTAGTTGAAAACAGATTGCCGAGAAAACCATGCTCAAAGTGGTTATTCAAAAACTCTGTAAATCAACCAAGATGTCATATGACACACAAATCTCACACAACAAGTGATTTCATGCACAAGACACTCATGGTTTTTAGATCTGAAAACATATCTGTTAAACTATGGGATTATTTCTTATTTTCAAAATTGATTTCAACTGTTGTAATGAAATTTGTGATGTTTTCATTATGATTAGATGCTAAAGTATGAACCCCGGTTTAACAAAAACCTATGGTCATAAAAACATTAGTGTTTTTGCTAACGAAAGAGAGGGAAATTAAAACTTTAGTCACTTGATCTTATGTGTTGAAAAACAGGTTGAGATCCTCAAAAGGAACAAATCAACTCTGTTAAAATGCATTAAGAAAGCGGGATAGTAAGTATCATTTGTAATGAGAGATTAGTAAAAAATTTGTACAAATATGGCTAAACCTTTTAAAACATTACTACAAAATGATTCTGAATTAAGTATTCCTTCAATAAAGACCTCCCAGTAAGTATCTCATTACTTATGAATGGGAAGGGTAAAAGAGGGAAGAAGAAAATTCACAAAAGCTCAGAAGTATGTTTATCTCAAAACTTTTGAAGTCAAAAGAAAAGAGTATAAACATAAAACACTTTAGAGTCAAAGGTTGGGGTAATTGTGGTCATTAAGCAACTATGTGCAACCATTGGTTTAGGAAAATTCAGGGAACAATAGTATTCCCAGTAAATGTATTTAAAAGAGGACTAGACAAATTTTCAGAATCTTAACATGGTAACAAAGTCTAAAACTGGGTTTTCAAAAACCCATGTGAACATGTGTCCTCATTTCTGTTGTCAATTATTCAACAAAAGAATGGTACCAAAACACTGACCATTTTCATAAGCTTGAGATTGATATGATTAGGAGTTTCAGTGAAAAATTATACCAGATTCTTTTGGTGCTGTTTTCAGAAAATCCTTTAAATTTTTTTAAACAAGGTTCTCTCAAATAAAGCAGGATATATTATTCTTTATTTTTTTGAATGATATATTTTGAACTTTTACTGGTTTTTGATAAGTAAAAGTTTTAATCTCCTGTGAGGATATATGATCTTATTTTTGTTGGTGATACTATACTCAAAATAGATCAAAAGGAAATAGTATAGTTGTCAAGATCATGTCAAACTCAAGTTTGTTCTTACTCTATGAAAAGGATTGATTGTCAATAGATCTTAAAATACTTGGGCACTCATGTTTTAAAATTCAAATATTATAACAAGAATGAGTTGCCTTGGTAAAAAGTCTACATAATCTGGGGTACTAAACCACTGTCAGAAATTTGTATAAGCATCAAAATGTGTAATTGACATGTGGCAAAAACCTTGAATGGAAAACTCTCAAAACGGTTGCTGACATATCCATCTTTCAAATCTTTACCATTTACCCAAATCCCTGTTTTGTTCAAACATCTGCCTTCTAAATATTGTCCACTGCTAAAAGTCAGCCACTGATCCTTCATTTCTCTTGGCAAGCACTGATGCTCAAAATCAGTGTCTTATCCACCGATATTCTATCTACTGATAGTAAAAATCATCCACTGTTATCACATTATTACCGTTGTAACTACTGATGCTTGGTACATCAGTGGCTCTCAAAACAACTGTCCTCCATTCTTCATCCATATCATCAGAAGTTGACACGTGGTCAGTTTTTAGCCATCAGATCTCAATAACCGCTGCCACATCAGCGATCATTTTTTAATAAAACCCTGATCAAAACCCCCAAACAGGGTTTTACACTGTCGAATTGAATTCTAAAATTCTCTTCTCAACTCAGTTTCTAACCCTTCATCCCAAATCATTCTCTATTCTTCCGCATCAAAATGACGAAATCAAAAGCAAAATCAAAATCAAAATCACCATCATTGTCCAAAGAGGTCGCTCAAACGGCCGCTGAATCCGTTAAAATACCATACAAATCTCCTCTTAACTATGTGGGTTTACTCACAAAACCCACAAACAACCACACCTTCGATTCCATCATTGACACCTTATCTGAATCAAAGTACAAAACTTTGATAACAGCAGACGCTCCCATTTACCTGCAAACCCAGAGAGAGTTCTGGAAAAATGCTACGCTTGAGAAACAAGACGATAAAGTAGTAGCCATCAACTCCTCGATACAGGGTAAAGCGATCCAAATCACTCCACAAACAATCTTAGAAGTCTTTAAACTCGATGATCAGAAAGGTAAAACTTCTTTTGATAAAACCGAGTTGAAAACTAATTTTCTGAAAAGAGGGTATGCAGAACAATCAAAAGTAGATACCTTACAAAAAGGTTACTTCCCGTCTGCACCCAGATTTTTATTTCACACACTTTTGATGTGTGTTTCAAATAAAACAACAGCGTTTAACGAAATACCATTGAAAATTCAATGCCTGGGCTATGCTATTTTAAATAATAAAGATACAACTACTCCCAGGAAATCTTTAATGACTTGGTAAAGAATGTTGATAGCAAAGCATTTTTACTCTTTCCAAGGTTTCTAAGCTACTATTTTAAACAAAATTTGAAAAAGAAAATGAAAATTTGCTAAAACAAGGTGTTTATTTTCAAATAAAAAGTTTAACACCTGAAACATTCACTAGAATGTTGGCACCAATAAAAACAAATGCAGAGGTGTCTGAGCAGAATTTAGCAGTTACCACTGCTCCTCAGACATCTGCTGTTGAGCCCACTGCTCCAGGTGATCATAGCAGCACTACCACTACTTTGAAACCCACACCTGTCACTACCAAAAAGATCAAAAAGAAAACATACAGAAAACCCACCAAACCCAAAACAAAGGCAACTCTGGAAGATGAGATCCCAGAGCAACTGCTAGTGACAAAACAAATGTCACCCCAAACCACTGCTTCTACTTCCTTACAGCAGTTGGTAGAAAGATCTCCACCATTGCCTCAAACTCCTCCTGTATCCTCACAAAAGGATCAGGTTGTAAGCACAGGGACCCCACAATATGAAGCTCTGGACCCAATCGGATCCATCTTCCTCAGTCCTGATCCTAAGGACATGTCTCTTTCAACACCCATACCCTCACCAATCATATTACCACAATCCATAATACACTTGTTGCATGCAGTTGCTATAGCTCAGACACAAACCAGTTCCTCTCTATCACCTGTCACTGAGAGTATACTCCCACAAGTGACTGGGTCTGATGCTACTACCCCTGCTATCCCAGCAACAACTGAGGAGGTTACACCCCCTGAGTTACAAGTAACTCTCAGTGGTAGTTCAAGCGGAGCAGCAACTACAGATGTTGGATCAACAGATCTACATTTGAACAGCTGTTTCATCAGTCAGACTCCCTTGAAGGCAATTTCTTCTATAGCACCTTCGGTAACCGCCAGTGAGTTTGTTTTAACCACTGGTACCATTAAAGGTTTATCAAGTGCTGAAGAAAGATGTCCCCAGTACCAAGAACAAGGGGCATCAATGGGTGATTTTTGGGACTCAGTTCCTAAGTCGCACATTGGTACAACCACTGCTGGTGGGGATTCAGATGATCCCACTAAAGTGGGTGATGATTCAAAGTATCAGGAATTGACGGATAGAGTTGAGAAACTTGAAATATCAGTTGCTGAGATAAAGGATATGGTGTAGCAGCTGCTAAAAGCTCAAAAAGCACAATCCACTGCTGCTCCAGCTCAAGCATCTGCACAACCTGCACCTGCTGCAAATGAGCTGTGGAATATTTTCCTGCCCTTACTTGAAAAACAAAAACAGATGGCTGACCAGCAGCATGAAATACATGTGAAAATGCTGACAAACATGGTGGAGTCGAGATTTAAAGATACTCAAGCAGACATCAAAGCTATCAAGGCTCATCTCCAAAGCACTTCTGGAAAAGTTCCATCTACCATCCTTTTCATGGATAACCCCCTTGCAGATAATGCCAAAAATGGGGAGAATATCAAACAGTTGAAGAAAAAGGGAATTGAAGATGGCCTGCATGTTGAATCAGAACAAGGAAAACAGCCATCTAAACCCTCAAAAGATTTAAAATCTTAAACTTCCATCCAAACAGCTGATACAGCAGTAGTTACAAAAACTGCTAGCAGTAGCCAAACAGCTGTCATCTCATCAACACACAAAACTTTACCACACACCACCAAAACCACTGCCCTACCACCATTACCTCCTGTCATAAAACAGAAGACAACAGATGTTACAACATCTGTTGTAATGACAACAACAGTTGAAGCACCAGTTGTTTCAACAGCTGTTAGTCAATCACAAACCACTACCATTCAATCTCAAACCACTGAGCCACCCAAGACATCATCAGCCTCTCCTACAATAAAAAGGAGAAGGATTTTCATACCTGATGATTCACCACCACCATCACCACCATCAAAAACTACCTCACCACCTTCAACCCCTTCTCAAAAGCAGAAGACATCTACTGACACATCAGTAGTTGTAATGACAACAGAGGATGAAACACCAGTTGTTTCAACAGCTGTTAGTCAACCATCCATCACTGCTCTTATCATTCCAACATCACAACCAAAATCCTCTTCATCAGTAAAGCTTCACAAAAGAAAAAGAGAAACAACTCAAGTCACTGATGAAAAATATGATCCTGTTGCCGCAAAATATCCACTGGAACTAGATGCTGTGAAAAATGAGATGAGACAATTTTACACCGAGGAAGATCCTTCAAAAAGAAGATTCCCTTCCCTCATTGGCTCCATAGTCCCAGAAAACATGGATGAATATCTTGAATTAAAAGCAAGGCAGGCAAGGATTAGAGCTAAACTTGAATGCAAAGATGAAGGTGATGAAGCCATTGCAGAAAGAATGGTACTCTTGCTCACAAAGGTTAAGCTAATGGAAGACTTTGCACAAGATCTGAGCAAAGAAAAGGCAGATCAACGAAAAGCAATAAGAAAAGAGTATCTTGCATATATAATGAAAGAAAGATTCTATTCAGCCGAAGAAAAACAGTTTGAAGAATGGCCAATAATTGCTTTAAAGCATGAAGCTAACAGGATTGAAAGGGTTAAAAATGATCCAAGTAAGAAGAAGACAGCTCCAAATTGGAATAAGTACAAAAAGCTAATTGCTGATCTTACTTCTGAATACAAAAAGAAAAAGCAGGAACTGATAGATGCTAAGGTGGATACTACTGAAGCCATAGCAAAATGGACAAAGCAGTATACCGATGAGGCTTATGAACGGTTGAAGAAAAGAAAGATAATAGTCTTAGGCACTTCTAAAATGCCAGACTACAACAAGATAGAACAACAGCTGGATGCTCTTAAAACACTGATCACATCAACAGTTGACCCGAGCCTTGTGATAAACCAAGAGAAAGGGAAACTGTTGACCAGTGAAGAAGAAAAAGAGAAGGAAGCTGAGTACTTCACAGAAGCCATCAAGAAAATGGGTCTAAAAGAAGATAGTTCAGCGAGCCTTCAAAACCTTTTCAAAAAGGTACTAACCAAACCTGCATCAACAAACATTTCAGCAGATATCTCAGACAGTGAGCTTGATCAACAAAAGACACAAGAGCAAATTGACAAAGAAGTTGCAGAAGATATAGCTGCAGCAAATGAAGTCATAGAAGAAGCTTTCAAAAGAATGTCTGAAGTTCAAGATACTGCTTTGAATTGTAATCTTTCGACTATATGAAAACCAAATGTTTATCAAACTACTTTCTCCTTTGATTGTGTTCACAAAGTTTGTTATTCATTTCCGCTGCACTTCACATTGTTTCATATTCATTAATTGTTCAAATCATACAAACAAACACAATCATGAGAAGCTACGATCCTAACAATCAGAAACCCTCAGGTTTATTGCAACAGTTAGAATTGCCAGTTTGGAAATGGGAATTGATAACAATGGATTTTGTTACTAAATTACCCAAAACTAGGAAAGGTAATGATACAATCTGGGTGATTGTAGACAGGCTAACTAAGTCAGCTCCTTTTCTACCAATGAAGAAAACTTTCAGTATGGGACAATTAGCTAAATTGTATGTAAATGAAATAATTTCATTACATGGAATTCCTTTATCAATTGTTTCTGATAGATATAGCCGTTTTACCTCTCATTTTTGGACAAGTTTCCAAAAAGCCATGGGAACCAAGTTAAATCTAAGCACAGCTTATCATCCTCAAACTGACGGACAAACTGAAAGGACAATTCAGACGATGGAGGATATGCTTAGAGCATGTGTAATTGATTTCGGAGGTAATTGGGATGATCACTTACCATTGATAGAATTTTCTTATAATAACAACTATCACACAAGTATCAATGCTGCACCATTCGAAGCACTTTATGGACGAAAGTGCCGAACCCCACTCTGTTTGGCAGAAATTGGAGAAAAGCAACTATCCGGACCCGAAATAGTGCAAGAAACAACAGACAAGATCATTCAAGTCAAGGAACGACTAAAAGCAGCACGTGATCGACAAAAGAGTTATGCTGATAACATGCGAAAGCCGTTGGAATTTCAAATAGGTGATAAAGTGGTAACATGCTGTTACTAAAAGTCTCTCCTTGGAAAGGAGTGGTAAGATTCATCAAAAGAGGAAAGTTAAGCCCCAGGTATATTGGACCTTTTGAGATTATTAAAATAATAGGACCTGTAGCCTATGAGCTACAACTGTCAGAGGAAATGGCAGGAATACATGATGTATTTCATGTATCTAATCTCAAGAAATGCTTAGCTAATGAATCACTGATAGTACCTCTTAAGGATATAGAGGTAAATGAACAGTTAAAATTTGTAGAAAGACCTCTACAGATTGAAGACAGGAAAGTCAAGAATCTTAAACACAAGAGATTAGTTCTGGTCAAAGTGAAATGGGATTCCAAAAGAGGACCAGAATACACATGGGAGCTTGAATCAGAAATGCAAAGGAAATATCCACACCTGTTCAAGTAGATCTCGAGGACAAGCTCTAAAACAAGGTGGGGAGGATATAACAACCCTCCAAAATATTCCGACACCCTAAAAATATATTAAATTACCCCAATACGACCTAAAATACACCCCATACGCGAAAACAGACCACGAATACCTTTACTTTTATAAAAAATAAATAAAAACAAGAAAATTAGGGCTCTGGCGGGCCGCGTAAGACTCACCAATGGTCTACGCGCGCCGCGGCAACTCAGATCTCCGGCGAGTCCCCAGGCCGCCACGTGTCGGACTCGTGTTGAGGCTACGTGTTGACGCAGCAAGGCTACGGCCTAGTCTACAAGTCCTCGCGGGCCGAGTAAACCTAAGCCAAAGCTTACGTGGGCCGCGACAAAACCCAAATCAGGCCCTATATAATGGGAGCTCAGGCCTTCAGCTTCAACTCGCACCACTAACAACTTTCTCTCTTAATTTCTGATAGTAGGCATAATTTTCGGGTATAATACCCCCCTAAATAACGAAGTTCTGATCCGTTGTAAGTATCATAACCCCTGTTACATATTAGATACGCTGCCCGATTGATCCAGGGTTCCGTAACGGCTGTCATGGTTCTGCCCGACGTAGTCGTTGGAATGCCGTCTCGGGGAGGGTATCCTTAATATAAATAATGGGTTATTATACTAACACGTGTGCATTTGTGTAAATTATAGATAATCACCAGGAAACCCTTAAAGGAAACCTAAGACAACAATGTGAGTAATCTCCTTTTTGTAAACTGTTTTTACAAAACCTTAAATATTTTACAATGTGATTAAGCAGTGATTGAGTCTTTGTAATTCTTCAATTACTGCCTGTATGTTGGGGTTTTGTATACAAAATGTGAAACACGTTACCATTGGACAAAGAGTTAGCCAATGGGTAATATGACCCACAAGTCAGGATTGACAGTACTGAATGAGTAACTGTGTAGATGTAAACATTGTAATCGCTCTCAATTCTGTGTTAATTGATAAAACTCTTCTTGATTAAACTGGGATTCACTCACCAGTATTTCCCACTGAAAAAATATTTTTAAATGCGTTTCAGTTAACAAAATGTGAAATCCAACATAGAAGGCAGCTGGACAGCACTGAAGGATTGAAAAAAGTGGCTATAAAAGTTACCTAAATAAAAGAAGATGTTTTATTCAATAAAATGGAGACTATCTCTATAAATCAGTTTGTAATGAAAACTTGGGTTTTATCCCAATATGTTTAATATTATAAAAGTGTGGTATTACTCTAATAAAATATTTCCTAACTACGGTCCTGATGAAATTTCCGCCGCCAAATAATGATAATCATCGATACCACCAATACTGAGTTCGCGGCCGCCCGTTCCCGGGACAGATAGGGGGCTTGGGTTGCGACATTTGGAATTCAAGTACAAAAAGTATGTATACACGAAAATATATCTCGTCCAGGTACTCGTTTTGACACTAAGTTTTTATGTGATTTCATGGGTCCTAACTTGTAAAGCAGTATCTTGAACTTCAGACATTCTTTTCTGATGAGCTTTGAGATTTTGGCCTTGACAAAAATTGTAAAGCAGTATCTTGAACTTCAGACATTCTTTTGAAAGCTTCTTCTATGACTTCATTTACTGCAGCTATATCTTCTGCAACTTCTTTGTCAATTTGCTCTTGTGTCTTTTGTTGATCAAGCTCACTGTCTGAGATATCTGCTGAAATGTTTGTTGATGCAGGTTTGGTTAGTACCTTTTTGAAAAGGTTTTGAAGGCTCGCTGAACTATCTTCTTTTAGACCCATTTTCTTGATGGCTTCTGTGAAGTACTCAGCTTCCTTCTCTTTTTCTTCTTCACTGGTCAACAGTTTCCCTTTCTCTTGGTTTATCACAAGGCTCGGGTCACCTGTTGATGTGATCAGTGTTTTAAGAGCATCCAGCTGTTGTTCTATCTTGTTGTAGTCTGGCTTTTTAGAAGTGCCTAAGACTATTATCTTTCTTTTCTTCAACCGTTCATAAGCCTCATCGGTATACTGCTTTGTCCATTTTGCTATGGCTTCAGTAGTATCCACCTTAGCATCTATCAGTTCCTGCTTTTTCTTTTTGTATTCAGAAGTAAGATCAGCAATTAGCTTTTTGTACTTTTTCCAATTTGGAGCTGTCTTCTTCTTACTTGGATCATTTTTAACCCTTTCAATCCTGTTAGCTTCATGCTTTAAAGCAATTATTGGCCATTCTTCAAACTGTTTTTCTTCGGCTGAATAGAATCTTTCTTTCATTATATATGCAAGATACTCTTTTCTTATTGCTTTTCGTTGATCTGCCTTTTCTTTGCTCAGATCTTGTGCAAAGTCTTCCATTAGCTTAACCTTTGTGAGCAAGAGTACCATTCTTTCTGCAATGGCTTCATCACCTTCATCTTTGCATTCAAGTTTAGCTCTAATCCTTGCCTGCCTTGCTTTTAATTCAAGATATTCATCCATGTTTTCTGGGACTATGAAGCCAATGAGGGAAGGGAATCTTCTTTTTGAAGGATCTTCCTCGGTGTAAAATTGTCTCATCTCATTTTTCACAGCATCTAGTTCCAGTGGATATTTTGCGGCAACAGGATCATATTTTTCATCAGTGACTTGAGTTGTTTCTCTTTTTCTTTTGTGAAGCTTTACTGATGAAGAGGATTTTGGTTGTGATGTTGGAATGATAAGAGCAGTGATGGATGGTTGACTAACAGCTGTTGAAACAACTGGTGTTTCATCCTCTGTTGTCATTACAACTACTGATGTGTCAGTAGATGTCTTCTGCTTTTGAGAAGGGGTTGAAGGTGGTGAGGTAGTTTTTGATGGTGGTGATGGTGGTGGTGAATCATCAGGTATGAAAATCCTTCTCCTTTTTATTGTAGGAGAGGCTGATGATGTCTTGGGTGGCTCAGTGGTTTGAGATTGAATGGTAGTGGTTTGTGATTGACTAACAGCTGTTGAAACAACTGGTGCTTCAACTGTTGTTGTCATTACAACAGATGTTGTAACATCTGTTGTCTTCTGTTTTATGACAGGAGGTAATGGTGGTAGGGAAGTGGTTTTGGTGGTGTGTGGTAAAGTTTTGTGTGTTGATGAGATGACAGCTGTTTGGCTACTGCTAGCAGTTTTTGTAACTACTGCTGTATCAGCTGTTTGGATGGAAGTTTAAGATTTTAAATCTTTTGAGGGTTTAGATGGCTGTTTTCCTTGTTCTGATTCAACATGCAGGCCATCTTCAATTCCCTTTTTCTTCAACTGTTTGATATTCTCCCCATTTTTGGCATTATCTGCAAGGGGGTTATCCATGAAAAGGATGGTAGATGGAACTTTTCCAGAAGTGCTTTGGAGATGAGCCTTGATAGCTTTGATGTCTGCTTGAGTATCTTTAAATCTCGACTCCACCATGTTTGTCAGCATTTTCACATGTATTTCATGCTGCTGGTCAGCCATCTGTTTTTGTTTTTCAAGTAAGGGCAGGAAAATATTCCACAGCTCATTTGCAGCAGGTGCAGGTTGTGCAGATGCTTGAGCTGGAGCAGCAGTGGATTGTGCTTTTTGAGCTTTTAGCAGCTGCTACACCATATCCTTTATCTCAGCAACTGATATTTCAAGTTTCTCAACTCTGTCCGTCAATTCCTGATACTTTGAATCATCACCTACTTTAGTGGGATCATCTGAATCCCCACCAGCAGTGGTTATACCAATGTGCGACTTAGGAACTGAGTCCCAAAAATCACCCATTGATGCCCCTTGTTCTTGGTACTGGGGACATCTTTCTTCAGCACTTGATAAACCTTTGATGGTACCAGTGGTTAAAACAAACTCACTGGTGGTTACCGAAGGTGCTATAGAAGAAATTGCCTTCAAGGGAGTCTGACTGATGAAACAGCTGTTCAAATGTAGATCTGTTGATCCAACATCTGTAGTTGCTGCTCCGCTTGAACTACCACTGAGAGTTACTTGTAACTCAGGGGGTGTAACCTCCTCAGTTGTTGTTGGGATAGCAGGGGTAGTAGCATCAGACCCAGTCACTTGTGGGAGTATACTCTCAGTGACAGGTGATAGAGAGGAACTGGTTTGTGTCTGAGCTATAGCAACTGCATGCAACAAGTGTATTATGGATTGTGGTAATATGATTGGTGAGGGTATGGGTGTTGAAAGAGACATGTCCTTAGGATCAGGACTGAGGAAGATGGATCCGATTGGGTCCAGAGCTTCATATTGTGGGATCCCTGTGCTTACAACCTGATCCTTTTGTGAGGATACAAGAGGAGTTTGAGGCAATGGTGGAGATCTTTCTACCAACTGCTGTAAGGAAGTAGAAGCAGTGGTTTGGGGTGACATGTGTTTTGTCACTGGCAGTTGCTCTGGGATCTCATCTTCCAGAGTTGCCTTTGTTTTGGGTTTGGTGGGTTTTCTGTATGTTTTCTTTTTGATCTTTTTGGTAGTGGCAGGTGTGGGTTTCAAAGCAGTGGTAGTGCTGCTATGATCACCTGGAGCAGTGGGCTCAACAGCAGATGTCTGAGGAGCAGTGGTAACTGCTAAATTCTGCTCAGACACCTCTGCTTTTGTTTTTATTGGTGCCAACATTCTAGTGAATGTTTCAGGTGTTAAACTTTTTATTTGAAAATAAACACCTTGTTTTAGCAAATTTTCATTTTCTTTTTCAAATTTTTTTTTAAAATAGTAGCTTAGAAACCTTGGAAAGAGTAAAAATGCTTTGCTATCAACATTCTTTACCAAGTCATTAAAGATTTCCTAGGAGTAGTTGTAATCTTTATTATTTAAAATAGCGTAGCCCAGGCATTGAATCTTCAATGGTATTTCATTAAACGCTGTTGTTTTATTTGAAACACACATCAAAAGTGTGTGAAATAAAAATCTGGGTGCAGACGGGAAGTAACCTTTTTGTAAGGTATCTACCTTTGATTGTTCTGCATACCCTCTTTTCAGAAAATCAGTTTTCAACTCGGTTTTATCAAAAGAAGTTTTACCTTTCTGATCATCGAGTTTAAAGACTTCTGAGATTGTTTGTGGAGTGATTTGGATCGCTTTACCCTGTATCGAGGAATTGATGGCTACTACTTTATCGTCTTGTTTCTCAAGCGTAGCATTTTTCCAGAACTCTCTCTGGGTTTGCAGGTAAATGGGAGCGTCTGCTGTTATCAAAGTTTTGTACTTTGATTCAGATAAGGTGTCAATGATGGAATCGAAGGTGTGGTTGTTTGTGGGGTTTGTGAGTAAACCCACATAGTTATGAGGAGATTTGTATGGTATTTTAATGGATTCAGCGGCCGTTTGAGCGACCTCTTTGGAAGATGATGGTGATTTTGATTTTGATTTTGCTTTTGATTTCGTCATTTTGATGCAGAAGAATAGAGAATGATTTGGGATGAAGGGTTAGAAACTGCTTTGAGAAGAGAATTTTAGAATTCAATTCGACAGTGTAAAACCCTGTTTGGGGGGTTTTGATCAGGGTTTTATTAAAAAATGATCGCTGATGTGGCAGCGGTTATTGAGATCTGATGGCTAAAAACTGACCACGTGTCAACCTCTGATGATATGGATGAAGAATGGAGGACAGTTGTTTTGAGAGCCGCTGATGTACCAAGCATCAGTAGTTACAACGGTAATAATGTGATAACAGTGGATGATTTTTACTATCAGTAGATAGAATATCGGTGGATAAGACACTGATTTTGAGCATCAGTGCTTGCCAAGAGAAATGAAGGATCAGTGGCTGACTTTTCGCAGTGGACAATATTTAGAAGGCAGATGTTTGAACAAAACAGTGATTTGGGTAAATGGTAAAGATTTGAAAGATGGATATGTCAGCAACCGTTTTGAGAGTTTTCCATTCAAGGTTTTGCCACATGTCAATTACACATTTTGATGCTTATACAAATTTCTGACAGTGGTTTAGTACCCCAGATTATGTAGACTTTTTACCAAGGCAACTCATTCTTGTTATAATATTTGAATTTTAAAACATGAGTGCCCAAGTATTTTAAGATCTGTTGACAATCAATCCTTTTCATAGAGTAAGAACAAACTTGAGTTTGACATGATCTTGACAACTATACTATTTCCTTTTGATCTATTTTGAGGATAGTAACACCAACAAAAATAAGATCATATATCCTCACAGGAGATTAAAACTTTTACTTATCAAAAACTAGTAAAAGTTCAAAATATATCATTAAAAAAAATAAAGAATAATATATCCTGCTTTATATGAGAGAACCCTTTTTAAAAAAATTCAAAGGATTTTCTGAAAACAGCACCAAAAGAATCGGGTATAATTTTTCACTGAAACTCCTAATCATATCAATCTCAAGCTTATGAAAATGGGCAGTGTTTTGACACCAGTGGTATGAAATTTTAAATACATTTTGATCACTGTTTGGTACCATTGTTTTGTTGAATAATTGACAACAGAAATGAGGACACATGTTCACATGGGTTTTTGACAACCCGGTTTTAGACTTTGTTACCATGTTTGTGTTGCTTACTTGCTTTATATTATAAATGAACTAATTAAATTTAGAAGTGATGTACTTTCTTTTTAATAAAAGGATTTAGGATGTTGTTGGCCTTCAAATATATATTAGACAACTTTCGACGTTCTTGGCTTCTTAAATTGTTTAACCCTTTTGACATGCTTCATTTTGACATGCTTCATTCAAGTGTACTTATGTCATAACATAAAGTAATACCCGTCTACCGGACGGGTATAAAACTATTTAAGTAGTTTTGGCATAATATGCTTTGAATGAGAAACTTTAAGACATTGGGTCATCAGACTTCCTGGATTGGTAGAATACTAGCAGCCACAAAAGAATTCTATGTGTTCATGTATGGGCTACAAGCTTCAGATCGGATGGGTGGGTGCATAGTAGACAAAAACCGGTTCACATGGTGTGGATAATATTTGCAGTTTCAAAAATCAAAAGGATATTATATGCAGGCTAATCGATAAGGATTTGGTTGCTTTGTGGGCTTCGTTTAATCGGAACATCTCCTGGTGGTGTCTTGCTTGCGTGTCTGTACATTTTTTTTATTTTTGTAATTAAATATATTCCATCTTGACGTTAGAAAAAATGATTAATTATGTTACTAACTTCAGTATAGAAATAACTATGGTTGGATAATATAAATCTAAAAAAAGTTAGGAATAAATAAAACCACTTAATGTGCAGTTTTATAGATATTTCTTTCAATTTTAGGTTTTCATTTATTTTTTTTTCTCTATAGATGTCAGATTGAAGAATTCCTTAGGCTTGAATCCTCAATGGAATCAGGAGTTTAGTTTGGTTGTCAAGGACCCAGAATTACAAGCTTTGGAGGTCATAGTTTAAGATTGGGAACATGTACGTTTCTTTTATCCTTTAACGTCACAATATTAAAAGATGTAACGGACGGTTTTCTTTTATAAATTGAAGAATGTGTTTTTGTTTATAATGTTGTTTAAATTTGTGTATACTTAATATAGATTATCTTTTTTTGTTACGCTGTTAAACGTAACCCGTTCACCGGATGGGCATTAAACTAGTTAAAAGTGGTGATGATGTAGAAATAAGAGTATTGGTAAAGATGTTTATAGGATTTGAGAGAAAATGTGTATTTTTAGTATATTTGTGAAAATCTGATATGTCAACTAACTAGACACATTTGTAAATGTTTGCATTGGTGATGGTCTAACTAGTTTTATAATTTTCTATAGCAATTAATAAATAAAGTTAAATTAATTTGCCTAGCTAAAACTAAAAATTAAGAGCCTGACCAACTTTTTATATGAATTATGCTGTGACTGATTAATGAGGCGAAGCACATGATCTATACGTTTCTCTCTAATCTTCGAAGAGAAGCAAGCCGTCTTATTTTAGTCCATCCTGGTACGGATTTTACGTGTAAATGAAATTGACGAAGACTTTAAACTTTTGAGAAAGCAAAGTCCAAAAGCCAAAGTTAGTGCGCCATTGTCACGATCTAATATATTCCCAAATTACCCATCAATTTGTTTATGTACTTTTAGGTTATCCATATTCACAAAGTCTCTTTGTGGGCGTTATGTGACACGTGTCGTGGCATGTCACACAGAGGCTTTATGTGACGTTATATCACTAGAGCCTATAGTCATAAAGCCTTATCTCACACAAAAAAAAAAAAAAAAGTTATTAATAGGCTATAATGCTATAGACAAAATGATGTCTTGTAAACATAATTTATATGTAAAAAAGAAAGTAGTAATTAAAACAAGAAAGTGGTATAGCAGTGGTTAATATTTATTTATTTTACTACAAAAGATTTGCTACTTATTCTCTCTTTTCCGCCTTTCATTTTCGGAGCCCTATATTCCCTTTCTTTAACCTTCCAGTCCCCAGCTAATGAACAACTTGATCGCTTCAGAGTTTCCAATTCATGGGTAAGTTGCACTTGACGAACTTGCATTGTATCTCCTTCTTTTATTATTATTATAGTTAAATTCATAAACTCTGTTTACTTTTTGAAGAACCAAAGAATCGCGTTTAGGCCGGAGCCTGTAAACGAGGGTTTGGATCTTATGAAAGAACTTGGAGAACAGTCCTGCAAAACAGAAAACCGTTAGGCTCGTCGCAGAGATGGGAGGGCCACTCTGCGACCACCCTCCGGCGTGAGGATAAGTATAGGTAGAGAGAGAAAGTAGAGAGAGAAAGTAAGGACGAAGGTTCAGAAAATCGTACTTGGCTTTGTACTTGATGGGGTATTTATAGTAGTCAACTTAGATGACATCATCCGTCCAGACGCACTTGTATGGAGGTTCGTCTTCGGAGGTCTTTGATGTTGGACGGACATTATTCGGATGTACGTCCAAGTGGAGTCTTGTTCGTCCTAGGAATCATGTCCGGCCTCGGACATGTATCTTCACTTTTGAAGTCATGGTTTTGTTGATTGTAATGACAGATAATCGTCATACAAGGAGGAGGTTTGTAGCTGACGATGACGACATAATCACTGACTTTCCTGAGGATTTAATAAACCCGATTTTAGAGCGGCTCCCAGTCAAAGATGCTGTAAGAACAAGCGTTCTTTCAAAAAGGTGGAGGTATAGATGGACCACTATGAGGACACTAGCTTTCCGTAGACAATTCTCTCGACAGTTTTTAAAAATTGGAGCTTATTGCCATAATGGGTTTACAAGGGTTATAAGCCAGATTATGAATCATCACCAGGGTCCCATTTTGACCTTTCATCTCCATATACCAAAAGAGATAGTTCTTGATAGCTTCCAAGAAGTTGATCAATGGATGTTAATCCTATCAAGAAACAACGTTAGGAAAATCGTTATTGTGAACTTTAATCTGATTTATCAAATTCCATACTCCGTATTCTCTTGTCTAGAATTGAGAACGTTGGGATTAAATAACTGTATTTTCAAGCCACCACTTGCGTTTAAGGGATTTCCCAATCTTCAAGATATTATTTTAACGAATGTTAATTTCAGGGTTAATTTAGGTGGAACTGTAATCAACTTACCACAACTAAAGAGTTTGATACTTTGTGGTTGTGGCAATGTTAACAACTTCAACATCAAGGCTGAAAAATTGCAGAATTTGCGTGTCACCGATTGCCCTGATGCCAATGCCATGGTGCTCCAATTGTTGCATAGTGAACACCTTAATGCAGTTCGTATATCTCGTCTGTCAAGATCCATAAAAGATTTTATTCAAGTTAAAAGATTTAGTTTTACTATTGATGGTTATTTTCTCAAGGTATGATACAAACTTATATATTAGAATGCTTAACCTTTGTTTTTTGTCAGTCACAAACTAGCATTTGCACAAAAGATTTCTAGTTTGTTAGTCTGATACAGTCCTCACGTTATTTCAGTAACTTAAAATCTCACTTTCACCGTGCAGATTTTGGCTGCAGAAAAGTTTCCAAACTCACTTCCACATGTGGTACAATGCTTACAGGAACTGGAGTTCACAAGTTTTAGTTTCGGAGATTTGAATCAACTTCAAGGTGCTCTATGTATGCTTCGGAACTCACCTAATTTGAAAGGACTTCGTGTGACACATATGCTGATGGTAAAGAGGGATAAAGTTTGATAAAATTTTATTGGCTTATATAGTAAACAATTAGATGGTAAGACATAATTTCACTTTTGTATTGTATTTGTAGGGACAAGAGGCTGATTTGCAATTAACATCTAACTACTTAGAATCCCCTGACTGTCTGGATCAGACATTGCTCACGTTGCAAACTGTAGAAATGACATCTTTAGAAGGGTCAAGACCAGAGCTCCTCTTTGTAAAGCTTCTGCTCGATCATTCTCCGAATCTTGAAAGTATGATTTTCAGACCAAGTGCAAAGGTTGATGCTGAGAAAAGGCTCAACATTGCAAAGGATGTTTTGATATTCCCACGAGCCTCAACAAAAGCAAAAGTGGTCTGTGGTCTTCTTGGATCCGCAGTTATAATTCTATAAGATGTTTAACTGCATTGGAATCCGGTGGTTATCTCGTAATTTTATATCTTGTCTTTTATTTTACCTTTTTGATATGCAATTGACTAGAACAATGTATGTGAACAATGGGTAGTTCTATTTCTATTTAAAACGTTTGATTGAAACCTGTTCTGTTTGTTCTGCCAAACTTGCAATATACGCATATGAACTAACTACCCACAGCTAATTCCCCATCTCATCTATGCTCCTCAGAATTCCAATTAGTAATTTAATGCTAGAGGATACTAAAATCTTCATGACTTGTCTTAGATAATGCATCTGCTACTCAGTTCGTTGACCCATTTTACGAATTAAACCCAATGAACTTGGGAAACCATATCAGATAAGTATAATTGCTATTTGTTGACTGCGTGGGTAGTAACCAGGAGTTTTCTCATGTAAGTAGGTAGGTGCAAATGTCTAGGAGATCTAGCTTTACGAATAAGGGTTATAACCGTTTGTTTCTACTGTAAAAGTTGAGTTGAAGCTGGTCTAGTGTGTCCGGTTGGTGTGGTTCGGATCAAACTGGTTTAGATCAAAATGGGTCCCTTAAAAAGTAGTTTGGTTCGAGTCAAGTCAAGTTTTGTGACTTTACCCATTGTTTTGTTTTTTTTCAAATACTAGGTATATTTTTGTTTTCTATACAATATTTACCAAAACTAATGGAGTTAGACACCTGGCCTTTATTGAGAAGTAAATGAAACCAGGATTAATGAAAATGTTGAAATGAAACTAATAGACTAAAGAAGTTATTTTGGCAAAAATAGAGACTAAAACTGTTATGTGGTCTATTTTATAATTCTATTTTTTAAATGCATATACCGAATTTACACACTAATTTACCCAACACGAAAATGAAATTGTCATGTTGTATCATATTTTTTAAGGTTTGCTTATGACATGAACTAGTCCTTTTGCGCTGCGGCACTAACTCGGTCAGTATCATTTCTGTTCAGACATCGGTACGGTACAGTACCGCCATTTGCTGTAGCAACCAAAAGGAAAATCTAAAAAATAAAGTTGTGATATGCAAAAAAAAGATACGGACGCGTGTTTTGCATTGATCAAAATGTCATGAAATGATCATGTCGCTTAAAAAACTTAACATAGAAGACAAATAAATAAGTTAGTTTACAAAGTTAATCACATGAGAAAATGACACATGGCTTTTACTCACAATAAAAAAAATGTTAGAACCGTGATGGCATTGGACTTGAACGCAGGAAGAAGGAAAGTAGGGTTTCAAGCTTGAGTGCATCAACCACCAGACCAATTAAAGAACGTTTGCTTTAAGTTTAATACTAGTTTTAGTTTTTTTTAGGGAAAAGGTACCCCCAACTAATCAAAATTGCCCCTTGCCACTTCCAACTTTCACTTTGTCTCCCACCACCCCCAATTGGACACTCGGGTTGCTGTGTCACCCCATCGTTAACCACACACTAACGAGGTTAGATTTTTTTGCTGACCGGGCCAATTTTTGCTGACATGGCATGGTTATGTGTAAAATAATTAGGTTTAATAATCAACAAAACAATATTACATACACACACAATACGCACATCTGTATAAATACAAACACACAACCAGCTCTCTCCACCACCAGCATACACCACCGGAACCACCCACTTGAAGCCACCGTCGGCTCTGCTCCGCCGGATAATCTCACCACCGCTGGTTCTACTCCACCCTTGACCTTTAATCTCACCACTGCCGAATAATCTCACCGGAACCACCGCCAGATCGCTGAACTTCCTCATCGGAGACTCGTAGATCTGCAACAAAAGTACCCTCGTTCTCCGTTTACATTGCTCTGCAGATCACTGAACTTCCTCATCGGAGTGTACGGCTGTGAGAGCGGTGTCGGTTACATCCAACGAGTCGGCATCGGTGGTTGTAGGGAGGAATTGGAAGTCGGCGAAGAGTCGGTTCGCCCATTTGCTGGCGGAGAAGCTGCTGGTAGGTCCGTCGCTCACGGCGTGTGGGAGGAGGTGGTTTTTAGGGTTTGAGGTTGGCGATGCGGCGGTTAACGACACGCAAATGACGGTTCTCAGGTGGCTGAGAGGTTGCATCGGAAAATATTGAAGTGTGTTGTTGGACTGGTGTTGAGTTGTAGGAGTGATAATATTTAGACTACTATTGATTTAGAGTTTTTATTAAGTGACAGGGATGGTAAAGGGTGAGTCCACGTAGGCAGGACAACTCACAACTCCCTTGACACGTAGGATTAAAAAACAAACTGAGTTAGTGATTATTTAACGAAGGGGTGACACAACAACCTAAATGTTAAGTAGAAGGTGGTGGGAGCCAAAATGAAAGTCGGGAGTGACAAAGACCAATTTTGAGTAGTTTAGGGTGATAAAATCTATTTCCCTTTTTTTATTAGCAATTTATCATAACAAACATACAGATTGATAGTTAGACAAAAAGAAAAGGAAATGTAAGTGCACAAAAGTTTGATAAATGATGGATACTGCTGAAGTTTCAACAATGATGGACTAATCGGGTAATTATGTGAAAGTGTCACCAGTTTGGACAAGGGTTCTTATTCATGAGAACTTGTGGATTTATCTCTCATCAGAACTTGTGGACTTATTCATGAGAACTTATGGTTTTATATCGTGAGTACTTGTGGTTTTATATGGTGAGTACTTGTGATTCTAGTGTGCGAACTTGTAATTTCTATTTAGTGGTGAATACTGAGGGTTTCATTGTGAGGTCTATGTGCGAACATATGATTGTATATAAGCTTTGTGTTGTATGCAATCTTTAGACATTCAATGAAACAGTGAAATTTTGAGAAAACTTCTTGTGCAAACAAACCCTAGCTTTGTGTTCTTCATTCAATCTATGTGATTATCGATTGTGAGTACTCGGTGTATTCACGGTTCTCTTCTTCTACACCTTCTGTACGATCTACGTTGCGGTATGAGGCACGCGGTGGTTTCCGCACATCGCGTGTGTGTTCGATCGGTTTGGTTCGTGTGTTCGTTGAAGGAAGACGACCTTACAAGTGGTATCAGAGCAAGCTCTATATACAGAGTGCTCTTACCGCTGTAGACTTCGTGTTGGAGGTTAGATTTCATTCGGTTTTGTTCGTTCTAGTGGGTTTTCAAATTTCTAGGGTTTTCTCACACTTTTCTCATGTTTTTCATGGATTCTTCATGTGTTTCTTGATTTTCATCATGGATGGTGATTAGGGTTTAGTTGTGAGTGTTTGTGCTTGATTTGATTGTTGAGATTTTGCTCAGATTGTGTCAGATCTAAAATTTTCTTCAAAATTCTTTAGGTTTTTGTTCCTCTGAAGCTATTGATGATCTTGTGTGCAGCTACACTTGGAAATAAATTCAGAGGTGTATACTTGTGCTTTGTGCGTACTTGTGGATTATCTGATCATGCGTACTTGTTCTTAGGTGTGCGTATTTGTTTCTTAGGTCTATTAGTACTTGTTTTTGTTCATGAGAACTTATTTCCAAGATTGCTATGAGTACTTGTTTTTGTTCATGAGAACTTATTTCAATTGTTCATGAGAACTTGTTTTTGTTCATGAGAACTTATTTCCAAGATTGCTATGAGTACTTGTTTTTGTTCATGAGAACTTATTTCCAAGATTGCTCATGAGTACTTGTTTTTGTTCATGAGAACTTATTTCCAAGATTCTTCATGTGTATTTGTTTTTGTTCATGAGTACTTATTCTTCATGAGTATTTGTTTTTGTTTATGAGTACTTATTTCTTCATGAGTACTTATTTCTTCATGAGTACTTGTTTTTGTTCATGAGTACTTATTTCTTCATGAGTACTTGATTTTGGTGTCACACCCTGATATTTTAACCACAAACCGGTGGGCCCGATGGGGAGTATCGTGATATAGTTGATATCATCATAGTCAAATATACACAGTTTATAGCACCTCAGAAGGCTTGGTAGAAATTACTATTACAAACCGAAAGTTCAAAGTACGATAAAAGAATATACAGACGGTTGCAAAGAAAGGATCCACAGGCGGATCTAAATATAATACAAAAACATGTTCAACAGACTTAAGGTATTATGAACATGCAAGATTCTCTAATTAACGCCCAGAAGCTCCCAGCCTAGTACGTGTAGTACCTGTTACTTAGCCTTTTGCAAATACGTCAGTTTACACTGGTAAATACAATTAACCGACTCTTTCGAAAAGCATTTATGAAAATTGATTTAGATGAACAAGGCACAAATATTATTTTATAACTTGGGATAATTATATGTAAATAATCTTGTATACAGATTTACATGTTTGTCAAACATTTAGGGCCCGTTATAGAAGCCGAGACATGATTAACCGACACACCACTAATATAAACCCACAAGGAGTTATCCCGAACAATGTGGGTATATCTTTTTACGTACGCAACTGTCAAGTGTATGCCTACACCCCGTGCTTAAGTCGTAGCCATTTGCAATTAAATGAGCCAAGGATATCCAGGACACTGTCGCATTAACCCCCAATGTTTTTGTTATCAAGCAAAACAGATTAAAACGGGTTATGTAATTTATTAATCACAATCCAATTAAATGATTCTATAACAACCCTCCTAAAATATTTCCGACACCCCAAATATATTTAGAATGCACCTATACGACCTAAAATGCACCCCGTATGGGAAAAACGGCCCCCCAAATACCTTAATTTTATCAAAAATCAAATAAAACAAATAAATAAAGAGCCTCGCGGCCCGCGACGGATATTGCTCAGGCTATCGTGGGGCGCGACTGCATGACATTAGGCGACCTCTCAGACTGCCACGTCTCCTATATCGTGTTTGGTCTACTTGCTGATTCGCCAAGCCTAGGCTAGCTAGGGAGGGGGTGGCGGCCCGCGAAGGCTAAGCCCTGGGGCGCCGTGGGGCGGGACGCCATGTCTGAGCAGCCTTATAAAAGGGGTCGAGAGGCTCAATTTACAATCATTCATTTCCCTCGATCTCTCTCTCAATATTTCTACATAGTAAATATAATTTCGGGCATTATACCCACTAAAATAATGAAGTTCTGCCTCGTTGTAAGTATTATAATCCCCGGTTACGTATTAGATACACTGCCCGATTGATCTAGCGCTCCGTAACGGCTGTTGAGGCTCTGCCCGATGTAGTCGTTGGAGTTCTGTCTCGGGGAGGGTATAACTAATGTAAAATTTGGGTTATTATACTAACACGTGTGCATTGTTTAAAATTTATAGATTATAGCCAGGAAGCCACAGGAAATAATCTAAAATAGCAATGTGAGTAATCCTCCTTTTTGCAAACTGTTTTATAAAGCCTCAATGTTTTAAATTATATTTCACAGTGATTGAGTATTTGTAATTCTACAATTATCTTTGGTATGTTGGGTTTTGTATACAAAATTTGTTACTACACTGTGAGTAATAACATGACCACAAGTCGGGTTGACAGTACCGTGGGTGGTAATTAAAGTAGAAAAACAAACAAATGTAATTGCGAGATCGCCATCAATACTGTAAAACTGATAAAACTTTTCTTGATTAAATTGGGATTCACTCACCAGTATTTCCCACTAACAAAATGTTTTTAAACGCGTTTCAGGTAACAAAATGTAAAAGCCAAATAGAAGCCAGCTGGACAACACTGAAAGCTTGGAAAAGTGGCTATAAAAGTTACTTAAATAAAGAAGATGTTTTATTTAATAAAATAGGTTTTATCCCTATAATCCTGTTTATAAAAACTTGGGTTTTATCCCAATATATTTATTATTATAAAATGTGGTATTTTACTCTGATAAAATATTTCCTAACTACGCTCCTGATGAAATTTCCGCTGCTAAATAATGATAAACACCGATACCACCATCTCTGAGTAGGCCGCGGCCGCCTCCCGAGGCAGGGGTCGGGGGTTGCGACAGAAGGTGGTATCAGAGCTAAAGCCACTGATTTCGGCCACAGAAGTGTTCTGCTGACACAAAAAAATTGTTATGTTAGGAAATTATCTACGGAACTACGTACATAATTTATTGTTTTGTGTTATTTGACAATTTGTTAGTTTACAGTATGAGTGACCAAGGAACTTCGGACGCTTACCGGCAACTATCTCGTTCACCTAAGGACGAAGGAACTTCTTCCCAGCCTACCCCCTCGGGGTATTCGGCTGACACAGAAGAAGGGATTTTCGTATTCAAAGCACATTCTGAAGAGCCATTCCCTCCCAAGAATAGAGGATGGTTCACCAGAGGAGCTCATGAGCGTAGAAAAAGGATGAGAAAACTTCAGCAACAGCGGGCCTTAGCAGCGGCCAATAGAGAAATGAATGCTCACACTCAGGAGATGATTAATAGGAGATTAGCAAATTTTCATATCTTAGCAACCACAGCTGCAGATCCGAATTTAGAACAACTCATTGCACCCCAACCGTTACCACTATTTCCCACACAACCTATGGAAATTTAGCCAAACCCTGTAGACAAAATCCCAGTACCTGCTTTTGACCCAGCTGAAATTCCTAGAGTCCTAGCACCCCATCCCCCAGATTATGACCCATGGTTTGATGACCACAGAGATTATCAGGAACTATACCCAATAGAGGAACCCATGCAGAACCTAGTAGCCCCTATCCAAACCTTGACCCTCTGGACCCATATTTTGATAATGACTAGTATATCAGGGAAATCCTAGAGAACCCTTACCCACACGAAGAACCGATGCCCCAGTTTCCTGACCCAATACCAGCACCAGCCCCACCCATGAGTAATGAGAATGTGCAAGAACTCCGAACCTTTGGTGAGGAGATATTAGAAGGAAGTGAGAGAATGAGACAGATAGGTGAAAGGTTGGTTTGGAAATATGACGAGCGTAACATGCAGTTTTGGATGAACCCGTATCAGTAATAGTAATAATAATAATAATAATATATATGTATATATATAATATGTTTGTATGATGAAAAATAAATAATAAT
Organism: Helianthus tuberosus; assembly: GCA_030545235.1. Taxonomy (NCBI): domain Eukaryota; kingdom Viridiplantae; phylum Streptophyta; class Magnoliopsida; order Asterales; family Asteraceae; genus Helianthus; species Helianthus tuberosus. The sequence goes on from CM060354.1 coordinate 64,574,086, forward strand.
CATATAATATAATATATATATATATATATATATATGTATATCCCCTAAAAATAGATAATAGCTACGGATGCATACTAGTACTGTAATTTTAGATTTAAGTTCCAGTTTGTACTAGACGCGTATATATATATATGTATCATATATATATATATAATAGATTAAAGGTCGCAATGTTCGACGATTTTGATCAATATGCTTGTTGTGTGATTGTTTGCATTGGATATTTTATTATGATAATGTGGTAAATGTTTAAAATCCAGATGGACAACGAAGTGAATCAAGGAAACCCGAATAACGATAATAACGGAAACCAAGTAGATAACAGTGCCATCCAACACATAGTGGCACAAGGGATTATAGACGCAATGCCATATATTATCAAAACGGTTAAGGAAGCGAATAATAATAAAAGTAATAGTGGAAGTAAACGACCACCTACTTAACCAGAACACAGCGTAAACAATGGACCAATACTTCAAGTGCCCATTCCAAAAAGAAGAAGAGCCATGTCTTATGGTTGTTCTTATAAAGAATTCTGGTCTTGTAAACCAATAGAATTCTCGGGCAATGAAGGAGCCATTGCAGTTCTACGCTGGATAGAAAAGACTGAGGCAGTCTTGAAAATAAGCAAATGCGCAGGAAGATAAGATAATGTTTGTCTCCAATCTATTTAAGAACTCAGCATTAGAATGGTGGAACACTATCCTCCAATCCAGGGGAAGTGACCAAGTCTACAATATGGAATGGAATGAGTTTAAGAACATGGTTGAAAGGAAATTATGTCCTCCCAATGAAAAGGAACAGATAGCTAATAAATTCTTAAACCTTAGAATGACTGGAGTAGATAGTAAGGGTTACACTACTACATTTTTTGAATATGCTAGAATAGTGCCAACCCTAGCATCACCAGAACCAGTATTAATCTCCCGTTACATCTGGGGGTTAATCAGTGAAATTAGACATGTAGTCAAGGCAGCTAGACCCCAAACCATAGAAGAAGCTGTAGAACTAGTAAATACCTTGACTGATGAATTAGTGCATACACAAGAAGAGAACCAGAGGAGGAACCTAGCTCAAAAGCTTACCCAAGAATTTCTATATGGAAATTCCAACCGTGGGAAAAACGTAGGTTCTACCTCGACACCTTACTGTAAAGCCTGTAAGAAAAAGCATTCAGGAAGATGCTCCACCTACTGTAATTTCTGCAAGATGCCAGGACACAAGGAAGAAGACTGTAGGAAAGAAACCCAGTAACAGAGTATGCTTCAAATGTGGAGAAAAAGGTCATATCAAACCAAATTGTCCAAAACTAGCTCCAGCCATGAACAACAAGACTACTAAAAATACTAGAGCATTTGTTCTGACTGCAGAAGAAGCAAAGATGATCCTGGACGTGATCCCCGGTACGTTTTTAGTTAATGATGTTTTTGCCAAAGTATTATTTGACTCTGGTGCAAACCAAAGTTTTATTAATACTTCATTTTGCAAACTTCTCAATTAACCATTAACTAAACTTCCACAAGAATGTCTCGTAGAAACAGCAAATGGGGAAACCATTAAGATCACCGAAATCTTGCAGGGAGCAAGAATAGAATTTTTAAATCAAAAGTTTATTGCAAATCTTTATCCAATGAATCTGGCAGGATTTGATATTGTATTAGGAATGGATTGGTTAGTAGCCAATAAAGCCAGTATTCTATGTGATTAAAAGTCAATCCAAGTAAATTTACCAAAAGGTGAAAAGATCACAATTAAAGGAGATAAGCCGTCTAGATCCACAAAATTCATCGCTGTGATGAAAACATCCAGTTATGTAAGAAAAGGATCATTAGTGTATTTGATTTCCATAATCATTAACACTAAAGGAAAAGAATTGAAAGATATCCCCGTAGTATCTCAATTCTCAGACGTATTCCCAGAAGAATTACCAGGACTACTGCCAGACAGGGAAGTCGAATTCAGAATTCATCTGCTACCAGGAACAGCACCAGTTGCCAAAGCACCTTACCGTTTGGCACCCGCGAAAATGCAAGAATTGAAGAAACAGCTAGACGAACTGCTAGAGAAAGGATTCATACAGCCAAGTTCATCGCCATGGGGAGCATCGATCTTATTCATCAAAAAGAAAGACGAGTAAATGCGAATGTGCATTGATTACCGTGAATAGAATAAAGTCACGATTAAAAATCAGTACCCATTACCGAGAATCGATGATTTGTTTGATCAGTTACAAGAGCTCGATTCTTTTCTAAAATCGATTTACGCTCTGGATATCATCAATTAAAGGTACATGAAGAGGACATTCCTAAGACCGCTTTTAGAACAAGGTACGACCATTATGAATTTACTGTTGTGACATCTGTGCCTCTACGACCATCATATAAATACAAAACCAATGAAATCTTGTGTTTCATACTTGGGATTTGTATAAATACATGAGACATTTGCACATGTCAATTCTTGTTCGATTTCAAGCTTTAAATCGCTTTCTGGAAAGTTATACGCAAACTGATGCGTAAACATAATCAGTTTAATGCGACAAACACTCCGAAATAGTGACATAGGCTTAACATACCTTAAATAACCTTTACATAACTTAGAAATAAGTTTTGAAGGGTTTGGTGTGTCCAAAACAAGTTTATTCGATCATAGGGACTATTTGCGACAAATTACGAAAGTATGCCGATTCATATAGTAACGAACATTCCGGAACTTGATCATAAGCTAAACATACCCTAAATATCCTTTACACAGCTTAGAAATAGGCTTTGAGGGGTTCGTTATGCGAAAATACGCTTATACGATCAATAGGGACTAAAAGCGTCAAAAAGTGCATCAGTTTGCATTTATGCGGATATCTTACATTCTGAACATATCAGGACATCCAAAAAAATTTTGTAATCATTAAAATATTTTATTTTAGTGATTGGAAAGCAAAAAAAGCATTTGTCGCGTAATTTGGATCGTTTTCGCGTCCGTTCGAGTTTTCATCGTAATTAACCGAATAACGTGACCGTACGGCCAAACGAACTGACATCCGAGATGTTTTCAAGCATATTTTAAGTTCCCTATACTTTAACTTCATTTTAGAGCCTTGAAATAGGGTTAACGGGGATTAAAAGCATCAAAAACTAAGTTTTAAGCTACAGGGGCCTGTTCTGCCAATTTTTGAAAGTTGCTGATCAGAGGTCCCCGCCTGGGGCGAAGACTTATGTCTCTGTCTTCATGGCCCGCGAGGACTGGTGCTGGCAGAAACATTGAATCTGTTCAAACAGCCTGTTTCCACTGATTTTAATCACTGATTTGGCATACCATGAGCTTGTTTTTGGACTCCCCTTGTATTCTAAACTATGGGCCACATGTATATGGCTAAGATCATGCTTTGATCCTTGCAAAAACACATGTAATGATCTCAAAGATTCAAGATTTCTTATAAATAGTCTTGGGGTTCATTCTTGTTCCTTGCTCAAATTGATCTAATCAGCTCTAAGTTGAAGCTCTCACTTGTTGAAGGCTTCATACATGAGTTTTTAGTTTAATTCTTCCTAGCTTGGACCCTTTGTATGCTTCTTTCATGCTTGTTTATGCTTTTCAAGCATGAAAGTCAAACAGTGTTTGACTTTCTGCTTTGACCATGAATTGGTCAAGTCAAAGTTCAATCGAGCTTTGCAACGTGAGCGTAATCACGATGGTTATAGTCCCTTGTGACTATACCTACTGATTACCATGTCGATTAGTCGAAGTGACGAGTCAAAGTTTCGGTAAAAATGCCGATTATGCGCATTTTGCGATGAAACTATTTTCGGGTATCAAAACACTTTGTTTTGATATCAAACCTGTTTTCTAACTTAGTTAAACATGTTTTAACATGTTTAACTCGTCACTTTTAGTCTAGTGCTTGTATAGGGCCGTAAGTCAAGCGGTCTTGACAACCGCTTAGACTTTCGAACCCGACCCGTTTGGTCGATCGTTAGGATCCGACCAAGCATATTTTGTGACCATAGTTGTATAGGGAATAACCTTCCGAGGTTATACCTTTTGGTTACTTAGTTTAATTAGTGGTATGATAGGTAGTTTATATGCCTTAGGAAAATGACCAAAATGCCCTTTTCATGCATAATTTGAATTTAAGCATATGTAACTTAATTTTTGACACTTAAACTGATTATGCAACATATTTATATATGTTAGGGCATATAATACTTGTCATAGGACTAGTTAGGCGTCTCGAACGCGCATTCGTGCAAACGACGCGGTAAAGTAGCGTAGACTACCTTAACGGGTCATAACGGGTCGTAAGCACTTAGGATAGGTTCCGATTTAGGATGTAGGCTTTGTTAAACCATATCACATGAGTTCCAATAGTCATTTGGTTTAGGAGACCTCATTCTACCCAATCTCTCAATTTAGGTGTCGATTTATTAACATAGCGATCCGATTACTAGGTACCACTTGATTTCCTTGGTTTGCCAGAGCTTTGTTAAGTTCATTTAATCGAGGATACCTTGCAATTCAATGTGAGTACACAGTTCCCCTCTTTTTCGGTTTTCGAATGTTTTGGGGTGATTCATATGTGCTATACAATTTCGAGTTTTCTAAAACGAATGTTATGGTTTATATTAAACACAACGATTTAAATTATATGAACAAACTTGTTGGGGCGTTGGTTGAAAGACAATTGAATGACATTCATTAACTATTTTTAAGCTGACCAGTAGTACGTTATGGTAGCATAGGATATTATGATACCATAGTATCTGACAAATCCCGTTATCGGACTTTCACCATGGTTATGGGGGTATTGTGGGTAACGACAGAACCTGATAATTGTTAACTTACCATTTGGTGGTTTGTTAATACGAGTTGAACGATTAGGACGAGTCACACAGGTTTGAATGTATTCAAGGAAACGACCAAAAGTTAGTTTTCACAATTAAAACACGAACCATTGGAACTATTTGAACTATGTGAACGATTTGAACTATTTGAACCATTGGAACTATTTGAACTATGTGAATGATTTGAACTATTTGAACCATTGGAACTATTTGAACTATGTGATCTATTTGAACTATTTGAACCATTGGAACTATTTGAACTATTTGAACCATTGGAACTATTTGAACTATTGAACGATTGGGTTATGGTAAGTGATTAGGTAACAGGGCGGGTGTAATGTGATGAAAGCATGGTGGATACGCCGCTGGTATTTCCTATATATAAGTGCTTTTAACACATTACATGTCGTTGCGTTATCTAGATCACTTGGACAAATGTTTTCAAAACGAAGTTACACTACAAGGTTTAATTAAAGATATAAACCATACAATTTTTACTTTCAACGACGATTTACTACTTGGTTTACAAAGACATATGTTTTCAGTTAAGATTCATGGCTACAATGGTTTTGGTTATTACATATATCAACTTGTAAAAGTTGATAGAAACATACAGCAATATCAAACTCTTTTGTTTTCAAGATACACACTTGTCAACTCTCATAGTTGGACGAGGTATTGCAACATGTACTAAAAGCCATGAATCTGACACAATCACAAAAAACCTATGTACTCGCCTGCATTTTTATGCTGACGTATTTTCACATATGTTTCAGGTACCGTTGTTTGATGATGTTTAATGACTTTTATGATGCATGCTCACATAGGAATTGACGAGGCCTTAGTGACTCAATAACAATGAATGACAATATGTTCATATTTTGCTTTTAATATTCGAGACAATGTAATAAACTTAATTCAATAAAACGAAACTTCAATCCATGTGTTGTGAAACAATGATTCTGTTACGACACTCCCCGACGTTTCCTCTGTGGTTTGTTGTTTTAACACGGTCGGGGTGTGATAGAAGAGTTGGTATCAGAGCTCATGGTTATAGGGAATTAGGTTATTTGTAATGCTTTGACCTAGACTATAACCTTCCTAGGACCCTAACACAAGTTATCTTGTGTTTAGTCTTAAAACAATACCGTTGCCTATCTTTAGGTGACAACCACAACAAGAACACGAATTACGAATCTGACTTGAAAACTAATCATCTCTTCTTAGATGATTTATTATAAGGTTTTGAACCTTCAGAGTTTTCAAAATCTAGTCAAAGTTTGGGTCTTATTAATGTGAACACGTGCAATCTAGAAGGGTGGGTGCCTGTATCCTAAGTTTTCTGTCTAAGGCTAGAGTGTTCGTACAAATCCACATAATCTGACCAGTCACTCTTACCTGAGAACTCTTGGGGTGAGTGTCCACTTATAGGCTAAAGCATGTCTTCGCGATACATTATAAGGACCTATTTACTTTGTTCAGGCATTGTGTGTCGTTTGTTTGTTCAAGGTAACAAACAAATGATCGTCTTTCTTATGTTTCGTTGATATCTTCAATATCTCTTTTGTCCATTCAAAGGTCAATCTCACTCGTTCTCATGTTTTCTTGTTCTTTTTAGAAAATGCCTCCTAGACGCGATCAAACTGAAAATGCTGCCCTCGCAGCCACAATAGTTCAGTAGATGGCTGCTGTGATTCCGAACCTCATTGCCCAAATAAACCAAGCGAATAACAATAACAACTATAACAATGCTCAGTGTAACTTCAAAACATTCAATTCAGCTAAGCCATTGAAATTTTCTGGGTCTCAAGGAGCCACTGCACTCCTACAATGGTCCGAGAGTCTAGTGTAACACCCCAAAAATATGTAATTTATTATGTTACTTAAATGTCTAATTATTTATGCTGACCTAGTTAAATGCATATGTTAGTAATTAAATAAGAAAGAAAGATATGTGACAAATAAACAACAATGGTAACTAGAGGGGTTGAACTTGTTAAAAAAAAAGAATGGAAGAATTTTAATAATAACAAAAACACAAAACACACACTTGTGTGTTCTGTGGATCGACCAGGAGAAGAGCCACAAGGGGGAAACCCTAGTTTCTTCAAATTAACAAGATTGGAAGAGAAATCATGGCCAAATCATATGCATGAACCCAATTCTCTAACAATCTAAGCTTGCTCTTCAAAGTGGTAAGTCGAATTTCTAAAATTTATGAATTTTAGATAGTGGGTTTCGACCCAATCATGGATTTATGCAGAAATTTGTGTAATTGTGAGTTAGGGAAACACAATAGAATAAGAATTTTGTTAGAATTTGGTTATTTGAATGATTTGAGCCTATACCCACTTGATGTAAATAGTATGATGAACATGATGATCAAGTTGTTGTAAATTAGGTGAAATTTTGATATGTAATCATGAATGTAATAGAGAAATTCTGGGTAAGTTGATGTAGGATAAAAGAAATGTATGAATTTAAGTTGTTTTTGATAATCCATGTAATGAGAAAGAAGAACAATGCTTTGAACACTTGTACCTTATGCCTTGTTAATGATGTGCACACCAAGTGTTTGATGAAATGCTTAGGTGAGATTATTAGAAGAGAATTGATGAAATAGAATCTGTCCAGAAAGTTACAGATGAATGTAATCGGTTGTAACCGGGTTAAATCTGGTCAAAAACTGATGTTTATTGAGTTTTTGATGAACTTCCAGGAAACACCTTTCAAACCCAACTGGAATTGCATTTTTTCGACAAAAAATGAAAGTTTTATGAATTTTTCCGTATCGAAGGTCAGGCTGCGTTTTCTGGCAGAATTTGCAGCCCATTACGAATGTCATAACTTAATTTGGGAATTGAGTTATGATCTCAAGTTTTTACTGTAGGTAGCTTTAGGTGATTCCAAAAATCTCCAACTGGAATTTCGTCAATCGGATAAACGAGGAATTTTAAATGAATTTTTCCGTAAGCTGCAGTCAGAAGTGACGAATCTGATTGCAGCTTAGTAAATGAATTTTTATAAATTTTTGGAAGAGAGTTAGACTCTAAAAATTTAACACAAGGATAAACCCTCCGAGGGGCACGTCACATAAAAAGATGGTAATTTTTGAAAGCTCATAAATACAGTAAACGGACGTCCCAAAACAGACTATTTTCAATAAATTGAGCTATGCATGTTAGTGAATGATTGATTGACTAATGAAAGTAATGCAACTAAGAATTTTAAATTATTATTGATATGGATGAACATGCAAACTAACAAGTTATGAAAATGATGGTATGAAAGAATAGGAATTTACATTGGCAAGGACCCAAGCACGGATGGCTGACGAGTCAAAGGAAGGCAAGAAGATGAGCTCGAACATAGACGCATAAGGTAAGTGATTTTCGGATTCACTTCGGATTATGTTTTAGTAAGGTTGCATTTGTTTTATTGAGCATAATAATGATTGGGATAATAATGATTGGGATATATATATATATATATATATGCTTATGGTTGTATAAAATCGTTGAGGTTAGCTAAGTAGATTGAATGGATCAATATGGGGTAGTATTGATATGCCGGAATGATTGTCTAAGTAATGGTTACGGTATTGTAACCGGGTAATAAGTAACGTTTCTTATAAGTGCATTAACTGAGAATGGAGACTTAGGTTAATGGTTAAAAGATCTAGCTTTTGACCCTAAGCAAAAGAGTTGTTTGACAATAATATGAACAGGTCAAAATGAGGATTTGTTTCACTACAAAACAATTCACTTAAGTAATCACGACGGTAGTATAACCGGGTAATGGGTAAAAGACATGGTTTCGAGTTGTGGATAATGGGAACAATTTCATGTATGGAGGTTGAGTTAATAAAGCTTATTTGCGTAAAATTTATCGAGATGCATAAGCCAAATGCATGATAGGAATCGGGTTCATAAACCCCATGTTCGGAACCCCGGATAATGTAAGGGTGTTATAGTTATAACGTTATGTGAGTTTTGTGTATGGACATAGGAATGGTTTGATAAATAAAAAAAATGAATGTGTTGAATAATTCATAAATGTATAATAAGCCTAAAACGTGTAAGTTAGGAATTACCTTAACCCGGATGTTGGATATCAAGTTCACATGGTAGAATGTGCATTTTCAAGCATGTAGGAAGAAACGGGAGGTCAAACGGGTTAACGGTTTAGAAGTTATGCTAGTTCCAGTGCATTCGAGCGACGAAAACAACACAGCAGTAAAATGACAAAACGAGAGGGCGTCACCGACGCCCATATGGGCCGTCGCCGACGCCATGTGCATTTTTTGTTTTTATCCAACGCCTTATTTTCCTGTCTACGGGGTTTTGTCTACGCGCAAGACTAAGAGGCGTCGCCGACGCCCTGTAGGTCTGTCGCCGACGCCCTCCCCACGTTTGAAAAGCTGAAAATTTTTATTTATGTTGAGTTATGTATCGTAAGCCTCGGTATACTAACCGTGGTCTACGGCGAGCCTTCCAAACATGAATTCGAGTGTTTCCTGGTTGTTTACGATTTATAACGCCAAGTCTAAGTCATATGTAATTGATGTAAAGGAATGATAGACGAATGTATTTAAGTTGGACGAGTATTATATGTAAATGATATGCAATAACTTGAAGGAAGCACGTAGGTATGAATACATGTTTGTAGGTATGTTCGAATGTATATAGGTATGTAGATGTGTATGTATGTATGTATGTACGTGTGTAAGTATGTATGTAAGTATGTGTGCATGCAGAAGTTAGATACGTTTGAGAATTTACGTTACTAACAATTTATTTGAGGTTGGAATGTAATGCAGGAATGAGAACGTCAGATTCTTATGAAATTGAAGCTGTACTCGGAACAAGAGAATTCGAGAGGATAGTCGAATGAATCAAAGTTTTTATTCTTGAATGTTATACGAATTTTAGTTACGTGAGAATAATGTTGTATGATGTTGTCAATGACTAATGGTTAAGTTGTATGTGATGTCCACAGGTATTGCATGGATCTCTACCACTACTATCGAAGATAAGCATGGCGTTGATCGAGCCGCAAATCAAGGATTGTACAGGAAGAACGGCCAGATAGTTTGAATTATGTATTGACTTGAAGCGTTAATTTAATGTGGTTATTATAAATCCCTTTTTTATAAATGTTTATCATTTGTATTTGAGCCTTTAAGTAAGTAATGTGTCTAAATAAGAAAGAAAATTTTGGGCTCATATTTTCCGCTGTGTCATATTTAAGTTCTTACAAGTTGGTCTTACATGGAATCGTTCATTATACGAACGGGTCATGCTCGAATTTTGTAAATAATAATACTTATTTTGGAGTAAGAAATATGGGCGTTTCAAGTTGGTATCAGAGCCCTGGTTTGAGGGAAATCAAGTAGAAGGAGGTAAATACTTGAACTCAAACCTGTGTGCTCTTGTGACAAGGAACCCGTACAATCCAAGACTCGATCAAGGACTAAAGTTAAAAGCGAATGTAAGTATGTATTAAATTATGTATTTGAAGGAAACTAATAGTATGTTATGTGAAGGGTAAGCGCAAATGCTTGGAAGGGATGATCTGTGAATGTGGTCTAGGACCGGCACCAAGGCATGTAATAAGACATATTGACCCAGGTACGTAAATTTAGCATATGGGCGCATGTAATGATAAAATTTATCAAATGAAGGAAAATTTTAATGAAATATAATAATATAATGGAAACGAAGTTATGAAAATGTTACACGTGCCGAAACCTATTTCTTCGGGAATAAGGTGACGATTACACGAAGACACGAAACTAGTATGTGGATTATGTACCTGGCTAGTACACAAGAAACATATGACGTTCGTGAGACCATGATAATTGTTGCAGGTATGTCTGTTAGAATTAGGTAGTAGGTAGACGTGAGGGTGAAGAGAAATGTAAGACTTTCAGGGATTTGAAAGTATGAATGATATGTTAGAATCTGCGAGACGGATTCAAAACATGAAAGGAATGAAAGTATGAATGATATGTTAGAATCTGCGAGACGGATTCGAAACATGGAAGTAATGAAAGTATGAATGATATGTTAGAATCTGCGAGACGGATTCGAAACATAGAAGAGAAAGAATGATAAGAATGAAAATATTCGAATGTGTAAATAATAACAGATCAAAGGAGTAAATATCCTTTAAAAAGAAAATACTTCCCAAGTTATGTTATGTTTTGAATTAATATATATATATATATATATGTATATATATATGTGTGTGTGAATATAATTATGCTCATGTAATGTGTGCGAGAATGGTTGAAAGGATGAATGGGTCATACGGGTCAGATGGCGATCGCCATTTGAACGTGGTAGTTAATGTTTTCATTGTTAAGTGTTATACTTATAGGTGAGCTTGATGAATGGGCATGTAATGTCATTAATTGGAAAGGAATGACCATTGTAAGGAGCTTATGACTCGACTAGAGATGGATGTGTCAGAATAGAATGTATATATATATATATATATATATATATACAAAACCGTAATGCAAAAGTGGAGTGAATTTCAAGAATGTTCACAATGATTGTCGGGTGGTATTGTCCCTGAATGCTCGTAACAATGGAAATTATGATAGAATATACGAAATGGCAAGTATCGTTAAGAAATGCTAACATTGATGCTGGGCTTGTTGGCCATGTTCATCGGAACAAGACATTGTTGAAAAGATACGCATAGGTGGGAACTCAACAAGTGAATGGATGCGACCAATCCGGATATTGTATGAACTCATGAGGAATCAGGCTGATTCGGGCCACAAACCCTCGGTTATGCAATGAAATCAAGGTTAGCAAAATGCTTAGCTCACAATTATGAGTAAGAATTGGTATATTGAATGTTTAGCTTTGATGGCTTCATAAGAAGGGAATTACGTTATTAGTAGGAGAGTTACAAAACCTTTGAGTAAAAGTTTAAGGTATTGGTTAAGCATCCACACAACATGCTTGCTTAGTAAGGAAACATAGTGCGTGAAGGGAGATAGTAGTAAAGTGACATGAAGAGATGATTTGATGCCAACTTAAAGATAAGCATGGTATAAATAACAATAGTAACCGTGGGATGATGCTTAATCTTCGTGTCAAGTATGGATAAGTAAGTTTAAGAAGGGTGGGTTTGGTTGTAATAATAAGTCTTTGAATGTTTATAGTATGCGTATGATAATATATCGACCCCCTCATGTGAACTTAAAGGTAATCAGATGTAATGTTAGTAATGGAATGTTTAGGATGGCTCATAGTGACCAAAATGAAAGATCATATATGATGTATGAGTAGAATGAAATAAATCGATTTATTTCGATTAGTAAATGTATGAATGTAATACGCTTAAATAGGAAGCTAGAAGCAAGTGGTAAACTTAGGTCTGTACGAGATAGTATTAAGGTTTCGGGGACGAAACTTCTTTTAAGGGGGGTAGATTTGTAACACCCAAAAAATATGTAATTTATTATGTTACTTAAATGTCTAATTATGTTATGCTAACCTAGTTAAATGCATATGTTAATAATTAAATAAGAAGGAAAGATATGTGATAAATAAACAACAATGGTAACTAGAGGGGTTGAACTTGTTAAAAAAAAGAACGGAAGATTTTTAATAATAACAAAAACACAAAACACACACTTGTGTGTGTTCTGTGGATCGACCAGGAGAAGAGCCACAAGGGGGAAACCCTAGTTTCTTCAAATTAACAAGTTTGGAAGAGAAATCATGGCCAAAACATATGCATGAACCCAATTCTCTAACAATCTAAGCTTGCACTTCAAAGTGGTAAGTCGAATTTCTAAATTTATGAATTTTAGAAAGTGGGTTTCAACCCAATCATGGATTTATGCAGAAATTTGTGTAATTGTGAGTTAGGGAAACACAATAGAATAAGAATTTTGTTATAATTTGGTTATTTGAATGATTTGAGCCTATACCCACTTGATGTAAATAATATGATGAACATGATGATCAAGTTGTTGTAAATTAGGTGAAATTTTGATATGTAATCATGAATGTAATAGAGAAATTCTGGGTAAGTTGATGTAGGATAAAAGAAATGTATGAATTTAAGTTGTTTTTGATAATCCATGTAATGAGCTAGAAGAACAATGCTTTGAACACTTGTACATTATGCCTTGTTAATGATGTGCACAACAAGTGTTTGATGAAATGCTTAGGTGAGATTATTAGAAGAGAATTGATGAAATAGAATCTGTCCAGAAAGTTACAGCCGAATGTAATCGGTTGTAACCGGGTCAAATCTGGTCAAAAACTAATGTTTATTGAGTTTTTGATGAACTTCCAGGAAAAACCTTTCAAACCCAACTGGAATTGCATTTTTTCGACAAAAAATGAATGTTTTATGTATTTTTCCGTATCGAAGGTCAGGCTGCGTTTTCTGGCAGAATTTGCAGCCCATTACAAATGTCATAACTTAATTTGGGAATTGAGTTATGATCACAAATTTTTACTGTAGGTAGCTTTAGGTGATTCCAAAAATCTCCAACTGGAATTTCATCAATCGGATAAACGAGGAATTTTAAATGAATTTTTCCGTAAGCTACAGTCAGAAGCGATGAATCTGATTGCAGCTTAGTAAATGAATTTTTATAAATTTTTGGTAGAGAGTTAGACTCTAAAAATTTAACACAAGGATAAACCCTCCGAGGGGCACGTCATATAAAAAGATCGTAATTTTTGAAAGCTCATAAGTACAGTAAACGGACGTCCCAAAACAACCTATTTTCAGTAAATTGAGCTATGCATGTTAGTGAATGATTGATTGACTAATGAAAGTAATGCAACTAAGAATTTGAAATGATTATCGATATGGATGAACATGCAAACTAACAAGTTATGAAAATGATGGTATGAAAGGATAGGAATTTACATTCACAAGGACCCAAGCACGGATGGCTGACGAGTCAAAGGAAGGCAAGAAGACGCGCTCGAACATAGACGCATAAGGTAAGTGATTTTCGGATTCAATTCGGATTATGTTTAAGTAAGGTAGCATTTGTTTTACTGAGCATAATAACGATTGGGATATATATATATATATATATATATATATATATATATATATATGCTTATGGTTGTATGAAATCGTTGAGGTTAGCTAAGTAGATTGAATGGATCAATATGGGGTAGTATTGATATGTCGGAATGATTGTCTAAGTAATGGTTACGGTATTGTAACCGGGTAATAGGTAATGTTGCTTATAAGTGCATTAACTGAGAATGGAGACTTACGTTAATGGTCAAAAGATATAGCTTTTGACCCTAAGCAAAAGAGTTGTTTGACAATAATATGAACATGTCAAAATGAGGATTTGTTTCACTAAAAAAACATTCACTTAAGTAATCATGATGGTAGTATAATCGGGTAATGCGTAAAAGACCTGGTTTCGAGTTGTGGATAATGGGAACAATTTCATGTATGAAAGTTGTGTTAATAAAGCTTATTTGCGTAAAATTTATCGAGATGCATAAGCCTAACGCATGATAGGAATCGGGTTCATAAACCCCATGTTCGGAACCCCGGATAATGTAAGGATGTTATAGTTATAATGTTATGTGAGTTTTGTGTATGGACATAGGAATGGTTTGATAAATAAAAAAATGAATGTGTTGAATAATTCATAAATGTATAATAAGCCGAAAATGTGTAAGTTAGGAATTTCCTTAACCCGGATGTTGGATATCAAGTTCACATGGTAGAATGTAAATTTTCAAGCATGTAGGAACAAATGGGAGGTCAAACGGGTTAACGGTTTAGAAGTTATGCTAGTTTCAGTGCGTTCGAGCGACGAAAACAACGCAACAGTAAAATGACAAAACGAGAGGGCGTCGCCGACACCCATATGGGTCGTCGCCGACGCCATGTGCATTTTCAGTTTTTGTCCGCCGCCCTATTTTCCTGTCTACGGGGTTCTGTCTACGCGCAAAACTAAGAGGCGTCGCCGACGCCCTCCCCACGTTTGAAAAGCTGAAAATTTTTATTTATGTTGAGTTATGTATCGTAAGCATCGGTATACTAACCGTGGTCTACGGCGAGCCTTCCAAACATGAATTCGAGTGTTTCCTGGTTGTTTACGTGTTATAACTCCAAGTCTAAGTCATATGTAATTGATGTAAAGGAATGATAGAAGAATGTATTTAAGTTGGATGAGTATTATATGTAAATGATATGCAATAACTTGAATGAAACACGTAGGTATGAATAAATGTTTGTAGGTATGTTCGAATGTATATAGGTATGTAGATGTGTCACACCCTGACTTTTGCGGAAGGGTGGTTATTGGTGTGACTTCTTAATACCATAGCATTCAATCATAACAATGCTATATGATAAAAACCAAAAGATATTCATCCATAAAAATTAGGTTTGAAAATACCACAACATACTTGTTTGAAACATCGACACCAAATTCAAGTTACAAACCACCACATGTTTAAATGAGTTCATAAAGACTCAACAAAAGACCTTAAATAAAACCGAGTTTAGGAACATGTATCCCGTCCAGGAATAAGATACATCTCCTAAACCCTACGACCACGGATGGCATCTTTTATTTATAACGCAGCTTGAAACACATGCAAACACCTGCCAGATCCACTTAGTTCCCTGAAATACATGTAGTTTAAAAATATCAACAAAAGTTAAGCGAGTTCATGTGTTTTGTATATGTATGTATAAACCATTGTAAACAGTGTAAGTATGAATGTCCCGGTATGATAGCAAACAAGGAAAAGATCACCAATGGTTTGCAAGGCCACTGATATGTGTGACGGTGTAGGAAGACTCAAACCTAGCAAAGTTGTACCGGGCTTCCGGCTGGAAGACATAGTCACCCTATGGGCCACCCTGGTCCTCATGGGTGTGGGCTCGCTACACCCAAATAGATCTATCACTCATGCCCCTCGGTCCTACAAGAGGTTTGATGGTCCCAAGTATCCGCCTACTCATTCACATGATCTACGGTTCTTTCCTAGGCTAACCATACCAATTGTATTTGTATGTAATCCTTTTGTAACATATATTTCACCTCCGAAGTAAATAAACAAAACAGTTTAAGGAAAAAGCGGGACATGAACTCACTGTATTGCGTCTTCAAAATCGTAACCCAAATTTCTTCAGCAAACCCGACTACCTACAATGTTCTAACGTCTATTAGGTGAACGGGTCGTGCCTTGATTTAGAGTTAACGTGTTGAGTTACGTTTCTTTTACGTCTCTAATATTATTCCAAGTTATAATTACTTGTTAAAATAATAATTATTTTAACTTTTAAATTATATTTAATTTTTGGAATAATTGTTTAAACAATATTTTGTAATAAAACTTCTCAAGTATTTATTTTCGTATTTCCTTCCCAAGGATGGGGGTATCTCATACATTTGTATTTGTAGCTCCAAAACAATATATTTTCAAGCCTTATCTTAGAAAATAGATATAAACTTATTTTGTCCAAAAATAATGTATTTCAAGAAAATATATATTTTTCCCAAAACTCATATATCTTCTAAATATACTAAGAAAATATATTTTCTAAATATACTAAGAAAATATATTTTTACTTCCAAAAATAATATATTTTCTCCTTGTCAAAAATATAATACAACTTTGTAATATTTACAAAAATCATATTTTCATTTCTTGTATCCAAAATAATATTTACCAAAAATATATTTATAACGGTATTTTCCGGAATATTTTGTAAGTTACGTTCTATCGTTTGGTTCCACAATATTATGTGTGTAACTTATATATTTATTCCTTGTGATTTTTGGTATTATTTTGGATTGTAAATTCTTGATGTTGTGTTAAGTCATATTATTCTACCCTAAAATAATATAACTATTTCACAGAGTATACGAATATTCACACAAGTGTCTTTAATATATATATATATATGTATATATATGTATATATATATATATATATATTCTAAATATATATTTACCCATTTTTATTTATAAAAACCAACCTCCGATACTTGTATTTTTGTAACAAAATCTATGGCAAAGTTTATATTGAAAACCATAGTTAAAACTCACTTGTAAATACTTGTTTAGAAAATATTTTTCTAAGTGTTTGTATTTTTAGAAAATTTTGCCATAGTTTCCCCTAAAACTGGAGGTGTAAATGCTATTAAAGCATATCATTTTCTTTTCAAAAATCATCATAAACAATCAACAATCAATCTACACTTACCAAGTGCTAAAACAAAGCTATCTACATGATGTTCATGAACTTGAGTTTTCATAAAAACTTGTAGTAACTTGGTAGTATGTTTAGTAGACTTAGTTACCCTTTAAAGTGTGTTCATTTCTTTAAAAATCTCATTCTTGAAAGGTTTGAGTGTTTACAACTTGTTAGATTATTTTTTCAAAAATCATTCTTTTGAATTTTTCTTGTAAACAAAGTGTTCTTATACTTGTTTTATCACCAAAAATAGCGTAAGTTTAAGTAAGAACCAAGATCTTCTAAAAATCACATTTTGAACTTGGTTCTTTTGGAAAACCATTCATAAATCTTAGATCCATAAGATTACTAACTCACTTTGTTTATTATTTTTCAAGAAATCACTTTATTCTTCAAGTTCATGCTTAACACATGAGGATGATCATCTTGTTTCATCACATAATCATCCTCTTACTTGCTAGATCATGTGTTTAATCACACCTAGCAAGCTCCTTATGATGAGCAACATCATAATCTCAAGTAAATAACAATTAAATATCATTCATACACTAAACAACATAGTTTCATCATATATCAAGCTTATGTTTATGATTCATGTTTATGTTCTTTGGTGTTCTTGTGATTAACAACATACTACATCTTTTAACCAACTACATATGAAGTAAATAAGGATTATGAGGGTCTTACAACTAGCACAAGGCTAGGGAAGAACACAAGATGATGGTGATGACAAAAGTTGAGGATAATAGAAAATGATGAAGGTCCTTCAAGATCTAAGACCACCAAACCTTCTTATATGGCTCCTTACACCTTGTGTACACTTGGAAATGGATGAACTTGAAATGGAAATGGTGGGGGTGTTTGGTGCTATGTTCGGCCGAGAGGGAGAGGAGGAGAGGGGAGGAGAGGTGTAGTGAAGTGTGAGAGATGTTGATGATGATGGTTTACTTATAATCCAAATTAGGCTTTTAACCAATGGTTCATGTGCTCCCATAGTACACAACATATCCTTAATCAATCTCTAGAGGATCAAGTAAGATCAAATGAGATTTAATGGAGATTTTGGTGGGGTCATTGTGACCATCCACACACAAGGGGGGGGGGGGGTCTAAGTGTAAATTCCAACCATTAAGTTAGATTAAAGGTTTAAATCCAAGCATTAGTTATAAGTGTTAGTTACTTGATATTTTTAGTGGGTGTTAGGGTGTTCGGGGATCATAACTAGCTTAGAAATAATAAAACAATGTTTCTAGTGTAATTTTGGTGTTTCGGGTAATGTCCGATTATTCGGTTAGATACCGGTTCGTTAAAGTGTCAAACTATACCGTTTTGTGTTCTTTAAGTACCCTTTTGTGACACTTTTAATTCCCGACACTTAGGAATGCATTCAGGACCATTTAGTCATATTTTTGCATGTTACTAGCTTGTTAAATTTCTGAATTTTGCTGAAATGTGCAGAATTCTGCATTTTAAGTGGGTTTTAGGCACTTTCCGGCACTTAAACTATCACCTAGTGAAGCAGTTTTATGGTCCTTACTTCCCTACACACCATACTAGTGTAGTACCTTGTCTCTAGCCCATACTGGGTCTTAAAACACTGTCTGTCTATGTACTGAACATCGTCAGCATTTTTCTGAGTTATCCGCTAAGTGTGCTAACTGTGCTTTGTGCATCATGTATGTCAATGAAGTTTGCATGTGATAATGAGATGACGTTATGTAATATGTGATGCACATGTAAGTATGTTGCAGTAATCAGAAAGCAGTTTAAGTCATTAATTGTAATTCAGCACAGTCATTAAGCACTAATCAATATTAATTAATTATACGGATACCTGTATTTTTGACGGTTGTCACATTCTTCACTGTTAAGAAAATTCCGTCCCAAAATTTTAGTTCTTCTACTCGCTGCAGGGGTCTTGGGGAACAAATGTTGGTATTTTGCTTTTATGCGATCTTCACGTTCCCAAGTGAATTCTGGGCCGTGACGCGCATTCCAACGAACCTTGACGAGTTTGACATTACTCCTGTGTGTCTTGTTAACCTTCCAATCAGTGACCTCAACAGGTTCTTCGGTGAAGTGGAGTGTGTCGTCAATGTGAACTTCGTTGGCAGGAATGACAACTGTTTCTTGAGTTGGACTTTTTTCCAAATTAGATACATGGAATGTATCATGAACGCCATTCAGTTCTGCGGGTAGATCCAACTTGTAAGCTACAAGACCAATCCTTTCCACGATTTTAAATGGTCCAACATATCTTGGGTTCAATTTTCCCACGCTTCCCAAAGCGTGCTACACCCTTCCAGGGTGAGATCTTTAACAAAACCATATCTCCTACCTCAAACTCCAAAGGTTTCCTCCTTTGGTCCGCGTAACTCTTTTGTCGATCACGAGCCGCCTTGATGCGCTCTTGGATCTGTATAATCTTATCAGTCATCTCTTGAACCAATTCGGGACCAACAAGTTGTCTATCACCCGCGTCTGCCCAGCATAACGGTGATCGACACTTGCGTCCATAGAGAGCTTCAAATGGTGCAGCTTGGATACTCGCATGGTAGCTGTTGTTGTACGAGAATTCTACCAAGGGTAAGTGAGTGTCCCAACTACCACCCAAATCCGTCACGCAAGCTCGTAACATATCTTCCAACGTTTGAATTGTTCGTTCGCTCTGGCCATCAGTCTGCGGTTGGAATGCAGTACTCACATTCAGCTGAGAACCAAAGGCTTCTTGGAAGGATTGCCAGATCCTTGACACAAACCTTCCGTCTCTATCAGAAATGATCGAGAGAGGCACTCCATGTCGTGCGACTATCTCTCTCAGGTATAGCTCAGCAAGTTTGCTAGTGTTGTCTTTCTCCTTGATTGGCAAAAAGTGTGCAGATTTGGTTAGACGGTCCACGATTACCCAAATCGTATCGTGACCTCTGGGTGTCCTTGGTAACTTCGTGATAAAATCCATTGAAATCTGCTCCCATTTCCACATGGGTATTTCAGGTTGTTGTAGAAGACCTGAAGGCTTCTGATATTCATCCTTTACCTTGGCGCAAGTCAGACATTTGCCAACAGACGTTGCAACATCGCCTTTTAATCTCGGCCACCAAAAAAATCCTTTAAGTCTTGGTACATCTTATTCGATCCTGGATGGATCGAGTACCGTGACTTGTGAGCTTCATCGAAAATTACTTCTCTCAGACCACCAAAGAGAGGAACCCCAATTCGTTTCATGAAGCACAACGTTCCTTCATCATTGGGTACTAACTGCTTCTCCATCCCACGGAGATATTCATTCTCAAGATTCTCTTCCTTAAGAGCTTCTCTCTGTGCGGCACAAATGCGCAATGAGAGGTCCGTTTGAATAATCATTTCCAAAGCTCGAACCCTTATGGGCTTGATTCTTTCTTTTCGACTCAAGGCGTCTGCGACTACGTTCGCCTTCCCTGGGTGATACTTAATCTCACAATCATAATCATTTAACAACTCGACCCATCGTCTCTGTCTCAAGTTAAGCTATTTCTGATCGAATATGTGCTGTAGGCTCTTGTGATCAGTAAAGATTGTGCATCGCGTGCCATACAAATAATGCCACCAGATCTTCAAAGCAAACACCACAACGCCTAGTTCCAAATCATGTGTGGTGTAGTTCTTCTCATGAACCTTCAATTGGCGCGAAGCATAAGCTATAACCTTCTGTCGCTGCATCAGCACGTAGCCTAAACCTTGACGCGAGGCGTCACAATATACCACGAAGTCGTCGGTGCCTTTGGGTAGGGATAAGATCGATGCATCGCAAAGCTTGTTCTTTAACAATTGAAATGCTTCTTCTTGCTTGTCTCCCCATTCGTACTTCTTGTCTTTCTGAGTAAGGGAGGTCAACGGTTGAGCGATTTTTGAAAAATCCTCAATGAATCTACGGTAATATCCTGCCAAACCTAGAAACTGTTAGATCTCTGTTGGCATCTTTGGGGTCTCCCAATTCTTTATCGCTTCAATCTTTGTAGGATCCACCTGGATTCCATATCCGTTAACCACGGGACCAAGGAACTGAACCTCACGCAGCCAGAACTCGCATTTCGAGAACTTCGCGTATAATTTCTCTTCCTTGAGCAGCTCTAAGATAGCTCTTAGATGTTGCTCATGTTCTTCCTTCGTCTTCAAGTAGATTAACATATCGTCAATGAACACGATCACAAACTTATCGAGGTACGGCTTACAAACTCTATTCATCAAATCCATGAATACTGCTGGCGCGTTTGTCAACCCAAACGGCATAACCAGGAACTCGTAGTGTCCATAGCGAGTCCTAAAGGCCGTCTTTGGAATACTCTCCTCTTGAATTATCAACTGGTGATAACTTGATCGAAGATCGATCTTGGAGTAAAAACTTGAACCTTGCAGTTGATCGAACAGGTCATCAATCCTTGGCAAAGGATACCGATTCTTAATGGTCAACTTGTTTAGCTCCCGGTAGTCGATACACATGCGGAAACTACCATCTTTCTTCTTAACGAACAAAACTGGAGCTCCCCAAGGAGAGAAGCTTGGTCTGATAAATCCCTTGTCTAAAAGCTCCTGAAGTTGCGTTGACAGTTCTTGCATTTCGAAGGTGCAAGTCGATAAGGTGCCTTGGCTATAGGCGCAACACCTGGAACTAAGTCAATGCGAAACTCGAGTTGCCTTTGCGGCGGCAATCCTGGCAAGTCTTCGGGAAAGACTTCAGGATATTTCTTCACGACTGGGATATCTTCTATCTTCGGTTCAGCGGCTTCTTTATCCACGATGTGTGCCAAGAAGGCAACACATCCTTTCTGCAAACTTCTACGGGCTTTTAAGCAACTGATGATCCTTAAAGGCGTATCGTGTTTCTCTCCATGCACCACAATCATTTCTCCATTCACCATCGGAATGCTAATGACCTTCTCGTGACATACAATCTCCGCTCGGTTGCTTGACAACCAATCCATTCCAACTACCACGTCGAAGCTTCCCAACTCGACTGGCAGAATATCGAGTGTAAACTCGTGCTCACCCAGTTCTATCACGCAACCTCTGATGACTTAATTTGCTTCTACTAGCTTTCCATTTGCTAGTTCTATCGAATATGGAATATCTAGCTTACTAGTTACCAACCCAAGCATTTTCTTGAACTCTAATGATACAAAACTATAATCGGCACTGGTATCAAATAATACAGATGCAAAGCGTTGGTTGATAGGGAACGTACCAGTGACCACATTTGGATCTTGGCGAGCTTCCCTTGCTCCCATGTTGAAAACCCTTCCTTGAGCTTGATTGAGCTTTGAGCACTCTCTCTTGAAATGCCCCACGTCTCTACAATTAAAACAACCTGGTCCTTGACCATTACCGTTCCCATTACCACCTTGATTGTTATTCGCTCCACAGTTTCCATTACCAGCTTGATTCCCAAAATTCCCACGATTTTTGTTACCGCCATTTCCTCCTTGATGGCGGTTTCCATACCCATTACCACCGCGGTTATTGTTTCCATTGCCATAGCCTCTTTGACCACCACTACCACGACCAGCACTAACCTAGCACGTTTCCTTCGGGTGACCAACTCTTCCACAAGACTCACATCTACCAGCTCGGCACCGTCCATTGTGATGCAACTGACACGCATCGCATTTGGCCAAGGTGCCCATATACCCCTTTCCTTTGTTTTCAGCACCAGTTTTGGCCTTGACTGGTGTGCTTGCCTCTTCCTTCTTGCTAGCATTGCTCGTACCTTTCTTGAAATTTGAGAACTTCCTTTTGTTCTGACCGGATGACTCGACGTGAGTCTCCTTCTTTTTCTGGTCAGAAATCGAAAACTTGTTTAACCTGATTGCTTCTTCGGTCAGTGATACACTCAAATCAATAGCCTCAGTTATTGTGGCAGGCTTTGACGTTGTCACCGTACTCATAATCTGAGGCTCCAACCCCCAAATAAAACGCTCGATGCGTTTGAATTCTGGATCAACCATGTGCGGTACGACGCGTGATAAGTCATGAAACCTCTGCACATATTCAGCAATTTTCGGGCCGTCCATCTTGAGGTTCCAGAATTCAGTTTCCAGCTTTTGGATTTCAACCCTGGAGCAGTATTTCTTTCGCATGAGTTCCTTTATTTCATCCCATGTCATGGCATAAGCAGCTTCTTCTCCCAAGGTCTGGACTTGAAGATTCCACCAGGAAAGCACTTCGTCTAAGAACAATCCAGAGATATAGGTGATTTGGTGTTCCGGAGCACACTTGCTCATTCTTATCACAGAATCAGTCTTCTCCGTCCATCTGACAAAGGCTACAGCACCCCCAGTGCCATCGAGATTTAATGGCTTACAGTCTAAGAACTGTTTATAGGTACAACATGTATAAGTAACATCATTCACATAAAGCATTAGCGATCGCACATGGAATATCCAAATGTAACGTAATGTTTCTTTAATGACTCAAACATTACCAGGAGGTGGGTTGCTTCCCGAGGTACCTCCTCTATGCTCGGAGCATAAGGCCTCGTGTTGTGCTATCGCCCGTGAAATCCGTTCTTGTAACTCGGCCTCAGTTGTAGGCAGTGTGTTGTCTCTTCGAGGAGGCATCTTCTATAAGAAGTTTGTATAGGTCAGGTCTTATGCATATAAGTATGTAGTATGCGTATGTAATAACATATATCAACGCAAGTAAACACATAACATCCCATGTCATAACACAAACAAGTAATCCAACAACGTATATAATGAGAATGTTGCGATTGAGCTTTCATATATCAATGACCACAATTACAGTTTTACAAGTTCATCAAATGTATCATATCACAATAAAAAGGACTACAGGGTCACATCACCCTTGTCAAAAATATCCCTCAAACTACAATAATCAAAAGTAAAAAAGAAATGTTGTCTTCAAAAAGCTGTGAAATCTGGGCTCAATTGCGACACTCTCACCAAAAGTATGCTACCTGCATAAAACCAAAAACTGCTATGCTGATGGTGGAGGAGGAGGAGGTGGAGGAACGAAAAGCAAACCGCGCAGATGCGCTAACTCCTCCTCAAGAGCATGAACGATACGCAACAGATAGCTAATCTGCTGCTCCATAGTAAAGAAACGAACGTCAAAATCTGGGTATGGCAGGAGAGGAGCGGGTGGAGTCGCGAATGGTGACTGACAAGGACAGGGCGGAGGACGTGGAATCCTCTCTAACTCCATGACTCTCCGACATAACATCTCCTGCTGGAGCTGTAATGACAAAAACAGATCATCCCTCGTGTATCCAGTGTAACGTGAAGGATGATATGGATCAGAAACAGGCATCGTGTTGGGCGGAAACTAGATAAGTGGCTCGCCCGATGGTGTAGTAGCAAAAGGAGAAGTATGTGAAAACTGTGGCACAAAGGGAAAAGCTGCTGACATAGGAGGAATATGACCGGGCTGCTGACTCGATGGACCTTCCCCTGGATGGGGTGGTGGGATATCCTATAAGAACGTGATCGGTAGATCAGTGCGGTGAATGTCAGACACATGTGGGTGAAACGGGGCGATATCAGCTGGTGCATGTGTATGTGTAGGTGGGGGAGTAACAGGCCTAACAAAAGGAGGCAAGTCATTGTCAACCTCTATCCACCCATTGTAGGTGAATGCATATCTGGGGTCTACATGGTCAGCATAAGGAGCATGATCAACGGCTGCAGGTATAGGGTCCGGTAAAGGTGGTGCAACAACAAGTATATCAACAGGTACAGGGTCATGCACAGGTAGAGGATCGTGAGCAGGTATAGGCTCGGGTGCAATCATAGGCTCAGGGTCAGCTGGTGCTAACTTAAGATCAGCGGGTTTCAGGTCATGATCGACAGGTGCCTCAAAAGGCTGATCATCGGGGATAAACTCAATCTCATGCTCAGGATCAAAGTCGTGTGGAAATACAGGATCAAACTCATCTTCAAACTCGAAGTCCTGTGGAGGAACAGGTGCGGCAGACATAGCTGTGTCAGAATTAGAATCGATGGGATAACGTTGTAATCCCAGTGCGTGTAAGGTAGTAGATGACACAGACTCGAATGAATCAGGACCAGAATGGTCAGACGAAATCTCAACGACAGGAATCTCGACAAGCGAAACAGCAATGACATCGGTGACTGGAACTCCATCATCCTGGGCACCCTCAGGGGGGACCCTCAATAAAAAGATCGATCTCATCGTCAGACATGGCATCAAGAGGCAGATCCTCGAGAGGAAATGCAGCAAGAAGAAAAGGAGCAGGGATCTGAACAAGAAGTAGATCCTCGCCAGGAAGGCCATCAGCTAGCGGTATATCATCGCCAAAATCTAGTAAGGCAAACGGCTGGAAATCATCATCGTCGTCACTCGTAGTGTCAGATGTAAAAACCTCATCCTATGGGATGATCTCATCATCCGAAACTATGGCCATAGGGTCTACTGTATCGGATACTCCACTCTCAGAGGAGGACATGGTGTATGTAACAAATCAATCACAACATATGCACATACATCAACAATCATCAAATAAGCATGTAAGTAGTAACAATGTAAGCATGTATGCATCCTAGTCTTCCCAAGACTATCCCACCCAGCCTCTCAGACTGATCTACTTAGTCTCTCAGACTAAACCTCCCAGTTTCTCAAACTGAACTACCCAGCTAGTCTCTCAGACTAACTCCCCAGTCTCTCAGACTGACTACCCAGCTAGTCTCTCAGACTAACTCCCCAGTCTCTCAGACTGATGACCCAGCTAGTCTCTCAGACTAACTCCCCAGTCTCTCAGACTGAATTATAAACAAATTCTTTGAAATGTATTTTGTGTCTTTTATTTGTAAAAATATTTGTTTCATGGATCTGGACATTTTGTGTATGCTATGAAAACATTTTCGTGAGAGCCCTAATGATCGCAGTCTAGACTCGAGAAAGAATCCTAGTTCGCTACGATCGAAGCTCTGGTACCAAGCTGTCAAACCCTGACTTTTGCGGAAGCGTGGTTATTGGTGTAACTTCTTAATACCATAGCATTCAATCATAACAATGCTATATGATAAAAACCAAAAGATATTCATCCATAAAAATTAGGTTTGAAAATACCACAACATACTTGTTTGAAACATCGACACCAAATTCAAGTTACAAACCACCAAATGTTTAAATGAGTTCATAAAGACTCAACAAAAGACCTTAAATAAAACCGAGTTTAGGAACATGTATCCCGTCCAGGAATAAGATACATCTCCTAAACCCTACGACCACAGATGACATCCTTTATTTATAACGCAGCTTGAAACACATGCAAACAACTGCCAGATCCACTAAGTTCCCTGAAATACATGTAGTTTAAAAATATCAACAAAAGTTGAGCGAGTTCATGTGTTTTGTATATGTATGTATAAACCTTTGTAAACAGTGTAAGTATGAATGTCCCGGTATGATAGCAAACAAGGAAAAGATCACCAATGGTTTGCAAGGCCACTGATATGTGTGTCGGTGTAGGAAGACTCAAACCTAGCAAAGTTGTACTGGGCTTCCGGCTGAAAGTCATAGTCACCCTATGGGCCACCGTGGTCCTCATGGGTGTGGGCTCGCTACACCCAAATAGATTTATCACTCATGCCCCTCGGTCCTACAAGAGGATTGATGGTCCCAAGTATCCGCCTACCCATTCACATGATCTATGGTTCTTTCCTAGGCTAACCATACCAATTGTATTTGTATGTAATCCTTTTGTAACATATATTTCACCCCCGAAGTAAATAAACAAAACAGTTTAAGGAAAACGGGGGACATGAACTCACTGTATTGCGTCTTTAGAATCGTAACCCAAATTTCTTCAGCAAACCCGACTACCTACAATGTTCTAACGTATATTAGGCGAACGGGCCGTGCCTTGATTTAGAGTTAACGTGTTGAGTTATGTTTCTTTTACGTCTCTAATATTATACCAAGTTATAATTACTTGTTAAAATAATAATTATTTTAACTTTTAAATTATATTTAATTTTTGGAATAATTGTTTAAACAATATTTTGTAATAATACTTCTCAAGTATTTATTTTTGTATTTCCTTCCCAAGGATGGGGGTATCTCATAAATGTATATTTGTATTTGTAGCTCCAAAACAATATATTTTCAAGTCTTATCTTAAGAAAATATATATAAACTTATTTTGTCCAAAAATAATGTATTTCAAGAAAATATATATTTTTCCCAAAAATCATATATCTTCTAAATATACTAAGAAAATATATTTTTACTTCAAAAAATAATATATTTTCTCCTTGTCAAAAATATGACACAACTTTGTAATATTTACAAAAATCATATTTTCATTTCTTGTATCCAAAATAATATTTACCAAAAATATATTTATAACGGTATTTTCCGGAATATTTTGTAAGTTACGATCTATCGTTTGGTTCCACAATATTATGTGTGTAACTTATATATTTATTCCTTGTGATTTTTGGTATTATTTTGGATTGTAAATTTTTCTTGGTGTTTTGTTAAGTCCTATTATTCTACCCTAAAATAATATAAATATTTCACAGAGTATACGAATATTCACACAAGTGTCTTTAAAATATATATATATTCTAAATATATATTTACCCATTTTTATTTATAAAAACCAACCTACGATACTTGTATTTTTGTTACAAAATCTATGGCAAAGTTTATATTGAAAACCATGGTTAAAACTCACTTGTAAATACTTGTTTAGAAAATATTTTTCTAAGTGTTTGTATTTTTAGAAAATTTTGTCATAGTTTCCCCTAAAAATGGAGGTGTCCATGCTATTAAAGCATATCATTTTCTTTTCAAAAATCATCATAAACAATCAACAATCAATCTACACTTACCAAGTGCTAAAACAAAGCTATCTATATAATGATCATGAATTTGAGTTTTCATAAAAACTTGTAGTAACTTGGTAGTATGTTTAGTAGACTTAGTTACCCTTTAAAGTGTGTTCATTTCTTTAAAAATCTCATTCTTGAAAGGTTTGAGTGTTTACAACTTGTTAGATGATTTTCGCAAAAATTATTCTTTTGAATTTTTCTAGTAAACAAAGTGTTCTTATACTTGTTTTATCACCAAAAATAGCGTAAGTTTAAGTAAGAACCAAGATCTTCTAAAAATCACATTTTGAACTTGGTTCTTTTGGAAAACCATTCATAAATCTTAGATCCATAAGATTACTAACTCACTTTGTTTATTATTTTTCAAGAAATCACTTTATTCTTCAAGTTCATGCTTAACACATGAGGATGATCATCTTGTTTCATCACATAATCATCCTCTTACTTGCTTGATCATGTGTTTAATCACACCTAGCAAGCTCCTTATGATGATCAACATCATAATCTCAAGTAAATAACAATCAAATATCATTCATACACTAAACAACATAGTTTCATCATATATCAAGCTTATGTTTACGATTCATGTTTATGTTCTTTGGTGTTCTTGTGATTAACAACATACTACATCTTTTAACCAACTACATATGAAGTAAATAAGGATTATGAGGGTCTTACAACTAGCACAAGGCTAGGGAAGAACACAAGATGATGGTGATGACAAACGTGGAGGATAATAGCAAATGATGAAGGTCCTTCAAGATCCAAGACCACCAAACCTTCTTATATGGCTCCTTACACCTTGTGTACACTTGGAAATGGATGAACTTGAAATGGAAATGGTGGGGGTGTTTGGTGCTATGTTCAGCCGAGAGGGAGAGGAGGAGAGGGGAGGGGAGGTGTAGCGAAGTGTGAGAGATGTTGATGATGATGGTTTACTTATAATCCAAATTAGGCTTTTAACCAATGGTTCATGTGCTCCCATTGTACACAACATATCCTTAATCAATCTCTAGAGGATCAAGTAAGATCAAATGAGATTTAGTGGAGATTTTGGTGGGGTAATTATGACCGTCCACACACAGAGGGGGGGGGGGGGGTCTAGGTGTAAATTCCAACCATTAAGTAAGATTAAAGGTTTAAATCCAAGCATTAGTTATAAGTGTTAGTTACTTGATATTTTTATTGGGTGTTTGGGTGTTCGGGGATCATAACTAGCTTAGAAATAATAAAATAATGTTTCTAGTGTAATTTTGGTGTTTCGGGTAATGTCCGGTTGTTCGGTTAGATACCGGTTCGTTAAAGTGTCAAACTATACCGTTTAGTGTTCTTTAAGTACCCTTTTGTGACACTTTTAATTCCCGACACTTAGGAAAGCATTCAGGACCATTAGGCATATTTTTGCATGTTACTAGATTGTTAAATTGCTGAATTTTGCTAAAATGTGCAGAATTATGCATTTTAAGTGGGTTTTAGGCACTTTCCGGCACTTAAACTATCACCTAGTGAAGCAGTTTTATGGTCCTTACTTCCCTACACACCATACTAGTGTAGTACCTTGTCTCTGGCCCATACTGGGTCTTAAAACACTGTCTGTCTATGTACTAAACATCGTCAGCATTTTTCTGAGTTATCCGCTAACTGTGCTAACTTTGCTTTGTGCATCATGTATGTCAATGAAGTTTGAATGTGATAATGAGATGACGTAATGTAATATGTGATGCACATGTAAGTATGTTGCAGTAATCAGAAAGCAGTTTAAGTCATTAATTGTAATTCAGCACAGTCATTAAGTACTAATCAATATTAATTAATTGTACGGATACCTGTATTTTTTACGGTTGTCACAAGATGTGTATGTATGTATGTATGTATGTATGTATGTATGTATGTATGTATGTATGTACGTGTGTAAGTATGTATGTAAGTATGTGTGCATGCTGAAGTTAGATACGTTTGAGAATTTACGTTACTAACAATGTATTTGAGGTTGGAATGTAATGCAGGAATGAGAACGTTGGATTCTTATGAAATTGAAGCCGTACTCGGAACAAGAGAATTCGAGAGGATAGTCGAATGAATCAAAGTTTTTATTCTTGAATGTTATACGAATTTTAGTTACGTGAGAATAATGTTGTATGATGTTGTCAATGACTAATGGTTAAGTTGTATGTGATGTCCACATGTATTGCAAGGATCTCTACCACTATTATCGAAGATAAGCATGCGTTGATCGAGCTGCAAATCAAGGATTTTACGAGAAGAATGGCCACATAGTTTGAATTATGTATTGTCTTGAAGCGTTAATTTAATGTGGTTATTATAAATCCCTTTTTGTAAATGTTTATCATTTGTATTTGAGCCTTTAAGTAAGTAATGTGTCTAAATAAGAAATAAATTTTTGGTCTCATATTTTCCGTTGTGTCATATTTAAGTTCTTACAAGTTGGTCTTACAGGGAATCGTTCATTATACGAACGAGTCATGCCCGAATTTTGTAAATAATAATACTTATTTTGGACTAAGAAATATGGGTGTTTCATCTAGAAAGCACATTCAGACATGTTTAGTGTCCAAATGAGCGAAATGTTGAATTCGCATCTAGTGTTTTTGAAAAACGAGCATTAACATGGTGGAATGGTGTGATGAGAGATAGGGGTGCCGATGTGGCACTAGCTTAAACCTGGGCAGAGCTTCGAGCTCTAATGATGAAAGAATTCTGTCCTCGTCATGAAATCAGGGCACTGGAAAGGGAACTCGACGATCTTAAACAAGATAGTGGTGAGCATTGAGCCTACACGGACCAATATGAAGAACTAAGTCTGTTATGTCCAACCATGGTTACGCCTTTGGAGAAGGCAATTGAAAAGTACATTGATGGCCTCCCTGACTCAGTTCAAGATATTGTTACTGGTAGCAACCCTACTACAGTTAGACAGGCCATTGAGCTATCCGCTACCCTGACTGAATCTCAGATCAGGAAGGGTAAACTTATCCAAAAAGGCGACAAGAAACCTACCGATGAAACAAAACCAAAGGATAAGCAGACTGAATCCTCCAAGAAGTCAAAGAAGCATAAGGCTTCCCAGAACTTTGTCGTGGTTGCTCAAAACAATCAAGTTATCCCTAACCAACCAGCTCAACACCGTGCGAAGAAGCCATACAACGGAACTGCACCTTTGTGCAACCAATATAACCTTCATCAGCATGCCAGTATGTAATGCCGCAAATGCCTAAATTGTGGACTTGCTGGTCATATAGCTAGGGTTTGCCGAGCAGCGGCTGCACAAAATCAAGTTGATAACAACCCTGCTCAAGCTAGTTTTCTATAAGGTTCTTGCTACAACTGTGGCGAGATAGGCCATTTCAAAAACAATTGCCCAAAGCTCGTTAATGCAAATCCAGCTTGTGGATAAGCATTCGACTGACTGGAAGACGATGCTGTTTAGAAACGATCGAACTTTATGTCTAATTTTTCTTTTGTTATCCATGACTATGAAACAATTATTTTGGTTTATAAATAAATATTTATTTACATTACGATGTACAAATGTGGTTACATGTGCGACATATCCCCCCGTGTTCCTCGCAGGACAAACTACTCTCGAAATTCTTCCATTTTGTGACCGCTTGCTATCTCCAATGAAAATCCTAAGTACTCGTTTCTTCTACGAAACAAAGTACAATGTACAAGTTACAACTCTGGATGAATACCCAAAGTATCACTTTAAATCTTTAATTGGATACCCAAGGGTACTTCCGTAAGTCCTTAATTGGTCTTACGCGATATACATATTATATCTTCCTAATTTCACGATATTTTACACAGCATGTGATTTCGAAAAGATTATACATGTTTTCAAAAACCTCATACATAATTTCAAAATCATTCTTAAATCATTTTATAAACATATTTTACTATGATACCTAGTATATGATTTCAAAAACATTACAAAAGGTTTTTAAAAACATAATTTTTAACGTTTCCAAGCATAGCTTTCAAAAACAATCTGCTCGTATGTTTCCCTAACATACGAGATACGCGATTTTCAAGAACACCCTACTTTGTATGCTGACTTAGCATGCTTGGTGTAATGATTTCAAGGATCCATTTGCTTCATATGTTGTCTTAGCATATCTAGCACCTTGATTTCATAAACACTATACTTCGTATGTGGTCTTTGCATACCTAGTACAAAGTTCCTAAACTTTTTCTGCTGCACGAATTCCAAATCCTTATTGGATCTTTCTATCTTCATAGTTAGACCCTTGTGGATGTTTAAAGCGCAAAAAAAATCAAAGTCCTTAATTGGATTCTTTGTGTGCTTTAATATGAATGTTACATTTCATTGAGAACGAAACCGAATTCTTATAAGATCATACTGTCTTTGTAGATAGAATTCTTGAGGATGTTTAAAGTGCTAGTTGAAGTCCATTGATTGGATTACTGGTATACTTTAAATGCACGTATACAAATCAACGACGAGTTAATAACAATTTAATAACCAGCTCATAACGAATTAATAACCAAGTGAACAATTATGTGACTATTATGTGCTTACGTGTTTATGTGTTGACCTAATCAAGGAAACTCAATGGTAATCTAGTCAAAGTTAGCACAAGGTTGTTCGACCGATTCTATCCCCTACACATTATAAAATAAACTGTGCGAACTGTGCAAGGAATTACGTAATTATGGATGCATACATAATTATGGAATTCAGTGCACAGAAACCACAACAAGTTTTGTCATGTATCAACTTAAACAAGAAACAAAAGTTAACTATATTCATTTCCATTTCTGATGAAGTACCCACTTAGGAAAAATGAACTAGCTATTCATTTTTCACTTCTGAAAGAGATATCCACTGGGAAATGAATAATCTATTCGTGAACCGTGTTCATTTTCGTTTCTGATGAAGTATCCGCTGAGGAAAATGAACTATCTGATCATTTTCGCTTCTGCAGAAATATCCATTGAGGAAAATGAATAAATTCATTCTGTTTCTGGTGAAGTATCCATTGAGGAAAATGAATTGATCAGTCATTTTCACTTCTAAAGTAATATCCACTGAGGGAATGAGTAATCCTGCATTAATTTTGGTCTTTTTCATTTCTAATGAAGTATCCACTGAGGAAAATAAACTATCCGTTCATCTTCACTTCTAAAGAAATATCGACTGGGGAAAATGAATAAATTCATTCCACTTCTGATGAAGTATCCACTGAGGAAAATGAATTATCCATTCATTTTCGCTTCTAAAGAAATGTCCATTGGGGAATGAATAATCCTGTATCGATTCCTTCATTTCCACTTCTGACGAAGTATCCACTGAGGAAAATGGATCATCCGTTCATTTTCGCTTCCGAAGAAATATCCATCGGGGAAATGAATACTCCTTTTCTTCCATTTCCACTTCTAACGATGTAACCGTTGAGGAAAATGAATCATCTATTCATTTTCGCTTCCGAAGAAATATTCATCGGGGAAATGAATAACTTATTCAGCAATTCTTCATTTCTACTTCTGACGAAGCATCCATTGAGGAAAATGAATTATCCATTCATTTTCGCTTCTGAAAGAATAACCATTAAGAAATGAACAGCTTATACATACCTTCATTTTCGTTTCTAATAAAAGTATCCATTGGAGAAAATGAATTATCCATTCATTTCCGCTTTTGAAGATATATCCATTGGAAATAAATAACCTATTCGTCTTTCATTTCCATATCTGACGAAGAATCCATTAGAGAAAATGAATCATCCATTCATTTTCGCTTCTGAAAAATATCCACTGGAAAATGAAATACAAATCCTTACAAGATCTTTCTGTCTTAATAGTTAGATTCTTAAGGGATACTCACAGAACTACTAGATAGTTTGATCTTTATCAATAATCAAATCTCTCGTTCCCACTTCCTACTTTATCTAAGGAAGCACCCACTAGGGAACGATAAAGTTATGCCTTACATGGAAATCCTTGATGGGTTACTCTATGCAAATAGATAACGCCCTAGATTCCCTGCAGGATGATTGTTTAACACAACTATACAGACAGACTCCTTCGAATAAATTTCGGGATGAAATTTCCTAAAGTAGGGGAGACTGTGACATCCATGCCTCTACGAACATCATAGAAATACAAAACCAATGAAATCTTGTGTTTCATACTTGGGATTTGTATAAATACATGAGACATTTGCACATGTCAATTCTTGTTCGATTTCAAGCTTTAAATAGCTTTCTGGAAAGTTATACGTAAACTGATGCGTAAACGTAACCAGTTTAACACAACAAACACTCCGGAACACTGACATAGGTTTAACATACCTTAAATAACCTTTACATAACTTAGAAATAAGTTTTGAAGGGTTTGGTGTATCGAAAACAAGTTTATTCGATCACAGGGACTATTTGCGACAAATTGCGAAAGTATGCTGATTCGTATAGTAACAAACATTCTGGAACTTGATCATAAGCTAAACATACCCTAAATATCCTTTACATAGCTTAGAAATAGGCTATGAGGGGTTCGTTATGCGAAAATACGCTTATACGATCAATAGGGACTAAAAGCGTCAAAAAGTGCATAAGTTTGCATTTACGCGCATATCTTACGTTCTGAACATATCCGGACATCCAAAAATTTTTTGTAATCATTAAAATATTTTATTTTAGTGATTGGAAAGCAAAAATATCATTCATCGCGTAATTTGGATTGTTTTCGCGTCCGTTCGAGTTTTTGTCGTAATTAACCGAATAACGTGACCGTACGACCAAACAAACCGACATCCGAGATGTTTTCAAGCATATTTTAAGTTCCATATACTTTAAATTCATTGTAGAGCCTTGAAATGGGGTTAACAGGGCTTAAAAGCATCAAAAACCAAGTTTTAAGCTATAGGGGCCTGTTCTGCCAATTTTTGAAAGTTGTTGATCAGAGGCCCTCGCCTGGGGTGAAGACTTATGTCTCTGTCTTCGTGGACCACGAGGATTGGTGCTGGTAGAAACATTGAATCTGTTCAAACAGCCTGTTTCCACTGATTTTAACCACTGATTTGGCATACCATGAGCTTGTTTTTGGACTCTCCTTGTATTCTAAACTATGGGCCACATGTGTATGGCCAAGATCATGCTTTGATCCTTGCAAAAACACATGATCTAATCAGCTCTAATTTGAAGCTCTCATTTGTTGAAGGCTTCATACCTGAGTTTTTAGTTCAATTCTTCCTATCTTGGACCCTTTGTAAGCTTCTTTCATGCCTGTTTATGCTTTTCAAGCATGAAAGTCAAACAGTGTTTGACTTTCTGCTTTGACCATGAATTGGTCAAGTTAAAGTTCAATCAATCTTTGCAATGTGAGCGTAATCTCGATGGTTATAGTCCCTTGTGACTATACCTACTGATTACCACGTCGATTAGTCGAAGTGACGAGTCAAAGTTTCGGTCAAAATGTCGATTATGCGCATTTTGCGACGAAACTATTTTCGGGTATCAAAACACTTTGTTTTGATATCAAACCTTTTTTCTAACTTAGTTAAACATGTTTTTAACATGTTTAACTCGTCACTTTTAGTCTAGTGCTTGTATAGGACCGTAAGTCAAGCGGTTTTGACAACCGCTTAGACTTTAGAACCCGACCCGTTTGGTCGATCGTTAGGATCCGACCAAGCATATTTTGTGACCATAGTTGTATAGGGAATAACCTTACAAGGTTATACCTTATGCTCACTTCGTTTAATTAGTTGTATGATAGGTAGTTTATATGCCTTAGGAAAATGACCAAAATCCCCTTTTTATGCATAATTTGAATTTAAGCATATGTAACTTAATTTTTGACACCTAAAATGATTATGCAACATATCTAAATATGTTAGGGCATATAATACTTGTCATAGGACTAGTTAGGTGTCTCGAACACGCATTCGCGCGTACAACGCGTTAAAGTAGTGTAGACTACCTTAACGGGTCGTAAGCACTTAGGATAGGTTCCGATTTAGGATGTAGGATTTGTTAAACCATATCACATGAGTTCCAATACTCATTTGGTTTACGAGACCTCATTCTACCCAATCTCCTAATTTAGGTGTCGATTTATTAACATAGCGATCTGATTACTAGGTACCACTTGATTTCCTTGGTTTGCCCGAGCTTTTTTAAGTTCATTTAATTGAGGATACCTTGCAATTCAATGTGAGTACATAGTTCCCCTCTTTTTCCGTTTTCGAATGTTTTGGGGTAATTCATATGTGCTAAACGATTTCGAGTTTTCTAAAACGAATGTTATGGTTTATATTAAACACAACGATTTAAATTATATTAACAAACTTGTTGGGGCGTTGGTCGAAAGACATTCATTAACTATTTTTAAGCCAACCAGTAGTACGTTATGGTACCATAGGATATTATGATATCATAGGATCTGACAAATCCAGTTATCGGACTTTCACCATGGTTATGGGGGTAATGTGGGTAACGGCAGAACCTGATAATTGTTAACTTACCCTTTGGTTGTTTGTTAATACGAGTTGAACGATTAGGACGAGTCACACAGGTTTGAATGTATTCAAGGAAACGACCAAAAGTTAGTTTTCACAATTAAAACACGAACCATTGGAACTATTTGAACTATGTGAACAATTTGAACTATTTGAACCATTGGAACTATTTGAACTATGTGAAGGATTTGAAGTATTTGAACCATTGGAACTATTTGAACTATGTGATCTATTTGAACTATTTGAACCATTGGAACTATTTGAACTATTGAACGATTGAGTTATGGTATGTGACTAGGTAACGGGGCGGGTGTAATGTGATGAAAGCATGGTGGATACACCGCTGGTACTTCCTATATATAAGTACTTTTAACACATTACATGTCGTTGCGTTATGTAGATCACTTAGACAAATGTTTTCAAAACGAAGTTACACTACAAGGTTTACTTAAAGATATAAACCATACAATGTTTACTTTCAACGACGATTTACTACTTGGTTTACAAAGACAAATGTTTTCAGTTAAGATTCATGGCTACAATGGTTTTGGTTATAACATATATCAACTTGTAAAAGTTAATAGAAATATACTGCAATATCAAACTCTTTTGTTTTCAAGATACACACTCGTCAACTCTCGTAGTTGGACGAGGTATTGCAACATGTACTAAAAGCCATGAATCTGACGCACTCACAAAAAACTTATTTACTCGCCGGCATTTTTATGCTAACGTATTTTCACATATGTTTCAGGTACCGTTGTTTGATGACGTTTATGATGCATGCTCACATAGGAATGGACGAGGCCTTAGTGACTCAACAACAATGAAGGACAATATGTTCATTTTTCCTTTTAATATTTGAGACAATGTAATAAACTTAATTCAATAAAACGAAACTTCAATCCATGTGTTGTGAAACAATTATTCTGTTACGACACTCCCCGACATTTCCGCCGTGGTTTGTTGTTTTAACGTGGTCGGGGTGTGACAACTGTCATGCCATTTGGTTTAACCAATGCCCCAGTTGCATTTATGGACATGATGAACCAAATATGTAAGCCATATTTGGATAAATTCATAATTGTCTTTATAGATGATATTCTTATCTACTCTAAGAGTAAAGTGGAACATGCAGCGCATCTGTATGCACTCCTAAGTTTATTGAGAAATGAAAAGCTTTATGTCAAGTTTTCAAAATGTGAGTTTTGGTTAGAAGAAGTGCAATTTCTTGGACATATAGTTAATCATGAAGGAATTCATGTGGATCCCACAAATATTGAGGCAATTACGAAATGGAAAACCCCTGAATCACCAACCGAGGTTAAAAGTTCTGTACGACTGGCCGGTTATTATAGACGGTTTATTAGAGATTTTTTTAGAATAGCCATTCCCTTAACTAAGCTAACCTGTAAATCTGTTAAGTTTGAATGGGGACCAAAACAAGAAGAAGCCTTTAGAATTCTTAAGCAAAGACTAACTAACGCACCCATACTTGCATTACCAGAAGGAAATGAAGATTTCATAGTCTATTGTGACGCTTCTAAATTAGGTTATGGATGTGTGCTGATGCAACGTCAAAAGGTTATAGCGTATGAATCTAGACAACTTAAGAATCACGAAGAGAATTATTCAACCCCTGATTTAGTATTAGGAGCTATAATTTTGCCCTGAAAATTTGGAGACTTTACCTTTACGGTAGTAAGTTTACCATTTTTACCGACCATAAGAGTTTAAGGTATGTATTCGGGCAAAAGGAGTTAAACATGAGACAAAGACGCTGGATGGAAATTCTTAAGTATCATGCAGGAAAGGCAAATGTAGTAGCTGATGCCTTAAGTCGAAAGTATCATGAAAATCCAAAAAAGAGTACGTTCTCTTAAATTAAATCTAGAAGTAGATTTAAATGACCAGATTAGAAAAGCACAAGAATCAGTAATCAAGGATGATACTGAGAAATTGAAAGGAATGATTAAGGAATTAGAACAAGGAACATATGGAATTTGGAGATTCCATAAGAAAAGGATGTGGATACCCAAACTAGGAAAGCTACGCCACCGAATATTAGAAGAAGCCCATAAGTCTAAATATATAATACATCCTGGAAATGATAAGACGTATCAAGACTTAATAAAGAATTTTTGGTGGATAGGAATGAAAAAGGATATAGCAGCTTTTGTTGCCAAGTGTCTAACATGTTCACAAGTTAAAGCTAAACATTAGAAACCCTCATGTTTATTGCAACAGTTAGA
The DNA here is from genome assembly GCA_030545235.1 of Helianthus tuberosus. NCBI lineage: Eukaryota > Viridiplantae > Streptophyta > Magnoliopsida > Asterales > Asteraceae > Helianthus > Helianthus tuberosus. Next base: position 64,612,756 of record CM060354.1, read on the forward strand.
AATGCCGGTGTGGATGTGGGAATTGATAACAATGGATTTTGTTACTAAATTACCCAAGACAAGAAATAGTAATGATACAATCTGGGTTATTGTAGACAGGCTAACTAAGTCAGCTCATTTCTTACCAATGAAGGAAGCTTTCAGTATGGAACAGTTAGCCAAGTTGTATGTAAATGAAATAGTTTCATTACATGGAATTCCTTTATCAGTTGTTTCTGATAGAGATAGCCGTTTTACCTCTCATTTTTGGACTAGTTTCCACAAAGCAAAGGGAACCAAGCTAAATCAAAGCACCGCTTATCATCCTCAAACGGATGGACAAAGCGAAAGGACAATTCAGACAATGGAAGATATGCTTAGAGCTTGTGTAATTGATTTTGGAGGAAATTGGGACGATCATCTACCATTAATAGAATTTCTTACAATAACAGCTATCACACCAGTATCAATGCTGCACCATTCGAAGCACTTTATGGACGAAAGTGCCGAACGCCAGTCTGTTGGGCAGAAATTGGAGAAAAGCAACCATCTGGACCTGAGATAGTACAAGAAACAAAAGACAAAATCATTCAAGTCAAGGAAAGACTTAAACAGGCGAAAGCCGTTGGAATTTCAAGTAGGAGACAAGGTGTTATTGAAAGTTTCTCCTTGGAAAGGAGTGGTAAGATTCATCAAAAGAGGAAAGCTACGCCCCAGGTATGTTGGACCCTTTGAAATAATTAGAAGGATAGGACCAGTAGCTTACCAGCTACAACTGCCAGAGGAAATGGCAGGAATACATGATGTGTTTCATGTATGCAATCTCAAAAAGTGTTTATCCAATGAATCATTAGTAGTGCCTCTTAAGGATATAGAGGTAAATGAGAAACTTAAGTTTATAGAAAGAGCGCTACAGATTGAAGACAGGAAAGTCAAGAACCTCAAACACAATTAGTTCTAGTCAAAGTAAAATGGGATTCCAAGAGAGGACCAGAATACACTTGGGAGCTTGAATCAGAGATGCAGAGGAAATACCCGCACCTATTCCTAAGACCTCAAGGACGAGTTCTAAAACAAGGTGACCCAAATATATTTAGAATGCCCCTCTACGACCTAAAATACACCCCATATGCGAAAAATGGCCCCCAAATACCTTAATTTTATCGAAAATAAAATAAAACAAATAAATAAAGAGCCTCGCGGCCCGCGACGGAGATTGCTCAAGCTATCGCGGGGCGCGGTGGCATGACATTAGGCGACCTCTCAAACTGCCACGTGTCGTATATCGTGTTTGGTCTACTTGCTGATTCGCCAAGCCTAGGCTAGCTAGGGAGGGGTGGCGGCCCGCGAAGGCTAGGCGCTGGGGCGCCGTGGGGCGCGACGCCATGTCTGAGCAGCCCTATAAAAGGGGTCGAGAGGCTCAGTTTACAATCGTTCTTTTCCCTCGATCTCTCTCTCAATATTTCTACATAGCAAATATAATTTCGGGCATTATACCCACTAAAATAATGAAGTTATACCTCGTTGTAAGAATCATAACCCCCAGTTACGTATTAGATACGCTGCCCGATTGATCTAGTGCTCCGTAACGGTTGTTGAGGCTCTTCCCGACGTAGTCGTTGTAGTTTTGTCTCGGGGACGGTATAACTAATGCAAAATTTGGGTTATTATACTAACACGTCTGCATTGTTTAAAATTTATAGATTATAGCCAGGAAGCCACATGAAATAACTAAAATAGCAATGTGAGTAATCCTCATTTTTGCAAACTGTTTTACAAAGCCTTAATGTTTTAAATTATATTTCACAGTGATTGAGTATTTGTAATTCTACAATTATCGTCGGTATGTTGGGTTTTGTATATAAAATTTGTTACTACACTGTGAATAGTAACATGACCACAAGTCAGGTTGACAGTACCGTGGGTGGTAATTAAAGTAGAAAAACAAACAAATGTAATTGCGAGATCGCCCTTAATACTGTAAAACTGATAAAACTTGTCTTGATTAAATTGGGATTCACTCATCAGTATTTCCCACTGACAAAATGTTTTTAAACGCGTTTCAGGTAACAAAATGTAAAAGCCAAATAGAAGCCAGCTGGACAGCACTGAAGGCTTGGAAAAGTGGCTGTAAAAGTTACCTAAATAAAGAAGATGTTTTATTTCAATAAAATAGGGTTTATCCCTATAATTCTGTTTGTAATGAAAACTTGGGTTTTATCCCAATATATTTATTATTATAAAATGTGGTATTTTACTCTGATAAATTGTTTCCTAACTACGGTCCTGATAAAATTTCCGTTGCCAAATAATGATAAACACCGATACCACGAACTCTCAGTAGGCCGCGGCCGCCCGTCTCCCGAGGCAGGGGTCCGGGGTTGCGACAGATTCCATACCAGACCAAGCTGTGACATCTATGTCACTTCAACCATCAAACAAATACCAAATCAATGAAATATTGTGTTTCATACTTGGGATTTGTATAAATATGTGTATCATTTGCGCATATCAATTCTTGTTCGATTTCGAGCTTTAAATCGCTTTCTGGAAGGTTATACGCGAACTGATGCGTAAATATAACCCGTTTAATGCAACAAACTCTCTGGAACAATGACATAGGCTTAACATACCTTAAATAACCTTTACATAACTTAGAAATAAGTTTTGGAGGGTTTGGTATGCCGAAATCAAGTTTACTCGATCACATGGACTAATTTTGACAAACTGCGAAAGTATGTCGATTCGTACTGTGACAAACATTCCGGAACATGATCTTAAGTTAAATATGCCCTAAATACCCTTTATATAGCTTAGAAATAGGCTTTGAGGTGTTTGGTGCGCAAAAATAAACTTTTTGATCAATAGGGACTAAAAGCGTCAAAAAGTGTATAAGTTTGCCTTCTCGCGCATATCTTACGTTCTGAATATATCCGGAAAAATTTATGTAATAATTTAAATATTTTATTTTAGTGATTGGCATGATAAAATTCTACTCGTCACGTAATCTGGATCGTTTTTCACGTCCTTTCGTGTTTCGTCGTAATTAACCGAACATCGTGACCGTACGACTAAACGAACCGACATCCGAGATGTTTTTGAGCATATTTCATGTTCCCTATACTTTAACTTCATTTTAGATTCTTGAAATGGGGTTAACGGGGTTTAAACGCATCGAAAATGGCTCAAAAGTGTTGCAGGGACCAAACCTATCAATTATTGAAACATTCTGAGAGCTGGCACATGGTGGCGCTGCGCCACCACCATATGGATTTGCCGTGGCGTGACGCCACGGTCTCATATGGGCAGAAACTTCATTTTGACAACCAGGTTGAACTTGGGGGTCTTTTGTGTAACTTTTCTCAATACCGTGTGATGGTTTTGGGCACCCCTAGTATTCCAAAACCATGTGCCTTATGTGTAAGGTCCAAATTGAAGCTCGTTTATCGAGGAAAGATCCTAACGGTTGTGGATTTCCTATAAATACCCACCTGGAGTTCACTTGTTCCTTACACATTTGATCTCAATCTTCTTCTCTAAGTTGAAGCTCTCCTTGTGAGGCTTCATACCTGAGAAATTTTGTGTTCAAATCTTCAAGCTTGGACCTTTTGTAAGTATTCTTTCATTCTTTTATGCGTTTTCAAGCACGAAAGTCAAACAGTGTTTGACTTTCTGCTTTGACCAGTATTTTGTCAACACGAAGTTCGTTTGAACTTCGCAACGTGAGCGTAATCACGATGGTTATAGTCCCTTGTGACTGTACCTACTGATTACCACGTTGTTTAGGTGTAGTGACGAGTCACAGTTTCGTTCAAAATACGCGTTTATACGTATTTTGCAACCAAACTATTCTTGGGTATCAAAACCGTTTGTTTTGATATCAAACTTGTTTTCAAACTTCGTTAAACATGTTTTAACATGTTTAACTCGTCACTTTAGGTTTAGTGCTTATATAGGGTCGCAAGATAAGCGGTCTAAACAACCGCTTAGACTTTCGAACCCGACCCGTTTGGTCGATCATTAGGATCCGACCAAGCATGTTTAGTGACCATAGATGTATAGGGAATAACCTTCTGAGGTTATACCTTATGGTCACTTAGTTTAATTAGTTGTATGATAGGTTGTTTATATGCCTTAGGTAAAATGACCAAAATGCCCTTTTCATGTATAATTGGTATTTAAGCATATGTAACTCAAACTTTTGTCACTTAACTGATTTTGCAACATTATTAGACATGTTAAGGCATATAATACTTGTCATAGGACTAGTTAGGCGGTCCGAACGCGTTTTACGTGAATGACGTGTTAAAGTAGCGTAAAATACCTAAACGAGTCGTAATGGGTCGTAAGCACTTAGGTTAGGTTTCGATTTAGTATGTAGGCCTTGTTAAACCATGTCATATGAGTTCCAATACTCATTTGGTTTGCGAAACCTCATCCTATCCGATCTTCCAATTTAGGTCCGGTTATTAATGTAGTTACCCATATTAGGTGTCGTTTGATTTCCGTGATCCTCTAGCTTTTCTTGGTTGTTGTTCAAGACTTCTAAGCATCCTCAAGTGAGTACATAGTCCCCTCTTTTAGCGTTTAAACTGTTTTGGGGTGATACACATGTGCCTACTTGTTACTTTCATTCTTTTCATGTTTTAATATCATATACTTGCTATGTTCATTAGTACGTAGATAGTACATGATTTCATTATGTTTTGCTATGTATGTTCACTTAGCATGCTAGCACATTGATTTTCGTATATTACATTTTGTTGCATATGCTCATCCAGTATATGGATACATTGTTTTACATTTATGTGAACCGTTTGAAGCTGTTTGATTTATGTGAACCGTTTGTAACTGTTTGATTTATATGAACGTTTCAATCTGTTTGAACCATTGGGTTAGGGAATTGATTAGGTAACGAGGAGATTGTAATGTGATAAAAGCATGGTGGATACGCCGCTGGTACTTCCTATATATAAGTGTTTTTAACACATTATATATCGTTGTGTTATCTAGATCACTTGGGCAAGGTTATCAAAACAAAGTTATATTACAAGGTTTTTCTAACAATATAAAACATTCGAGTTTTATTTCAAAAACGATTTACAATTTGGGTTTACTAAAACAAATGTTTTGAGTAAGATTCATGGTATCGAGGTTTTATAAATCATAACAAATCTGTTTTAACTTGGTTATTTCAATTCATAATATAAACATTTTAAAAAACTAAGTTTTCTAAATATCAAATAGCAAAGTTGTTTGAGTTATTTCAAAAGGTAAAACGAGCCATTAATCTGACACTCACATAAAACCTATGTACTCGACGACATTTTTATGCTGACGTATTTTCACATGTGTTTCAGGTACCATAGTTGGTGATGTTTGATGATGATTTTGATGCATGCTCACATAGGAACAGACGAGTCCTTAGTGACTTAATAACAATGAAAGTCTATTTGTTCATGTTTATTTCTGTTAGGATCTGAGTTTGGTTTTGATTGTGTTTTATGTTTGAATTAAGAAGAACAATGAACAAGTAATGCAGCGGAATAAAATGGTAACAAACTTTTCACAATCAAACAGGAGAATTGCTTTCAACACACATTTTCAACAATGAACCGAATGATTGAATTTATTTAATCAACGATTACAATTGCATGCATGTAACAAACTCCCCCTCAGCCTGAGCTCATAGTGATTTGTTCGTACAGGAAGAAAGATGGTGAAGAGCTAATAGAACAGTACAGGTACTGTTCTATTTATAGGCACAGACAAACCACTGTGGCATCTTTGCTGACGTCACCATGAAAGTGACATCTAACCTCCTAACAAACTCTAACAACTGATCTATACAAGTACTTCTATGCTAACAACTGTTATACAATTCATTACATAAAAACAAACTAAACTACTGCTGAATCCTTCCACTGATGTGAACCCAGCAGCACTTGATATATCCAGCAGTGCTTGACCCATAGAAGTAGATTGAATAGCAGGGCTTTAGTCTTTATCAGTCTTCGACTTGATCAGCAGTTGTAGGTCAGCAGTTGTATCGATCAGTGGATTGGAGGTCATCAGATGTTGAAACCACTTTCAAGGGGAGAGACTTGAATACATAACATCTGCTTATTCTGGATCCACTGCCCTGTTCTAGTTTTGGCTTTAATTATCTGTTCCTCTGATAGGGTTCAATCCCAACAATCTCCCCCTGGAACAGATAATGCCAAAACCCTTCATTATTGGTATATCTTTATTGCCTCATCAACAATTCCCTTATTTGCCCTTTGAGTTGTAACTCAAAGCCTAAGGCATCTGTGTCATTTTCAACCCTGCTCAGTGGAAGATCAAGGAGATCATGCAAATCTTCAAGATTTAGGCCAATTGCTTGTTCCCTTGTTATTTTCTTCACTTCTCCACTAGACTTGATCACTGTCAGTACATGGGTCTGTTTATCAGTTTTCCACTTTAGTACTTTTGAGTCTGGTGGGTTTCTTGGGAGATTTTTATTAGATGAGGTGTTTGGTGATGTTGGCCTTGTGATGACTGACTGAGCAGTGCTTGCAGGTTGATTTCGGCCAAGAGTTTCTGCTATCATCTTCTTAATGCCCTCTTTTACAAGGTCATCTCCTGCCATTAATTCTTCCACTGTTTCTACATCCAGCTGTTTTTGTTGTCTTCTTTTGTAGATGGCAGTACCAGCTGGAGCAGTGGATCTCCTGATTTGCAGCTTTGGTGGTCTTGTTGAAACCTCTGCTTCAGGGTAGTCAGTTTTTTGTGGAACTCTAGGATCTTTCTTCCTTAATTCCTCCAACCTTTTGTAGGTGGTCCTGACATTGTCTTCTCTCCATCTCATCACTTGATTTTTGGACCCATAATCAACAGCAACTAATTCCTCTTTCATTCTCTTCAGCTCCAATATCTTTTTAGGCACATTCTTTTTGTACTTTGACCAATCAGGAGGAGTGTGTTTGACCTTATTTTTTATCATTTCTTGAATCCTGGCTGCTTCTTTTTCAAGCTCAGGAATGGTCCACTCCTTGTACATATGTTTTTCCCCCTTATACTTCTTAGAAGCCGTGATATTTTCAATGTAGTCTTTTCTGAGGGTTTCATCTGCTCTTTCTGATATTTGCTAACAGACATTCTTTGCAAACTTCTCTAAAGATCTGACTTGAGTGAATAGAAATTGGTAATGCCTTTGAATTTCTTTGTCAGTTTTTCCTTGAGAGTTTCTTTTGGAGATATCCTCTGCCTGTTGAGCCTTAATTTTCAAGTACTCTTCAATGTTGTTAGGCCTAGGATATCCTTCAACTGATGGCAACCTCCTTTTAGTAGGATCATCCTCAAAGTAGAAGGATTTGATCTCTTCTCTGACTGCTATAAGTTCAAGAGGATACTGGAAACCTGCAGGAGTGATGGTAGTGATTGGTTGTTATACTTGAGCTGATGAGAGAGGAACACGGTTTGGGATATTAACAAGTGAAAGAGATTGTGAGGATGTTGGTGGTGGTGATGGAGAATCATCATCAGGTATAAAAATCCTTCTCCTTTTTATTGTAGGAGAGGCTGATGATGTTTTGGGTGGATCAGTGGTGGTGATTTGAGTGGTAGAAGGTGGCTGACTAGCAGTTGTTGAAACAACTGGTGTTTCAACCACTGTTGTCATTACAACAGATATTGTAACATCTGATGTCTTCTACTTTTTAGCAGGAGGTGATGGTGGTGAGGTTGTTTTTGGTGGTGATGGTGGTTTTGGTGGTGAGATAATTTTTGGTGGTGGTGGTAAGGCAGTGGTTGTGGTGTGTGTTGAAGTGGTGGCAGGTGTTTGGATGACAGTTATTGAAACTACTGAAGTATCAGCAGTTGTTGATACAACAAGAGTTACAACAGCTGTTTGGGTGGTAGTTTGAGGTTTGGAGCCTTTGGTAGGTGGTTTGGAAGCATGCTTTGTGAGTCTTGATGGTATGGTTTTGGGTTGCCTCACATTTCTTGTGGGCTTCTTCTTTTCATCCTTAGGATTTTTATCATCCGTAGGTTCAGAAGGACCATGTGCATTCAGCTCTATAAAAGCTCTTTTCTCCTGTTCCCACCTGGCTTTATCCTTAGCCTCTCTATCCCTTTTTACACTTGCTTTTGCTTCTGCAAGTACATTTGTGGTAACATTAATCTTTTTACTACCATCTGGCAAAGGAATGTCTTTAGTCATGTTTTCTTTTTCTGGTTCCATATAGAGACCATCTTCAATTCCCTTTTTGTTCCACTGTTTGATTTTCTCCCCCTTTCTGGCATTATCTGGAGGAGGATTATCAATGAAGAGAACAGTGGGAGGAGCAGTGCCAGTGGTGTTCAGGATGTGGGCCTTTATAGCCTTGATGTCAGCTTGGGTATCTTTAAACCTTGACTCCATCATGTTGCTCAGCATTTGAACATGTATTGCATGCTGCTGATCAGCCATTTGTCTTTGTTGTTGGAGCAGGGGTTGGAATAAATTCCATAACTCATTTATAACAGGTGCTTGTGGTGGAGCAGGTGCTTGAGCTGGAACAGCAGTTGATGGTGCCTTTTGAACTTTCAACAACTGTTGCAGCATTTCTTTGATTTCTGCAACAGAGGTATGCAGTTTGTCAATTCTATCCGTCAATTCTAGGTACTTTAAACCATCACCCAATTTAATGGGATCATCTAATTTCCCACTAACAGTGGTTGTAACAGTGGTTGACTCAGGGAATGTATTCCAAAAGTCATCCACTGATGCTCCTTTGTCTTGGTACTGAGGACTTCTTCCTTAAAAAAGAGAGACACTTTTTAGTGACCCAGTATAAACTGGATACACAAGTGTTCCCAGAGAAGGAATTGCCTCCAAGGAAGTCTTATAGATGTAACCACTGTCCAAATGCAAACCAGTGGGTTCAACACTTGTAGTGGCTGCTTCACTTGGATTACCACCAAGAGTTACTTGTAACTCAAGGGGTGTAACCTCCTCAGGTCTTGTTGGTGGGTTAGCAATGATTAATACATCAGACCCAGTCACTTGTGGAGGTATATTCTCATTGACAGGTGATTGAGAAGGACCGGTTTGTGCCTGGTTCAAATCAAGAGCGTCCAACAGTATTTTTTTTTTGTGGGGGAATTGTGGAGGTGAGGTTGGGTGTAGAAAGAGAATTGGCCCCGGGCATTGGGTTGTGGATGATGGAAGTAAGTGATTCCAGAGCATCATATTATGGTGTCCCTATTTGTACAACCTGTTCTTTTTTAGAAAAAGCAATAGGAGTTTCAGGCATGGGTTGAGAATTTCCTACCAACTGCTGTGAGGAAGTAGCAGCAGTGGTTTCTTGTGAGGTTTGTGATGTCACTGGCAGTTGCTCTGATACCAATTGTTAGGATCTGAGTTTGGTTTTAATTGTGTTTTATGTTTGAATTAAGATGAACAATGAACAAGTAATGCAGCGGAATAAAATGGTAACAATCTTTTCACAATCAAACAGGAGAATTGCTTTCAACACACATTTTCAACAATGAACCGAATGATTGAATTTATTTCATCAACGATTACAATTGCATGCATGTAACAAACTCCCCCTCAGCCTGAGCTCACACTGATTTGTTCGTACATGAAGAAAGATGGTGAAGAGCTAATAGAACAGTACAGGGTACTGTTCTATCTATAGGCACGGACAAACCATTGTGGCATCTTTGCTGACATCACCATGAAAGTGACATCTAACCTCCTAACAAACTCTAACAACTGGTCTATACAAGTACTGCTATGCTAACAACTGTTATACAATTCATTACATAAAAACAAACTAAACTACTGCTGAATCCTTCCACTGATGTGAACCCAGCAGCACTTGATATATCCAGCAGTGCTTGACCCATAGCAGTAGATTGAACAGCAGGGCTTTAGTCTTTATCAGTCTTCGACTTGATCAGCAGTTGTAGGGCAGCAGTTGTATCGATCAGTGGATTGGAGGTCATCAGATGTTGAAACCACTTTCAAGGTGAGAGACTTGAATACATAACATCTACTTATTCTGGATCCACTGCCCTGATCCAGTTTTGGCTTTAATTATATGTTCCTCTGATAGGTTTCAATCCCAACAGTTTCTAATTTCAATGAAATGTAATACTTTTAAATTCAATAAAACAAAACTTCAATCCATGTTATGAAACAATGATTCTGTTACAACACTTCTCGACGTTTCCGCCGCGATTTGTTGTTTTACGCTGTCGGGGTGTGACACAATCGGTAATGTTTTACCGTCTCCCAAGCCCGTATAAGGGAAAATAAGTTAAAAGTATTTACCTGAGCTTTTAAATGCGAGATCTATCTGCTCAGCCGTATAATCTAATTAAACTTGTGAAGGTAGCTTTTACTGGGGCTTCCTAATCAGAAACAAATGTTTTATTAACCTATTAGATTACTAACAGGTCTTATTTAAGTCGTGGACTTAGACCGGTTAGTTTAAAGTAGGATTTCGGTATAAAACGCTAGATTAAGCGATGACCGGATTGGAATGTAATTTAGACCCGACAAGTATGGAGACTTGTATAATATGGGTAAACTAAATACATTCTGGATTTTGAAGTTAAAATGATAAGGTTAAACCCGTTTCGGCTAATTTATGCAAACTAGTTTCATAAACCACACCGAACACGTATAAGCATAAGCGGGTAACCGGATGAGTAATATATATGTTCCACAAGTTATTATGCTTAAAATTTGTTATGATATCAGTAAGATATCAACAAATATGCCCAAAAAGATTGTAAAACCGAATTAAGCCTGATAAGGGCATTTTTGTCATTTTATGATTTACAAAAGGGGTTTATATGGAAAATGAGGTTCTGGTCATAAACCTTCTGTAAAAATATTTAATTTTTGTTATATTCACAGTAGGATATCATATATATGTGTGGTTTACCATCTATGGCCAAACTATGCCCCGAAAGGGCATTTTGGTCATTTCACACATAGTTTTAAGGACTTATTTGGGATTCCGAGTTCATGACTTATACCTACTATAAAATATTAGAAATGGTTTATGAAATCAGTAGGTAAAAAGTTTTGGGTGCTAAGTATGGTTTAAAACCATACTATGCACCTTAATGTCGTAAAAATCGATAAATGACGATTATTTCGGTGTTTAGAAAATTCAGAGGTTATGACCAGCTTTGAATGGTCAAAATAATTTATTTATCATATTATATCAGTAACAAAAGGTTCTTGCATGTTAATCTTATTTAAAACCCATTTTATGTGTGAAAAGGGCGTGATCGTCAATTAGTTAATATAATACGAAACTTATGCATAGACTCAGTAAGTAATCTGACTTGGAATCTCAATTAGTTATAAATATGGTATCATAACAGTGAGTAATGAATTTTTTATGTCAGAATTATGTTTAAACTTTATTTGTATGCAAAAAGGGTATTTTAGTCCTTTTAAAGCATGTTTTACGATTTATTATATAATCTCAGTTTGTGACCAGAAGATAAATGTCAAAATATGTTAAATAACATTACTAATCAGAATGTAATTCATTTGCATGGTTGTTTATGTTAAAAATCACATTTTTGACAAAAAGGGCATTTTAGTCAACAATAAGCATTATAACGGAATAGAGTAAATAAACTCTAATTACTAAGGGACCATGTATTATAACCTCAGAGGATTATACTACAATATAATATGGTCACAAAGGAACCTTAATGCATAAGGAAACTAAGCTAATTCGGGTCAGAACTGAAAGTCAAAGCAAAAGTCAAGCTTTTGCGACTTTCGGTTGCGAAACGAGTCTAAACTTAGAATTGTCCGGTTGAACATGTTTAGACATGTTCTAATTATATTTCCAAGTTATTAAAGTGATAAAATATATTTTATTACCTCTACATTATCAGATTTGATTTTATTTAAAAACTGACCCGTTTGACTTTTTATGTTAATTACTTTGACCCGACAATTAACTAAGTAAACATGGTAATTAGGAGGTTCCCTTTTGAGGGTTTAATACCTACCTAGTTACGACCACGTAGCCATATTCGCCTCGAACAATAGCTGGACCGTTTAGGTCTAAACCGAAAGTCAAAGCCGAATTGCGGCAACTTTGACTTTCGGCTTTTAAATGCATAAAAACCGAACTAAGAGGCTAGGGACACTTACAAAGGGTCCTAGCTCGAAACTTGAACAATGGAGAGCTTCCTTTTGATCAGGAATCTCAGAGAACCAAGCTTAGAAAGAAGAGATGATAATTTTTTAAATGAGCAAGTTGCAAATGAGGGTAAGGGACCTATTTATAGTGCAAGAGGAGTTCTCATGTTGCAAGCAGGTGTCCAGGGGTGTTGTGTACGCCTGTAAACGAACCGAACGAACACGAACACAGGCATGTTCGTGTTCGTTCATTTAACTTTAACCGAACATGAACACGAACACGAACATATAATCGAAAACATTTTTTTTGTTCGTGTTCGTTCATTAAGAAATCGAGCATGTTCGTGTTCATTTATGTTCTTTCGTTTAAAGCCTAAACGAACAGTTCACGAACATTAACAAACACAAACGAACATAAACAAAAAAATTTAAGTGAATGTATTTGAATAAACAGAAACAAACATAAATTAGCATGATTAAACAACAAGTCTAACATATTACAGTTCATCCGAAAACACATCTAAATTAGGGTTCATAGATATACTAATGAGTTGTATTTATATAAGTAGTTAGAAAACCTAATATTTATATAAATATAACTATTTATTTATTTACTAAAAATTAAATGAACATAAACAAACGTAAATAAGCGAACATTCACGAACATAAATGAACGAATGTTCATGAACATAAATGAACGAACACAAGGTATGTTCGTGTTCGTTCATTTAATTTTTAACGAACAAACTTTTATGTTCGTGTTCGTTCATTTATTAAATAAATGAACATAAACGAACTTCCCACCGAACAAGTTCATGAACAGTTCATGAACGTTCGGTTCGTTTGCAGGCCTAGTGTTGTGAGAGCTTAACAAGTGTCCATAGACGTGTCCCAAAATAGCTAAGAGCCCCGGGTATCGAGTTATGTGTATAGAAGGTAACAAACCGGCAGCTGTCCAAAACTGCTGCCCAGATACAGTCTTTACGGACCGTAAGCCTGAACCTTAACGGTCCGTAACCGCTTTTTATTATATCGCCCAGATACAGTCCTTACGGACCGTAAGCCTGAACCTTTACGGTCCGTAAGCGATTGATCAGAGGACTAAATTTTTAACTTTACACATTTGATCCCCTCATCTATAATATTCAACATCGATCATTCTCAAGAGCATGTTTTAACATTATAAGGCTCCGGGTTTGGTAAATGGTCACTCAGATGCATATATTAGCATGTTGACATTTTTAGTTCCTTCAAGATTAATCTTTTACACGTTTAGGGTTTATGACATGTGTCTTCACATTATTGGGTATGATTTTGCGAGGTGTTACATTTGGTCATAAGCACTTGTTTGTTTTTTGGTCATCAGCACTTGTTTCATTATCATTCATCAGTACTTATCACTTAGGGTCTCTAAAAGTATCAGAACTTGTGATTTTGATCAGTACTTGTGATATTTGTTAAAGTTTCATCACTAAGTGTTCACAGTCTTTGAAACAAAGTCACAGTAAAGATGGCAAACAATTTGAACACCGTTGTTCAAAGTATTCGACACAACAACGAAGTCGGAAGCAGTGATAAACCTCCTGTATTGTTGAACGAGTTATATTATCCGGAATGGAAGATACGATTTGAACGATACATCAAAGCGAAAGATTTAAAACTGTGGTTATGTATGACGTCAGGAATTGGAGGACAACCTGCTGGAACTTTGACAATTATAGGTTATCTTGCTTTAACTAATGACGAAAGAAAGTACTACGAATGCGAAGAAAAGGCAATGTCCTTGATTACGATATCATTACCACAATCGATCTTACACACTTTCGGTAACAAAAAATCATCAAAGGAATTGTGTGACAGTTTGAGCGACTGATACAAAGGAAATGAGTTATTCAAGAAACGAAGACTCGAACGACTGAAAACTCAATTCCTAGTCTTTAAAGCTATGAAAGGTGAATCGTTGGATGATCTGGTAAACATATTTTACCATTTGCTAAGTGAATTAGATCGAAGTCAACCGGGATTGTATACGGAGTTCGAAAAGGTGGAAAAATTTCTGAATTGTTTACTGAAACAATGGAATATGTATTCTACCTTAATCAAAGAGAGTGCTCAATATGAAGAATTGACTCTTGATCAAGCAGTCCAGAAGATGAAAAGTTAAGCATGGAACTTAGATAACCAAGACTCTGATTTTGAGAAGCTACAAGATCCAGCTTTGTACCGTGCAAAGCAAACTGAAAAGGGAAGTAAGTCAGGTGTTGCTTTCGTTTCAGAAACTTCTCAAGGAGATCCTGCAAACCATAATGCCTTTGTCGTTGGTCGCAATAGTGGAATTACCATTGGTGGAATCCCAATATATTCTAGAACGCCATCTTCAAGTGCTAGGCCAAGCAAACCAAGCATGAATGTTTCTAAAATCGACTCGCATAGTCTTAAGCTCATAGAAAAAAATATGGCACTTCTTGCATCATTCATGACGACATTCAAGAATTTTGCACTTGGTAAATTAGTTGAACCATCGACTCTCGATGAAGATCTTGATCAAATCAATCAAGATGAATTAGAAGAGCTTGATTTGCAATTAAGTATGGCGTTACTGGTAAGAAGAGCGGAGAAATTTATTTAGTGAACGGGAAAGAGTTTCATTGATGGTACCACAAAGACACGAATGGGAATTGACATGACCAAAGTAAAATGCTACAACTTTGGTATCTATGGTCATTATGGAAGAGAGTGTCGAAAACCGAAAAGTAGAGAAGGAAGTAATGGTCAAGGAAGCTTAGCAAGATCCAACAACAACAGTCCAGCCCCATCCAATACAACTTCTTCCACTTCAACAAAAACCTCATCTGATAACCTTACTCCTAATGCTAATAACGCTATGATTGTTAAACCCCTTCAAACTGTTAATGAGCCACACTATTGGGGGATTGTAATGGAAGAAACAACTACTACTATTGTTTCACAAGTGTTCATTGCCGAGATTGTTGAAGAAGGGTTTGGAGATTTGTTTGAAGAGGCAAATGTGGAAGGGTTGACTGTGGTGGCGGAAGCTCTAAGTGAGAATCTGGAAATGGAGAAAATCATTGAAGCTGAAGAAAACGAGAGAAAAGAGAATGAGGAAGAAGAAAGATAAAAGAAAGAAGAAAAGAAATTTGAAAAGAAAGATGAAAAAGATCGTTTTGAATTCAAGATTGCGGCTGAAGAAATGCAACGCTTTGCTGATGAAGAAATGACAAAGATGAAAGCAGGAAAAGCAGAAAGCTCGGATTAAGCTTTCATGGCTAACATCGAGGTATAATCCAAATTTGATGATAAATGATGTCCTAGATGCGTAGACTTTATTGTTAAATGTGACCGATACACACTCCATAACAGTATTTTGATTACTGATCTGGAGAAATCTAGAGAGTTACTTGTCGCACTTTCAAGGGCCGACAAAGAACATAGAAGTCAGGTGCTTGCCTTGAAAAAGGACATCTCTGAATTTGAGAGACGACTTGCTAAAGCGACGATTAAGAATCAAGATTTAAAATCTGAACTTGAAACTTGTCAAAACACTGTTTTGGAAAAGAACCAATTAATTTTAGACAAAGATAACTTGATTTTTGATCTGCAGCAAAAACTTGAGATGTTTGAAAGTTCATCAGATGTGATGAATTTTTGCATAAACAATCTTCATCTCAAATATTCAGAAGATGAGATGTTTGGTGTTGGTTACAAGAAGGTTCCACCTCCTATTAACCACAACTATACATTAACTCCTTCGATTGATCCTGCAATTGCAGATTTCGTTCCAACTGCTCCATTGACTGTTGCTCCTTTGAGTAAGGAAGAGTCTGAATCCGAGTCTGAATACGAATTGGAACCAGAACAAAAGAGTACGATTGACGTTAAAACAAACGAAATCGATTTAAGCAAAATTGAAAATTTGATAAACTCAAAGATTTTGGAAGCTTTAAATCAAGTTCATAATGTTCAAAAGCCGAAGCCTAAAAACAAAGGTAAAAAGAGTGTTAAAAAGGTTTCAAAAACCAATTTTGTGAAAGGCGAAAGCTTTAACAAAGAGGGTGAAAGAATTGAAAAAGGCTCAAATTCTGAATTTGTAAAACAAAAGGAAAAAGGCTCAAACGAAGCATCCTCGTCCTCAAACAGTCAATGTGAGGATGATCAAATAGAAAAGAACGAAAACATTGATAAACGGCGATGCTACAAAATAATTAAGCATATAATAATTTAAACGTTATAGTATTCGAACAGCACCCAGACTTGGTATAATATTTTAATTTAAACGGTATAGTATTGAAACGGTATAATATATTAGAACCGTACCAGAGTTTTTCAAAAGATTTTAATGGTATAATATTTTTAACGATTTAATGTTCGAATCCGGCGAGAATTTATAACACCAAATTCACAAATCATAATTCTGATGGGTATGTACATTGTGTATATCTCTATACGCAGTGTATATAAACCCTAGTATTCTATGATGATGATTGCTGGCCAGGCGCTGAAATCCATGTACTTCTATACGTTGCGTATAACTCTATACGCAGCGTATATAAACCATAAGTGTGCAAATAGCCACCAGTAGTGAGCCAATAGTTTGAGCCTATAATAATTTTGCATGTATTGATATTTTTTCTTCGAGGTTTAAAGAAACCAACGACAACGTCCATTTGAAACCTGAAACCATCCCTGTCAAGTCTTACTCTCTCTCCCTGGTAAGACTCCCCCGCCATAGAAATCATCGCCACCTAAAATCTGAAACCTATGGTTTTTGTTCAGTTTTTTCTAAGATGTGAGCAATGGTAGAGATATATGGGTTGCTGGAGGCACAACCGCTCTCTTTTATCAAATCTGGCTGAAATCACAGGAGACGATGATACTGGTGGTGAGCAGGATGATGAGAGGTCTCTAGCCACTGCATGTCCTATATCTATTAAGCAACAAAACCAAATAGCAAAAAACACCATCGAAGCTACTAACCTAATAGCAAATAAAATGACAGCCGTCAGGCCTATTACCCATTACCGCCATATGCAAATAAAATGACAGTCGTCAGGCCTATCATTTATTTATACCTCAATTCCATGTATTTTTCAGCAAAAGTTTTAGACCACGTACGGTTTTTCTATTAATTAAAATAAAACGAACCGAACCAAAATCGTCAATCTAATCAATTAAAGAAACCAAACTGATTAACCGAAAGCTGACTGATTAGTAAAATGCACTAATTGATGACTTCGGTTTCGGTTGAGGATAATAACCTAACCAACTAAACAATGCTTACCCTGGCAGTATCTATTTTTTCTGTCGCATTACACAGGCAGCCTTCTAGTAAATTATATATGTGTTTCAACTCTGGTAGAGGTATCAGAGGAGTTGTAGATCTCTGTGTGTGGTTGTAAAAGATAAAAGATAAAAAATATTAAGGTAGCGTTTGGTATGCACGAATGAGAGGTGGAATGGAATGGAACATTGAGAGGGAATGAAGAAAAGAGTGTTTGGTTGGTCGATGGAATGGAATCACCCATTCCAAAATCCATTCCATTCCCTCAAAATCATTCCATCTGCCCCCCTGTTTTTTCCATTCCATTCCCTCTTCACCCTTTATTAACAACACCACAACCCACGACCGTTGCCACCACCCACCACCACTGTCATCCGTCGCCGTCACCCACCTTCACCGCCACCACCACCGTCGTCACCCGCCACCGTCGTTGTCGCCACCTACCACCATCCCCGCCACCGCCGTCGCCGCCATCCACCATCGCCGTTGCCACCTCCGATCACCGCCACCACCCACCTTCGATCATCGCCGCCACCATCGCCGCTGCCACCTCCGATCACCGCCGTCGTCGGCACCCACCTCCGCCATCGCTATCAACCACCACCACCCACCGCCACCACCGCTACCACCTGACACTACCGTAGCCACCGCTACCTCCTCTGACCACCGCCGCCACCCACCTTTGCCGTCACCCACCACCACCGCTGTCAACACCCGCCGTCGTCTCCACCTACCACCACCGCCGCCGCTACAATTGCCACCTATCACCACTCACCATAGTCGCCCATCATTACATCTGATCACCGCCGCCGTCGGCACCCACCTCCGCCATCGCTATCAACCACCACCACCCACCGCCGCCACCGCCGCTACCACCTACCACCACCGTCGCCAGCACTACCACCTCTGACCACCGCCGCCACCCACCTTTGCCATCACCCACCACCACCACCACCACCGCTCTCACCACCCACTGCCGTCTCCACCTACCACCACCGCCGCCGCTACAACTGCCACCTATCATCACCCACCATCGCCGCCCATCATTGACCACCGCCATCCGATTTTATTCCTTCGTTTTTTCTCGCATACCAAACAACAAAAAGTAATGGTTCATTCCATTCTCACATGGTAAACAAACAAGACATGGAATGGTAATGATCAATTCCATTACCACATTCATTCCATTACCTCATCCATTTCATTCCCCCGTTCATTCCATTACCACATACCAAACAGACCGTAAAGATTGTTATTTTGTGTGTTTTATTTGAAGATGTGTGTGTTTGTGGTTATATTGACGTGTGGTGGTTGGAAGATGGTGGTGGTAATATAATAATAATATCTAAAGTAAATTACAAAAATCGTTCTTTATATTAACACTACATTGCAAAGTGTGTCCTTTATATTAAAAAAATACAAAAAACGTACTTGATGTTTGCAAACTCTTACAAGTTATGTCATTTAGCCCTGACTCAGTTATTTTTTATGGTTAAATCTGATCTAATGGACCCCACATAAAGGTGTTTTGGTCATATTACTTTAATTAAAAAAATAAAAAATTATAAAAAATAAAAAATATTTTTTTTGCTTATATATAGTTATATATACACACATACATTCTCTCTCTATCTCCACACCATAACCACCCGACCACCACCCACCTGCCGCCGCCACCACCTCCCACCACTACCCACCTCTTTATCAAACACCCACAAATCTAATTTGACCAATTTAGTCAAATCTTGAAAAACCGCATTAAAAAGCACAAGATATAATTGAAAATTTGACGCCCTGGTATCAAAACAATACCATAATCAAGAATTAAGTAACAAAAAATAACACATTTATCGGGTAAATTCAAATACCCATTTCGAAATTTCGATGAGGAAACCCTAATTTTGCGGAAAATGTTTTAGGGGAAATAAAAAGGGCATGCCTGAAGTTTTTCAACTGGAAAAGGGCCATGTTGCATATCATCTAATTGTTCATCTCCCTCCTGTTGTTATTCTTCAATTGTTCTCTGGTTTCTCTCCCTCTACTGCTCCATGGGTGAGATTGATTTGAGATCAGATGAAGAAATTGTTTCCGAAATCAAAGAAACGGTGCCGAAGCGAGATGTATTTGACAGGGGTTTCAGGCGCCAATTTAAGGCGTACGCTGGAAGTATCCAATATTTCAAATTAAATTTTAAATTTGTTCTTGCAAGCATTATGTGCCTTGAACTATGTGTTGTGAAAAAATATCTTTAAAAAGAGTGATCCTGATGGTGGGAGAGGTGGTGAATGGTGGTGGGAGGTGGTGGTGGCGGCGGCAGGTGGGTAGTGGTCGGGTGGTTGTGGTGGTGGGTAGTTAGAGTGAGAAAGAGTGTAGAGATAAAGAGAGAATATATGTGTGTATATACGCAACTATATATAAACAAAATTCTTTTATTTATTATTTTTATAATTGTTTATTTTAGTAATTAGAGTAAAATGACCAAAATACTCTTATGCGGGGTCCACTAAGTCAGATTTAACCATAAAAAATAACTGAGTTAAGGCTAAAGGACATAACTTACAAGGGTTTGTAAACATCGAGTACGTTTTTTGTAATTTTTGAAGATAAATGACACACTTTGCAATATAGTGTCTACATAAAAGACGATTTTTGCAACTCTGAGGTTATTACACCACAAATCTAACAGAAGACTGACGGTGGGTAACGGATGGGACTCAGATGGCAAAAAACTGCAACCACAAGGACTTAGAAGTTGAAAAAACAAGTTAGGGGTTAAAGGTTCAATTTGTATTTAAACAAGAGGACTCAAGTTGTAGTTTACTCTTTTACTTTTAAAACCCTATACCCTATAATCCTGCTCTCCAAAATTTCCAATCTCCAGCCAAAGAAGTACTTGATCGCTAGATGGATTCCACTGGTAAGTTCTAACCGTAGGAAAATGATATCTTTAAACTGTTGTCTGCTGTTTATATGGGATTCTGTTCGAATTATCCTTTGTATGATAAGGGGGGACGGGGTGGTCCGTTATACCACCCCAAAACGCGTTGAAAGATCACGGAACACCGCCGCCGCCCATTAAATTAACGCGTTGTAATATAACGCGTGCTTCACATAACGCGTTGAATTTGAATTGAACAAAGATTCCTTTTGTCGTTTGCAATTGAATTTAAATAGCACTTTAAGTCAAATCCACTGATAGTTCATGCATGTTGCAACACGTGGAATTTGAATTGAACAAAGATTCCTTATGGCAGAATTAAAAATAAAAATTATAAAAAATTGGGGAGTGATAGAATTTCATCACTAGTGATACCACCCCGCCTACATTTCTATCACTAGTGATAGAAATTTGATTGATGACATGGCACGATTTTATTGGACAGTGTGAGTGATAGAAACTATCACTAGTGAACCACCCCTCCCCCCCTAATGACGTCGTTCTTGATTCCAGTTAAGTTTATAAAATATGTTTTCAGATTTTGTTACGTTCGTATTTCTTTTTAATTATGTTGGTTTTTATATATACTAGTTTGGGTGTGTTAAGTCTCATGAATGATTATCAGATAAAATCCATCTCCACTTATTGAGTCATGATTTTCTTGATTCTAAATAATGATAATTGACAGAAAATCATCAGAGGTTTGTAACTTCTGCTGCTGATGAGGACATAATCAGTAACCTGGCAGAGCATCTGATAGACCCAATTTTAGAGCGGCTCCCGATCCAAGAAGCTGTACGCACAAGCGTTCTATCACAAAAATGGAGATACAGATGGACCACAATGTCTGTACTGAATGTCGATTTTGATTTCGCCATTAAATTATCAAGTAAGGGAGCTTTTGATCCAAATGGGTTTATAAGGGTAATAAACAAGATTATGATCCATCACAAGGGTCCCATTTTCAAATTTGTTCTCTATATACCATACGAGATAAATCTTGATAGCTTCCAAGAAGTTGATCAATGGATGCTAATCTTATCAAGAAACAGTGTCAAGCAATTCATCCTTGTTAATTCAAATCAAGTTTATCCACTTCATTCTTCTGTGTTCTCGTGTATGGAATTGAAATATCTGGGAATACATAATTGTGTCTTCAAACCACCAATTGGGTTTGAAGGGTTTCCTAATCTTCAAAGTTTTAGTTTGATGAACATTCATTTTGGGGATAATTTTGGTGGAACCGTGATCAACTTACCACAACTTAAGATGTTGGCACTGGATACATGCGGCAATGTTAAAAGTTTTAACATCAAGGCTGTAAATCTACGGACTTTGCGAGTCATTAGTTGCCTTGATGCCATGTCGCTTCCGTTATTGCATAGCGAACGCCTTGATGTGGTTCAAATACGTTTGTTGAAATCCAAAGTAGATTATCCACGAGTTGAAAGATTCAATTTGGCGGTCATGTTAAGCAAGTTACCCATGGTTGTATCTTTTACCATTGATGGTTATTTTCTTAAGGTATTTTGCACAAAATATTAGTTGGTGTAGTTCTCATGTTATTTTTGTAAGTTAAATCTCACTTTCACCCCACAGTTTTTGGCAGCAGAAAAGTTCCCAAAGTGGCTTCCACATGAGGCAAAATGCTTAAAGAAATTGGAGTTCCAAAGTTTTAATTTTGGTGATTTGGATCAACTTGAAGGTGCTCTATACATGCTACAGAACTCGCCTAACTTGAAAGGACTTCATGTTACACATGAGCAGATGGTATAGAGTAATAAATGTTTATTATTGTTTTCATTTGGATAAAAATCGATGGTTTGACATTGTTTTGCTTTTATGTTTTTTTCTAGGGGCCTGATGCTGATTTGGAATTAACGTCTAATCATTTAGAGTCCCCTGACTGTTTGCAGACTTTGTGTATGTTGCAAACTGTAGAATTGACATCTTTAGAAGGATCAAGACCAGAACTCCTCTTTATAAAGCTTCTACTTGATCATTCTCCACGTCTTGAAAATATGATTATCCGACCAAAAGCAACCACGGATACTGAGAAAAGGTACAACATTGCAAAGGATGTTATGTTGTTCCCACGAGCCTCAACAAAAGCAAAAATGGTCTACTTGGATCCACAGCCATAATTCTATAAGACGCTTGACTACATTGGAATCTGGTGGTTATCCCGTAATTCTATATCTTGTCTTTTATTTTACCTATTTGATATGCAGTTGTAGGATTAATCTTGACGTTTCCGGTTCAGGTCATGGATACGGGTCGGTAATGGAGCTTCGTAGGTCAAATGGGTTGGATAAATTTAGTTAATTAGTCACATGTTTTTATTGTTTT
Source organism: Helianthus tuberosus (assembly GCA_030545235.1). Taxonomy (NCBI): domain Eukaryota; kingdom Viridiplantae; phylum Streptophyta; class Magnoliopsida; order Asterales; family Asteraceae; genus Helianthus; species Helianthus tuberosus. The sequence goes on from CM060354.1 coordinate 64,635,469, forward strand.
AAATAGAACATGGGTTATTGTTTGTTAGTTGAGTCAAGTAATGGAGAAGTGGTCATAGTTAGTTAGGTTTTCCTTTATTTACGTTTGCATGAGTTGTATATATATTAAAACTTTGAGAATGAATAAAGTGTGGGTTTTGAAGCAGTAAACAAAAATCTGTTCGTGAGTTTATCTTTGAGTGTTATAAGCTTTGAAAACCCAACAGCAGTTGAGTGGAACAACGTATGTGAACAATGTATAGTTCTATTTCTGTTATGTTTATAATGGGTGATTTAACAAGTTTTATGAAACATTGTTACGGGTTTTATTAGAACACATAAATAACTCTAGTGTTCTCTCTTTTGCTGGTTCATGCTCAGTTATCGTAAGTTTACTGCTAAATAAGAGAAACAAGAGAATTAGGCCTTCTATTTGGTGTAAACCGTAGACTAGATCTTTCGTGCCGTCCCCCACGCCCACCAGCCTGAGTTGCCAGAGAATAGCTTTCCAAACATTTGGTTTAAAATTTTGAAACGAACCGTTTTGACGTTGCCTCAGTCTGACCCTTTAGTCCTCCTATACTTTATCTGACTCATCCATTTTGCCGGGCTTACAATCTATCATCCTTGCTCTATGATTTTCGAATACCTTGTATCATATCTCCCCAGAACTCTATGGTGAGGGGTCTTAGCAGCCCCACGCCATGCAACCCAACATAAGATGCATCTTAATTTTGTGCTTAGGGTATTTCTCATCTCCAATGAACTACCCATAGCCGGTTTTCCTTCTCACCATAGGATGCATCTTAAGATTTAGTACTTGATGGTACCAAGATCTGCATGACATCTGCTACTTAAATTTGTTATCTGACACCTTTTTATATTGAATTTCCTAATCAAATCCCATGTGGTTGGGGAATCATTTTTAAGTTGTTTCCCAAAATATTTCAAACTCTTAAGCCCCATTGTGACCCATAGTCATGCGTAGTGGTGGTCGGCTGGTGGTTTCAGTGGATGGTTGGCCGACTAGTTTCAGGTGGTGGTCGATAGAGGATGCAAAGGGAGGATCATGGTTGTAAAACAAGGTTTCCAAGGCCGAGTACTCCCCGAGTAGTCGCTACAAGGTAGGCTGCCGAGGCGACTTTCTCTAACTCCGCCTAATTAATCGGAATCGATCAAACGTGGTCAAACTCGGCCAAAATCGGATCTAGTAGGTCAATTCGGGCCGAGTTTGACTTAAAAAATAATAAAACATAATTTAAATGACTATCATATTAAATATTAAATAATGAATATCATTTTCACGTATTTTGTTATAAATATTAGTAAATTTATGTTATTAGACATATATTTAATTTCCGAAAACTAATTTCTTTATAATTTAACATGTCCGAGTACTCTCCGAGTATTCTCCGCCTATGCCGAGTACTCTCAACTCCCCGGTCGACCGACAAGGGAGCGCCTAGCGACTTTTGCAACCATGGGGAGGATTGAGGTGGGTGATGAAGAATACTACACTAGGAGCATGGTCGTAAAAGTCTATAGGCGCTAGTCGGAGTTGAGGGTACTTGGGAAGTACTCGGCCTAGGCGGAGAGGACGCAGACTTGACAGCCTACCTTGTAGCGATTAATCAGGGAGTACTCGGCCTCCAAGACCTTGTTTTACAACATTGGTTAGGAGTGGTGGGGCCATAGGATTATTAATTGTTTTTATAAGATATGGTACTATATTAAAAAACAAAGTCGATTGCGTTAGTGAAATTTCTTTTAAACCTCCTTGTACTTACTCAGTTGTCATTTAGTAGGGGTGTTTATGGTTCAGTTTAAAATCCTGAAACCGCCTAAACCGTTCATCGGATTGGTTTCATGGTTGGTTTTTCACTTTAACATTCAGTCGGTCGGGTTTAAAAAAATTTCAAACTGTAATGAACGGCTTGGTTTACGGTTTATAAAAAACCTGGCTGTATAAAATCAATATATAAATACTTTTTTGTTATTATTAATATATATTTGGACCAAAAATTAAATAACTGAAGTAAACTAGTTACTTTATAACTGAGTTTATCTAGCCCAGCAGCCCAATGTGAAATCTTATTTTTCATTCTTATTTTTGAGCCCGTATGAGACTTGTGTTGTAGTTAACTTCTTTTTTTTTAAATACACCAATACAACACCAGATGCTATTACTGTATTACATAGTCGCATAACACCAACCTGACCATTAATTGCTTGTTTGCGGCATATTGTATATGTTACTAATGTTCTGTTAAGTTTAATGTCGTCTACTTTTTTGGTTAAATTTTTCATCTACGTGATAATGGGTTGTGAGCAGTGTTGTAGTAATCGCCAGTCGCTAATCGGGTGGTGTGGTAGGGACTAGCGATTAATCAGGGCTAATTATGATTAATCAGCGATTAATCGGTGATTAATCGGTGCCTAGTCGGAATTTTTACAACTATGGTTGTGAGCATGTCTATTGGTTTTATGGTATTTTTTTCCGTTAAATCTTAAGTTTATGTCTAGGCTTTTATGCATTTTATATATATAAAGGCTAATAGAGCCCAAACCGTTAAATCAAATCCGAACCAAACCGTTAGTAACGGTTTGGTTTTAAATTTCAGCGGTTCGGTTTTCAATAACTAAAAACCGTCACTAATGTTTTGACATAAAAATCGTCAAAACCGGACCGCGAACACCCCTATCATTTAGTGCTTTGTCTTTTAGAGAACTCTCGTTTACACCCCCTGTACATTATAAAATAGAGTGTTTCTTTGCTATCGTTGTGGCTATATGAGTGTCAACACTGTGGCGGTACCCTGGTGAACCAAGCAGATTCCTACTGAACAGTTGTTTTCGATCGATGTAAATTACGTGTTGGTATTCTCTAGTCATATCACGCTTTTAATTTTTTTTCTCTTTCGGTTAAAATAGAGTGTTTCTTTGGTATCGTTAGCTATATGAGTGGAAGTACTCTGGCGAATCGAACCGGTTCCTATCAAATAGTTGTTTTTGATCGATGTAAATCACTTGTTGGTATTTTTTGGTCATGTCACACCCCTACCGATGACGGAAACGTCGGGGCATGGCACTGAGCGAAACAGATTGTCCAACAGAAATTCCATAACAACTACTTTACCGAATAGTTATGTGACAACCCTCAAAATTTCATGTAACCGTACAATTTGTCTATATTACTTAAAGTGCTTGATAACTGTGTGGAATTACTTAACTGCTTAATGATTACTGTGTCGTACCTACATGTGCTTGTTAACGTACTAGTAGCATACAGAAAAGTTACTAAATAATCCTGTATGCTTTCCTGATGGTTGAGAATTAAAAATGTTACAAAAATATATACATAGGACACTTTACGGATTAATTAAGCACTTTAACGGAACAGTATCAAACCGAACAACCGGACTTTACCCAGAACACAAAAATATTGTCAAACATATTGTTTCTATTTTTCTAAACTAGTTATGGGTCCCGAACACCCTAACACACTATATATTACATAACACACATGAGACACCAACTAAACTCTTGATTTCCAACCAAGACCCTTAACCATTAAGATGAAACCCAACTAGAAACCCCCCCCCCCCCCCAACCATACGGTTTCAAGGGTGAATCCCACCTTTGATTTTCTTGATTTGTTTATTAAACTTGCTATGTACTTATGAGACATTTAACCTAATGGATAATAGTATGTTGGAAAGGTTATATAATTAACCACAAGATCATCCTTCATTCTCATCTTCACAAACTAAACACCATCCATCTTTCCTCCCCTCTTCTTGAGCTCGGCCGACCACCACACCACCCACCACCACCATCACTTGATCATCTTCAAGCATTCTAAGAGCACACATAGGTGTTAGAAGGCATACAACGAAGCTCAGTGTGTTCGGAAGTTGAAGGACCACTCCCATCTTCTTTTAACCACCACTTTTCTACACTTGAACTCCCCTAGCCTTGAGCTAGTGGTAAGAACTTAGATCCTTGCATTTTACATATGATTTTAGTGGTTAATAGACACATCATGTTGATTTATGCAAGAACATTAAAGGTCATAAACATAAGTCATGAACATGTAGGTTTACATAAAAGATGAAATGTGATGAAGTGATGTTAACATGAAGTTGTTTTGATCCTTGTTGATTATCTAATGATTTGCTTGTTAATATTGATGTTTGATGTTGTTGTGATCACTAAACATGTTAAGGGAATCAATCGAACACGAGTTAGAAAGCTAAAAGCTGAAAAACAGCTTATGTCCAAGCCTTTACAGCCAACTTCAGTTGGCTGTAAACAGGTCATAACTCAACAAAAAACTGATATTTTGAGTCTATTACATGTTATTATGAAATACGGTTCTAATGGCACCGGAATCGTAATTTTTGGACTTCGTTTACTATTTTTAAAGTATCGTTTTGTAACAGCAGCTAGAGCTGCATTTTTACTGTTGAAAATATGCTTCCTGTTTTCTGTCATAACTTGAATTCTGTGTAGAGTTAGATCATGAAATTTGTACTGCAGATGACCCCCGATGTATTTGTAATTCTCTCACTGGAATTTCATAAATCGGACTCTCGATGAATTTTAAATAAATTATTCTGTGGACTGCAGTCAGAAAAAGATAAATCTGATTTCAGTCCGGAAAATTATTTTTTATAAAATATTAGTAATGAACTGGACCCCGATATTTTTACACAATAATATTTGGATCGTTTAAGATATTCTGTAAAAATTTGGGAATTTTTGGAATAAGTTAACTATTTTATTAAAATGTCCGAAAACAGCCGGTTTTGAATATTAAAGCTGAAACGACATAAGTAGTAATTTGCGTGTCTAAATGTCGAGTATGTTATCTGAGAATGATCTAACATGTTATACGTCAATGAAAGTATTATTGTGCAATATCGTATGCTTGTTCTTGAGTAACTATAGGTGGAATGTTTATATGAGCGTGAACTATTTTAGTGAATGCATGTTATGTGGTAGATACGTGTAGGAACTTTGTGCTCTATTTGAAACCACTAAATGACTAACTGGTAATCATATTAGGATGTGATTGACCAACCTTGACTGTTAGCTATATTTGAGAATCTAATCGAGCAAACCAAGGTGAGTTCACACACACTATCTAAGGCAAGGGATTCCCGGTGGGTGGGAATGGGTTAAAGAAATTAAAACGGAATCTACATATCCTCTCCTTGGGTAGGATATGTACGGCCATCCTCCATAGGTAGGATGACAATAATAATTCTGCGTATTCTCCTTGGGTAGAATACGTACGTTCGTCCTCCTTGGGTAGGACAACACCCTTAAAACTTACTAGACAAAACTCTATCATTAAGTCCCTCATTATATATCGACTTAATCGCTGAGGCCGATGGCGAGCGGGTCATTAGTTAATAGCGCAATTAGGTTTGACAAACCTCACACTGTGTCGTCCTAACGGGCGTGTACTAATGGACTATGGCAAACTGTCAGTGATGATAGACACTGATGTAGGGCACAACTATCGTTCGTAGTAGTCGATATCATACCGTATAGTGGTTCACATGGGGAAGCCCCCCACTGATTATGGATATGGTTTGGGTAATGAAAAGGAACTGGTTAAACATACTTTCAACTACGGGGTAACCCCCACGGCAATAAGCCAACGAAAGTCAAACCACGTTTTTCAGAAACAACTTAAAACTAAGCAACTAAACGTGAACTCACTCAACTTTGTTGTTGACTCGTTGTTACATGCCTTACAAGTCGCTAGATGTTTATGGAGCTTGCACGAGGAGGAGGTTGTTGTGGGATAAGGACTGTTATGTCCAGTACTTAATAATTAAACTTTATAAACTTATGGAACTTATGTTTTGAAGTCTTTAAACTTAGGAACTACGAACTTATGTTTTGGACTTACGTTTTATGCTTCCGCTGTTATCTTAAAATCGGTTACCTTCTTTAGGTCACCAATCGTATTGTGGTTAGTTTTATTTACTTAATTGTGTTGTTCAATATGATTGGTGGCTCGATCCTGGTCATGTCACGCCTCAAGCGGTGATACTCCGCATGGTGGATTTTGGGGGTATGACAGATTGGTATCAGAGCCATTGGTTATAGTGAACTTCGTTTTAAAAAGGGAAAAGCTTTTTGACAAAACCAGACTATCACCTGTACAGTGCTCAACGATCCACAACGATGCTTCGCTCCACGTGCAAGACTCAACACTATAGGTAATATGGTTTATGTTTGTATTGCCTGCCTGCTAGTTTAAGTAGCGCATTTGATCATGGTATGCTTTGTTAGCGTAACAACTATTGCTTGAAAACCCTGTGTGTTTGCTCTCTTCTGTCACTCCATACTTACGCACTTTCGCGACACTTTTCTCACTTACGTTGCTTCGTTGTAAAGATCATGAGCGGACGCGGAGGACGTATCAACCTAACTCAAACCCAGTTGACGGCTTTGATCAACGAACGAGTTGCTGAGGCACTCGCAGCAAATCCAGCAGGAGGTATAACCTGCCATACCAACCCACCTTAGGACATATAGATCCTACCTTCGCAAACCAACCCTCGTCTTTAAACTTGTCTTTTATTCTCGCGCAACAGGTCAACATGCTCAGCCTCCTGTGTGCACGTTCAAAACCTTCATGGATTGCCGACCTACTACTTTCAGTGGCACTGAAGGAGCTGTAGGCCTTCTTCACTGGTTCGAGAAGCTCGAGTCTGTTTTTGAGATGTGCAAATGCCCCGAAGATCGTAGGGTGAAATATGCTACTGGAACACTTGAAGGTGCTGCGTTAACCTGGTGGAAATCACAGGTTCAACTGTTAGGGCTGGCGGTTGCTAATGCCACCCCATGGAACGGTTTCAAAGAACTTATCAAAGAAGAGTACTGTAGTCGAGACGACATCCATAAGCTAGAGGTGGAATTTTTCAATCTAAAGATGACGGGGTCTGAGATTGAGGCGTATACGAAAAGGTCAAACGAGCTGGCCATCTTGTGCCCTACTATGGTAGACCCCCCATCAAACGAATTGAGTTGTACCTCAAGTGTCTTGTACCCGAGATTCAGAGTCACGTGACTTCAGCTAACCTGGGTACCATTCAGCAAATCATTAAGTTGGCCCATCGTCTCACTGATCAAGCAGTTGAACAAAACAAACTGCCCAAGCGTATTAGTGCTACTACTACTGACGCTCCCAATGACAACAAGCGAAAATGGGATGGGAATTCCAGTAAGGGTTCAACTTCAGTTCAGTCTCAGCAGCGAAAGACTGATGACTACCAGAGTCCTGGTCAGCAATCTTCCGGTAGTCAAGGACAGGGTGGATACCGAGGGAACCACCCCAAGTGTAATCGGTGCAACAAGCATCACAGTGGGCAGTGCAACAAGGGTCGTTGCCTGAGGTGTAACAAGTTTGGTCATGAAGCAAAGGATTGCAGGAGCGCACGACCAGCAAATCAGAATCGCCAACAACAACAACAAGCTCCACAGAACCACCAGCAGCAATAACAGCAGGGCAATAAAGGATGCTTTCACTGCGGCGCTGAAGGCCACTCTAAGAGAAACTGCCCTCAGCTGAATCAGAATCAGAACAACAACAACCAGGGAAACGAGAACAACAATGGAGGCAATAATGGAGGTAACAACGGGGGTAACAATAACGGCAATGGTGCCAGGGGACGTGTTTTCGTGCTAGGACAGGGTGACGCAAGGAACGATCCTAACGTTGTGATGGGTAAGTTTCTTCTGGATGACTTCTTTGTTACTGTTTTATTTGATTCGGGTGCCGATACTAGTTATGTGTCCTTAAAAGCTAGCCAAATGCTTAAGCGCACTCCAACACTTCTAGACACCAAACACACGGTAGAACTAGCAAACGGTAAAAGTCTTGAAGCCACACACGTAGTTAAAGGTTGTAGCCTCGTCTTAGCTGGTCAGACTATCTCTATCGATCTTATTCCTATCACACTTGGTAGTTTCGACGTCGTTATTGGGATGGATTGGCTATCTCATCATCAAGCGGAGATTGTTTGCAAGGAGAAAATCGTCCGCATTCCTCGTTCTGGTAAAGAACCCCTCGTGATTCATGGAGACAAGAGTGGTGCTATTGTAGGCATTATCTCTTTCCTTAAGGCCCAGAAGTGTTTGCGAAAGGGCCACACTGCCATTCTAGCACTCGTTACTGACACATCAATGGAAGAGAAGAGGATCGAAGACATTCCTATTGTGCGCGATTTTCCTGAGGTATTTCCTGAGGAATTACCTGGTCTTCCGCCTCATCAACAAGTCGAGTTTCAAATCGAGCTAGCTCCTGGAGCAGCGCCCATAGCTCGAGCACCTTATCGTCTAGCTCCATCAGAACTTGAAGAACTGTCCACGCAACTACAAGAACTCTTGGAAAAGGGTTTCATACGTCCTAGCTCGTCGCCTTGGGGAGCTCCAGTGTTATTCGTAAAGAAGAAAGACGGTACCTTCAGAATGTGTATTGACTACCGCGAACTCGACAAGGTGACCGTGAAGAATCGTTATCCTCTTCCACGCATTGATGACTTGTTCGACCAGTTGCAAGGGTCGAGTTATTACTCTAAGATAGATTTAAGATCGGGATACCATCAGCTGAGAGTCCGAGAGGAGGACGCCTCCAAAACAGCATTCAGAACTCGTTACGGCCATTACGAGTTTCTAGTTATGCCTTTCGGATTAACGAACGCACCTGCGATCTTCATGGATCTCATGAACAGAGTGTGCAAGCCTTACCTGGATAAGTTCGTTATTGTTTTCATCGACGAAATCCTGATCTATTCTAAGAGTCAGGAGGAACACGAGCAGCATCTACGACTTATGCTGGAACTTCTTCGAGCAGAGCAACTGTATGCTAAATTTTCGAAATGTGACTTCTGGCTTCGCGAAGTCCATTTTCTAGGCCATGTGGTAAACAAGGATGGGATTCATGTAGATCCATCCAAGGTTGACTCGATCAAGAACTGGCCTGCACCCCGTACACCAACAGAAATCCGCCAATTCTTGGGTTTGGCAGGGTATAACATAAGGTTTATCAAAGATTTCTCCAAGATTGCGCAACCTCTCACTTCACTGACTCAGAAAGGTGTCACCTATCGTTGGGGTGATGCACAGGAGTCCGCATTTCAGCACTTGAAAGACAGACTTTGTAGCGCGCCTATCCTCACATTGCCTGAAGGCACAGATGATTTTGTGGTTTATTGCGACGCTTCCATTCAAGGACTTGGTTGCGTGTTGATGCAACGTGACAAGGTCATTGCCTACGCATCACGCCAACTTAAATTTCACGAAAGGAACTACACTACGCACGACTTGGAGCTGGGAGCAGTTGTTTTCGCACTTAAGATATGGAGACATTATCTGTACAGTACCAAGTGCACCATTTACACCGATCACAGGAGTCTCGAGCATATCTTCAAGCAAAAGGAGTTAAATATGCGACAACGTCGATGGGTCGAGCTCTTGAGCGATTACGAATGTGCGATCAAGTATCATCCGGGCAAGGCCAATGTTGTGGCCGACGCCCTCAGTCGAAAGGATACTATACCCAAGCGTGTACGTGCGTTACAGCTTACCATTCACTCTAACCTTCCCGCTCAGATTCAAGATGCTCATATTGAAGCATTGAAAGCAGATAACATCAGGGCTGAGTCCTTGCGAGGATCGAGGCAGCGACTAGAACAAAAGGAAGACGGCGCCAACTATGTAACAGGGCGCATCTGGGTTCCACTTTATGGCAACTTACGCGAGCTTGTGATGGATGAAGCACATAAGTCTCGTTACTTGGTACATCCTGGTTCGGATAAGATGTACCACGATCTCAAGACTACATACTGGTGGCCTGGCATGAAAGCCCACATTGCAACCTACGTTAGCAAATGTTTGACTTGTACGAGAGTCAAGACTGAATATCAGAAACCATCAGGCCTACTACAACAACCAGAGATCCTGAAATAGAAATGGGAGCAAATTTCCATGGATTTTGTTACCGGCCTGCCTAGATCTTAACGCGGAAATGATACCATTTGGGTGATCGTGGATCGACTGACCAAGTCTGCACATTTTCTGGCTATCAAGGAAACGGATAAGTTTTCTACCCTAGCAGACATCTACCTAAAGGAAGTAGTATCAAGGCACGGAGTGCCAACCTCCATCATCTCTGATCGAGACTCACGTTTTACATCTGAATTGTGGCAAGCTATGCACAGGTCCTTTGGTTCTCGATTAGACATGAGCACGACATATCATCCACAAACGGATGGGCAATCTGAACGCACCATCCAAACCCTTGAAGACATGCTTAGGGCATGTGTGATCGATTTTGCTAATGGCTGGGAAAAACACCTCCCGTTAGTGGAGTTTTCGTATAATAACAGTTACCACACCAGCATCCAGGCCTCTCCGTTTGAGGCATTGTACGGACGGAAGTGCCGATCACCTCTTTGTTGGGCAGAGGTTGGTGACAGTCAAATCACTGGCCCAGAACTTGTAGTGGATACAACCGAAAGGATTGCTCAGATACGATAGCGAATGGCAGCAGCTCGTGACCGTCAGAAAAGCTATGCCGATAAGCGAAGGAAACCACTCGAGTTCCAGGTTGGGGATCGAGTGCTACTCAAAGTCTCACCTTGGAAAGGTGTAGTTCATTTTGGCAAATGAGGCAAGCTCAATCCGCGATATGTCGGACCGTTCGAAATCAGTGAGAAAATTGGCAAAGTCGCTTACAGGCTAAATCTACCTGAAGAACTCAGCGGAGTTCACAACGTATTCCACGTGTCAAATCTGAAGAAGTGCCTGTCAGACGAGACCCTCATAGTTCCCTTAAAGGAACTCACTATCGACGACCAGCTGCGATTCGTCGACGAACCAGTAGAGATTACGGATCGAAATGTTAAAATTCTCAAGCGCACGTGGATACCTCTCGTCCGAGTTCGTTGGGATTCCCGTCGTGGCCCAGAGTATACCTGGGAACGAGAAGACCAAACGAAACTCAAGTATCCCCAGCTGTTTAAGAAAAGTGCAGCCACTAGTGAGGCTGAAGCTATTACAGAAATTCGGGACGAAATTCCAAATCAACGGGGGGATGATGTGACACCCCTGGAAAACCAGGAAACCAATGCAACTTAACTAGCTTCCTCAGTAACCACGCGCTAAATTTTGGGACGAAATTCTCTTAACAGGGGGAGAATGTGACAACCCTCAAAATTTCATGTAGCCGTACAATTTATTGATATTAATTAAAGTGCTTGATGACTGTGTGGAATTACTTAACTGCTTAATGATTACTGTGTCGTACCTACATGTGCTTGTTAACGTACTAGTAGCATACATAAAAGTTACTAAATAATCCTGTATGCTTTCCTGAGGGTTGAGAATTAAAAATGTTACAAAAATATATATGTAGGACACTTTACGGATTAATTAAGCACTTTAAGGAACAGTATCAAACCGAACAACCGGACTTTACCCGGAACACAAAAATATTGTCAAACACATTGTTTCTATTTTTCTAAACTAGTTATGGGTCCCGAACACCCTAACACACTATATATTACATAACACAGATGAGACACCAACTAAACTCTTGATTTCCAACCAAGATCCTTAACCATTTAGTTGAAACCTAACTAGACCCCCCCTAACCATACGGTTTCAAGGGTGAATCCCACCCTTGATTTTCTTGATTTGTTTATTAAACTTGCTATGTACTTATGAGACATTTAACCTAATGGATAATAGTATGTTGGATAGGTTATATAATTAACCACAAGATCATCCTTCATTCTCATCTTCACAAACTAAACACCATCCATCTTTCCTCCCCTCTTCTTGAGCTCGGCCGAAGACCACACCACCCACCACCACCATCACTTGATCATCTTCAAGCATTCTAAGAGCACACATAGGTGTTAGAAGGCATACAACGAAGCTCGGTGTGTTCGGAAGTTGAAGGACCACTATCATCTTCTTTTAACCACCACTTTTCTACACTTGAACTCCCCTAGCCTTGAGCTAGTGGTAAGAACTTAGATCCTTGCATTTTACATATGATTTTAGTGGTTAATAGACACATCATGTTGATTTATGCAAGAACATTGAAGGTCATAAACATAAGTCATGAACATGTAGGTTTACATAAAAGATGAAATGTGATGAAGTGATGTTAACATGAAGTTGTTTTGATCCTTGTTGATTATCTGATGATTTGCTTGTTAATATTGATCTTTGATATTGCTGTGATCACTAAACATGTTAACGGAATCAATCGAACACGAGTTAGAAAGCTAAAAGCTGAAAAACAACTTCTGTCCAAGGCATTAAAGCCAACTTCAGTTGGCTGTAAACAGGTCATAAATCAACGAAAAACTAATATTTTGAGTCTCTAACGTGTTATTATGAAATACGGTTCTAATGGCACCGGAATCATAATTTTTGAACTTCGTTTACTATTTTTAAAGTGTCGTTTTGTAACAGCAGCAAGAGCTGCATTTTTACTGCTGAAAATATGCGTTCTCTTTTCTGTCATAACTTGAATTCTGTGTAGAGTTAGATCATGAAATTTATACTCCAGATGACCACCTATGTATTTGTAATTCTCTCACTGGAATTTCATAAATCGGACTCCCGATGAATTTTAAATAAATTATTCCGTAGACTGCAATCAGAAAAAGATAAATCTGATTTCAGTCCGGAAAATGATTTTTGATAAAATATTGGTATTGAACTGGACCCCGATATTTTACACAATAATATTTGGGTCTTTTAAGATATTCTGTAAAAATTTGGGAATTTTTAGAATAAGTTAACTATTTTATTAAATGTCCGAAAACAGCCGGTTTTGAATATTAAAGCTGAAACGACATAAGTAGTAATTTGCGTGTCTAAATGTCGAGTATGTTATCTGAGAATTATCTAACGTGTTATACGTCAATGAAAGTATTATTGTGCGATATCGTATGCTTGTTCTTGAGTAACTATAGGTGGAATGTTTATATGAGCGTGAACTATTGAAGTGAATGCATGTTATGTGGTAGATACGTGTAGGAACTTTGTGCTCTATTTGAAACCACTAAATGACTAACTGGTAATCATATTAGGACGTGATTGACCAACCTTGACTGTTAGCTATATTTGAGAATCTAACCGAGCAAACCAAGGTGAGTTCACACACACTATCTAAGGCATGGGATTCCCGGTGGTTGGGAATGGGTTAAAGAAATTAAAACGGAATCTACATATCCTCCTTGGGTAGGATATGTACGGCCATCCTCCATAGGTAGGATGCCAATAATAATTCTGCGTATTCTCCTTGGGTAGAATACGTACGTACGTTCGTCCTCCTTGGGTAGGACAACACCCTTAAAACTTAATAGACAAAACTCTATCATTAAGTCCCTCATTATATATCAACTTAATCGCCGAGGCCGATGGCGAGCGGGTCATTAGTTAATAGCGCTATTAGGTTTAACAAACCTCACACCGTGTCGTCCAAACGGGCGTGTACTAATGGACTATGGCAAACTGTCAGTGATGATAGACACTGATGTAGGGCACAACTATCGTTCGTAGTAGTCGATATCATACCGTGTAGTGGTTCACATGGGGAAGACCCCCACTGATTATGGATATGGTTTGGGTAATGAAAAGGAACTGGTTAAACATACTTTCAACTACGGGGTAACCCCCACGGCAATAAGCCAACGAAAGTCAAACCACGTTTTTCAAAAACAACTTAAAACTAAACAACTAAACGTGAACTCACTCAACTTTGTTGTTGACTCGTTGTTACATGCCTTACAGATCGCTAGATGCTTATGGAGCTTGCACGAGCAGGAGGTTGTTCTGGGATAAGGACTGTTATGTCCCGTACTTAATAATTAAACTTTATAAACTTATGGAACTTATGTTTTGAAGTCTTTAAACTTATGAACTACGAACTTATGTTTTGGACTTACGTTTTATGCTTCCGCTATTATCTTAAAATCGGTTACCTTCTTTAGGTCACCAATCGTATTGTGGTTGGTTTTATTTACTTAATTGTGTTGTTCAATATGATTGGTGGCTCGATCCTGGTCATGTCACGCCTCCAAGCGGTGATACTCCGCATGGTGGATTTTGGGGGTGTGACAAGTTAATATTATGTCCCATACCATAGCATATTAAGCAAGTAAATTATTACAGACGGCGGTATCTCAAAGACAAATAACATGTTCCGAAGACTAAGATTCAAATAAAAATAAATTGTCTTTGTTTCTAGACTCTCAATCCTACTTGATTCCCACTTAGCAGCAAGACATCCTAAGCACCTGACTCATACGTTAAAATAGAGGTCAATACACATAGTGTAAAGGTGAGCATACAAGTTTGATATAGCATAATAGAGTTCGAAATAGTTTACGCATAACCAGCATGCACTATTAGAAAAGTGCCTACTTTGTGACAGCCAAATTTGTAGCAAATTTGTAGAAAATTGGTCTTATCTACAGATTTGCTACAAAAATTTTCGTGCAAAATATGCTTGTCGAAAATCAGGTTAGCTACAAAATTCTGACAAAATTTCTCACAAATTTTCGACAAAATATTATCGTCACAAGCATTGCCACAAAATACCTACAAATCGGGTTTTTATGTTTTTCCTACAATTCTTCCACAGTTATGCCTATTTTTTTATTTTATTTTATGATATTTTACTTTTAAAATTAATAACACTAATGAGAAAAATTATCCATAATCATTACTAATTATTTTTATTTTACGACAAAATTCCTACAAAATTATAAAACTTTCTCTTAACAGTTTGCTACAAATTTCCTACAAATAAAAAAATATAGTTTTTAATTTTGCGACAAATTTCCTACAACTTAAAAAATGTTTTTTTTTAAGTTTTGTGACAAAATTTCTACAAACAAAAAAAAAACACAAATTTAAAGGTTACCACAAAATTCCTACAAACAAAAAAAAACAAATTTAAAGGTTACGACAAAATTCCTACAAACAAAAAAAAAACAAAAATTTAAATGTTATCACAAAATTCCTACAAACCAAAAAAAAAAAAAATTTAAAGGTTACGACAAAATTCCTACAAACCTAGGAAAAAATCCTGCAGTTGTTTGCTACAAATTTCCTACAACCCAGGAAAAAATCTTGTAGCTGTTTGCTACAGATTTGTGACAAACTTTAACAAATTAAAGAAATTAAATAAAACCATTTTTATGCAAAAAATGCAGCAAAATTACTATTATATTCCAAAAATAATTGCAGGAAAATTCTAAAACATTCTAAAAATATTAAAACAACATTCCGAAACATTCCAAACATTCCAAAAATTTTAAAACATTCCAAAATGCATAAAAAATCTTAATTAAAAGCATTCAAAACTAATCTGATCTTTAATATTCTAATACTTAACAAGACGAGAGCTTTTACTTATTTCCGATGATTTTTTTTGAGCTTTTCTTCCATAGCTTTTTGCCATGCCGCTTGGGCGGCCCGCTCTTTTTCACGCTCTTCTTGAAACAGTTCAAAATGAGATTCTATTTTTTGTCGGGCCTCGCGTTCTTTTTCTAATTCTGCCTGAACTTTTTGAAGCTGAAAGTTGTACAAAAAGATATAATTAATACGTATTAACAAAAACATATGGTCAAAATTCACATATCATTTAACAATACATATCGTATTATTGTTTATAAGTGATTCTCTCTAATGCAAGCTCTCAAGGAGAGGGAGAACACAAAATCATGTCGTTTATACGGCGTCAACGCACTTGCGAAGGATATGATCCGAATACGAGACATGTCTTGTATGGTCTGCTAAGCGAAACCACAACTTATTACTACTCAGTTTATATGCTATGCCAATTTGACTGTCTTGAATGCGTTTTAGTTTTACATGACAAATGTGTTGAAAGGGTAACACTTTTTTTACCTGGTGAACTTAAAGGAAATCAGTTAAGAGTGTGTTCTAACCTTATATTATACATGTCATTAGAATGTTCTTGTTGAACCTACTGAACCTACTGCTGCTACACCAAAAAGTGTAAAGCCAAGGTGTGAAACTTAAGAGGCTGATTTTAGAAGCAACTTTTTCTTTCTGTGTTACATAATAAAAATCATACATAGTAAAAATCATTTCCTATATATTCTTTACATGGTTTGATTCGAGCCGAGGATTGAATGCCTTAGATCAAACCTATTATCATCTAGTGATAACTCTATTTCCTACTTATTTACATTTATTTCAGCAAACTCATTCTTCCCAATATCTTTTAAGTTTTTTTACGATATCAAGATAACAAGAATAAATAATGACACCTCCTGCGAGTGTCGGGCATCATCGTTAAACCCGCAAATTCTGGATGATATTTTCGCGGTCACCAAAAAATCAGGATCAGAAGATCCTATGCCAAACGTCTTGCGACCCTTAGATTCAGGATGCAGACTCTTCCACAAATCTAAATCATCGCATTCTATATCCCCATACAAATCTTCAAGTTGTTGTGCGTACGCGACCTAAAATTTTATCAAATGAATGTCTTCAACTCGTAAAAGTGTCAGAATAATTATAAATAAATGATAAAAGAGAGCTTACATATGAACGTCTTGCACGCTCGGTAACAAACTTTAACCGATCATAATCTTTTTCAGTTATCTCCCCATCTTTTTGCATTCCTTAGTGGCGTGGGTCTGTAAGAACACTTTCAGATATCCAACTGATTTACCCTTTTCTTTATCCTACATAAAAACGAGTAATGTAACTTGTAAGTGTTAAATGTAAAGGTAGTTAATAAAAATCAGAACTATGATTAGCTGACCATGTTGACACGGTGTTGATCAAATCGTATTGACCCGCCTGTATGAAGGCATAAGTCATTTTTGCGGTTTGCTCTCCCGGCTTCTGACTTTTTTTTGCCATTTTTCAATGTTCCAGTGCTGTAAAAAAAAATTAGGGGTGAGCATGGTCCAATAACTCGATCTGACCTGATGATAAACCGAACCGACTCGATACCGGAAATTTGGTAATAAACCATAACCAAGGACCAAGCCTAATAGGGAGCATATATATATATATATATATACACACACACTTTGTATTAAATACTTATTTTTTGTGCAAGGGCAATATCGTCAAATAACGTAAATACGGGTTATAGAAATCCGCCCGTAGTTTAGGCAAGTAGATTTTGTTTTCAAACGCCTAGATGATTTACAAGTCGTGATTGCCGAATTGGATGAACATTAATAGCAGAGCGATCAAGCAGTTATTATAATTAAAAAATCAAGTAGTTACTATTTGATAAGCAAATTAGATCATGACCATGAATCTTGATAATGTGTGGCCATGATCTATTCTCACATTTTTTACACAATACTTGGTTTGTACAAGAACCTATCTCTATATTTATTTAAAATTAAAAAAAAACTTAATAAATTGAAGCACAAAACTAACTGATAATCTCATAAACACCAATAGTTTCTACCTGCACCAACCCATTTTGACTCGCAACCCAACCCGCTATGTATGTGTCTATATATATATATATATATATATATATATAATAAAATTTAGAATAAAAATTATTGAATTCCGTACCTCACACATCCTTTGCCATTTTTCAAGGGGATAGCCATCAGGTGGAAATGCTAATAGGGTAGCAATATCGTATCCTTTAACCGGTACTTCACGCCTTGCATCCTTAGCTTTTTGTTTAGATTTTTCTCTCAAAATTCTCATGATAACTCTAAATCGACTTTTGAGCACGTCGATAAATGTATCATATATGGCCTGCTCAGCTCGTGCACGCCATCTATACTTGGTCTGCAAAAAATTAAGGTAAAAATGCCATAATTAAAACAAATATAAATGCTGAAAAATCCTGCATTTTTTGGGTTTTTTGCTTAAAAAAAACTCCAGTTTTAACATGTACAAAGTGAAGGCAAGTAGGTTATCGACAGAGAAATATGCACAGACGTGACTGTGAGTTATAGAATGCGCAACACATATCCCCACTGGGACACGTGAAGTAAAGCCCTTAACAACCCCTGTCCACGACATGTGCTGAGTCCAAACTAAAGTACTATCGTTGCTAAGGTGTCAGGTAACAATCACTGTGTTAACATAACATACAAGCATTCATCAAATAACACGTAGCATGCAATAACGGTCAGCATATAAATAGTATCTGCGTTGTGTGTCGATTGTGATTTGAATAAGTAACGTATGTAACACCCAAAAGTGCATAACGCAAAAAGGGATCGAGTATACTCACAGATTGTGTTTAACAAGTAAAAACTCTCTTGGATTGAAGGGAGGGCTAAGAGAGATTAGCCTAAACAGTTAACGATAGCATAAACGATGAGCGGCGCGGTAAACGGTGCAAAGTGTCTAAGTGTTGGATGGCAATCTGATCGGTTAACCATTCGATCGGATTGACATCTGTTTAGTAAGGATGTGTTTGTGTATGATAGCTTTGAAGTTTATGTTGTAGCATTTTGAAAACTGAGAAGTATCTCTAGCCTTCAGGTCGATCGATCGAATGACGGTTCGATCGGTTAGCGATCCGATTGGCAGAACACTTAGTGAGAACAAGTTCACAGCAGGATTGTCACTCGATCGGATAGCAATCCGATCGGGTGGCAATCCGTTAGTTACTGATGGTCTTTGAAATTTTGAAAAAGGTTAAGTGTCGAAGTTCCAAATGTCACATGTGTAACAACCCGCACGATCGTGCGTTGTTACCACTCGCTACACTCGTTACGCCTAGCACCAGAGATTCAGATCATAATGTAACTATATCGCATACGTCGCTATATCGCAGTATATTCGAATATTTAAAGTATTTTATCGCTATAACACATCATATCGCACGTACTAACACTCATGATGACATTGAGAGAGGACCTGTTCTACCCTCCTCGATGGCCGTGATGTGTCACAACGCAAAAAATTAACGCTAACAAATACTTTCGGGTGAGTGCTATTCCTCCAGTCGTCGTGACGATGATGACGATGCAAGTGAGTAGTACCCCGTCAGTTATTGTGGCAACGCATACACTAACGCTCACGATGACGTCGAAAGAGGACCTATTCTACCTCTGAGATGGCCGTAATGCGTCATAACGCAATGCACACTCGAAACGAACACTTGGGAATGTGACTACGTATATACGACCATTTGTGATTAATCATAATAAATATATAGATATATAAATATATGAAAATGTATTACCAAACTATCGCAACGCTCAACGCACGAAACGAAAAGTGGGAAATCAACGCACTCGAGCTATCGGATCGAAGGACCATTCGGTCGAATGGCCATCCGACCGGATGACCATCCGACCGGATGACCGTCCGACCGGATGACCATTCTGCCGAACAGCCATCCGACCCAGATGTAACACCTCGAAAATTCACGTCCTATAATGTGTAGACACGTGTAATATGTTTAAACGTGTGAAAGAATATTATGAAAGGACTAAAGTTGACAAACATGGAAAGTATGTGAAAATACGTATTCTAAGTGTCAACAGTGAATAAATATATTGTACATTAACCCTACATGATGTTTATAACGTCAAACGAATAAATCATGGATCATGCGAAGCTAAAAGTGAGAGATTACAAACTACAGGGGTTAAATGTGTCCACATGTTTAAGTTATACCTCTGAGTGACCTTTTGACAAACCCGAAGCTTTGTAACTGTTAATTATGCTCACTAGAATGCACGATATAAATTTCATAAAGTTTCGTTATCATATGAGAAAGTTATGATCAAATTCGTATACAAGGGGTTAAAGCGTTAACGTTGAAAGTTATGACTTTTCGGGTTAACCGGAAGTGTCCACGGACTTGGTAAAGTGGGTACAAACCTTGAAGCCCTTATATGACAAATTAGAGGGTTCAAATTGCAAGAATTAGGTCAGTTGACCTTTCGGAAGGGCCAAGAGGTGTGATGCAACAACATGCAAACGTTTTTGTCTGATTAGAGGGTCCAGGCGGGCCGCGTAAGATGTTGATGTATCTTACGCGGGCCGCGTTAACCGCCCAGATACAGAATCAGAAGACAGCCTCCTGTATACACGCAGAATCGACCAAAAACCGAAATTTTAACATGGTGGGCGACCCCTAAATAGTCCTAGGCACTTAGGGACACATGTTGAAGGGTTGTGGTCAGTGTTAGACCTTTGTGTCAACAATCTATGGTGAGAAATTCACTATAAAAGGCCACAAGACTTCATCTCATTCTTCACACCTTCCATCAAGCTTTCTGATCGATTTCTGGAGCTTAGGAGCAGACTCAAGTGGTCACTAATCAAGCTTAGGACTTCAGTAAGTTGCTAATCCCTTCTTAATTAAGTTTTAGCTTAGTTTTAGCTTAAAAGTCAAACCGTCGTAATTAACGGTTGACTTTAAGATTAATCACTAATGGTCTAGTGATTAGTTGAATCAAAAGTAGTTATAAGTTGGTAATTATGTGGGTAATAAACCCTTAAAAGGGTTCCCCCTGATTCCCACTCTAACTATGTCAAATGTCGGGTCAAACTTGCGATTAAAAAGTCAACAGGATACTTAAATTCTAAATTATGCATAATTAGCAATCTAGAACATATACAACCTGTTTGATCATTATTATAACTTGGTAATTAGTGTAAGAACATGTCTAAACATGTTCAACCCGACAATTTCCTGTAAAGACCCGGTTCGGAACCGAAAGTCACATAGTTTGACTTTCACTTTGACTTTCAGTTCTGACCCGTTTAAGCATGTTTTAGAAATTCCTTAGAGCCTTATTTGGACCAGGTAACATGCTAGTATAACCCTCTGTGATTATACACCATGGTTCATTATTTAACCAATTAATAAACATGATTCCGTTAATTGCTCATATGTTGACCATTATGCCCTTATTACCATAAAACGTGATTTTTGGAAATGTAAAAGAGTAGAAACTTTAATTACTGATATATAAAATTGTATGCAAAGTTTGACATCAGTTTGAAGTGTAGATTGAGAGTTATGCTCATTAGCGCAAATTGAAAGCTTTATGTTAATAAAATGGCGTAATTAGCGTATAGCCTAGTTAAGCCTACTTTTTGATATCAAAATCTTTACTCACTGATGTAATATATTATTTTGGTATTTTTGAAGATTTTTAATTAATTTTAGGCTGAGCATAACTAAGAGTCGTAGGCTTAATCCGGTAAATGTCGGTTTTGCCCTCACGGGCCATAAAATGAGTTTTACATATCTAAACGACTCCAAACCTTTTGCTACTGATTAGATATGATAAATAAATTATTTTAAACCTCCTGGAAATATAAAAATATCAGATTTCTATATAGAACCCGGAAACGGCTTCTAATCGCCTAATTAAGCGTTTTTAGCGCATAGTATGTACTAGAACTATTTTAAACATACTAAGGTTGATACCTACTGATATTTAAGGTAATTTATAACATTTTAACAGTAAGCAAAAGTTGATTAACTCAGACTTCAGTTTTGAGCTTTTCGGCTTATGTGAAATTACCAAAATGCCCCTACGGTGCATAATTTGGTTATAATTGATAAATTTCACATATATATTTTATCCTACTGTTATAACTTATCAAATTGTGTATATTTGCTGATTACATCAGACCTGTAACTCAGGTTGTTACTTAAACTCTTTTATAACCTTTTAAATGACCAAACTACCCCTACGGGGCATAGTTTGTGTTTAAATACGTTTCGGGCATAATGAAAGACATCTTACTGATGTCACAACATATTTGAGGCATAATTAACTTAGGAAACCTGTATATGGCTCTCATGTTTACCCGTCACGCTTATTACGCGTACGGTTCGGTTTATGTAACTAGTTTACATAAATTAACCGAAACGGGTCAAACCTTATCGGTTTTATCTCAAAATCCAGAATGTGTATGAACTACCCATATTAAACAAGTCTCTGAACTTGTCGGGTCTAAATCACATTCTATCCGGTCTTCGCTTAATCGTGCGTACGAACCGTATCTGAGAAACTAACCGGTCTAAGCATAAGCTTAACTATAGACCCGTTAGGATTCTAATAGGTTATTATAAACCTTCGTTCCAGATTAGGAGGACCAGTAAAAGCTACTTGCAATTTGCTTATTGTGATTTATACATTGCTCAGGTAAATACTTTTAACTTATTTTCCATATACGGGCTTGGGTTACGGTATATTGAATACCGCTTGATCGAGCATCAAATCTTCCATCGTTGGGTGGTTAATTGAATAATTTGATCGGCTTGTTTAAACATTCTTGTTTACTTAAAGCCTTTGGGGGGGGGGTTAATGACCATGTCCCGGATATCCCTGGCATCATTTTACGAAATGGCCACGACTTAAGCGCGGGGTGTAGGCGTACACCCTTCAGTGCACAAAAGAATAATGTGGTGTGTCTATTGATCTTTAACCCGGACAAGATCCGGGCTACTGAACACACAAGTAACATGTAATTCGTTCACAAGATTATAATATTAAATAATTCTCCCAAGTTATAAAATGTTTATGCCATGTGCATCCAAACCAATTTTAAATCATTTTCCAATATGAGTCAGTTGATTGTATTTACCAGTGTAAACTGACGTATTTTCCCAAAAAGATTAAATGCAGGTACTAAACGTAATTGGCTGGATTGTCTCCTTAGCATCAATAAAGAGTCTCGCAAGCTTAAGATGCCTGCAGTCTGTTGAACTATTGTTTCCATCTTATGTTCGATCGTTCTGTGGATAAACTTTCGAATATTGTGACATTGATATTACAATATTAAATTCGGTTGAAATATATCTTTTAAATTGCTTCCACTGTGCATATTAAATATTGTGTTGTTTGACTATTATGTTGCCATCCACGTCACGATACTCCCCCACCGGGCCCACCGGTGACACGTGGAAATCGGGGTGTGACAGGTTGGTATCAGAGCCAACATTGAGTGAATTAAACACTAGCCTTTTGTGTTTAATCTCAATGACACAATTGCACATTTCTAAACTTTCGAGTCTAGACATATAACATAGGACAAATTCCACTTTGTTTGGTTTTGTTTTGTCCTTTATTTTTATATATATTTTGTGGTTATCTTATATTGTATTGACAGGACTGAAAAATGCCGCCAAGATTCTTCCGAAGGAGAGGACGAGGAAAGGGACCAGTCACCGCCCCCAATGACCATGAGGCGGGACCTTCGAACGTACGAGCTCCTTCTACCACGGAGAGTGATGATCCACGGCAAAATCGAAGGAACCTATTCGAGCCGGCTAGACGGTCGGTCTCACACAGCTCTACACCTCCCGTCCAAAACCCTTATGGGCCACAACCGGAGTATGAGCCCAACAACCCGCAACCCTCCTACATACCATTGCAGCGATCTTTATCGCACCACTCCTTTGGTGACCCTACACCAGTTTTTCGGGGCCGGTTTAATCCGGTAGGCTACGTACAAGAACCCGTGGGTTTTAACCCACTGGGGCCAGACGATCACTTCTCCGGGGATAACACGGATGATATGGACGAGGATACTGACCCCGTCGAACCTGCCAGTGGTACACCAAACCACCCAATAGAGATCTCTAACGGATCTTCTTTCCACGGATCACCCTATGGTGGTCCAGACAGCTTTCAAGCTATGTTCAACAGGCATGAATGGTACTTTACACCTCCTCGCCATTCACCGCCTCAGCAGCACCAGTAGCAGCCGCAGCAGCAACAGGATCCCTTTGTGGATTCAAGATTCGTGGCAGTCACGCCACCGCCTCCACCACCACCAGTTAATCAGGTACCTCCGCCACCACCGAGGCGTAGGAGGTCAGGTGCACGTATGTATTCACGAGCGGGAGACTTTCATTTCAGCTCTCCACGCCAATCAAGTGGCAGCCACTATCTGCCACTTCAGGAGGACCCACAAATGGGTGGACCTTCACAACCAGCTGTACCGCAGCCACCACCGATGGGTTTTGACAACCCAATTCCAGCATACACGGGTTTTATGGCATACAATCCGTTTGAGCCGCTGGTTCACAACAACTACGGGTACGCTGAGGCCGACCCTTACATGGTAGTGGCAAATTACAACGCCTTGCACCCGGAAGGACCGTTCGGAGCTCCATGGGGAGTAGGTTACCCAACACATGGGTACCAAATACCTCCCAGACCTATTATACGGACGCAATCGCAGCCGCCACGGTTTTCTCCCCCAGAAAGGGAGGAAATTCTTCAGAGACTAGATCAGGTTGAGCGAGACTTCCACCGCGACCGCAGGGAGAGACAGAGCTTCTTCCAAGGATTGACAAGCTTGATCAAGGGGAAGAGTAAGAAGGACCGTTGAATCCTTCCACTGTTGTTGTAACTTCCTTGTAACAGTTGAGCCTCTGCGTGGGCATATCTTGCTGTATAAGGCCCTGCGTGGGTGTATTTGATGTTAAGCCCCTACGTGGGTATGTATGTTTGTTTGTTTGTTTTGAGCCCCTGCGTGGGCCTATTTTTCCATAAACCCCTATGAGGGTATGTTATTGTTTAAGTCCCTGTGTGGACTATTATGTTGTATGTGTAAGTCCCTGCGTGGACTATTATGTTGTTGCTTGACCCCTGCGTGTGTAAATGTTATTGAAAAGACCCATTTAGGGCAGCGTGTAATATTTTAATAAATTAAATGGAATGTTTGTTTTATAAATTTCATGTTGCCTTATGTGCATAAATAATTTATATATGAAATAAATAAATCAAAATCATTCCTTTTAAAAAAAAAAATCTGCCTATTTAAATATTAATTAAGAATCTTAAGAGTGAAACCTAGCCTCCGGGTCAATTATAAGATCGGGCCAAGATGGTAAGACCTGTTTAAAAGATTCAAATGCCTGTTAACATCTGAAAACAAGTTAACACTCCTGGCAGATGTGATTCATTTAAAATCACACACGTTATTATTATATAAGGATCTTCCTAAAGATTCCAAACCCAACTTAATGATCTCTGAATCATGGGTTTAAATCATCAATTAAGATGATCATAATTTGACCATACGTTGATAATATAATGCCTACGGGCCTTGCTCATTTCTACATGAGCCAAAAGACAGTGGTAGCGATGACTCCCTGTCTGAAAAAAAGGTAATAAACTATGTTCAAACCTTAAAAGTCTTGATTCTCTGAAATCATAGCTTATGATTTAAATTGTCCTTGTGACTAGGCCTTTTGTGCCACAAATAAAACTGTTATTGTTTTATAATTAGGATAAATTATATTAGAAATCCTAAATAAATATGATTAATAAATTAACCAAATATGGTCTCTGTTACCATGGTTAATGAATTTCCCTAAGGGGCGATTCCATAATAATGAAACTCCCAAATAAACTATTGTCCTTGTTTTTCTGCAACAGTTCAATTAAAATGGCTAACTCGGACGAGGTTAATAGTCATCCAGTGGAGGTTAATAATAACGCCCGAATTAATCTAACGGGTGCTGAAATGAAAGCGATAATAGACGGCGCTGTTACACAGGCTTTGGAGCGGCAGTATAAAGATTATAGTGGGACTCGAAGTAGGACCCTATCTACACCGCATCAAAAGCCACCGTCCAAAGAGGAAAATCCCAAGAAAGATGATGATAGACTCTCCTCAAACCACAACAGTGCTCCGTCTTAGTAGAATGTACTAAAACAAGAACCCCGTATCAAGGGTTGCTCTTATAAATATTTTGTTTCTTGCAAACCCCGGGATTTCACTGGGGAGAAGGGAGCCATTGACTGTATGACGTGGCTGGATGAGATGAACACGGTTGTGGATATCAGCGGATGCGCTGAGAAGGATGTGGTCAAATTTGTGTCGCAATCTTTTAAGGGTGAAGCTCTAGCCTGGTGGAGATCTCTGATTCAAGCCACCGGGAAAATCCCATTGTACAACTTGTCAAGGGATCAATTTGTTGCCCTCATCAGGGAAAATTACTGCCCTCAGCATGAGGTAGAGAAGATAGAGTCTGATTTTCTATCGCTGGTGATGACAAACCTTGAATGTCAACCTTACCTAACGTGTCCCGGTTGGTTCCTTATCTAGTGACCCCGGAACCAAAAAGAATAGCTCGTTTCATCGGAGGTTTAGCCCCCGAGATAAAGGCAAGCGTGAAGGCCTCCCGACAAGCTACTTTCATGTCAGTAGCTGACATATCTCTGTCCCTCACTTTGGACGCGGTCCGACAGAGATCGCTGAGGAACAAAGAGGCTGAGAAGAGAAAACGTGAAGATAATGATTCACGGAGGTCGAACAAGAAGCACCGTGGAAACGGTGATAACAAGAAGGGGTCTGAGTCGAGGAAAGATGGGCATCAGTCTGGTGAGAAGCCCAAATGCAAAATTTGCAAGAAACAACACTATGGAAAGTGCAGACTCGAGTCGAACTCTCAGACTCAGTCAAAGACCTATGCTTGTGGAATATGCAAGTCCACGGATCACAAGACCTTGGATTGCAAGAAGCTGAAAGACGCAACGTGCTACCATTGCAATGAAAAGGGGCACATTAAGACCAACTGCCCGAAATACGCCAAGAAGCCTGAAGAGGCCAAGAAGACCAATGCGAGAGTCTTCATAATGGACGCAAAGGAATCAGTCCAGGATGACAATGTGATAACAGGTACTTTCCTTGTAAATGATATATATGCAAGAGTACTGTTTGATTCAGGCGCTGATAAGTCTTTCGTAGATAATAAGTTTTGTGAATTGTTGAAATTACCTGTCAAAACCTTAAATGTGAATTATGAGGTGGAGTCAGCAGATGGCACACTAGAAACCGTCTCTACTGTGTTAGATGGATATGTTATGTCCATTAAGAACCATTCTTTTCCTCTGTCTCTACTTCCCTTTAAGTTGGCCGGTTTTGACATAGTTTTGGGTATGGACTGGTTATCTCATAACCAGGCCCAAATTGTCTGCAACAGAAAACAAGTGGTGATTAAGACTCCGTCTGGTGAATCGCTTACTATTGCCTGAGCAAGTGACCATGCTCAAGGCTTCCAAGTGTTTAAAGAAGGGTTGTGTCATCTACATGGCACAAGTGATTATTGAAGAGCCTAAACCGAAGATAGAAGACATTCCTGTCATTTCTGAATACCCAGAAGTTTTTCTTGAAGAACTACCTGGTTTACCACCAGATAGGCAAGTGGAATTCAGAATCGACATCATCCCCGGAGCAGCACCTGTTGCTAGAGCACCTTATAGGTTGGCGCCCACAGAGATGAAAGAATTGAGGACGCAACTGGACGAATTGCTGGCAAAAGGTTTCATTAAACCTACTTCGTCTCCATGGGGAGCGCCAGTCTTGTTTGTCAAGAAGAAGGATGGATCGATGCGTCTGTGCATCGATTATCGTGAGCTGAATAAGGTCACGATAAAGAATAGGTATCCTTTGCCCAGAATCGACGATTTGTTTGATCAATTACAAGGGGCAAGTTATTTCTCGAAGATTGATTTGAGGTCAGGCTACCATCAACTGAAGGTTAGAGATGAAGACGTGCATAAAACTGCATTTAGGATTCGTTATGGTCATTACGAGTTCCTAGTGATGCCT
Source organism: Helianthus tuberosus (assembly GCA_030545235.1). Taxonomy (NCBI): domain Eukaryota; kingdom Viridiplantae; phylum Streptophyta; class Magnoliopsida; order Asterales; family Asteraceae; genus Helianthus; species Helianthus tuberosus. Next base: position 64,663,059 of record CM060354.1, read on the forward strand.
TTTGGGCTCACTAATGCACCGGCCGCGTTCATGGATCTCATGAATCGCGTTTGCAAGCCGTACTTAGATAAATTTGTCATCGTTTTCATCGATGACATTCTAATCTATTCGAAGAACCAAGCTGACCACGAGAAACACCTTCGCTGTATTCTCAAGCTTCTACATCACGAGAAACTCTATGCCAAATTTTCCAAGTGTGAGTTTTGGCTTCGAGAAGTCCAATTCCTTGGACATGTTGTGAGTGAGCGTGGTATGCAAGTAGATCTCACTAAAGTTGAAGCTGTTATGAACTGGCAAGAGCCAAAGACGCCTACAGAGATTCGTAGCTTCCTAGGCTTAGCAGGATACTACAGGCGCTTCATTGAAAATTTTTTAAGGATTGCAGCGCCCCTAACTTCTCTAACTAAGAAGAAGATTAAGTTTGACCGGGGGCCTAAGCAGCAAGAAGCTTTCGATATTCTCAAGCAGAAGTTGAGCAATGCTCCTGTGTTGACATTGCCTGACGGAATCGAAGAATTTGTAGTTTACTGTGATGCATCACACATCGGGATGGGGTGTGTGCTTATGCAGAAAGGCAAGGTTATTGCCTATGCATCACGACAGTTAAAGGTGCATGAAAAGAATTACACCACCCACGACTTGGAGTTGGGTGCCGTTGTATTTGCACTGAAGCTCTGGAGGCATTATTTATATGGAATCAAATGTGTGATCTATTCTGATCACAAGAGCCTCCAGCACCTGTTTAATCAGAAAGAATTAAACATGAGGCAACGCCGTTGGATGGAGACTTTGAATGATTATGATTGTGAAATCAAGTACCATCCCGGCAAGGCGAATGTAGTCGCTGATGCCTTGAGCCGAAAGGAAAGGGTGAAACCCATCCGAATCAATGCCAAGAGCATTGAAGTAAAGAATAATTTGATTGAAAGGTTGTTAGCTGCACAGAAGGAAGCTGTGTTGGAAGCTAACTATCCTAATGAAAAGTTAGGAGTAACTGAGGAGCAGTTATCTCTTAGCAAGGACATAATTTTAAGGTTAAATGGACGAATATGGGTTCCAATTTATGGAGGACTTCGAGATGTCATCCTCCAGGAAGCCCACAGTTCCAAATACTCCGTTCATCCAGGAGCTGATAAGATGTACCAGGATCTAAGGGCAAATTATTGGTGGATAGGCTTGAAAAAGTCTGTAGCCGCTTATGTAGCTAAATGCTTGACATGTGCGCAAGTCAAAGCCGAGCATCAAAAGCCGTCAGGTTTGCTACAACAGCCTGAACTTCCCACTTGGAAGTGGGAGATGGTGACGATGGATTTCATCACCAAATTACAGAAGACAAGGAAAGGCAATGATACAATATGGGTTATAGTTGATAGACTGACTAAGTCAGCACATTTCTTACCCATCAAGGAGACTTATAGCTCCGATATGTTAGCGTAGCTTTACATGGCATACCTGTGTCTATTATCTCTGACAGAGACACTAGATACACGTCCCATTTTTGGAAAAGCTTCCAACAGTCTTTGGGCACACGTTTGAACTTTAGTACGGCTTACCATCCTCAGACAGATGGTCAGAGTGAGCGTACTATTCAAACGTTGGAAGACATGCTACGTGCATGTGCGATTGACTTGGGTGGTAGTTGGGATAAGCACCTACCATTAGTCGAATTCTCCTACAACAATAGCTACCATACCATCATTAAGGCTGCGCCTTTTGAGGCATTATACGGTAGAAAGTGTAGATCGCCCATTTGTTGGGCAGAAGTTGGACACGTCCAATTATCAGGACCAGAGATAGTCTTTGAAACGACGAACAAGGTTGTCCAGATTCGTGACCGTCTCAAAGCTGCCCGTGATAGGCAGAAGAGTTACGCAGATCCAAAGCGTAAAGCTTTTCACTTCGAAGTAGGTGACAAAGTATTGCTTAAAGTATCACCCTGGAAAGGGGTGATGCGATTTGGTAAGAAAGGCAAGCTAAGCCCGAGATACATAGAACCTTTCGAGGTTATCGAACGTGTCGGGTCAGTTGCCTATAAGCTAAACTTACCTGAAGAGCTCAGTGGAATTCACAATGTGTTCCACATCTGCAATCTGAAAAAGTGTTTCGCTGACGAATCACTGGTAATACCGCATACAGATGTGCATATAGATGAGAGCTTAAAATTTGTGGAAAAACCTTTGTCGATTGAAGATCGACAGGTAAAGAAGCTTCGTAGGAAGCATGTGCCTATTGTGAAGGTCAAATGGGATGCCCGTAGAGGTCCCGAATACACGTGGGAGGTCGAATCCACGATGAAAGAAAAGTACCCTTACTTATTTCAGTAAATCTCAGGTCGAGATTTATTTTAAGGGGGTGAGGATGTAACACCTCGAAAATTCACGCCCTATAATGTGTAGACACGAGTCATATGTTTATACGTGTGAAAGAATATTATGAAATGACTAAAGTTGACAAACATGGAAAGTATGTGAAAATACATATTCTAAGTGTCAACAGTGAATAAATATATTGTACATTAACCCTACATGATGTTTATAACGTAAAACGAATAAATCATGGATCATGCGAAGCTAAAAGTGAGAGATTACAAACTACAGGGGTTAAATGTGTCAACATGTTTAAGTTATACCTCTGAGTGACCTTTTGACAAACCCGAAGCTTTGTAACTATTAATTATGCTCACTAAAATGCACGATATAAATTTCATAAAGTTTCGTTATCGTATGAGAAAGTTATGATCAAATTCGTATACAAGGGGTTAAAGCGTTAACGTTGAAAGTTATGACTTTTCGGGTTAACCGGAAGTGTCCACGGACTTGGTAAAGTGGGTACAAACCTTGAAGCCCTTATATGACAAATTAGAGGGTTCAAATTGCAAGAATTAGGTCAGTTGACCTTTCGGAAGGGCCAAGAGGTGTGATGCAACAACATGAAAACGTTTTTGTCTGATCAGAGGGTCCAGGCGGGCCGCGTAAGATGTTGATGTATCTTACGCGGGCCGCGTTAACCGCCCAGATACAGAATCAGAAGAAAGCCTCCTGTATACGCGCAGAATCGACCAAAAACCAAAATTTTAACATGGTGGGCGACCCCTAAACAGTCCTAGGCACTTAGGGATACATGTTGAAGGGTTGTGGTCAGTGTTAGACCTTTGTGTCAACAATCTATGGTGAGAAATTCACTATAAAAGGCCACAAGACTTCAACTCATTCTTCACACCTTCCATAAAGCTTTCTGATCGATTTCTGGAGCTTAGGAGCAGACTCAAGGGGTCACTAATCAAGCTTAGGACTTCAGTAAGTTGCTAATCCCTTCTTAATTAAGTTTTAGCTTAGTTTTAGCTTAAAAGTCAAACCGTCGTAATTAACGGTTGACTTTAAGATTAATCACTAATGGTCCGGTGATTAGTCGAATCAAAAGTACTTATAAGTTGGTAATTATGTGGGTAATAAACCCTTAAAAGGGTTCCCCCTGATTCCCACTCTAACTATGTCAAATGTCGGGTCAAACTTGCGATTAAAAAGTCAACAGGATACTTAAATTCTAAATTATGCATAATTAGAAATCTCGAACATATACAACCTGTTTAATCATTATTATAACTTGGTATTTAGTGTAAGAACATGTCTAAACATGTTCAACCCGACAATTTCCTGTAAAGACCCGGTTTGGAATCGAAAGTCACATAGTTTGACTTTCACTTTGACTTTCAGTTCTGACCCGTTTAAGCATGTTTTAGAAATGCCTTAGAGCCTTATTTGGACCAGGTAACATGCTAGTATAACCCTTTGTGATTATACACCATGGTTCATTAGTTAACCAATTAATACGCATGATTCCGTTAATTGCTCATATGTTGACCATTATGCCCTTATTACCTTAAAACGTGATTTTTGGAAATGTAAAAGAGTAGAAACTTTAATTACTGATATATAAACTTGTATGAAAAGTTTGAAATCAGTTGGAAGTGTAGATTGAGATAATGCTCATTAGCGCAAATTGAAAGCTTTATGTTAATAAAATGGCGTAATTAGCGTATAGCCTAGTTAAGCCTACTTTTTGATATCAAAATCTTTACCCACTGATGTAATATATTATTTTGGGATTTTTGAAGATTTTTAATTAATTTTAGGCTGAGCATAACTAAGAGTCGTAGGCTTAATCCGGTAAATGTCGGTTTTGCCCTTACGGGCCATAAAATGAGTTTTACATATCTAAACGACTCCAAACCTTTTGCTACTGATTAGATATGATAAATAAATTATTTTAAACCTCCTGGAAATATAAAATTATCAGATTTCTATATAGAACCCGGAAACGGCTTCTAATCGCCTAATTAAGCGTTTTTAGCGCATAGTATGTACTAGAACTATTTTAAACATACTAAGGTTGATACCTACTGATATTTAAGGTAATTTATAACATTTTTACAGTAAACAAAAGTTGATTAACTCAGACTTCAGTTTTGAGCTTTTCGGCTTATGTGAAATTACCAAAATGCCCCTACGGTGCATAATTTGGTTATAATTGATAAATTTCACATATATACTTTATCCTACTGTTATAACTTAGCAAATTGTGTATATTTGCTGATTACATCAGACCTGTAACTCAGGTTGTTACTTAAACTCTTTTATAACCTTTTAAATGACCAAACTACCCCTACGGGGCATAGTTTGTGTTTAAATACGTTTCAGGCATAATGAAAGACATCTTACTGATGTCACAACATATTTGAGGCATAATTAACTTAGGAAACCTGTATATGGCTCTCATGTTTACCCGTCACGCTTATTACGCGTACGGTTCGGTTTATGTAACTAGTTTACATAAATTAACCGAAACGGGTCAAACCTTATCGGTTTTATCTCAAAATCCAAAATGTGTATGAAATAGCCATATTAAACAAGTCTCTGAACTTGTCGGGTCTAAATCACATTCTATCCGGTCTTCGCTTAATCGTGCATACGAACCGTATCTGAGAAACTAACCGGTCTAAGCATAAGCTTAACTAAAGACCCGTTAGGATTCTAATAGGTTATTATAAACCTTCGTTCCATATTAGGAGGACCAGTAAAAGCTACTTGCAATTTGCTTATTGTGATTTATACATTGCTCAGGTAAATACTTTTAACTTATTTTTCCTATACGGGCTTGGGTTACGGTATATAGAATACCGCTTGATCGAGCATCAAATCTTCCATCGTTGGGTGGTTAATTGAATAATTTGATCGGCTCGTTTCAACAGTCTTGTTTACTTAAAGACTTTGGGGGGTTAATGACCATGTCCCGGATATCCCTGGCATCATTTTACGAAATGGCCATGACTTAAGCGCGGGGTGTAGGCGTACACCCGTCAGTGCACAAAACAATAATGTGGTGTGTCTATTGATCTTTAACCCGGACAAGATCCGGGCTACTGAACGCACAAGTAACATGTAATTCGTTCACAAGATAATAATATTAAATAATTCTCCCAAGTTATAAAATGTTTATGCCATGTGCATCCAAACCAATTTTAAATCATTTTCCAAAATGAGTCAGTTGATTGTATTTACCAGTGTAAACTGACGTATTTTCCCAAAAAGATTAAATCCAGGTACTAAACATAATTGGCTGGATTGTCTCCTTAGCATCAATAAAGAGTCTCGCAAGCTTAAGGTGCCTGAAGTCTGTTGAACTATTGTTTCCATCTTATGTTCGATCCTTTTGTGGATAAACTTCCGAATATTGTGACATTGATATTACAATATTAAATTCGGTTGAAATATATCTTTTAAATTGCTTCCGCTGTGCATATTAAATATTGTGTTGTTTGACTATTATGTTGCCAACCACGTCACGATACTCCCCCACCGGGCCCACCGGTGACACGTGGAAATCGGGGTGTGACACCGGATCACTTCAGCACCCTTTGTTCTCATCCTCTCTTGCCTATAAATAGCTTGCCACTCCACTTGAATAGTGAAGTGACAGCTCTCAACCGACGAGAACGCTCTTGTCCTTATTTCTCTCGATTCCTCGCGATTCCGGTAAGGTTTCAACCAAATTCTTGTACTTCTATGATCAACTCCCGATTCTACACCTTTCTATCTTTTAAAACTCATCTTTTAACCGCGAAATCTATTGATTTGAGGTGCTTAAAGATGATGTCACCAAGGGTTCATATGAACTTCATAGTGTGACCTCATTTCACCATAAACAACTCAGATCTGGGTGATTCCCACATGTTTTTATAAGAACCTCACCTAAAAATCTATCTACCCAATCAAACTACTGTGCGATTTTGGGTTAAACATGAGAAACCGTCAAGAATTGCCAGGTCTGATGGAACGGGGTGGTTCCCGACCGTTAGAACGGGTCGGAACTGATGAAATTTCATTTGTTTGATACGATATCACACCATCTCTGTAAAACCACATGCATTCTGTCCAAAACCATAAAAACCAGTTGATCGGGATGTTGGAACGGACTGTTGTCGACCAAACAAATCCGATCGGATAGCATGACATCCGACCGGACAACATGTCATCCGACCGGACAACATGGCATCCGACCGGACAACATGCCATCCGACCGGATGTCTGTCATCCGACCCAAGCCACTGTCATCCGACCGGGTGAGCACCATCCGACTGGATATCGGTCAGTACGATACTATTCCCATTTAAACCGTGCAACGCTTATGATACCATACGATGTTTAGGCTAACTCAGACGCGCTCTCAATCAACCAATCAAGTGGCGTTTAATTTCTGAACAAGCACTGTGAGTATACTTGAACCCTTTTCGCTTATCGCACTTTTGGGTGTAACATACGTTCTATCAAAATCACATCGAATGCTAAAACTCTTTATCACATGCGAATGACTAATGTGTATAATTGCACGTAATGCTAGTTGCATATGTACTAGGACTCATACTCGCGACGTCCCACCACGAATAGTATAGTACTATTGCGCCCAACGGGGTCTAGTTATGCCATCGTACATTCGAGCATCGAGGACTTAGTTGGTAGTATTAGTTTTGTGGGTATATATGTCGTGTATTGAGTTTATGCATGTGGAAATTCGCAGCACTTTTAATCTATTATGCTACTACATATCAAACCTGTATACTCGCCAATACATTTTGTATTGACTTTATTTTAACGTATGTTGCAAGTTTAGACGCAGTCTACATCAAATCAAACTAGGAAGTCTAGAAACTCAACTAAAATCTAGGTTGTCGGATTTGTATTGTTCGAGAGAACACAACGTCTGTGATAACTTCTGTGATTGTATTTGTTTATTAGTATGGGATAATGAACGCATTAAATATCGTCGCTAATAGTTGTTATGGATCCTCCTGAGCAATCTGATTCACCTAGTGCCACGCCCCGATGATTCCGCCATCGGTTGGGGTGTGACAGATTGGTATCAGAGCCATAACTATAGGGAATTAGGTAAGACATTCGACCTAGTCCGGGTTGAAGTCTTAGCAATGACCTAGTCTATAGTCTAAGTACCAACGGGCTGACTTCGTGCGAACCTAGTGGGGTTTGTGCGGGCTTACTTGATGTTCTCATTCGAACTCGCTAAAAACTACACCTCTGTGTGAACACCGCATACTACAGCTTCGCACGAGGAAAGCTTTTCCTAAAGCTTAATACTACTTAGCCTTCCTAAGGCTGACACAATACACACGTTTTACGATACTCGCATAATATCAACGAGTGATCGTGTCGAGATGAGGTGTGAAAACCAGGAACTCTCGATAGGTCGCTCATTTAGCGCATTATTCAAGCACGAGAAACTTCTGTCAAGCCAGGAGTGACATCCATAACTTGATGGAAATCTCCATTTCAATCCAGTGGAACTCTCGAATTTGTTTCGATGAGCACAACCACAGTTGGGAACGAAGTTGTTAAGTCAGGGGTGCAACCCATACCTTAATTATTCGTTCCACTCCCTAAAATGGTTTTCGAAAAGCTCTCACCAAAGGCCCGACTATACCAAATGACTCGAGCCGCGTGATGAATAGAAGGACGAATGCCATGAGCTGCATCCCAGTGGAAGCATAGTCTACTAGGTCAACGCGCGTGCATGAAATCGTAAAGTATGGTTGGATGACTTCGGGTAGTCGACGCCTAAACACCCAGGGCATTCTATCGAATTTTCTAGCCTAAGATTCGCCGGTTTATGCTTGTTAAACTTATTTACACTTACGTATTTACGATTTAAATTTTTATGCTTTAACGAAATTTTGATTTATCGATTTTACGCTCCCCGCTTTATGAATGCACAACTCGCACAACCATCGCAATCTAGAACGAAAACTGAATGTTCGCAACAAAACTAAAGACTAACGACTCGCTTCCTCTTTTCATCGCGTCCTCGTGCTATCTATACAAACACATGAACGAAGGTCACGATTATACATATATATATATATATATATATATATATATACACAAACGGAATCACTTATATGTCGAATGTGAGAACTCAAGATTTTCGTGTTTCCTATGTGAATACGTGTTACTATACTACCTACATCAAGTTTTGAACGCGCTCAAATCGTAGCGCAAAACTCAAAATCATTATGATCGAATCTCACGCGAAGTCTCTCTCTGTCTAGATGCCTTCCAACAACTCTGCTTCGAGAATGTTAGCAAAGAGACGGGCCAAACGAAGGGATAAAAAGAGGATTGCTTCACTTGTGACCAGGGAAGTGGTCAAAGTCTTTCCTCAGATTGTCACACAAGTGCACTCTCTTATCAACTCTCGAACTTCGGAAGACGTTAAGACATTAGAGCCGCAATCTGCTTTTCTCTATAAACACTTCAAAGCCTGTGACCCGATGGTCTTCACGGGTGAAGGAGGTGTTTTGCAACTGCTCCAGTGGTTCGATTCTGTCGAGGTGACCCTTCGTCAGAGTGGGTGCCCCGAACACTTTCAAACTACTTGCGCTACCAGAGTATTTCAATCGCAAGCACTTGACTGGTGGACCGCCGAACGCAACAAACGTGGGATCCACGCAACTTATGCTCTCTCCTGGAATGAGTTGAAGGAACTCATGAAGGAAGAGTACTGCCCTCCCCACGAAATCCAGAAACTAGAAAAAGAATTTTGGGAAATCAAGCAAATCGAAGGTGACAATGCTGGGTACACAACAAGGTTCAAACAGCTTAGCATTATCTGCCCGAGTCAAGTTGACACCTCAGTGAAAGCAATTTAGAAGTACATTTATGGCTTGCCTGAGTGTGTGGGCGATTTTGTCAAAGCTGCAAGACCTGCTACCATCGAAGAGACCTACCGCTTAGCCGCAGAAACCAAAGACAAAAGAGTCCTGGACAGATCCTTTTCCAAGAATCCTGTCAACCAAGTTCATCAAGCAATCGTCATCGATTCTTCTAACGATTCTTCTGATGATTATTCTGACGATCCTTCTGACGATTCTTCTGACAACCCTGCTGACAATTCTTCCAATGAGTCCTCTGACGAATCATCCGATGACAACGCATCATCGCAAGATACCAACCAACCCAGCCGCAAACGAAAGGCTGCAAGCTCAAACTCTTCGACGATTGAACTGGCTCAACCAGAACCTCTTCAAGCAGTTCCAGTACTCCCAAAACGTGCCTATACTGGGACTCATCCCCAGTGTTACACGTGTACTTATCATCATCCAATTGAAGCCGACTGTCGCTATTGCACCAGTTGCAACTGTTACGGTCACTTCCCTTGCAACTGCGGCATCGCTCCACGAATTTGAGTGCAACAACCGCAGCTCCAGCAAAAGTTTCGACATCGGACAGACGTAGGATGGTGTTGTAATGAAACAAATTCTCGACGTAATTCCATGTGTGAAACTGCCTCTACTAATTGATGTTGTCGCTATGCGCAACCTTGATTCGCATTCTCTCTCGTATTTTGCACTTAGACTAGATTCACACACGAGCTATATACTATATCACGATATAATGTGTTTTACCCTCACTACACTCTTAGAGTAAGGTACGATAGACGTGCAAGGAATGACTAATCACCGGTGCACACGGGATTATTTTGGTCAGTGCACGGAGATTGTAGTGAATTCTAAGGTGCCATAAGCGTCTCGACAAAGTGTGACACCAAATCACGGGATGTAAGTAGTAGGGGTCAAGCAAGGTGTGCTTTATCATACTACCAAAGTTTCGTGAAGAAAGTGCCACGTAGAGTTGAACGTTATTAGACCTATTATACTATTATGGATATTTTCAACACACTAATCTAATTCGAAGGGCGTAACAATCAAACCGCATCACTGCGAGAGTTATCGTAAGTTTGCAAGCGCAATGCAATCGCCTCATCGATGGACTCTGGTGAGTCTACACCACAGGACAATTGCAGCGACGCAAGACTGGTCGTAAGTCCACATCGCAATTCAATCGCAGTTTTGCTAGAATCTATCGCGTTATCGTTACATCTGTCTCGCAATCGCTATCGTTATAATGAGTATCGCGCAAACTCTATCGCTTATCATGTGGATCGATATCGCTTATTGTGTGTATCATCATCGCATCGCTTGTTGTGAAATCGCTATCGCTATCACTTACCGTTACCTGTGTTACCTGTGTTAAATTAGCACGCATGACCTCGCTTCACGAAACGAAACTTACATGGTTAAAGCATGGTAGATAAGTGTTTTAGCCATATTAGCCGACTTTCGTGGAAAAGGGCCATGTGGGGACTAATGTTAGTTAAATTTTGTGGTGTTAATTAATCCAATCGAATCGCACTAATAACGCATATCTCCATCGCTTGCAATGTGACAATCGTCGCTTATCACTATTCGATCATCGCTCGTCGCTTTCAACGCTTATCGCTATCTGGATTATGTGGCACACTTGACAACGATTCATGAAACGGGTCTAGTATGGTCGAAACATGGTATATAAGTGCTTTAGCCATACTAGCAAACTTTCGTGGAGAGACGCCAGGTGGGGCTTCATGTTGGTAATTCGTGAAACTATGGAGACTAATCGAATCGAAATAAATCGCTTATACGTGTATTCGCGTGTCGTTTAATCGTTTATACATGTAATCGCGTATCGTTTATTCGCTTACTCGCTTATCCGCTTATTCGCGTACCGCGTATTCGCGTATCGCTTATTCGCTTACTCGCTCATTCGCGTATCGTGTACTGCTTATCGCTCATCGCCTAGTACTCATGGCAATTTGTGTTGTATCGATATGCATGACATCGCATCACGGGACAAAACTAACCTGGTCAAACCTAGTGTTTTGCCACGTTAGCAAACTCTCGTGGAAACGTGCCATGTGGAATTTAATGTGGAATCTAATCAAAATCATTCGCTTATCGCTTGGCAGTCGTAGCCTACCAAGACACGCTATTGACGTTATGTGTCATCAAGCTACTCGCACGCGCTGTCATCGCTAGGTTTTGCAATCAATCTCGTCGCTTAACCTCTTCGATTCTACCCGCGACTCAGTCTAACCTTTTATCGCTTGGACTGAGGAGACGAAATTCTATCTGTGTCATATCGACACACATGACACCGCCTCATGGAACGGAAGTGATATGGGTAAAACATGGTGGATACACCGCTGGTACTTCCTATATATAAGTGTTTTAACCATATTAACAAACTTTCGTGGGAAAAGTGCCATGTGGGGCTCGATTGTAATTACATTTTGTACTATTACACCTTTTAAAGTTTCACTAAAAATTTTATTAAAACCGTTGGACAAGTGAAATTTCCTCACAATGTGGAGATAGCATCGAATCAGCTTAACTCCGTGCCTAAGGGAAGTTTCATAAGTGCAGTTTTCCTTAAAACTTTTGCAACATCAAAAACGAAATCTTTCTTAAGACACTGGTTCGGCATCGAGTTCGGCCTGAACCCATGTCATAGGAGAATTTTCTTAACTTCCGTTTTCATTTTTCGAATTCTTTAAAATGTTTAAAACCTAAACTTTCTTGCAACGTTGGTTAACATCGACTCAGTTGACCCTGTGTTATAAGAAAAATTTTCAAGTTTTCCTTCCAAATTACGGTTACTTATCTAAGAAAACGAACGTTTCTTGCAACGTTGGTTAGCCTCAACTCAATTAACTCTACGTTAAGAGAAACCTTTCAAGATCTTCTTTCAAAATTTCAATCGCGTCGAACTTACAAATTCTTCAAGACCCGAGTTACTTTTGAAACGCCAACTCGTGGGATGCTACCTTTGTCATTACGTCGTCTTCTCGCTATCATGATCGATCTCTCTTACTCGAATCGCTCTTGTTTGTTAACTCTCAGTCGAACAACTCGCTGTATTGCTACTTATACGATAACAACTCTCAAGAGTCTACCTGATGGATTAATTTCGGGATGAAATTTCCTAAAGTAGGGGAGACTGTAACAACCCGCACGATCGTGCGTTGTTACCACTCGCTACACTCGTTACGCCTAGCACCAGAGATTCAGATCATAATGTAACTATATCGCATATGTCGCTATATCGCAGTATATTCGAATATTTCACGTATTTTATCGCTATAACACATCATATCGCACGTACTAACACTCATGATGACATTGAGAGAGGACCTGTTCTACCCTCCTCGATGGCCGTGATGTGTCACAACGCAAACAATTAACGCTAACAAATACTTTCGGGTGAGTGTTATTCCTCCAGTCGTCGCAACGATGATGACAATGCAAGTGAGTAGTACCCCGTCAATCATTGTGGAAACGCATACACTAACGCTCACGATGACGTCGAAAGAGGACCTATTCTACCCTCTGAGATGGCCGTAATGCGTCATAACGCAATGCACACTCGAAACGAACACTTGGGAATGTGACTACGTATATACGACCATTTGTGATTAATCATAATAAATATATAGATATATAAATATATGAAAATGTATTACCAAACTATCGCAACGCTCAACGCATGAAAAGAAAAGTCGGAAATCAACGCACTCGAGCCATCGGATTGAAGGACCATTCGGTCGAATGGCCATCCGACCGGATGACCATCCGACCGGATGACCATCCGGCCGGATGACCATCCGGCCGAACAGCCATCCGACCCGGATCACTTCAGCACCCTTTCTTCTCCTCATCTCTTGCCTATAAATAGCTTGCCACTCCACTTGAACAGTGAAGTGACAGCTCTCAACCGACCAGAACGCACTTGGCCTTATTTCACTCGATTCCGGTAAGTTTTCAACCAAATTCTGGTGCTTCTATGATCAACTCCCAATTCTATACCTTTCTATCTTTTAATACTCATCTTTTAACCGCGAAATCTACTGATTTGTGGTGCTTAAAGATGATGTCACCAAGGGTTCATATGAACTTCATAGTGTGACCTCATTTCACCATAAACAACTTAGATCTGGGTAATTCCCACATGTTTTTATAACAACCTCACCTAAAAATCTATGTATCCAATCAAAGTACTGTGCGATTTCGGGTTAAACATGAGAAACCATCAAGAACGGCTAGGTCTGATGGAACGGGGTGGTTCCCGACCGTTAGAACGGGTCGGAACTGATGAAATTTCATTTGTTTGATACGATATCACACCATCTCTGTAAAACCACATGTATTCTGTCCAAAACCATAAAAAACAGTTGATCAGGATGTTGGAACGGACTGTTGTCCACCAAACAACATGTCACCTGATCGGATAACATGCCATCCGATCGGATAGCATGACATCCGACCGGACAACATGTCCTCCGACCGGAAAACATCGACCGGACAACATCCCATCCGACCGACAACATGCCATCCGGCCGGATGTCTATCATCCGACCCAAGCCACTGTCATCCGACTGGATATCGGTCAGTACGATACTATTCCCGTTTAAACCGTGCAACGCTTACGATACCATACGATGTTTAGGCTAACTCAGACGCGCTCTCAATCAACCAATCAAGTGGCGTTTAATTTCTGAACAAGCACTGTGAGTATACTTGAACCCTTTTCGCTTATCGCACTTTTGGGTGTAACATACGTTCTATCAAAATCACATCGAATGCTAAAACTATTTATCACATGCGAATGACTAATGTGTATAATTGCACGTAATGCTAGTTGCATATGTACTAGGACTCATACTCGTGACGTCCCACCATGACTAGTATAGTACTATTGCGCCCGACGGGGTCTAGTTATGCTATCGTACATTACAACATTAGTATCAGTTTTGTGAGTATATATGTCGTGTATTGCGTTTATGCATGTAGAAATTCGCAGCACTTTTAATCTATTATGCTACTACATATCAAACCTGTATACTCGCCAATACATTTTGTATTGACTTTATTTTAACGTATGTTGCAGGTTTAGACGCAGTCTACATCAAATCAAGCTAGGAAGTCAAGAAACTCAACTAAAATCTAGGTTGTCGGATTTGTATTGTTCGAGAGAACACAACGTCTGTGATAACTTATGTGATTGTATTTGTTTATTAGCATGGGATAATGAACACATTAAATATCGTCGCTAATAGTTGTTATGGATCCTCCTGAGCAATCTGATTCACCTAGTGCCGCGCCCCGATGATTCCGCCATCGGTTGGGGTGTGACAACATGGTCGGATGGTCGTTCGATCGGACGGCAATCCGTTCGACATTCAGATCTTTGAAAAGTTGAAATAAAAGTTTAAGCGCTAAACCTCAAGTGCAATCCGATTGGATTGCGGTTCGATCGGACGACAATCTGATCGGACGGCAATCCGTCCCGCGACCAGGTTGTGTTGCCAACTTGAAGGTTGTTAAGTTTTGCGGTTTGCCCGAGACGATATGACAACGTGCTAAACAACAGAAAATCTCATCATGACCCAAGCTATCCGATCGAACAGGAATCACCCAAATCCGATCTGTTTACTGGTTTTTGACGGTTGTTCATATTTAACCCGAAATCGGTTGTCTGTTAGATAGAAATCCGATCTTGAACCAACACATCACTAAGAAAGAGTAGAAGATCAGAACAAGCTCCGATTCTATCGGTTTTGAGTGCATTGAGTGTAAAAGAGTTGAAAGAAGGTCGGAAAACTATCTTTCAATCCTTTTAACCATGAATATGTGTAGATCTATGCGAAAATATTGTTTAATCATGTGGAAATCCTTCAGATCTGGGTCGTTCTTGGTGGAATGAAGCCAAGTCTTGAAGTTCATAAGAACTCCATGTTGACATCAGCCTAGAACACCTCAAATCCGCTGATTTCACGGTTAAAAGTTAAGATTCAAAGATGAAAAAGATGAAGAAGTGCGTGTAGATCATAGAAGTACAAGATTTAGGTTGAAAACTTACAAGAATCGCGAGAAATCGAGAGAAAGAAGGCTTGAGTGCGGCTGGTCGAGTAAAGGAGCTGTCACATCACAGGAGGGTATTTATAGAGTTTCCAAAAGAGGAAAGTGCGTAGGGTCGGATTGGTCACCGATCGGATGGCGCCTCGATCGGATGGCAATCCGATCGGATGGCCACTTGATCGGTTGGCCACTCGATCCTGGTGTCCGGCATTTTGAGTTTTGTCGTTTCGATTCCCGTGTTGAGCGTTGCGATGCGTTTCGAGCGCGCGATGCGATAGATTAAAAATAAACACACAAATGCTATATCCAACGTACATTCATCATAAATAACTGGCGTTTAGCGTTTGCGATTTAATTGCGATAGAGTTGTGATTGTGTTTCGATTAATCACCACAAACATAAACATAAATAAACACGCACAAGTAACACATAAATAGCACACACACGTAAAACAATATCCAGAACGAATAATTCGAGTTGCGAATGCGATTGCGATGCGATAAGCGATAAAGCGATAAAACAAGCGATAAACCTCGATTATTAGTAAATACTCCACATAATACAACTAAAGCAAAATAAAATAAAGATTCGATTACAAGTCAAAGAAGTCAAAACAGTAGTTGAGCAAGGAATGACATATCGCAATTTAACAATATTTTCTTCCTTTGACTTCAATCTTGACTTTGACTTTAACTTTCGTAACACGGGGTGTTACAGCCTCCCCTACTTAAGGGAATTTCGTCCCGAAATTAGGCTTTAGCCGTAACAAACAACGCGGGTACTTCGCCTTCATGTCGCTTTCGAGTTCCCAGGGGAACTCTGCGCCATGTTTGCCTTCCCAGCGAACCTTCACAATGGGAATGCGTGAGCGCCTGAGCTTCTTGGTCTCTCTGTCCATGATCTCGATAGGCTTCTCCACGAAGTGTAATGTTTCGTCCACTTGAAGATCCTCTAGTGGAACTTGTAAATCATGCTCAGCCAGACACTTTCTGAGGTTCGAAACGTAGAAAGTCGGGTGGACTTTGCTAAGTTCCTCCGGTAGTTCGAGTCTGTAGGCCACTTTTCCGATCCTTTCCAGAATCTTAAACACTTTTAACCCTATAGTTTCCATCTTTTACATAACCGCTCATAGTTTTCATCTTTTACACTTTTAACCCTATAGTTTCCATCTTTTACATATTTGTCACAAATATTTCATATTTTTAACCCCAATATTTTCCACTTTTAACTTTGGTCCACTGTACTTTACATCTTTTACAAATTTGTCATTTTATTATTCGTTCTAGATTTTTGCAAGTTACACGCTGCAACGCGCATGTATCGCTCACTTTTTTACGTTTATTTTTTACGGTTTAATAGGTCACTCGAAACTCACGGTTCCTAAGCCGACTTAGTTATTTTTTTTCTATTTTTTACCTTTTCGGCCTAATTTTTACGAGTTGATTCATCATTTTTACGTTTACTTTTTGTTCGACTTAACGGTCTGACTACAAAGTGCGGGTCATAGATACTAGTTATATAGTAAAAAGTAACTTTGCTTTGTGAGGAGAGTTTATTTTAGCTAATTGTACAAATCTTGAAGCATGAGATACAAGCAAATAATACACATATTTGAAAGTTACACATCATATCCCACTAACTCGCATAGGCGCCTCGTCCTCCCTATGTTGTACTTCACAAACATAATTCCTTTATATGTTTATGGAATCGTTGTTGATTCCATTTTAGTTCATAAACTCTGTCTTTGGTTTTTCACCTATGGCAACCATTTGAGGTATATTTTTTTTGTCCATTTGAGAGCAGGGAGTGTATTTAATAGCGTCCTAACTTTATCAATGCCCTTTCCTAGAATAAAAGTGTCACCATATTTTAATTAACATAACATTTTAGCTATTTTTAACAGTAAACTTCATTAACACAGGACGAGACCACGAATCGAGGACCGCCTAAAAAACACGCCAATTACATCATGTACGTGGGGTATTTGACCCAATCGTTCCACGTAATAAATTTAAATTTAGATCTATGTTTCAACCAAAAAAACGAGAGAGATTTAATAGAAGCCACTATATCACCGACTTTTGGAGTTGTCCCTTCAAACACCTTCTCGTTCCTAGCCTTCCAAATAGCCCAACATGTACCATAGCAATGCCTCGAACTAACTTTTTCACCCATTTCGGACTCAAGACCTGCTCGTGTATTTGCAAAATGGATTTAAAGTCTATAATTGGAATGTGCTGTAGCTTGCACCTTCCTAGAACATGGTACCACACCCCACAACTAATAAAACATTTTAGCTAACATATCCTCTTTACCTTGTGTCAAAATAAAATTAATCCGATAATCTTTTTTATATCTTGTCAATTAGTTTAAGATAAAACGATATTAGATTATGGGGTGTGGAGGGGCTTGAATTGGAGACATTGCTCGACACGTGGCATGTGTGGGCTCCACCAGTCCATACCCAAAATAGTGTGGTGTGGAAGAGGTGTGACCAAGCCGGCGTTTAAGTGCCATGTTGCATTCCTTTTATTTTGTTTAAGTTGACAATTAATATAAAATGTTGGTTCAGTTCTATTTAAACATAAAGGAAAACATGAAAACATACCTTTGATTGCATCAGCACAGGCTAGCAGAGAATCCAGATGGAGACGCAGCAATAAGGTTTGACATGATTGTCATCTTGGTCTGGTTCCTCCTTAGGGTGCAATCTAATGATGGTGGCTAAGAAACCGAAAGGGTATCAGCTGTAGGAGATGGAGGTCGATTGATGTTATAATTAGGGTTATGTCTATTGTGTAACTGTGTAACCCTTTAACCTCTACATAATTCTCCTTATATAAGCACCCAGGAGGAAACCTAATTAGTTAATAAGGGTAATATGGTCCATCAACAATTACCAACTAATTATTTAATAGGTTATTATATATTTTGATCTATATTATGTAAATGATTATAATGGCTACTAGATTAAATATTAAACATAATATATTTAATCTTACATTCTTCCACTTAGTCGAGTAATCATTTACTATGAGTATTAGATAAGCCTGATCAGGAGTTAACACTCATTTTAGCCTTAAACAAGTACTATAGCAGAGAAATACAGCCGTTGAATCATTATGCGACTCAGGACCCCCATTAATCATACTATAGCCTTAATTTAAAACCTAATCGTCATGATCAAAATACGTATAAGCCCTTTTTTTTATTTGTAACTATATTTGTCTATATGCCATTATGCTAGCTTCACATATTCTTAGAGACATACAAAATCAAACTGATGAGGAAAATTAACTAATACTTAGTCATTCAGAGTACGATATGCAGTTGCGCTTGGCCATCAATTAATACCCGTCTCTGAGCTCTCTTAATAAGACTTATGGGTAATAGCCATTCAGTTATAGGATCCTTAAGCATATCATGAATGTATTCGATACAAAACTTAGTTTCCTCAATTCGTTCATAAACGAATAATTAATTGCGTATCGAAACTTAATGCAGCACCTCTTGAACTGTTACTGTTCAAGGAGTCATGGTAACTGACTTTATCACACTAAGTCTTCAAAACATTAATTATATGGAGTCAATAAACTTATGAGTCCACTGATAAATTTCCAACAACATTTAGTGACTATATTATGTCATTATAACTTAGGTTGTTAATATCAGTGCATTATGACTCCTCCATGAGATAGGTTTTGTCTGCTAACATAAAGATATACCCGAAATTACATTTTGTCATCTTTGAATATTTCAAAGTTAGAGTAATAAACCAGTTTTAATACTCACTTCTTCTTTAAATTATACTCCATAAGATGCTTCACATTAATCTAGACATATCTAGTGTGTTACAATGTGAGTAATATCTAAACGAGTATAGACTTGAACTTACATAAGGCTTCTGATTAATGAAGCGTAAGGAAATAATCTTATTTATCCTATTATCCTCTAAAGGAAGAGCAGTATTGTTTGTTACATACGTAAGGACCTATTTAATGTTAAACTTATGGAACATAACTAACATCCCATTGGGTCTATCTCAGTATGTTATGATATCAATCATGTAAGAGATATCTCTGAGATGTATTATATCAAAGTTTGTGTTAACAATGCTTTGACTTATGTAACATATACTTATCAAAAGAATATCATCTATATAGACAAGTTTATTTTAGTTGCTCCCACTCATTTTGAGGTAGGTACATTAATCCACTTGATTCTTGATGAAAATAATTACGTTAGCTTTTCATCACATTATGATGTTTACATTAACCCATTCATGGATATTATTGACTTACAAATAAAGTGTTCTTTAACCTTCAGTTTGAAACTTTAGGTTTTTATCTAATGAACATGTAAATGTGTCAGCCATTTGTTATGGAAAATTGTTTATAATGTTCATCTAATGTAGCTTTAAACTATTATAAGCTACTAGAACAATGATGATCCTCAAAGAAATCTTTTGTTAGATATGTAATAAAGATTCTTTAATAATTTATCTCTTCCTGAGTACAACCTTTGACAATCAATCAAGCTTCTTCGTGTCTTAACGCTTATATTAGGATTTGGTTTAGTTATGAACACTCTTAGGTAATTCGATCAAATCCCAAACGTTATACGAACACATAAAATCAGTTTTACTAGAAAACAGTTTTATTCCATTCAGAAGATTGATTGACGCTAATGACTTAATTAGAAGAGATAGGATCAGTAAACTTTTCCAAAATCCATTTCAACTTCAGTTAGGGAGGTTATGTAATCATCAAAGTTAGTAGGCTTTTAAACCAAGATGACCTCCTGAGTTGATTATTGGGTTTGTTAGAAGTTTCAGTTTTATGGATTAGCTCTTGGTTAGGTTGCTATCATTTTCAGGATGCTAAGTTTGTAAGAGTTGGTGCAGTATGGTGTACAAGAGGTGTAATCGGAGTTAAATTCAGAGTGAAATTTAATGACACTCTTCCCCCCCCCCCCCGCCTCTTGTATTCCTTGCAAATCATGATAAGGACTTTGACTGCTCCCACTAACCTTAGAAATCTTTAGGAACTCAGCATGCTTAGGGTCAATATGTAACGACCAACAAATTCTAATAGAGAAACACAAATTAATGACGTTAGTCGTTGTGATTTCTCTTGTTGAGGATTATGTTAGTTCAGGTAAGAAATCTAATTGTGCCCACAATTAAGCAACAATGAAACTTTTGTAAGAGTAGCATTAGATTTTTAAGGAGACAAGTTATGATAGAATAGTGTCGTGATGGAGCGGTGTCTTGTACAAGAGGTGCAAATTTAGGCAATGTAAAATTTTCACTCCCCCACTTCTTGCAACTATTGCAAGTTATTATTAAGACACTTAATGCTCCCACTGATCTTTAATATCTCTAGAATGCTACAAGAGAAGTTTCAATGAGCTACGTGACGTGGGAATCTAGCACATATACGTTAGACTTTATTTGATTTCTTTAATGTCCAGATATCATAAGAAACTTTAGGGACATATCTAATAGAAATCTTATTAAGTATATATATATATATATATATGAATAGATTTCTTCTAAGAACGTGGGCCATATGCGACAAAATTTAGATACAAGTTGATAGTCTTTTAAATGATAAATGAATTATGTCTGAATATTCCATTTGGAATAAGTTCCACGAATGTCAATGAATGACTTATGATGGACCCATACTTATTCCTTAAGCCAAATCATATTTAGGGCTGTAACGTCATGATTTAAAATCACTTAGAATGAGATTGGTTGAATAATCATCCTCATTAACCATGTCATGATTTCTCATGAATTTCGGTTATAATGGATGAAATTTATAAGTCTCATTTTCCTTTTGTCAAAATTCTCATTTGCATGATGACAAAAGTTGTGAAAGTGTAAGGTGTCATCTAGTTCCATCTTAGTAATGTTTCTATCCAGATATTTAGAACAAATAAGATGGGAGTTTAAGGTAAGTGTGACTTTATGTTGACTATGCAAACCTAAAAACCTTCATAACATTGCTTAATTATGATACTATATTCTGATTAATTTTTAGAATATATAAGGTATCGAAAATCGTTGTCAGAAGACTGCTTATTATGGTTCTTATAGCCTTAACATTTAATTTTGTCACTAACTCTCATATTAGTTATTTGTCGAGTTCTGGTAAGGAAACGTATGGAACTAGAGTCAACTAATCATGTGTTAATTGGAATATTAAAATTATTAGACTTAAATATCATTAGTAAGTGACTATCTAATTAACTTATCCAACTGTTCTTCTAAATAATGGATAGTCTCGTTGCTTATGCCTAATCTAATGGCACAATTATTCAGTGAGATTTTCCCTTGAAGAACCTTAAAGTTGGAATTAGCACTTGTAATTTGTCTATGGACCTTAGAACAGTCCTCTTTTAAACTATTAGTGGTTGTAAGGTGAATAACATCTTATTTTTCCAGTTTCAAACATTTATTTCTTTGTACATATGTTGCTTATCAACGCACTCATTATACTTTGGTACTTTTGAGTGTTATTGTTGATTTATAATGCATCAAATTGTACAAGTGAAAAATCTTAGTATGTAATGTACTAGAAAAATGTACTTATTTCCACGCGTAAGCCCTTAACTTTATGGGTCATGGTATTGTACATTATTATGTATTCACATATACCACTTAGCTTTATAATTTATAATTTAAATGAAGGCATGCATCTTAGGAGTTCTAGTGATTATTCCACAATTATAGATTAGTCTTAGGAAAGACTTAATCTGGAATAACCTTTTAGTGACAGCACTTATTCTTGATTATCATAAGAAACATCATGTTCGATTTATCCTAATCATCATGCTCTACTTTTCTTCTGTAGTGCTTTATCAGAAGAGAGCAATAGGAGTATCGTGCCTTAAGAGATAATCAAGGATTTAATTTAAGAGCTAATTCTTATAGAAACTTTAAATAAAGCAAACATGTGGATGAGATATATATAGAAGAAAAATTATAGTGAGTAAAATTATGGGTACTAAGAATAAGGCAGACGAAATGATCATAAAACTTAATTAAGGATCATTAATATAAGGATCATTGAGTGAAGAGGTTGTGATATGTCTATTACAAACATCAAAATAATAGACTTAGCTAAAAATTCTACTTAAACGAAGACAAAACATCTTTGGCCAGAAGTGTAATCATTTAAGCATATGTGCAAAGTGGTTGTAACAAATCAGCTTTGGCCAGAAATTGAGACAATCACTTTAGTTATACACTCGTTAAGTATGCCATCTATGAATGAATTAAATCAGCTATGGCCAGAAATTAAGACATTCATGCTTATGATGCATACTTAACATAGCTTTCGTAATACTTGAACGATAAGTAGATGTATCAAGTCAGCTTTGGCCAGAAATGATACATCAAAACTCATTCAAGTTAAGCTATTTTGGTTTTGTAAAACATTATTTGATCCTTATTAATTAACTAAAATTTACAAAAACCAATTATTTAAGAGCAAACCACCCGTTAGCGCGGATCGAGTGAGGTTTCGAGTGAGGTCTCGAGACAAGTCTCGACTTATCTTGCAACATTATGAGGTCTCGACTCATTAAGGTCTCGAGTCGCAATCTCAGTCTCGAGTCGTAATCATGGTCTCGACTAGTATGTTTTATGAGATCTCAGTTCCTTGATGAGGTCTCGAGTCGCAACCATGGTCTCGAGTGATGAAGATTGAAGTCCTTAGTTGAAACCTTTAGTGGTCTCGAGTCGAGACCTTATGGTCTCGAGTCGAAATCGTTGTCTCGTGTTGTGAATATTTGAGAACATTTATGATTTCGAATCGAGATCTCGTGGTCTCGAGTCGAGATCTTGGTTTCGGGTCGTTAAAACTGATCTTGAAACTTCCTGTTTAAGCTGTTAATGCAAAACATAACTGAAAATTCAAAATTTAAGGGATTGTGAGATATGATTTCCTATTCTAATGGTGATCTGATTTTGTCAAATATCTCGAAAAATTATAATCTGTTTATCTAATAACAGTTTTCGAAAATCTTTAGAGGACAAAATCAGATCAAAATTAGGAAAACACTTAATAATCCGAATCATATTCCAAAACATAATAGAATTCTCGAATTTTCCTAAGAACATGATGAACCCTAAAAAATTAAAACATAAATTCTGGAACCCGAAACCTGAATTTTAAGGCTTTTCTAAAACAGATTTCGGTTATAAACATAATCCAGTTTGATTTCGAGTGAACATGTAATTAAATTTTTTTGTCCGAAAACAGTAATCTCGAGTGAACCTTTATGACTCGAAACCGGCTGCTAGGTTTATTAGGTTATCAAAATTCCGTTTTCCAGATTTCTATCCCAGAATTGATGGATACGAAAACAAAACTGACTAATCAACATATGCTCTGATACCACATGTTGGTTCAGCTCTGTTTAAACATAAAGGAAAACATGAAAACATACCTTTGATTGCATCAGCACAGGCTAGCAGAGAATCCAGATGGAGACGCAGCAATAAGGTTTGACATGATTGTCATCTTGGTCTGGTTCCTCCTTAGGGTGCAATCTAATGATGGTGGCTAAGAAACCGAAAGGGTATCGGCTGTAGGAGATGGAGGTCGATTGATGTTATAATTAGGGTTATGTCTATTGTGTAACTGTGTAACCCTTTAACCTCCACATAATTCTCCTTATATAAGCACCCAGGAGGAAACCTAATTAGTTAATAAGGGTAATATGGTCCATCAACAATTACCAACTAATTATTTAATAGGTTATTATATATTTTGATCTATATTATGTAAATGATTATAATGGCTACTAGATTAAATATTAAATATAATTTAATCTTACATAAAAAACACAGTTTATATTAAAAGTATATTACATTAATTTAAAAAAAATTACATAAAAGACAACTCACAATAAAAAAAACCTACTTATTAAATCCTAAAAAATAAAAATAAAAACTACTTATTAAATCCTAAAAAACAAAAAAACTACTTATTAAATCCAACAAATTAAAAAAAAAATTACAGGGGTACGATAAATATTAAAGTGGGCAACCCACTTAAAATCCGTATTCGCGTCGTGCTTGTACTCGATCTTCGCGATTTCGAGACGATCATAGTTGGTCAAGTCGCCCGCAGGGACACGGTCGAAGCAAGTTTTAAAGCTATCCAACTTCGGTTTGAGCTCATGCCATTTATGTTGACATGCGTGTTGGCGACGTGCTGTTGGTATTGTTGAAACGCTCGACCCTAATACGCGGTTTGCCGCTTTGTAGAGTACGTTGAGCATCGACAATCAATGTAACAAGTGCGATTTCTTCCTCTTCGATCCAATACACCATGTTTACCTTCGGGTTTTTTTTTTTGTGTGGGTGTGGGTGAAGAAGATCCGGAGAATATGGTTTGGGGTTGGGTATTTATAGGTATAAAATGTAATTTAAAAAAAAAAACTTGGTTTGGCACAACGGCTACCCCAAGCCGTTCAAATTTTTTTAAAAAAAATGACCGTTTGGCCTGGCACGCCAACGGTCCAATTTCTTTAGTCATCCAGATCCCGCCACGTCACCCCCAGGCAGAATAGCCACGCCAAGTCCAACGCCGAGCCGGGTTAATGTAGCCGGCGTTAAACCCCCTTCTAAGCCACATCGAACGCCCAATACCCGGCATTCTTCATTTGGTCATTTCTCCCCTTTTATATACAAAACCCCAAATTCTGGTCTCCATCGCTTGATGTTTCCATGGGTAAGTTGTACTTGACAAATATGCATTGTATCTCATTCGCTCGTATGTTTCAAGAAATCTTGATATGTTTATAATGTTGTTTACATTTTAAAGAAACTCTGTTTGGATTTAAGTTTGTATTCGGATTTTCAACGATCGGCTGATATGAGTAAGGTTTTGTTGAATGTAATGACAGATAATCATCATACGAGGACAAGGTTTCTAACCTCCAATGCTGACGACATTATCAGTAACTTTCCAGAGGATTTGATAAACCCTATTTTAGAGCGGCTCCTGCTGGAAGAAGCTGTATGGACAAGCGTTCTTTCAAAAAGGTGGAGGTATAGATGGACCTGTTGGAAATATTAAAAAGGAACATACAAGTTGGTATGTTTCCTCCACCCCACATCGGTGGAGTGAGTGAAGTTTGAGTGGTTTATAAGGGATTACCCCTTATGGGCCTTCATAGTGTTAAATGGGTTGAGAAGTGGGTTAAGCCCACACGCGCGCCGAGCCGAGCCGAGCCGCGAGCTCGCGAATGGGCGCGTTTGAGGCGCGAATGGGCGCGTTTGAGGCGCACTTTGCACTTCGCACGTACGCATCGTCGCTAGGAGCTGAGGAGCTTTTATTTTTAGCTAAGGTTCGGTTTCAGGTGGGTTAGATCTGTAAACCGAAAGAGATGAGATAAGAAGGAGATAGGGATGGATTCGTAAACAGTGGGGGTTATCCCATAGTAAATCGAATTCGTATAAGGATAATTATCTAGTAACCGAATTCGTATGAGATAGGTAATTCGAATTGGTTATGGATTGTTATCTTACTCCCTAATTTTCTCATTCTCTGGTATAACTAAAACTATAAATAAAAGCTTCCTGAAACCTATTCTACACACATCAAATTCGCAGCTCTCTCTCTCTCTCTCTATTGTGTGATTCTGTTTTCGTTCCAGCTTCTGCGTTTTCTGGTTTCCATTGCTGTTGGAATACCAGATCAGTTCTGCATTAAATCCTGGTGTTGGTGCATTCATCTGTCGTCTTCGTCTTATGTCAAGTCTCGAGTTCGTTGTGGAGTGTGACATCATCAATATGACATCATCTTGTGACATCATATTGATGACATCACAATAGAATTCACACATGAAGACAAAATATGTATTTAGATAGTTGACCGTTTGAATGTAATAGTTTGAAATAGGTTCCGTTTGAAGGGTTCCGTTTGAAATGGTCATGTCACTTTCAAACGGAAGGGTCTTCCCTATAAATAGCCTTCAAACGATTTCATTTGTAATGTTCTAGATTCCGACGCCGAGGTGCTGTCGAAGTGTCTCCAGTCCTGTAAACGTTCAGAAATCAATATACCAGACATTTAATAGTGAATCCAAGCTAAATGAAGACCGAATCAATGAATTCCGCCTCTGATTCGGTCTGAGCACTCTTCTGATCGACTCGTTAGGTCGTTTCACGATCCTACACCTGGGAGTTTACGCTGCAGCTCACAGCAATACGAGCGCGTAAAATCCTTTAAGGACAGGAGTCATCCGTGCAGTTCAAGTTTTTCGTTTAAGGATCTTCGATCTCAAACGCCAAGTTGGTTTTAATTTTGCATGTTCTTTAAATTCGTCCGGCAACGGGACAGTCTCCTTCTACCTTTCTTTAATCAGTTTGCTCAAGTTGGAACAAACTGGTTTGGCTGATAACTCGGTAATTAATAAATTAACTGTTTGATTAAATTATTTTCAACATTCTTAAAGGATTTTATTCTTATGTTTAATCAACAGAATTAATGGACGCTGAACTACCAACAGCCAATCTGAGATTCATGAATCAAGAGTTTGTCAAGTTGGACAGATTCGATGGTCAGAACTATACCCGCTGGGCGGACAAGGTTAAGTTCATGCTAGTTGTGCTGAAACTTTACTATATCCTTGATCTTGATTTGCCTGCAATCCCTGATGACCCTCCTCGTGAGGCAGGAGAGCTACCAGATGCAGATTTGGCAAAGCAAAGACTTGTCCGTAAGGAAGCTGAAGATCTTTGCCTGGGTCACATCAAAAACTCTCTTTCGGATCGTCTCTATGACTTGTACGCGCCGGTAAAAAGTGCTAGAGAATTGTGGAAAGCTTTGGAAGATAAGTACAAGGCTCATGAAGAAGGTACTAACAAATACCTTATTGCCAAGTACTTAGACTTCCAAATGGTCGATGACAAGTCAATCCTGGAGCAAGTGCATGAACTCCAAGTTCTTGTTAACAAATTGACTGCACTTTCTATTCCGCTGCCAGAAATATTTCAAGTAGGGGTCATTATTGCAAAATTGCCTCCTAATTGGAAAGATTTCTCAAAAAGAATGATGCACAAGTCTGAGGACTACTCTTTGGATGAACTGTTGAAGCACCTTCAAATTGAGGAGGAAACGCGCAACAGGGACAAAAGAGGTAAAGTCGGATCGAGTGTAAATCATGTTGCTGGAGGATCTGGTCAAAAGGGAAAAGGAGCATCAAAGAATAAGAAGTTTACTGCACCAAAGAAAAAAGAATTCAAGAAGACACAACACACTAACAACCATCAACCAAAGAGGTCTGGTAAATGCCATGTTTGTGGAGAAATAGGGCATTATGCACGAGAGTGCTCTCAGAGGAAATCTGGATCTACGGTTGGTTCTACAAGTGCTGTTGATGTTGAGAAAGTCACCAATCTAGTGGCCAGTGTGGGTCTTGGTGAAGTTAATATGCTTCCTCAATATACACGCATTGTAGCATGTAGAGGATGGTTCTTGGATTCTGGAGCCACTGTTCATGTTTGTGGGAATCGTGGCTCGTTTCTTACTTATGCTCCTGTTCCTTAAGGAACAGTGGTGGTGTGTGCTGATGGACATCGTGTAGAAGTACATGGTAAAGGCACGGTGCGACTAAACTTTAGAGATGGTCAAGTGGTTACCCTTCAGGACGTGTTGCATGTTCCTGGTATCACCAAGGGTCTGGTTTCTGCTGATAAATTTGATCGGAATGGTTACAAGCTGGTTATCAAGAATCTTCGCATGAAGTTTTCTCTAAATGACATCTATGTGGGTCAAGCAAAGAACACGGGTGGAATGTATCGTCTTGACTTAGCTGAAGATGGGATTGATGAAGAAGATTCGGATGAAGGGGGCGTTTCAGTGATTGATGGGTTTGGGAATGAAAGTGATAGTGATAGTGGTGGTAGTGTTAGTTCTAGTATTGGTGAATGTAATGCAATTGGTTTTTATTTGAATGAAATTATGTCTTCTGATTATATCGCTTGTTCAATTTCTTTATGGCATAAACGTTTAGCTCATACAAATATTAAAAACATTGAAAAAATGCAAACTAAAGGTTTATTAAAATTGAAAGATAAAGATTTTGAAAAATGCGAAACATGTGTTAAATCAAAATTCACAAAGAAACCTTTTCCAAGTGTCCATAAACGCAATACATCACTACTAGAACTAATTCATTCAGATATTTGTGAACTGAATGGAGTTCTTACTCGTGGGGGTAAGAGATACTTTATCACTTTCTGCGATGACTCGAGCCGATACTTATATGTTTATTTGTTGCATTCAAAAGACGAAGCTTTTGAGGCATTTAAAATATATAAGGCTGAGGTCGAAAAACAAAAGGAGAAACGCATTAAAATTCTTCGCTCGGACAGAGGCGGATAATACTTTAACCGAAAGTTTGATGCATTCTGTGAAGAAGAAGGCATCATACATGAGAGAACTGCACCTTATACTCCCCAACAAAATGGTTTGGCTGAGAGAAAAAACCGAACCTTGGTAGAGATGGCTAACTGTATGTTAAACCAACCGGGTCTACCTCGTAATATGTGGGGGGAAGCTGTGTTAACCGCATGTTATGTTCACAATAGGATCACTAGTCGTGTGATACCTACGAGTCCATATGAGTTGTGGAAAGGAAGAAAACCAAACCTAGAGCATTTGAGGGTTTGGGGGTGTCTTGCCTACTATCGCGTACCTGATCCAAAGACACTCAAACTGGGAGAACGAGCTTTCAAGAGTGTATTCATTGGATATGCTTCGCATAGTAAATCTTACCGATTGTTGGATGACGAATCAGGTATAGTTGTAGAATCCAGAGATGTGGAATTCTTTGAGAACAAGTTTTCTAGAGATGATGAAAACCCAAATGGCACCAAAACTTCTAGTACTTCTGAGAAAAGGGTTCAACCCTCACCAATAGTTGAAGAACCAAGGAAAAGTACTAGAGTTAGAAAAGAGAAAAGTTATGGAGATGATTTCTTTTCTTACCTAGTTGAAGGAACTCAAAAGAAAGTGACGAGAGAGGTCATTTTTGCTGTAAATTTGGATGATGATCCTAAAACTTTCAGCGAATCTAGAGATGCCCCTTTGTGGAAGGAGGCAGTCAATGATGAAATGGATTCCATTATGGGAAATGGAACTTGGGAGTTAGCTGATCTACCCAAGGGAAAGAAACCTATTGGATCCAAATGGATTTTCAAAAGGAAGTATCATCTAGATGGATCCATCTCTGCCTATAAAGCGAGATTAGTTGCTAAAGGGTATAGGCAGAGAGAAGGGATCGACTATTTTGATACATATGCACCTGTGGCTAGAATAAGTTCTATTAGAACTCTAATAGCGGTGTCTGCTTTGAAAGGGCTTTACATCCATCAAATGGATGTAAAGACAGCATTTCAAAATGGGTATCTAAATGAGGAGATTTATTTGGAGCAACCAGAAGGGTTTGTGATGCCTGGATAAGAGAACAAAGTGTGTAGACTTATTAAATCTCTGTATGGTTTGAAGCAAGCTCCTAAGCAGTGGCATGAGAGATTTGACACCACTGTGACTGCTTTCGGGTTTCGACACAACAGTGCTGACAGATGTATTTATACTAAATGCGAACCCGGTTATACAGTCGTGATTTGTCTTTATGTTGATGATATGTTGATCATTAGCACTCACCTTGAAGGTATTTCTGAAACTAAGAAATATTTGTCCTCGAACTTTAAGATGAAAGATCTAGGAGAAGTTGATACCATTCTTGGAATCAAGGTGAAGAGAAATGGAAGTCAGATTTCTCTAAGTCAATCTCATTATATAGAGAAAATTCTGACTAAGTTTCAACACTTAAATATTAAAGAGTTTAATACTCAGTTTGATCCAAGTGTGAAACTTAATGTGAACTCTGGAAGAGCTGTGGCTCAACTGGAGTATGCGAGTGCTATTGGAAGTATGATGTATGCAACGCATTGCACTCGTCCTGACATTGCTTTTGCTGTAAGCAAACTGAGTCAGTATACTGTTAATCCAGGGACAGAACACTGGAAGGCAGTGGGCAGAGTACTTGGATACCTGAAAAGGACCAGTAACTTAGAACTGACATACACGTCATCTTCCAGAATACTTGAAGGTTATTTTGATGCAAGCTGGATTGATCGCAACAATGATTCAAAATCTACAAGTGGGTGGATTTACACTCTAGCAGGAGGAGCAATTTCTTGGGCGAGCAAGAAACAGACGTGTATTGCCCACTCAACTATGGAAGCTGAGTTCATAGCGCTAGCTGCGGCTGGCAAGGAAGCAGAGTGGATTAGAGATCTACTTATTGACATCCGTCTGTGGGATGTTCCAATGCCGTCTATTCCCATGTATTGTGATAGTGAGGCCACACTATCTAAAGTATACAACGCAGTGTATAATGGGAGGTCAAGACACATAGGTCTTCGGCACAATTATGTGAGACAACTGCTTGAAAGTGGTACCATCAAGGTTGTCTATGTCAAGACAAGTAAGAACTTGGCAGATCCGTTTACTAAACCTCTGACGAGAGATTTGGTTGTGAATACCGCGAGAGACATGGGTCTAAAACCACAATAGAATCGTTAGAGATGGAAACCCAACTTGAACTTAGTGCTCCTATTTCTCAAGTTTAATGGGTAACAACGAAGTCACTTAACGATAGAAGGTACTATCAAATTTGATAGATCCATCTGAGGTATGATAGTACGTCGTTGCCGAGAACAAGGGTGAGCTTATGCTCTTAACAAAGTTTTGGAGGCATCCAAGCAACGTGGATGATGTAAAACTTTGCCTATATGATCTAGGGGTGGTGCCGCCTCGAGTGAAGATTAGTGGTTTATCGTCTAAAGGGTCATGAAAAGGATTTATAGCGCACGGCCATATTCGCGCTCAGTGAGAACGCAAAGTCAGCTGGTGATGTGTGGGGGTAAACCGAAGGGGGCTATCAGGTTAATGGTTTAATTCCAAAGGACACCATCTAATCTGTCTCTTCTTGTTTATCAACAAAAACTGGGTTTAATCTTCGTGACACCTAGTGACATCATTAGTCTAAGTGAAAGGAAACATTCCAACTTGGTGGGGGATTGTTGGAAATATTAAAAAGGAACATACAAGTTGGTATGTTTCCTCCATCCCACATCGGTGGAGTGAGTGAAGTTTGAGTGGTTTATAAGGGATTACCCCTTATGGGCCTTCATAGTGTTAAATGGGTTGAGAAGTGGGTTAAGCCCACACGCGCGCCGAGCCGAGCCGAGTCGCGAGCTCGCTAATGGGCGCGTTTGAGGCGCGAATGGGCGCGTTTGAGGCGCACTTTGCACTTCGCATCATCGCTAGGAGCTTTTATTTTTAGCTAAGGTTCGGTTTCAGGTGGGTCAGATCTATAAACCGAAAGAGATGAGATAAGAAGGAGATATGGATGGATTCGTAAACAGTGGGGGTTATCCCATAGTAAATCGAATTCGTATAAGGATAATTAGCTAGTAACCGAATTCGTATCAGATAGGTAATTCGAATTGGTTATGGATTGTTATCTTACTCCCTAATTTTCTCATTCTCTGGTATAACTAAAACTATAAATAAAAGCTTCCTGAAACCTATTCTACACACATCAAATTCGCAGCTCTCTCTCTCTCTATTGTGTGATTCTGTTTTCGTTCCAGCTTCTGCGTTTTCTGGTTTCCATTGCTGTTGGAATACCAGATCAGTTCTGCATTAAATCCTGGGAGTTTACGCTGCAGCTCACAGCAATACGAGCGCGTAAAATCCTTTAAGGACAGGAGTCATCCGTGCAGTTCAAGTTTTTCGTTTAAGGATCTTCGATCTCAAACGCCAGGTTGGTTTTAATTTTGCATGTTCTTTAAATTCGTCCGACAACGGGACAGTCTCCTTCTACCTTTCTTTAATCAGTTTGCTCAAGTTGGAACAAACTGGTTTGGCTGATAA
Source organism: Helianthus tuberosus (assembly GCA_030545235.1). Classification (NCBI taxonomy): domain Eukaryota; kingdom Viridiplantae; phylum Streptophyta; class Magnoliopsida; order Asterales; family Asteraceae; genus Helianthus; species Helianthus tuberosus. Next base: position 64,695,333 of record CM060354.1, read on the forward strand.
CTCGGTAATTAATAAATTAACTGTTTGATTAAATTATTTTCAACAGGACCACTATGAGGACACTGGATTTCTTTCACCGATTCTCTAAACAGTTTTTAAATATTGGAGCTTTCAGTTGTCATGGGTTTATAAGGGTTATAAGCCAGATTATGATCAAACACAAGGGTCCCATTTTGACCTTTCTTCTCTATATGCCAAAAGAGATAGTTCTTGATAGCTTCCAAGAAGTTGATCAATGGATGTTAATCCTATCAAGAAACAATATATGTTAGGAGAATCGCTATTGTGAACTCAAATCAGATTTATCAAATTCCATACTCCGTATTCTCTTGTCTAGAATTGAGAACGTTGGGACTAAATAACTGTATTTTCAAGCCACCACTTGCGTTTAAGGGATTTCCCAATCTTCAAGATATTATTTTAACGAATGTTAATTTCGGGGTTCATTTAGGTGGAACTGTAATCAACTTACCACAACTAAAGAGTTTGATACTTTGTGGTTGTGGCAATGTTAACAACTTCAACATCAAGGCTGAAAAATTGCAGAATTTGTGTGTCACCGGTTGCCCTGATGCCAATGCCATGGTGCTCCAATTGTTGCATAGTGAACACCTTAATGCAGTTTATATATGTCATCTGTCAAAATCCATAAAAGATATTTTTCAAGCTAAAAGATTTAGTTTTACTATTGATGGTTATTTTCTCAAGGTATGATACAAACTTATATCTTCGAATGCTTAACCTTTGTTTTTTGTCAGTCACAAACTAGCATTGCACAAAAGATTTCTAGTTTGTTAGTCTAATACAGTCCTTACGTTATTTCGGTAACTTCAAATCTCACTTTCACCGCACAGATTTTGGCTGTAGAAAAGTTTCCAAACTCGCTTCCACATGTGGTACAATGCTTACAGGAACTGGAGTTCACAAGGTTTAGTTTCGGAGATTTGAATCAACTTCAAGGTGCTCTATGTATGCTTCGGAACTCACCTAATTTGAAAGGACTCCGTGTGACACATATGCTGATGGTAAAGAGGGATTAAAGTCTGTTAACGTTTTTTTGGATTATATAGTGAATCAATCAACAGGGTGGTAAGACACAGTTTCACTTTTGTATTGTATTTGTAGGGACCTGAGGCTGATTTGGAATTAACATCTAATTATATAGAATCCGTTGACTCTCTGGATGAGACATTGTTCATGTTGAAAACTGTAGAAATGACATCTGTAGAAGGATCAAGACCAGAGCTGCTCTTTGTAAAGCTTCTACTCGATCATTCTCCACATCTCGAAAGTATGATTATCAGACCAAGTGCAAAGGTTGATGCTGAGAAAAGGCTCAACATTGCGAAGGATATTTTGATATTCCCACGAGCCTCAACAAAAGCAAAAGTGGTCTGTGGTCTTCTTGGATCCGCAGTTATAATTCTATAAGATGTTTAACTGCATTGGAATCCGGTGGTTATCTCGTAATTTTATATCTTGTCTTTTATTTTACCTTTTTGATATGCAATTGACTAGAACAATGTATGTGAACAATGGGTAGTTCTATTTCTATTTAAAACGTTTGATTGAAACCTGTTCTGTTTGTTGTGCCAAACTTGCAATATACGCATATGAACTAACTACCCACAGCTAATTCCCCATCTCATCTATGCTCCTCAGAATTCCAATTAGTAATTTAATACTAGTGGATACTAAAATCTTCATGACTTGTCTTAGATAATGCATCTGCTACTCAGTTCGTTGACCCTTTTTACGAATTAAACCCAATGAACTTGGGAAACCATATCAGATAAGTATAATTGCTATTTGTTGACTGCGTGGGAAGTAACCAGGAGTTTTCTCATGTAAGTAGGTAGGTGCAAATGTCTAGGAGATCTAGCTTTACGAATAAGGGTTATAACCGTTTGTTTCTACTGTAAAAGTTGAGTTGAAGCTGGTCTAGTGTCCGGTTGGTGTGGTTCGGATCAAACTGGTTTAGATCAAAATGGGTCCCTTAAAAAGTAGTTTGGTTTGAGTCAAGTCAAGTTTTGCGACTTTACCCATTGTTTTGTTTTTTTCAATACTAGGTATATTTTTGTTTTCTATACAATATTTTACCAAAACTAATGGAGTTAGACACCTGGCCTTTATTGAGAAGTAAATGAAACCAGGATTAATGAAAATGTTGAAATGAAACTAATAGACTAAAGAAGTTATTTTGGCAAAAATAGAGACTAAAACTGTTATGTGGTCTATTTTATAATTCTATTTTTTAAATGCATATACTGAATTTACACACTAGTTTACCCAACACGAAAATGAAATTGTCATGTTGTATCATATTTTTTAAGGTTTGCTTATGACATGAACTAGTCCTTTTGCGCTGCGGCAGTAACTCGGTCAGTATCATTTCTGTTCAGACATCGGTACGGTACAGTACCGCCATTTGCTGTAGCAACCAAAAGGAAAATCTAAAAAATAAAGTTGTGATATGCAAAAAAAGATACGGACACGTGTTTTGCATTGATCAAAATGTCATGAAATGATCATGTCGCTTAAAAAACTTAACATAGAAGACAAATAAATAAGTTAGTTTACAAAGTTAATCACATGAGAAAATGACACATGGCTTTTACTCACAATAAAAAAAAATGTTAGAACCGTGATGGCATTGGACTTGAACGCAGGAAGAAGGAAAGTAGGGTTTCAAGCTTGGGTGCATCAACCACTAGACCAATCAAAGAACGTTTGCTTTAAGTTTAATACTAGTTTTAGTTTTTTTAGGGAAAATGTACCCCCAACTAATCAAAATTGCCCCTTGCCACTTCTAACTTTTACTTTGTCTCCCACCACCCCCAACTGGACACTTGGGTTGCTGTGTCACCCCATCGTTAACCAGACACTAACGAGGTTAGTTTTTTTTGCTGACCGGGCCAATTTTTGCTGACATGGCATGGTTATGTGTAAAAAAATTAGGTTTAATAATCAACAAAACAATATCACATACACACACAATACACACATCTGTATAAATACAAACACACAACCATCTCTCTCCACCACCAGCATACACCACCGGAACCACCCACTTGAAGCCACTGTCGTCTCTGCTCCGCCGGATAATCTCACCACCGCTGGTTCTACTCCGCCCTTGACCTTTAATCTCACCACTGTCGAATAATCTCACCGGAACCACCGCCAGATCGCTGAACTTCCTCATCGGAGACTCGTAGATCTGCAACAAAGGTACCCTCGTTCTCCGTTTACATTGCTCTGCAGATCACTGAACTTCCTCATCGGAGTGTACGGCTGTGAGAGCGGTGTCGGTTACATCCAACGAGTCGGCATCGGTGGTTGTAGGGAGGAATTGGAAGTCGGCGAAGAGTCGGTTCGCCCATTTACTGGCGGAGAAGCTGCTGGTAGGTCCGCCGCTCACGGCGTGTGGGAGGAGGTGGTTTTTAGGGTTTGAGGTTGGCGATGCGGCGGTTAACGACACGCAAATGACGGTTCTCAGGTGGCTGAGAGGTTGCGTCAGAAAATATTGAAGTGTGTTGTTGGACTGGTGTTGAGTTGTAGGAGTGATAATATCTAGACTACTATTGATTTAGGGTTTTTATTAAGTTACAGGGATGGTAAAGGGTAAGTCCACGTAGGCAGGACAACTCACAACTCCCTTGACACGTAGGATTAAAAAACAAAGTGAGTTAGTGATTATTTAACGAAGGGGTGACACAACAACCTAAATGTTAAGTAGAAGGTGGTTGGGAGCCAAAATGAAAGTCGGGAGTGACAACGACCAATTTTGAGTAGTTTAGGGTGATAAAATCCATTTCCCTTTTTTTATTAGCAATTTATCATAACAAACATACAGATTGATAGTTAGACAAAAAGAAAAGGAAATGTAAGTGCACAAAAGTTTGATAGATGTTGGATACTGCTGAAGTTTCAACAATGAGGGACTAATCAGGTAATTATGTGAAAGTGTCACTAGTTTGGACAAGGGTTCTTATTCATGAGAACTTGTGGATTTATCTCTCATGGGAACTTGTGGATTTATCTCTCATCAGAACTTGTGGACTTATTCATGAGAACTTATGGTCTTATATCGTGAGTACTTGTGGTTTTATATGGTGAGTACTTGTGATTCTAGTGTGCGAACTTGTAATTTCTATTTAGTGGTGAATACTGAGGGTTTCATTGTGAGGTCTATGTGCGAACATATGATTGTATATAAGCTTTGTGTTGTATGCAATCTTTAGACATTCAATGAAACAGTGAAATTTTGAGAAAACTTCTTGTGCAAACAAACCCTAGCTTTGTGTTCTTCATTCAATCTGTGTGATTATCGATTGTGAGTACTCGGTGTATTCACGGTTCTCTTCTTCTTCACCTTCTGTACGATCTACGTTGCGGTATGAGGCACGCGGTGGTTTCCGCACATCGCGTGTGTGTTCGATCGGTCCGGTTCGTGTGTTCGTTGAAGGGAGACGACCTTACAAGTGGTATCAGAGCAAGCTCTATATACAGAGTGCTCTTACCGCTGTAGACTTCGTGTTGGAGGTTAGATTTCATTCGGTTTTGTTCGTTCTAGCAGGTTTTCAAATTTCTAGGGTTTTCTCACACTTTTCTCATGTTTTTCATGGATTCTTCATGTGTTTCTTGATTTTCATCATGGATGGTGATTAGGGTTTAGTTGTGAGTGTTTGTGCTTGATTTGATTGTTGAGATTTTGCTCAGATTGTGTCAGATCTAAAATTTTCTTTAAAATTCTTTAGGTTTTTGTTCCTCTGAAGCTATTGATGATCTTGTGTGCAGTCACACTTGGAAATAAATTCCGAGGTGTATACTTGTTCTTTGTGCGTACTTGTGGATTATCTGATCATGCGTACTTGTTCTTAGGTGTGCGTATTTGTTTCTTAGGTCTATGAGTACTTGTTTTTGTTCATGAGAACTTATTTCCATGATTGCTATGAGTACTTGTTTTTGTTCATGAGAACTTATTTCCAAGATTGCTCATGAGTACTTGTTTTTGTTCATGAGAACTTATTTCCAAGATTCTTCATGTGTATTTGTTTTTGTTCATGAGTACTTATTCTTCATGAGTATTTGCTTTTGTTCATGAGTACTTATTTCTTCATGTTGTTTTTGTTCATGAGTACTTATTTCTTCATGAGTACTTGTTTTTGTTCATGAGTACTTATTTCTTCATGAGTACTTGATTTTGGTGTCACACCCCGATATTTTAACCACAAACCGGTGGACCCGATAGGGAGTATCGTGACGTAGTTGATATCATCATAGTTAAATATACACAGTTTATAGCACAGCAGAAGGCTTGGTAGAAATTACTATTACAAACCGAAAGTTCAAAGTAGGATAAAAGAATATACAGACGGTTGTAAAGAAAAGATCCGCAGGCGGATCTAAATATAATACAAAAACATGTTCAACAGGCTTAAGGTATTATGAACTTGCAAGATTCTCTAATTAACACCCAGAAGCTCCCAGCCTAGTACGTGTAGTACCTGTCACTTAGCCTTTTACAAATACGTCAGTTTACACTGGTAAATACAATTAACCGACTCTTTTGAAAAACATTTATGAAAATTGATTTAGATGCACAAGGCACAAATATTCTTTTATAACTTGGGATAATTATATGTAAATAATCTTGTATACAGATTTACATGTTTGCCATACATTTAGGGCCCGGTATAGAAGCCGAGACATTATTAACCGACACACCACTAATATAAACCCACAAGGAGTTATCCCCAACAATGTGGGTATATCTTTTTACGTACGCAACTGTCAAGTGTATGCCTACACCCCGTGCTTAAGTACTAGCCATTTGCAATTAAATGAGCCAAGGATATCCAGGACACGGTCGCATTAACCCCCAATGTTTTTGCTATCAAGCAAAACAGATTAAAACGGGTTATGTAATTTATTAATCACAATCAGATTAAATGATTCTATAACAACCCTCCTAAAATATTTCCGACACCCCAAATATACTTAGAATGCCCCTATACGACCTAAAATACACCCCGTATGGGAAAAACGGCCCCCAAATACCTTAATTTTATCGAAAATCAAATAAAACAAATAAATAAAGAGCCTCGCGGCTCGCGACGGAGATTGCTCAGGCTATCGCGGGGCGCGGCTGCATGACATTAGGCGACCTCTCAGACTGCCACGTGTCCTATATTGTGTTTGGTCTACTTGCTGATTCGCCAAGCCTAGGCTAGCTAGGGAGGGGATGGCGGCCAGTGAAGGCTAAGCCCTGGGGCGCCGCGGGGCGCGACGCCATGTCTGAGCAGCCTTATAAAAGGGGTCGAGAGGCTCAGTTTACAATCTTTCATTTCCCTCGATCTCTCTCTCAATATTTCTACGTAGTAAATATAATTTCGGGAATTATACCCACTAAAATAATGAAGTTCTACCTCGTTGTAAGTATCATAACCCCTGGTTACGTATTAGATACGCTGCCCGATTGATCTAGTGCTCCATAACGGCTGTTGAGGCTCTGCCCGACGTAGTCGTTGGAGTTCTGTCTCGGGGAGGGTATAACTAATGTAAAATTTGGGTTATTATACTAACACGTGTGCATTGTTTAAAATTTATAGATTATAGCCAGGAAGCCACAGGAAATAATCTAAAATAGAAATGTGAGTAATCCTCCTTTTTGCAAACTGTTTTACAAAGCCTCAATGTTTTAAATTATATTTCACAGTGATTGAGTATTTGTAATTCTACAATTATCTTCGGTATGTTGGGTTTTGTATACAAAATTTGTTACTACACTGTGAGTAGTAACATGACCACAAGTCGGGTTGACAGTACCGTGGATGGTAATTAAAGTAGAAAAACAAACAAATGTAATTGTGAGATCGCCATCAATACTGTAAAACTGATAAAAATTGTCTTGATTAAATTGGGATTCACTCACCAGTATTTCCCACTAACAAAATGTTTTTAAACGCGTTTCAGGTAACAAAATGTAAAAGCCAAATAGAAGCCAGCTGGACAGCACTGAAGGCTTAAATAAAGAAGATGTTTTATTTAATAAAATAGGGTTTATCCCTATAATCCTATTTGTAACGAAAACTTGGGTTTTATCACAATATATTTATTATTATAAAATGTGGTATTTTACTCTGATAAAATATTTCCTAACTACGCTCCTGATGAAATTTCCGCTGCTAAATAATGATAAACACCGATACCACCATCTATGAGTAGGCCGCGACCGCCCGCCTCCCGAGGCAGGGGTCGGGGGTTGCGACAAAAGGTGGTATCAGAGCTACAGCCGCTGATTTCGGCCACAGAAGTGTTCTGCTGACACAAACAAAAATTATTTGTTATGTTAGGAAATTATCTACAGAACTAAGTGCATAATTTATTGTTTTGTGTTATTTGACAATTTGTTAGTTTACAATATGAGTGACCAAGGAACTTCGGACGCTTACCGACAACTATCTAGTTCACCTAAGGACGAAGGAACTTCTTCCCAGCCTACCCCCCTCGGGGTATTTGGCTGACACCGAAGAAGGGATTTTCGTATTCAAAGCACAATCTGAAGAGCCATTCCCTCCCAAGAATAGAGGATGGTTCACCAGAGGAGCTCATGAGCGTAGAAAAAGGATGAGAAAACTTCAGCAACAGCGGGCCTTAGCAGCGGCCAATAGAGAAATGAATGCTCACACTCAGGAGATGATCAATAGGAGATTAGCAAATTTTCATATCTTAGTAACCACAGCTGCAGATTCGAATTTAGAACAACTCATTGCACCCCAACCGTTACCACTATTTCCCACACAACCTATGGAAATTTAGCCAAACCCTGTAGACAAAATCCCAGTACCTGCTTTTGACCCAGCTGAAATTTCTAGAGTCCCAGCACCCCATCCCCCAGATTATGACCCATGGTTTGATGACCACAGAGATTATCAGGAACTATACCCAATAGAGGAACCCATGCAGAACCTAGTAGCCCCCTATCCAAACCTTGACCCTCTGGACCCATATTTTGATAATGACTAGTATATCAGGGAAATCCTAGAGAACCCTTACCCACACGAAGAACCGATGCCCCAGTTTCCTGACCCAATACCAGCACCAGCCCCACCCATGAGTAATGAGAATGTGCAAGAACTCCGAACCTTTGGTGAGGAGATATTAGAAGGAAGTGAGAGAATGAGACAGATAAGTGAAAGGTTGGTTTGGAAATATGACGAGCGTAACATGCAGTTTTGGATGAACCCGTATCAGTAATAGTAATAATAATATATATGTATATATATAATATATTTGTATGATGAAATATAAATAATAATAATATAATATATATATATATATGTATATCCCCTAAAAATAGATAATAGCTACTGATGCATACTAGTACTGTAATTTTAGATTTAAGTTCCAGTTTGTACTATATATATATATATATAATAGGGTAAAGGTCGCAATGTTCGACGATTTTGATCAATATGCTTGTTGTGTGATTGTTTGCATTGGATATTATATTATGATAATGTGGTAAATGTTTAAAATCCAGATGGACAACGAAGTGAATCAAGGAAACCCGAATAACGTTAATAACGCAAACCAAGTAGATAACAGTGCCATCCAACACATAGTGGCACGAGGGATTATAGACGCAATGCCATGTATTATCAAAACGGTTAAGGAAGCGGACAATAATAAAAGTAATAGTGGAAGTAAACGACCACCTACTTAACCAGAAGACAGCGTAAACAATGGACCAATACTTCAAGTGCCCATTCCAAAAAGAAGAAGAACCATGTCTTATGGTTGTTCTTATAAAGAATTATGGTCTTGTAAACCAATAGAATTCTCGGGCAATGAAGGAGCCATTGCAGTTCTACGCTGGATAGAAAAGACTGAGGCAGTCTTGAAAATAAGCAAGTGGGCAGGAAGATAAGATAATGTTTGCCTCCAATCTATTTAAGAACTCAGCATTAGAATGGTGGAACACTATCCTCCAATCCAGGGGAAGTGACCAAGTCTACAATATGGAATGGAATGAGTTTAAGAACATGGTTGAAAGGAAATTATGTCCTCCCAATGAAAAGGAACAGATAGCTAATAAATTCTTAAACCTTAGAATGACTGGAGTAGATAGTAAGGGTTACACTACTACATTTTTTGAATATGCTAGAATAGTGCCAACCCTAGCATCACCAGAACCAGTATTAATCTCCCGTTACATCTGGGGGTTAATCTGTGAAATTAGACATGTAGTCAAGGCAGCTAGACCCCAAACCATAGAAGAAACTGTAGAACTAGCAAATACCTTGACTGATGAATTAGTGCGTACACAAGAAGAGAACCAGAGGAGGAACCTAGCTCAAAAGCTTACCTAAGAATTTCTCTATGGAAATTCCAACCGTGGGAAAAACGTAGGTTCTACCTCGACACCTTACTGTAAAGCCAGTAAGAAAAAGCATTCAAGAAGATGCTCCACCTACTATAATTTCTGCAAGATACCAGGACACAAGGAAGAAGACTGTAGGAAAGAAACCCAGTAACAGAGTATGCTTCAATTTTGGAGAAAAAGGTCATATCAAGCCAAATTGTCCGAAACTAGCTCCAGCCATGAACAACAAGACAACTAAAAATGCTAGAGCATTTGTTCTGACTGCAGAAGAAGCAAAGATGATCCCGGACGTGATCGCTGGTATGTTTTTAGTTAATGATGTTTTTGCCAAAGTATTATTTGGCTCTGGTGCAAACCAAAGTTTTATTAATACTTCATTTTGCAAACTTCTCAATTAACCACTAACTAAACTTCCACAAGAATGTCTCGTAGAAACAGCAAATGGGGAAACCATTAAGATCACCGAAATCTTGCAAGGAGCAAGAATAGAATTTTTAAATCAAAAGTTTATTGCAAATCTTTATCCAATGAATCTGGCAGGATTTGATATTGTATTAGGAATGGATTGGTTAGTAGCAAATAAAGACAGTATTCTATGTGATTAAAAGTCAATCCAAGTAAATTCACCAAAAGGTGAAAAGGTCACAATTAAAGGAGATAAGCCGTCTAGATCCACAAAATTCATCTCTGTGATGAAAACAGCCAGTTATGTAAGAAAAGGATCATTAGTGTATTTGATTTCCATAATCATTAACACTAAAGGAAAAGAATTGAAGGATATCCCCGTAGTATCTCAATTCTCAGACGTATTCCCAGAAGAATTACCAGGACTACCGCCAGACAGGGAAGTCGAATTCAGAATTCATCTGCTACCAGGAACAGCACCAGTTGCCAAAGCACCTTACCGTTTGGCACCCGCGAAAATGCAAGAATTGAAGAAATAACTAGACGAACTGCTAGAGAAAGGATTCATACAGCCAAGTTCATCGCCATGGGGAGCACCGATCTTATTCGTAAAAAAGAAAGACGAGTAAATGCGAATGTGCATTGATTACCGTGAATAGAATAAAGTCACGATTAAAAATCAGTACCCATTACCGAGAATCGATGATTTGTTTGATCAGTTACAAGAGCTCGATTCTTTTCTAAAATCGATTTATGCTCCGGATATCATCAATTAAAGGTACATGAAGAGGACATTCCTAATACCGCTTTTAGAACAAGGTACGACCATTATGAATTAACCGTTGTGACATCTGTGCCTCTACGACCATCATACAAATACAAAACCAATGAAATATTGTGTTTCATACTTGGGATTTGTATAAATACATGAGACATTTGCACATGAGACATTTGCACATGTCAATTCTTGTTCGATTTCACGCTTTAAATCGCTTTCTGGAAAGTTATACGCAAACTGATACGTAAACGTAATCAGTTTAATGCGACAAACACTCCGAAATAGTGACATAGGCTTAACATACCTTAAATAACCTTTACATGACTTAGAAATAAGTTTTGAAGGGTTTGGTGTGTCCAAAACAAGTTTATTCGATCATAGGGACTATTTAGGACAAATTGTGAAAGTATGCCGATTCATATAGTAACGAACATTCCGGAACTTGATCATAAGCTAAACATACCCTAAATATCCTTTACATAGCTTAGAAATAGGCTTTGAGGGGTTCGTTATGCGAAAATAAGCTTATACGATCAATAGGGACTAAAAGCGTCAAAAAGTGCATCAGTTTGCATTTACGCGGATATCTTACATTCTGAACATATCCGGACATCCAAAAGAATTTTGTAATCATTAAAATATTTTATTTTAGTGATTGGAAAGCAAAAATATCATTTGTCGCGTAATTTGGATCGTTTTCGCGTCCGTTCGAGTTTTCGTCGTAATTAACCGAATAACGTGACCGTACGGCCAAATGAACCGACATCCGAGATGTTTTCAAGCATATTTTAAGTTCCCTATACTTTAACTTCATTGTAGAGCCTTGAAATGGGGTTAACGGGGATTAAAAGCATCAAAAACCAAGTTTTAAGCTACAGGGGTCTGTTCTGCCAATTTTTGAAAGTTGCTGATCAGAGGTCCTCGCCTGGGGCGAAGACTTATCTCTCTGTCTTCGCGGCCCACGAGGACTGGTGCTGGCAGAAACATTGAATCTGTTCAAACAGCCTGTTTCCACTGATCTTAACCACTGATTTGGCATACCATGAGCTTGTTTTTGGACTCCCCTTGTATTCTAAACTATGGGCCACATGTATATGGCCAAGATCATGCTTTGATCCTTGCAAAAACACATGTAATGATCTCAAAGATTCAAGATTTCTTATAAATAGTCTTGGGTTTCATTCTTGTTCCTTGCTCAAATTGATCTAATCAGCTCTAAGTTGAAGCTCTCACTTGTTGAAGGCTTCATACATGAGTTTTTAGTTCAATTCTTCCTAGCTTGGACCCTTTGTAAGCTTCTTTCATGCTTGTTTATGCTTTTCAAGCATGAAAGTCAAACAGTGTTTGACTTTATGCTTTGACCATGAATTGGTCAAGTCAAAGTTCAATCAAGCTTTGCAACGTGAGCGTAATCACGATGGTTATAGTCCCTTTTGACTATACCTACTTATTACCATGTCGATTAGTCGAAGTGACGAGTCAAAGTTTCGGTCAAAATGCCGATTATGCGCATTTTGCGACGAAAATATTTTCGGGTATCAAAACACTTTGTTTTGATATCAAACCTGTTTTATAACTTAGTTAAACATGTTTTAACATATTTAACTCGTCACTTTTAGTCTAGTGCTTGTATAGGGCCGTAAGTCAAGCGGTCTTGACAACCGCTTAGACTTTCGAACCCGACCCGTTTGGTCGATCGTTAGGATCCGACCAAGCATATTTTGTGACCATAGTTGTATAGGGAATAACCTTCCGAGGTTATACCTTATGGTCACTTAGATTAATTAGTGGTATGATAGGTAGTTTATATGCCTTAGGAAAATGACCAAAATGCCCTTTTCATGCATAATTTGAATTTAAGCATACGTAACTTAATTTTTGACACTTAAACTGATTATGCAACATATTTATATATGTTAGGGCATATAATACTTGTCATAGGACTAGTTAGGCATCTCGAATGCGCATTCGTGCGAACGACGCGGTAAAGTAGCGTAGACTACCTTAACGGGTCATAACGGGTCGTAAGCACTTAGGATAGGATCCGATTTAGGATGTAGGCTTTGTTAAACCATATCACATGAGTTCCAATACTCATTTGGTTTAGGAGACCTCATTCTACCCAATCTCTCGATTTAGGTGTCGATTTATTAACATAGCGATCCGATTACTAGGTACCACTTGATTTCCTTGGTTTGCTAGAGCTTTGTTAAGTTCATTTAATCGAGGATACATTGCACTTCAATGTGAGTACATAGTTCCCCTCTTTTTCGGTTTTTGAATGTTTTGGGGTGATTCATATGTGCTAAACGATTTCGAGTTTTCTAAAACGAATGTTATGGTTTATATTAAACACAACGATTTAAATTATATGAACAAACTTGTTGGGGCATTGGTTGAAAGACAATTGAATGACATTCATTAACTATTTTTAAGCCGACCAGTAGTACGTTATGGTACCATAGGATATTATGATACCATAGGATCTGACAAATCTCGTTATCGGACTTTCACCATGGTTATGGGGGTAATGTGGGTAACGACAGAACCTGATAATTGTTAACTTACCATTTGGTGGTTTGTTAATACGAGTTGAACGATTAGGACGAGTCACACAGGTTTGAATGTATTCAAGGAAACGACCAAAAGTTAGTTTTCACAATTAAAACACGAACCATTGGAACTATTTGAACTATGTGAACGATTTGAACTATTTGAACCATTGGAACTATGTGAACTATGTGAATGATTTGAACTATTTGAACCATTGGAACTATTTGAACTATGTGATCTATTTGAACTATTTGAACCATTGGAACTATTTGAACTATTGAACGATTGGGTTATGGTAAGTGATTAGGTAACGGGGCGGGTGTAATGTGATGAAAGCATGGTGATACGCCGCTGGTATTTCCTATATATAAGTGCTTTTAACACATTACATGTCGTTGCGTTATCTAGATCACTTGGACAAATGTTTTCAAAACGAAGTTACACTACAAGGTTTACTTAAAGATATAAACCATACAATTTTTTCTTTCAACGATGATTTACTACTTGGTTTACAAAGACAAATGTTTTCAGTTAAGATTCATGGCTACAATGGTTTTGGTTATTACATATATCAACTTGTAAAAGTTGATAGAAACATACTGCAATATCAAACTCTTTTGTTTTCAAGATACACACTTGTCAACTCTCATAGTTGGACGAGGTATTGCAACATGTACTAAATGCCATGAATCTGACACAATCACAAAAAACCTATGTACTCGCCGGCATTTTTATGCTGACGTATTTTCACATATGTTTCAGGTACCGTTGTTTGATGATGTTTAATGACTTTTATGATGCATGCTCACATAGGAATCGACGAGGCCTTAGTGACTCAATAACAATGAAGGACAATATGTTTATATTTTGCTTTTAATATTCGAGACAATGTAATAAACTTAATTCAATAAAACGAAACTTCAATCCATGTGTTGTGAAACAATGATTCTGTTACGACACTCCCCAACGTTTCCGCCGCAGTTTGTTGTTTTAACGCGGTCGGGGTGAGATAGAAGAGTTGGTATCAGAGCTCATGGTTATAGGGAATTAGGTTATTTGTAATGCTTTGACCTAGACTATAACCTTCCTAGGACCCTAACACAAGTTATCTTGTGTTTAGTCTTAAAACAATACCGTTGCCTATCTTTAGGTGACAACCACAACAAGAACAAGAATTACGAATCTGACTTGAAAACTAATCATCTCTTCTTAGATGATTTATTATAAGGTTTTGATCCTTCAGAGTTTTCAAAATCTAGTCAAAGTTTGGGTCTTATTAATGTGAACGCGTGCAATCTAGAAGGGTGGGTGCCTGTATCCCGAGTTTTCTGTCTAAGGCTAGAGTGTTCGTACAAATCCACATAATCGGACCAGTCACTCTTACCTGAGAACTCTTGGGGTGAGTGTCCACTTATAGGCTAAAGCATGTCTTCGCGATACATTATAAGGACCTATTTACTTTGTTCAGGCATTGTGCGTCGTTTGTTTGTTCAAGGTAACAAACGAATGATAGTCTTTCTTATGTTTCGTTTATCTTCAATATCTCTTTTGTCCATTCAAATTTCAATCTCACTCGTTCTCATGTGTTCTTGTTCTTTTTAGAAAATGCCCCCTAGACGCGATCAAACTGAAAATACTGCCCTCGCAGCCACAATAGTTCAGCAGATGGCTGCTGTGATTCCGAACCTCATTACCCAAATAAACCAAGCGAATAACAATAACAACTATAACAATGCTCAGTGTAACTTCAAAACATTCAATTCAGCTAAGCCATCAAAATTTTCTGGGTCTCAAGGAGCAACTGCACTCCTACAATGATCCGAGAGTCTAGTGTAACACCCCAAAAATATGTAATTTATTATGTTACTTAAATGTCTAATTATGTTATGCTAACCTGGTTAAATGCATATGTTAGTAATTAAATAAGAAGGAAAGATATGTGACAAATAAATAACAATGGTAACTAGAGGGGTTGAACTTGTTAAAAAAAGAATGGAAGATTTTTAATAATAACAAAAACACAAAACACACACTTGTGTGTTCTGTGGATTGACTAGGAGAAGTGCCACAAGGGGGAACCCTAGTTTCTTCAAATTAACAAGATTGGAAGAGAAATCATGGCCAAATCATATGCATGAACCCAATTCTCTTACAATCTAAGCTTGCTCTTCAAAGTGGTAAGTCGAATTTCTAAAATTTATGAATTTTAGATAGTGGGTTTCGACCCAATCATGGATTTATGCAGAAATTTGTGTAATTATGAGTTAGGGAAACACAATAGAATAAGAATTTTGTTAGAATTTGGTTATTTGAATGATTTGAGCCTATACCCACTTGATGTAAATAGTATGAAGAACATGATGATCAAGTTGTTGTAAATTAGGTGAAATTTTGATACGTAATCATGAATGTAATAGAGAAATTCTGGGTAAGTTGATGTAGGAGAAAAGAAATGTATGAATTTAAGTTGTTTTTGATAATCCATGTAATGAGCAAGAAGAACAATGCTTTGAACACTTGTACCTTATGCCTTGTTAATGATGTGCACACCAAGTGTTTGATGAAATGCTTAGGTGAGATTATTAGAAGAGAATTGATGAAATAGAATCTGTCCAGAAAGTTACAGCCGAATATAATCGGTTGTAACCGGGTTAAATCTAGTCAAAAAATGATGTTTATTGATTTTTTAATGAACTTCCAGGAAAAACCTTACAAACCCAACTGGAATTGCATTTTTTCGACAAAAAATGAAAGTTTTATGAATTTTTCCGTATCGAAGGTCAGGCTGCGTTTTCTAGCAGAATTTGCAGCCCATTACGAATGTCATAACTTAATTTGGGAATTGAGTTATGATCTCAAGTTTTTACTGTAGGTAGCTTTAGTTGATTCCAAAAATCTCCAACTGTAATTTCGTCAATCGGACAAACGAGGAATTTTAAATGAGTTTTTTCGTAAGTTGCAGTCAGAAGTGACGAATCTGATTGCTGCTTAGTAAATGAATTTTTATAAATTTTTGGTAGAGAGTTAGACTCTAAAAATTTAACACAAGGATAAACCCTCCGAGGGGCACGTCACATAAAAAGATCGTAATTTTTGAAAGCTTATAAGTACAGTAAACGGACGTCCCAAAACAGCCTATTTTCAGTAAATTGAGCTATGCATGTTAGTTAATGATTGATTGACTAATGAAAGTAATGCAACTAAGAATTTGAAATGATTATCGATATGGATGAACATGCAAACTAACAAGTTATGAAAATGATGGTATGAAAGAATAGGAATTTACATTGGCAAGGACCCAAGCACGGATGGCTGACGAGTCAAAGGAAGGCAAGAAGTCGAGCTCGAACATAGACGCATAAGGTAAGTGATTTTCGGATTCACTTCGGATTATGTTTTAGTAAGGTAGCATTTGTTTTATTGAGCATAATAACGATTAGGATATATATATATATATATAGGGGAAGGTTCATTTGAGAAGAAATTTAATGTGAGAAGAAAAAGAAGAAAGGGCATATTAGTAAAATACTATTTCATTTATAACTCATATCATTAATTTTTAACTCTGTAATTAATTAGTCAACTAATCATTAATTATCCTATATATAATCTACAAAACCTACACATATCAAAATTTTCCTACATATACCCTACACATTATAGAATTTTATCCTACACAGTCGAAATTTATCCTACACACCTCGAAATATATCCTACACAACTCGTAATTTATCTTACACAACTAGTAATTTATTCTACACTTTAAATTAAGTTGTTTTTTTAATTTAGAAAAAGTATATATTTTGAAAATGAGTTACAAATTTAATTTAGTTAGTTATTAAAGGGGAAGAATACAAATTAATGATTTTTGTAAGTTTACCAATATACCCTTATATTAAAATTAAATGCAAATATTAAATGAAGTAAAATGAAGCATTCTTATTGGATGAAAATTCTTCTTTTTTCTTCTTAAAAATTTTTTTTCTCATTTGAACCCTCCACTATATATATATATATATATATAGGGAGGGGCTCATGCGAGAACCACCCTTATTGTGAGAACCAATGTGAACACAACCTAAAATAGCTAAAAAAACCTAACCCCCCCCCCCCCCAAAAACCTAAACCCCCCACCCCCCCCCAAGCTAAAAAAACCTAAAAAAAACCTAACCCCACCCCCCCCCCCCCAAAAAAACCTAAACCCCCCTCCCCCACCCCCCAAAAACCTAACCCCCCCCCCCCCCCCAAAGCTAAAATGCTAAAAACTAAACCCCCAAAAAACCTAAAAAAATATAAAAAAAATCTAAAAAAAAATCTAAAATTTTTTTTTTTATTTTTTTAATATTTTTTAGGTTAAAATCGCTACTTTTCGAAGCAAAAAAAAAAAAAAAATTTAAAAAAAAAAATTTTAAAAATTTTTTTTTTTTTTTTTTGGCTTCGAAAAGTAGCGATTTTAACGTAAAAAATATTAAAAAAATCAAAAAAAAAAATTTGTGTGATTTTTAGCTATTTTTAGGCATTTTTGGTGTGTTCACATTGGTTCTCGCGGTTCTCACAATAAGAGGTGGTTCTCGCATGATCTTCTCCCTATATATATATATATATATATGCTTATGGTTGTATGAAATCGTTGAGGTTAGCTAAGTAGATTGAATGGATCAATATGGGGTAGTATTGATAAGTCGGAATGATTGTCAAAGTAATGGTTACGGTATTGTAACCGGGTAATAGGTAATGTTGCTTATAAGTGCATTAACTGAGAATGGAGACTTAGGTTAATGGTCAAAAGATCTAGCTTTTGACCCTAAGCAAAAGAGTTGTTTGACAATAATATGAACGGGTCAAAATGAGGATTTGTTTCACTACAAAACAATTCACTTAAGTAATCACGACGGTAGTATAACCGGGTAATGGGTAAAAGACCTGGTTTCGAGTTGTGGATAGTGGGAACAATTTCATGTATGGAAGTTGTGTTAATAAAGCTTATTTGGTAAAATTTATCGAGATGCATAAGCCTAACGCATGATAGGAATCGGGTTCATAAACCCCATGTTCGGAACCCCGGATAATGTAAGGGTGTTATAGTTATAACGTTATGTGAGTTTTGTGTATGGACATAGGAATGGTTTGATAAATAAAAAAAATGAATGTGTTGAATAATTCATAAATGTATAATAAGCCTAAATTGTGTAAGTTAGGAATTTCCTTAACCCGGATGTTGGATATCAAGTTCACATGGTAGAATGTGAATTTTCAAGTATGTAGGAAGAAACGGGAGGTCAAACGGGTTAACGGTTTAGAAGTTATGCTAGTTTCAGTGCGTTCGAGCGACGAAAACAACACAGCAGTAAAATGACAAAACGAGAGGGCGTCACCGACGCCCATATGGGTCGTCGCCGACGCCATGTGCATTTTTAGTTTTTGTCCAACGCCTTATTTTCTAGTCTACAGGGTTCTGTCTACGCGCAAAACTAAGAGGCGTCGCCGACGCCCTCCCCACGTTTGAAAAGCTGAAAATTTTTATTTATGTTGAGTTATGTATCGTAAGCCTCGGTATACTAACCGTGGTCTACGGCGAGCCTTCCAAACATGAATTCGAGTGTTTCCTGGTTGTTTACGAGTTATAACTCCAAGTCTAAGTCATATGTAATTGATGTAAAGGAATGATAGACGAATGTATTTAAGTTGGACGAGTATTATATGTAAATGATATGCAATAACTTGAAGGAAACACGTAGGTATGAATACATGTTTGTAGGTATGTTCGAATGTATATAGGTATGTAGATGTGTATGTATGTATGTACGTGTGTAAGTATGTATGTAAGTATGTGTGCATGCAAAAGTTAGATACGTTTGAGAATTTATGTTACTAACAATGTATTTGATGTTGGAATGTAATGCAGGAATGAGAACGTCAGATTCTTATGAAATTGAAGCTGTACTCGGAACAAGAGAATTCGAGAGGATAGTCGAATGAATCAAAGTTTTTATTCTTGAATGTTATACGAATTTTAGTTACGTGAGAATAATGTTGTATGATGTTGTCAATGACCAATGGTTAAGTTGTATGTGATGTCCACAGGTATTGCACGGATCTCTACAACTACTATCGAAGATAAGCGTGCGTTGATCGAGCCGCAAATCAAGGATTGTACAGGAAGAACGGCCACATAGTTTGAATTATGTATTGTCTTGAAGCGTTAATTTAATGTGGTTATTATAAATCCCTTTTTGTAAATGTTTATCATTTGTATTTGAGCCTTTAAGTAAGTAATGTGTCTAAATAAGAAAGAAATTTTTGGGCTCATATTTTCCGCTGTCTCATATTTAAGTTCTTACAAGTTGGTCTTATAGGGAATCGTTCATTATACGAACAGGTCATGCCCGAATTTTGTAAATAATAATACTTATTTTGGAGTAAGAAATATGGGCGTTTCAAGTTGGTATCAGAGCCCTGGTTTGAGGGAAATCAAGTAGAAGGAGGTAAATACTTGAACTCAAACCTATGTGCTCTTGTGACAAGGAACCCGTACAATCCAAGACTCGATCAACGACTAAAGTTAAAAGAGAATGTAAGTATGTATTAAATTATGTATTTGAAGGAAACTAATAGTATGTTATGTGAAGGGTAAGTGCAAATGCTTGGAAGGGATGATCTGTGAATGTGGTCTAGGACCGGCACCAAGGCATGTAATAAGACATATTAACCCAGGTACGTAAATTTAGCATATGGGTGCATGTAATGGTAAAATTTATCAAATGAAGGAAAATTTTAATGAAATATAATAATAGAATGGAAACAAAGTTATGAAAATGTTACACGTGCCGAAACCTAATTCTTCGGGCATAAGGTGACGATTACACGAAGACACGAAACTAGTATGTGGATTGTGTACCTGGCTAGTACACAAGAAACATATGCCGTTCGTGAGACCGTGATAATTATTGCAGGTATGTCTGTTAGAATTAGGTAGTAGGTAGACGTGAGGGTGAAGAGAAATGTAAGACTTTCAGGGATTTGAAAGTATGAATGATATGTTAGAATCTGCGAGACGGATTCAAAACATGAAAGGAATGAAAGTATGAATGATATGTTAGAATCTGCGAGACGGATTCGAAACATAGAAGGGAAATAATGATAAGAATGAAAATATTCGAATGTGTAAATAATTACAGATCAAACGAGTAAATATCCTTTAAAAAGCGAATACTTCCCAAGTTATGTTTTGAATTAATATATATATATATATATATGAATATAATTATGCTCATGTAATGTGTGCGAGAATGGTTGAAAGGATGAATGGGTCATACGGGTCAGATGGCGATCGCCATTTGAACTCGGTAGTTAATGTTTTCATTGTTAAGTATTATGCGCATAGGTGAGCTTGATGAATGGGCATGTAATGTCATTAGTTGGAAATGAATGACCATTGTAAGGAGCTTATGACTCGACTAGAGACTACATGCCTATTCATCTAGCTCACCTATGCGCATAATACTTAACAATGAAAACATTAACTACCGAGTTCAAATACAAAACCGTAATGCAAACGTGGAGTGAATTTCAAGAATGTTCACAATGATCGCCGGGTGATATTGTCCCTGAATGCTCGTAACTATGGAAATTATGATAGAATATACGAAATGGCAAGTATCGTTAAGAAATGCTAACTTTGATGCTGGGCTTGTTGGCCATGTTCATCGGAACAAGACATTGTTGAAAAGATACGTATAGGCGGGAACTCAACAAGTGAATGGATGCGACCAATCAGGATATTGTATGAACTCATGAGGAATCAGGCTGATTCGGGCCACAAACCCTCGGTTATGCAATGAAATCAAGGTTAGCAAAATGCTTAGCTCACAATTATGAGTAAGAATTGGTATATTGAATGTTTAGCTTTGATGGCTTCATAAGAAGGGAATTATGTTATTAGTAGGTGAGTTACAAAACCTTTGAGTAAAAGTTTAGGGTATTGGTTAAGCACCCACACAACATGCTTGCTTAGTAAGGAAACATAGTGCGTGAAGGGAGATAGTAGTAAAGTGATATGAAGAGATGATTTGAGGCCAACTTAAAGATAAGCATGGTATAAATAACAATAGTAACCGTGGGATGATGCTTAATCTTCGTGTCAAGTATGGATAAGTAAGTTTAAGAAGGGTGGGTTTGGTTGTAATAATAAGTCTTTGAATGTTTATAGTATGCGTATGATAATATATCGACCCCCTTGTGTGAACTTGAAGGTAATCAGAGGTAATGTTAGTAATGGAATGTTTAGGATGGCTCATAGTGAACAAAATGAAAGATCGTATATGATGTATGAGTAGAATGAAATAAATTGATTTATTTCGAATAGTAAATGTATGAATGTAATACGCTTAAATAGGAAGCTAGAAACAAGTGGTAAACTTAGGTTTGTACGAGATAGTATTAAGGTTTCGGGGACGAAACCTCTTTTAATGGGGGTAGATTTGTAACACCCCAAAAATATGTAATTTATTACGTTACTTAAATGTCTAATTATGTTATGCTAACCTAGTTAAATGCATATGTTAGTAATTAAATAAGAAGGAAATATATGTGACAAATAAACACCAATGGTAACTAGAGGGGTTGAACTTGTTGACAAAAAGAACGGAAGATTTTTAATAATAACAAAAACACAAAACACACACTTGTGTGTGTTATGTGGATCGACCAGGAGAAGAGCCACAAGGGGGAAACCCTAGTTTCTTCAAATTAACAAGATTGGAAGAGAAATCATGGCCAAATCATATACATGAACCCAATTCTCTAACAATCTAAGCTTGCTCTTCAAAGTGGGAAGTCGAATTTCTAAAATTTATGAATTTTAGAAAGTGGGTTTCGACCCAATCATGGATTTATGCAGAAATTTGTGTAATTGTGAGTTAGGGAATCACAATAGAATAAGAATTTTGTTAGAATTTGGTTATTTGAATGATTTGAGCCTATACCCACTTGATGTAAATAGTATGATGAACATGATGATCAAGTTGTTGTAAATTAGGGGAAATTTTGATATGTGATCATGAATGTAATAGAGAAATTCTGGGTAAGTTGATGTAGGATAAAAGAAATGTATGAATTTAAGTTGTTTTTGATAATCCATGTAATGAGCTAGAAGAACAATGCTTTGAACACTTGTACATTATGCCTTGTTAATGATGTGCACACCAAGTGTTTGATGAAATGCTTAGGTTAGATTATTAGAAGAGAATTGATGAAATAGAATATGTCCAGAAAGTTACAGCCGAATGTAATCGGTTGTAACAGGGTCAAATCTGGTCAAAAACTAATGTTTATTGAGTTTTTGATGAACTTCCAGGAAAACCTTTCAAACCCAACTGGAATTGCATTTTTTCGACAAAAAATGAACGTTTTATGAATTTTTCTGTATCGAAGGTCAGGCTGCGTTTTCTGGCAGAATTTGCAGCCCATTACGAATGTCATAACTTAGTTTGGGAATTGAGTTATGATCTCAAATTTTTACTGTAGTTAGCTTTAGGTGATTTCAAAAATCTCCAACTGAAATTTCGTTAATCGGATAAACGAGGAATTTTAAATGAATTTTTCCGTAAGCTGCAGTCAGAAGTGACGAATCTGATTGCATCTTAGTAAATGAATTTTTATAAATTTTTAGTAGAGAGTTAGACTCTAAAAATTTAACACAAGGATAAACCCTCCAAGGGCCACGTCACATAAAAAGATTGTAATTTTTGAAAGCTCATAAGTACAGTAAACGGACGTCCCAAAACAGCCTATTTTCAGTAAATTAAGCTATGCATGTTAGTGAATGATTGATTGACTAATGAAAGTAATGCAACTAAGAATTTGAAATGATTATCGATATGGATGAACATGCAAACTAACAAGTTATGAAAATGACGGTATGAAAGAATAGGAATTTACATTGGCAAGGACCCAAGCACGGATGGCTGACGAGTCAAAAGAAGGCAAGAAGACGAGCTCGAACATAGACGCATAAGGTAAGTGATTTTCGGATTCACTTCGGATTATTTTTAAGTAAGGTAGCATTTGTTTTATTGAGCATAATAACGATTAGAATATATATATATACGTAAAGAGTACTGTACAATATTGCTTATCGTACATTACGTACGCTAAAAATCTCAGCCGTCAGATCATCTTCCCGAATTTTAAAATCACATGTTGTTTTTTTATAACAATTTCGCATGTGATAATTTTTGATGAATTCGCATGTTGTTTTTTTGTACCAATTTCGCATGTGATAATTTTGATGAAATAGCATGTTGTTTTTTTATAACAATTTCGCATGTGATAATTTTTGATGAATTCGCATGTTGTTTTTTTGTACCAATTTCGCATGTGATAATTTTGAAGAAATAGCATGTTGTTTTTTTGAAACAATTTCGCATGTGGTAATTTTGATGAAATCGCATGTTAAAAAACCAACATGCGAAATTGTTACATAAAAACAACATGCGAATTCAATGCGGGAAGATGATCGGACGGCTGAGATTGTAGCGTACGTAATGTACGATAAGGGCATTTGTATGTTAACCCAACTCTATATATATATATATATATATGCTTATGGTTGTATGAAATCGTTGAGGTTAGCTAAGTAGATTGAATGGATGAATATGGGGTAGTATTGATATGTCGGAATGATTGTCTAAGTAATGGTTACGGTATTGTAACCGGGTAATAGGTAATGTTGTTAACTGAGAATGGAGACTTACGTTAATGGTCAAAAGATCTAGCTTTTGACCCTAAGCAAAAGAGTTGTTTGACAATAATATGAACGGGTCAAAATGAGGATTTGTTTCACTACAAAACAATTCACTTAAGTAATCACGATGGTAGTATAATCGGGTATTGGGTAAAAGACCTGGTTTCGAGTTGTGAATAATGGGAACAATTTCATGTATGGAAGCTGTGTTAATAAAGCTTATTTGCGTAAAATTTATCGAGATGCATAAGCCTAACGCATGATAGGAATCGGGTTCATAAACCCCATGTTCGGAACCCCGGATAATGTAGGGGTGTTATAGTTAGAACGTTATGTGAGTTTTGTGTATGGACATAGGAATGGTTTGATAAATAAAAAAATGAATGTGTTGAATAATTCATAAATGTATAATAAGCCGAAAATGTGTAAGTTAGGAATTTCAAACGAGTTAACGGTTTAGAAGTTATGCTAGTTTCAGTGCGTTCGAGCGACGAAAACAACACAGTAGTAAAATGACAAAACGAGAGGGCGTCGCCGACACCCATATGGGCCGTCGCCGACGCCATGTGCATTTTCAGTTTTTGTCCGACGCCCTATTTTCCTGTCTACGGGGTTCTGTCTACGCGCAAAACTAAGAGGCGTCACCGACGCCCTGTAGGGCCGTCGCCGACGCCCTCCCCACGTTTGAAAAGCTGAAAATTTTTATTTATGTTGAGTTATGTATCGTAAGCCTCGGTATACTAACCGTGGTCTACGACGGGCCTTCCAAACATGAATTCGAGTGTTTCCTGGTTGTTTACGAGTTATAACTCCAAGTCTAAGTCATATGTAATTGATGTAAAGGAATGATAGACGAATGTATTTAAGTTGGACGAGTATTATATGTAAATGATATGCAATAACTTGAAGGAAACACGTAGGTATGAATACATGTTTGTAGGTATGTTCGAATGTATATAGGTATGTAGATGTGTCACACACTGACTTTTGTGGAAGCGTGGTTATTGGTGTGACTTCTTAATACCATAGCATTCAATCATAACAATGCTATATGATAAAAACCAAAAGATATTCATCCATAAAAATTAGGTTTGAAAATACCACAACATACTTGTTTGAAACATCAACACCAAATTCAAGTTACAAACCACCACATGTTTAAATGAGTTCATAAAGACTCAACAAAAGACCTTAAATAAAACCGAGTTTAGGAACATGTATCCTGTCCAGGAATAAGATACATCTCCTAAACCCTACGACCACGGATGACATCCTCTACTTATAACGCAGCTTGAAACACATGCAAACACCTGCCAGATCCACTTAGTTCCCTGAAATACATGTAGTTTAAAAATATCAACAAAAGTTGAGCAAGTTCATGTGTTTTGTATATGTATGTATAAACCTTTGTAAACAGTGTAAGTATGAATGTCCCGGTATGATAGCAAACAAGGAAAAGATCACCAATGGTTTGCAAGGCCACTGATATGTGTGACGGTGTAGGAAGACTCAAACCTAGCAAAGTTGTACCGGGCTTCCGGCTGGAAGGCATAATCACCCTATGGGCCACCCTGGTCCTCATGGGTGTGGGTTCGCTACACTCAAATAGATCTATCACTCATACCCCTCGGTCCTACAAGAGGATTGATGGTCCCAAGTATCCCCCCTACCCATTCACATGATCTACGGTTCTTTTCTAGGCTAACCATACCAATTGTATTTGTATGTAATCCTTTTGTAACATGTATTTCACCCCCCGAAGTAAATAAACAAAACAGTTTAAGGAAAAAGCGGGACATGAACTCACTGTATTGCGTCTTCAGAATCGTAACCCAAATTTCTTCAGCAAACTCGACTACCTACAATGTTCTAACGTCTATTAGGCGAACGGGCTGTGCCTTGATTTAGAGTTAACGTGTTGAGTTACGTTTCTTTTACGTCTCTAATATTATTCCAAGTTATAATTACTTGTTAAAATAATAATTATTTTAACTTTTAAATTATATTTAATTTTTGGAATAATTGTTTAAACAATATTTTGTAATAATACTTCTCAAGTATTTATTTTCGTATTTCCTTCCCAAGAATGGGGGTATCTCATACATGTATATTTGTATTTGTAGCTCCAAAACAATATATTTTCAAGTCTTATCTTAGAAAATATATATATAAACTTATTTTGTCCAAAAATAATGTATTTCAAGAAAATATATATTTTTCCCAAAAATCATATATCTTCTAAATATACTAAGAAAATATATTTTTACTTCCAAAAATAATATATTTTCTCCTTGTCAAAAATATGATACAACTTTGTAATATTTACAAAAATCATATTTTCATTTCTTGTATCCAAAATAATATTTACCAAAAATATATTTATAACGGTATTTTCCGGAATATTTTGTAAGTTACGTTCTATCGTTTGGTTCCACAATATTATGTGTGTAACTTATATATTTATTCCTTGTGATTTTTGGTATTATTTTGGATTGTAAATTCTTGGTGTTTTGTTAAGTCATATTATTCTACCCTAAAATAATATAACTATTTCACAGAGTATACGAGTATTCACACAAGTGTCTTTAATATATATAAATATTCTAAATATATATTTACCCATTTTTATTTATAAAAACCAACATCCGATACTTGTATTTTTGTAACAAAATCTATGGCAAAGTTTATATTGAAAACCATGGTTAAAACTCACTTGTAAATACTTGTTTAGAAAATATTTTTCTAAGTGTTTTTATTTTTAGAAAATTTTGCCATAGTTTCCCCTAAAAATGGAGGTGTCCATGCTATTAAAGCATATCATTTTCTTTTCATAAATCATCATAAACAATCAACAATCAATCTACACTTACCAAGTGCTAAAACAAAGTTATCTACATAATGATCATGAACTTGAGCTTTCATAAAAACTTGTAGTAACTTGGTAATATGTTTAGTAGACTTAGTTACCCTTTAAAGTGTGTTCATTTCTTTAAAAATCTCAATCTTTAAAGGTTTGAGTGTTTACAACTTGTTAGATGATTTTTCCAAAAATCATTCTTTTGAATTTTTCGTGTAAACAAAGTGTTCTTATACTTGTTTTATCACCAAAAATAGCGTAAGTTTAAGTAAGAACCAAGATCTTCTAAAATCACATTTTGAACTTGGTTCTTTTGGAAAACCATTCATAAATCTTAGATCCATAAGATTACTAACTCACTTTGTTTATTATTTTTCAAGAAATCACTTTATTCTTCAAGTTCATGCTTAACACATGAGGATGATCATCTTGTTTCATCACATAATCATCCTCTTACTTGCTAGATCATGTGTTTAATCACAATCTAGCAAGCTCCTTAGGATGATCAACATCATAATCTCAAGTAAATAACAATCAAATATCTTTCATACACTAAACAACATAGTTTCATCATATATCAAGCTTATGTTTATGATTCATGTTTATGTTCTTTGGTGTTCTTGTGATTAACAACATACTACATCTTTTAACCAATTACATATGAAGTAAATAAGGATTATGAGGGTCTTACAACTAGCACAAGGCTAGGGAAGAACACAAGATGATGGTGATGACAAAAGGGGAGGATAATAGCAAATGATGAAGGTCCTTCAAGATCCAAAACCACCAAACCTTCTTATATGGCTCCTTACACCTTGTGTACACTTGGAAATGGATGAACTTGAAATGGAAATGGTGGGGGTGTTTGGTGCTATGTTCGGCCGAGAGGGAGAGGATGAGAGGGGAGGAGAGGTGTAGTGAAGTGAAGTGTGAGAGATGTTGATGATGGTGGTTTACTTATAATCCAAATTAGGCTTTTAACCAATGGTTCATGTGCTCCCATTGTACACAACATATCCTTAATCAATCTCTAGAGGATCAAGTAATATCAAATGAGATTTAGTGGAGATTTTGGTGGGGTCGTTGTGACCGTCCACTCACAAAGGGGGGGGGGGTCTAAGTGTAAATTCCAACCATTAAGTTAGATTAAAGGTTTAAATCCAAGCATTAGTTATAAGTGTTAGTTACTTGATATTTTTAGTGGGTGTTAGGGTGTTTGGGGATCATAACTAGCTTAGAAATAATAAAACAATGTTTCTATTGTAATTTTGGTGTTTCGGGTAATTTCCGGTTGTTTGGTTAGATACCGGTTCGTTAAAGTGTCAAACTATACCGTTTAGTGTTCTTCAAGTACCCTTTTGTGACACTTTTAATTCCCGACACTTAGGAAAGCATTCAGGACCATTTAGTCATATTTTTGCATGTTACTAGCTTGTTAAATTGCTGAATTCTGCATTTTAAGTGGGTTTTAGGCACTTTCTGGCACTTAAACTATCACCTAGTTTATATAAAGCTCGAGCTCGGCTCGGTTCGAGCCTACTTCTTTGAGCTCGAGCTCGGCTCGCGAGTAAAACCCAAAGCTCGTGCTTGGCTCAACTCAGCTCGAACTATTTTGAGAATAACCTTAAACGAGCTAAAAGCTCGGCTCGAGCTCACTTCAACATCACTTAAATTAGCCAAAGCTCGGCTCTAGCTCGGCTCATCAATGTTATCATCATTATTAATATATTATATATAAAAAAATTAAAATTTTGTATGGGCTCGTTTAGGCTCGCGAGCCTAAACAAGCTTTGTATTTCAGGCTCGAGCTCGGGCTTGATAACAAAACGAGCTCTATTTTAGGCTCGATCTCGGGCTCGGGCTCGTTAAGGCTCGGCTCGTTCGAGCTATTAACCGAGCCGATCACGAGTAGCTCTCGAGCCTCTGGGCTTGTTTACACCCCTACACACCATACTAGTGTAGTACCTTGTCTCTGGCCCATACTGGGTCTTAAAACACTGTCTGTCTATGTACTAAACATCGTCAGCATTTTTCTGAGTTATCCGCTAACTGTGCTAAGTTTGATTTGTGCATCATGTATGTCAATGAAGTTTGCATGTGATAATGAGATGACGTTATGTAATATGTGATGCACATGTAAATATGTTGCAGTAATCAGAAAGCAGTTTAAGTCATTAATTGTAATTCAGCACAGTCATTAAGCACTAATCAATATTAATTAATTATACGGATACCTGTATTTTTTACGGTTGTCACAAGATGTGTATGTATGTATGTACGTGAGTAAGTATGTATGTAAGTATGTGTGCATGCAGAAGTTAGATACGTTTGAGAATTTACGTTACTAACAATGTATTTGAGGTTGGAATGTAATGCAGGAATGAGAACGTCAGATTCTTATGAAATTGAAGCTGTACTCGGAACAAGAGAATTCGAGAGGATAGTCGAATAAATCAAAGTTTTTATTCTTGAATGTTATACGAATTTTAGTTGCGTGAGAATAATGTTGTATGATGTTGTCAATGACTGATGGTTAAGTTGTATGTGATGTCCACAGGTATTGCACGGATCTCTACGACTACTATCGAAGATAAGCATGCGTTGATCGAGCCGCAAATCAAGGATTGTACGGGAAGAACGGCCACATAGTTTGAATTATGTATTGTCTTGAAGCGTTAATTTAATGTGGTTATTATAAATCCCTTTTTGTAAATGTTTATCATTTGTATTTGAGCCTTTAAGTAAGTAATGTGTCTAAATAAGAATGAAATTTTTGGGCTCATATTATCCGCTGTGTCATATTTAAGTTCTTACAAGTTGGTCTTACAGGGAATCGTTCATTATACGAACGGGTCATGCCCGAATTTTGTAAATAATAATACTTATTTTGGACTAAGAAATATGGGCGTTTCATCTAGAAAGCACATTCAGACATGTTCAGTGTCCAAACGAGCGAAAGGTTGAATTCGCATCTAGTGTTTTTGAAAAACGAGCATTAACATGGTGGAATGGTGTGATGAGAGATAGGGGTGCCGATGTGGCACTAGCTTAAACCTGGGAAGAGCTTCGAGCTCTAATGATGAAAGAATTTTGTCCTCGTCTTGAAATCAGGGCACTGGAAAGGGAATTCGACGATCTTAAACAAGATAGTGGTGAGCATTGAGCCTACAAGGACCGAGATGAGGAACTAAGTCTGTTATGTCCAACCATGGTTAGGCCTTTGGAGAAGGCAATTGAAAAGTACATTGATGGCCTCCCTGACTCAGATCAAGATATTGTTGCTGGTAGCAACCCTACTACAGTTAGACAGGCCATTGAGCTATCCGCTACCCTGACTGAATCTCAGACCAGGAAGGGTAAACTTATCCAAAAAGTCGACAAGAAACCAACCGATGAAACAAAACCAAAGGATAAGCAGATTGAATCCTCCAAGAAGTCAAAGAAGCATAAGGCTTCTCAGAACTTTGCCGTGGTTGCTCAAAACAATCAAGTTGTCCCTAACCAACCAGCTCAACGCCCTGCGAAGAAGCCATACAACGGAACTGCACCTTTGTGCAACCAATATAACCTTCATCGGCATGCTAGTGTGTAATGCCGCAAATGCCTAAATTATGGACTTGCTGGTCATACAGCTAGGGTTTGCCGAGCAGCGGCTGCACAAATTCAAGTTGATAACAACCCTGCTCAAGCTCGTTTTCTACAAGGTTCTTGCTACAACTGTGGCGAGATAGGCCATTTCGAAAACAATTGCCCAAAGTTCGTTAATGCAAATCCAACCCGTGGATAAGCATTCGACTGACTGGAAGACGATGCTGTTTAGAAACGATCGAACTTTATGTCTAATTTTCCTTTTGTTATCCATGACTATGAAACAGTTATTTTGGTTTATAAATAAATCTTTATTTACATTACGATGTACAAATGTGGTTACATGTATGAATGACATATCCCCTACGATACCGACACCAAGGAACCGTGTTCCTTGCAGGACAAACTACTCTCAAAATTCTTCCATTTTGTGATCGCTTGCTATCTCCAACGAAAATCCTAAGTACTCGTTTCTTCTACGAAACAAAGTACAATGTACAAGTTACAACTCTAGACGAATACCCAAAGTATCACTTTAAATCTTTAATTGGATACCTAAGGGTACTTCCGTAAGTCCTTAATTGGTCATACGCGATATACATATCATATCTTCCTAATTTCATGATATTTTACACAGCATGTGATTTCGAAAAGATTATACATGTTTTCAAAAACCTCATCAATAATTTCAAAATCATTTTATAAACATATTTTACTATGATACCTAGTATATGATTTCAAAAACATTACAAAAGGTTTTCAAAAACATAAATTTTAACGATTCCAAGCATAGCTTTCAAAAACAATCTGCTCGTATGTTGCCCTAACATACGAGATACGTGATTTTCAAGAACACCCTACTTTGTATGCTGACTTAGCATGCTTGGCGTAATGATTTCAAGGATCCATTTGCTTCATATGTTGTCTTAGCATATCTAGCACCTTGATTTCATAAACACTATACTTCGTATGTGGTCTTAGCATACCTAGTACAAAGTTCCTAAACTTTTTCCGCTACACGAATTCCAAATCCTTATTGATCTTTCTGTCTTCATAGCTAGACCCTTGTGGATGTTTAAAGCGCAAAAAAATTAAAGTCCTTAATTGGATTCTTTGTGTGCTTTAATACAAATGTTACATTTCATTGAGAACGAAACCGAATTCTTATAAGATCATCCTGTCTTTGTAGATAGAATTCTTGGGGATGTTTAAAGTGCTAGTTGAAGTCCATTGATTGGATTCCTGGTATACTTTAAATGCACGTATACAAATCAACAACGAGATAATAACAATTTAATACCCAGCTAGTAACGAATTAATAACCAAGTGAACAATTGTGTGACTATTATGTGCTTACGTGTTTATGTATTGACCTAATCAAGGAAACTCTATGGTAATCTAGTCAAAGTTAGCACAAGGTTGTTCGACCGATTCTATCCCCTACACATTATAAAATAAACTGTGCGAACTGTGCAAGGAATTACGTAATTATGGATGCATACATAATTATGGAATTCAGTGCACAGTAACCACAACAAGTTTTGTCATGTATCAACTTAAACAAGAAACAAAAGTTAACTATATTCATTTCCGTTTCTGATGAAGTACCCACTTAGGAAAAATGAACTAGCTATTCATTTTTCGCTTCTAAAAGAGATATCCACTCGGAAATGTATAATCTATTCGTGAACCGTGTTCATTTTCGTTTCTGATGAAGTATCCGCTGAGGAAAATGAACCATCTGATCATTTTCGCTTCTGAAGAAATATCCACTGAGGAAAATGAATAAATTCATTATGTTTCTGGTGAAGTATCCATTGAGGAAAATGAATTGATCAGTCATTTTCACTGGTAAAGTAATCCTGCTTTAATTTTGGTCATTTTCATTTCTAATGAAGTATCCACTAAGGAAAATAAACTATCTGTTCATCTTCGCTTCTAAAGAAATATCCACTGAGGAAAATGAATAAATTCATTCCACTTCTGATGAAGTATCCACTGAGGAAAATGAATTATCCATTCATTTTCGCTTCTAAAGAAATATCCATTGGGGAAATGAATACTCTTTTTCTTCCATTTCCACTTCTAACGATGAAACCACTGAGGAAAATGAATCATCTATTCATTTTCGCTTCCGAAGAAATATCCATCGGGGAAATAATAACTTATTCAGCAATTCTTCATTTCTACTTCTGACGAAGCATCCATTGAGGAAAATGAATTATCCATTCATTTTCTCTTTAGAAAGAATAACCATTAAGAAATGAACAGCTTATACATACCTTCATTTCCGTTTCTGATTAAAGTATCCATTGGAGAAAACGAATTATCCATTCATTTCCGCTTTTGAAGATATATCCATTGGAAATAAATAACCTATTCGTCATTCATTTCCATATCTGACGAAGAATCCATTAGAGAAAATGAATCATCCATTCATTTTCGCTTTTGAAAAATATCCACTGGATAAATGAAATACAAATCCTTACAAGATCTTTCTATCTTAATAGTTAGATTCTTAAGGGATACTCACAGAACTACTGGATAGTTTGATCTTTATCATTAATCAAATCTCTCGTTCCCACTTCCTACTTTATCTAAGGAAGCACCCACTAGGGAACGATAAAGTTATGCCTTACATGGAAATCCTTGATGGGTTACTCTATGCAAATAGATAACGCCCTAGATTCCCTGCAAGACGATTGTTTAACACAACTATACAGACAGACTCCTTCGAATAAATTTCGGGATGAAATTTCCTAAAGTAGGGGAGACTGTGACATCCATGCCTCTACGACCATCATAGAAATACAAAACCAAAGAAATCCTGTGTTTCATACTTGGGATTTGTATAAATACATGAGACATTTGCACATGTCAATTCTTGTTCGATTTCAAGCTTTAAATCGCTTTCTAGAAAGTTATACGCAAACTGATGCGTAAACGTAATCAGTTTAATGCAACAAACACTCCGGAATAGTGACATAGGTTTAACATACCTTAAATAACCTTTACATAACTTAGAAATAAGTTTTGAAGGGTTTGGTGTGTCGAAAACAAGTTTATTCGATCACAGGGACTATTTGCGACAAATTGCGAAAGTATGGCGATTCGTATAGTAACGAACATTCCGAAACTTGATCCTAAGCTAAACATACCCTAAATCTCCTTTACATAGCTTAGAAATAGGCTATGAGGGGTTCGTTATGCGAAAATACGCTTATACGATCAATAGGGACTAAAAGCGTCAAAAAGTGCATAAGTTTGCATTTACGCGCATATCTCACGTTCTGAAAATATCTGGACATCCAAAAGATTTTTTTAATCATTAAAATTTTTTATTTTAGTGATTGGAAAGCAAAAATATCATTCATCGCGTAATTTGGATCGTTTTCGCGTCCGTTCGAGTTTTTTTCGTAATTAACCGAATAACGTGACCGTACGACCAAACAAACCGTCCGAGATGTTTACAAGCATATTTTAAGTTCCATATACTTTAACTTCATTTTAGAGCCTTGAAATGGGGTTAACAGGGCTTAAAAGCATCAAAAACCAAGTTTTAAGCTATAGGGGCCTGTTCTGTCAATTTTTGAAAGTTATTGATCAGAGGTCCTCGCCTGGGGCGAAGACTTATGTCTCTGTCTTCATGGCCCATGAGGATTGGTGCTGGCAGAAACATTGAATCTATTCAAACAGCCTGTTTCCACTGATTTTAACCACCGATTTGGCATACCATGAGCTTGTTTTTGGACTCCCCTTGTATTCTAAACTATGGGCCACATGTGTATGGCCAAGATCATGCTTTGATTCTTGCAAAAAAACATGATCTAATCAGCTCTAAGTTGAAGCTCTCATTTGTTGAAGGCTTCATACCTGAGTTTTTAGTTCAATTCTTCCTAGCTTGGACCCTTTGTAAGCTTCTTTCATGCTTGTTTATGCTTTTCAAGCATGAAAGTCAAACAGTGTTTGACTTTCTGCTTTGACCATGAATTGGTCAAGTCAAAGTTCAATCGAGCTTTGCAACGTGAGCGTAATCTCGATGGTTATAGTCCCTTGTGACTATACCTACTGATTACCACGTCGATTAGTCGAAGTGACGAGTCAAAGTTTCGGTCAAAATGCCGATTATGCGCATTTTGCGACGAAACTATTTTCGGGTATCAAAACACTTTGTTTTGATATCAAACCTCTTTTCTAAATTAGTTAAAAATGTTTTTAACATGTTTAACTCGTCACTTTTAGTCTAGTGCTTGTATAGGGCCGTAAGTCAAGCGGTTTTGACAACCGCTTAGACTTTCGAACTCGACCTGTTTGGTCGATCGTTAGGATCCGACCAAGCATATTTTGTAACTATAGTTGTATAGGGAATAACCTTACAAGGTTATACCTTATGGTCACTTCGTTTAATTAGTTGTATGATAGGTAGTTTATGTGCCTTAGGAAAATGACCAAAATGCCCTTTTTATGCATAATTTGAATTTAAGCATAAGTAACTTAATTTTTGACACCTAAACTGATTATGCAACATATCTAAATATGTTAGGGCATATAATACTTGTCATAGGACTAGTTAGGTGTCTCGAACGGGCATTCGCGCGAACGACGCGTTAAAGTAGCGTAGACTACCTTAACGGGTCATAACGAGTCGTAAGCACTTAGGATAGGTTCCGATATAAGATGTAGGCTTTGTTAAACCATATCACATGAGTTCCAATACTCATTTGGTTTACGAGACCTCATTCTACCCAATCTCCTAATTTAGGTGTCGATTTATTAACATAGCGATCCGATTACTAGGTACCACTTGATTTCCTTGGTTTACCCGAGCTTTTTTAAGTTCATTTAATCGAGGATACCTTGCAATTAAATGTGAGTACATAGTTCCCCATTTTTTCCGTTTTCGAATGTTTTGAGGTGATTCATATGTGCTAAACGATTTCGAGTTTTCTAAAACGAATGTTATGGTTTATATTAAACACAACGATTTAAATTATATTAACAAACTTGTTGGGGCGTTGGTCGAAAGACATTCATTAACTATTTTTAAGCCGACCAGTAGTACGTTATGGTACCATAGGATATTATGATACCATAGGATCTGACAAATCCCGTTATCGGACTTTCACCATGGTTATGGGGGTAATGTGGGTAACGACAGAACCTGATAATTGTTAACTTACCCTTTGGTTGTTTGTTAATACGAGTTGAACGATTAGGACGAGTCACACAGGTTTGAATGTATTCAAGGAAACGACCAAAAGTTAGTTTTCATAATTAAAACACGAACCATTGGGACTATTTGACCTATGTGAACAATTTGAACTATTTGAACCATTGGAACTATTTAAACTATGTGAACGATTTGAAGTATTTGAACCATTGGAACTATTTGAACTATTTGAACCATTGGAACTATTTGAACTATTGAACGATTGAGTTATGGTATGTGATTAGGTAACGGGGCGGGTGTAATGTGATGAAAGCATGGTGGATACGCCGCTGGTACTTCCTATATATAAGTACTTTTAACACATTACATGTTGTTGCGTTATCTAGATCACTTGGACAAATGTTTTCAAAATGAAGTTACACTACAAGGTTTACTTAAAGATATAAACCATTCAATGTTTACTTTCAACGACGATTTACTACTTGGTTTACAAAGACAAATGTTTTCAGTTAAGATTCATGGCTACAATGGTTTTGGTTATTACATATATCAACTTGTAAAAGTTAATAGAAATATACTGCAATATCAAACTCTTTTGTTTTCAAGATACACACTCGTCAACTCTCATAGTTGGACGAGGTATTGCAACATGTACTAAAAGCAATGAATCTGACGCACTCACAAAAAAACTTATGTACTCGCCGGCATTTTTATGCTAACGTATTTTCACATATGTTTCAGGTACCGTTGTTTGATGATGTTTATGATGCATGCTCACATAGGAATGGACGAGGCCTTAGTGACTCAATAACAATGAAGGACAATATGTTCATATTTTCCTTTTAATATTTGAGACAATGTAATAAACTTAATTCAATAAAAAAACTTCAATCCATGTGTTGTGAAACAATGATTCTGTTACGACACTCCCCGACGTTTCCGCCGTGGTTTGTTGTTTTAACGCGGTCGGGGTGTGACAACTGTCATGCTATTTGGTTTAACCAATGCCCCAGTTGCATTTATGGACATGATGAACCGAATATGTAAGCCATATTTGGATAAATTCATAATTGTCTTTATAGATGATATTCTTATCTACTCTAAGAGTAAAGAGGAACATGCAGCGCATCTGTATGCACTCCTAAGTTTATTGAGAAAAGAAAAGCTTTATGCCAAGTTTTTGAAATGTGAGTTTTGGTTAGAAGAAGTGCAATTTCTTGGACATCTAGTTAATCATGAAGGAATTCATGTGGATCCCACAAATATTGAGGCAATTACGAAATGGAAAACCCCTGAATCAACAACCGAGGTTAGAAGTTCTATAGGATTGGTCGGTTATTATAGACGTTTTATTAGAGATTTTTCCAGAATAGCCATTCCCTTAACTAAGCTAACCTGTAAATCTGTCAAGTTTGAATGGGGACCAAAACAAGAAGAAGCCTTTAGAATTCTTAAGCAAAGACTAACTAACGCACCCATACTCGCATTACCAGAAGGAACTGAAGATTTCATAGTCTATTGTGACGCTTCTAAATTAGGTTATGGATGTGTGTTGATGCAACGTCAAAAGGTTATAGCGTATGCATCTAGACAACTTAAGAATCATGAAGAGAATTATTCAACCCCTGATTTAGAATTAGGAGCTATAATTTTGCCCTGAAAATTTGGAGACTTTACCTTTACGGTAGTAAGTTTACCATTTTTACCGACCATAAGAGTTTAAGGTATGTATTCGGGCAAAACGAGTTAAATATGAGACAAAGACGCTAGATGGAAATTCTTAGTGATTACTATTGTAATATACAGTATCATGCAGGAAAGGCAAATGTAGTAGCCGATGCCTTAAGTCGAAAGTATCACGAAAAGCCAAAAAGAGTACGTTCTCTTAAATTAAATCTAGAAGTAGATTTAAATGACCAGATTAGAAAAGCACAAGAATTAGTAATCAAGGATGATACTGAGAAATTGAAAGG
Organism: Helianthus tuberosus; assembly: GCA_030545235.1. Classification (NCBI taxonomy): domain Eukaryota; kingdom Viridiplantae; phylum Streptophyta; class Magnoliopsida; order Asterales; family Asteraceae; genus Helianthus; species Helianthus tuberosus. The sequence continues at coordinate 64,732,789 of CM060354.1, forward strand.
AATGATTAAGGAATTAGAACAAGGAACATATGGAATTTGGAGATTCCATAAGAAAAGGATGTGGATACCCAAACTAGGAAACCTACGCCACCGAATATTAGAAGAAGCCCATAAGTCTAAATATACAATACATCCTGGAAATGATAAGATGTATCAAGACTTAATAAAGAATTTTTGGTGGATAGGAATGAAAAAGGATATAGCAGCTTTTGTTACCAAGTGTCTAACCTGTTCACAAGTTAAAGCTGAACATCAGAAACCCTCAGGTTTATTGCAACAGTTAGAAATGCCGGTGTGGAAGTGGGAATTGATAACAATGGATTTTGTTACTAAATTACCCAAGGCAAGAAATAGTAATGATACAATCTGGGTGATTGTAGACAGGCTAACTAAGTCAGCTCATTTCTTACCAATGAAGGAAGCTTTCAGTATGGAACAGTTAGCCAAGTTGTATGTAAATGAAATAGTTTTATTACATGGAATTCCTTTATCAGTTGTTTCTGATAGAGATAATCGTTTTACCTCTCATTTTTGGACTAGTTTCCAAAAATCAAAGGGAACCAAGCTAAATCTAAGCACCGCTTATCATCCTCAAACGGACGGACAAAGCGAAAGGACAATTCAGACAATGGAAGATATGCTTAGAGCTTGTGTAATTGATTTCGGAGGAAATTGGGACGATCATCTACCATTAATAGAATTTTCTTACAATAACAGCTATCACACCAGTATCAATGCTGCACCATTCGAAGCACTTTATGGACGAAAGTGCCGAACGCCAGTCTGTTGGGCAGAAATTGGAGAAAAGCAACTATCTGGACCTGAGATAGTACAAGAAACAACAGACAAAATCATTCAAGTCAAGGAAAGACTGAAAGCAACACGTGATCGACAGAAGAGTTATGCTGGTAACAGGCGAAAGCCGTTGGAATTTCAAGTAGGAGATAAGGTGTTATTGAAAGTTTCTCCTTGGAAAGGAGTGGTAAGATTCATCAAAAGAGGAAAGCTACGCCCCAGGTATGTTGGACCCTTTGAAATAATCAGAAGGATAGGACCAGTAGCTTACCAGCTACAACTGCCAGAGGAAATGGCAGGAATACATGATGTGTTTCATGTATGCAATCTCAAAAAGTGTTTATCCAATGAATCATTAGTAGTGCCTCTTAAGGATATAGAGGTAAATGAGAAACTTAAGTTTATAGAAAGACCGCTATAGATTGAAGACAAGAAAGTCAAGAACCTAAAACACAATTAGTTCTAGTCAAAGTAAACTGGGATTCCAAGAAAGGACCAGAATACACTTGGGAGCTTGAATCAGAGATGCAGAGGAAATACCCACACTTGTTCCTAAGACCTCAAGGACGAGTTCTAAAACAAGGTGGGGAGGATATAACAACCCTCCTAAAATATTTCCGACACCCCAAATATATTTAGAATGCCCCTATACGACCTAAAATACACGTATGCGAAAAATGGCCCTCAAATACCTTAATTTTATCGAAAATCAAATAAAACAAATAAATAAAGAGCCTCACGGCCCGCGACGGAGATTGCTCAGGCTATCGCGGGGCGCGTCGGCATGACATTAGGCGACCTCTCAAACTGCCATGTGTCGTATATCGTGTTTGGTCTACTTGCTGATTCGCCAAGCCTAGGCTAGCTAGGGAGGGGGTGGCGGCCCGCGAAGGCTAAGCTCTGGGGCGCCGCGGGGCGCGACGCCATGTCTGAGCAGCCCTATAAAAGGGGTCGAGAGGCTCAGTTTACAATTGTTCATTTCCCTCGATCTCTCTCTCAATATTTCTACATAGCAAATATAATTTCGGGCATTATACCCACTAAAATAATGAAGTTCTTCCTTGTTGTAAGAATCATAACCCCCAGTTACGTATTAGATACGCTGCCCGATTAATCTAGTGCTCTGTAACGGCTGTTGAGGCTCTTCCCGATGTAGTCGTTGGTGTTCTGTCTCGGGGAGGGTATAACTAATGCAAAATTTGGGTTATTATACTAACACGTGTGCATTATTTAAAATTTATAGATTATAGCCAGGAAGCCACAAGAAATAACTAAAATAGCAATGTGAGTAATCCTCATTTTTGCAAACTGTTTTACAAAGCCTCAATGTTTTAAATTATATTTCACAGTGATTGAGTATTTGTAATTCTACAATTATCGTCGGTATGTTGGGTTTTGCATACAAAATTTGTTACTACACTGTGAGTAGTAACATGACCACAAGTCAGGTTGACAGTACCGTGGGTGGTAATTAAAGTAGAAAAACAAACAAATGTAATTGCGTGATCGCCCTTAATATTGTAAAACTGATAAAACTTGTCTTGATTAAATTGGGATTCACTCACCAGTATTTCCCACTGACAAAAAGTTTTTAAACGCGTTTCAGGTAACAAAATGTAAAAGCCAAATAGAAGCCAGCTGGACAGCACTGGAGGCTTGGAAAAGTGGCTGTAAAAGTTACCTAAATAAAGAAGATGTTTTATTTCAATAAAATAGGGTTTACCACTATAATTCTGTTTGTAATGAAAACTTGGGTTTTATCCCAATATATTTATTATTATAAAATGTGGTATTTTACTCTGATAAATTGTTTCCTAACTACGGTCCTGATGAAATTTCCATTGCCAAATAATGATAAACATCGATACCATGATCTCTGAGTAGGCCGCGGCCGCCCGCCTCCCGAGGCAGGGGTCCGGGGTTGCGACAGATTCCATACCCGACCAAGCTGTGACATCTGTGTCACTTTAACCATCAAACAAATACCAAATCAATGAAATACTGTGTTTCATACTTGGGATTTGTATAAATATGTGTATCATTTGCACATATCAATTCTTGTTCGATTTTGAGCTTTAAATCGCTTTCTCGAAGGTTATATGCGAACTGATGCGTAAATATAACCTGTTTAATGCAACAAACACTCTGGAACAGTGACATAGGCTTAAAATACCTTAAATAACCTTTACATACCTTAGAAATAAGTTTTGGAGGGTTTGGTATGCCGAAATCAAGTTTATTCGTTCACAGGGACTAATTTCGACAAACTGCAAAAGTATGTCGATTCGTACTGTGACGAACATTCCGAAACTTGATCTTAAGTTAAGTATGCCCTAAATACCCTTTATAGAGCTTAGAAATAGGCTTTGAAGTGTTTGGTGCGCCAAAATAAACTTTTTGATCAATAGGGACTAAAAGCGTCAAAAAGTGCATAAGTTTGCCTTCTCGTGCATATCTTACGTTCTGAATATATCCGTACATCCAAAATTTTATATAATAATTAAAATATTTTATTTTAGTGATTGGCATGATAAAATTCTACTCGTCGCGTAATTTTGATCGTTTTTCACGTCCGTTCGTGTTTCGTCGTAATTAACTGAATATCGTGACCGTACGACCAAACAAACCGTCATCCGAGATGTTTTTCAGCATATTTCATGTTCCCTATACTTTAACTTCATTTTAGAGCCTTGAAATGGGGTTAACGGGGTTTAAACGCATCGAAAATGGCTCAAAAGTGTTGCAGGGACCAAACCTATCAATTATTTAAACATTCTGGGAGCTGGCACATGGTGGCGCTGCACCACCACCATATGGATTTGCCGTGGCACGATGCCACGGCCTCATCTGGGTAGAAACTTCATTTTGACAACCAGGTTGAACTTGGGGGTCTTTTGTGTAACTTTTCTCAATACCGTGTGATGGTTTTGGGCACCCCTAGTATTCCAAAACCATGTGCCTTATGTGTAAGGTCCAGATTGAAGCTCGTTTATCGAGGAACGATCCTAACGGTTGTGGATTTCCTATAAATACCCACCTAGAGTTCACTTGTTCCTCACACATTTGATCTCAATCTTCTTCTCTAAGTTGAAGCTCTCCTTGTGAGGCTTCATACCTGAAAATTTTGTGTTCAAATCTTCAAGCTTGGACCTTTTATAACTATTCTTTCATTCTTTTATGCGTTTTCAAGCACGAAAGTCAAACAGTGTTTGACTTTCTGCTTTTACCAGTCTTTTGATCAACACGAAGTTCATTTGAACTTCGCAACATGAGCGTAATCACGATGGTTATAGTCCCTTGTGACTGTACCTACTGATTACCACGTTGTTTAGGCGTAGTGACGAGTCACAGTTTCGGTCAAAATACGCGTTTATGTGTATTTTGCAACCAAACTATTCTTGGGTATCAAAACCGTTTATTTTGATATCAAACTTGTTTCCAAACTTCGTTAAACATGTTTTAACATGTTTAACTCGTCACTTTAGGTTTAGTGCTTATATAGGGTCGTAAGATAAGCGGTCTAAACAACCGCTTAGACTTTCGAACCCGACCCGTTTGGTCGATCATTAGGATCCGACCAAGCATGTTTAGTGACCATAGATGTATAGGGAATAACCTTACGAGGTTATACCTTATGGTCCCTTAGTTTAATTAGTTGTATGATAGGTTGGTTATATGCCTTAGGTAAAATGACCAAAATGCCCTTTTCATGCATAATTGGTATTTAAGCATATGTAACTCAAACTTTTGTCACTTAACTGATTTTGCAACATTATTAGACATGTTAAGGCATATAATACTTGTCATAGGACTAGTTAGGCGGTCCGAACGCGTTTTACGGGAACGACGCGTTAAAGTAGCGTAAACTACCTAAAGGAGTCGTAATGGGTCGTAAGCACTTAGGTTAGGTTTCGATTTAGTATGTAGGCCTTGTTAAACCATGTCATATGAGTTCCAATACTCATTTGGTTTACGAAACCTCATCCTATCCAATATTCCGATTTAGGTCCGGTTATTAATGTAGTTACCCATATTAGGTGCCGTTTGATTTCCGTGTTCCCTCTAGCTTTTCTTGGTTATTGTTCAAGACTTCTAAGCATCCTCAAGTGAGTACATAGTCCCCTCTTTTACCGTTTTAAACTGTTTTGGGGTGATACACATGTGCCTACTTGTTACTTTCATGCTTTTCATGTTTTTATATCATATACTTGCTATGTTCATTAGTACGTAGATAGTACATGATTTCATTATGTTTTGCTATGTATGTTCACTTAGCATGCTAGCACATTGATTTTTGTATATTACATTTTGTTGCATATGCTCATCCAGTATATGGACACATTGTTTTACATTTATGTGAACCATTTGAAACTGTTTGATTTATGTGAACCGTTTGTAACTGTTTGATTTATATGAACCGTTTCAATCTGTTTGAACCGTTGGCTTAGGGAAGTGATTAGGTAACGAGGCGAGTGTAATGTGATAAAAGCATGGTGGATACGCCGCTGGTGCTTCCTATATAAAAGTGTTTTTAACACATTATATATCGTTGCGTTATCTAGATCACTTGGGCAAGTTTATCAAAACAAAGTTATATTACAAGGTTTTTCTAACAATATAAAACATTTGAGTTTTATTTCAAAAACGATTTACAATTTGGGTTTACTAAAACAAATGTTTTGAGTAAGATTCATGTTATCGAGGTTTTATAAATCATAACAAATATGTTTTAACTTGGTTATTTCAATTCACAATATAAACATTTTACAAAACTAAGTTTTCTAAATATCAAATAGCAAAGTTGTTTGAGTTATTTCAAAAGGTAAAACGAGCCATTAATCTGACACTCAAATAAAACCTATGTACTCGCCGGCATTTTTATGCTGACGTATTTTCACATGTGTTTCAGGTACCATAGTTGGTGATGTCTGATGATGATTTTGATGCATGCTCACATAGGAACAGACGAGGCCTTAGTGACTTAATAACAATGAAAGTCTATTTGTTCATGTTTGTTTCTGTTAGGATCTGAGTTTGGTTTTGATTGTGTTTTATGTTTGAATTAAGATGAACAATGAACAAGTAATGCAGCGGAATAAAATGGTAACAAACTTTTCACAATCAAACAGGAGAATTGCTTTCAACACACATTTTCAACAATGAACCGAATAATTGAATTTATTTAATCAACGATTACAATTGCATACATGTAACAAACTCCCCCTCAGCCTGAGCTCACAGTGATTTGTTCATACAGGAAGAAAGATGGTGAAGAGCTAATAGAACAGTACAGGGTACTGTTCTATTTATAGGCATGGACAAACCACTGTGGCATCTTTGCTGACGTCACCATGAAAGTGACATCTAACCTCCTAACAAACTCTAACAACTGATCTATACAAGCACTGCTATGCTAACAACTGTTATACAATTCATTACATAAAAACAAACTAAACTACTGCTGAATCCTTCCACTGATGTGAACCCAGCAGCACTTGATATATCCAGTAGTGCTTGACCCATAGCAGTAGATTGAACAGCAAGGCTTTAGTCTTTATCAGTCTTCGACTTGATCAGCAGTTATATCGATCAGTGGATTGGAGGTCATCAGATGTTGAAACCACTTTTAAAGGGAGAGACTTGAATACATAACATCTGCTTATTATGGATCCACTGCCCTGATCCAGTTTTGGCTTTAATTATCTGCTCCTCTGATAGGGTTCAATCCCAACAATCTCCCCTGGAACAGATAATGCCAAAACCCTTCATTATTGGTAGATTTTTATTGCCTCATCAACAGTTCCCTTATTTGCCCTTTGAGTTGTAACTCAAAGCCTAAGGCATCTGTTTCATCTTCATCCATGCTCAGTGAAAGATCAAGGAGATCCTGCAAATCTTCAAGACTTAGGCCAAGTGCTTGTTCCCTTGTTATTTTCTTCACTTCTCCACTAGACTTGATCACTGTCAGTACATGGGTCTGTTTGTCAGTTTTCCACTTTAGTACTTTTGAGTCTGGTGGGTTTCTTGGGAGATTTTTATTAGATGAGTTGTTTGATGATGCTGGCCTTGTGATGACTGACTGAGCAGTGCTTGTAGGTTGATTTAGGCCAAGAGTTTCTGCTATCATCTTCTTAATGCCCTCTTTTACAAGGTCATCTCCTGCCATTAATTCTTCCACTGTTTCAACATCCAGCTATTTTTGTTGTCTTCTTTTGTAGATGGCAGTACCAGCTGGAGCAGTGGATCTCCTGATTTGCAGCTTTGGTGGTCTTGTTGAAACCTCTGCTTTAGGGTAGTCAGGTTTTTGTGGAACTCTAGGATCTTTCTTCCTTAATTCCTCCAACCTTTTGTAGGTGGTCCTGACTTTGTCTTCTCTCCATCTCATCACTTGATTTTTGGACCCATAATCAGCATCAACTAATTCCTGTTTCATTCTCTTCAGCTCCAATGTCTTTTCAGGCACATTCTTTTTGTACTTTGACCAATCAGGAGGAGTGTGTTTGACCTTATTTTTGATCATTTCTTGAATCTTGACTGCTTCTTTTTTAAGCTCAGGAATGGTCCACTCCTTGTACATATGTTTTTCCCCCTTATACTTCTTAGAAGCCATGATATTTTCAATGTAGTCTTTTCGAGGGTTTCATCTGCTCTTTCTGATATTTGCTGACAGACATTCTTTGCAAACTGCTCTAAGGATCTGACTTGAGTGAATGGAAATTGGTAATGCCTTTGAATTTCTTTGTTAGTTTTTCCTTGAGAGTTTCTTTTGGAGATATCCTCTGCCTGTTGAGCCTTAATTTTCAAGTACTCTTCAATGTTGTTAGGCCTAGGATATCCTTCAACTGATGGCAACCTCCTTTTAGTAGGATCATCCTCAAAGTAGAAGGATTTGATCTCTTTTCTGACTGCTATATGTTCAAGAGGATACTAGAAACCTGCAGGAGTGATGGTAGTGATTGGTTATTGTACTTGAGCTGATGAGAGAGGAACAGGGTTTGGGATATTAACAAGTGAAAGAGATTTTGAGGATGTTGGTGGTGGTGATGGAGAATCATCATCAGGTATAAAAATCCTTCTCCTTTTTATTGTAGGAGAGGCTGATGATATTTTGGGTGGATCAGTGGTGGTGATTTGAGTGGTAGAAGGTGGCTGACTAACAGTTGTTGAAACAACTGGTGTTTCAACCACTGTTGTCATTACAACAGATGTTGTAACATCTGATGTCTTCTGCTTTTTAGCAGGAGGTGATGGTGGTGAAGTTGTTTTTGGTGGTGATGGTGGTTTTGGTGGTGAGATGATTTTTGGTGGTGGTGGTAAGGCAGTGGTTGTGGTGTGTGTTGAAGTGGTGTGTGTTGAAGTGGTGGCAGGTGTTTGGATGACAGTTGTTGAAACTACTGAAGTATCAGCAGTTGTTGATACAACAGGAGTTACAACAGTTGTTTGGGTGGTAGTTTGAGGTTTGGAGCCTTTGGTAGGTGGTTTGGAAGCATGCTTTGTGAGTCTGGATGGTGTGGTTTTGGGTTGCCTCACATTTCTTGTAGGCTTCTTCTTTTCATCCTTAGGATTTTTATCATCCATAGGTTTAGAAGGACCATGTACATTCAGCTCTATAAAAGCTCTTTTCTCCTGTTCCCACCTGACTTTATCCTTAGCCTCTCTATCCCTTTTTACACTTGCTTTTACTTCTGCAAGTGCATTTGTGGTAACATCAATCTTTTTACTACCATCTGGCAAAGGAATGTCTTTAGTCGTGTTTTCTTTTTCTGGTTCCATATAGAGACCATCTTCAATTCCCTTTTTCTTCCACTGTTTGATTTTCTCCCCCTTTTTGGCATTATCTGGAGGAGGATTATCAATGAAGAGAACAGTGGGAGGAGCAGTGCCAGTGGTGTTCAGGATGTGGGCCTTTATAGCCTTGATGTCAGCTTGGGTATCTTTAAACCTTGACTCCATCATGTTGCTCAGCATTTGAACATGTATTGCATGCTGTTGATCAGCCATTTGTCTTTGTTGTTGGAGCAGGGGTTGGAATAAATTCCATAACTCATTTGCACCAGGTTCTTGTGGTGGAGCAGGTGCTTGAGCTGGAACAGCAGTTGATGGTACCTTTTGAACTTTCAACAACTGTTGCAGCATTTCTTTGATTTTTGCAATAGAGGTATCCAGTTTGTCAATTCTATCCGTCAATTCTAGGTACTTTAAACCATCACCCAATTTAATGGGGTCATCTAATTTCCCACTAACAGTGGTTGTAACAGTGGTTGACTCAGGGAATGTATTCCAAAAGTCATCCATTGATGCCCCTTTGTCTTGGTACTGGGGACTTCTTCCTTCAAAAAGAGAGACACTTTTTAGTGACCCAGTATAAACTGGATACACAAGTGTTCCCAGAGAAGGAATTGCCTCCAAGGAAGTCTTATAGATGTAACCACTGTCCAAGTGCAAACCAGTGGGTTCAACACTTGTAGTGGCTGCTTCACTTGGATTACCACCAAGAGTTACTTGTAACTCAAGGGGTGTAACCTCCTCAGGTCTTGTTGGTGGGTTAGCAATGATTAATACATTAGACCCAGTCACTTGTGGAGGTATATTCTCATTGACAGGTGATTGAGAAGGACTGGTTTGTGCCTGGTTCAAATCAAGAGCATCCAACAGTATTTTTGTTTGTGGGGGAATTGTGGAGGTGAGGTTGGGTGTAGAAAGAGAATTGGCCTCGGGCATTGGGCTCTGGATGCTGGAAGCAAGTGATTCCAGAGCATCATATTGTGGTGTCCCTATTTGTACAACCTGTTCTTTTTGAGAAGAAGCAGGAGGAGTTTCAGGCATGGGTTGAGATTTTCCTACCAACTGCTGTGAGGAAGTAGCAGCAGTGGTTTCTTGTGACTTTTGTGCTGTCACTAGCAATTGCTCTAAAACCAATTGTTAGGATCTGAGTTTGGTTTTGATTGTGTTTTATGTTTGAATTAAGATGAACAATGAACAAGTAATGCAGCGGAATAAAATGGTAACAAACTTTTCACAATCAAACAGGAGAATTGCTTTCAACACACATTTTCAACAATGAACCGAATAATTGAATTTATATCATCGACGATTACTATTGCATGCATGTAACAAACTCCCCCTCAGCCTGAGCTCATAGTGATTTGTTCGTACAGGAAGAAAGATGGTGAAGAGCTAATAGAACAGTACAGGGTACTGTTCTATTTATTGGCACGGACAAACCACTGTGGCATCTTTGCTGACGTCACCATGAAAGTGACATCTAACCTCCTAACAAACTCTAACAACTGATCTATACAAGTACTGCTATGCTAACAACTGTTATACAATTCATTACATAAAAACAAACTAAACTACTGCTGAATCCTTCCACTGATGTGAACCCAGCAGCACTTGATATATCCAGCAGTGCTTGACCCATAGCAGTAGATTGAACAGCAGGGCTTTAGTCTTTATCAGTCTTCGACTTGATCAGCAGTTGTATCGATCAGTGGATTGGAGGTCATCAGATGTTGAAACCACTTTCAAGGGGAGAGACTTGATTACATAACATCGGCTTATTCTGGATCCACTGCCCTAATACAGTTTTGGCTTTAATTATCTGTTCCTCTGATAGCATTCAATCCCAATAGTTTCTAATTTCTATGCAATGTAATACTTTTAAATTCAATAAAACAAAACTTCAATCCATGTGTTATGAAACAAGGATTCTGTTACAACACTCCTCGACGTTTCCGCCATGATTTGTTGTTTTACGCTGTCGGGGTGTGACACAATCGGTAATATTTTACCGTATCCCAATCCCGTATAAGGGAAAATAAGTTAATAGTATTTACCTGAGCTTTTAAATGCGAGATCTATCTACTCAGCCATATAATCTAATTAAACTTGTGAAGGTAGCTTTTACTGGGGCTTCCTAACCAGAAACAAATGTTTTATTAACCAATTAGATTACTAACGGGTCTTATTTAAGTCGTGGACTTAGACCGGTTAGTTTAAAGTAGGATTTCGGTATAAAACGCTAGATTAAGCGATGACCGGATTGGAATGTAATTTAGACCCGACAAGTATGGAGACTTGTATAATACGGGAAAACTAAATACATTCTGGATTTTGAAGTTAAAATGATAAGGTTAACCCCGTTTCGGCTAATTTATGCAAACTAGTTTCATAAACCACACCGAACACGTATAAGCATAAGCGGGTAACCGGATGAGTAATATACATGTTCCACAAGTTATTATGCTTAAAATTTGTTATGATATCAGTAAGATATCAACAAATATGCCCAAAAAGATTGTAAAACCGAATTAAGCCTCATAAGGGCATTTTTGTCATTTTATGATTTATAAAAGGGGTTTATATGCAAAATGAGGTTCTGGTCATAATCCTTCTGTAAAAATATTTAATTTATGTTATATTCACAGTAGGATATCATATATATATATATGTGTGTGTGGTTTACCATCTATGGCCAAATTATGCCCCGAAAGGGCATTTTGGTCATTTCACACATAGTTTTAAGGACTTATTTGGAATTATGAGTTCATGACTTATACCTACTGTAAAATATTAGAAATGGTTTATGAAATCAGTAGGTAAAAAGTTTTGGGTGCTAAGTATGGTTTAAAACCATACTATGCACCTTTATGTCGTAAAAATCGATAAATGACGATTATTTCGGTGTTTAGGAAATTCTGAGGTTATGACCAGATTTGAATGATCAAAATAATTTATTTATCATATTATATCAGTAACAAAAGGTTCTTGCATGTTAATCTTATTTAAAACCCATTTTATGTGTGAAAAGGGCATGATCATCATTTATTAATATAATACGAAACTTATGCATAGACTCAGTAAGTAATCTGACTTGGAATCTCAATTAGTCATAAATATGGTATCATAACAGTGAGTAATGAATTTTTTATGTCAAAATTATGTTTAAACTTTGTTTGTATGCAAAAAGGGTATTTTAGTCCTTTTAAAGCATGTTTTACGATTTATTATATAATCTCAGTTTGTGACCAGAAGATAAATGTCAAAATATGTTAAATAACATTACAAATCAGAATGTAATTCATTTGCATGGTTGTTTATGTTAAAAATCACATTTTTGACAAAAAAGGCATTTTAGTCAACATTAAGCATAACAACGGAATTGAGTAAATAAACTCTAATTACTAAGGGGACCATGTAATATAACCTCAGAGGATTATACTACAATATAATATGGTCACAAAGGAACCTTAATGCATAAGGAAACTAAGCTAATTCAGGTCAGAACTGAAAGTCAAAGCAAAAGTCAAGCTTTTGCGACTTTCGGTTACGAACCGAGCCTAAACTTAGAATTGTCGGGTTGAACATGTTTAGACATGTTCTAATTATATTTCCAAGTTATTAAAGTGATAAAACATATTTTATAACCTCTACATTATCTGATTTGATTTTATTTAAAAACTGACCCGTTTGACTTTTTATGTTAATTACTTTGACCCGACAATTAACTAAGTAAACGTGGTAATTAGGAGGTGCCCTTTTGAGGGTTTAACACCTACCTAATTACGACCACGTAGCCATATTCTCCTCGAACAATGGCTAGACCGTTTAGGTCTAAACCGAAAGTCAAAGCTGAATTGCGGCAACTTTGACTTTCGGCTTTTAAATGCATAAAAACCGAACTAAGAGGCTATGGACACTTACAAAGGATCCTAGCTCGAAACTTGAACAATGGATAGCTTCCTTTTGATCAGGAACCTCAGAGAACCAAGCTTAGAGAGAAGAGATGATAATTTTTGAAATGAGCAAGTTGCAAATGAGGGTAAGGGACCTATTTATAGTGCAAGAGGAGTTCTCATGTTGCAAGTAGGTGTCCAGGGGTGTTGTGTACGCCTGTAAATGAACCGAACGAACACGAACACAGGCATGTTCGTGTTCGTTCATTTAACTTTAACCGAACATGAACACGAACACGAACATATAATCGAACACATTTTTTTTGTTCGTGTTCGTTCATTAAGAAATCGAGCATGTTCGTGTTCGTTTATGTTATTTCGTTTAAAGCCTAAACGAACAGTTCACGAACATTAACAAACACAAACGAACTTAAACAAAAAAAATTTAAGTGAATGTATTTGAATAAACAGAAACAAACATAAATTAGCATGATTGAACAACAAGTCTAACATATTACAGTTCATCCGAAAACACATCTAAATTAGGGTTCATAGATATATTAATGAGTTGTATTTATATAAGTAGTTAGAAAACCTAATATTTATATAAATAAAACTATTTATTTATTTACTAAAAATTAAATGAACATAAACAAACGTAAATAAGCGAACGTTCACGAACATAAATGAACGAATGTTCATGAACATAAATGAACGAACACAAGGTGTGTTCGTGTTCGTTCATTTAATTAAACGAACAAACTTTTATGTTCGTGTTCATTCATTTATTAAATAAACGAACATAAACGAACTTCCCGCCGAACAAGTTCATGAACATTCGGTTCATTTGCAGGCCTAGTGTTGTGAGAGCTTAACAAGTGCCCATAGACATGTCCCAAAATAGCTAAGAGCCCCGGGTATCGAGTTATGTGTGTAGAAGGTGACAAACCTGCAGCTGTCCAAAACTGCTGCTCAGATACAGTCTTTACGGACTGTAAGCCTGAACCTTAACGGTCCGTAACCGCTTTTTATTATATCGCCCAGATACAGTCCTTACGGACCGTAAGCCTGAACCTTTACGATCCGTAAGCGATTGATCAGAGGACTAAATTTTTAACTTTACACATTTGATCCCCTCATCTATAATATTCAACATCGATCATTCTCAATAGCATGTTTTAACATTATAAGGCTCCGGGTTTGGTAAATGGTCACTCAGATGCATATATTAGCATGTTGACACTTTTAGTTCCTTCAAGATTAATCTTTTACACGTTTAGGGTTTATGACATGTGTCTTCACATTATTGGGTATGATTTTGCGAGGTGTTACATTTGGTCATAAGCACTTGTTTGTTTTTTGGTCATCAGCACTTGTTTCATTATCATTCATCAGTACTTATCACTTAGGGTCTCTAAAAGTATCAGAACTTGTGATTTTGATCAGTACTTGTGATATTTGTTAAAGTTTCATCACTAAGTGTTCACAGACTTTGAAACAAAGTCACAGCAAAGATGGCAAACAATTTGAACACCGTTGTTCAAAGTATTCGACACAACAAAGAAGTCGGAAGCAGTGATAAACCTCCCGTATTGTTGAACGAGTTAGATTATCCAGAATGGAAGATACGATTTGAACTATACATCAAAGCGAAAGATTTAAAACTGTGGTTATGTATGACGTCAGGAATTGGAGGACAACCTGCTCGAACTTTGACAATTACAGGTTATCTTGCTTTAACTAATGACGAAAGAAAGTATTACGAATGCGAAGAAAAGGCAATGTCCTTGATTACGATGTCATTACCACAATCGATCTTACACACTTTCGGTAACAAAAACTCATCAAAGGAATTGTGGGACAGTTTGAGCGACTGATACAAAGGAAATGAGTTATTCAAGAAACGAAGACTCGAACGACTGAAAACTCAATTCCTAGTATTTAAAGCTATGAAAGGTGAATCGTTGGATGATCTGGTAAACAGATTTTACCATTTGCTAAGTGAATTAGATCGAAGTCAACCGGGATTGTGTACGGAGTTCGAAAAGGTGGAAAATTTTCTGAATTGTTTACTGAAACAATGGAATATGTATTCTACCTTAATCAAAGAGAGTGCTCAATATGAAGAATTGACTCTTGATCAAGCAGTCCAGAAGATGAAAAGTTAAGCATGGAACATAGATGACCAAGACTCTGATTTTGAGAAGCTACAAGATCCAGCATTGTACCGTGCAAAGCAAACTGAAAAGGGAAGTAAGTTTGGTGTTGCTTTCGTTTCAGAAACTTCTCAAGGAGATCCTGCAAACCATAATGCCTTTGTTGTTGGTCGCAATAGTGGAATTACCATTGGTGGAATCCCTATATCTTCTAGAACGCCATTTGCAATTAAGTATGGCGTTACTGGTAAGAAGAGCGAAGAAATTTCTTTAGTGAACGGGAAAGAGTTTCATTGATGGTACCACAAAGACACGAATGGGAATTGACATGACCAAAGTAAAATGCTACAACTTTGGTATCTATGGTCATTATGCAAGAGAGTGTCGAAAACCGAAAAGTAGAGAAGGAAGTAATGGTCAAGGAAGCTTAGCAAGATCCAACAACAACAGTCCAGCCCCATCCAATACAACTTCTTCCACTTCAACAAAAACCTCAACTGATAACCTTACTCCTAATGCTAATAACGCTATGATTGTTTAACCCCTTCAAACTGTTAATGAGCCACGCGATTGGGGGATTGTAATGGAAGAAACAACTACTGCTATGGTTTC
Source organism: Helianthus tuberosus (assembly GCA_030545235.1). NCBI lineage: Eukaryota > Viridiplantae > Streptophyta > Magnoliopsida > Asterales > Asteraceae > Helianthus > Helianthus tuberosus. Next base: position 64,748,030 of record CM060354.1, read on the forward strand.
ACAAGCGTTCATTGCCAAGATTGTTGAAGAAGGGTTTGGAGATTTGTTTGAAGAGGCGAATGTGGAAGAGTTGACTGTGGTGGCGGAAGCTCTAAGTGAGAATCTGGAAATGGAGAAAATCATTGAAGCTGAAGAAAATGAGAGAAAAGAGAATGAGGAAGAAGAAAGAAAAAAAGAAAAAAGAAAAGAAATTTGAAAAGAAAGATGAAAAAGATCATTTTGAATTCAAGATTGCAGCCGAAGAAATGCAACGCTTTGCTAATGAAGAAATGACAAAGATGAAAGCAGGATAAGCAGAAAGCTCGGATTAAGCTTTAATGGCTAACATCGAGGTATAATCCAAATCTGATGATAAAAGATGTCCTGGATGCGTAGACTTTGTCGTTAAATGTGACCGATACACACTCCATAACAGTATTTTGATTACTGATCTGGAGAAATCTAGAGAGTTAATTGTCGCACTTTCAAGGGCCGACAAAGAACATAGAAGTCAGGTGCTTGCCTTGAAAAAGGACATCTCTGAATTTGAGAGACGACTTGCTCAAGCGACGATTAAGAATCAAGATTTAAAATCTGAACTTGAAACTTGTCAAAACACTGTTTTGGAAAAGAACCAATTAATTTTAGACAAAGATAACTTGATTTTTGATCTGCAGCGAAAACTTGAGATGTTTGAAAGTTCATCAGATGTGATGAATTTTTGAATAAACAATCTTCATCTCAAAGATTCAGAAGATGAGATGTTTGGTGTTGGTTACAAGAAGGTTCCACCTCCTATTAACCACAACTATACATTGACTCCTTCGATTGATCCTTTGAGTAAGGAAGAGTCTGAATCCGAGTCTGAATACAAATTGGAACCAGAACAAAAGAGTACGAGTGAACGTTAAAACAAACGAAATCGATTTAAGCAAAATTGAAAATTTGATAAACTCAAAGATTTTGGAAGCTTTAAATCAATTTCATAATGTTCAAAAGCCGAAGCCTAAAAACAAAGGTAAAAAGAGTGTTAAAAAGGTTTCAAAAACCAATTTTGTGAAAGGAGAAAGCTTTAACAAAGAGGGTGAAAGAATTGAAAAAGGCTCAAATTCTGAATTTGTAAAACAAAAGGAAAAAGACTCAAACGAAGCATCCTCGTCCTCAAACAGTCAATGTGAGGATGATTAAATAGAAAAGAATGAAAAGATTGATAAACGGCGATGCTACAAAATAATTAAGCATATAATAATTTAAACGTTATAGTATTCGAACCGCACCCAGGCTTGGTATAATATTTTAATTTAAACGGTATAGTATTGAAACGGTATAATATATTAGAACCGTACCAGAGTTTTTCAAAAGATTTTAATGGTATAATATTTTTAACGATTTAATGTTCGAATCGGGCGAGAATTTATAACACCAAATTCACAAATCATAATTCTGATGGGTATGTACATTGTGTATAGCTCTATACGCAGTGTATATAAACCCTAGTATTCTGCGTATATAAACCCTAGTATTCTGTGCTGATGATTGCTGGCCAGGCGCTGAAATCCATGTACTTCTATACGTTGTGTATAACTCTATACGCAACGTATATAAACCATAAGTGTGCAAATAGCCACCAGCAGTGAGCCAATAGTTTGAGCCTATAATAATTTCGCATGTATTGATATTTTTTCTTCGAGGTTTAAAGAAACCAACGACAATGTCCATTTGAAACCTGAAACCATCCCTGTCAAGTCTTACTCTCTCTCCCCGGTAAGACTCCCCCGCTATAGAAATCATCGCCACCTAAAATCTGAAACCTATGGTTTTTGTTCAGTTTTTTCTAAGATGTGAGCAATGGTAGAGATATATGGGTTGCTGGAGCCACAACCGCTCTCTTTTATCAAATCTGGCTCAAATCGCAGGAGACGATGATACTGGTGGTGACGAGGATGATGAGAGGTCTCTAGCCACTGCATGTCCTATATCTATTAAGCAACAAAACCAAATAGCAAAAAACACCATCGGAGCTACTAACCTAATTGCAAATAAAATGACAGCCGTCAGGCCTATTACCCATTACCGCCATATGCAAATAAAATGACAGTCGTCAGGCCTATCATTTATTTATACCTCAATTCCATGTATTTTTCAGCAAAAGTTTTAGACCACGTACGGTTTTTGCTATTAATTAAAATAAAACGAACCGAACCAAAATCGTCAATCTAATCAATTAAAGAAACCAAACTGATTAACCGAAAGCTGACTGATTAGTAAAATGCACTAATTGATGACTTTGGTTTCGGTTGAGGATAATAACCTAACCAACTAAACAATGCTTACCCTGGCAGTATCTATTTTTTCTGTCGCATTACACAGGCAGCCTTCTAGTAAATTATATATGTGTTTCAACTCTGGTAGAGGTATCAGAGGAGTTGTAGATCTCTGTGTGTGGTTGTAAAAGATAAAAGATAAAAAATATTAAGGTAGCGTTTGGTATGCACGAATGAGAGGTGGAATGGAATGGAACATTGAGAGGGAATGAAGAAAAGAGTGTTTGATTGGTCGATGGAATGGAATCACCCATTCCATTCCCTCAAAACCATTCCATCTGCCCCCCTGTTTTTTTTCCATTCCATTCCCTCTTCACCCTTTATTAACAACACCACAACCCACGACCGTTGCCACCACCCACCACCACTGTCATCCGTCGCCGTCACCCACCTTCGCCGCCACCACCACCGTCGTCACCCGCCACCGTCATTGTCGCCACCTACCACCATCCCCGCCACCGCCACCGCCATCGCCGCCATCCACCATCGCCGTTGCCACCTCCGATCACCGCCACCACCCACCTTCGATCATCGTCGCCACCATCGCCGCTGCCACCTCCGATAACCGTCGTCGTCGGCACCCACCTCCGCCATCGCTATCAACCACCACCACCCACCGCCACTACCGCTACCACCTGCCACTACCGTAGCCACCGCTACCACCCCTGAACACCGCCGCCACCCACCTTTCCCGTCACCCACCACCACCGCTGTCAACACCCGCCGTCGTCTCCACCTACCACCACCGCCGCCGTTACAACTGCCACCTATAACCACTCACCATAGTCGCCCATCATTACCTCCGATCACCGCCGCCGTCGGCACCCACCTCCGCCATCGCTATCAACCACCACCACCCACCGCCACCGCCGCTACCACCTGCCACCACCGTCGCCAGCACTACCACCTTTGACCACCGCCGCCACCCACCTTTGCCATCACCCACCACCACCACCGCTCTCACCACCCGCCGCCGTCTCCACCTACCACCACCTCCGCCGTTACAACTACCACCTATCATCACCCACCATCGCCGCCCATCATTGACCACCGCCATCCGATTTTATTACTTCGTCTTTTCTCGCATACCAAACAACAAAAAGTAATGGTTCATTCCATTCTCACATGGTAAACAAACAAGACATGGAATGGTAATGATCAATTCTATTACCACATTCATTCCATTACCTCATCCATTTCATTCTCCCGTCCATTCCTTTACCACATATCAAAACAGACCCTAAAGATTGTTATTTTATGTGTTTTATTTGAAGATGTGTGTGTTTGTGGTTTTATTGACGTGTGGTGGTTGGAATATGGTGGTGGTAATATAATAATAATATCTAGAGTAAATTACAAAAATCGTTCTTTATGTTAACACTACATTGCAAAGTGTGTCCTTTATATTAAAAAATTACAAAAAACGTACTTGATGTTTGCAAACTCTTACAAGTTATGTCATTTAACCTTGACTCAGTTATTTTTTATGGTTAAATCTGACCTAATGGACCCCACATAAAGGTGTTTTGGTCATATTACTTTAATTAATAAAATAAAAAATAATAAATAATTTTTTTTGTTTATATATAGTTATATATATACACACATACATTCTCTCTCTATCTCTACACTATAACCACCCAACCACCACCCACATGCCGCCGCCACCACCTCCCACCACTACCCACCTCTTTATCAAACACCCACAAATCTAATTTAACCAATTTAGTCATATCTTGAAAAACCGCATTAAAAAGCACAAGATATAATTGAAAATTTGACACCCTGGTATCAAAACAATACCATAATCAAGAATTAAGTAACAAAAAATAACACATTTATCGGGTAAATTCAAATACCCATTTCGAAATTTCGATGAGGAAACCCTAATTTTGCGGAAAATGTTTTAGGGGAAATAAAAAGGGCATGCCTGAAGTTTTTCAACTGGAAAAGGGCCATGTTGCATATCATCTAATTGTTCATCTCCCTCCTGTTGTTATTCTTCAATTGTTCTCTGGTTTCTCTCCCTCTACTGCTCCATGGGTGAGATTGATTTGAGATCAGATGAAGAAATTGTTTCCGAAATCAAAGAAACGGTGCCGAAGCGAGATGTATTTGACAGGGGTTTCAGGCGCCAATTTAAGGTGTAGAGATAAAGAGAGAATATATGTGTGTATATTCACAACTATATATAAACAAAATTCTTTTATTTATTATTTTTATAATTGCTTATTTTAGTAATTAGAGTAAAATGACCAAAATACTCTTATGCGGGGTCCACTAAGTCAGATTTAACCATAAAAAATAACTGAGTTAAGGCTAAAGGACATAACTTACAAGGGTTTGTAAACATCGGGTACGTTTTTTGTAATTTTTGAAGATAAATGACACACTTTGCAATATAGTGCCAACATAAAAGACGATTTTTGCAACTCTGAGGTTATTTCACCACAAATCTAACAGTAGACTGACGGTGGGTAACGGATGGGACTCAGATAGCAAAAAACTGCAACCACAAGGACTTAGAAGTTGAAAAAACAAGTTAGGGGTTAAAGGTTCAATTTGTATTTAAACAAGAGGACTCAAGTTGTAGTTTACTCTTTTATTTTTAAAACCCTATACCCTATAATCCAATTCTCCAAAATTTCCAATCTCCAGCCAAAGAAGTACTTGATCGCTAGATGGATTCCATGGGTAAGTTCTAACCGTAGGAAAATGATATCTTTAAACTGTTGTTTATTGTTTATATGGGATCCTGTTCGAATTATCCTTTGTATGATAATGACGTCGTTCTTGATTCCAGTTAAGTTTATAAACTATGTTTTCAGATTTTTTTTACGTTCGTGTTTCTTTTTAATTATGTTGGTTTTTATTATTTCCTAGTTTGTGTGTTAAGTCTCATGAATTATCATCAGATAAAATCCATCTCCACTTATTGAGTCATGATTTTCTTGATTCTAAATAATGATAATTGACAGAAAATCATCAGAGGTTTGTAACTTCTGCTGCTGATGAGGACATAATCAGTAACCTGGCAGAGCATCTGATAGACCCAATTTTAGAGCGGCTCCCGATCCAAGAAGCTGTACGCACAAGCATTCTATCACAAAAATGGAGATACAGATGGACCACAATGTCTGTACTGAATGTCGATTTTGATTTCGCCATTAAATTATCAAGTAAGGGAGCTTTTGATCCAAATGGGTTTATAAGGGTTATAAACAAGATTATGATCCATCACAAGGGTCCCATTTTCAAATTTGTTCTCTATATACCATACGAGATAAATCTTAATAGCTTCCAAGAAGTTGATCAATTGATGCTAATTTTATCAAGAAACAGTGTCAAGGAAATCATCCTTGTTAATTCAAATCGAGTTTATCCACTTTCGTCCTCTGTGTTCTCTTGTATGGAATTGAAAAAATTGGGAATATATAATTGCATCTTCAAACCACCAATCGGGTTTGAAGGGTTTCCCAATCTTCAAAATATTAGTATGAACAACATTCAATTTGGGGATAATTTAGGTGGAACCGTGATCAACTTACCACAACTTAAGATGTTGGCACTGGATACATGCGGCAATGTTAAAAGTTTTAACATCAAGGCTGTAAATCTACGGACTTTGCGAGTCATTAATTGCCTTGATTCCATGTGGTTGGAGAATCATTTTTAAGTTGTTTCCCAAAATATTTCAAACTCTTAAGCCCCATTGTGACCCATAGTCATGCGTAGTGGTGGTCGGCTGGTGGTTTCAGAGGATGGTTGGCCGACTAGTTTCAGGTTGTGGTCGATAGAGGATGCAAAGGGAGGATTGAGGTGGGTTATGAAGAATACTGCGTTAGGAGCATGGTCGCAAAAGTCTATAGGCGCTCCCTAGTCGGAGTTGAGGGTACTCGGCCTAGGCGGAGAGTACGCGGGACTTGACAGCCTACCTTGTAACGATTACTCAGGGAGTACTCGGCCTCCAAGACCTTGTTTTACAACATTGGTTAGGAGTGGTGGGGCCATAGGATTATTAATTGTTTTTATAAGATATGGTACTATATTAGAAAACAAAATGAAACGATAGTCGTCGATTCAGTTAGTGAAATTTCTTTTAAATCTCCTTGTACTTACTCAGTTGTCATTTAGTAGGGGAGTTTATGGTTCGCTTCCGTTATTGCATACAGAACGCCTTGATGTGGTTCAAATACGTTTGTTGGAATCCAAAGTAGATTTTCCACGAGTTGAAAGATTCAATTTGGCAGTCATGTTAAGCAAGTTGCCCAACGTTGTATCGTTTACCATTGATGGTTATTTTCTTAAGGTATTTTGCACAAAATATTAGTGGGTGTAGTGATCATGTTATTTTTCATGGCCGGCCCTGGGGGTGGGCGGGGAGGACCACCGGCCAGGGCCTGATATTTCGAGAGGCACGTTTTTTATGAAAAAACCCGATAGGTATATGTAAAATATTTTTTAAATCGTGTATATCCATACAAACACCAACATAGGCCTTATTACAAAACTATTCTTATGGTTTAGATTAGTTATTAACCCTTTTGGCATTAGGTTTAGACCTTTAGTGAACCAAATACCCAATTTCGTTAAGGCCTAAGGGCATATTTTTTCGACAGGGTACACGAATTCTCAGGACCGGCCCTGTTATTTTTGTACGTTAAATCTCACTTTCACCCCACAGTTTTTGGCAGCAAAAAGGTTCCCAAAATGGCTTCCACATGAGGCAAAATGCTTAAAGAAATTCGAGTTCCAAAGTTTTAATTTTGGTGATTTGGATCAACTTGAAGGTGCTCTATACATGCTACAGAACTCGCCTAATTTGAAAGGACTTCATGTTACACATGAGCAGATGATATAGAGTGATAAATGTTTATTATTGTTTTCATTTGGAAAAAAAATCGATGGTCTGACATTGTTTTGCTTTTATGCTTTTTCTAGGGGCCTGATGCTGATTTGGAATTAACGTCTAATCATTTAGAGTCCCCTGACTGTTTGCAGACGTTGTGTATGTTGCAAACTGTAGAATTGACATCTTTAGAAGGATCAAGACCAGAACTCCTCTTTATGATTATCCGACCAAAAGCAATCATTTAGAGTCCCCTGACTGTTTGCAGACGTTATAAAGCTTCTACTTGAACATTCTCCACGTCTTGAAAATATGATTATCCGACCAAAAGCAACCACTGATACTGAGAAAATGTACAACATTGCAAAGGATGTTATGTTGTTTCCACGAGCCTCATCAAAAGCAAAAATGGTCTACTTGGATCCACAGCCGTAATTCTATATGACGCTTGACTACATTGGAATCTGGTGGTTATCCCGTAATACGAACAACGTATGTGAACAATGTATAGTTCTATTTCTGTTATGTTTATAATGGGTGATTTAACAAGTTTTATGAAACATTGTTACGGGTTTTATTATAACACATAAATAACTCTGGTGTTCTCTCTTTTGCTGGTTCATGCTCAGTAATTCATTATTTTGAGATCAGTTATCGTAATTTTACTGCTAAATAAGAGAAACAAGAGAATTAGGCCTTTTATTTGGTGTAAACCGTAGACTAGATATTTGGTGCCGTCCCCCACGCCCACCAGCCTGAGTTGCCAGAGAATAGCTTTCCAAACATTTGGTTAAAATTTTGAAACGAACCGTTTTGACCTTGATTCAGTCTGACCCTTTAGTCCTATTAACAGGGGCGGATCTATGCCTAGTTGAGGGGGTGCCCGTGCTACCCCTCAACTTTGTCTTCGAAGTGTAAATTTTTTTTTTCCGTTTTATATACCGTAAATTTTTTAAACCCGGGCCGGCCGGGAGCCGGAAACATCACCGGGCCGGTTCTTGCATTAAACCCGTTTCAACATTGATCCGGAGGTCCGGGCGGTCGGGCCGGCGGTTCGTCTAGTTAAGGCCGGGCCGGATATTTGAGCTTCAATTTGTGCTTACTCTTTTCGAGCTCAGCTGGTGGATTAAGCAGATCAACATGGCAAAACCTGCAATTTTCAAACAAACAACATAAATAGTGCAATTGAAGAGTTATTGTGAATCAAACTCTAGAGGTGCTGACCATCTTGATTGGAGGTTTGTGGAAGGATGACGGTCTTGAACAACGACGATGACGAAAACCCTAAATGAAGGTGAGATCGGCGCATGCTTCTTATAGCCGTTTGATCTTGTTCTCTGTTATAGGCCATTAGATCTAGGGCTAGACCTAACATGAAATAGTCTGCAAAGTTCTACTGCAATTAATGGCATGTTGTGAAAATGTTATAAATTCAATATATTTTTCATTTTATCATGTTGTAATAATGGCATGTAATATTTTTTATCTTTAAATTTAAAAATTGTAGACTAAAACATATTCATATTTTTATATAACTAGGTTTATTACTATAGCCGCGTTGCGGCGAACTTCTTTTGTCATTTAGTCTGTGTTTACATGTGTTTTGAAATCACTACGAGCGCGTTAAACCGAACCGTGCCGTATCGAACCGAACCGTTTCGAGCTGAACCGTTTCGAACCGAACCGTTTCGAGCTGAACCGTTTCGACGCGAACCGTCTCGACCCGTCCCGTTTCGACCCGTACCGTTTCGAGCCAGCCGAACCGTTTCGAAACGGTTCGGGTTCGAAACGGTACGGGTCGAAACGGTACGGGTCGAAACGGCACGGGTCGAAACGGTTCGCGTCGAAACGGTTCGGTTCGAAACGATTCGGGTCGAAACGGTTCGGCTTCGAAACGGTACGGGTAAAAACGGTTCGGGTCGAAACGGTTCGGGTTCGAAACGGTACGGGTCGAAACGGTTCGGTTCGAAACGGTTCGCATCTTAACGGTACGGTTCGAAACGGTACGGGTCGAAACGGTTCAGCTCCAAACGGTTCGGGTCGAAACGGTACGGGTCGAAACGGTTCAGCTCGAAACGGTTCGGTTCGAAACGGTTCAGCTCGAAACGGTTCGGTTCGATACGACACGGTTCGGTTCGAAACGGTACAGGTCGAAACGGTTCGGCTTGAAACGGTTCGGCCTCGAACTGTTTCGGGTGGGTATTGCAAAAATTCCACTTCGGTTTCGAAACGGTACGGGTCGAAACGGGACGGGTCAAAACGGTACGGTTCGGAACGGTACGGGTCGAAACGGTTCGCGTCGAAACGGTTCGGGTCGAAACGGTTCGGCTTCGAAACGGTACGGGTCAAAACGGTTCAGGTCGAAACGGTTCGGGTTCGAAACGGCACGGGTCGAAACGGTTCGGTTCGAAACGGTTCGCATCTTAACGGTACGGTTCGAAACGGTACGGGTCGAAACGGTTAAGCTCGAAACGGTTCGGTTCGAAACGGTTCAGCTCGAAACGGTTCGGTTCGATACGGCACGGTTCGGTTCGAAACGGTACGGGTCGAAACGGTACGGGTCGAAATGGTTCGGCCTCGAACTGTTTCGGGTGGGTATTGCAAAAATTCCACTTTATTATTCATTAACTTTGTCACGTGTCTATATGTTACATGTATATGTTATATGTGAGTGGATGTAGTGAACCAATAAGGAAAGTTTACTATTACTATGATTTGACAAGTACTATTCATTAGGTTTGTTTTTTAATATATATATAATTTTTTGACGTTATCCGGGTCTTAAATCCGGTCGAACCAGTTGAACCGGTCCGACCTTTGACCTCGTAAGGCGACCGGGTCGATCTCCGGTCCGGTTCTGAAAACATTGCCCTAAACAATGTTGTAGAAGGCGCTAGTCGGGCGGTGAGGTACAGCCTAGGGATTAATCGGGATTAATCGGGATTAATCGGAATGGGATTTTTATATGTATTTTTTCAAAATTATATATATATACCCAATAATATAAAAATAATACTTCAAAATTCACATAAATACTTCAAGTTTCAGATAGTATAGTTCAATTTTGACTGATTTTGACCAATTCTGACCGCCTAGGACCGCCTAGGGCCGCCTAAGACCGATTTTATCCGATTTTATCCGATTTTGACCGATTAATATAGGCCGATTAATCCGATTTTTGACCGCCTAGGACCGATTTTCACCGATTACGACCGCCTACGACCGACTTTGACCGATTACCGATTAATTGGACCGACTAGGTTAAAATTAGTCAGTAGACTACCGACTAGCGCCTAGGCGGCGATTAATCGGCCGCCTAGGCCGATTTCTACAACCATGGCCCTAAATAGTGTGGATCTAAAAAAACATACGGGAAGTTTTTTTCAAGAGAACATATATAGATAGTTGCAGGAAACAATGGTGGATTTTGGGTGGAGTAGAAGAAGCAAAAGTACAAAGCATTATTTTTTGTTTTATATTATATTTAAGAGGTCTTATCTTAGACCTACTCACTAGGTATTCTCTAGCCCACTTAACACATAAAAGGTAGAGTTAATTGCTCGGATGGTTCCTGTGGTTTCACGTTTTTTCACGTTTAATCCTCATCTTTTGAAAATAGCAGGTATGCTCTCTATGTTTTGTTATTTTGTTACTCGGATAGTCCCTGAGTAGATGTAAGTTAGTTTGAAAATAGCAGGTATACTCCCTATGGTTTGTCATTTTGTTACTCGGATAGTCCCCAGAGTAAATGTTTGGGGACCATCCGAATAACAAAATGAAAAACCATAAGGAGCATACATGCTATTTTCAAAAGATGGAGACTAAACGTGAAAAAACGTGAAACCACAGGGACCATCCGGGCAATTAACTCTAAAAGGTATTATAACTATATTTTATTTGAATTTATTAATATTATTTGATTTTACCTAAAATAGATATTCAATTACAACACTTTCACTGCGATATATATATTCATCTTTTATTATTTATTATGATAAAAATATTAAAATCTAACAAGTAATACAAACGACGAATAAGCTTTGGATTTATTAAGCTTAATTTTTTTCCTAAATTTTTTTTTCTATCCTTTTTAACAATTTATATATAACGGAGAAATGAGAAATATATATATATATATATTATTTAGAGACATGTTATTTATATACTATTATTTTTTAACATTTGTATGCAATTTATGGTTGTAAATTGAGCTTAAGTTGTTGTACCTTAATCAAATAATGGTTTCATTATCTTACCAAATTCAATATGTTTTGTATCCATGTATGGTTGTAAGTTGTGCTTAAGTGGTTGTACCATAATCAAATAATGGTTTCATTATCTTACCAAATTCAATCGGTTTGATCCATTTAAAGCTGTGTTGTTTTATTTGTAAATTATTATTATTTATAATAATCTAATTAATTTAGCCAAAATCTTGTATAAATATAATTTGCAACATATTGATGCAATGGTTGTTGTAATGTAAGCATTATGGTTTGTATAATGGTATGATATATATTATATATAGATTACGAAGAACCTGTCAAACGGAAAAAATAGAAGCGGGTTTATCGTAACGCGCAAGTCCTAGATCAACTTAGTTATTTTATTCTATGTTTTACGTTTCGGTTTAATTTCTTCGCATTAACACGTCGCAAGTTCAGTGTCGGTGGTTGCTGACATTAGTGTGCATTAGTGCTCGCCCCCGCCGCAACGCGGGGGTGCGTAATACTAGTTAGAAAATATTTGGTAACATAATTTAAACAAAGCAACTAATAAAAATTTCTTGGTTAAAATTATTAGCTAACAATTTGTTTTGTGTTTTTAGAGTTATAGTTACAAGCAAAAGGATGCTTTATGTTGTGAAAGTGTGACCCTTGTTGTTCTGTCACTGGTCCTGACAAATAAAATTTATTAAAACCCCAACACCTCAAAAGAATCATATTAATTAAAAACTTATATTTTGACGGAAATTCATATTAACTAAAAGCCCAAATTTAATAAAAGGTAGGCAACATTTGTATGAATGTAACATAAAAAATGTTTTTTTTTTTTATACATTGTGTGAATCTACGGCAAAAAGAATTTTTAGGTTATCTCTGAAGTTTTTTTCTAGTTCCGCCACTGGTCCTATAGTTTATCTGATTCATCCATTTTGCCTGGCTTACAATCTATCATCCTTGCTCTATGATTTTCGAATACCTTGTATCATATATATCTCCCAGAACTCTATGGTAAGGGTCGTAGCAGCCCCACGCCATGCAACCCAACATAAGATGCATCTTAAGTTTTGCATATTATTGTTTCAGATAATCAATTGCATATTTTCTCATCTTCGGCGAGTATAATTTTGTGCTTAGGGGATTTCTCATCTCCAATGAACTACCCATAGCTGGTTTTCCTTCTCACCATAGGATGCATCTTAAGATTTAGCACTTGATGATACCAAGATCTGCATGACATCTGCAGATCTGCTACTTTAATTTGTTATCTGACACCTTTTTATATTGAATTTCCTAATCAAATCCCATGTGGTTGGAGAATCATTTTTAAGATGTTTCCCAAAATATTTCAAACTCTTAAGCCCCATTGTGACCCATAGTCATGCGTAGTGGTCGGCTGGTGGTTTCAGAGGATGGTTGGCCGACTAGTTTCAGGTGGTGGTCGATAGAGGATGCAAAGGGAGGATTGAGGTGGGTGATGAAGAATACTACGTTAGGAGCATGGTCGCCAAATTCTATAGGCGCTCCCTAGTCGGAGTTGAGGGTACTCGGGAAGTACTCGGCCTAAACGGAGAGTCCGCGGGACTCGACAGCCAATCTTGTAGCAATTACTCAGGGAGTACTCAGCCTCCAAGACCTTGTTTTACAATATTGGTTAGGAGTGGTGGGGCCATAGGATTATTAATTGTTTTTATAAGATATTGTATGGTACTATATTGAAAAACAAAATGAAACCATAGACGTCGATTCCGTTAGTGAAATTTCTTTTAAACTTCTTTGTACTTACTTAGTTGTCATTTAGTAGAGGTGTTTATGGTTCAGTTTAAAATTGTGAAACCACCTAAACCGTTCATCGGATTGGTTTCATGGTTGGATTTCACTTTAACATTCAATCGGTCGGTTTAAAAAATTTCAAACTGTAATGAAGGGCTTGGTTTACGGTTTATACAAAAAGCTGGCTGTATAAAATTAATATATAAATACTTCTATTATTATTATTATATATTTGTTTTTTATGTTATTCTTCGTAAAATTAAAATTGGACTAGAAGTTAAATAACTTAAGTAAACTAGTTACTTTATAACTGAGTTTATCTAGCCCAGCAGCACTACGTGAAATCTTATTTCTCATTCTTATTTTTGAGCCCGATGAGACTTGTGTTCTAGTTAACTTCTTTCTTTTTAATACACCAATACAACACCAGATGCTATTACTGTATTACATAGTCGCCTAACACCAACCTGACCATTAATTGCTTGTTTGCGGCTTATTGTTTAATCCTTAAGCTTTATGTTACTAATGTTCTGTTAAGTTTAATTTCGTCTACTTTTTCGGTTAAAATTTTCATCTACGTGATAATGGGTTGTGAGCAGTGTTGTAGTAACGGCTAGTCGCTAATCGGGTGTTGTGGTGGAGACTAGCGATTAATCGGGGATTAATCGGGACTAATTATGATTAATCGACGCCTAATCAGGATTTTTACAACCATGGTTGTGAGCATGTCTATTAGTTTTATGGTATCTTTTTCCGTTAACTATGTCTAGGCTTTTATGCATTTTATATATATATAAAGGCTAATAAAGCCCAAACCGTTAAATCAAATCGGAACCAAACCGTTAGTAACGGTTTGGTTTGGTTTTAAATTTCAACGGTTCGGTTTTCAATAATTAAAAACCGTCACTAACGGTTTGACTGACATAAAAACCGTCGAAACCGGACCGCGAACACCCCTATCATTTAGTGCTTTGTCTTTTAGAGAACTCTCGTTTACACCCCCTGTACAATATAAAATAGAATGCTTCTTTGCAATCGTTGGCTATATGTATGTCGGCACTGTGGCGGTACCCTGGTGAACCGAGCAGATTCCTACTGAGCAATTGTTTTCGATCTATGTAAATTATGTGTTGGTATTCTCTAGTCATATCACGCTTTTAATTTTTTTCTCTTTCGGTTAAAATAGAGTGTTTCTTTGGTATCGTTAGTTATATGAGTGGCAGTACCCTGGCGAATCGAACCGCTTCCTACCAAATAGCTGTTTTCGATCAATGTAAATCACTTCTTGATATTTTTTTTGTCACATCACAAATTTTTTTATTTATTTTCTCTTTCAATTGCTATAACAAGTGCCGACATACCAAATCTCTGCCATGTAGCACGGACAAATCCAAAGCTACCACTAGTTTAATTTAATGTATTATTGAAAAAAAAAAGATATTCATCCTATATTAATTAACAAAATTTTCTCCTTTAACAAAAACTCTATTCATTTTCCTTTTCCTTTTCCTTTTAACCCTTTTACTTTTTATCTTTACAGTTTAACTCAATAGTTTTCATCTTTTACAACTTTAACCCTATGGTTTCCATCTTTTACATATTTGTCACAAACATTTTCTATTTTTAACCCCAATATTTTTTCACTTTTAACTTTGGTCCACTGTACTTTACATCTTTTACAAATTTGTCATTTTACTATTTGTTCTAGATTTTTGCGAGTTACACGTTGCAATGCGCATGTATAGTTCACTTTTTACTTTTATTTTTTACGGTTTCACATCTCGCTCGAAACTCGCGGGTCCTAAGCCGACTAAATTATTTTTTTTTCTATTTTTTACCTTTTCGGTCTAATTTTTGCGAGTTGACTCGTCATTTTTACGTTTACTTTTTGTTCGAACTAATGGTCCGGCTACAAAGCACGGTCATAGATACTAGCTATGTAGTAAAAAGTAACTTTGCTTGGAGAGTTTATTTTAGCTAATTGTACAAATCTTGAAGCATGAGATACAAGCAAATAATACACATTTTTTAAAGTTAAACATCATATCCCACTAACTCGCATAGGCGCCCCGTCCTCCCTAATGTTGTACTTCACAAACTTAATTCCTTTATATCTTTATGGAGTCGTTGTTGATTCCAATTGAGTTCATAAACTCTGTTTTTGGATTTTCACCTATGGCGACTGTTGCTACAACAAGTATGAGACCAAGGATAGTGAGTAGGCTGGTTAGGCAAAAGGGTTCATGAGTCTAGTTTTGCCTAACGTAGGTCGTGGGGTCCCCCTACGTATGCAATACGTAGGGTCGGATCACTCTTCTATCAACTGCTTTGAATTCAAGGTTGAAGGAGATTCAACCCAGATCCAATGCATGCAATGTGAAAATGTTTTTGTATGTGAAGAATTGAACATGCAGTGCACAAGTTCTAGAGAGAGAGGGTGAGATTTCGGAATGTTTGGCTGAATGACCAAGGGTGGTCATTTATAGAGAAAGAGGAAGCCAAGAGTAGAAACCTTTGACTAGTGATCCGGTGATACAGTGAGGGGGTTGCCCGTTTTGGTAGGTTGAAGGCTTCTGACCTGCGGATAAAAGAATGTCACTTCTCACGTGCCCCGTTTGCGGCTAAGTGAGAGAAGTCACACGTAAAGTGTGATGGGACGTGACACTGTGCAATGCTTTTTGTTGTTCACTACAGCTGATCGTCTACTTGAACCCTTTAACCCTTTAACCCTTTATCCCTTTAAGCTATTTTGCACTTATAGTTAGTTTATTAAGCTTGAGCTACCCACGTCATCAGCCCCCCAAGTCAGAGGTATTTGTGCTGTAAGCCCAAAGGATTCTGACTTTTGTGCAATTTTGTTAACTAGCTTAAAGTCTTCAAGGCTTGAAAGGTTCCAAGCTTCGTGTGTTGGGCGGCGAAACCGCTGAGATTTTGAATTTGAAAGGACGGTTGATTTGACGTACGTGACAGTTTTCTTGCAGGCGTCAGTTATTAGCCCATAGGTTAATTATGGTAACCGCCAGGCCTATTTATTTTCTCATTTATCAAGGGATAACCAATTTACTAGTTTCTCTCAATCCTTCCAAGTTTCATCACAACTTCCTTCCGTTCAGGTTAGTTTTTCCTTCTCTTTCAATTTTTCTTTCGATCATCGTTTCTCATGGGTGCAAGGAAAGATCAATCCACTAGTTTTTCTCGCCTCACACAAGAAGAGGTTGAGGCATTTTGCATTCAATGGGGGGATTGATTTACGGTTGAACCCGGAGGCTCCGGGCTTGGACAAGTCGATTGACCAATGCCTGGCTGGTTCTGTTGCTTTATATTGCAGACATTTTGATTTCTCAAACCTCCGTCATCCTTTTTCCACTTCCGTTCTTAATGTGTTAGAGTATTATCGAGTCTCTTTTGGTCAGTTGCACCCTCAAGGCCATGTTAGGGTTATGCACTTCGAAATTTTGTGTAGGGCTGCAGGGTTTGACCCGTCTCTTTTAGCTTTTCATCGTTTCTTTCGTTTGGCAAAGAATGGCGATTGGTTCACGTTTGAGACGTCTCAAGTTGATACTTGTCTGATTTCATCCATGGTAACTACTCTTGGTTCATGGAAAGACCGTTTCTTTTGGGTCTCGGAGTCAATTGTTCCTTTAAAAATGATCTAGAGGCACCCTGATGTCGTTCTCAGTGAACTCGAACCCTCCGACTCTGAGTTGGACAATAGTTTTTTAAAGTCTGTCCGGACATGTCCTTCTAGGCTTCGCTCTTTTTCCTGACCATTGTTGGTTTTAATGGGGATAAGCAAGTTATGGGATAAACCGGACCGGGATCCTGTACTCATGAGGGATGGTCATGGTATGCGGCTTTGCGTTTCTAACTTCTTTTCCTTATTTTTATAATGTTGTTGTTTATGTTATGTTTCATGTTTTGATTGCAGTCATTAGGGTTGCAAACGAACCAAACGTTCGGCGAACAGTTCGTGAACCGTTCGATGGGAAGTTTGTTTGTGTTCGTTCTTTTATTAAACAAACGAACACGAACAAGAAATTTCGTTCGTTTAGTTAAATGAACAAACATGAACAGAGGCCGTGTTCGTTTGTTTATGTTCGTGAACGTTCGATAACGTGTTCGTTTGTGTTCCATAGTTCAGTAGTGTTTTTAGTTTTTATATTTATTTAAATACTTCAAAATTCTGACAAATTAAATATCTAATAAGTGTCAGTGTATTATATATTATGTTCATGAAGGATTGTTTGTGTTCGTTTGTGTTCATGAACACTAGTTTGTGCTCATTTGTGTTCGTCAACGTTCGTTGCCTAAAATTAACAAACGAACACGAACAAGTTCATTTCCTTAACAAACGAACACGAACATAAAATCTTGTTCGATAAGTGTTCGTGAACAGTTCGCGAACACATGTATTTCTTAACAAACGAACACGAACAAGGTCTTGTTCGTGTTCGTTCGGTTCGTTTGCAGCCCTAGCAGTCATGTCTGCTTTGGACTTTATCAAGAGTGATGATACATCAGATGTTGTGTTTGCTGATGTTGCCTCTGCTGAGGGTGATGATGTTGTGGTTAGAGGTTCTGAGCATAGGTTTGAAGGGTCGGATTATGTTAGTGTTCCAAATGGGAAGGGTTTTGTGAAGGTTCCTACTTCGAAATAATCCACCCGTCATTCTACTCGACGTAAAGGTGATGGACAACCTTCGAGTTCTGAAATGATTGATCTTGGTGATGATTTGGAAGTTGAAGATACATAGGTTCCTGCTGATGAGAAGAAGGGGGAGTTACCTTTGGTGGTGGGTAAGGATACCAAGGCATTGGGTAAAAAGGTTGGAGGGTCAAAGCCTTCGGGTAAGGCTATTGAGAGTTCCTTCAATGTTGATTCGGGGGAGATATATGTGCCTGACTGGAAGGATAACGTTTCTTATAGCTTCAAGTCCCCTGCCGTTTGTGAAGATGTTCTCAACCATTTTGCCCCCCCCCCCAGCTGTTCGTGCTTCTTCCTCCTCCATGGTTGACGATCAAATGATTTTTAAATTGATCATGGCTTCCTGTTCGAATTATCCTTTGTATGATAATGACGTCATTCTTGATTCCAGTTAAGTTTATAAACTATGTTTTCAGACTTTGTTAAACAAGTTACCCATGGTTGTATCTTTTACCATTGATGGTTATTTTCTTAAGGTATTTTGCACAAAATATTAGTAGGTGTAGTTATCATGTTATTTTTGTAAGTTAAATCTCACTTTCACCCCCACAGTTTTTGGCAACAGAAAGGTTCCCAAAGTGGCTTCCTGATGGAGATGATGAAACCCGTGCCTTAAAGTGTATTTTATTATGTGTTTTAATGCATTTAACTTGATTATACGTGTCGAATGTGATATCTACGAGCGTTTGTGGTGTTACAGGTTAATCGGGTTAAATCGGCGAAGTTAGAGAGTTCAATGATGAAATGGAACAAGCGAGGATGCTAAACATAGTGAAAGATATTGTTCGGGACTTGTTCGGATCGAAAAGATTGATTGAATATACAAGAGATGCACAAAAATAAAGTCCTGGGTTTGGTTAGTAATTAAATAAAAGTTGAAATTTAGCCAAAAGAGTTCCAGCCAAAGTCAAACGTAGCCTACGGTCAAAAAAACGTAGTCTACAGCCAGCTGAAAACAAATGAAGCAGAATGTTTATACCGTAAGCTACGGTCTTGACCCGTATCCTACGGAAATTATAATGAAGCGGCTCACATGCTTAATGTTGGAAGAATATTAATTGATTTTTAAACCCTAAAGTTAAGGAACCAGTGAACACGTGACTTTTTGAGAACAACAACAACAGATCATCATCAATCTTTGGCAGTAGAAAAGGACAAGAACAATACTCATGTGAGGGTGTACATTAATTGTTCTATCATCAATATTAATCATCATTCATTTACCCATTTTGATTGGGCCGACAACAAGAATCATCATCATCTCAACATGAAGGCCGCTATATACATTACGCAGACCAAGGGCCCAAGAATTATTTATCAATTTACGTGGACTTGAAGGTGGGCCATCATCGAAGGTTTAATTCATAACATCATCATCTTCGACGGCAAACTTCTGGAGCCAACATCATAATTGGGCGGCTGATTTGATAGTGGGCCAATTAAATGAGGGCAATTTTAGGTCGACAACATCACCTGGTGGGCACTGCTATCCTAGGAGGGCCCTAAAAGGAAATTAGAGGATAATATATTTCTTGGACTTGGCGGCTGGCTTTTGAAGAACTTGGTCGTGTTCTTTTTGGATTGGGCCGCCATATTCTCACAAAGGGGTTCACGTGAATATTGAGAAAAAAACATATAGGTCAACATCATATCTCGACGGCTGAGGGGGAGGATCAGATATCATCGCTCAACCAGTGCAGATCCGTTAACCAACATGAGCGGCTAGTCGTTTTATGGTTTCCTCCGGATGGAGGGTTTTGTAAGTTGGATAATTTTATGTGTTTGTGACAATCGTATAACTCGGTGATCTAAGCATTCGATGCTTTTCACCTTGATTTGATTTATTGATTGTAGACAATTGCATTTATTTAAACCTTAATTTCTAAGCATTCAGTTCCCGAGATTTCTAGTAATTGGGATATATTTGACATGGGGTTAGGGTTTGTAATTGTAATTAATAATCATTCGATAACCTCCTGTTATGTATTGACCGGAGTACTTAGTCGTTGGTTATCACAATTGATGAATTAGGTTAAACACTTATGTCTATGTGAGTGTTTCGATTAAACACAGAATTGAATCTAGCTGTAAAACCGGAAATCTGGAGGAACCATTGTTCTCTCTATTGTGTTAAACTTCACTTTTAGTTCGTAATGTTTAGATAATCAATCAAATCCAACAATTGAGTTTTACTTTTTAATAGTAGTTAATAAAAACTGAGCATTATACACTTTCCACAATCCTCCTCTGGTTCGATATCCGACTTATCCTATCTACATAGTTTAGTTGGTTTTTGCATGTCCATAACGACAGACATCAAAATGGCGCCGCTGCCGGGGAGGCGTGCGCAAAGTGTTTAGTGTAAGTTATTAGTAAAATAGATAAAAAAAATCCAAAAATAGTGTCAGTTTTGTTTTGTTTTGTTTTGTTTTGTTCAGATTTATGCGTGGTGCTTGTATTTTTGTGTTTGTGTAGGATGATAGATCTTACAATATTATGCACCTCTCTTACATGCATTTTGTGCAAGGAACCACTTCACCCGTGTATCGGTTGCCACGAGGCCCGATTTAAACGGGAAAGAGCGAAATTGGAAGAACCATCGATGCCTTGCTATGGTAATCCTTCCCCTCCACCGTATTTCTATGATTCTGATACAATGGTGGAGGATGATTATTACTCTGACGGATGGGATCGGGACGATGATGCTTATTATGAACCAAGGACGGATGGACAATGTTTCTGTTGCGGTCGTAATCATAATTCTGTTTATGAAGATATGTGCGCGGTGTATTTGGAAAATCCAGAGTATTGGAATAAAAAAATGATGGATGCGTACATGTCAAGACCGTATCAGGGATACCGACAGTATCATCCCGAAGAATATCCTGAGCCCGAGGGTGTCTATACTTATCAGACCGAGGGGGAGAAAGAGCTTGCTGTGTTGGAAGTGACTTTGTCCAAACTCGAGCAGTATTTATCAGCACCCAACCTTTCCGATGAAGATCGAATCAGCTGTTTAGTTTCTAAGTGTCAGAATTTAAAAATGAAGATAGAAATAGAACAACGCCTTTCACCATTACCTGATGATATTAGAGATTATTCTCACATGAAGGAGGAGGTTGTGGAGGATAATACCACACCAATGAATCCTTTATCTGATGAAGGGTCACTGGTGGATCAGATGGTGTGTGCAGATGATGAGGCAGAACAGTCTGAGGAGATAAATGTGTGTACCGAACCTCTCCCCATATCAATCATTCAAATTAATAAGTGTGGGGAAGAGGGTTCGAGGAAGAAGATGAGAAGGGTGAAACAACAAGACATCAAGGTATATCTTGTGAAGTGGATTAGCGAAACCCGCAGGTGCAGTCTGAACATGCCAGTTATAGTGACGAATTTATGGAGATGGCATGTAAATTTCCGGGCATTCATTGGAAATGCAGTGGGTAAGTGTGCATTGAGACCACCATAACGCATATCAGGTATGGTCTGGCTGAAGACCTTTAAACTTAGCGCTCTCGGGAGGCAGCCCGAGGATGTAGAATATTGTATTTGTTCTTTTGTTTTGGTGTTGGTTCTGTTTTGGCAGGTTACTACGTTTAATTCCCGCGGATGCAATTATTCAAGTGTGGGGATGTTTGGCAACATCCCCGATGAGATGTCAGAGAATCCAAGAGAAGTTTACGTCCCTGTTCGTTCATAGCAGCCGCACCGTTACAGACACTTGCTGATTGAATGATCAGGTTCATGTGTCTCTCTATCCTTTACTTTGTTTTTATTTGTGCATTTGGTGGTGTGAACGTTCGTGTTGGGAATGGTGTTATGTGTCACGTCGAGTAGGTTGTTAGCCGTGCATAGGTTGTTAAGTGGTATATCTCGAGTTCAGATTCTGAATTGCAATATACATTGGGACAATGTATCCCAAGTGTGGGGATGCGGTAACTCGAGAAAAGGGTTGGTAAGATTGATGATCTTAAATGCTTGAAGTAGTTAAAATTGTGAAAAAAATTGAAAAAATTTTGAAAATTTTTGTTTCTCGAGTATGCTTGAACTACATGATAACCGACATTTTCAATCACTAAAGGGTTCCTACTGATATTAAACTAACTTAGATCCCTAGTCATGGTTGTCCCTTTAAGTTTCATGAGAGTATTTCTGACAAGTTTTAGAAATAGTTGAGAAGAGATGCCTAACTAGGGGTAACATGCTTTAGGAATTACACATGCTACATGTCGGTAACCCTTATTCCTTTTGTTCAGTGAGGTATTTGAGCCTACTTATCTGTTAGTTGAATTTGCAATAAATGTTCAATTGTTGAGTGTAGGCCATATGTTGCTTTGTGTTAGAACTTGTGTGGTTTGATACGTGCCGAGACTGTGGTTTAGCGTATGCACATAAATGATAAAGGCATTAGGATCCCTTCCATTATGTTATTTGTTGATTGTTTATCCACCCACCTTAGTTAACCATGTTGAGCCTTATACCTTTCGTTTGTTACACCTTGTTGACCCGTTTGAAATACCAACCATGAATGACAATTGTGTATTTGTTATGAAAAAGAAAAAAAAGTAAAGAAGAGAAAAAAATGAAAAAAAAAGAAAAAAGAAAAAAAAAACAAAAATCATTGTTATGTTCGTGTTAAATAAATGGGTTGAAAATAACCCATGTGTTAGTATCATTGTGAATAAGTTGTCATGGTTTGGTATGTTCTTTTGTGTTCGCCATATAAATATAAAAAAAACTAAACTAAATCCCTACCTTTACCTTTAACCCAAAACCCGAAAAGTCCTTTTGATATGTGTTACGTTATTTGATACAGTGGAGGTGTGATTGCTATACAAGCTTATGATTGCAAGGTAGCATATTTGGTTTTGTGCGTATTACATACTAGCACATTACACGCTAGTCTTGATAAAACCGAGAGGAGTGATCATTGTGAGGGGCGTGTGGCATGTGTGTAGTAATATAAGCATGTTAGTTTTAGTTAGGTAAGTCTTAAATTGTTTTAAATGCGTATCACTTATTTGTTAGATTGTCAATCTCGATTGTGTCAGTCTATGGGACGGGTATGACTTGGTATCTTGAATGGTTAATTCGGTAAGGGATTCAATGGTGATTTGTTAATAAGGTGAGTAATGTTTGTAATGGTTGCTTGAGGACAATCAATGTTAAGTGTGGGGATGTGATGGAGATGATGAAACCCGTGCCTTAAAGTGTATTTCATTATGTGTCTTAATGCATTTAACTTGATTATACGTGTCGAATGTGATATCTACGAGCGTTTGTGGTGTTACAGGTTAATCGGGTTAAATCGGCGAAGTTAGAGAGTTCAATGATGAAACGGAACAAGCGAGGATGCTAAACATAGTGAAAGATATTGTTCGGGACTTGTTCGGATCGAAAAGATTGATTGAATATACAAGAGATGCACAAAAATAAAGTCCTGGGTTTGGTTAGTAATTAAATAAAAGTTGAAATTTAGCCAAAAGAGTTCCAGCCAAAGTCAAACGTAGACTACGGTAAAAAAAACGTAGTCTACAGCCAGCTGAAAACAAATGAAGCAGAATGTTTATACCGTAAGCTACGGTCTTGACCCGTATCCTACGGAAATTATAATGAAGCGGCTCACATGCTTAATGTTAGAAGAATATTAATTGATTTTTAAACCCTAAAGTTAAGGAGCCAGTGAACACGTGACTTTTTTAGAACAACAACAACAGATCATCATCAATCTTTGGCAGTAGAAAAGGACAAGAACAATACTCATGTGAGGGTGTACATTAATTGTTCTATCATCAATATTAATCATCATTCATTTACCCATTTTGATTGGGCCGACAACAAGAATCATCATCATCTCAACATGAAGGCCGCTATATTCATTACGCAGACCAAGGGCCCAAGAATTATTTATCAATTTACGTGGACTTGAAGGTGGGCCATCATCGAAGGTTTAATTCATAACATCATCATCTTCGACGACAAACTTCTGGAGCCAACATCATAAGTGGGCGGCTGATTTGATAGTGGGCCAATTAAATGAGGGCAATTTTGGGTCGACAACATCACCTGGTGGGCACTGCTATCCTAGGAGGGCCCTAAACGTAAATTAGAGGATAATATATTTCTTGGACTTGGCGGCTGGCTTGTGAAGAACTTGGACGTGTTCTTTTTGGATTGGGCCGCCATATTCTCACAAAGGGGTTCACATGAATATTGAGAAAAAACATATAGGTCAACATCATATCTCGACGGCTGAGGGGGAGGATCAGATATCATCGCTCAACCAGTGCAGATCCGTTAACCAACATGAGCGGCTAGTCGTTTTATGGTTTCCTCCGGATGGAGGGTTTTGTAAGTTGGATAATTTTATGTGTTTGTGACAATCGTATAACTCGGTGATCTAAGCATTCGATGCTTTTCACCTTGATTTGATTTATTGATTGTAGACAATTGCATTTATTTAAACCTTAATTTCTAAGCATTCAGTTCCCGAGATTTCTAGTAATTGGGATATATTTGACATGGGGTTAGGGTTTGTAATTATAATTGATAATCATTCGATAACCTCCCGTTATGTATTGACTGGAGTACTTAGTCGTTGGTTATCACAATTGATGAATTAGGTTAAACACTTATGTCTATGTGAGTGTTTCGATTAAACACATAATTGAATCTAGCTGTAAAACCTGAAATCTGGAGGAACCATTGTTCTCTCTATTGTGTTAAACTTCACTTTTAGTTCGTAATTTTTAGATAATCAATCAAATCCAACAATTGAGTTTTACTTTTTAATAGTAGTTAATAAAAACTGAGCATTATACACTTTCCAAAATCCTCCTCTGGTTCGATATCCGACTTATCCTATCTACATAGTTTAGTTGGTTTTTGCATGTCCATAACGACAGACATCACTTCCACACGAGGCAAAATGCTTAAAGAAATGGGAGTTCCAAAGTTTTAATTTTGGTGATTTGGATCAACTTGAAGGTGCTCTATACATGCTACAGAACTCGGCTATAAATAGTGAACTTCACCTGCAGGTTTAAGGATTGCTCTCTTAATCTCTCACTTTATACACACACTATTATCCTCAAAACATATACTTATTCTCACGTCGGATGGTGGTTACAAGAGAACCCCCTATTCCCCTCCTTGTAACGAGCTTAACGGTGTGTTTAGTGTTTTAAAGGATCATCATAGCAACTTGGACGAGACATAGAAGATTGACCTTTATTTGTCGAGACACAAACCACAAACTAACCACCAGATTAGTTTGGTGTTTCTTCATTGGCGCCCACCGATTTTTTACAATCACTTTCATCTTTTTTCTAAGTTGTTTTCTCTTGATCCGTGGCTGATTAAGGAATCCGTTTTCAACATTTTGGTGCATGCTCTCAACTGGGTACGGTAGGGGACAACTCGCACATCCAAAACCTACCTACTAACGAGTATATCGAGGTGAAGGGAACAAACGTTGGAGCCATCCGCGTAAGTGGTATCCGTACCACCCAAACGGTGACTCCAACAAGTCACGATGTTGGTCCTTCAACACCAGTGATATCAGGAATGCCTGTGATGTCAGGATTACTAGAGGGGGAAACTCCCGCCTCTTGGTATGCAAAGAGTCAAGCGACTTTAAATCTCATATGCGTGCAACTGTGCGTGCAGCAAGGGCAAGTTCTGGCCCAGATGCAACAACCTCCATTGGTGACACCAGCACCAAGACAGTTGCACTATGCGACGCCGCATCAGGAGCGTGTACAAAGACAACAACATGAGAAGCCCTCCACCAAGAAGGCAAAGTGCGCGCGACACGCGTGAGACTTTTGGTGACACTGAAAGTTACGATGACACCCCCTCACATCAGTAACAAAAGCATCTGTTGAGTAGTTGGCTCGGGCCACGCAACATCAACGATGAATGGGAATGAAACACTGATGAGGAGGACTCAACATACCAGCAGGAAGTAAGCTCATCAGTCATTAACCGTTTGCAGAAAAATCACGAGTCCTACATGCCGAAGCCGCACAAAACGTACAACGAAGCAGCAAAGCATGATTTCAGCCTTAATTATAGGCCAGCAGCAGCAGCAGCTGAACACTCTAAGTTCATCCGGAACATCGCTTTAGCACCTCTGGAAAAAGCCAAAGTGTTGGTGTTGTGGGTGGATGGACTATGCCCATGTGGTGCCATCTTTTTGTATAAACACTTATAGGGGCGGCTCGCGCGTGGTTCGACAGCCTCCCTGCAGGTAGAATCAAGTCATGGATCAACTTTCAAGAGAAGTTCCTTGCCCACTTTAGCCAACAGAGGCGATATAAGCATGACACTTTTGAAGTCATGAACATTTGGAGACGCAATAATAAGGGTCTATCACTCGCTTCAACAAGGAGTGTTTAGAGATTGGTGGCGTTAGCGAAGACTTGATGCGTGCCCACTTCAAAAACACAATTCGCTATGATAGCCTGATCCAGACTATCATAGGCAGAGATGGTATGTGTGGCACCCGCAGAAAATCCACAGTCATCCTGATCTAACACCTTACAGCTTCGGAGTACTTATCAAATTTCGGGACGAAATTTCTTTCAAGTTGGGGATGATGTGACGACCCGAACTTTCAAGGTTAGCGTTACCTGTTTTCTTGACACTAGTTTGTATGGTCACGTTTTATGTCGCACTACATATTAACCAAGTGTATGATACGTTAAACATGAGATGGTATCTAGTTATATTATGTTAGTTGTTATATTCGGGTTCGTTAAATCCAGTCGTGCATTCCTTAAACGACATGGGCCCCCACAAGCCCAAAACTCCCAAAGCCCACACCGAACTCGGACTCCCTCAATAGTGGCACACTAAATATTGTTTTAGTTAGCATTATTTAAAAAAACTTCACATAATCACAAAACCCTAATTTTCCCCACTATTGGACGAAACCTTTCTTTCCTGTGAAGCCCTCTCGTTCCATCGATCTATGAGTCTCCAACATCCTGCATCTCATGGTTAGTGTAATACTTCTAGTCTAATTTAGTTTTGTCTGTATGTGTTGTGTGGGATCGATGACCACCCACTAATGGCTTGATGATTTTGTAAATATTAAATTGAATTCACCCACTTATTATGTGGTTAGGAAGCATGTGGTTAGTTAATCGATAATCTGGTCCTACATGTATGTTATGATTAGGTAACTCTTGCATGATAATTCAATTAATTGGAAGATGTTATGATACGCTATATCTGAATTGAATACGTAAAATAATTCTAATAAAGATGCTGTTAACCATTGGATAGTGATTAGGGCCCTATGATTTGTATGCTTGTGTAAATTGAGTTGATTGAATATTGATTTTAAGAAGCATGATGATCATGATTAGAATGATCATATTAATCGATTTGCTTGGAATGATGGTTGTGATCATGAAACTGTTTGTTGATAATTAGAGTTTTGTAAACCACATAAATTACCTTCTAATGCAATGAATGAATAAAATAGCAAAGAGTTAGTGGGGGGATCCATAAAAGTTGGACAGTTACAATTAACTAAATAATCATATGGCCAAACCACACAAATCACGGCCATGGCTGAATCGCACAAGGCCTTGGACCTGAGATTAATTTGGGCCGCACACCTTGATTGGGCCGCGGGTTAAACATGAATCGCACAACACATCATCGGGTTAGTCAGGTTGGGCTGTAGACTATCGGGTTAGTCAGGTTGGCCTGGTCACTGTAACGGGCCACACATACAAATGCATACACCTTATGATTGGGCCGAATCACATATTAGGGGCTCGTTATGAAATCACATACACATGGACGTCTACTATTCTAAACTAATATGTGGGCGAATGTTTAAGGACCTGCATGTCTACTAGCGTGAACCAAACTCCTTAACCAGTACAAATGGACAACTTACATTACATGGTAATTGTTGAATGCATGAATGTCTGCACCAAATCTAAGTGTTATGTGATTTGTGAAACATGAACTTGCGTATGATGCAAATACCGGCTAAATAATATGGATCGTTGTATGAATTCCTGTTACGAACTGCATAACGAAGTATGTTTTGCTTGTACGCAACTTGTGAAACGTGTATGATGAATACGTGATTTATGTGTGTACGAAACTGACTGTCTTTGGTAACCACGGTAGGGTTTGATCAACTTGGAACGGGTAACATAACATAACATAACATACCGAGCCAACCAAGGTGAGTTCACACTCTTTATAAGGAATGGGATTCCCGGTGGTTGGGAATGGGTTAAAGAACTAAAACGGAACCTACGTATTCTCCTTGGGTAGGATATGTACCTCCATCCTCCATGGGTAGGATGCCAATATTAAGCTGCGTATTCTCCTTGGGTAGAATACATACCTTCGTCCTCCTTGGGTAGGACAGCAACTTTAAACTTACTAGACAAAACTCTATCATTAAGTCCCTCATTTATATATCGACTTAATCGTCGGGCCAATGGCGAGCGGGTCATTAGTTAATAGCGCTATTAGGGTTGACAAGCCTCACTCTGTGCCGGTAGGACGGGTGTGTACTAATGGATCTGGGCACAACTTACTTTCGTCAGTTGTCGATATGGTAACGGTCTAGTGGTTCACATGGGGAAGCCCCCACTGGTTATGGATATGGTTTGGGAAACAAGGAAACTGGTTAACTTATGGTTTACAAATGAACTCATGGTTTTTAGAACAACTTTAAAACAAACACTCAACTGTGAACTCGCTCAACTTTGTTGTTGACTCGTTGTTACATGCCTTGCAGGCCTTTAGGTACATGTTATTGGAACTTGCTGTCTGGGATGCTGGAGTGGTCATGGGTCAAGTTACAAAAAATCACAAGACAAGTCTGATGGGTTTTATATTATACACATGTTTTATGAAACTCATAACAGAATGTAATATGCTTCCGCTGGATAATGACTCTTGTATTGTAACACTTATTTTAAATAAATGAAAGTTTTATTTTATCTTTATAAGTTCAATGTAACTGGTGGCTAGATCCTGGTACGTCACACGTCCCGCGGTGATTCCGCACGTGGTATTTTGGGGATGTGACAGTATGCCCAAGGAGTGGGATAAATTGATGGCATCGACCAAGGTTGTTGCAGAAACAGAAGAATCATTGACTGGAGGCAGGTCCAGTCATTACTCTGATGATCATTATTCAAGAATCAATGCTCAAGATTCAAGCAGGCGCAACAAGAAAAACAAAAACCATGGCTGGAAGTCAAACCAGTCCAACGGTTATGAAGAAAGGCCTAGCTATAGAGAGGATGTGCACGCCACATTGGACAAAATCGGGTATCACAAGGCAATCAAGAATGAGAACAGAGAGAAGCACAAACTCCGTTGAATAAGACACCTAAAGATGTTCTTATGACGGAGAACCACGACTTTAAAGCTCCCAAACCCATGTCAAACAAAAAGGGTTAAGACCCCAATCTGTACTGTGACTTTCATAAAGACACGGGTCATTTGACTGATGATTGTATTAGTCTCCGCACAGAGATAGAAAAGGCCCTTAAAAGCGGTAAGCTCGAGCACTTGGTGAAGAATGTGCGCAAGGAGACGCGACATATACAAATAAATGATGATGGGGTCAAAAGAAGATTCGTTGGTTAGAAACTCATATGATCGATGGACCAAAAAGAAGTGCAAAAAGCAAGGGTAAGCGCCCGTATGAAGATTCTTGGCAAGAACAGCAAGTGATTTTCCCGGTGGTGCGCGGGGGGCCTCGCGCCACACGCAGCATTTTCATCACCAAAATCGTAGGTCATTATGATATAGACTATGTCTTCATCAACTCCGGGAGCACATCCGGCATTATCTATGAACAATGCTTTAATCAGTTCGATCCTGAAGACAAAGCGCGCCTAGAACCAGTGGATTACCCCTTGTCCGGTTTCTACAACGAAACGATATTTCCTCTAGGCCATATCAGCTTCCCGGTCACGTTGTTCGACAGGAAGCATTCAAGAATAACAGATGTGAACTTCATGGTCATGCCGGTCAAGTCAAGGCACGATGTCTTGATCGGCAGGGAAACTCAAGGTTAGATGAGCATGGTAACGTCCACCCCATATTCGGCAATAGGTTTCCCAACGGAAATAGGGGTGGCGATTATCTATTCGAAGAAGAAACTTATTAGAGCTGATGAAGCTCAACCGACAAAGGCCAACAAGATCACTCCGCGCACAGAGCCGGAGAAATGGGTCCTAAAACGTAAGTATCCCGATCAGATCGTGACCATCGGTTCGGAAATATCAGAGAACATCATATCGTTCTTAAAGCAGCTGCTCTTTAGAAACACGGATATTTTCTCTTGGACACCAGCAGACATGACTGGCGTCCCGCGCGATATCACAGAGCATTGCTTGAACACTTTTCCGTCGGTCGAGCCAAAGGTACAGAGAAAGCGCAGCCTTGGGTCTGAGAAGACCAAGGCAATGAATGAACAAGTCTGTGAGTTGCTAAAAGCTGGTATCCTGCGCGAGGTATGCTATCAAACATGGGTTGCAAACCCAGTGATGGTCGAGAAGTCAAATGGGGGTGGCGCATGTGTGTAGATTACAAGGATCTCAATAAGGCATGCCCAAAAGATTGTTATTCTCTACCAGAGATAGACAAAAAGATTGACTCTCTCGCACCATTTCAATGGAAATGCTTCTTGGATTGCTATAAAACAGCCCTTGAAGATGAAGATAAAACAACCTTTCGCACTGAGATATATATTTTTTGCTATACCAAGATGCCTTTCGGCCTCCGCAATGCTGGCGCAACTTACCAGCGCTTAATGGATAAAACCTTTGGAGACGCTATTGGGAAACACATCGAAGTGTACATTGACGATTTGGTGGTCATGAGCCCAGAAGAAGAGCAAATGCTGAAAGATATTGAAAAGACCTTCAATTCCTTACGAAGTGTCAACATGAAGCTCAACCCGAGTAAGTGTTCATTCAGGATGGAAGAAGGTAAGTTCTTGGGGTTTATGGTCACAAGAGGTGGATTCAAGGTGAATCCGGAAAAAGTGCAAGCCATCGAAAGGATGCCATCTCCGCGTAGCATAAAGGAGATGCAGCGGATAGCCGGCCATCTGGCCACACTAAATCGATTTTTGTCCAATCACGCTGGGAAATCCTTTTTGTTTACCAATACACTGCGCAACTGCGTTAAGAAAAACAAATTCAAGTAGGCGTTGGAAGCTGAGACTGCTTTTAAGCAGATGAAGGAATGTTTAATACAACTTCCCACTCTAACCACCCCGCGTGAGAAAGAACCACTGATCCTGTACTTGTCCGCTTCAGACAAGGCAGTCGGTTCAGTTTTATTGGTAGAAAGGGAGGGAGTCCAAACTCCGATTTACTATGTCAGCAGGATGTTAACAGATCCCGAAACTCGTTATTCGATAATGGAGAAGCTGGTTCTAGCTTTGGTGCACGCATTCAGAAGGTTGCGTAGGTACTTCAAAGGTCATGCGATAACAGTTCTTACCAATTTCCACATTGGTAACATTCTTCAGAAGCCCGAGATCTCAGGAAGATTAGCGAAGTGGGCAATTGACCTGGGGGGTCACAACATCGTTTACCGACCGCGCCTAGCAATCAAGGGGCAATTCCTGGCAGATTTTGCCACGGAAGTCCCCGTAGACAAGGTTCAAGAATGGTAAGCAGTTAAAAAGCCCGTGTAAGGGACATCAGATGAACTATGGTTATTATTCACTGATGGGGAACGAGGATCGCGCGGAAGCAGGGTTAAGGTTGGTCAGCCCTGAAAAACACGAGTTTACATACCCCATCAGGCTCGATTTCAAGAATACTAACGAGGCTGAGTATGAGACATTCTTGGCAGGACTGCGCTTGGCCATCAAGATGGGCGCAAAACACTTACAAGCTCACGTAGACTCCTTACTGGTCGCTGGTCAAATTAACGGGTTATATGATGCGAAAGGAGAAGTTATGGCGCTCTATCTTGAGCAAGCAAAAGAGTTGATACAACAGTTCCAATCTTTTAAGGTTGTTCATATTAACCGAAGTGAAAACAAGCCAGCCGATGCGCTCAGTAAGTTGGCTTCAACGGCACTTCAACATCTAGCCAAAGATGTTCGAATCAAGCTGCTCAAGAACCCTTCTGTCCTGCTGCGCCAAGTAAGCGTAATTGAAATAGGGTCACCTTCTTGGATGACACCTATTATCCAGTACCTGCAGGCTAGGATCCTCCTAAATAACAAAGCCGAAGCGTGAAAGATTCAAAATAAAGCGTTGTTTTTCCAGATGGACCGGAGGATCTTGTATCGAAGGTTATACTTCGATCCGTTGTTGTGCTGCGTGGACCCACAAGATGCAAATTACCTTATTCGGGAAATCCATGGAGGGATTTGTAGGATTCATGTTGGGCTACACATCGTGGTTGCGAAGATCATGAACGTTGGTTATTACTGGCCAAGCATGCATGTGGATGCCATGAATAAGCTGCGCAAGTGTGATGCCTGCCAGAGACATGCGCCGAAGACGCTCAGACCTAAAAATGATTTAATTCCAGTCTCTACCGCATGACCCTTCCAACAATGGGGCATCGACATGGTAGGACCCTTCCAAGAAGCGCCTGGCGCTGTAAAGTTCATCATTGTGGCTGTGAACTACTTCACAAAGTGGGTGGAAGCAAAGGATTTGGCTTCAACCTCAGCAATGATCATGCGCAAATTCATTTAGGAGCACATCATTTGTCGTTTTGGCTTACCACTCAAGATTGTGACTAACAATGGCACGGACTTTGCTTCGGAAGACCTCCACAAATGGATGCAAGAGCTCAACATATAACACACTTTCTCCTCCGTTGCGCACCCTCAAGATAATGGCCAGGTAGAATGTGTCAACAAAAGCATTGTGGAAATAATCAAGGCCCGGCTGGGCACCAAGAGAAGAGGGTGGGTCGATGAACTCCCAAGTATACTATGGGCTCATCGCACCATGCCCAAGACCAGTGATGTGTGTAAAATGCAACATATAAATTACATCAAATGAGGCATAAAACTAACCCTTTTTAAGTACTAATATTGGAAAAAGAGTCTTTTTGTCTTCCTTTTGTATTTTCAGGATTAAATGAGCTCAAAAACGCAAAAGAAGCAAAAAGACAGCTAAACCCAACATAAATACAAGGAAAGGAACATTAGTGGACTGCCTGACCCCTCAACGGCACCTTCCAAAGCAAAAAGGAGAAGACAGAAGGCTGAACACGCCCCGTGCTCAGCCAGCACGGGGCCATGCCCAAGAAGCAGCAGAAAAGACAAATCCATAGAAGCTTCTATTGCCCATCACGGGGCCGTGCTCAGCGGACACGGGGGCGTGTCGAAAGTACAACAGGCACATTTATTGTAATTGCGAATTACAATTAATGAGGAGAGAGATTGTCAGACGGACACGGGGCCGTGCCCAGCGGACACGGGGCCGTGTCCAGCTCTCTGTTCAGCCTATAAATAGGAGTGCTTGGATTCATTTCATCTCATCCCTTGGCACACCACCTCTCTCACACTTCATCCACCACCCACCACCATAACAACACCATCATCCACCACCATCATCCATTGTCCATCGTAGAGTGTGTGAGTCGTCTCGGGATCCAAGATTGATCGTAAGAGTTCTTGACAATCAAGGCCATGTTTGCCTAAGTCTCTTACATCACTTGGTGAAGACAAAGTGTCTAGTATAATACTTTTTATTTCTAATCTTTTGCACTTTTTATTTGGTTTTGTATTAATGACTTTAATAACTAGTTACTTATGTTGAAGGTGATCTTTCCTTATCGTTTGTCCGTGGTGTCTTAGCATTATTTTACTGTCTATATAAAATAAAGGATTTTCACCATTCATATCTCCACGGTCTATATGGAGGTATGTTGGCTACCTGGTAGGGGGTTAAGGGAACGGTTTGGTAAAGGTCTTGCCATTGTTCAGCGTTTAGAGGTCCTGCAATGGACCTGGGTCAAATTTAGTAGGACCTCCTTCAATACTTCACGGTATTGGATGGCGGGGGTCCAAACTCTTTGATCCCCTCATAAGTTAACTACTATTAATACTATAACCCGGCTATTTAGGACTGTATCCCTGCTGACTCAGACTACTTAGCCGAGGGTAACGTCACCGCCAAAAGCGGGGCCTACCACAATACTGCATTAATAACTTAATTCATTATCTTCCAATAATCCACCCTTTTAGGATTGTATCCCTGCTGACTCAAACTACTGGGGTGAGGGTAACGTCGCCTTCAAAAGAGGGGCCTACTACAATAACTAAGATAATCTCTTAATTATGTGCAAAAGTGCGGAAATAATCAAAGGTTATACTACATACGAGTCGGAACCAAGTGATTCATCTTGTCTATCTGTTTTTTCTTTTATTTTTATTTTCAGCATTTTAGTTAGTTTTATTTTTTTCTTAGTTTAAAACATTTTTCTAAACTTTTATTTTGGTTAGACGTTGAGGATAAACCGGTACTAAAAGCTCTTGTGTCCTTGGATGACCTCGGTATCTTACCAACGCTATACTACACTCAACGATGGGTGCACTTGCCCATATGTGTGTTTAGTGTTCGTGAAATATCGTGTTTTATAAATTTAAAACTTGGCTAACATAAGTGTTAAAAAGGGCTTAAAATATACACCTAATATATACGACACTTACCGCACATCAAGTTTTTGGCGCCGTTGCCGGGGACACAAGGATTTTAAGAAAGTTAGGAATCAACGGCCTAATCATTTTTTTTTAAAATTTTTTTTTTGGATTTTCTTAGTTTTTTAGCTTCTGCAGCGCTCAGCACGGGCCGTGCCCGGTCAGACACGGGCCGTGCCCAACATCATCACTGGCAGTTTTTATTTTCTGAGTTACAGAGAGCTGAACACGGGGCCGTGTCGGTGCAACACGGGGTCGTGTCCAACTCCCAGTAACAGGGATCCAGAAATCAATTACTGCGCCTCTGAACACGGGCCGTGTTCATTGAGCACGGGGCCGTGGTGAACATTCTGACCAGCGTTCTTTTCTGTTTTTGTTGCAGGATTTGGAACCCAGGCGCCACATTTGAACCTCCTACGTAGTGCATGAGCTCCAGTTCTAGTAGAGACATAAAAGAACCCCTAGAAGAACCCGAGCGCTTTCTCAGAAAAAGACTAAAAGCTAAAAATCAAGAGAAAGCTTCGGGGGACCCACTTCCAATGGCGGACCAACGTACCCTCATGGATTACCTACGGCCTACCGTAGGCAATCTTGGCGCCGCTATCAATGCACCGAATGTCGAGGCCAACAACTTCGAACTTCGGCCGCATTTGATACAAATGCTCCAAAACTCCGCAACCTTCCACGGGCTTGCGGATGAGGATCCCCATCTACATATTACTAACTTCTTAGAAATATGTGATACCTTTCGGATCAATGGAGCATCCAATGACGCCATCCGCCTTCGAATGTTTCCTTTTTCACTAAAAGACCGAGCTAAGGCTTGGCTTAACACCCTGTAACACCTCGAAAATTTCGGGTTCAATAATAAAATGACACGTGTCAAGTAAGACAAAACGCGTTGTAAACCCGGATTTAATAAAAATGTTTGACAGGATTTAAAGGTGTCGTCATGTTAACTTTTGCACCTCTGAACAACCCCGTTATAAATCCCAAGACTCAAAACATATTAAAAACATCTAGTATATGTTCAAGATTCAATGATTTATAACATTGAATGATTCATAGATTGATATGGTGGACTCCTACGAAGAAAAAGAATGGAAACCCTTTGTTTTCGGGTCTTGTTTTTGGATCCAAAGCAAACAAACCAATGTGGTAGGGTATGATACAGTATTAAGCACTTGTTGGAGGTCCCTAGATGTTAATTGAAGCCCCAAATTTCGTGCAAGTGGATTGGCCTTTCAAAACACCAAAGATCAGGAGATTTTTATGTCTGATGTACAGCTTACGGACCGCAACACTGGCAAGCTTACGGTCCGTAAGCTAGCTGCCAGCGACCAGAAACCTGCTGTTGGCTGTTGTACGCGATTGTGACCCATTTAACCGGTATTTCTCACTTATAAAAGACCCCTAGACATCCCTAGACACTAGCAACAAGTGTTAATCAGTTGTGGATGGATCATAGACCTTGTTGTCAACTAGTTGTGGTGTTTGAACAAGTATAAAAGGCCCTTCAAGTGCAACATTCATTCACACACCTCTCCTGCATAATTGGATTGATTCTGGAGCTCAAGTTTGCTTCCTAGTGATCATATCTCGTGCATAGGACTTCAGTAAGTATTCTAATCTTTCCCTAATTGCTTTTAGCTTAGTTAATTAGCTAAAAGTCAAACCGTCGTAATAACGGTTTGACTTCGAGATTAGTCACTAATGACTCAGTCTTATCTCGAATTAAAAGTAGTTTTAGAATGGTATTTATGTGGGTAATAAAACCCCAAAAGGGTTTCCCCTGATCACCATCCTAAGCAGGCCAAATGTCGGGTCAAACATTTACTTAAAAAGTCAACATATTGCTTAAAATGTCGTTTATGCATAATTAGCTATCTAGAACATATATAACCTGTTTGAACATTGTTATAACTTAGAAATAAGTGTAAGAACATGTCCCAACATGTTCAACCCGACTATTTCCTGTTTAGACCCGGTTCGGAACCGAAAGTCACATAGTTTGACTTTTCAGTTGACTTTCAGTTTTGACCCGTTTGGGCATATTTTAGAAATGCCTCAGAGCTTTAATTGGATTAGGATACATGTTAGAACAACCCTCTGTGATCATACACCTTGGTTCACTAGTTATCCAATTAATATGCAAGTTTCCGTTAATTGCTCATACGTTGACCGTTATGTCCTTATTGCCTTAAATCATGATTTATGAAAATGTAAAAGTGTAGAAACCTTAGTTACTGATATATAGACTTGTTTGCAAAGTTGGACATCAGTTTGACTTTTAGATTAAGAGTTATGCTCATTGTCGCTAAATTAAGGCTTTATGTTAACAACATGGCGTAATTAGCGTAAAGCCTAGTTAAACATACTTTTTGATATCAAATCTTTTACCCACTGATGTTATATATTATTTTGGGATTTTTAAAGATTTTTAACTAATTTTAGGTCGAGCATAACTAGTAGTCGTAGGCTTAAACCGGTAATTGACGGTTTTGCCCTTACGGGCCATAAAATGAGTTTTACACATCTAAACGATTCCAAACCTTTTGCTACTGATTAGTTATGATAAATAAATTATTTTAAGCCTTCTGGAAATATAAAAATACCAGATTTAAGTATCAAACCCGGTAATGGCCCTTAATCGCCATAATTAGCGTTTTTAACGCATAGTATGTCTTAGAATCATATTGGACATACCCGGGTTGATACCTACTGATATATGAGGCAAATTATGATATTTTAACAGTAAGAAAAGGTTGATAAACTCAGACTTCGTTTTAGAGCTTTTCGACTTATGTGAAATTACCAAAATACCCCTACGGGGCATAGTTTGGTTAAAGATGATAAATTTCACATATATGCTTTAGCCTACTGTTATAACTCATCAAATTGAGTATGTTTGCTGTTTACATCAGACCTGTAACTCAGTTAAACATTTAAACTCTTTTACAACCTTTAAAATGACCAAACTACCCCTGCGGGGCATAGTTTGTGTTTAAATTCGTTTCGGGCATAACGAAAGACATCCTACTGATGTTGCAACATATTTGAAGCATATTAACTTAGGAAACCTGTATATGGCTCTTGCGGGTACCCGTTACGCTTATTTCGCGTTCGGTGCGGTTTATGTAACAAGTTTACATAAATTAGCCGAAACGGGTCAAACCTTATCGGTTTTATCTCAAAATCCAGAATGTGAATAATGAACCCATATTAAACAAGTCTTCAAACTTGTCGGGTCAGAATCACATTCTATCCGGTCTTCGCTTAATCATGCGTAAGAACCGTATCTTCCTGTAAGACTAACCGATCTAAGCTTAGGCTTAATTAAAGATCCGTTAGCATTCTAATTAATTATTTATACCATCATTCCAGACTAGAGCATTTCGGTAAATGGTACATACGCTTACTTAAGTGAATACGGCTGAGTTATTAGATTCTTGCTAATTAAGACAGGAGCTAGCTCAGGTAAATACTCTTAACTTATTTCCCTATACGGGCTTGGGATACGGTACTATAAAAGTACCGCTTGGTCGGGTGTATGTAGTCATTTAAATCGGATTGTGATTGATGTACTTACATAACCTGTTTAATATGTATTATTTTACTATTATTTGGTGTATGGCCTTTGGGGGTTAATGACCATGTCCCGGATATCCTTGGCATTATCTTACGAGATAGCCACGACCTAAGCACGGGGTGTAGGCATACACCTGACAGATGCATTATGTAAAAACTGGTAATCCACTCGAAGGTATCATCCCTGTGGACATTATACCGGAACTGGTAATCCACTTAGGGGATGATAGCCTGTGGGCATTATACCTGTGGCGAGTCAGTTAATCGAGTCCGGCCCTACAAACCGGCCCTGAATGGATGACAAATAAGTAAAACTGTATACAAGATTATATACAAATAATTTTCCCAAGTTATAAAAGATTAATTTTGCCTCTGTGCATTTTAATCAAAGTGTCAAAAGGTTTTGTGCCTGGTGCATCTAAATCAATTTTCTTAAACTCTTTTCAAATGAGTCGGTTGAGTGTATTTACCAGTGAAAACTGACGTATTTTCCAAAAAGGTTAAGTGACAGGTACTAAACGAAATTGGCTGGAAGCTCAGGGCGCTAATAAGGAATCTTGCAAGTTCTAGGCGTCTAAAGTCTGTTGAACAAATGATATGTTTCAAGATCCGCCTGTGGATCCTTTACTTTCCGTTGTAATACTGGATATTACTTATATTCGGAATGTAATATATTTATCTTTTGCTTCCGCTGTGCATTATTATATTGTGTTGTTTGACCATGATGTTGCCAACCACGTCACGATACTCCCCCACCGGGCCCACCGGTGACACGTGGAAATTTGGGGTGTGACAGGTTGGTATCAGAGCCAACACTGAGTGAATTAAACACTAGTCATTTGTGTTTAATCTCAGTTACACAATTGCACATTCTTGAGTCTAGACAAGAACATAGGAAAAATCCAAATTTGTTTCATTTTACCTTATTTGGTTCCTTTGTTATTTTTCTGATTAGCCCTTGCATGGGCAAGTCAATTGCTATAGAAGTCCCGTTTAGGGCAACCATATACTTGTTAAATTTTAAAGGAACGATTATATTTAAAGTATCATTCCTATATTATAAGATCTACCATTATAATAAAATGGCAAAATTTAAAAAGGACAAAACCTAGCCATGTGTCACATTAAGACAGGGCCAAGATGGTAGTTCCATAATTAGATTCAGATCCTTGTTAACAGTTCAATTTAGGATTGTTCTGCGTTAAATATTAAAAAGAATCTTAAAGGTAAAAACCTAGCCTAAATGTCACGGCATACAAGGCCAAGATGGTAGAACCTATTCAAGAGATTCAAATCCTTATTAAAAATATGAAAGCATATTAACATGCTCGACAAAATGTGATATGATAAAATCACATAAGTCATTTTGGGATATACTAAATTCCCTTATTTATATAATCATCCCTTATGGATGAAGTGCCCACGGGCTATAACTAACGTCCTCTGGGACTAAAGACAGTGGTAGTCTACCACTCCCTGTCAAGAAAAGGTAATGAACTTTGATTCAAACCTTGAAGCCTCGATTCTATAAAATCAAGGCCTATAAATTAAACTTGTCTAAATGACTAGGCCTTTTGTGCTATTATTAACTTATAATTTAGGGGTATAATAAATATCCTGAATAATTATATATTTATCAAATTAACCAATATGTGTATTAAAAACATGGTTAATAAGTCATTCAAAAAGATAAAACTGTTTAAACTTCCGTAAAAACCTTGTCCTTGTTTAATTTTATGTAGCAATTAAAACTACATGGCGGGGTCGGAGGAAGGGAATAGTCACCCTCTGGAAAATCGCGATGATGAAAGGATTTATATAACCAGAGGAGAACTTCGTACATTGATTGACTCAGCTGTATCTAAAGCTGTGAAGGAGCAATTCCAGGAGTATAGTGAGACAAATAGTAAAGCCTCATCTGTACCCCACCCTAAATCCATCCCTAAAACTCATCCAGAGCCTGATAACAAGCCGCCCTCAAAGAAAGATGAGTTAAAGAAAGATGATGATCGACATTCATCTGGTCAAAATAGTGTTCCATCCAAGAAGATAGTGTTCGATGATGAATCGCATACCAAGTCCTGTACATATAAATACTTTGTTTCCTGCAAACCCCGGGACTTCACTAGGGAGAAAGGAGCAATAGATTGTATGACCTGGTTGGATGAAATGGACACAATTGTCGATATCAGCGGTTGTGCTGAAAGGGATGTAGTAAAGTATGTATCCCAATCATTCAAAGGAGAGGCACTAGCATGGTGGAAGTCTCTCATTCAAGCTACGGGGAAGATCCCTTTGTACGAGATGACTTGGGATCAGTTCGTTGCTCTTATCAAAGAAAATTACTGTCCTCAACATGAAGTTGAGAAGATTGAGACTGAATTCTTGACATTAGTCATGGAGAACTTAGATTGTCAAGCATACCTTACAAATTTCAATACCAAGTCTCGATTGGTTCCTTACCTTGTAACACCAGAGCCCAAGCGAATTGCACGCTTCATTGGGGGTTTAGCCCCAGAAATCAAAGCCAGTGTTAAGGCTTCAAGACCTACTACATTTAGGTCAGTAGCTGACCTCTCTCTGTCCCTTACTTTAGATGCGGTCAGACTAAGGTCGCTAAAGAAATCTGAAGAAGGTAAGAAAAAGCGTGAGGATGATAACTCACGAGGATCTGAGAAGAAACACAAGGGAAACACTGACTCTGAGAGGTCTGGGTCTGGAAAGAATGGTCAGCGGACAGAGGAAAAGCCAAGATGCTCGACTTGCCAAAAACGCCACTTTGGAAAATGCAGAATGGAGTCCAATTCTAATTCAGGACCACCTGCATGTGGGATATGCAAGTCTAGGGAGCACAAGACTGTTGATTGCGGGAAAATTAAAGATGCTACCTGCTACAACTGCAACGAGAAAGGGCACATAAAGACCAACTGTCCTAAGTACGCGAGGAAGCCCGAGTAGGCCAAGAGAACAAACGCACGAGTTATCAGGAGGAACGCCCAAGAGATGATGCGGAATAATAATAGTATAATATGTACATTTCCTTATCAAACAGTTTATGCAGAAACTTATTTGATATTGGCACATATAAATATATTATGAATGATAAAGGTTGAGAACTGTTGTTTCCACCTGATTAAGACTCCGGTCATTTAATGCCCGATAGAAAGTGACGATGTTACGTCGAAAATGCTCCAACAAATCCTATATTGATATTAATACCTATTGGAAATCACTTTTCTAATATCCTTATAGCAAACTTTGGGTTGCATACTTAAGGACTCAATATAGTGATAAAAATCGATTGGTTGCCTTAAAAAAAAAATCAAGTCCATATTGTGAGTGATAAGAAGCAATTAATTATCAAGACTCCTTATGAGACAACCCTCGTAATTACGCGTATCCGTACGAGTAATT
This sequence comes from Helianthus tuberosus, assembly GCA_030545235.1. Classification (NCBI taxonomy): domain Eukaryota; kingdom Viridiplantae; phylum Streptophyta; class Magnoliopsida; order Asterales; family Asteraceae; genus Helianthus; species Helianthus tuberosus. The sequence goes on from CM060354.1 coordinate 64,789,566, forward strand.
AATATTAAACATAAAAAAAAATGGTGGAACTGGCCGTCCCCGGAATCGAACCCGGGTCTAGGCCGGCCGCACCCTTTCGCGCGCCTAGCCAACTGAGCTAGGTGCCTAGTTTGTGAAACTTCCATCATTTATTAGATATAAGCACTTGTACAATAAACTTCCTTATCATTTATCAATGATAATTTCTACTAAGTGTCCTGTTTTTAATACAGGCAATAATAAATCTTCATGAACCATAAACTTAGCAAAAAAAATTTTTCATCCACAAGGTATAGCTACCAAGGAAACCGTAGTAACCGATCCTTCTAGTATCGGCAAGGAATCCTTCCGAAAAATCTAACAGTACTCTTTCTTTGAATAGAGTACGACAACATATGTTATTTTAATTATTTTCTCATTGTATTTCTATCGCCTGCGAATGCCAAACTATGTTTGATTAAAGTGTCATATGAGGAGAGGCGTATCCTAGTGTGTCCCATAGATTATTTCCATGTCAGATCAGCATGGAGGTTTAATACATGGAACCCCTGAGATATCCCAATGGTCATATTGTACTAAAGTCGACTAGTAGCATTCAAAGAAGATATCCAAAAATGGAAATTTTTTTTTTTAAGTAAATGTTCCCGACTAAGGAATTCGTGGACTTATAACATAAAGGTGTCACTTAATTGACACGAGTAATGGTGGATGAACTGGAGCCTGAGATATGGAAAATCTCTGTTGCCTCCTTGCAATCTTGATTATCTTCTCATAAGTTTTCCCTGCTTACCTCCGGGAAGGCAGGTAGAATTAAGATTGTATCCCGCCGTGGGCTGGAGTATTATGAAAACTCCATATTGAATATGGAAAAATCGAAACCCTGATTTAGTAAGTTTTAGAACATAGTCACATGAAGCCTGACTCAATATTCTGAGAGTTTTATGTTATTAAATAAGAAAGACGGTTCATATTGCTTATGCATACATGCCGCAACCCTAATTAGGCAACGATTAAGAATTTGCCATCAGCTACCCAGGATCTAAGGGCAAATTATTGGTGGATAGGCTTGAAAAGTCTGTAGCCACCCACGTAGCTAAATGCTTGACATGTGCGTAAGTCAAAGCCGAGCATCAAAAGCCGTCAGGCTTGCTACAACAGCCTGAACTTCCTACGTGGAAGTAGGGAAATGGTAACTATGGATTTTATTACCAAGTTACCCAAGAAAAGGAAAGGAAATGATACGTTATGAGTTATAGTTCATGGACTGACTAAGTCAGCCCATTTACTACCCATCAAGGAGACTTATAGCTCCGACAGGTTAGCCCAGTTATACGTTGATAAAAATTGTAGCCTTACATGGCATACCTGTGTCTATTATCTCTGATAGAGATACTAGGTACACGTCACATTTTTGGGAGAGCTTCCAGCAATCTTTGGGCACACGTTTGAACTTTAGTACGGCTTATCATCCTCAGACTGACGGTCAGAGTGAGCGTACTATTCAAACGTTGGAAGAAATGCTACGTGCATGTGCGATCGATTTGGGTGGTAGTTGGGATAAGAACCTACCATTAATCGAATTCTCCTACAACAATAGCTACCACACCAGCATCAAGGTTGCGCCTTTGAGGCACTATACGGTAGAAAGTGTAGAACGCCAGTTTGTTGGGCGGAAGTTGGAGATGTCCAGTTATCAGGACCAGAGATAGTGTTCGAAACGACGGACGAGATTGTCCAGATTCGTGACCGTCTCGAAGCTGCCCGAGATAGGCAGAGGAGTTACGCTGATCTAAAACGTAAGGATTTTCACTTCGAAGTAGGTGACAAAGTCCTACTTAAAGGATCACCCCGGAAGGGAGTGATGCGATTTGGTAAGAAAGGCAAGCTAAGCCCAAGATACATAGGACCTTTCGAGGTTATCGAACGTGTCGGGTCAGTTGCCTATAAGTTAGACTTACCTGAAAAGCTCGGTGGAATTCACAATGTGTTCCACATCTGCAATCTGAAGAAGTGCTTCGCTGACGAATCACTGGATATACCATATACAGATGTGCATATAGATGAGAGCTTAAATTTTGTGGAAAAAACCTTTGTCGATTGAAGATCGACAGGTAAGGAAGCTTCGAAGAAAGCATGAACCTTTTGTAAAGGTCAAATGGGATGCCCGTAGAGGTCCCGAGTATACGTGGGAGGTTGAATCCACCATGAAAGAAAAGTACCCTTACTTATTTCAGTAAATCTCGGGTCGAGATTTATTTTAAGGGGGTGAGGATGTAACACCTCGAAAATTTCGGGTTCAATAATAAAACGACACGTGTCAAGTAAGACAAAACGCGTTGTAAACCCGGATTTAATAAAAATGTTTGACAGGATTTAAAGGTGTCGTCATGTTAACTTTTGCACCTCTGAACAACCCCGTTATAAATCCCAAGACTCAAAACATATTAAAAACATCTAGTATATGTTCAAGATTCAATGATTTATAACATTGAATGATTCATAGATTGATATGGTGGACTCCTACGAAGAAAAAGAATGGAAACCCTTTGTTTTCGGGTCTTGTTTTTGGATCCAAAGCAAACAAACCAATGTGGTAGGGTATGATACAGTATTAAGCACTTGTTGGAGGTCCCTAGATGTTAATTGAAGCCCCAAATTTCGTGCAAGTGGATTGGCCTTTCAAAACACCAAAGATCAGTAGATTTTTATGTCTGATGTACAGCTTACGGACCGCAACACTGGCAAGCTTACGGTCCGTAAGCTAGCTGCCAGCGACCAGAAACCTGCTGTTGGCTGTTGTACGCGATTGTGACCCATTTAACCGGTATTTCTCACTTATAAAAGACCCCTAGACATCCCTAGACACTAGCAACAAGTGTTAATCAGTTGTGGATGGATCATAGACCTTGTTGTCAACTAGTTGTGGTGTTTGAACAAGTATAAAAGGCCCTTCAAGTGCAACATTCATTCACACACCTCTCCTGCATAATTGGATTGATTCTGGAGCTCAAGTTTGCTTCCTAGTGATCATATCTCGTGCATAGGACTTCAGTAAGTATTCTAATCTTTCCCTAATTGCTTTTAGCTTAGTTAATTAGCTAAAAGTCAAACCGTCGTAATAACGGTTTGACTTCGAGATTAGTCACTAATGACTCAGTCTTATCTCGAATTAAAAGTAGTTTTAGAATGGTATTTATGTGGGTAATAAAACCCCAAAAGGGTTTCCCCTGATCACCATCCTAAGCAGGCCAAATGTCGGGTCAAACATTTACTTAAAAAGTCAACATATTGCTTAAAATGTCGTTTATGCATAATTAGCTATCTAGAACATATATAACCTGTTTGAACATTGTTATAACTTAGAAATAAGTGTAAGAACATGTCCCAACATGTTCAACCCGACTATTTCCTGTTTAGACCCGGTTCGGAACCGAAAGTCACATAGTTTGACTTTTCAGTTGACTTTCAGTTCTGACCCGTTTGGGCATATTTTAGAAATGCCTCAGAGCTTTAATTGGATTAGGATACATGTTAGAACAACCCTCTGTGATCATACACCTTGGTTCACTAGTTATCCAATTAATATGCAAGTTTCCGTTAATTGCTCATACGTTGACCGTTATGTCCTTATTGCCTTAAATCATGATTTATGAAAATGTAAAAGTGTAGAAACCTTAGTTACTGATATATAGACTTGTTTGCAAAGTTGGACATCAGTTTGACTTTTAGATTAAGAGTTATGCTCATTGTCGCTAAATTAAGGCTTTATGTTAACAACATGGCGTAATTAGCGTAAAGCCTAGTTAAACATACTTTTTGATATCAAATCTTTTACCCACTGATGTTATATATTATTTTGGGATTTTTAAAGATTTTTAACTAATTTTAGGTCGAGTATAACTAGTAGTCGTAGGCTTAAACCGGTAATTGACGGTTTTGCCCTTACGGGCCATAAAATGAGTTTTACACATCTAAACGATTCCAAACCTTTTGCTACTGATTAGTTATGATAAATAAATTATTTTAAGCCTTCTGGAAATATAAAAATACCAGATTTAAGTATCAAACCCGGTAATGGCCCTTAATCGCCATAATTAGCGTTTTTAACGCATAGTATGTCTTAGAATCATATTGGACATACCCGGGTTGATACCTACTGATATATGAGGCAAATTATGATATTTTAACAGTAAGAAAAGGTTGATAAACTCAGACTTCGTTTTAGAGCTTTTCGACTTATGTGAAATTACCAAAATACCCCTACGGGGCATAGTTTGGTTAAAGATGATAAATTTCACATATATGCTTTAGCCTACTGTTATAACTCATCAAATTGAGTATGTTTGCTGTTTACATCAGACCTGTAACTCAGTTAAACATTTAAACTCTTTTACAACCTTTAAAATGACCAAACTACCCCTACGGGGCATAGTTTATGTTTAAATTCGTTTCGGGCATAACGAAAGACATCCTACTGATGTTGCAACATATTTGAAGCATATTAACTTAGGAAACCTGTATATGGCTCTTGCGGGTACCCGTTACGCTTATTTCGCGTTCGGTGCGGTTTATGTAACAAGTTTACATAAATTAGCCGAAACGGGTCAAACCTTATCGGTTTTATCTCAAAATCCAGAATGTGAATAATGAACCCATATTAAACAAGTCTTCAAACTTGTCGGGTCAGAATCACATTCTATCCGGTCTTCGCTTAATCATGCGTAAGAACCGTATCTTCCTGTAAGACTAACCGATCTAAGCTTAGGCTTAATTAAAGATCCGTTAGCATTCTAATTAATTATTTATACCATCATTCCAGACTAGAGCATTTCGGTAAATGGTACATACGCTTACTTAAGTGAATACGGCTGAGTTATTAGATTCTTGCTAATTAAGACAGGAGCTAGCTCAGGTAAATACTCTTAACTTATTTCCCTATACGGGCTTGGGATACGGTACTATAAAAGTACCGCTTGGTCGGGTGTATGTAGTCATTTAAATCGGATTGTGATTGATGTACTTACATAACCTGTTTAATATGTATTATTTTACTATTATTTGGTGTATGGCCTTTGGGGGTTAATGACCATGTCCCGGATATCCTTGGCATTATCTTACGAGATAGCCACGACCTAAGCACGGGGTGTAGGCATACACCTGACAGATGCATTATGTAAAAACTGGTAATCCACTCGAAGGTATCATCCCTGTGGACATTATACCGGAACTGGTAATCCACTTAGGGGATGATAGCCTGTGGGCATTATACCTGTGGCGAGTCAGTTAATCGAGTCCGGCCCTACAAACCGGCCCTGAATGGATGACAAATAAGTAAAACTGTATACAAGATTATATACAAATAATTTTCCCAAGTTATAAAAGATTAATTTTGCCTCTGTGCATTTTAATCAAAGTGTCAAAAGGTTTTGTGCCTGGTGCATCTAAATCAATTTTCTTAAACTCTTTTCAAATGAGTCGGTTGAGTGTATTTACCAGTGAAAACTGACGTATTTTCCAAAAAGGTTAAGTGACAGGTACTAAACGAAATTGGCTGGAAGCTCAGGGCGCTAATAAGGAATCTTGCAAGTTCTAGGCGTCTAAAGTCTGTTGAACAAATGATATGTTTCAAGATCCGCCTGTGGATCCTTTACTTTCCGTTGTAATACTGGATATTACTTATATTCGGAATGTAATATATTTATCTTTTGCTTCCGCTGTGCATTATTATATTGTGTTGTTTGACCATGATGTTGCCAACCACGTCACGATACTCCCCCACCGGGCCCACCGGTGACACGTGGAAATTTGGGGTGTGACACACCCTCCCAGTTGGATCGGTAAACACCTGGGATGAACTCGCCCAAAAGTTTTTGTATAAGTATTTCCCTCCTGCTAAAACGGCTAAATTAATGACTGAAATTAATACATACTCACAAGAGGATGGGGAATCCTTATATGAAACTTGGGAAAGGTTCAAGGAGCTTCTAAGAAAGTGTCCTCACCATGGCCTAGCGGTATGGCAACAAGTATCCACTTTCTACAATGGATTGTTGCCACACACAAGACAAACACTTGATTCAAGCTCCGGGGGACTCTTAGGTAATCGTCGCCCAAATGAAATATATAACCAAATTGAGGAAATTGATCAAACCAATTTTCAATGGCACACTCCCCGAGGTAATAAATCTATTGTCCTGGGCGCCCATAAGGTTGATGAAAGCACCTCTTTACAAGCCCAAATCGAGGCCCTCTCTTCAAAAATCAAAAGGCTAGAAATGACAAAAACGGCCTCGGTTATGGCTTGTGAAGGGTGTGGTGGGTCACATGAAAATTGGAGTTGTATGAAAGAATTAGATGAACAAACTGAAACGGTAAACTACATGGATAATAGACCTAGGCCGTCGGGTCCTCCAACAGGTACCTACAACCAAGGATGGCGTAACCACCCAAATCTTGGTTGGAGAGATCCCGGCAATAGTAGTAACCAACAAAACCAACGAACTAATTTTCAACAACCGCAAAATTTTCCTCAACAACAAGGTGGAAGAGAAAGGCTTGAAGATACTGTATCTCGCCTCATCTCTGACACTGAAAAGAAACACTCGGATCGATTTCAACAATTGGAATCGAATTTCAGAAATCAACAAGCTAGCATTCAAAACGTTGAAAAACAATTAAATCAACTAGCTCAAAATTTCTCCGAGAGACCACAAGGCGCATTACCCAGTAATACCGAAACGAACCCGAAGGCACAAGTACATCTCATCACATTAAGAAATCGAACCGTGGGTCCCGAGGATGCTCCATTGCCGCCAAATGAAAGAAGCCATTCTAGCCAGCCTGTGACTCCTCCTGCGCCAGAAAAGGCTTCCACACCAAATCAAGAGCCCACCAAGACTCCTCCAATCCCGTACCCCGGTAGGTTGAATCGTCAAAAGACCGATGAGCAATTCGCAAAGTTCGAAAGTTTACTAAAACAATTGCATGTTAATATTCCTTTTATTGAGGTCCTAACCCAAATGCCTAAATATGCAAAATTCATGAGGGATTTCCTCACTCACAAAAGGAAAATTGAATCATTGCAATTAGTTAACTTAGGCGAAGAATGTTCTGCTCTAGTACTCAACAAACTTCCACAAAAGAAAATCGACCCCGGGAGCTTCACAATCCCTTGTTCGATTGGGAAGTCCCCCGTCCGAAATGCTTTAGCCGATCTTGGGGCTAGCATCAACCTCATGCCCACATCAATGTTTAAGCGACTCGGCCTAGGAACAACAAGCCCTACAAAGATGAGCATACAACTCGCCGACAGATCCGTCAAATTCCCACAAGGTGTCGCCGAAAATCTGCTAGTCAAGGTTGACAATTTCGTCTTTCCAACCGACTTTGTCATCCTAGACATGGAAGAAGACACCGAGGTCCCTCTCATCCTCGGGAGGCCATTCCTAGCCACCGCCCAAGCATTGGTGGATATGAATGACGGAACTCTAACATTGAAGTTTGGGGATGAGGAAGTGAAATTTGAATGTGGAAAGCGAGTAGAGGAAGAAGATCCGGTCAACTACATGAAGGTCATAGACTCAAGATTGGATGACGCTCTCCGACGGTGTAACATGGGATGCAACACATCCCACTTGGGTAACATATGACCGGCTTTGGGTCTAGCCAAGGACCCTTATAAACGTGGCGCACCATGGAGGCATTCCACGGAACTATCCTTAGTTTAATTTAGATTAATTTTTATGCTTTCTAGTTAGTTTTAATTTTCAGAAATAAAACACACTCATGGTGGTAAAGGATGAAAAGGGGAACGAGAAAAATGAACCCATGCACAAGAACAAGGCAACCCGACAATTTTCTCCACTTCAGAAAGTTCAACACGGGCCGTGCTCAACCAACACGGCCCCGTGCCGAACCACCTGCAGAAAAACGCCCAGTTCAGGTACCTGGACACGGGCCGTGTTCACCCAACACGCCCCCGTGTCCAGACTTCTGTTTCTCTTATTTTAATTTTGTTACTGGCACTTGAACACGGGGCCGTGCCCGGATAACACGGGGCCGTGTTCAGTTCCCAGTAACACAAATTTTTGCTTTTTAAACACTATTTTACACATTTAATCAACCTAAAATTTTATTTTTGGGACACATTGAGGACAATGTGTAATTTAAGTGTGGGGGGGATGCTAAAACCTTGAATTTTGCAAGTCCTAAATACAAGCCTTACACAAAACTCTATTGGAACCGCTAATCACCCCAAATTTTTTCAAAAAAATTTCATTTTTTTTTACTTGTCTAGGTTTAACTCGGGAAATTCAAGTTCTCAAAAAGGCTATATTTTTACAAATTTACAACCGATAGCGTAGTGATAAAAAGAACCAACATAAGAAAATTATGAAAAGGCATGACAAACTAATTTAAAATTTGATTATATATACTTGATCACATAAAAACCCATTCCCACAAAAGTGAGTTTTGAGCCTTTATTGAGCACACAATTACATATCTTTTGACTAAATGCTCATTTTTCGTTTCTTGTGTGAATAGCCGCTTGGTTCTTACGACTCTAGAACTTGCCATGACAATACATTCCCGGTCCTTATCAACTTAAACCCAAGTAAGTAAATGATGGAGGCATTAGGACTAACCCTTTTTATTTCTACACCATTATTTTCTTTTTCTTTTACCACCTACCCAAAAAAAAAAATCCCCCTAGTTAGCCCCTTTGAGCCTAAACCTTTTCGTTTCATCACCCAAACAAAAACCCTTTTACCCACCAAAACCTTTTTCATTTTTAACCCTTTATTTTAGTAACAAGTTCGGTTCTTCGCAAAAAAAAAAAAAATTGATGAAGCAAAAAGAAAATAAACAAACAAGTTAATCAAAAAAATAACTTAGTTTGAACAAAAGCTTCATCAAAATAAAAAAATTGCAAAAATACGAAAACCGACACTTGTTACGCTTTTAGCCCTTTTTCTACTAACCACTAACCCAACCACCTACCTTTAACCCTAGCCTAACCCTTAACCCACAAAGTCCTCTTGATATCTACAAAGGTATAAAAGTTAAAAAGGAGGAGGATTGATTTCTTGGCAAGCCTATGGTAGGAATAAGTTCCATGCCGCTCTCGAGTGATTCACTAAAAATACACCTTCGGCCGAGTGTGAGTGATTTCCCCGTGAGGTATGTGAACTTGTATATAAATAGAATTTTAAAAAGGCATGTTATGCCCAAATAAGTAATTTCTTTTATGAAAAGTTCTAAATAAATCATTACGAATAGGAGTGTAAATAAATAAAAATAAAACCCAAAAAGATCTTGGAAGTCCCGACACTCTACGACAAGCCCAAAACCTTCTCTTCTACCTATTCCATTTGGGAGTGTAAGCCACATATTAAAGAGTTTTGCTTGAGGACAAGCAAAAGTTCAAGTGTGGGGGTATTTGATGTGTGTAAAATGCAACATATAAATTACATCAAATGAGGCATAAAACTAACCCTTTTTAAGTACTAATATTGGAAAAAGAGTGTTTTTGTCTTCCTTTTGTATTTTCAGGATTAAATGAGCTCAAAAACGCAAAAGAAGCAAAAAGACAGCTAAATCCAACATAAATACAAGGAAATGAACATTAGTGGACCGCCCGACCCCTCAACGGCACCTTCCAAAGCAAAAAGGAGAAGACAGAAGGCTGAACACGCCCCGTGCTCAGCCAGCACGGGGCCGTGCCCAAGAAGCAGCAGAAAAGACAAATCCATAGAAGCTTCTATTGCCCATCACGGGGCCGTGCTCAGCGGACACGGGGGCGTGTCGAAAGTACAACAAGCGCATTTATTGTAATTGCGAATTACAATTAATGAGGAGAGAGATTGTCAGACGGACACGGGGCCGTGTCCAGCTCTCTGTTCAGCCTATAAATAGGAGTGCTTGGATTCATTTCATCTCATCCCTTGGCACACCACCTCTCTCACACTTCATCCACCACCCACCACCATAACAACACCATCATCCACCACCATCATCCATTGTCCATCGTAGAGTGTGTGAGTCGTCTCGGGATCCAAGATTGATCGTAAGAGTTCTTGACAATCAAGGCCATGTTTGCCTAAGTCTCTTACATCACTTGGTGAAGACAAAGTGTCTAGTATAATACTTTTTATTTCTAATCTTTTGCACTTTTTATTTGGTTTTGTATTAATGACTTTAATAACTAGTTACTTATGTTGAAGGTGATCTTTCCTTATCGTTTGTCCGTGGTGTCTTGGCATTATTTTACTGTCTATATAAAATAAAGGATTTTCACCATTCATATCTCCACGGTCTATATGGAGGTATGTTGGCTACCTAGTAGGGGGTTAAGGGAACGGTTTGGTAAAGGTCTTGCCATTGTTCAGCGTTTAGAGGTCCTGCAATGGACCTGGGTCAAATTTAGCAGGACCTCCTTCAATACTTCACGGTATTGGATGGCGGGGGTCCAAACTCTTTGATCCCCTCATAAGTTAACTACTATTAATACTATAACCCGGCTATTTAGGACTGTATCCCTGCTGACTCAGACTACTTAGCCGAGGGTAACGTCACCGCCAAAAGCGGGGCCTACCACAATACTGCATTAATAACTTAATTCATTTTCTTCCAATAATCCACCCTTTTAGGATTGTATCCCTGCTGACTCAAACTACTGGGGTGAGGGTAACGTCGCCTTCAAAAGAGGGGCCTACTACAATAACTAAGATAATCTCTTAATTATGTGCAAAAGTGCGGAAATAATCAAAGGTTATACTAGATACGAGTCGGAACCAAGTGATTCATCTTGTCTATCTGTTTTTTCTTTTATTTTTATTTTCAGCATTTTAGTTAGTTTTATTTTTTCTTAGTTTAAAACATTTTTCTAAACTTTTATTTTGGTTAGACGTTGAGGATAAACCGGTACTAAAAGCTCTTGTGTCCTTGGACGACCTCGATATCTTACCAACGCTATACTACACTCAACGATGGGTGCACTTGCCCATATGTGTGTTTAGTGTTCGTGAAATATCGTGTTTTAAAAATTTAAAACTTTGCTAACATAAGTGTTAAAAAGGGCTTAAAATATACACCTAATATATACGACACTTACCGCACATCAACCAGCAACGAGGAAACTCCCTTTAGCCTAGTCTACGGCTCATAAGCAGTTATCCCTGCTGAAATTGGCCCCCTATCCGCGCTTGACGGCTATCAACGCAATCAACAATGAGGCGGAGCGCCGGCTTGACTTAGATCTGCTTGAAGAATGACGCAAGAATGCAGCCATCAAAGAAGCCAAGTACAAGTCCCAATTGGAAAAGTACTACAATGCGCGGGTGCGCATCTATACGTACAATCCAGGCGAATATGTGTTCCGTTACAATGAGGCCTCCAACGCTAAATGCCCCGGAAAACTTGCACCTAAGTGGGAGGGTCCTAATCTTATCCATGATGTCCTGGGCAAAGGCGCGTACAAGCTATGCACCTTGGACGGTCACATTGTTCCACGAACCTGGAACGCGTAGCAGCTGCGCAAATGTTATATGTAACACAACCTCTTATGTAAGCGATAGCCTTGCGCCTGACAAGTTATTAATGCAAAGAGTTGTTTACAGTATTTTTCCTTGTTGTGTATTATTGTTTATCACATGTTACAAATGCATGTTCAACTTTTAGTTCGCGCAAAAACACTACATTAAATTACGAGCTCATGAGCTAAGCCTCCAAGATTCCCGTGATCATAGCTCGGAACCGGGCTACAATGTTCAACACGAGCCACACTTACATTTATTCGCGCTAAACTAAACAAAGTTTCTAACACAATGCAATAACTGTAACATTGTAAGCAAGCAAATGGTAAGTTCATATAACAAGCGCATGCACACAACGACTACATTAGAAACTTATAACAGTTTACAAGGCTACAAACGCCTAAGTCACAAAAACCTACAAACTACGTTCAATTTTCACTCTGCATTACCATCACCAGCTTCATCCTCGCCATCAGTCAATTCAACTGTCTCCGGAGGCTCAAAGATTACCTTTAGTCACGCCACATAATCGTCATGCTTAAGTGCCTCGGAGACTAGGTCCATGACAGGCAAGGAAAGGTTGTCGTAATTTTCTTCAGCCTTGCGCAAACCTTCCTCTGCCTGCTCATTGACCGAACAATGACGAGTGCCCCCGTTGGGTGTCGAATGCAGTCTCGACATGCATGGTGCATTCGACATAACCCGCACGATGACCAGCAGCTTGGGAGGCAACAGTAAGCGTAGCTACTGCCTGTCCAAGTTCAACAGAATTCAAGATAGAATTCGCAATCTGTCCAAAAAAACGGAAACATGTAACTAAAGAGTTAACAATCTAGATAAGAGAAAAAGGGAGAAACTCACATGGGCAATCCCATAGTTCTGAAGCCAATCTAGGTTGTTGATAAGGGGCTCTATAGTAGCTTGAACCTCAGCATAGTTGAATTGAGGCTCGTTCACGGCCGCTTGGCTAACCTTGCACACCTCCTCAGCAGACTCAAGCTTTACCTTTTTCAGCCGCGAGGTCGATCTCAAGCGACTCCTCCTTTTGTTTTTCAACTTTTAGAGCTTCTTGTGGCTCGCACAAGCGATGTTTGAGCTTAGCGATCTCTCTATCCTTGCCTGCCATGTCCTTGTCCTTGTCTTTGACGATGAGTTTTTGTTCTAACTCAACCTGCAAACCCTTCATGGCAAAAATGAACAAGTTATGGAATTTTCTTAACTCTAGTTATTTATTCAACACATGGAGACAGTACTGACCTGAAGGACCTCAACGCGCTCTCGGTGCGACTTAGCTTCTTCATACCTCTCCTTGAAGTCCGCTTAAGAGTTCGTCAGCTCTGCAACACGCGCCTTGAGATTGGTGATCTCAGTGCCCGTGACAAACATCCTCTGATTCTCCCTTTCACAAGCAGCGCGCCACTTGTGGCGCTCTTCAGCAAGCGTGTCCTCACTTCGTTGAAGTTTCAACTTCACACCTTGGAGGCCCCATTCCTCCGACTTCTTCTCATTCTCAAAATCAGCCTTTTCTTTTGCAAGCTCGGCTTTAGCTTTCTTGAACAACTGCATTTCAGCAGCCTGACGTTCCCTATGCTTCTCCCATTCAGCACGCTCGCGGTGCATGGTGCGCCACTCATGAGTAATCTGGTAGTTGGTGGAAGAGCAGTTAGCTTGCGTAAATACGTGGGAACGATACAAGTTATCGTGCCCACGTTCCTTTTGGTGCAACATTTCGCCTGAGGGGAAAGCCCCCATAAACCACTCCCGACATGGAGCAAAGGTAGAAAAGTTATCACCTTGCTTTACGCCCCATACAGGAGCATGGATCTCATTGGCGTGACTCTCGTCATAAGACTTATAGTAAATGTCGCCCAAATGTCATCAGGCTGGATTGGCGAAGGGTACCTTTGACGATCCTTGAAGGGGCTAGTCCTTTCGCCACCCACGCCCGATGCCCCCGCGCCTACAGCACTACCATGCTATGCTTCAGCCTCTGCATTTTAGGTATCCACGTGACTCTCTTCACGCGCTTCGTCAGTAGGCTCCTCAACAGTTTGTGCATGTTTTTCAATCTCAACTGAGGCAGTCTGCTGCACTAAGGGTTCCTCAACCCGCACCTTCTTCTCAATACGCTAAAAATAGGCTTTTTAACTTCTAGAGCCTTCTCATCAGGCTTCTCAACAGCCTTCTCAGTTTCCACAACCTTCTCGACACCTTTCTTGACCGCCTCGGTCTTCTTAAGGGGTTTTTTTTACCCCAATAGCATTCTCTCCAACGGTAGACGCATCCTTTGGAGGAATGACAGTTATCTTAGGACGCGTGGTTGCCTTCCCTGCAAAAGGAAAATTATGTTAACACATAATCAAGAAAGGGAGATATTAATGTTACCCAAGTATGAAACACGTACCCGTCGAGACGTCAGTATAAAGCGTCCTAAGGCTCCCCTTCTTCCCAATAGCAAGCTTGCTAGTGGCAACCTTTTTAGCTCCGAAGGCAGCTTCAGTCTTTGTCTCCTCACGTGGCCTCTTTGAGACATTCTTCCTAATCAGTTCTGGTCCAAGATCAGCCTCTGTTTTTTCGGCAGGGGTAGATGTGGGGGTCGCGCCTGATGGTGGGTCTTTTGAACTCACGCTTCCAGAACTTCGCGCGCCGGCCGCCACATTAATTTGAGGTTTCCCATCTATATCATATAATTCTTCAAAGGAGTCAGCTATGTATACGAAGTCATCTAGGCTACGTTGTCGAATGCGAGTTGTACCTTTGCGAGACGCAGCATCAGAAGCTGCGCCAGTAACCTCTGGCTTCTTGTGAGCCACACCTTCAGCAACAGTCATTTTCTTCTTACTAATCCTCTTGGGTTTCTTCTATTCATCATTGATCCCCATGTTGCGCAAGACACATGCAAACACGTCATGGGGAGGTTTTAGCTCATGTTCTGATGAGGCTACTGACTCCTCACTGGAAAGATATTCAACTTCTTTCCCAGCAGGAGTTATAGCCCTACATGGCCTAAGATTGGAAATGTGCGCACCTTTGGTCACAACTTGGGAGCAGCAAAAAACTCAGCCCTTGCATACATGAAGTTTGGTCGGATTTGCTCAGACCAATACTCTTCACCCGTGCGCAAGGGCCTCATGCCCATCACACCAGCATGGGCCGGGAACGCGTGATGGTAAAGCGCAAACTCTGCATTAAAACAAGAAGTTAGCATAAAAAGAGACCATATTCAAAAACTTCTTAAAAAGGAAGGAGTAATAAAACAAAGGAATTTACTTTCACCCTCTAACAGGTGAACGAACACATTCGTGCTATCCTGCGGCCATCTATCACTCATTCCTGCCACAACCAACACTTGCACACCAACTGCTTGGTTTGGCAGTGCCAGCAACTTCTCATACCAGGTCGCGCCGCGTGGGATCTTTAAGTCTTCTTTTGGAATCGACGCCATGTCGCGAAATTGCATAACCATTCAGATCACCTCTGCGCGGATAAAAAAGAACTTGCTTTTCCAGTCGTGAAAGCTCTTAGGAGGATTGATCAAAATCTTCTTCGCAGCACGAAGAGCAAAAGAAAAGAAACCCAGATTGCTTTGCAACTGGTAAAATGCCCTAAACCTATCAATGGTGGGTTGTTCTCCTTGTGATCGGCACACAAACTCAAAATGTCAAATGCGAACCATGCCCATAGGGCTTAATGTCTAATAGCCGAAGACAATCTATTTCTCGAATTTTTATGTGTTCCGATTTTGAGCCCGCAACTACTGACTCTGATGATTCGCCGATTTTACGTGTTTTATGTGTATTTACCTGCTTATGTGTTCTGAATTTTTGGAGATTTATTCGATTTCCGCTAACACTTCGATCGACACGCACGACTCGCACTACACCACATAAACATTAACAAATCGCTACTACCATGAGGAACGACCGTACGCTATGTTGCTTGCTATATTACTCGCTATGTTAATCACGGACACTATTCTCGAACGATCGCTGACTTTGAATGATAGGTTTCTGTATTCTGACCGCCTCTGTGTGCATCTAGACAAGTTACGTGCTTATATGCTTATGTGTTTCTGTGCCCTACGTGCTTTTGTGCTTCTGTGTTTATGTGAATCTGTGATTAAGTGCTTATGTGTTTACGTGATTGAATGTGCTCCTAAGATTTATAATGAATCGCTAGTCTACATTAGCTCCTAGTATAGCCGAAGAGTAATCGAACTTGTGTTGAGCCCTGTGATGATGTCTGTTGCAGGCAATGTCGTCATCTGGATCTCGCGCTTCTCGTGATGCTCGTCGAAGGTAAGCAGATAAACGCCTCGTTGCCATGCTCTCTAAACAGATGGCAAAAGTAGTTCCTCAGCTCATGAGCGAACTGTACAAGAACATGAGCAAATCATCTGAGGAGTCCCGAACCGAAACTCCCAAGACTGTTTTCAGCTTCAAGCAGTTCAAGGCTTGTGGGCCAAAGGACTTCACTGGCGAGGAAGGCCCTACAGCTTTGTTCCAATGGTTTGACTCCATCGAGGTCACGCTACGACAGAGCGGTTGCCCCGATGATCTCCGCACTCTCAACGCAACTGGCGTCTTCCAGTCCCACGCTTTAGATTGGTGGACGACTGAGAAAAACAAACATGGAAACAATGCAGCCTACGGTCTATCGTGGGACGAGCTCAAGGAAGTCATGCTGGAAGAATTCTGCCCTCCTCATGAATGCCAAAAGTTAGAGGATAAATTCTAGCACATAAAGCAGAAGAATGGTGAAAACGCTGCTCTCACTGCTCATTTCAAGCAGCTCAGTATTATTTTCCCCAATCAAGTCAAGACTCCGGAGACCGCAATCAAAAAGTACATCCGTGCTTTGCCCGACTGTGTTGCAGATTTCGTGCAAGCGGCCAAGACAACGACGATCGAAGAGACTTATCTATTGGCCGCTGAGATCAACGACAAGCGGGTTAAATCTGGTGTCTGGGATAAAGCTCCCAAGAATCTGCATCAAGCCACCGTCGCACCAACTACTGAAACCACCACCACAACGAGCAACAAGAGGAAGAACAAGAGAAAGAGCAACTCCAGCAACAAGAACTGTGCGATCACTGCTGTACCAGTTCAAGCCGTACCTGATCAGCAGCAGCGTCAAGTAGCGGCGCCTGTGGCAAATGCACCCTTTGCTAAACACCCGCTTTGCCCTACCTGTACCTACCACCACCCGACCACCATCGCTTGCCGTTTCTGTGCAACCTGCAATATGTATGGTCACTTCACCACCAACTGCCGTGGTCGTCAAACCTAAGCTCCAGCTCCTGCTCATCAAGCTCTACTTCCTGCCCCTCAGGGTCAACAAGCTCCTCAGGCACCCGCGGTCAACGCCAGAGTCTGCTTCGCGTGTGGCGATCCTAACCATTTCGCCAACATGTGCCCGAACAGGGTTGTGAAACAAGAGCCCCAGGAGCAGCAGCAGCAGCCTCAACAGCAGCAACAGCAACAACAAGCAGCACGCGCCAGAACGTTCAACATCAATGTGCGCCAGGCCCAAGCCGACAACAACATGGTCAATGGTACATTCCTCGTGAATGGTATTTATGCTTCATGTTTGTTTGATACTGGAGCTGATAATTGCTTTGTGTCGTTCGAATTTGGGAAACTCCTTAGTCGTAAGCGCTCCTACCTATCCTCGACGTTCGATGTTGAAGTCGCTACCGAAAGAACTGTCGCCGTTAATTTTGTTCTTCGTGATTGTACTCTCGAGCTCAACAATCACATCTTCCCAATCGACCTAATTCTGATGCAACTCGGAAGTTTTGATGTCATAGTAGGCATGGACTTTCTTCGCGAAAACCATGCTGAAGTTGTGTCCTTCGATAAGATGATTTGGTTCTCGCTCGCGAATGGTGATCTATTGTGTGTATATGGTGAAACTGCTTCAAAAGGGCTCAAGCTCATGTCATGTGTCCAAGCTAGTAAGTATCTCCGAAAGGAATACAGAGCTTTCTTGGCTAACATTGTAGTAGCGGAGAAGAAAAGAAAGAGAAGAAGGAAGCGAAAGACGTTCCCGTTGTCCGAGAATTTCCTAACGTTTTTCCTGAGGATCTTCCCGGACTACCGCCAAGTCGTGATACCGACTTCCGTATCGACCTTATTCCTGGAGCCAATCCTGTTGCCAAAGCTCCTTACTGACTCGCACCGTCCGAAATGCGTGAACTCTAGAACCAACTTCAGGAATTACTTGAGAAAGACTTCATTCACCCGAGCACCTCTCCTTGGGGCGCACCAGTCCTCTTCGTCAAAAAGAAGGATGGGTCATTCCGGATGTGCATTGACTATAGGGAGTTGAACAAGCTGACAATCAAGAATCGCTACCCTCTGCCTCGCATTGATGATTTATTCGACCAGCTACAAGGTGCTACGTTTTTTCCAAGATCGATCTACGTTCAGGTTATCACCAATTATGCATTCAAGAAGAGGATATACCCAAAACCGCGTTCCGTACCCGATATGGCCATTATGAATTCGTTGTTATGCCTTTTGGTTTAACTAACGCACCCGCGGTTTTCATGGATCTTATGAATCGCGTGTGTAAACCTTCTCTCGACCGTTTCGTCATCGTGTTCATCGACGATATCCTGATCTATTCCAAGTCGAAGGCTGAACACGCGCAACATCTACGTTTGGTTCTCGAGCTACTCCAGGGGAATCGACTCTATGCCAAGTTCTCCAAGTGCGAATTTTGGCTGAAGGAGGTTCAGTTTCTGGGTCACATCGTAAATAGTCAAGGTATTCACGTCGATCCCGCGAAGATCGAAGCCGTCAAGAGTTGGATTACACCCAAGAACCCGTCAGAAGTCCGTTCTTTTCTCGGACTAGCGGGCTATTATCGACGATTCATCGAAGGATTCTCAAAGATCGTTGTGCCGCTTACCCCTCTTACGCATAAAGACAAGCCTTTTGTTTCGGGAACCAAAGAAGAGTCTGCTTTCCAAACCCTCAAGCACATGCTTTGCAATGCTCCTGTTCTCACTCTACCCGACGGAAACGATGACTTCATTGTCTATTGTGATGCTTCCAACCTTGGTCTTGGTTGTGTTCTTATGCAGTGGGACAAGGTTATAGCTTACGCATCTCGTCAGCTCAAAATCCACGAGAAGAACTATACAACCCATGATCTCGAGCTAGGCGCGGTTGTTTTTGCATTAAAGATTTGGCGACACTACCTGTATGGTACCAAGTGTACGATCTTCACCGATCATAGGAGCCTACAACATATCTTTAATCAGAAAGAACTTAAAATGCGTCAACGCCGATGGGTAGAACTACTCAACGATTACGACTGTGAGATTCGTTATCACCCAGGCAAAGCAAACGTCATTGCCGACGCTCTCAGCAGACAGAGTTACTTGCTCAGCATTCGTAACGTCCAAGCCCAATACAATCTCGAAAACCTCATCCGCGAAGCCCAGCATGCCTGTTTTAATGAACGCACCTTGAAGAAGGAAAGAATCTATCACGATGGATCTCAACTTGTGAATAAGCCGAATGGGATATTCCATTATCTGGACCGAGTTTGGATCCCTAAACGGACCGAATTGCGAAAGATTTTGATGAACGAATCCCACAAATCCCGGTATTCTATTCATCCCGGTGCCGACAAAATGTACCAGGACCTTCGCTACAAGTACTGGTGGCCGGGCATGAAAAGGGATATCGCTCTCTATGTTGGGAAGTGCCTGACTTGTGCAAGAGTCAAGGCTGAACACCAAAGACCCTCTGACTTACTCGAGCAACCACTGATCCCTATATGGAAGTGGGAGAGTATAGCTATGGACTTCGTAACCAAGCTCCCGCACACGTCATCAGGTCACGACAGCATCTGGGTTGTTGTTGACCGCTTAACCAAATCAGCTCACTTTTTGCCAATACGGGAAGACTACAAGGTAGAACAATTAGCCCGAATCTACACCAACGAGATCATTTGTCGACATGGGACGCCTCGCGACATCATCTCTGACCGTGATGCTCGGTTTACCTCGCAACTGTGGGAAACGTTTCAAACGGCTCTCGGTACTACGCTTAATCTAAGTACCGCATTCCACCCTCAAACCGACGGTCAGACTGAAAGAACGATTCGTACTCTTAAAGACATGCTCCGTTCGTGTGTCATAGATTTCGGTGGTAATTGGGATACATACCTTCCATTAGTCGAATTCTCGTACAACAACAGTTATCATTCCAGCATACAAATGGCACCATTCGAGGCTTTATACGGAAGAAGATGTCGATCGCCTATTGTGTGGCACGAGATCGGTCACTCGCAACTAACCGGTCCCGAGCTTTTGCAAGAAACGACTGACAAAGTCCTCCAAATTCGAGACAACTTGTTGAAAGCTCGGAGTCGACAGAAAAGTTACGCCGATAGACGACGCAAGCCCCTTGAATTTGACGTTGGCGACTACGTACTCCTAAAGGTATCACCTTGGAAGGGTGTGGTCAGATCCGGTAAGAAAGGGAAACTAGCGCCTCGATATGTTGGACCTTTTAAGATTCTAGAAAGGATCGGAAAAGTCGCCTACAGACTCGAACTACCGGAGGAACTTAGTAATGTCCACCCGACTTTCCACGTGTCAAACCTCCGAAAGTGCCTGGCTGAGCATGATTTAATCGTACCTCTCGATGATCTCCAAGTGAACGAAACACTACACTTCTTGGAGAAGCTTGTCGAAATCATGGATCACCAAACCAAGCAGCTCAAACGCTCGCGCATTCCTATTATGAAAGTCCGATGGGAAGGCAAACGAGGCGCAGAGTTCACTTGGGAACTCGAAAGAGACATGAAGGCGAAGTACCCGCAGTTGTTTGTTATAACTTCGGACTAATTTCAGGACGAAATTCCCTCAACTAGGGGAGGCTGTAACACCCCGTGTGTTTCAGGAAAGTCAAAGTCAAAGTCAAGGTCAAAGTCAACGACCGATCGCACGACTTGACTTATAGTAAATTTGTTTTATGTGTTTATTTTAGTTGTATTATGTGGAGTAAGTGTCTAATCGCAGAAATCGATGTGTATTATTCACTAATTAATCGAATTACGACTGTAAATGTTAGGAAGTAACAATGCGACAAAGTTAACTAATCGATAATCAACCTAATGATAATCAATCGACACGAATCGCAACTCAAATTACGCATTTTGGTTATTGTTATACGTGTGTGTGCTTTATGTGTTACTTGTGCATGTTTATTTATGTTATGTGTGGTAATCAATCGAAACACAATCGAACTCAATCGCAATCGAAATGGTATGATAATTGGTGGAAAAGAGATAGTGCGAGATATGAGTAGTTGGGATTAAAAGTAATTTGACTAGGAAACCTTATCGCATCGAAACACTCGCAATCGAGATCGAAACAGCAAAACTCGTCGCGTCGAACACTCGAACGAGGTGACTGATCGACCAGGCTACCAGCCGAACGACCAGCCGATCGATCGGACTGCCGTCCGATCGGACAGGCTGTTCGATCGAGCTGCCTAACCGTTCGACCAGCCCCTTTCCACTTTGGGTAACCCTATAAATACCCCTTGTCATTTTCATGCTTTCTACTTTTGGCAACTGACGTCCGACCAGCTCGTTTTCCTCACTTTTCTTCAGATTTCTCATGATTTCGGTAAGATCTCGTCCTAAATCTTGTACTCCTTTATTCTACACGCACTCCTACACCTTTCTATCTTTTGAATCTTAACTTTTAACCATGAAATCATCAAGATTCAAGGTGTTCTAGGATGACGTCATCATGTGTTCTTGAAGAACTTCATGTTTTGGCCTCAATCCACCAAGAACAACTTAGATCTAACCGATTTCCACATAAACAAACAAAGATCTTTCATAGATCTAAACATATTCACAAGAAAAACGATTGAAAGATGGTTTTCAACTTTCTTTCAACTCTTTTACACTCAATGCACTCCAAAACCGATAGAATCGGAGCTTGTGCCGACTTACTACTTATTATTGTGGTTGTGTTGGTTCAAGATCCGTATTCTATCCACGAGAGTATCGATTTCGAGTTAACCAAGAACAATCGTCCTGAACCGGTGGACTGACCGAACTTGGGTGGTTCCTGTTCGATCGGGTCACTAAAGCTTAGGATGGAGTTCTGTTGGTTAGCACGATATCAACCCATCTCAATAAAACGACAAACTATCAAAACAACCAAGTGTAAGACGAACAGGTTAACCAGGACGGAGTGCCGTCCGAACGGACCGCTGTCCGAACGGACAGCCAAACCGTACGACTGGCCACCCGTGCGACTTGCACCTTGGTCCCACACTTAACCACTTTTGCCAACGCTTGAAGTCTGAATGTTGAACGAATTGCTGTCCGATCGGACTACCATCCGGTCGAACTGCCAATCGAATCATGAGACATTCAAACTTCAACATTTAAAAAATTTTCAACATGTTCAATGCACAAAGGATGCCACCCGATCGAACAACTATCCGATCGAGTGACAACCTGCTGTGAACTTGTTCTCGCTGAAGTGCCCAACCGAACGGTTTTCCGTCCGATCTACCGACCTGAAAAGTAGAGGTACTTCAATGTTTTCAAAATACTACAACGAAAACTTCAAAATTCAAGTCATCATACACAAACACATCCTTCCCAAAAGAAGAAACAATCCACTCGAACAGTCATCCGACCGGACGACCGTCCGAACGGACTACCACCCGCACGACTGGCTGTCCGATCGGACTACCATCCGAACGGACTGTTGTCCGAACCACTTGTACTTTGCATTGTGTTGCGCGTCACTCATCATTATACTATCAATCTGTTCAGGCTAACCCTACTCTCTAGCGCTCCCTTCAATCCATCAATAGTTGTGAGTATACTCGTACCCTTTTTGCTTTATGCACTTTTGGGTGTAACATACGTTACGAATATTCAAATCACATCGAACACAGCACTCAATACTACTTAAACGCTAACCGTTACTGCATGTTATACGTGGCTTAATGAATGCTTGTTTGTTATGTTTACACATGGAATGCTGTCTACCTGCCTTAGCAACGATAGTACTATAGTTTGGACTCAGCACCTGTTCGCAGGGGTTGTTAAGGACAATTACTTGCATGGATTACGGTGGTAATCATGTATTGCGAACTGCCTTGGGCAGTCAACCCGCAGTCATTGGTATCGATAGATCTAGGTCGATAACTAACGTGCTTCATTTCACTATGCGTACGTGCTGGTTATACGTAAACGAATTTCAAACTTTACTATATCTATCAAACTTGTATGCTGGCCTTTACACTCTGTGTATTGACTTTATTTTAACGTATGTGACAGGTGCTTAGGATGCTTATCTGCTAGGAAATCGAGGCTAGAATAAGGTCTTAGAGACCAACAAATAGTTGTCTGTACAAATGAAATCTGAGTTGTCGGAACAGAACTACTTGACTAGATTTGTCTGTAATAATTTGTTTGCCTTTTAAGACATGGTATGGGACATGTTTCTTTAAATTAATTGGTAATGATAATTGTTATGGAAACTTCTGGACAATCTGTTTCGCTCAGTGCCACACCCCAATGTTTCCGCCATCGGTTGGGGTGTGACAGCTTGAATTGTGACATACACGCGCACCAGCTTTTCTATAGCACATAAGATACTTCCCTAAATACTAGAGCAAGCGCATACTTAATTTTCTTAATTTTTCTAGTCCAGAGCTCCAACCACTTGACTCGCGCATGGAAGCAGCACTGGACTAGGGAGACTTAAAGGGGTATTGTCCCAAATCCTGCGCTGAATATTCAGGCCGCGCGCGGGACCGTACTCATATTAGACCAAATTTGGTAGCTGTCCCCACCTCGCGTCGGGTAATCAGGTGTACTCCATGTCGCGTGCTAGATCAAGGTCAACACAGGGTCAGATTTGACACTTAACTCCTTGGATAAAAACACTGACTTCCTAGACCTTGCGCCGGCTACACGGGATATTCCCGGGGGTCGCGCGGAGGTAGGGATCGCAGGTAAACATTGGACAAGTACCAAAGGTATAAGTGGCAGAGCAATGGACCAATGAGCGTCCAACAGGCATATCCGATCATGTTGTACGATGGACAATCGTACAGGAGACAAAAAAGGTATACAAGGACGCACACGTGGCACCGATCAGAGTGAGCCGACCACTGCTTCACGATCTCCACTTAACTGCTGATGACAGTCTAGACAACAAGGGTGACTGTCAGGACACGTGGATCCATTCAGCATGCGCCAACTATCATCTCGCCTAGAAGCACCAACGGTCGTGGTAGAGGAGACCGGATAGGTATTCCTTGTTGTCGACTACAGGCCCAAGGCCTATCTGCCCATCTCCTTCACAAACCACCATGGCTATAAATAGTGAACTTCACCTCAAGGTTTAAGGATCGCTCTCTTAATCTCTTACTTTATACACACACTATTATCCTCAAAACATAAACTTATTCTCACGCCGGAGGGTGGTTACAAGGAAAACCCCGTATCCCCCTCTTGTAACGAGCTTAACGATGTTTTTAGTGTTTTGCATGATCATCATAGTAGCTTGGACGAGACATAGAAAATTAACTTTTATTTGCCGAGTCACAAACCACAAAATAACCACCAAATTAGATTGGTGTTTCTTCAGAAAGTTATACATCATATCCCACTAAATCGCATAGGCGCCCCGTCCCCCCTATGTTGTACTTCACAAACTTAATTCCTTTATATCTTTATGGAATCGTTGTTGGTTCCATTTGAATTCATAAACTCTGTTTTTGGTTTTTCACCTATGGCGACCTTTTGAGTTATATTTTTTGGACAATTTGAGATGAGGGAGTGTATTTAATAGCGTCCTAACTTTATCGATGCCCTTTCCTAGAACAAAAGTGTCACCATATTTTAATTAAGGGTAAATTACTTTTTGAGTCCATGTGTTTTATGGGTTTTAACCACTTGAGTTCAAAAGTAAAAAGTTTAACGGCCTGAGTCCCCATAAGAATTTTCTTTAACCATTTGAGTTCAAATCTAATACTAATAAAAGAGTAACTTTAATGCCACATGACATTATCTTATAACAAATGATTTCATCAAAATGTCATGTGACAATTTATCATGCTACCTCAATCATATAATAAATAATCTAATACTAATAAAAGAGTAACTTTAATGCCACATGACATTATTATCTTATAACAAATGATTTCATCAAAATGCCACGTGGCAAGTTATCATGCTACCTCAATCATATAATAAATAATAAGTAAATTAATATAAAGATTATTAAATGATTAAATTTAATATATATTATAAATAATCTTATATTCATGATTATATCTCTTCAATATTCTTAATTCTTAATAATTAATATTAGTTTTTCTAACTTACCTATACTTTAGTATAATATCTCTACTTTAGTAAATTCGTAAGCGCATCATTTAGAATCAGTAATGTTATATTTTCTTTAATTTTGTATGTATAGTTCATATTAGGGTTATATGTATTTATATCAAAATTTATATTTATTATATGTGATGCAAGAAATAATAGGAAATATAAAAAATAATTTAAAATTTATAATCGCTATGTCCTTCAAACGCAACCAACCTCAACAATAATATATTTAATTTAAAAAACTCATTTAAGTTTATATAAATGGAAAACACATTTATTTCACTAAAGAACTCGATCAACTCCATGATTATCTTAAAGTCTTTCATTTTCTATCATCAAACCCATGCAATACATGGATCTATAAACTAGTTTCTAACACTGTTAGAATTTTTTGGTTAAGTATTTTTAAATGACCTAAAAATACCCTTATATTTAAAAATTAAAAAAATCTCTCTCTTCTCTTTCTTTACCCTTCATATCTCTGGTCTTTCTTTCTCTCTCTCCCACTTCTGCTTCCCAAAGAGAAACAGTTAAGAGAGAGATTCAAAGAGAGTGAGTGTCGGAATAGAGAGATGATCGGAGAAGGTGACCATAAGGATTGTTAATTTGACGGTGAAGATGAACGGCGACGACGATTGACAAATCACGATGGTTCCGACGGAGGATGTTTATGTGCCGGATTTCTGCAAAGTCTTGTATATTTGTTTTTTATTTTTCTAGTCGGCCTTGGACGGAGGATGTTTATGTACCGGATTTCTGTAGTGGTTCCTCTGGTTATACCGGTGAGTATAACGCGTAAACGTGTTAGTTTCTCAGTTATCAATAATTTGAAATTGAAAATAAAAAAAATCCGATATGAAAAAAATGATTAATTCTTTTCATGACTTGCATAGGTCACTATATTGTGATATGTGGCTATGATGCTCTTAGGGTGAGGGGGGCACCCTCGGTGACTCCCTTCGGGGACCAAGTTGCCGAGCGGGGGGGGGGGGGTGATGCCATCCATTCGGGGACCATGTTCGGGGACCAATTTCAGTGGGAAGACACCGAAGAAGAAGGAGAGAGAAGGTGGGGCCAGCCTCATTTTCAACCAATGAAAAGTTTTCTTTTTTTTCTTTTTTTTGTTTGAATTAAAAAACAAGTCACCTAATAGGGGAGTGCCGCCATCAAATTGGGGTGTTAGGGGAGTTTAAGAGGGGAGTTGACGTGGCACACGAGGATTGGTTATACGTAAGAGAGGGGACTCCCCTCTTAGGGGAGTGCCCCCCTCACCCTTACTGATGAATTCGAAATCCGAGATCCTGCCAGTTCTAGGTATTGAACTTTCACATCATTGTTTTATATTCTCACTCCTTGATCTACACTTTCACTCTCAGGTATATATGATTAACACCTACACCTGATTCAATACTCTTCAAAATGGTAAATTAACCTCACTAGCTTGTTTAATTTCAAATCTGTAACGTCAGATTTGCGATTTGGATATTTCTTGGGTTTTGGTGGTTAGATTTGGCTATTGATTTGATTTGGTTTGAACTGATTATACAGAGATGGGGATGGTGGTGCAGTGGTGGGGGTGAGACGGTGGTGGTTGGTGTTTGGAGGTGGCAGTAGTGCGATGGTGGTGGCAGTGGTGGGGATGATGGTGGGGCAGTGGTAGGGATGGTGGTTGTACGGTGGTGTTTAGAGAGAGAGAGAAGAAACTTGTACTGATGTGCATATAAAACTTGTACTTTGTGTGTAAATGACCAAATTACTCTCATAGTTAACAGATTTGGTGGATAAAGTTAGAAATTTGAACTCAAATGATTAAAGAAAATGTTTATGGGGACTCAGGTCGTTAGACTTTTTGTTTTTGTACTCAAGTGGTTAAAACCTATAAAACACAGGGACTCAAAAAGTAATTTACCCTTTAATTAATAAAACATTTTAGCTAACCTCTCCTCTTTACCTTGTGTCAAAATAAAACTAATCCGATAATCTTTTTTATATCTTGTTAACTAGGTTAGAACCCCGTGTATTACACGGGTTGAATAAATGCAATTTTATATACCAAATAATAAAAAAAATATCTTTAAAAATCTCATTTATTACACGGGTTGAATAAATGCAATTTTATATACCAAATAATAAAACAATATATATTTAAAAATCTCGTTTATTATATTGGTTGAATAAATGTAATTTTATATATTAAATAACAGAAAAAGTTATATCTTTAAGAACCCCGTGTATTGTACGGGTTGAGTAAATTTAATTTTATATATTAAATAATAAAAAAATACATTTTTAAGAACCTCGCCGAGCTGAGGAGCGAGACTAAGTTCGACCGTTAGGGAGACTAAAGCGGGAGGCTGTGTTATACGAGTTGAACACATGTAATTTTATATACCAAACAATAAAACGTTATATCTTTATAAATCCTATGTATTATATGTATTGAATAAATCTAATTTTATATACTACATAATAAAAAAAGTTATATTTTTAAAACCCCGAGTATTACACGAGTTGCATAAATGTAATTTTGTATAGTAAAAAATAAAAATGTTATATCTTTAAAAACCTCGTTTATTACACGGGTTGAATGAATGTAATAAAAATTTATATCTTAAAAAAAACTAACGGATATACTCGATATACGATGGATGGGGCGATTGCGTTGATTGTTCTTATAAATGTCACGTAAACATAGTGATTACCGTATTTGAGTTGATAATTGAACACGAAAAATATAAGTATAGAACCAATAAACACCTTTTAAACAATTTTTAAATAGGTTCTACCCTTAACTATTTTAGTTTAATAAAATAAATAAATTATTTAAATTAACTGGGTTAGGGCTAAATGACATAACTTGCAAAGGTTTGCAAACATCGAGTATGTTTTCTATAATTATTGAAGACAAATGACACAGTTTGCAATAAGTGACATACATAAAGGACGATTTTTATAATTTACTCTATTTTAAAATATTATATATATTATCTCCTATATGAATTGTTTAAATTTATATTAAATTTAATTGTATAATTATCTTTTAATTTATATTAATTATCTATAAAAATAGATGATTTCAGTGAATGACACGTGTCCAAAACTTGGTTTCTTTTATTATAGTAGATAGATTAGTTTAAGATAAAACGCTATTAGACTATGGGGTGTGGAGGGGCTTGAGTTGGAGGCATTGTTCGACACGTGGCATGTGTGGGCTCCACCAGTCCACACCCAAAAAAGTGGGGTGTGGAAGAGGCGTGGCCAGTCCGGCATTGGGGTGCCATGTTGCATTCCTTTTATTATTTTTTTTAAAGTTGACAATTTATATAAAAAAACACAATTTATATTAAAAGTATATTACCTTAATTTAAAAGAAATTACATAAAAGACAACCCACAATAAAAAAACCTACTTATTAAATCCTAAAAAAAAAAAAACTACTTATTAAATCCAACAAATTAAAAAAAAATACAGGGGTACGATAAATATTAAAGTGGGCAACCCATTTAAAGTCGGTATTCGCATCGTGCTTGTACTCGATCTTCGCGATTTCGAGTCGATCGTAGTTGGTCAAGTCGCCCGCAGGGACACGGTCGAAGCAAGTTTTAAAGCGATCTAACTTCGGTTTGATCTCACGCCATTTGTGTTGACACGCGTGTTGGCGACGTGTTGTTGGTATTGTTGAAATGCTCGACCCTAATATGCGGTTTGACCACGTTGTAGAGTACGTTGAGCATCGACAATCGATGTACCAAGTGCGATTTCTTCCTCTTCGCTCCAATGCACCATGTTTACCTTCGGGTTTTTTTTTTCTTTTTTTTTTTTTTTGGTGTGGGTGTGGGTGTGGGTGAAGAAGATTGGGAGAATATGATTTGGGGTTGGGTGTTTATAGGTATAAAATGTAATTTAAAAAAAACTTGGTTTGGCATAGAGGCTACCCAAAACCGTTCAAAAATAAAAAAAAAATTACTGTTTGGCTTGGCACGCTAACGGTCCAATTTCTTGAGCCATCCAGATCCCGCCACGTCACCCCCCACCCAGGAAGAATAGCCACGCCAAGTCCTACGCCGAGCCAGGTTAATTAGCCGGCGTTAAACCCCCTCCTAAGCCACATCCAACGCCCATACCCGGCAGTCTTCATTTAGCTTAGGCGCTTAGCTATTCATTCGGTCATATCTCCCCTTTTTTATACAAAACCCCAAATTCTGGTTCTTTAACTTTTCAATCTCCATCGCTTGAGGTTTCCATGGGTAAGTTGTACTTGAATGTAATGACAGATAATCATCATACGAGGAGGAGGTTTCAAACCTCCAATGCTGACGATGGCGACAAAATCACTAACCTTCCGGAGGATTTAATAAACCCTATTTTAGAGCGGCTCCCCGTCAAAGATGCTGTAAGAACAAGCGTTCTTTCAAAAAGGTGGAGGTATAGATGGACCACTATCAGGAAGCTAGATTTTTTTCACGGATTCTCTGGACAGTTTTTAAAAACCGGAGCTTATTAGCATAATGGGTTTACAAGGGTTATAAGCCAGATTATGATTCATCACCAGGGTCCCATTTCGACCTTTCTTCTCCATATACCAAAAGAGATAGTTCTTGATAGCTTCCAAGAAGTTGATCAATGGATGTTAATCCTATCAAGAAACAATGTTAGGAGAATCGCTATTGTGAACTCAAATCTGATTTATCAAATTCCATACTCAATATTCTCTTGTCTAGAATTGAGAACGTTGGGATTAAATAACTGTATTTTCAAGCCACCACTTCCGTTTAAGGGATTTCCCAATCTTCAAGATATTATTTTAACGAATATTAATTTCGGGGTAATTTAGGTGGAACTGTAAGACCATGTGTAGTGGTTTAGCTCAATAATGCCTCCAGGGGCGTTATTTAAGGTTTGTCACGTGCCCCTCGCATGAGGGCATTTATGTCATTTCACCCATATTGAAACCCAAATAATTTCACATTTTAACCCCAAACCCTTGCATCAGAATTATGATCGTCTTCTCCAAACCAACCCCAAATCCTTCCATCTGAATTATAATACCAAACCCTAGCTAGAGCATCGACGATCAAGTGTAATAACAATGGTTTAACGTTGTGGTGGGTATGTGACAAAACGAGCAGTTTGACCCCTACAAAATATATTATATTTTTTTTGATTGTTTCATTACATGGAATAGCCATACTATCTTCATGTTAAGAATTAACCATGGTGTAGTGTTTGTGAAATCTCCAATAAAACACTATGTTTATGCAAAGGTCGATTATGTAGACATGGTAGACTCCGAAAGCTCCTAAAAGCTCATAAAAGCTCCATGCCAAACATACCCAAATTACATTTTTCATCCTTATGTTTGTATCTAATTGTAATGGATGGTCTTTAACTTCAATAATTACAGTTACAATGTGACAACCGGTGATTTACGGCACCTAATTACGTAATTTACAGGTGATTAACGCGATAATAAATAGTGTTTAAGACGTAGATTAACTTAATTAGGCTTTTGGAGTGCCTGGGAACGTCTATACGACTTTACAGGGCGAGAACGGTGGTTTACGGAAGAATCTTCTGAATATTAAGCGACAATGAACTGATACCGTATGAAATACTGACAACGCCGACAAGTATGAATGTTACACGAATATTTTATGTCTATGAAATTAATTTTGTGAATTTATTAGGCTTCCGTGCGACACAAATGCACGTGAACTAAAAACGCGATGGTAGGAAACGCATCGGCAACGAAACGGAAGTGACGGAGACGCCTGTCACCTTCAGAACCTACATTTGACGCTATATTTAGCTCCATAATAAAATTTTAGTAACTACAGTCGAAACCGGATTGAAAAACGGATTAAAGACGGCAACGATATAATTTTTCGCCATTATTACCGTTATCGACGCACGAACGCGACTACGACGGATACCGACATTATTTTTTTACACGTTTTTAACTCTGAAATATTATTTTACTAGGCTACGGTGATTTCGGGTTTTGATAACGGGTCTCGTAGGAATTACGGGCCGCTTAAACACGGGGATTGAGCTTATGGGCCTTGGGCCCAAGCCCAAAACCCACAAGCTAAACCTACAACTAAATCCTATCAAAATCTATAAAATCTCATCAAGATATGCAAAATCACTACAAGATTTGAAAAATCTCTAAACGATCTGCAAATCTTTTCAAAATCTCTATAAGATCTTACAAGATCTCCATGTAATCCATAAGTCTTGCACAATTCTCACAACACATAACACTACAAACTCTCAACACTCTCCTCTCTCTCTTTGTCTGCATACTAACATACACACACACACCATATGCTTCTCCTTTAATTCTTCTTGTAAAGAAACCCAAACACCCAGACAAACATCCAGCCGACAAACCCCCCTCTCTATTTCCCCTGCAAGCGGACAACCGGAGCTGGCGCTCCGGCGAGTTTTCTGGTCGGGTGCTCCGACACGCCTCACCTCTTCACATACACTAGCAGTACCCCCCCTTCCAATGAACTCCGACGGCAAAAACCAGACAGAGCAGGAAGAAAGAGAAGGGGTGAAGGCGGAGAGCAGTATCCGTGCGGTGGTGCAGCGGCTACGAAACAGAAGAGAGAGAGAGAGAGAGAGAGAGAGAGAGAGCTGTGAACAGGGCCGACGACCGGAGATGGAGAACATGGCGCCCGCGCCGCCCCTGACGGCGGCGGTCTTTGTTTCCCCGACAAACTTTCTAGTAAGTACATCTGTTCCTGTCTTTTCTTTTTTATTTCTGAACGGTAACCAAGTTCCAGTCATACTCCTTATTTTCTGGTGATATTGGTGATGCTGATGGTAACGGTGGTGCTTTGATGCTCGATGGCGGCCAACTGTTTTACCGGCGTCGGAGACTCACGGCAACAATGGTGACTTTTGCTGGATTTTGGGTTTGATTCACGAGTTGGTTCAGTGTGGGTCAGACCGAGTCAACGTGAGGTTTCGGGTCAGTTCGGGTCAAGAAGTCAGCAGCAGTTCGGTTAAGTCTCGGCTTGGTTCGAGCCGGGTTATAACGTTCCAGATTCATGATAAAGCGGTTCAGGTACTACCTTGGTTCGGGTTCACTTAGATTCGAGTTCAGTTTAGACTCGGGCCAGGCTCATGTTCTGATTCAGCTTGATTTTAGTTCAGGTTTACGTCAGTTGTGGTTCAGGTTCGTGAAACGGGTCGACTCGGTGCAACTCGGCTCGACCCGGTTAACTCACCGAGTCAACTCAGTCAATGGTTCGGGTCATATTTTGGAGCTTCGGGTTTTCGGTCAACAGAAGTCAAAGGCGGTCAATGATAAAACGGCGCGGTTCAGATTTCGGGTTGACTCGGTCAAACCAAGTCAACTCGGTCAACTGGTCAACTCAGTGAGTCAACTCGGTCAAACCAGTTGACTCAGTCAACTCAGTCAAGCGGCTAGACGTATCGAATTGAAGAAGTGGTAAAGTTTAACGACGAAGTTAATTTTAGTTTCTAATTAATACGTGACGAACGAGCTTTAACCGATCCAAATTGAATAATAAGTTGCGTTATAGTTTATGAAACGTTATATATATTGGTTAGAAAATTGATATACGGTGATTGACTATTGTGTTTTGAAAATTTTAACCACGACTTGTGTTGTCGGGGGCGTCCAAGAACAGAGGAAACTCTGCCCGTTTTTCGAGAAAATCCGTAAAAACAAATGCGTTTTATTATAAGACGAACCATTGTATTCATGTGATTTTTTTATAAAAACAAATACAAGTGTAACAATACTTTCGACAACACTTTTACAACATACAAAAACGACGATTTGGATGCTATTTCCGACAATAAGGATAGTTGTTATATTTATTCTCAACTTTGAAATTTCGACAACTATTTTATAAAAATAAATATAAGTTATATATTTATTTCAAATATAGCACAACATGAATTCGTTTTACCAAAATAAATATAGTTTATATATTTATTTCAAATATCGTACAACACGAATTCTTTTATAAAAATAAATATAGTTATATATTTATTTTCAAACACAATAACTCGACGATTCTTTTGTAAAATAAATATAACTTTTATATTTATTTCAAACGCCGAAACGGCTTATACATATACTTTGATAAATATCATACGAGACGTAATATATGGCGCGAGTTTGTTATATGATATTTTCATATAAATACTCTTTTTATACACGTATGAGTACTCGAGACGGCTAAAACAATTACAACGATATATTTATATATATTTTTATATAAATATTTATTTATTTTTAAATCTCTCGAGAATCAAGTCCTTTCAAGACTTATTGGTTATTATCGACAATAAACGATACTTATCAAATATGACTTAATCATTTCCGATAAGTTAACTACTTACCGTTGAATCGTTCGATTAACGATTCGGTAGAGCTCGGTGACACGTAGTTTAGTTACCTCTTTTATTTAGAAACTTATTAGATATTCCGTGCTAGGAATATTGTAGAATGCACGCTAGCAAGTCACGTCTTGGAAACGACATCACGAAGTCGTATTTAGCTAGCTTTACACATGGAAATCCAGGTGAGTTCATAACCCCACCTTGTTACGGTTTTATATTTTTATAAATGTTTTCTGGGTGGAAAGACATGCACGTTTTGCAGAAACACACAAGTTTTCGACTAACAAAGACTGCATATTTTAGACAAAGCACGTATTGCAAGAACATACAAAGTTTTGAACGAACGAAAACTCATATTTCTAAATCTTATTACGAATGGATTTCGAGGAACACAAATGGTTTACGAATGGATCATACTAAATATACCGGTTTTTACAAAACAAAAGCGTATTATCGAAATGTGAATGATTTTCATGACTAGGGATGGGATCGTCTAGTTATAATAATGGGACTGGGTTGGTCTGCGTTTGAGAAACGGGACTTCCAGTGGGTACATGTTACAAAATGATTACATACAATTACAATTGGTATGGTTAGCTAAGGAAGGGTACACTTAGATCATGTGAGTGGTGGGTACAACACTTAAGGCCATTAATCCTCATTGTAGGACCGAGGGACATGAGTGATAGATCTATTTGGGTGTGGCGAGCCCACACCCATGCGGACCAGGATGGCCCATGTGGTGACTATGTTTTCATCCCGGAGACAAATTTGCTAGGTTTGAGTTTTCCTGCATCACTTCACACATACCATTGGCCTTGCAAACCATTGGTGATTGTTGGTGCATACGTCTGTCGACTTCGTCTTGTATCGAGTCTTGTATTAGAAATGTTAGATCAGGGCACGTAGTTCGAGAAATTAGGGTTTTTAGGTAATTTCGCATGAAATGTTGATGGGGTAATTTCGTACGAAATTACATAGTAATTTCGCACGAAATTAAATTTCGTTTGTAGCTAATTTTGCTTGGGAGGTTCATGCGAAATTAGCTCCCCTATAAATACCCTAGATGCGAAATCATTTGTAACGAAATTAGATTCCGTTACCGAAGTGTTGCCGACGTGTCGATTGATCTTTAAACCTGTTAAATCAATAAACAAGGCATTTAGAAGTGAATCAAGATGTTTTCCAAGTCAATTCATCTGTTTCCGCCTTTTGAGTTGATTAGAATTCTTCTGAAAGACTCGTTTGGGTCACAAAACGATCCTACAAGTGGTATCAGAGCTCAGGAGGAAGAGTTCTTACCAATTCAGCTTGAAAATCTGTTTTCTACACCTTCTTTTTCAAAATTTGCAAAATTTCACGGTCAAAATGACTTGAATTTCACATATAACAAGCGAAACAGTGTTTTAACAAATCCTTGAAAGAATTGGACATTAATTCAATCTAAGATTTGTAAAATCTGTAATTTCGCTTGAAAATCAGATCGAATATGATGACGTCAGCATTATTTCATACGGAATTACCTGCTTGATTTCAAACGAAATTACATAATTTCGCTTGAAAAAGATAATTTCACATTAAAGTGTAATTTCGTTTGAGAGTTCCACACGAAATTAGATAATTTCGCACCAATTTGGCATTCCGTTTGATAATTTTGCACGAAATTACATATTTCGTTTGAGTTGGTGCTATTTCGTGTGAAACCAGTATTTCGTGTGAAAGTGTGATTTCTTTTGTACAGCTATTTCGCACCAAACTGATTTCGTTTCAGTGTGTGAACTTTCATTGTTGTTTAAACCTTGTTGACTTTGAATCGTGTTGACTTTGTGATACAGTTTACTGAATCATGGAAGAGGAATTTTACAATGCATTTGCTACACCAGTTGCACCAGTTACAGCTGCTGAAACTCTTTATAGTGAGAATGAGACAGGAACTTACCAGAAACCGCCAAAGCTCATGTACATTGAAGATTTTAAAGGATGACAAAATCGGTTTGAGAACTGGGTGCAAGCTTATAAGTTTGACGCATGGTGTTCATTAGAGAAAGATTATGAGAAACCGAAAAATGAACGTGGGCTTGAAAAAGCTTTTTGTGACTTTTCAGAAAATGATAAATTGAAATATACAAGTGAGAAAATGATGATCAGTATTCTTCAACAAGCGATTAAAGAAGATATCTTTGTTTTGCTCCAACATGAGGGTACTGCTAGGTCAATTTGGACGGCATTGATTCAAAAGTTCAAAGGAAGCGCAGATATGATCAAAAACAAAAAGGTGTTATTGAAGAAATCATTTGACATGTTTGTAGCTTTTGATCATGAAACAACAAAAATGACCATTGATAGATATTGTCATCTGGTTTTGGAAATGGGAAGATTGGACATAAAGAAAGACGATGATGAATGGGTTGATAAACTATCAGATGCATTACCACAGCAGAAATGGGGAACTTATTTGTTGATCCTAAAACATATGAGAAAATCTGAAAATATGAATCTTGCACAGTTTATTCAGAAAATTGAAGAGCACGAGTTGGGTATCCAGAAAACGACAATCATGAAGAATCCAAATGCTCAACAAGATGTCAGTTTATACTACAGAGGAAACAAATTTGAAGTTACTCCCAACCCAAAGATTCAAACTGGTTTCAGTGCTGATAGTTCTTCTGGAATAAAGGGAAGTACTGTGACTCAAAGTGGTGGACCTTCGTCTTCATATTCAAGCTTTGATCCAAAATTTTCAACACCAAGTCCTCAACAACAGAACTCAACAAATCTTCAATGCAATGTCACTTTGAACATTCAAAATGGTCAAAATCTGTCTCCAGAAATAGCTAAGCAACACATGGCATCACTCGTTGCTATGTTGGAATCATATGAAAGTTTGATTGCTGGCAAAATTGGAAATCCGATGCTTACCAAAGAAGATTATGACCAGATTGATGCTGAAGAACTTGAGTTGATGGACGTCAAGTGGTGTTTAGCCAGTGCTGTTCGAAGGGTAGAAAAGTTTCAACAAATCACTGGAAGAGATGACTTTAATGAATTGGCTAAATCTCCGATAGGTTTTGACAAATCAAAGGTTACATGTTTCAGGTGTCGAGAAAAAGGGCATTTTAAGCGTGAGTGCAAAAACAAAGAAGCAGATGGAAGACAAGATCAGTCTGGAAAGAACAATTATTATCAAAGATCAATTTTCCATCAGAATGCTCAACAACCACAAACTGCACATGCACGTACCATTGAAGAGAAAAGAGCTTGTTATGGTATAATTGACCAAGATGATGAAAAGGTTGCAGAGGGATTTAGCTGGGATAAATACATTCCACCCGGTTCAGGTGTTGTTGCTAGAATTCTGGAAGAAGATGTCAAATCTAGTCCGAAAAGAATACAGATTTTTCCAGATTTAGGAAGTGATATTGATACCGATGATGAAGAAGAATATCTTAATAAAGCAAGAAAAGGTATAGATCTTGATAGTTTTAATTTGTTTTTTGCAGATAAAGTTGAAATGCTGAATGAGAAGAAGATTGCCAGATTAAAGAAAGAGCTGGAAGCAAGAAGAATAGCTGATGACATGACAAAGATGAAAGCTGAAGAACAAAATGTTGAATCAGTGATTGAAAAGATTGTTGAAGTGGAGAAAGTGGTAGAGAAAATTGTTGAGGTCGAAAAATTAGTTGAAATTGAAAAACTTGTCGAAGTTGAGAAAATCGTCGAGGTAGAAAAAACTGTTGAAGTTGAAAAGATTGTCGAGGTTGAAAAGATAGTTGAGATCATTAAACCTTGTCAGAAATGCTTAGAATCTTGCAAACATTGTGAAGAGAAGGATAAGAAGATTGTTGAACTAGAAGAGTTGAAAGAGAATTTGTTGTCTGATGTGAAGTACGTGAAAGAGTCATATGATATGCTAAACAGAACAGTTGATGGTCTGAACAAGACAAACCGAGAAGTTGATGCTGCTATGACAATGACGAGTTCCACTTTAATGACAAAGCAGAAAGTCATCAATGAGTATTGTGACAACTCGAGTTTCCAAGATTCTATCTTCGCATTTAGTGCACGTTAATTTTTTTTTTATTTAGTTGTTTGTTAATACGACTCGTTGTTTCACAACGCTTACCTTTGTAATACGTTAAATAGTACGTACTGCAACTGATATTTTATATTTGGGATCCATAATATTTATTACATGTAAGTGTATGTTTATAAGGCTTTGTATTAATTAACATATTAATTAAAGATGGAACTTCTACCTGTAAACAAGTATCATGAAATCACCCAAGTGGTGAAAACACTATAAGTGTTTTCGTCCAGACATAATCAACGAAATCAGAGACTGGGCCTTGGCCCAGTGGGGGATTGAGATATTTTATAAACAATCTTCCCAGACAAGTTTCACATTTATCAAACATTATCTTATCACAATTGTCTCTCACTACCTCTGAAAACTCAACAAAAGAGTTCATCCTTTGAAGCAAAAACCTCTGTTTAATCCTTGGTTAGTGATTTCATGATTCAAGTTGTTTCTGGTTGCATATCGTATGATTTTGGATGTTTAATCATGATGTTTGTATACATTTATATATGTGATTATGTGATTTGATCATGGTGTGATTGTTAGAAAATTATTATCAATGAACTGTTTGAATATTGGATGTTTGGAAGTAACAGTGGGTATATGTTAATGAATGTTATACACTATGATTGTTGTTGGATGTTAATTCTGAGAATACAGATGAGTAGATATCTAATCTAATGTTTTAGCTTTTGGTTGATTGATGGTTTGTACAAAAGGGTTGCATCTGATAAGAAATGGGTTTAGAGTTTCTGGGTTTTTAATAAGTTACAGTGAGTGTTGGTGAAGATGAAGAAGCTCACGAAAACACCCCCCACAATAAACAACTGGACGAAATCACATTAAGTGATTTCGGCCCAAACAGTTCAGCCCAAAGGGTTTTCGGCCCAGTAAGGGTTTTCGGCCACATGTTTGGTTTTCGGCCACATGTTTGGTTTTCGGCTTATGTTTGGTTTTCGGCCCATGTTTGGTTTTCGGCATATAAGGGATTTCGACTATAAAGGGTTTTCGGCAACATAAGGGTTTTCGACCATAGGGGTTTTCGGCCAAAAGGGGGTTTTCGGCACTTATGTGATTTCGGCACTTTTGTTTGTTTGGCAACAATCTACTGTTAACAATTAATGTTATAAATTATGTTATTTAGCTTAACTAATCATTGGAATAACTTAGTTAGTTTATTTAACCTTGTTAAATAGGTAAGTTTATAACTTCATTGTTTGGGTAACTCTGTTAGATGACAATTCTGTTAAGTTGATTAACTGGGTTAAGTGACTTACTCTGATTATTTATTATTCCAAATTAAGTGGATTAATTCTGTTATTCCATTGAACTCCGTTAACTTTATTCACTCAATTAATTTGCTAGATTTGCTAGATGCCAACTCTGTTACATGTATAGATGCAATTAACTGCTTGTGTTGCATGTTATGAGCTGTCAAACACTCTATGATAGTACTGTGACACTAGTTCCATGTGAAATATTACGAAAGTGAACTGATTGAGTATACGTGCACTATAGGACTTGACTGATTTATTGTGAGCACTTAACTTAGCATACCGAGCAAACAAGGTGAGTTCACACTTCTACCAAGGCGATGGGATTCCCGGGGTTGGGAATGGGTTGGATGATTGTTTATGCTTAAGAGTTATCAGAATTACATACCATAGGCCTCGGGAGAGGAAGGTCAATGGTAGATACTACTAGACTAGTGATACATATACTTCTCTTCGCAAACATGCCGGGATCGGCCGTGATACTAGAACAATCTTCGCAAACATGCCTGGAATGGCCGCGAACTATACTTTAATCTTCGCAAACATGCCTGGAGGGCCGCGATACAAATATACCTAGTCTAGTGAACAAATGGGAAACCCCCACTAAACTTCGCAAACATGCCTAGAGGGCCGCGATGGGATTACACATGATACATGATTACTAAACGAACATACGATTTACAATACGAACACTATAACTGAATTAACCTATTGTGAACTCGCTCAACTAGTTGTTGACTCTCTGTTACATGCCTTGCAGGACCATAGGTACTTTTGGAGCTTGCACGGGAGGCACAGTCGTTGTGGACATGGATCGTGAATGTGTTGTTAAACATTATAACATTTTGTACTTAAACTTATGTTGGGTTTTACATTAATGCTTCCGCTACACACTTGTTTATATTTGGTTTTTGGAAACACCTATCGTATTGTTGAATGACTTTTACTTTATACTTATGTTCTATATGATTGGTGGCTTGATCCTGGTCATGTCACGCCTCCAAGCGGTAGTACTCCGCGTGTGGATTTTGGGGGTGTGACAGATTGGTATCAGAGCCATTGGTTATAGAGAATCGGTTTTAATAAGGGGAAAACGTTTTTATTAAAACCAGACTATAACCAGAACAGTGCTCAACGATCCACAACGACGCCTCGCTCCACGTGCAAGACTCATCACTCTAGGTAATATGGTACATGTCTTATTGCCTACTTGATAGAATTGCATAGAACTTTGCTCCGGGTATGCTTAGGTTAACTTGACACTATTGCATGAGAACACTTGTGTGATTATTCTCTTTTGTTATCGCACTACTCGCGAACCTCTCTCACTTATGTCATATTTGCTATGAAGATCATGTCTGGACGCATTAACATGACGCAAGCCCAACTGACGGCTCTCATTAACGAACAAGTTGCTGCGGCAGTTGCAGCCGCACAAGCAGGAGGTCAACCACCTGTTTGTACCTTCAAAACTTTCATGGACTGTCGTCCTACTACTTTTAGTGGCACGGAAGGAGCGGTTGGACTCCTCCATTGGTTTGAAAAGCTCGAGTCTGTATTTGAAATGTGCGAATGCCCTGAGGCTCGCAGGGTGAAGTACGCCACTGGTACTCTGGAAGGCATTGCGCTGACTTGGTGGAATGCGCAAGTTCAGATGTTAGGGTTGGCCGTTGCTAACGCCACACCTTGGAACGGTTTCAAGGAATTGATCAAAGAGGAATACTGTAGCCGTGATGATATTCATAAGCTGGAGGTAGAGTTTTACCACTTGAAAATGACGGGGTCAGAAATTGAAGCGTACACCAGAAGATCGAATGAGTTGGCTATTCTGTGTCCTACTATGGTGGACCCTCCCATTAAGCGTATCGAACTGTATCTCAATGGTCTGGTGCCGGAGATTCAAAGCCACGTAACCTCAGCGAATCTTGGCACTATTCAACAGATCGTCAAGCTAGCTCATCGCCTCACCGATCAGGCGGTGGAACAGAACAGGCTGCCTAAACGTATCAGCGCTACTACCGTTACCACTCCAGTTACTCCTGCTATTCCCAGTGACAACAAGCGGAAATGGGAAGGGGATTCCAGCAGGGGTTCAGCTATTGTACAGTCTCAAGCACAGCAACATCGCAAGATTAGTGATTACCAGAGTTCGAGTCAGCAATCGTCTGGTGGTCAGGGGCAGAGTGGATATCGGGGAACTCATCCACTGTGTAACAGGTGCAACAAACACCACAGTGGTCAGTGTCGTAGGGGCCGCTGTCAAAGATGTCTAAGGGTAGGTCATGAAGCTAAAGATTGCAGGAGCTCAAGGCCTGCGAATCAGAACCAGCAACAACAGCCACCCGTTCCACGAAACCAGTCACAGCAACAACAGCAAGGAAATAAGACATGCTTTCAGTGTGGGGCTGAAGGTCACTTCAAGCGGAACTGCCCCCAGTTAAACCAGAATCAGAATAACAACAATAATCAGGGCAGTGGGAATAACAATGGGGGAAACAACAACAACAACAATGGTGCAAAGGGTCGTTTATTTGTGATTGGTCAGAGTGACGCAAGGAACGATCCTAATGTGGTTACGGGTAAGTTTCTTCTCGACGACTTTTATGTTACCGTATTATTTGATTCGGGTGCGGATACCAGTTATATGTCTCTGAACGTTAGTCAAATGCTTAAACGCGCACCAACACTTTTGAACACCAAACATGTCGTAGAGTTAGCTAACGGTAAAAGTCTAGAGGCCACACACATAGTTCAGGGTTGTAATCTTATCCTCGCTGGTCAGACTTTCTCTATTGATCTCATTCCTATAACTCTGAGTAGTTTTGATATTGTCATTGGTATGGATTGGTTATCCCAACAACAAGCAGAGATCCTATGCAAGGAGAAGATCATTCGTATTCCTCGTTCTGGAAAAGAACCTCTCGAAGTTCAAGGCGACAAGAGTGGTGTCGTGAGTGGCATCATATCCTTCTTGAAGGCTCAGAAGTGTCTGCGAAAGGGCCACATAGCTATTTTAGCACTCGTTACTGATACATCGACGAAAGAGAAGAAGTTAGAGGATATTCCTGTAGTACGCAATTTTCCTCAAGTGTTTCCTGAAGAGTTACCTGGGCTACCGCCTCATCGCCAGGTCGAATTTCAGATCGAGCTAGCTCCAGGAGCAGCACCTATAGCTCGAGCGCCATACCGCTTAGCTCCAACTGAACTGGAAGAACTGTCTAAGCAATTGCAAGAACTCTTGGAAAAGGGTTTCATACGTCCTAGCTCTTCGCCATGGGGAGCTCCAGTATTATTTGTGAAGAAGAAAGACGGTACCTTTCGTATGTGCATAGATTACCGCGAACTGAACAAGGTGACGGTGAAGAATCGTTATCCACTTCCACGCATCGACGACTTATTCGACCAGTTGCAAGGGTCGAGCTATTACTCAAAGATTGACTTGAGGTCAGGTTACCATCAACTGAGAGTCCGGGATGAGGACGTCTCCAAAACAGCATTCAGAACACGCTACGGTCATTACGAGTTTTTGGTCATGCCATTCGGGCTAACGAACGCGCCTGCGGTTTTCATGGATCTTATGAACAGGGTGTGCAAACCTTATCTTGACAAGTTTGTTATTGTTTTCATTGATGACATCCTGATCTATTCGAAGAATCGGGAGGAACATGAGCAGCATTTACGACTTATTCTGGAACTCCTTCGAACGGAACAGCTGTACGCTAAGTTTTCAAAATGCGACTTCTGGCTTCGTGAAGTCCACTTTCTAGGCCACGTGGTAACCAAGGATGGGATTCATGTCGATTCATCCAAGGTAGATTCGATCAAGAACTGGCCTGCACCTAGTACACCAACAGAAATACGCCAATTCTTGGGTTTGGCGGGTTATTACAGACGGTTCATCAAAGACTTCTCAAAGATTGCACAGCCGCTTACATTACTGACACAGAAAGGTGTTGTTTACCGTTGGAGTGATACACAGGAAACAGCGTTTCAGCACTTAAAAGATAGACTTTGTAGCGCACCTATCCTCTCATTGCCTGAAGGCACGGACGATTTTGTAGTTTACTGCGATGCATCTATCCAAGGTCTTGGATGTGTGTTGATGCAACGGGATAAATTTATTGCTTATGCTTCACGCCAACTTAAGATTCACGAACGGAATTACACTACGCACGATTTAGAGCTTGGAGTTGTTGTCTTTGCACTCAAGATATGGCGACATTATCTGTATGGCACCAAGTGCACCATCTACACCGATCACAGGAGTCTTGAGCATATTTTCAAGCAGAAAGAATTGAACATGCGACAACGTCGATGGGTCGAGTTACTGAACGATTACGAATGTGCTATAAAGTACCATCCGGGCAAAGCCAATGTGGTGGCGGACGCCCTCAGTCGAAAGGATACTACACCTAGGCGTGTACGAGCATTGCAACTCACTATTCAGTCTAGTCTTCCTTCACAGATACGAGATGCTCAGGTAAAAGCATTGAAACCGGGAAACGTCAGGGCTGAAGCCCTACGCGGTTCAAGGCAAAGGTTAGAACAAAGGGCAGACGGCGCCTACTATGTAACAGGACGCATCTGGGTCCCACTCTATGGTAATTTACGCGAGCTTGTAATGAATGAAGCTCATAAGTCTCGCTACTCAGTACATCTTGGTTCGGATAAGATGTACCACGACCTCAGAACTACATATTGGTGGCCTAGCATGAAGGCCCACATAGCAACTTACGTTAGCAAGTGTTTGACTTGTGCGAGAGTCAAAGCGGAATATCAGAAACCCTCAGGCCCACTCCAACAACCTGAGATACCACAATGGAAATGGGAGCAAATTTCCATGGATTTTGTTACCGGCCTACCTAGATCTCGGCGCGGAAATGATACTATTTGGGTGATCGTAGATCGACTCACAAAGTCTGCTCACTTCTTGGCTATCAAGGAAACGGATAAGTTCTCCACTCTAGCAGACGTATACCTTAAGGAAGTTGTGTCGAGGCACGGGGTGCCCACCTCTATTATCTCTGATCGTGATGCACGTTTTACTTCAGAACTGTGGCAAGCAATGCACAAATCTTTTGGCTCTCGACTAGACATGAGCACAGCTTATCATCCTCAGACAGATGGGCAATCTGAGCGTACTATTCAAACTTTAGAAGACATGCTTCGGGCGTGCGTAATTGACTTTGGCAAGGGCTGGGAAAAACATCTACCACTTGTGGAATTTTCGTATAACAACAGTTACCACACCAGCATTAAAGCTGCTCCATTTGAGGCATTGTACGGGCGTAAATGCCGATCATCTCTTTGTTGGGCAGAGGTGGGTGACAGTCAGATCACAGGTCCAGAAATGGTAGTTGATACTACTGAAAACATTGCTCAAATACGACAACGCATGGTGGCAGCTCGTGACCGTCAGAAAGTATACGCGGATAAAGACAGGAAAATACTCGAATTCCAGGTTGGGGATCGAGCACTACTCAAAGTTTCACCCTGGAAGGGTGTTGTTCGTTTTGGCAAAAGAGGCAAACTCAATCCACGGTACGTTGGACCATTTGAAGTCATTGAGAAAATAGGCAAAGTGGCCTACAGACTGAACCTACCAGCTGAACTCAGTGCAGTTCACAACGTCTTTCATGTGTCGAATCTGAAGAAGTGGCAGTCAGATGAGACCTTCATAGTTCCTTTGAAGGAGCTCACTATCGACGAACAATTGCATTTCGTCGAGGAACCAGTTGAAATCACGGACCGGGATGTTAAGGTCCTCAAGAACACCAGAATACCTCTTGTTCGAGTTCGTTGGAACTCCCGTCGTGGCCCAGAGTTTACCTGGGAACGCGAAGACCAAATGGAACTCAAATATCCCCAGTTGTTCGAAAACAATGCAACTACTACTGAGGCTGAAGCTACTACAGAATTTTGGGAAGAAATTCCAAATCAACGGGGGGTTGATGTGACACCCCAGGAGAACCAGTAAACGATAACTTACCTAGCTTCCTCAGTAACCGCATGCTAAATTTCGGGACGAAATTTCTTTCAAGTTGGGGATAATGTGACAACTCGAGTTTCCAAGATTCTATCTTCGCATTTAGTGCACGTTAATTTTTTTTTTATTTAGTTGTTTGTTAATACGACTCGTTGTTTCACAACGCTTACCTTTGTAATACGTTAAATAGTACTGCAACT
Source organism: Helianthus tuberosus (assembly GCA_030545235.1). Lineage (NCBI taxonomy): Eukaryota > Viridiplantae > Streptophyta > Magnoliopsida > Asterales > Asteraceae > Helianthus > Helianthus tuberosus. Next base: position 64,834,400 of record CM060354.1, read on the forward strand.
GATATTTTATATTTGGGATCCATAATATTTATTACATGTAAGTGTATGTTTATAAGGCTTTGTATTAATTAACATATTAATTAAAGATGGAACTTCTACCTGTAAACAAGTATCATGAAATCACCCAAGTGGTGAAAACACTATAAGTGTTTTCGTCCAGACATAATCAACGAAATCAGAGACTGGGCCTTGGCCCAGTGGGGGATTGAGATATTTTATAAACAATCTTCCCAGACAAGTTTCACATTTATCAAACATTATCTTATCACAATTGTCTCTCACTACCTCTGAAAACTCAACAAAAGAGTTCATCCTTTGAAGCAAAAACCTCTGTTTAATCCTTGGTTAGCGATTTCATGATTCAAGTTGTTTCTGGTTTCATATCGTATGATTTTGGATGTTTAATCATGATGTTTGTATACATTTATATATGTGATTATGTGATTTGATCATGGTGTGATTGTTAGAAAATTATTATCAATGAACTGTTTGAATATTGGATGTTTGGAAGTAACAGTGGGTATATGTTAATGAATGTTATACACTATGATTGTTGTTGGATGTTAATTCTGAGAATACAGATGAGTAGATATCTAATCTAATGTTTTAGCTTTTGGTTGATTGATGGTTTGTACAAAAGGGTTGCATCTGATAAGAAATGGGTTTAGAGTTTCTGGGTTTTTAATAAGTTACAGTGAGTGTTGGTGAAGATGAAGAAGCTCACGAAAACACCCCCCACAATAAACAACTAGACGAAATCACATTAAGTGATTTCGGCCCAAACAGTTCAGCCCAAAAGGTTTTCGGCCCAGTAAGGGTTTTCGGCCACATGTTTGGTTTTCGGCCACATGTTTGGTTTTCGGCTTATGTTTGGTTTTCGGCCCATGTTTGGTTTTCGGCATATAAGGGATTTCGACTATAAAGGGTTTTCGGCAACATAAGGGTTTTCGACCATAGGGGTTTTCGGCCAAAAGGGGGTTTTCGGCACTTATGTGATTTCGGCACTTTTGTTTGTTTGGCAACAATCTACTGTTAACAATTAATGTTATAAATTATGTTATTTAGCTTAACTAATCATTGGAATAACTTAGTTAGTTTATTTAACCTTGTTAAATAGGTAAGTTTATAACTTCATTGTTTGAGTAACTCTGTTAGATGACAATTCTGTTAAGTTGATTAACTGGGTTAAGTGACTTACTCTGATTATTTATTATTCCAAATTAAGTGGATTAATTCTGTTATTCCATTGAACTCCGTTAACTTTATTCACTCAATTAATTTGCTAGATTTGCTAGATGCCAACTCTGTTACATGTATAGATGCAATTAACTGCTTGTGTTGCATGTTATGAGCTGTCAAACACTCTATGATAGTACTGTGACACTAGTTCCATGTGAAATATTACGAAAGTGAACTGATTGAGTATACGTGCACTATAGGACTTGACTGATTTATTGTGAGCACTTAACTTAGCATACCGAGCAAACAAGGTGAGTTCACACTTCTACCAAGGCGATGGGATTCCCGGGGTTGGGAATGGGTTGGATGATTGTTTATGCTTAAGAGTTATCAGAATTACATACCATAGGCCTCGGGAGAGGAAGGTCAATGGTAGATACTACTAGACTAGTGATACATATACTTCTCTTCGCAAACATGCCGGGATCGGCCGCGATACTAGAACAATCTTCGCAAACATGCCTGGAATGGCCGCGAACTATACTTTAATCTTCGCAAACATGCCTGGAGGGCCGCGATACAAATATACCTAGTCTAGTGAACATATGGGAAACCCCCACTAAACTTCGCAAACATGCCTAGAGGGCCGCGATGGGATTACACATGATACATGATTACTAAACGAACATACGATTTACAATACGAACACTATAACTGAATTAACCTATTGTGAACTCGCTCAACTAGTTGTTGACTCTCTGTTACATGCCTTGCAGGACCATAGGTACTTTTGGAGCTTGCACGGGAGGCACAGTCGTTGTGGACATGGATCGTGAATGTGTTGTTAAACATTATAACATTTTGTACTTAAACTTATGTTGGGTTTTACATTAATGCTTCCGCTACACACTTGTTTATATTTGGTTTTTGGAAACACCTATCGTATTGTTGAATGACTTTTACTTTATACTTATGTTCTATATGATTGGTGGCTTGATCTTGTCATGTCACGCCTCCAAGCGGTAGTACTCCGCGTGTGGATTTTGGGGGTGTGACAAGTATATTGAAGACTGTGCAAAGCTAAAGCAGGATTTGGAATTTGAAAAGATTGAGAGTGAAAGAATCAAACGTTTGTTGTTGAGTTATACAACCTGTGATTATTTGATTGATAGAGTTTATCCTACTGTTGCAGGTCTTGAAGCTTTTCAAGATAAAGAGAAAGAAGATACGGATACTGGTAAGAAATAGAGTGTCAAATATAACAAGTGTCCGCCCCCGATTTGGAATAGTTATTCTCCAAGAAAACCAAATGAGGAACGTTTAAATAAGGCTCTCAACATCAAGTTAAAGTCTAAAATCATTGATGAGTTACCAGACAATATTGATGTCACATTCACAGCGTCTGACACTGATCATGAGTCTGAGTTGTTAACGAAAGTGGTCGATCAGGTGTTGGATATGGATGAAGAGTCAAGGTCGGAGTTAAAATCTGAAAGTTCGAGTTCGTCAGAAAAGAGTCCGAGTTCATCAGTCAAACGGGTTTACAATAAAGAATTCCTGTTATCAAAATCTAATTTGAATGATGGACCAGTCAAAGTGGCATATACTTTGAATGATTCAGACAAATTATATTCTAATAAGGAATTTCCAATAAGAAGTGTCAAAACTGAAATGATCAAACAGGTTTTCAAATTGACAGAAATTAATATTTCTGAAATAAGATATTTAAATCTTTCCGAAAAACCTAAAAAGTACACTTCAAGAGTTCAACAGAGATTGAACAAGAAAAAGGGTTACAGTTCTGGTTCAGGTTATCGAAAGAAACCAAACCATAACAGTAATTTCAAAAAGAAAGGTCTTGGTTTTAGTTCTTCAGAAAATTATAAAAATGAGAAAAATTATAAATTAAAAACAAAATTTGTTGCAGGAGGAAGTTCTGAAGAAGAGCAGAAGAAACCATTCTGGAGACAGTAAAATCAAGAGTTTCTGGCTGAAAGGAAGAAGAATATGAAGAAATTTGTATCAAGAGTTGACAAAAGAATTTGTTTTAAATGTCACAAAGTTGGACACATTGCTTGGAATTGCCAACAGTTCAACAATACAAAACAGGAAGTTTCTTCTAATTCTGAAATGATTAAAAAAGATGTTGATGAAAAGAAACAATCGGCTGAGAAAACTAATATATTTGGAAATTCGATTTTTGAAAATGGTGAAAGTTCAAAATGTTTTTACAAAAGAAAAGTTGATTTGAACAAACAAAGATGGGTTGTAAAATCTGAGAGTAGTTCTGAAAATGAATCTGATTCCATAAAATCAGAGGAGTCGTCTGTTGAGAAAAAGAATGAGAATTCCGTTCCGGAGATGAACGATGAAAACTTTCCGCCATTGTCAAAGGAAAATCTGAAATCAAAAGGTAGGTTTGAGATTTCAGATCAATTCTTTACTGGTAAAGGAGAATTTGATGCTGAAAAGGCTTTCAATGGGAAAGTCAAACATATTTTTGGGAAGATGGTAGCTGGTAAAGTGAAAAGTGCAAAAGATTTTTACAGATCAAAAGGAGGTTGGGATAGAGTTGAATCAAAATCACCCAAGGCTGGTCAGGCTTGGGTGACTGCATATTCTACTTAAAATTCTGACTTGCCGGAGCTCCCAAGTGGGTAATCGTGGAGCAGGAATCGGCATCTTTCTTGAGAAATTCACTTCTGTGATATTTCGACCTACAGGTTTAATCTACAAGTGGTAATTTTTGAAATTGTTATATTCTTACAAGAGGTATTGGTTATTTAGTGAACCTACAAGTGGTTGAAGAAGGTTTTCACTTACAAGTAGTTGATCAAGGTCATTAAGTTGAACTTGATTTAATTTTTATACAATGTGTTTGGAAAACAAAGTGATGATAACCCCGATCTTACAAGTGATAAAATCAATAAAACTTATTTTCCGGAAAAACCATTTGATTAAAACAAACTTAAGTGTTTTGAAATCATAATGGGAAAATAGTTTGTTGAAAGGGGGGAGTTCTGATTGTTTATGCCAAGTGGATGGCAATTTGAAGCTTGAATATCTGTTGTCATTTTACCTTGTTCAGTTTGTTTTCAAATTTCCTTTAAATGTTTTCGAATTTTAGGGGGAGTAAGAATTTCAGATAATCCAAAAACATTAGATAATTTGAAAAAGTCAAAAACATGATAAAATCAAAAATGAGTTTTGTTGTAAAAAGAGGAAATGATAGTACATCAGTGGACTATCACAACATGCTAAAGATTTGGAAAGTCAAATGTGATAAACGGTCTCACTGATGATGTGCCAGTAGGTTTTTGTACATTTAGTAGATTGTGACGAGATATAAACCTAAATTTCAAACTTGCTTATATCGTGGGTAACATCTCTCGGATATATGGGTAACCCCCGAAATCTTGTTTGAAAGGTCCCTCTTTCTGAGATACTAGGTCTTTATGCTCAGTGATATCTGGGGTATTATCCCGGGACTTCTGATTTTACGGAAGCAATGGCCTAGTCCCCGTATAATACTTTCTGCTTGCTTGAAATATAGCACCCCCCCCCCCCTCAGCATAAAAATGATGAAACATTGCAAAATGCTAATCATGTGCTATTGAAGAAAAGATTCTCTAAAGGGAACACACCAAAAGTCGAAGCCGTCATCTCTCTGATTTTGCGGAAGCAATAGCCTAAGCTCTCACGGCCATCGCATTTAACCCCTTACAGATATCATCTGCGGTATACTCACCTGTAAGACTGAATATTGGGATCTGGATACAGGAGTATATTCTGAGGTGGGACAAACGAATAAGTTTAAGTCTCTAAAACATTAATCTCATATCTCGAAACAGTTGAACTTTGTGTGGAAATTTAAGTGGATCAATATACTGACAATCTAAGTGAATCGTTTAAAACTTAAAATGTTTAAAGCTTAATGGTGTTGGTGATTTGTCTCATAAACTGATATGATCCTCTTACACAAACTCACAAAAATATTGTATGTAAATATTTCTTTATAGCTTTCAGTTTAAAGATTAAAAATCCAAAAAGATTTTCGAAGTGTTTTAGCATAAAATTTTGAAAAATGCAAAAAGATTTTCGACAACTGATGTTGGAGAGCTGATTTTCAAAATTCCGAGTGCTAAACTTGATGAACAGGTTTGGGAGTAGATTGTTCGAAATGAAAAATGATGATTAATAGTCTGAGATAATTCGGGAAATGTTATAATTATTTCAAGAAGATGTTTTGAATTTGTTTATACAAGTGGTCATTAGATATGTTAATTGTTAAATTTTTCAGAATGATTTCTGCAAAAGTTTAAATTTGTCAAATCTTTAAATTTGAGAAACTTACTTTGAGGTAGAGAATGTGCAGAGTTTGAGCCAGACTGCAATCCCAGCATAATTCAAGGGAGAGTCTGATAGTAAAGAGGAGTTTGTGAATTCTAGAGCCAGTATCAGATCCTGAAGTTCGCAAATTGCTGATGCTGATGAACTTAAGGAATCAAGAGATCTGATCAAGAGAATTAGAGTGAAGAAAAAGCCAGATCGAGATTTTGGAGATGAAAAGATGACAGAGATTGAGGATGCTTACACTGTCAGATATTTTGGGAAGAGCCCAAAGACTGATCAAGATTGAAGACTCGACACTGAAGACTCGTCAACATTCGAGGGGGAGTCTGTTGGTGCATATGTCTTGTATCGAGTCTTGTATTAGAAATGTTTAGATCAGGGCACGTAGTTCGAGAAATTAGGGTTTTTAGGTAATTTCGCATGAAATGTTGATGGGGTAATTTCGTACGAAATTACATAGTAATTTCGCACGAAATTAAATTTCATTTGTAGCTAATTTCTCTTGGAAGGTTCATGCGAAATTAGCTCCCCTATAAATACCCTAGATGCGAAATCATTTGTAATGAAATTAGATTCTGGTACCGAAGTGCTGCCGACGTGTCGATTGATCTATAAACCTGTTAAATCAATAAACAAGGCATTTAGAAGTGAATCAAGCTGTTTTCCAAGTCAATTCATCTGTTTCCGCCTTTTGAATTGATTAGAATTCTTCTAAACGACTCGTTTGGGTCACAAAACGATCCTACAGTGATCTCTTTTTTTCCTTGTTGCTTTCATACCGGGGTTTTACTAATTACATACCATGTTTTATACAAATTCAAAGCATAGGATTATGCGGGCATGGAGTCAAAGTCAGGGTGGGCATTGACGGTTATACGAACATTACAAATTCAAGAGTTTACAAATACATGGTTTTTACGAACATAATGCGTTACAAATACAAAGTTTCCATACAACTTGACAAGAAAATGATTTTTAAATTCGTTTTCTCAATAATATATCACAAACTGGTTATTCAAAAAGATTTATTTTAAATCTTTTCCAAAACAAACTATGAACTCGCTCAACTTTATGTTGATTTTTCGCATGTTTCTTTCTCAGGTTACTTTCTCGAATTATGGCACGGTTGGAATAGGAGAACCATTGGAGATTCGAGTACTTAGTGGGCGTTCGTTTTCTAAAAGTCTTAGCTATTTTGCTTCCACTGTGCAATGAAGATACCGGTCCAGTCACTCCAGCTCTGATAATTTCGGGGTGTGACAGATTGGTATCAGAGCTATGGTTACAGCGAATAAGGTTTTCTGTAGGAATACCTAGGCTCTAACCTCAATTTTCTCTGGGACCTAGACTTTTAAGACTTTGAGTACATACAGAATGCCTAAGACTCGAACATGGTCTCCAACCGTTGCCGAAAAACAAGCAGTCAAGATTTTGTTTTCAAACATACTCTAAAGTTGTGTTTTACACACGGTACACAAAACAGTCGCATACAGTACACAAAACTCTGAGAGTTTAGGAAACATGCATTTAAAACCTTTGGAAACTCATGTTGAAGTTCATTAAAGGTCATCACGTAGGAACCGTGAATATTAACTCGGGCACACACTATTATCCATATTGTCTATGATATTTTGACTTCCCGAGCAGGCAGCCTACGCATAAGGAAATGCTAGTGCACGAAAATACATGGAACTCAAATTTTACGTCAACGGATGTCGGAGTACATCACCTTCTATGCGAAACGAAATGCCAGTGCACAGGTATACGTGAAACTTAAGCTATACATCAACGGAGGTTGAAGTACATCACATACGACTTTCGAGGTGAAGTCACTGCAAAGACACTATGGAGCATTTCAACGATGATGCTAATCCTGACAGCACAAAAACTATCGATCAGGAAGCGGCGGTTTGGCACGCGATCCTGCAACGACACGAGTCACGCTATGGAGAAGACGCATGTCTTCGTATCCCCCATTTTTTTTCTCAATAACGACGAATACGCTATGTTCGACATTCCATGATAATGTCAACTAACAACCGGTCATCACATGAAACCCCAGGTAAAGTCCTAATGAGTAGATTTTCACATCTCTACTCCTCCTAATGGTCATTGTATCACGATCATTTCTTTCGTTATAGCGAATACTCATTTGCTTTATTTCTTGAAAACTCATATGTTACGCATGCATTGTTTGTTACGCATGTGGTTTCGTTTCAAATAAGCGTTTCATCAAAGTTCAAATGTTATTTCGCTAAATCTAATTATCGAATTGTGATTCGAATGACCTGCATTATTGTAACTGTTGGCTCCTTTGTATCAAGTCAACACAATTTCTTGAAATTTCTTTTCTTTTCAAGTTACATACATGGTTTTTTGTTGTGACCATGACGAAAGTTTTCTTGTCGATGCATGTATTTATTGTCGGATTGTGTCGAAACCAAGTTCGTTTGTTTGAACTTGTTCATTACACATATTCGATTCAAAGCATCATATGATGTATTGGGAGCATCATATTCAAAATTCGTTTTAACAAGTGTTTCATTTGTTCCGAGTCAAAGTAAACTTGTTTCGCATTCGATTCCATTAAATTGTTTGTTGATTTCGACACCTTGTGGTGGTATTTTCACTTATTTGAAGCTTGCGCTAAACTCATTTACATATCACATGCACGGATTTAATTATGTATTTATTGATTTAGATTAAATCCGATTTGATCTATCACATTACAACAGTCTTAACACAATAGTGTGATAAGACAAGGGTACACAAAATTCATTTCATATTCCGGTGTACCTCCTAATGATTCTTTCACTATTGATCGAATGTTTTACGATATTCATTGCTTTCTCATCTTCGATCAAAACATTTATTTCTTCGATGTTCCATTTTCAATTGAAAATCCTATGATGTTTGTTTGGAACAAGCGTTTAGATTTATTTCGCTAAATCTTCATTTGGTTTCAAACACGGTGAATTTGTGTAATCACCGCTATTATTGAATTATTTAAATCACTACGACACCTTGTGGTGTCAGTACAAACTTGTAGCTTGGGCTAATCATGATTGAGCGTTTCATGCAAAACATAGGTGATACTTGTTCGATCACCGCTATACTGAAATTGTTTCATTCACTACGACACCTTGTGGTGTCGGTATAACTTGCAGCTTGTGCTGATCACAATCGAGTGTTTCATGCAAACTATTACATTTGAGATCGTTGATTCTAAGTTCATCTAGTGGATGTTATTACTTCTAGAACTCATTTACATATTGTAAACGTTCATACGGAATTCGATTGGTCGAAGTTCCTGTTCTTTGTTGGACCCCTGTTAACTTAGTCACACTGGTGACTGTATCAGTATGTCTCGTTTCCTTTGACATTATCCGTATTTATTTACGCATAACGTAACTCTAAGGAGTTAACGTAGTCTAAATTTCGAGGACGAACTTTTATTAACAGGGGAGAATGTGACAACCGGTGATTTACGGCACCTAATTACGTAATTTACAGGTGATTAACGTGATAATAAATAATGTTTAAGACGTAGATTAACTTAATTAGTCCTTTGGAGTGCCTAGGAATGTCTATACGACTTTACAGGGCGAGAACGATGGTTTACGGAAGAATCTGCTGAATATTAAGCGACAATGAACTGATACCGTATGAAATACTGACAACGCCGACAAGTATGAATGTTACACGAATATTTTATGTCTATGAAATTAATTTTGTGAATTTATTAGGCTTCCGTGCGACACAAATGCAACGTGAACTAAAAACGCGATGGTAGGAAACGCATCGGCAACGAAACGGAAGCGACGGAGACGCCTGTCACCTTCAGAACCTACATTTGACGCTATATTTAGCTCCGTAATAAAATTTTAGTAACTACAGTCGAAACCGGAATGAAAAACGGATTAAAGACGACAACGATATAATTTTTCGTGATTATTACCGTTATCGACGCACGAACGCGCCTACGATGGATACCGACATTATTTTTTTACACGTTTTTAACTCTGAAATATTATTTTACTAGGCTACGGTGATTTCGGGTTTTGATAACGGGTCTCGTAATAATTACAGGCCGCTTAAACACGGGGATTGAGCTTGTGGGCCTTGGGCCCAAGCCCAAAACCCAAAAGCTAAACCTACAACTAAATCCTATCAAAATCTATAAAATCTCATCAAGATATGCAAAATCTCTACAAGATATGAAAAATCTCTAAACGATCTGCAAATCTTTTCAAAATCTCTATAAGATCTTACAAGATCTCTATATAATCCATAAGTCTTGCACAATTCTCACAACACATAACACTACAAACTCTCAACACTCTCCCCTCTCTCTCTTTGTCTGCATACTAACATACACACACACACACACCATATGCTTCTCCTTTAATTCTTCTTGTAAAGAAACCCAAACACCCAAACAAACATCCAGCCGACAAACCCCCCTCTCTATTTCCCCTGCAAGCCGACAACTGGAGCCGGCGCTCCGGTGAGTTTTCTGGTCGGGTGCTCCGACACCCCCACACCCCTCACCTCTTCACACACACTAGCAGTACCTCCCCCCCCCCCCCTCCGATGAACTCCGACGGCAGCAACCAGACAGAGCAGGAAGAAAGAGAAGGGGTGAAGGCGGAGAGCCGTCTCCGTGCGGTGGTGCGGCGGCTACGAAACAATAGAGAGAGAGAGAGAGAGAGAAAGAAAGAGATAGAGATGTGAACAGGGCCGACGACCGGAGATGGAGAACATGGCGGCCGCGCCGCCGCTGAAGACGGCGGTCTTTGTTTCCCCGACAAACTTTCCGGTAAGTACATCTGTTCCTGTCTTTTCTTTTTGATTTCTGAACGACAAACAAGTTCCAGTCATACTCCTTCTTATTTTCCGGTGATATTGGTGATGCTAATGGTAACGGTGGTGCTTTGATGGTCGATGGCGGCCAACTGTTTTACCGGCATCGGAGACTCACGGCAACAGTGGTGACTTTTGGTGGATTTTGGGTTTGGTTCATGAGTTGGTTTAGTGTGGGTCAGACCGAGACAACGTGAGGTTTCGGGTCAGTTCAGGTCAAGAAGTCAGCAGCAGTTCGGTTGAGTCTCGGCTTGGTTCGAGCCGGGTTATAACGTTCCAGATTCATGATAAAGCGGTTCAGGTACTACCTTGGTTCGGGTTCACTCAGATTCGCGTTCAGTTTAGACTCGGGTCAGGCTCATGTTCTGATTCAGCTTGATTTTAGTTCAGGTTCACGTCAGTTGTGGTTCAGGTTCGTGAAACGGGTCGACTCAGTACAACTCAGCTCGACCCGGTTAACTCACCGAGTCAACTCAGTCAATGGTTCGGGTCATATTTTGGAGCTTCGGGTTTTTGGTCAACAGAAGTCAAAGGCGGTCAATGATAAAAACGGCGCGGTTCAGATTTCGGGTTGACTCGGTCAAACCAAGTCAACTCGGTCAACTCAGCGAGTCAACTCGGTCAAACCAGTTGACTCAGTCAAGCGGCTCGACGTATTGAATTGAAGAAATGGTAAAGTTTAACGACGAAGTTAATTTTAGTTTCTAATTAATACGTGACGAACGAGCTTTAACCGATCCAAATTGAATTATAAGTTGCGTTATAGTTAATGAAACGTTATATATATTGGTTAGAAAATTGATATACGGTGATTGACTATTGTGTTTTGAAAATTTTAACCACAACTTGTGTTGTCGGGGGCGTCCAAGAACAGAGGAAACTCTGCCCGTTTTTCGAGAAAATCCGTAAAAACAAACGCGTTTTATTATAAGACAAACCATTGTATTCAAGTGATTTTTTTATAAAAACAAATACAAGTGTAACAATACTTTCGACAACACTTTTACAACATACAAAAATGACGATTCGGATGCTATTTCCGACAATAAGGATAGTTGTTATATTTATTCTGAACTTTGAAATTTCGACAACTATTTTATAAAAATAAATATAAGTTATATATTTATTTCAAATATAGCACAGCATGAATTCGTTTTACCAAAATAAATATAGTTTATATATTTATTTCAAATATCGTACAACACGAATTCTTTTATAAAAATAAATATAGTTATATATTTATTTTCAAACACAATAACTCGACGATTCTTTTGTAAAATATATATAACTTTTATATTTATTTCAAACGCCGAAACGGCTTATACATATACTTTGATAAATATCATACGAGACGAATATATGGCGCGAGTTTGTTATATGATATTTTCATATAAATACTCTTTTTACACACGTATGACTACTCGAGACGGCTAACGCAATTACAACGATATATTTATATATTTTTATATAAATATTTATTTATTTTTAAATCTCTCGAGAATCAAGTCCTTTCAAGACTTATTGGTTATTATCGACAATAAACGATACTTATCAAATATGACTTAATCATTTCCGATAAGTTAACTACTTACCGTTGAATCGTTCGATTAACAATTCGGTAGAGCTCGGTAACACATAGTTTAGTTACCGCTTTTATTTAGAAACTTATTATATATTCCGTGCTAGGAATATTGTAGAATGCACGCTAGCAAGTCACGTCTTGGAAACGACATCACGAAGTCGTATTTAGCTAGCTTTGCACATGGAAATCCAGGTGAGTTCATAACCCCACCTTGTTACGGTTTTATATTTTTATAAATGTTTTCGGGGTGGAAAGACATGCACGTTTTGCAGAAACACACAAGTTTTCGACTAACAAAGACTGCATATTTTAGACAAAGCACGTATTGCAAGAACATACAAAGTTTTTGAACGAACGAAAACTCATATTTCTAAATCATATTACGAATAGATTTCGAGGAACTCAAATGGTTTACGAATGGATCATACTAAATATACCGGTTTTTACAAAACAAAAGCGTATTATCGAAATGTGAATGATTTTCATGACTAGGGATGGGATCGTCTAGTTATAATAATGGGACTGGGTTGGTCTGCGTTTCAGAAACGGGACTCCCAGTGGGTACATGTTACAAAATGATTACATACAATTACAATTGGTATGGTTAGCTAAGGAAGGGTACACTTAGATCATGTGAGTGGTGGGTTGTTAAGATATGAGTTTGGTTTTGATTGTGTTTGATGTTTGAATGAAAATGAAGATGAATGAGTTGTGCAGCGGAATTAAGATGGAAGCAAACTTTTCACAATCAAACAGGAGAATTGATTTTAACATACAAGTTTAACATTGAACCGAATGATTGAATTTAATTTCAACAATGATTACAATTTTGCAAGTATGCAACAAACTCCCCCTCAGCCTGAGCTCACAGTATTTGTTCGTGCAGGAAGAAGATTGTAAAAGAGCTAAATAGAACAGTGCATAGTATTGTTCTATTTATAGGCACGAGCAAACCACTGAAGCATCTAAGCTGACGTCACCATGAAAGTGACATCTAACCTCCTAACAAACCCTAACCTCTGATCTATACAACCTCTGCTATGCTAACTACTGCTATTACATTTCATTTCATAAAGACATCTAAACTACTGCTGTATCCTTCCACTGATGTGAACCCAGCAGTACTTGTCATGATCAGCAGAGCTTGACTCAAGGCAGTAGATTGAACAGCAGAGCTTTAATCTTCCATCAGTCTTTTACTTGATCAGCAGTTTGTAGGTCAGCAGTTTGTATGATCAGTAGATAGGAGGTCAGCAGATGTTGAAACCACTTTCAAGGGGAGAGACTTGTATACATAACATCAGCTTATTCTGGATCCACTGCTCTAATCCAGTTTTGGCTTTAATTATCTGTTCCTTTGGTAGGGTTCAATCCCAACAATCTCCCTCTGGAACAGATAATGCCAAAACTCTTCATTATTGGTAGATCTTTATTGCCTCATCAGCAGTTCCCTTATTTGCCCTTTGAGTTGTAACTCAAAGGTTAAGGCATCTGTGTCATCATCATCCCTGCTATGTGGAAGATCATGGAGATCCTGCAAATCTTCAAGACTTAGGCCAAGTGCTTGTTCCCTTGTTAGTTTCTTCACTTCTCCACTAGTCTTGAACACTGTCAGTACATGGGTCTGTTTATCAATTTTCCACTTTAGTACTTTTGAGCCTGGTGGGTTTCTTGGGAGATTTTTATTTGATGAGGTGTTTGGTGAAGCTGGCCTATTAATGACTGACTGAGCAGCACTTGCAGTTTGATCTAATCCAAGAGTTTCTACAATCATTTTCTTGATGCCTTCTTTTACAAGGTCATCTCCTTCTATTAGCTCTTGGATGGTTTCAGCACCCAACTATTTTTGTTGCCTTCTTTTAAAGATGGTTGCACCAGCTGGAGCTGTAGCTCTCCTGATTTGCAGTTTTGATGGTCTTTTTGAAACCTCTGCTTCAGGGTAGTCAGGTTTTTATGGAACTGTGGGATCTTTCTTCCTTAATTCCTCCAACATTTTGTAGGTGGCCCTGACAATATCTTCTTTCCATCTTGCCACTTGATTTTTAGACCCATAGTCAGCAGCAACTAATTCCTCTTTCATTCTTCTCAGCTCCTCCTTTTTATCAGGTACATTCTTTTTGAACTTTGCCCAATCTGGAGGAGTGTGTTTGACCTTATTCTTTATCATTTCTTTAATCCTGGCTGCTTCTTGTTCAAGCTCAGGAATGGTCCACTCCTTGTACATATGCTTTTCTCCCTTGTACTTCTTGGTTGCCATGATGCTTTCAATGTAGTCTTTTCTTAGAGTTTAATCTGCTCTCTTTGAGATTTGCTGACATACATTTTTTGCACATTGCTCTAAGGATCTGACTTGTGTGAGCAAGAATTGGTAATTCTGCTGAATTTCTCTATCAGATTTTCCTTGTGTATTTCTTTTTGAGATATCCTCTGCTTGTTTAGCTTTGACTTTCAAATATTCTTCAATATTGTTTGGCCTTGGATATCCTTCAACTGATGGCAACTTCCTTTTGGCAGGATCATCCTCATAGTAGAAAGATTTAATCTCTTCTCAGACTGCAATGAGTTCAAGAGGATACTGAAAACCTGCAAGAGTGATCATAGGGATTGGTTGTTATACTGGAGCTGATGAAAGAGGAACAAGGTTTGGAAAAGTGCAAGTGTTTGTGAAGATGTTGGTGGTGGTGATGGTGAATCATCATCTGGTATGAAAATCCTTCTCCTTTTTATTGTAGGGGAGGCAGATGATGTTTTGGGTGGATTAGTGGTGGTGATTTGAGTGGCAGTGATTTGTGATTGACTAACAGCTGTTGAAACAACTGGTGTTTCAACCACTGTTGTCATTACAACAGATGTTGTAACATCTACTGTCTTCTGCTTTTTGGCAGGAGGCGATGGTGGTGATGTTGTTTTTGGTGATGGTGGTGATGGTAAGGCAGTGGTTGTGGTGTATGTTGAAGTGGTGTGTGTTGATGTGATAACAGATGTTGAAACCTCTGAAGTACCAGCAGTAGTTGATACAGCAGGAGTTACAACAGCTGTTTGGGTGGAGGTTTGATGTTGGGGGCTTTTGGATGGTGGTTTTGGAGTATGCTTTGTGAGTCTGGATGGTGTGACCTCACTTTTCTAGTGGGATTTCTTTTTAGCTCAGGATTTTGAACATCCTTTAGCCCAGAACAACGCTGCGCATTCAGCTCCATGTAAGCTCTTTTCTCCTTATTCCACCTTGACATACCCTTTTTACACTTGCTATAGCTTCATCAAGTGCATTTTGGGTAACATCAACCTTTTTGCTACCATTTGGAAAAGGTATCTGCTTGGTCATATTCTCCATTTCTGGTTCTATGTAGAGACCATCATCTACTCCCTTCTTCTTCCATTCTTTAATTTTCTCCCCCTTTTTGGCATTATCTGAGGGTAATTGATCAATGAAAAGAACATTTGGAGGAGCAGTGCCAGTGGTTTTCAATAAATGGGCCTTGAGAGCCTTGATGTCTGCTTGTGTGTTCTTGAACCTAGACTCCATTGTGTTTCTCAGCTCTTGTACATGTATTGCATGTTGCTGATCAGCCATTTGTTTTTGTTGCTGGAGAAAAGGTTGAAATAGATTCCAGAGCTCATTTGCAACAGGTGCTTGTGGTGGAGCAGGTGCTTGAGGTGGAACAACAGTGGATTGCATCTTTTGTACTTTCAACAACTGTTGTTGCATGTCTTTGATATCTGCAATAGTTGTATCCAGTTTGTCAACTCGTTCCGTCAATTCTAGATATTTTAAACCATCACCCAATTTAATGGGATCATCTGATTTCCCACTAGCAGTGGTTTTATCAGTGGTTGAGGTAGGGAGTGTACTCCAAACATTAACCACTGATGCCCCTTTTTCTTGGTACTGGGGTCTTCTTCCTTCAACACTTGACAGCCTTTTGATGTTGCCAGTGGTCAAAACAAATCCACCGGTGGATGTCAGAGGTGCTATGGAAGGAATTGCCTCCAAGGAAGTCTTATTGATGTAACCACTGTCCAAATGCAAACCAGTGGGTTCAACACTTGTAGTGGTTGCTTCACTTGGATTACCACCAAGAGTTACTTGTAACTCAGGGGGTGTAACCTCCTCAGGTTGTGTTGGTGGGTTAGCAAAGATTGATACATCAAACCCAGTCATTTATTGAGGCATGTTCTCATTGATAGGTGATTGAGAAGGACTGGTTTGTGCCTGGTTCAAATCAATTGCATCCAACAAAAGTTTAGTTGGTGGGGGAATTGTGGATGTGATGGTTGGTGTAGAAAGAGAATTTGCCCCTGGCATTGGGCTGTGGATGATGGAAGTGAGTGATTCCAGAGCATCATATTGTGGTGTCCCAATATGTACAACCTGTTCTTTTTGAGAAGAAGCAGGAGGAGTTTCGGTTATGGGTTGAGATATTTGTACCAACTGTTGTGAAGAAGTAGCAGCAGTGGTTTCTTGTGACTTTTGTGCTGTCACTGGCAGTTGCTCTGGTATCTCATCCTCTAGAGTTGCCTTTTTGATGGGTTTGGGGGGTTTTTGATTTTTCCTATTGTTTGGCTTTTGGTGATTATAGGTGTGGGTTTCAAAGCAGTTGTTTTGCTACTTTGATCACCTTGAGCAGTGGGCTCAGTAGCAGATACCTGAGGAGCAGTGGTAGCCGCTAAATTATGCTCAAGCACCTCTGCTTGTGTTTTGCAAGGTGTTGACATTCTTGTAAAAGTTTCAGCAGTTAAGCTGTTTATTTGAATAGATTCACCTTGTTTTATTGCAGCAGCATCATTCTTACCAAGTTTCTTTTCAAAATAATAACTTAGAAATCTTCGAAATAGTAAGAATGCCTTTGTTTCAACATTTTTAACCAGATCATTAAAAATTTCCCAAGAATAATTAAAATTTTCTCCTTGAAGAATAGTAAATCCCAGGTTTTGAATTTTTAATGGTATTTCATTGATAGCAGTGGTTTTGTTTGAAACACACATTAGGAGGGTATGAAATAAAAATCTTGTTGCAGAAGGGAAGAAACCTTTTTGTAAGGTGTCCTTTTTTACTTCTGCATTATACCCTCTTTCCAAAAAAATCATTTTTTAACTCGTTTTTGGGAAAAGAAGTTTTACCTTCCTGGTCATCGAGTTGAAAGACCTCCGAGATGGATGGTGGTGTAATCTTGACAGCTTTACCCTTTAGAGTAGAGTTAATGGCTATGACAGTTTCACCTTGTTTGTCAAGGGTTACATTCTTCCAGAACTCTCTTTGGGTCGCCAAGTAAATTGGTGCATCTGCTGTTAACAAAGTTTTGTACTTTGATGCAGACATGATATCAATGATGGAGTCAAAAATATCAGTGGTGCCGGGTTTTGTGAGAAGACCCAGAAGGTTGTGAGACGGTTTATGTGGAATTTCAGTGGGTTTTGCCTTTTGAGAGGCATCTTTTAAAGATGATTTAGAAGTGGGTTTTGCAGATGACTTCGATTTTGTCATTTTGGAGATGATGATCGAAGAATATTTTGAGGGAATTTGAGAAAAACTGCTTTGAGAAGATAATTTTTAAGAATTCAATTCGACAGTAAAACCCTGTTTGGGTGTTGAATGGGGGTTTTATAGGGAAAAAGTGAATGCTGACGTGGCAGCGGTTACAAAAGGACTGACCACTATGTACTGCCCACATGCCAACCCCTGATGAAATGAAGGACAGTACTTTTATGAAAACTACTGATGAAGGCAGTGGTTACAACGGTAACAAATGAAAGCAGTGGATGATTTTCACTATCAGTAGATAGCACATCAGTGGATAAAACACTGATTTTGAGCATCAGTGCTTATCAAGGAAATGAGAGAACAGGGGATGGCTTTCAGCAGTGGACAGACTTTGAAGTAGAGCAGACTTTTGAACAAACAGTGGTTATGGCAGACTTTTAAGGATTTTAATGAAAACTTCATTTTTAGCTATTTTTAAGGATGGATTTTTGATTTTCTGAAAACATTTTAATGTTTTTATTCATAGAAAAACAAGATTTTGCTTGTTATTCCATGTTTAGCATGCCAATCCTAGAGACCAAGCTTTCAAAGGTGGATGTATCTAATGCTTTTGTGAGCACATCTGCCAGCTGGTCTTTAGTTGGAACATGATGCAGAGAAATCAAACCTTTTTCATAGCAATCCCTTACAAAGTGATGTCTGATGTCGATGTGTTTGGTGGTTGAGTGAGAAACTGGATTTTTGATGATATTTTCTGCTGCCTGGCTATCCAACATGAGTGGTGTCTTTAAGGCAGTGATACCAAAATCCAATAACTGATTTTGAAGCCACAGGAGTTGGGTTGTACAGCTTGCAGCAGCAATGTATTCAGCTTCAGCAGTGGATGTTGAAACAGCTGCTTGCTTTTTGCTTTCCCATGAAACTAAGCAATCACCTAGAAGCTGGCACCCTCCTGATGTGGACTTCCTTGTGGTGTTACATCCAGCAAAGTCACTGTCTGAAAATCCTGAAAGCTTGATATTCCCATTAGCTGGATACCAGATACCAAGTGTGGGAGCACCTTTTATGTATCTGAAGATCCGTTTTACAGCAATGAGGTTTGATTTTCTGGGAGCTGATTGAGTTCTTGCACAGACACATGTTGCAAACATGATGTCTATTCTAGATGCAGTTAGGTACAGTAAAGACCCAATCATGCTTCTATAAAGTGTTTGGTCAATCAGCTCATCCTTTTCATCAGACATGACAAGCTTATTTGTTGCCATGGGTGTGCTACATGGTTTACAATCATTCATATCAAATTTATTTAAAAGTTCTTTAGCATATTTGCTTTGATGAATGAAAGTTCCATTTTGCATTTGCTGAACTTGGTGACCAAGAAAGCATTGCAGCTCACCCATTGCACTCATTTCAAACTCAGCTGTCATGAGTTGCCTAAACTCTTCACACATTTTATTACATGTGCTTCCAAAAATAATGTCATCCACATAAATTTGGACAGTAATTAAATCCTTTCCTCTCCATTTTAGAAACAGTGTTTTATCAATGGTGCCTCTTTTGAAACCATTTGAGTAAAAAGGTGGAAAGAGTTTCATACCAGGCCCTAGGTGCTTATTTCAGGCCATACAAGGCTTTGTTTAACCTGTAGACATGATCTGGATAAAATGGATCCTCAAAACCTGGAGGTTGACAAACATATACCTCTTCTTGAATTGTACCATAGAGGAAAGCACTTTTGATATCCATTTGAAACACCTTCATGTTGTGGTTGACAGCAAAGGCCAGGAACAGTCTTATAGCTTCCAATCTTGCTACAGGGGCAAAAATTTCATCATAGTCAATCCCCTCTTCCTGTCTGTAACCTTGAACCACAAGCCTGGCTTTATTCTTGACAACAATGCCCCTTTCATCAGTTTTGTTTTTGAAGACCCACTTTGTGCCGATGGGGCTAACATCTTCTGGCAGTGGTACAAGCTCCCATACTTGTTTTCTTTTAAACTGTTGGAGCTCCTCTTGCATGGCTTCTACCCAGCTGTTGTCTTTTAGTGCCTCTTGGTACTTGACTGGTTGATGGAGTGATAGAAAACCAGCAAAAAGACAAATGTTTTGGGTTTGGCTTCTTGTGAGCACCCCTTCATTTATGTTGCCAATGATTTGGTCAGGTGGATGAGATCTCAAGAAGATTAAATCTCCTTGGTATGGTATGATGGCATTTGTTGGTGAAGGCTGCAAATGTGTATCATCTGAGCTAACCACTGCTGGTGACTTTGATGACCCAGCAGTGGCTTCAAAAGGTGGTGGAATAGGAGGTAATGATGAGGACACATGCTGACTTTTATCCACTGTTTGGGGACTTTTGTCATCAGTGTTTGATGATGTGGAAGCAGTGGTTGACGGGCTACTTTGGTCAACAACTGTTGAAGTAGCAGTGGTTGAGCTTTGACAGCTGTTTTGAACAACTGATGCTTTTCCCATTGTGGCAGACTTTTGAGGGATGATGATTTCATACCAATAGTCTGGTGTTGAATCCTCTGATGGACCTGCACCGTTAGTCTTGACAGCAGTATTTTCAAAAGTGAATTTATCAAGATCAAACAAATCTGCAGGGTTTGCAGGGATCTTCATTGATGAAAGTTCATTGAACTTCACATTCAAAGTCTCTTCCACTGTTTTGGTCCGTGTATTAAACACTTTGTAGGCCTTAGCAGTGGTAGAGTATCCCAAATGATAACCACTGTCTACTTTGGCTGCAAATTTTGAAATGGAATCTTTTAAATTCAAAATAAAGCATGGGCAGCCTAAAACTTTAAAGTATGAGATCAGTGGTTTGATTTTATACAGAATTTCATAAGCAGTCTTTTTGTGCCTGGGGTTTATTAAAACTCTGTTTTGGACATAGCAAGCAGTGTTTACTGCCTCTGCCTAAAAAGTTAATGGCAAACCTGAATCAGCAAGCATGGTTCTGGCAGCCTCAATCAAAGTTCTGGTCTTTCTTTCAACTACCCCATTTTGCTCTGGTGTTCTAGGGATGCTGTACTGCCTTACAATCCCTTTCTTCACACAAAAGGCATCCAACTCCTTATTTTTGAATTCTGTGCCATTGTCACTCCTGAAGACTTTTACTGGAAGGTCAAATTGCTTTTCAACCTGTGTCACAAAGTCTTGCAAAATGCCTGCAGTCTCATCTTTTGAGTGTAAAAAGAAAGTCCATGTAAACCTAGAGAAGTCATCAATAATAACTAGACAATATCTCTTTTTCTTGAGACTCATGACTTGGACTGGGCCAAACAAATCCATGTGCAGCATTTGCAAACACTGGGTTGTTTTGGACTCTTCAATGGACTTAAAAGAGCTTTTATGCTGTTTTCCTTTTAAACAGGAAATGCAATGCTCAGGGCATGAAAACAATTTTTGTGGTAAGCCTCTTACCAAGCCATTTTTTTGAAATTTCAGTGATGGTCTTGAGATTTGTGTGCCCCAATCTTCTGTGCCAAAGTTCTGTCTCTTTGTTAGAGGCAGCTAAGAACAAACAGGCATCAGTTCTGGGACTCTCTTTTGACATATCAACAACATAAACATTACCACTTCTTTGAGCAACAAGTTTTGTTTTTCCAGTTTTGATTATTCCTTCAATCTTTTCAACCATTTCTGGTCCAACAATCCTACAACACTCCTTTGTGAAGAATGACCCATACCCCTTATCACTCATTTGTGAAACACTCAGGAGGCTGAATTTCAGATTGTCTATCAGATTGACATTTTCAAATTTTACATTTCCAGACTGTACTGTACCAGACCCCAGAACTTTCCCTTTACTATTATTCCCAAAGGATATATCACCCCCTCCATGGATTTTGAAATCTTTGAGTAGGGCTTTACATCCTGTCATGTGCCTGGAGCCTCCACTATCTACATACCAAAGACTATCTAAGCATGCAGAAGCTCCCTGCACATGAAGTAAAAGGATTAGTTCATTAGGGTTTCCAAAGCTAATAAGGCTTTGGATGGGGTCTCAACAGTGTCTGGGATGGATGTAGATGTATGGACAGTGGTTAGGTCAGGGGTTTGGACAATTTTAGGACTGTTTCTCTCTGACCACTGTTGTGGGTTTTGATCAATCACCTGCTGATAGCCAAAAGGATACCTGTTCACTCTTGGTTTAGAGGGCCTTTTGTAGGTCTCATAAACGTGTGGAATCCTTCGGTAAGATGATTGTCCCTTGCCTTTTCTGAATTGGTTGGAAGGGGGTGCATCAGTCACTTGAACATCTCTTTGGACAGATGTTTGATTCAGCTGTTTTGTAACATCTGTTTGGACTGGCACAAACAGTGGTTGATTCTTGGTGAATTTGACAGATGATGTTGATGGACTCAAGGATGTTTTAGCAGTGTACTCATTCTTTTTAACATCAAAGTTTTTGAGATACACACATGCTTGAGTTTTGTGGTTAGTTTTACCACAGATGGTGCAGCTTTCAGCAGGAACAATGACACTTGTTTTGTTTAAATTATAAGCTTTTAAATGGAAACAATCTTTTGTTAGATGATTCCTTTTTTCACAAAATTCACAAAACAGGTTTTTGATCTTTTCTCTCTTCTTTCTCTTTTCAGACTCCTTTGCAGCAGAGTTTTTAACCTCTGCTGGGATGTCCTTGAGAGCGATGACTTTTGCTTTTGGAGCTGTGACACCATCAGTGGTTGTAAAGTCCATGGGCTTGAAATTTTCAAGAATGTCACACTCATCAGACCATGTGGGTTTAAATTGGTATTTCTCAATTTCCTCAAAAGTTGAGGATCCCACAGATCTTTCCAAAGTGATTTTGTTACCAAGTTTGTTGGTTATTTTAACCTCTTGGCCATTCTTGTTGGTTGGAATGACTTCAGTTGTTACATCAGTGGTTTGAACAGATTTTTCAAAAGCAGTGTTTTCATCATCATATTTTCTATAACCAACACCAAATTTCACATTGCTTTTAATCTGTTTCTCAAGCATAACCTCATACCCTTTGCAAGATTACACCCATCTTTCACAAGTGATCTGGGTGGACTCCAACTCCTTTTTGCAAACTTGGTATTTTTCTACCATAGTTTGGAGTTGAGTCTTGGTTATGCTTTGCTCTTCTTTGAGACTGCTGATCTCTTTATCCTTTTCAGCCAATTTGTTTCTAAGTTCTTTTAATGACTTTTCAAATTTGACTTCATCAGTTAAGATTTTATCCCTAAGGTTTTCATTTACCTCTTTGATGTTATTATAAGCAATAATGCATTCGTCTGAACACAGTTTTTCAAGAACTTGAGGTGTTACCTTAGCAGCAGCCATCATGGCACAATCACATTGATGATCACCTTCTTCATTAACTCTCTCTTCTTTCTCACCTTCTTTCTTTTCTTCCTTGTCTTCTTCAGACCAAGGGTCACTCAGTGGTTCAATCAGGGTTTCTGAAATTTCTCCCAGCAGTAGTTCACCAGCAACTGCAGTAACCACTCCTTCAGCCACTTTATCCACTGTTTCAACACTTAGCTGTTCACCTTCAGTTTCTACCCCTTCTGGTATTGACTCTAATGCCATCAAACAAAATTCATCATTAGAAGGATCATTAAAAGCATTGAGTGCAAAATTTTCATCACCAAGCTCATCAGGCATGCTGCTCCAGTCAACAAAGCCTTGAGTGAAAAAGTTTTGCTGATCTGGTTGTGTTACTGTTGGAGCAGCTGGTTGAGGTGCAACAGGTTGCACTTGTGCCTGAGGGACAGGGGTTTGAACATACTGAATTTGTGGAACAGTGGTTTGAACATAATGCACA
Organism: Helianthus tuberosus; assembly: GCA_030545235.1. Lineage (NCBI taxonomy): Eukaryota > Viridiplantae > Streptophyta > Magnoliopsida > Asterales > Asteraceae > Helianthus > Helianthus tuberosus. The sequence continues at coordinate 64,857,659 of CM060354.1, forward strand.
GGCACAGGGGTTGCAGCATAATGAGCAGTGTTAACATGGGCAGCAAGGGTATATTGGGTATAGTGCACAGTGCTTTGGTGTTGTGGTCTAGGATTTGAGCTGGGATGAGTGACTATTGGACCAGTGGTTTGACTCCTGCGTTCCCTAGCAAAATGACCTAGCCTATTGCACTTGTAGCATTTCAATTTTGATTTATCCAACCCCACTCTCAAATTCCCATGTAATCCTGGGAATTTTCTCCCTGTTCTTTTATAGAATTTGCTTGTTCTTACACTAAGCAAAGCCAATTGATGCAAAATGTCCATTTCTTCTAAGTCAGTGGGATCAAAGTGCTGCAAATCATTGAGTTCAAAACACAAGTTATCTGACATCTGGTTTTCACAATTTGCAGTAAAAGCATAATTGGCAGAGTGAGAATCAGGGTTGTTGAAATTTCCACCAGCAGTTATATCAATAAAGTGATCATAACCCTGATCCTTACTACTACTACCAGATTATTCCTGACCAAACAGAGCTGTGTTACCAAATGAATAATCATCAGCAACTTTGCCAGACTCTTGCAACTTCTTTTTCTGGTTTAACTCCCTTTCATAGGTCAGGAGCCTACCATGAAGTTGGGTCAGGGTCAGATCTTTGAACTCATCAGAGTTTCTAGTCACAAATGCAATTGTGTCCCATTTATCAGGTAGTGATCTAAGAAACCTACTATTTTGTGTTGATTTTGGAATTTCAACTTTAACAAGTCTTAGCTCACTGATGAGACAACTGAAACGTTCAAACTGTTGGGTCAATGATTCACCCTTAATGTGACAAAATGTTTCATACTGCTGATTCAGAATTTCCCTATTGTTTTCAATGACTTCTTCTGTTCTCCCAAACTGTTCCTTCAATGCATCCCATAGCTCTTTGGCACTGTTACAATGTAACAGTCCAGCATAGATCTCATTGGGTAATGCAGATGCTATGATGCTAAATGCTTTGGCATCGAGTTCGAACTTTTGAAAATCAGTTTCAGTATAGTTTTCAGATGGTTTAGGTACGAACTTCTTTGCATCCTAAGCACTTGGCACCATAGGAACATGGGGACCAAAAACAACAGACCTCCAACATCCAGTATTCTGTTGAGCAAGGATGTGACCCATCCTTCTCTGCCAGATGTTGTATTCATTATGTTTAAGCATGGGTGGTTTGAAAAGAGAGCCAATGTTATTCTTATCATCTTGTGATTGTGACGTCATCCTGGTTGTTTTACAGGCACTGATTAATCAACTTTGATGGTGATTAAACCTTGCTCTGTTTTTCAACAAAACGAACAAACTATCAGTATCAACGATTATGAGCTGTACTATTTATGTCAAAATGATTTTTAAATCAAATTTGACTGTCCAAGCTCTGATACCAATTGTTAAGATCTGAGTTTGGTTTTGATTGTGTTTTACATTTGAATTAAAATGAAGATGAATGAGTTGTGCAGCGGAATTAAGATGGAAGCAAACTTTTCACAATCAAACAGGAGAATTGCTTTTAACATGCAAGTTTAACATTGAACCGAATGATTGAATTTAATTTCAACAACGATTACAATTTTGCAAGTATGCAACAAACTCCCCCTCAGCCTGAGCTCACAGTATTTGTTCGTGCAGGAAGAAGATTGTAAAAGAGCTAAATAGAACAGTGCATGGTACTGTTCTATTTATAGGCACGAGCAAACCACTGAAGCATCTAAGCTGATGTCACCATGAAAGTGACATCTAACCTCCTAACAAACCCTAACCTCTGATCTATACAACCTCTGCTATGCTAACTACTGCTATTACATTTCATTTCATAAAGACATCTAAACTACTGCTGCATCCTTCCACTGATGTGAACCCAGCAGTACTTGTCATGATCAGCAGAGCTTGACTCAAGGCAGTAGATTGAACAGTAGAGCTTTAATCTTCCATCAGTCTTTCACTTGATCAGCAGTTTGTATGATCAGTAGATAGGAGGTCAGCAGATGTTGAAACCACTTTCAAGGGGAGAGACTTGTATACATAACATCGGCTTATTCTGGATCCACTGCTCTGATCCAGTTTTGGCTTTAATTATCTGTTCCTTTGGTAGGGTTCAATCCCAACATGGGTACAACACTTAAGGCCATTAATCCTCATTGTAGGACCGAGGGACATGAGTGATAGATCTATTTGGGTGTAGCGAGCCCACACCCATGCGGACCAGGGTGGCCCATGTGGTGACTTTTACTTCATCCCATAGACAAATTTGCTAGGTTTGAGTTTTCCTGCATCACTTCACACATACCATTGGCCTTGCAAACCATTGGTGATCTTTTTTTTTTTCCTTGTTGCTTTCATACCGGGGTTTTAATAATTACATACCATGTTTTATACAAATTCAAAGCATAGGATTATGCGGGCATGGAGTCAAAGTCAGGGTGGGCATTGACGGTTATACGAACATTACAAATACAAGAGTTTACAAATACATGGTTTTTACGAACATAATGCGTTACAAATATAAAGTTTCCATACAACTTGACAAGAAAATGATTTTTAAATTCGTTTTCTCAATAATATATCACAAACCGGTTATTCAAAAAGATATATTTTAAATCTTTTCCAAAACAAACTATGAACTCGCTCAACTTTATGTTGATTTTTTGCATGTTTCTTTCTCAGGTTACTTTCTCGAATTATGGCACGGTTGGAATAGGAGAACCATTGGACATTCGAGTACTTAGTGGGCATTCGTTTTCTAAAAGTCTTAGCTTATTTTGCTTCCGCTGTGCAATGAAGATACCGGTCCAGTCACGCCTGCTCTGATAATTTCAGGGTGTGACATACAATCCTTTATCTGTAAAATCCATTACATTTTACGTCATTTCCATTAACCAACATCAACATCAGTCATGTGCAATGTAAATATGTCTTTTTACTATCTTATAGGCTATTTGTGTAATTAACTTTGTCTACACAAAAAAAACCACCATCTTGTAACCACCATCACCACCAAATCTCGCACACTCAAACAGAAGAAAAAACCCCAATTTTTAAGAGCATTGTAAATATAAATACTTCATCAGCTCATTCAACCCAAACGAGAGCAATTCCTCTGCAACTAAATTCCAATCAATTTAAACCTACATACCCACTAATTACTAGAGTTCAAAATCAAAACCAACCCTGAAATCCACTAAGATTTTAACATTCAACAAATCTAACACAAAATATGGTCATCTTTTTCCCCTTTCAACTGAAATAATGACAAATCAAAATGATGACCAAAACAAATCCGACAGCCATCGCTTGTGAACAAATCTAGAATGGTTTGTATATGACTGGCGGCTGATCGCGGGTTACACAAAACCACCAAGCCGCCCAGATGGTCGTCGGGACCCTAGATCCTAATTTTTATCATTCTCCAACCACCGCATTGTTCTAGGTCTAACACCACTGACGGACCTGAACGTCGTTTGCGATAGCCGCCGGCTAGAACCCGGTTGTCGTTCTCCAACCAAGGCAATCATCTATGTGCCTGATTCAAGCCTTCAAACCTAATTCACCAAACCCAATACAATTTGTTGAAGAATCGGGTAGCCAGGAGAAAAAAGGTTTACATGAGAGAGAGAGAGAGAGAGAGAGAGAGAGAGAGAGAGAGAAAGAGAGAGAGAGAGAAAGTCTGATTGAAGAATCGCGTTGTTGTGGAATCAAGTTGCCGTAGACGAGAGAGAGAGAGAGTGGGGAATTATATTTGTTTTTCATAAGTTTTTAAATGATATATTCTTTATTTATTATAAACTATAAATACTTAAGTAAAAAGACTAAACTACCCTTATATGAATAAAATTAACCAAAATTTTTTAATTAGGTTGTGCTAAAACACGTAGAGTGTATGAGTTTTATAAACAAAGGATCGTGACTGTAATTATTGAAGTTAAAGGACATCTATCGTAATCCGATACAAAAATAGATGACGATGTAATTTATCCCAAGTATAAAAAGATGACAAACCAGACAATTTACTCTTACGTTGTGTTCCTGAGTTAACTTAAGTAGAGAAAAGAAAGGGTTCTCTCAATTTCTTTTCTTTTATCTCCATTTTCTTCCAAATTGGAAAGATTAATTTTAGCCCAAAAACCTCTCATTTTCCATTTTTTTTCATTCCTTTAATGAAACTCTGGAACACAACTAAAAATTATTTTCTTCCAAATCCTTTCTTTTCTCTCCTATAATGAAACTCTAAAACTCGAGAACACATCGTTAGTGTAAAACTCGTAATATAATTATAAAAAGAGTATATTACAAAAATCGTTATTTACGTTAACATCAGATTGCAAACTATATCATTTATCTTTAAAAAGTACAAAAAGCGTACTTGATGTTTACAAACATTTGCAGGTCACATTATTTAGGCCTAACTTAGTTTTTTTTTTTTGTTTAATAATGTCACATAAACCCATGCGAGGAAATTTTGGTCATTTCCCATCCTAAAACAATAATAATTATTTTTTCAAAAATAAGTAAAACCCATCCATCCCACCCTATCAATATATATATATATGTAGAGGTTCCTATAAAAAAGAGGGTTTTTGTGAGAAGGGTAAGAAAGAATGTACACCATTAGATCTTTGATCTAATGGTTGAGATCAATAGGGATCAAATTGTAAAATGTGTTTTATTATTTTGTACTGATTTGAAATATGTAGGGGTAATAAAGTCTTTATATCTATTTTGAAAAAGGAAACCGTATCAAAAACCCTACAAAATCGCGATTCACTCTGTATCATCTTCTTATCCACCGTAAAGATTTATCTCTGTTGTAACGCCCTGCGTTTTGATGTTAACTTATAAATAGCAAGTCTTCTCGTAATTCCTATCTTGTGATGCTTTTACACTCAAGACGATTGATCATAATGATAAATGATACTATTTGAACCCTAAATTTTGTTAAACTATGTGAGACTGTGACTCTATGTGATACTTTGATAATGCTTTATATATGAACGATGTGAATCTTGAGTCTATGTGACACTTTTATACATTGGAACGATGTGATTCTTGACTCTTTGACATGATTCTTGATTCTATGTTATGATTCTTGACTCTTGATACTTATGGAATGAGAAACTTATTTAAACTATATTCGAAACACGAAATTACTTTTGGCTATACAAGTCTTATACTCAAATACTATAAAACAATGAATTCTCACAATAATACGCAACGCAACGCTTAACCTAACTCGCAAAACGAACCAAAGTCAAAAAACTAGCAAACGAGAGTCGGCTGTCCGAATGGACATCCGATATCCGATCGGATAACCATCCGACCGGATGGCCATCTGACCGGAAGACCATCCGATCGGCTGCACTCCTCCACCGACTTAACTCCATCCGATCGATTCCATTCGATTAGAGTTGTCACTGTCATCTATAAATAGTGCACTTGACCCTTCATTCTCACCTTTCACTCTGCCGTCCGATCACACGCACTAAAGTCACTCTCAGCCACTTTAATCGCGATTCAAAGCAATTTCGTAAGTATTTCTCCTCAAAACTTGTACAACTTTCATCATTTATCACTTCTACACTATATTCTTCAACAAAATCACACGAACACTTCAACTTTTCCTCGAAAATCAACCGATTTGGACCTCTTAAAGGTGGTTTCCACTCGGTTGTTTATGCAAACCGTTGTGGAGCACCATTTAACCAAGAGTGGCTCTAGATCTAAAGGATTTTCACAACTTTTATACAAGATCTAAAGGGTTATCATGCTTTTATTACCAAGTCTAATGGAATTTCTCATGTTTCTGGCTCGGATCTGATAAACTTCACATTTTACAACTGATTTCCAAAATTTTCTTCAGTTTTATACAAAACCTTGGTAAAATCGGACTCAAACAGACTCTCGACTCGTTCCTTAGTCGAGAGTCGGCTTGAAAATCCATTTCCACAGGAACAACGGCCGATTTTCGGGTCCAAACATGAAGTTCTATCAAGAACAGCTCGTCGGTTCGGACGGGGTGATTACCCATCCGATCGAACGAACTGAATTTTGGTGTGTTCCCATTGTTTGATACGTCACTCAAGACTTTTACTTAGAAATTTTACGAAACTTCACCCACTGACCGTCTGTTCGAATGGTCATCCAATCGGACGACCATCCGTCCAGATGATCTGCCTATGATAACAGTCATGGTTTATTTTTACAGGACATTATGATCAAAACAAACACCCACTGATCGAATGGCCGTCTGTTCGAATGGCCATTCATCCGGATGACCATCCGTCCAGATGACCATCCGTTCGGATAGGCTGTCAGTCACTTTAACTCGATTTTCGCACTATTCGACACTCTGTTCCCGACCGGGTCAGCACTTAGAGGACTTATGCTCTGTTCCCCGCCCGCATGCTGATCCAGCGCTCCCTTCGATCCAATTAGACAGTGTTTGGTTCTAAGCACCCACTGTGAGTATACTCGATCCCTTTTTGCTTTAAACACTTTTGGGATGCAACATGTATTCTATATCACGACACTTGACACTTGAAACTTATTTGTAACTTCCTCTATCCTCATTAAACATGAAAACATGAAACTATTGATACTTGAGACTTTTATGCTATGTGAACGTTTAATCCCTGTGTGTAGTTCCGCCTTAACAATAGTAGCTCTATAGGGGTAACACACCTCTCTTTGAGTATTGGGAGTATTGTTAAGTTTTGAATCTTTTACCTCCTCTTCGATGCGTCAAGGTTGGACAGACAAAATTAATGCGTTGGAAACTTGGGCTATCACTTGGACTGCGTTAGCTAGCAGGTTGAAACTTATTATATGTTGTTCATGTTGGATAAGAGTTTTATACGCTAAACTATTATGCTATGTATTCAAACTTGTATACTCGCCAACATTTTTGTTGATTTTATTTTAATATATGTTGCAGGTTGATAGTCGCTGGAAATCAAGAAATCAAGCTAGGATGATACTTAGAAACTCATCTTAGAGAAACATTATTCTGAAACATGTTTTGATCTATGTTTTGATACAATCTGTTTGATTAAGATGTGTATGACATGTTGATGCTTATTATGAAACCTGATTAATCTATATCGAAACAATTAGTCGTTATGGAATCTCTTGAGCAATCTGAATCGCTTAGTGCCGCGCCCCGATGTTTCTGCCATCGGTTGGGGTGTGACAGATTGGTATCAGAGCCATAACTATAGGGAATTATGGAAAAGTAGGAATGCTTTTGCCTAGTCTATAGTTCTAGGAACCTTGTCTCTTATTTGTTGTTTAAAACTTATGCATTCTACCTTACATGCTTCCTAGCAATTCTTCTTACTTGTTAAACTTACATGCCTTTCCTAAGGCTAACACAATACACACTTAGATGTTTTGAAGACACTCTTGCAACAAAATCGAAACGACTCATCAAAACAGGGGTGATTTCTGCCTTTGATGACGAATTTCACTCAGCAACGCTTATATTTTGCACGAGATTTACCCTCAAGTTAGGAGTGACATCCAAACCTTGAAGGGAAATTTCCATCTCTTATTCTAGTGGTCTTATCTTTCGATAGGTACCAACCATACTAGGGTACGATGTTACCAAGTTAGAGTTAAAACTCGCATCTTGATAACTAGTCCCACTCTTTGATTTTAAGTCTCGCCAAAGTCTTGAATTTTCTAATCAAATAAGGACGTGTAGTGACCGAAAGGACAAATATCGTAAGCCTAACATCGATGAACGTATTTGTCTAGCAGGCCAAAGCACGTTACCTTAATTCGAAAAGGGGCTCGATTTACTTTGTTTTAGTCGACGTTTCTCTACCCGAAACAATCCAATGTTTTATGAGTCTCTCTTTTATGTTATCTCGATTTATATGTGATTTTGTACTTGATACTTCGATCGTTTCAGAACTGTTACACAATTCGCACGATTCTCGCAATCCAAAACAATAATGATAAGCTTTTGTAAACAAATTAAATTTACGAAGCTTTCGTTATTCTTTGTGATACAATGTGGAAACTTGTTATACTATGTGAAACATATGTGTTATATGAAACATATGTGCTATGTGAAACTATTTGAAACATTTATGTAAACAAAACATTATGATCGAGTCTCATCTATTCTCTGTTCGGATCTCCAGATGTCAGCTAGACGACTCTCCAACCCGAACAAGAAATCTAAGTCTGAATCACAGAAGAAGAAGAAGATGTCGTTCATGGCTGATCAGATTGCGAGGATTGTTCCCAAGATCGTCACTGAAATTCAGGGTTCCAGTACTCCTCCCTCTTCTATGGATTCAAAAGTGGTCCAACCTAAGCCTGTGAGCTTCAACTACAAACACTTCGTCTCTTGTAACCCTAAGCCTTTCACAGGCAGCTAGTGTCACACCCCGACCACGTAGAACATACAAAACGTGGCGGAAACGTCGGGGAGTGTTGTAACAGAATTAATTGTTTCAAATCCATGGCAATTGAAGTTTCGTTTTATTGATTAAAAGGGTTACAATGTCTTAACAAACAAGAAATACAACATAATTAACTAGTCTTGCATCTTTTATTGTCACTAAAGCCCAAGTCTGCCTATGTGTATCTTGATCATCTTATGCAACAGCTCCTGAAAAACACATGTGAAAATAGGTACGTCAGCATAAAAATGCCTGTGAGATACATAGGTTTTGTGAAAATAAGTTTCATGACTTATGTTTGAGAAAATGTTTAGTCATGAACCTTGTAATTTGCTTTGTCTTGTAAATCATTTGAAAAACAATGAGTTCAGATGATATGTATAAATAAGTGAATAATGTATGGTTAAATGAATAACCATGTAAACTGAGTTTGTATAAGATAAGTTGCTTGTAAAACAATGTATTGTGAAAAGTATGTTATTTGTATAAAATGTTATATGTATCAAACTGAAATGATTCAAATAACGCTACGATATATGTAATACCATACAAACACTTATATATAGGAAGTACCAGCGGCGTATCCACCATGCTTGTATCATATTACACACGCATCGTTACTTAATCACTTAATCAAACCAAACCAAACAATGTAAGATGTCTATGTTTAAACCAACTTCCAAATGTATTGAAATAATATGTTAAAATGTTTATGTCAAGATGTAAATCATATAATGTATAACCAATGTCAAAAGTGTTTATGTGTCAAATGTAAACTATGTAATGTGTAACCAAAATGATATGTATGGCTAGTGAAATGCATCAACTAAACCATATGCACAAGAACATAATATTGAAGTAAAACTTGGTTTAAATCAAAGTTATGTCCTGTGGAAATGCATGATCAATGTAAATCATGTAATATGCGTCCAAAATGTAAGTATGTGATGAATAACAAATGTACTAAGTATGCATCAAATAGACATAAGTAGCATGTGACCTGTACTAAGTATGCAACAATAGACATACGTAGCATGAAATGTAATGTAAAACATGTACTATAAATGTACTAATGAACATAGCAAGTACATGATGTGAAAACAGGAAAGCACGAAAGTAACAAGTAGGCACATGTGTTCCACCCCAAAACAGTTTGGAAAACAGTAAAAGAGGGGTCTATGTACTCACTTGAGATTGCTCAGAAGTCCTAGGATAACCACCAAGCAATGTTAGAGATCACGGAAATCAAACGGCACCTAATATAGGTAACTATGTTAATAAACCGGACCTAAATCGGAAGATCGGGTAGCATGAGGGTTCGTAAACCAAACGAGTGTAGAGACTCGTGTCATTTGGTTTAACAAAGCCTACATACTAATTGAAACCTAACATAATTGCTTTCGACCCATTACGACCCGTTTAGGTAGCTTATGCTACTTTAGCGCGTCGTTCGCGTGAAACGCGTTTGGACCGCCTAACTAGCCCTATGACAAGTGTTATATGCCTAAACATGTTACATAATCAGTTATGTGACAAAGGTTTAGGTTACATATGCTTAATTACCAATTAGACATGAAAAGGGTATTCTGGTAATTTACCTAAGGCATATAAACTACCTATCATACAACTACTTAAACGTAGCGACCATAAGGTATAACCTCGGAAGGTTATTCCCTATATACTATGGTCACCTAATGTGTTTGGTCGGATCCTAATGATCGACCAAATGGGTCGGGTTCGAGGTATAAGCGATTTATTAGATCGCTTACCCTACGACCCTAGACAACGTGGTAATCAGTAGGCATAGTCCCTAAGGGACTATAACCAACGTGATTACACTCACGTTGCGAAGTTCAAACGAACTTCGCATTGACCATAAGCTGGTCAACGCTGAAAGTCAAACAAAGTTTGACTTTCTGACTCTAAAAGCAATAAAATAAGGAAAAGAACGAAAGAATACTTACGAAGGGTCCCCGAATGCTAATCCCGATTCAAGTAGCTCAGGTATGAAACAATGGTTTCAACTTAGAGCTCCTCAAATCAGAATTCTAGTGATTAAAGAAATGGGGTTGGATGGGTATATATAGTTTTCGGTCCACCGTTAAGATCGTTTCATGGAAAACGTGCCTTAATCCCACCCGTACAAGTGTCGGGACCTTATGGTAGCTCAAAGTGATCCTTATCATCTGACTAGACAATTGGGAACATGTGGAGGAGGATTAAACAGCTGTTAATAGCTGATTAAAACATTGAATCTGGTCTGCAGACTGCTTTACGGACCTCAAAGCTGCCAATGTTGAGGTCCGTAAGGTAACAACTTTGGCAGATTTACAGTTTTGGTCCCTGCAGCCCCTAAACTTGGTTTTCGATGCATTTTTGACACGTTTAAGCCTCGTTAACCCCATTTCAAAGCTCTAAAATGAAGTTAAAGTATAGGGAACTTAAATTTTGCTCAAAAATATCTCGGATGTCGGTTCTTTTGGCCGTACGATTGCGTTGTTCGGTTAATTACGACGGAAGTCGTAACGAACGCAAAAACGATCCAAATTAAGCGACGAATGGATTTTTCTTATGCCAAACACTAAAATAAAATATTTTAGTGCTTACATAAATTTTTGGATGTCCGGATGTATTCAGAACGTAAGTTATGCGCGAAAATGCAAACTTGTGCACTTTTTGACGCTTTTAGTCCCTGAATGACACAAAAGTTTATTTTAGCATACCGAACACCTCAAAGCCTATTTCTAAGCTATGTAAAGGATATTTATGGTATGTTTAACTTATGGTCATGTTCCGGAATGTCTGTTACAGTTTAAATTGGCATACTTTCGCAGTTTGTCAACTTTAGTCCCTGTAAGCGATTTAACTTTGATTTCACCACACCAAACCTTCCAAAACTTATATCTAAGTTATGTAAAGGTTATTTAAGGTATGTTAAGCCTATTTCACTATTCCGAAGTGTTCGTTGCATTAAACTGGTTATATTTATGCATCAGTGCGCGTATAACCTTCCAGAAAGCGATTTAAAGCTTGAAATCGAACAAGAAATGATATGTGCAAACGATACATATATTTTTACAAATCCCAAGTATAAAATACAATATTTCCTTGGTTTGGAATTTGTTTGATGGTCGCAGTGACACAGGTGTCACAGTCTCCCCTACTTTAGGAAATTTCGTCCCGAAATTTAGTTTTAGAGGAAACTTGTGGAGACAGCTGTGACGGTTTTGCCTTCAGAGAAATCCATTGAGCCCTTAAGTAAAACTCTGGGCCATGTTAGGATTCTTAGCAAAGATGTCAACCCTCAAAGTGGAGTCCTTGTAGTAACAAAACATGGAGTTTTGAACTACGGACAGAAGAACGTTTCTTATGAAGACTTATCATAGGAAACTGTGTGTGTGATTGAGATCAGAATTGGGTAGTGTGAGAATAAATGACATTGGTCGAAGTCCAAGACTTCTCCCGTATCATTACTCTTGCCACTGATGGTCTTAACACATGACAAAACTTCCTGTGGTTTCTATGCACTGAATTCCATAATTATGTAGGCCTCCATAATTACGTAGTTCCTTGCACAGTCCGCACAGTTCGTTTCATAACATCTCTTGATTTAGACCACCCGAGGGCCTATTTAACTACATAAACACATGATATATTTAACTAGATTGTCGAACCAATCTATTTAACTTAGATCGACGTAGGATCTCTTTAACTAACTACCTACGGGGAATATTTAACTACACCGACGTAGGATGTATTTAACTTTAGATCGACGTAGGATCTCTTTAACTCAACTATCTAAGAGAAACATTTAACTACACCGACGTAGGATGTATTTAACTTTAGATCGACGTAGGATCTCTTTAACTTTAGATCGACGTAGGATCTATTTAACTCAACTACCTAAGAGAAACATTTAACTACACCGACGTAGGATGTATTTAACTTTAGATCGACGTAGGATCTCTTTAACTCAACTACCTAAGAGAAACATTTAACTACACCGACGTAGGATGTATTTAACTTTAGATCGACGTAGGATCTCTTTAACTCAACTACCTAAGAGAAACATTTAACTACACCGACGTAGGATGTATTTAACTTTAGATCGACGTAGGATCTCTTTAACTCAACTATCTAAGAGAAACATTTAACTACACCGACGTAGGATGTATTTAACTTTAGATCGACGGAGGATCTATTTAACTTTAGATCGACGTAGGATCTATTTAACTCAACTACCTAAGAGAAACATTTAACTACACCGACGTAGGATGTATTTAACTTTAGATCGACGGAGGATCTATTTAACTTTAGATCGACGTAGGATCTATTTAACTCAACTACCTAAGAGAAACATTTAACTTATCAACACATGTTTCCCTTAAACTTTGGAATAGTACTTCATAATCCAAGGGACTTAACTACAACGTGGAAGTCCATTAAGGATTTAAGATAGTACCTTTTTGAATATCCTACTACGAATCCTTCATATGAAGGTAAGAAAGATTCTATGAGGATTTGGATAACGAATATCTAGAGTATACAAAAACACAAAAATGCATAAACACATAGTCACATAACCACAAAATTGTTTATCTAGATCTTTAATTTGTAAGTTTTGTTTTGTTAATTATGTACATGTATTTAAAGCACACTAGGAATCCATTTCATGGATTTCATTTGGTACTTTAAACATTAGCAAGAATCTAACTATGAAGATAGAAAGATCTTAATAAGAATTCGGCTTTGTCCTTATTGAATCGTAATGTACGTATTAAGGCATACGAATAATTCAATTAAGGGCTCCGATTTCAGTGATATTTATCCACAAGGATCTAATTATGAGGATAGAAAGATCCTACATGGATTTTTTGAAGTTTGTATAACGGGAGGTGTTCCGACACCTTGCACTAGGCGTGCTTACGTCGATACACAAGGTAGAAAGTTCATGAGGTTGAGGCGCCAGATATGTCAAGCGACATATGAAGCAGAGTTTGAAGGTTGAGCAGCAGCAGGATTTGTAACAGCTTTGCTTTGGATTGCAAAGCGGCACATGTTAACCAAATGTCTCCATCGTCCACCGTGGGTACATTTGAAACAGGGTATTTGGTTCGGATGATGGCAGTTGCATTGATTTCTCCAAGGAGCGGTTCCCTTGCACGGCTTCATCCCTGAGATGAGTCATGGTGATAGCTAAATCATCGGTCCTCTGGAGTATGACGCCTATTTGCTGGGTAGTTGCAGCACCTGGTTCGGACATTGTTGTTGCGATGAAGAAGCATCTTGAAGATAACGAAAGGCATAGGAGGAAACAAGCGAAAGATAGTCAAAAGAGAATAACAACACATGAAGATTGTGACCATTTGTTTGTTACCAAAGGCAAACAAGTGAGATGGTGACTAATCAAAGTAAATGGGTCAATATAATGTATCGCGAAGACATGCTCGCCTATAAGTGAACACTCATCCCAAGAATTCCCAGGTAAGCACAACTGGTCTCGCGTCTGATGAGATGTATACGAAGTGCTTGCCTAGACAGAAAACCCAGAATACAGGCATTCACCCTTCCAGTTTGCACGTGTTCACATTATTTAAAACCCAAAACCTTGACGAGATTTTGAAAACTCAAAGGGGTTCAAAACCATATAACAGAGGGTTCAAAACCTTATAACAGAGGGTTCAAAACCTTGCAATAAATCATCCTAGAACAGATGATTAGTTTTCAAAGCGGTTTTGAAATTTATGTTCTTGTTGTGGTCGTCGCCTAAGGATAGGTGACGGTATTGTTTTATGACTAAACGCAAGTAAACTCGCGTTAGGGTCCTAAGAAGGTTATAGACTAGGTCAAAGCATTACTAATAACCTAATTCCCTATAACCATTGGCTCTGATACCATCTTTTCTGTCACACCCCGACCACGTAGAACATACAAAACGTGGCGGAAACGTCGGGGAGTGTTGTAACAGAATTAATTGTTTCAAATCCATGGCAATTGAAGTTTCGTTTTATTGATTAAAAGGGTTACAATGTCTTAACAAACAAGAAATACAACATAATTAACTAGTCTTGCATCTTTTATTGTCACTAAAGCCCAAGTCTGCCTATGTGTATCTTGATCATCTTATGCAACAGCTCCTGAAAAACACATGTGAAAATAGGTACGTCAGCATAAAAATGCCTGTGAGATACATAGGTTTTGTGAAAATAAGTTTCATGACTTATGTTTGAGAAAATGTTTAGTCATGAACCTTGTAATTTGCTTTGTCTTGTAAATCATTTGAAAAACAATGAGTTCAGATGATATGTATAAATAAGTGAATAATGTATGGTTAAATGAATAACCATGTAAAATGAGTTTGTATAAGATAAGTTGCTTGTAAAACAATGTATTGTGAAAAGTATGTTATTTGTATAAAATGTTATATGTATCAAACTGAAATGATTCAAATAACGCTACGATATATGTAATACCATACAAACACTTATATATAGGAAGTACCAGCGGCGTATCCACCATGCTTGTATCATATTACACACGCATCGTTACTTAATCACTTAATCAAACCAAACCAAACAATGTAAGATGTCTATGTTTAAACCAACTTCCAAATGTATTGCAATAATATGTTAAAATGTTTATGTCAAGATGTAAATCATATAATGTATAACCAATGTCAAAAGTATGGCTAGTGAAATGCATCAACTAAACCATATGCACAAGAACATAATATTGAAGTAAAACTTGGTTTAAATCAAAGTTATGTCCTGTGGAAATGCATGATCAATGTAAATCATGTAATATGCGTCCAAAATGTAAGTATGTGATGAATAACAAATGTACTAAGTATGCATCAAATAGACATAAGTAGCATGTGACCTGTACTAAGTATGCAACAATAGACATACGTAGCATGAAATTTAATGTAAAACATGTACTATAAATGTACTAATGAACATAGCAAGTACATGATGTGAAAACAGGAAAGCACGAAAGTAACAAGTAGGCACATGTGTTCCACCCCAAAACAGTTTGGAAAACAGTAAAAGAGGGGTCTATGTACTCACTTGAGATTGCTCAGAAGTCCTAGGATAACCACCAAGCAATGTTAGAGATCACGGAAATCAAACGGCACCTAATATAGGTAACTATGTTAATAAACCGGACCTAAATCGGAAGATCGGGTAGCATGAGGGTTCGTAAACCAAACGAGTGTAGAGACTCGTGTCATTTGGTTTAACAAAGCCTACATACTAATTGAAACCTAACATAATTGCTTTCGACCCATTACGACCCGTTTAGGTAGCTTATGCTACTTTAACGCGTCGTTCGCGTGAAACGCGTTTGGACCGCCTAACTAGCCCTATGACAAGTGTTATATGCCTAAACATGTTACATAATCAGTTATGTGACAAAGGTTTAGGTTACATATGCTTAATTACCAATTAGACATGAAAAGGGTATTCTGGTAATTTACCTAAGGCATATAAACTACCTATCATACAACTACTTAAACGTAGCGACCATAAGGTATAACCTCGGAAGGTTATTCCCTATATACTATGGTCACCTAATGTGTTTGGTCGGATCCTAATGATCGACCAAATGGGTCGGGTTCGAGGTATAAGCGATTTATTAGATCGCTTACCCTACGACCCTAGACAACGTGGTAATCAGTAGGCATAGTCCCTAAGGGACTATAACCAACGTGATTACACTCACGTTGCGAAGTTCAAACGAACTTTGCATTGACCATAAGCTGGTCAACGCTGAAAGTCAAACAAAGTTTGACTTTCTGACTCTAAAAGCAATAAAATAAGGAAAAGAACGAAAGAATACTTACGAAGGGTCCCCGAATGCTAATCCCGATTCAAGTAGCTCAGGTATGAAACAATGGTTTCAACTTAGAGCTCCTCAAATCAGAATTCTAGTGATTAAAGAAATGGGGTTGGATGGGTATATATAGTTTTCTGTCCACCGTTAAGATCGTTTCATGGAAAACGTGCCTTAATCCCACCCGTACAAGTGTCGGGACCTTATGGTAGCTCAAAGTGATCCTTATCATCTGACTAGACAATTGGGAACATGTGGAGGAGGATTAAACAGTTGTTAATAGCTGATTAAAACATTGAATCTGGTCTGCAGACTGCTTTACGGACCTCAAAGCGGCCAATGTTGAGGTCCGTAAGGTAACAACTTTGGCAGATTTACAGTTTTGGTCCCTGCAGCCCCTAAACTTGGTTTTCGATGCATTTTTGACACGTTTAAGCCTCGTTAACCCCATTTCAAAGCTCTAAAATGAAGTTAAAGTATAGGGAACTTAAATTGTGCTCAAAAATATCTCGGATGTCGGTTCGTTTGGCCGTACGATTGCGTTGTTCGGTTAATTACGACGGAAGTCGTAACGAACGCAAAAACGATCCAAATTAAGCGACGAATGGATTTTTCTTATGCCAAACACTAAAATAAAATATTTTAGTGCTTACATAAATTTTTGGATGTCCGGATGTATTCAGAACGTAAGTTATGCGTGAAAATGCAAACTTGTGCACTTTTTGACGCTTTTAGTCCCTGAATGACACAAAAGTTTATTTTAGCATACCGAACACCTCAAAGCCTATTTCTAAGCTATGTAAAGGATATTTATGGTATGTTTAACTTATGGTCATGTTCCAGAATGTCTGTTACAGTTAAAATTGGCATACTTTCGCAGTTTGTCAACTTTAGTCCCTGTAAGCGATTTAACTTTGATTTCACCACACCAAACCTTCCAAAACTTATATCTAAGTTATGTAAAGGTTATTTAAGGTATGTTAAGCCTATTTCACTATTCCGAAGTGTTCGTTGCATTAAACTGGTTATATTTACGCATCAGTGCGCGTATAACCTTCCAGAAAGCGATTTAAAGCTTGAAATCGAACAAGAAATGATATGTGCAAACGATACACATATTTTTACAAATCCCAAGTATAAAATACAATATTTCCTTGGTTTGGCATTTGTTTGATGGTCGCAGTGACACAGGTGTCACAGCTAGGGGTGCAAACGAGCCGAGCTACTCGAGCTCGGCTCGAAAAAAAGCTCGAACGAGCCAAGCTTAAACGAGCTCGAGCCCGAGCCTAAAAACAAGCTTGTTTAGTAAACGAGCCCGAGCCGAGCTTCGCTTATCGAGCTCAAACTGGCTCGCGAGCCTAATCGAGCTTTCTGTTTATATATTTTTTTATTAATATATTAAACATATATTTGTATAATAATAATTACCATTTATATAAATATAAAAAAATAACTAAATTATATGTATAATTATAATTATAATTAATATAAATTAATTAACAATTACTAAACGAGTCGAGCCCGAGCCGAGCTCGAGCTTGAAAAATTACCTTCGAGCCGAGCTCGAGCTTCAGAAATAAAGCTCGAATCGAGCCGAGCTCGAGCTCGAGCTTTCATGTGTTAAACGAGCTCGAGCTCGAGCCTGGTCGAGCTTGGGCTCGGCTCGGCTCGTTTTCACCCTTACGGGCAGCGATGGGGTGACAGCAATGCTGGAATGGTTCGACAGTATTGAAGTTACTTTCATCAACAGTGTGTGCCCTGAACATCTCAAGACTAGGAGTGCGACTGGTGTTTTCCAAGGCAGAGCTCTAGAATGGTGGACCAATGAGAGAAACATCCGCTCCAATGATGAAGCCTATGCTTTACCATGGGCTGAGGTTAGGGAACTGATGATGCTCGAATTTTGCCCTCCTCATGAGCAGCAAAAGCTTGAGGATGAGTTCCGGCATCTGAAACAAGTTGGTGATGACAATCTGGCTTATACTACCCGTTTCAAGCAACTCAGCATCATTGTGCCTCATTTGGTGTCAACTCCGAAATGAATGATCATGAAGTACATTCATGGGCTACCTGCTGCGATGCGTGACGCAATTGAGGCAGCACAACTAGGCACCATCGAAGAAGTTTACCGACTTGCAACAAGTTTGAACAACAATCGAGTTCGTGATAAATAGTTCAACACACCTACTCCCTCTAAACCAGATAACCAGATCACCCAGCAAGCAAGTGGCAGCAAGAACAAGAAATGGAAGTCTCAAAACTCTGGATGCAATGCTATTGTACCTGCTGTAACTCCAAACCCTGTTGCGAATCCAAACCCTGCTTCCCCTGACAACACAAAGAAGGGATACATTGGGATTCATCCCAAGTGCGACACTTGTCACTACCATCACCCGGCAAACTCTGCTTGTCGTCATTTCAATATCTGTAACCGCTATGGGCATAACACCACCTACTGGAAGAATAACCCCACACCACAAGCCCCGTAAGCTCAACAAGTCCAAGCCGCTCAACAAAACCCCAAACCAGCAACCAACGCACGAGCCTGCTACAAGTGTGGTGACACCAATCATCTTCGTCCTCAATGCTCACAGTTAAACCAAGAGCAGCCGCAGCAGCAAGCCCCAAGAGGACGCACTTTCAACATCAACGCCAGGCAAGCTCAGAACGACAATGATGTCGTTAATGGTACGTTTCTCGTTAATAATCTATACGCTTCGATCCTATTTGATACTGTTACGGATAAAAGCTTTGTGTCCGTTGAATTTGAATATATGTTAAATTGTGCACGCTCTAAACTACCTAAGTCGTTCTCAGTCGAGATTGCCGATGGTAAGTCTATCTTAGTCAATTCTATTCTCCGTGATTGTTCCCTGACTCTTAACGATCACGTTTTCCTTATTGACCTCAAACCCATGCAATTTGGTAGCTTTGATATCATGGTAGGCATGGATTGGTTGCGTAGGAACCATGCTGAAATCGCATGTCACGAGAAGTACGTTCGTTTTCCTTTTCCGTCTGGTGATACTTTGCACGTCTATGGAGACCGACCTTCTAGAGGACTGAAATTGATGTCATGCACTCAAGCGAATAGATACTTACGTAAACCGTACCTTGCCTTTTTAGCCCACATTGTGGAAAAGAAGGGCAAGGGGAAGAGCGTAAGTGACGTTCCAGTAGTGTGTGATTTCCCTGATGTCTTTCCTGAAGATCTTCCTGGTCTTCCCCCACCTCGACCTGTCGATTTTCGTATTGATCTCATACCTGGTTCAACTCCTGTTGCCAAGGATCCTTACCGACTTGCACCCTCTGAGATGCAAGAGTTATCTAGTCAACTCCAAGAACTACTCGACAAAGGTTTAATACGTCCAAGTACCTCACCTTGGGGTGCTCCCGTGCTTTTCGTCAAGAAGAAAGATGCTTCATTCCACATGTGTATCGGCTACCGTGAGCTTAACAAACTCACCGACAAGAATCGTTATCATCTCCCTTGCATCGATGACTTATTTGACCAACTACAAGGCACAAGTTGTTTCTCTAAAATCGACCTTCGATCTAGTTATCATCAACTCAGTGTTCTCGAAGAAGACATTCCTAAGACCGCATTTTGCACTCGCTATGGACATTACGAGTTCGTGGTTATGCCTTTTGGTTTGACCAACGCACCCGTAGTGCTTATGGACCTAATGAATCGAGTTTGTAAACCTTATCTGGATAGTTTTGTGATAGTTTTTATCAATGATATTCTTATTTATTCTAAAACTCAAGGTGATCATGAACGTCATTTATGCCTTATACTAGAACTTTTACGTGGTGAACGCTTATATGCAAAATTTTCTAAGTGCGAATTCTGGATCAAGGAAGTACAATTTCTCGAGCACGTTGTTAGCAAACAAGGAATCCATGTTGACCCTTCCAAAATTGAAGCAGTGAAGAATTGGAGCACACCTAAATCTGCGTCTGAAATTCGTTCCTTCTTAAGATTGGCGGGTTATTACCGTCGATTCATCTCGAACTTTTCAAATATCGTTGTACCTCTTACTTCGTTAACTCAGAAAGAGAAACATTTTGCTTGGGGTCCTAAGCAAGTGGAATCTTTTCAAACTCTTAAGAATCTGCTTTATAATGCTCCTGTACTTGCCCTCCCTGATGGGAATGATGATTTTGTGGTATATTGCTGTAACGCCCTGCGTTTTCATACTTTCCATATTTAGAAACCATTGCTTGAAATTCTATTTTTGGAAATCTCGTGTTCTTGTAATCGTTCTTTCATCAAAATCGTTGTAAAATACGGGACTTAATTCATAAATAAAACTTGTATTTTGTTAAATTCATGTTATACATACTTTATACATGCTCATACATTCAATTTCCTGAAACAATTGATGCTTATTCGAAATTCTTGGAAACTATGTGCCAAACTTGTAAATACGTGAAACTTATGCATAAAACGTGTTTTGATCGTAAATGAAACTTCAATACGAAATCCATATGCTTAATTATACTTTGATTATGCTCTTCATACTTAAATATACCTTAAACTATGCTTTTATGGCGAAACAAGTCCCTAAAACACCTTAAACCCCTAAATAAGAAACTTCAGGGATAATTTTGTAATTTAATGAAACTTGGTCGTCAGACCTTGTCACGGCCTGCGTAAACTAACGTTGCCCCCTACATGGCCCGTGTAAAAACCTCCAGTTCAGACTCCTCAATTCAGCTCGCGACCAGATTTGTTTTGAGCGGGATTTTTGAGTTTTGTTTGAGTTTTGAACTTGTTTAGTGCGTTAATTAGCTACCAACTTAAACCCTAATCACACCTCTATATAACCCAAGCCTCCTCCACACTTCATACACTTTACAAACTCACAAAATCACACTCAAATCACTCTCAAAAGCTGCTGAAAATCGGAATTTGGACAGAAGTGTAGCAAGTTCTTTAAACAAGCTTAACTTCTTCATTTCTTGTCTATTTTCGTCGATTCTTATTCCTACTTGTTTGGATTGACCTAAGGAACAACTCCACAGGTTTTCCATGGAGAACCAAGGTCTGGAATGTTCCCAAATAGGCTCCAAAGTGGACTGAAGTTTCTGTTTTTACTTAAACTTTGTAAATCTTTGTGTAACTTGAGTTTATCTCATCTCAAACCCACGTCCTTATGCGCATAACCACTCGTATGGTTAGTTGGGCTTAAAAACAAGGCTGAGACATGCAAAATCAGAGGTGAAAACCTCACATATTTTCTGTTTTATTCAAGGGTTTAACCCACAAGTGATGAACAAGCTTAAAGCTTGAAGTTGTGTGATTATTTGGATAGCTTGGGCTATCCTACCTTCAATCCACACATCACTTGATGTTTTTCCTAGTTATATAGTATGTATTTCTATTCCTTATTGTATGTATTCATGACCATCCTTGTTGTCTATGACAACTCGAGCATTGGTGAAACACAAGAGGTACCTAAATGGAAGATTTATCTTCCTACCTCCTACATGATTTCTATGACATCTAGAGGTACCTAAATGAAGATTTAATCTTCTAACTCATGCATGACTATTGGACATAACAATACATATAATACTTATATATATACTATCCAATATTCGAACCTTTGATGGTGGACTTGTGTTCATTCGTCAAAATATTAGGATAACATCATCTAAGGCATAAGACTTGTTACGATTCTAATGAGTACATTACTCATGAAAACATTAACCCTTGAGGTTTCATAGTGTCAAAAACAAGTACTTGTGCTAAGGATGATTACTTTTGTATACATATATTCTTGTGTTTTAAATTCCAAATCTACCCATCCCATAATCCTAAATCCAAAGCCGTTCATACACTAAATCTCATTAACTCGTCAATACTTGGATAATCGGAAGACTTAGAAATTTTGTGAGTACACTTGACCCATTTTCCTTTTTATACACTTTGGGTGCAACATGTTTTACTTATTTAAATGCACAAATCACGCAAACATACTTTATTCAATCAATCCTTATACATGCTTTGTTATGCTTAAGTTCATGCTAGAATTCATACTATTTGTTAACCCGCCTTAACAATTATAGCGCTATAGGAGTAGCACACCACCCGACGGGGTTTTGTTAAGTTATATTCTTTATGGTCTCGATATTGCTATATCGAGGGATGCTATTATTCATACTCTACGGTCTCGATGTTGCTACATCGAGGGATGCTATTATACTAGTGGACACTTGGGTTTGACATATTGTTATGCATGATAGTTTGACCTTGAATACCAAATGCTATGTTAGATTGAAAATACCTTTTTTATACATATTCCACGAGTCTAAAACTAGCGTACTCGCCAATACCTTTGTATTGAACTATGCTTTTTAAAACATGTTGCAGGTTTAGCGATGATGTTGATGATGCATGGAATCTAGTAGGATGCTTAGATACACACTTTAAATCGTGTAGTTTTATTGTATTATATTTCCTTTATTCATGTTGTATTTGTTTCAAATCCTTGTAATTGAATCTTTAGAAATGAAATGAAAAGTTGTTATTTAAATACTTGTCACAATTAGCGTTATGAAGTCTCTTGCAATCTATTTCGTCTCACTCCTATGTTTCCGCCATCGGTTGGGGTGTGACAGATTGGTATCAGAGCCATAACTATAGGGAATTAGGAAAAATTGTCATGCTTTTTACCTAGTCTATAGTTCTAGAGCTTTATCCTTATGTTTCGCTTGAACCAATTGCATGATACTTTATTTGCTCCTTGTTTATCTTCTTTTGGCCTTTTAAACATATATGTCACTTTTTTGTTAATACTTGCTTTATTATTTGTTAATACTTGTTGCATTATTCCATCCTTTATGTGCTATCCTTGAAATGTCCTTTACGTATTATTTCTTGTGATGCTCATTGTGCTTATACTTGGAATTACTATTTTGAACATACGTCTTTTACTCATTTATACTAAATTCGAAACCGCTTGTAATGCACAAACGAGATGACTTCAGCAAAATAGGCGTGAAACCCACAATTTGGTGAACAACTCTCAATCCATCTACTTTTTCTTTTACATGAAATTCACCATCAAGTTAGGAGTGAGATCCTCACCTCGATGAAGAAATTCAAATTTCAAATTCTAGTGGACCCTCGTCAAAGTGTTGAAATTAAATTTTGACCCGACGAGTACCAACCAAACTTAGGATACGAAATCGCCAAGTTAGGGGTGAAACCCGCACCTTGTCGATTAGTTCCACTCCTCGATTTTCATAAATCCCGCCAAGTCTCGAAATTTCAATTGATTTGGGACATGTAGTAACCGGAAGGGTAAATACCGTTAACCGACTTGTCGGCGATAGTATTCCACCTATTAGGCCAAAGCATGCTCCTCAAATTCGAAAGACTTTTCGACCACTTTGGTTAGTCAAAGTTCCGTTTTGGAACCATCCAAACTTTAATCAAACATGTGTTTCTATTATTTATTTTATATGATGCAATCTTTCAAATTCAAATTTACTTTCGACATTTACATCTCACGCACATCATACTAAATCTTTTTCATACATTTATACCTATGCACGATTTCAAAACGTCACTCAATTTTGTTACATTCTTTATAATGCCAAATTGGAGACATATCATTGAGTTAGGAGTGATTTCCTTACCTTGACGATTAACTCCACTCCTTCTTTTCTTAAAACGACATCACCAACGAGTTAGGGGTGATTCCCTTACCTAGGTGATCGTTACCAAAACTTTCCTTCAAAATACTTTATCAAGCAAACACAAACATGTTTCATACCTAAATCATTTATCATTTATCAACATACCTACTTATATAATTTCAAAATACAATGTTTTATCAAACGTACTTCTTATCCTACAATCTATTTTCACATAACTCACATACACGAAATTCTTAATCATACCTTAAAACATTTTATTTCCCGAATTTCAAAACCTTACGAAATGCCACCTATCAATTTAATCGGTTCAATGAATCTCTGGCCCATGAACTTCATTTTCAACTTAATCACTAAAAACACGCTCACATTATATCATCATACTAGAGACTTCCATTCTTAATCGAAATCAAACCAACCTTTCTCAATTACTTATAAGATCTTATAGATGTTATATGATCGTTTTACCAAATACTCTTTTCAACATCAACAAACCATTTATTCAAAACTTTTTACAATCACTAAGTCCTTTTGCTAAATTTCTTTTCTAAGGATCCTCGTTTTCACAAGAAACTCCTAAATTCATAACTTCTTGTTTGATGAAACGAACTTACTTTATATCGAAAACCTTTTTCCTACACCAATTTACAAAACACGTGGGCAAGAAGACTTCATGGGGACCGACCATCCTCGGATTACGTAAACTCTTTTAAAACAAAAGTAGCATTTCCATTCATTACAAAATACATTATGCTTAACCAATGAGTACTTTATATCCTCTTACATATACAAACTATATTCTACCCTTCAAATCAAGTTCAATCTAATTTTGATTCGATAAACTCAACGTTTCGTTTAAACAACTATACATGCATATCATCATACACATTTTTAGTCGATATCTCACGATAACATCATTCATATTGTTCGTATTTACATACTCAACCTTTTGAATGCTTTTATACGCTTAAATCTGCTATGTCCCAATGTACACTATATACGTAAATTTTATTATTCGTACCTACACTTATACGCATACGTTTTATGCCTATACTTATACTCATACTACTCGTACGTTTTATGTTTATACTCATAATTATGTGCATATTCATACTTAAACTTATGCTTATGCTCATACTTCCATTCATACTCATGATTCATACATCCGTACCCGTACGCGAGCGTAATCCGAGTGATTCGCTTATGTCACACCCCCAAAATCCACACGCGGAGTACCACCACTTGGAGGCGTGACTGACCAGGATCAAGCCACCAATCATATTGAACAATGTAAATAGTAAGTGTAATTCAATCCAAACAATATGAAAGGTGTTCCAAAAATCAAAGTATAGCATCAATGTTTAGCGGAAGCATAAAAGTAAACCCAATCATAAGTATAAGTATGAAATGTCATAATGTTTAACAAAACATTCACGATCCATGTCCACAACGACCGCGCCTCCCGTTCAAGCTCCTAAAGTACCTAAGGTCCTGCAAGGCATGTAACAGAGAGTCAACAACTAGTTGAGCGAGTTCACAGTAAGTAAGTTCGTAATAGTAAGTTTGTTTCGTATCATGTGGCGCTACTAGGCCGATAGTATGTCCTATTAGTGGGGGCTTCCCATGTTAGTATTTTCTATCAGTGGGGGCTTCCCATGTTTGTATTTTCTATCAGTGGGGGCTTCCCATGTTTGTATTTACACTAGACTATTTGTAACCATAAGTGTTCTTCTTAACCCGAGAACAGTAGTACGTACAAGGTTTACGTAGGTTTTACGTAAGTATCCTTCACAACCGAGGACAGGGGTACGCGGGGGTTTACGTAGGTTTTACGTAAGTGTCCTTCCTGACTCCGGAAGACAGTTGTATGTGTGAGATCACGTAGGTTTTACGTGAGTGTCCTTCGCAACCTGAGGACAGTGATGAGTACAAGTATACGTAGGTTTTATGTATGTATCCTGCGCATCCGAGGACGATGGTAGATAGTCTAGTAACAGTGTAAGTACGAGTATCTATTCAAATCTCATTCCTTAAATCCCCATTCCCATACCCTGGGAATCCCATGCCTTAGTAAGAGTGTGAACTCACCTTGGTTTGCTCGGTATGCTAAGTTAAGTGCTCACAAGAATTCAGTCAAGTCCTATAGTGTGCACGTATACTCAATCAGTTTAGGTACGTAACGATTCACATATATTCTAATGTCACATAGTGTGTTTGGCAGTTACTCATCATGCAACACAAGCAGTTTATCGCATCAAAACACTAAACAAGGTTAACATACTAACAGAGTTGCGTAACATAACTGGGTTAAGTAAAGTTAACAGAGTTGATAAGCTAATACCATTATATCCTTAACAGAATTAATATACTTCACATAATGGTATACATAATGCAGTTAACATACTTAATCAGATTAATACACTTAACCTAGTTAATGTGCATAACAGAGTTAATCAACATTCGACATAGTTAACATGCTAACGAAGTTAGCAGTTTTATCATAACAGAGTTAATCAAAATAAACAACTTAACCATTTAACAGTTGGGCCGAAAACCCTTTATGCCGAAAACCCATGAGTGCCGAAATCACCTTGGCCGAAATCACCTTGGGTGATTTCGTTGATGTAGCGATTTCGTGGATGGGGGTGTTTTCGGCAGTTCATCAATCACCAACAACAACAGTTACGTATTTCAGCAAATGCAACAGTTACAATCATGAACTTCTAAATCATTATACCACCATTGATTTTCATTCAGCCACGCATTATGTAATACAAAACAGTAACACGAACTCACACAATACTCAATTAATAAATTCCTCAAACATGAAATCATATCATCCCTATAATTAACAGTGGCCGACATTTGTAAGATGATTTCCTGTTGCTATTTGACCAATCTTATAAAGTGGCTGCAAATCTTGTTTTATTGGACCGATAAATACCACATGTCCACTGACAAATCACATGCTAACAAGACAAACTAATCGATTATGGGGAGGTGATCACATGCAAAATATTAATTTCGCTGCACTATCTATACAATTCACGTGCAATATATATTAGATATGGCTGGCAACTATTATCAACATCAATATAACCAGATCATCATCAACAACAGGGTTATAAGGCCCCTAACATGCAAATCCAAATCAATCTAAATGATTACACACCTTACTTACCAACAGTTAATTCAATACATACAAGCTGAATGATTCAGCGATTTGCCAACAGTATTACATCAAGCATTAGCAATTAACAATCACTAACCTAGACAGGGAAGACGGGCGAATCGATCGATGTAAAAGAGTTCAAGTATTCGCGGCTGCCGTTCAGTTTCACAGGAGAACGAGAAGGAATGTGAGAGGGGTTAGGGTTTTTAAATTAGACTCTCACGTAAATGTTATTATCAAACCTTAAAGTTGCTCACTACTGGGCCGAAGCCCAATACCGATTTCGTTGGCCCTCTTGTGGACGAAAACACTAGAGTGTTTTCACCACAAATGTTTTCGAGTAACAAGTCTGGTTAGAGGGGTTGATGTCGTCCAAGCTCCATTTCTGTTATGAGTTATATATACATAATATTCATACTAAACATATAATCAACATGCACCCTCATTTATATATACTAAGAACATATAAACAACACTTGATAACACACCGGATATAATATATCAGTCACAATACGATTTAATGTAATACAAACGTGTCCAGTTGTAAAGCAAACAAGTCGCGTAAACCACAATCTAATCAATTACGTGCACTAATGCGAAGATGGAATTCTTGGAAACTCGAGTTGTCACATTATCCCCAACTTGAAAGAAATTTCGTCCCGAAATTTAGCATGCGGTTACTGAGGAAGCTAGTTAAGTTGTATTGTTTACTGGTTTTCCTGGGGTGTCACAGCTTACGTGGGTCCCATACATACTTAAGCATGGACTTGCTTATATACTATATTCTTATACGTACACATTCTTATTTTTAAATTATGTATACCTTGATTCATACACAACCAGTACAAGCTATGCGGATCATGCGATGATCAAAGTAATCGCGGGTGCACATGGGATTATAGTGATAGGCGTATGAGAACCATAGAGTGTACTACTGTATATGGTAAGACACGGAGCGTAACATGACACCGAATACGAAACGGACGTAATGTGGTTAAAACATGGTGGATACGCCGCTGGTACTTCCTATATATAAGTGTTTTCACCATGTCGCCAAACTTTCGTAAAACGTGCCATGAGAAATTCAGTGTTTTTGCAGACCGTTTAGACCTAATACAAACTCTAGACAACTCACGAACGCATTATATCCGATTATCCACAATGAGACTTCATTCTTAACACACTACTTCGTCTAACCATACCTATGTCATTCATATACTTTCATTCATTAAGAATCAATCGTTCGCCCCATACTCCTATTATTCTCCATTATCCTTCTTTCATACGAACCCTGTTCACAATCAAGTTTGTTTAAACATTCAAATCCTAACTTATCTCATTACCTTTAAAACCGTCTTCTTATTCTTTATTCTTGTGTAACTGTACTTAGTATGCCTTTAGCGCTTTATTCAGAGTACCAAACCTTTCGTTCCTCTCAATAAACAATTTTTACAAAAGTGTGATTTTATACTATCCTTAAAACTTCCCATGTAAACTACCCCACTTTCCAACAAAATACAAACCGTTTGTCAAAATCTTCCTTCTTAATACGTCACATTTTTAATACATCTCCAATTTAAGTTATCCAAACTTGTTTAGACTCACTTTACCTATATACGCACCTACATGTTTTCAACTATGTTTGGTACCTCAAATTATTTTAGACAATGAACTCCTTTGCAAATTTACCTTGTCGTTCTCCAAAGTTTTGTACCTTTCAAAACGTTTCAAAATTTTCAAGTCTCAAATTTTTACCAAAACTCTTCAAGTCTACCTCTTGAATAAATTTCGGGACGAAATTTTCTAAAGGAGGGGAGACTGTAACGCCCTGCGTTTTCATACTTTCCATATTTAGAAACCATTGCTTGAAATTCTATTTTTGGAAATCTCGTGTTCTTGTAATCGTTCTTTCATCACAATCGTTGTAAAATGCGGGACTTAATTCATAAATAAAACTCTTATTTTGTTAAATTCATGTTATACATACTTTATAC
Source organism: Helianthus tuberosus (assembly GCA_030545235.1). NCBI lineage: Eukaryota > Viridiplantae > Streptophyta > Magnoliopsida > Asterales > Asteraceae > Helianthus > Helianthus tuberosus. The sequence goes on from CM060354.1 coordinate 64,886,745, forward strand.
ATGCTCATACATTCAATTTTGTGAAACAATTGATGCTTATTCGAAATTCTTAGAAACTATGTGCTAAACTTGTAAATACGTGAAACTTATGCATAAATGTGTTTCGATCATAAACGAAACTTAAATACGACATCCGTATGCTTAATTACACTTTGATTATGTTCTTCATACTTAAATTTACCTTAAACTATGCTTTTATGGCGAAACAAGTCCCTAAAACACCTTAAACCCCTAAATAAGAAACTTCAGGGACCATTTTGTAATTCAATGAAACTTGGTCGTTAGACCTTGTCACGGCCCGCGTAAACTAACGTTGCCCCCTACACGGCCCGTGTAAAAACCCCCAGTTCAGACTCCTCAATTCAGCTCGCGACCAGATTCGTTTTGAGCGGGATTTTTGAGTTTTGTTTGAGTTTTGAACTTGTTTAGTGCATTAATTAGCCACCAACTTAAACCCTAATCACACCTCTATATAAACCAAGCCTCCTCCGCACTTCATACACTTTACAAACTCACAAAATAACACTCAAATCACTCTCAAAAGCTGCTGAAAATTGGAATTTGGACAGAAGTGTAGCAAGTTCTTCAAACAAGCATAACTTCTTCATTTCTTGTCCGTTTTCGTCGATTCTTCTTCCTACTTGTTTGGATTGACCTAAGGAACAACTCCACAGGTTTTCCATGGAGAACCAAGGTCTGGAATGTTCCCAAACAGGCTCCAAAGTGAACTGAAGTTTCTGTTTTTACTTAAACTTTGTAAATCTTTGTGTAACTTGAGTTTATCTCATCTCAAACCCACGTCCTTATGCGCATAACCACTCGTATGATTAGTTGGGCTTAAAAACAAGGCTGAGACATGCGAAATCAGAGGTGAAAACCTCACATATTTTTTGTTTTATTCAAGGGTTTAACCCACAAGTGATGAACAAACTTAAAGCTTGAAGTTGTGTGATTATTTGGATAGCTTGGGCTATCCTACCTTCAGTCCACACATCACTTGATGTTTTTCCTAGTTAGATAGTATGTATTTCTATTCCTTATTGTATGTATTCATGACCACCCTTGTTGTCTATGACAACCCGAGCATTGGTGAAACACAAGAGGTACCTTAATGGAAGATTTATCTTCCTACCTCCTACATGATTTCTATGACATCTAGAGGTACCTAAATGAAGATTTAATCTTCTACCTCATGCTTGACTATTGGACATAACAATACATATAATACTTATATATATATATACTATCCAATATTCGAACCTTTGATGGTGGACTTGTGTTCATTAGTCAAAATATTAGGATAACATCATCTAAGGCATAAGACTTGTTACGATTCTAATGAGTACATTACTCGTGAAAACATTAACCCTTGAGGTTTCATAGTGTCAAAAACAAGTACTTGTGCTAAGGATGATTACTTTTGTATACATATATTCTTGTGTTTTAAATTCCAAATCTACCCATCCCATAATCCTAAATCCAAAGCCGTTCATACACTAAATCTCATTAACTCGTCAATACTTGGATAATCGGAAGACTTAGCAATTTTGTGAGTACACTTGACCCATTTTCCTTTTTATACACTTTGGGTGCAACATGTTTTACTTATTTAAATGCACAAATCACGCAAACATACTTTATTCAATCAATCCTTATACATGCTTTGTTATGCTTAAGTTCATGCTAGAATTCATACTATTTGTTAACCCGCCTTAACAATTATAGCGCTATAGGAGTAGCACACCACCCGACGGGGTTTTGTTAAGTTATATTCTTTACGGTCTCGATATTGCTATATCGAGGGATGCTATTATTCATACTTTACGGTCTCGATGTTGCTACTTCGAGGGATGCTATTTTACTAGTGGACACTTGGGTTTGACATATTGTTATGCATGATAGTTTGACCTTGAATACCAAATGTTATGTTGGATTGAAAATACCTTTTTTATACATATTCCACGAGTCTAAAACTAGCGTACTCACCAATACCTTTGTATTGAACTATGATTTTTAAAACATGTTGCAGGTTTAGCGATGATGTTGATGATGCATGGAATCTAGTACGATGCTTAGATACACACTTTAAATCGTGTAGTTTTATTGTATTGTATTTCCTTTATTCATGTTGTATTTGTTTCAAATCCTTGTAATTGAATCTTTAGAAATGAAATGAAAAGTTGTTATTTAAATACTTGTCACAATTAGCGTTATGAAGTCTCTTGCAATCTATTTCGTCTCACTCCGATGTTTCCGCCATCGGTTGGGGTGTGACAATTGCGATGCCTCGAACCGTGGTCTCGGTTGTGTTCACATGCAGCGAGACAAGGTGATCGCCTATGCCTCCCGATAGCTCAAAATACATGAGAAAAACTATACTACCCATGAAATTGAGCTTGGCGCAGTTGTTTTTGCATTAAAGATTCGGCGACACTACCTATATGGTACTAAGTGTGTGGTTTTCACTAACCATAAGAGCCTGTAGCACATCTTTAATCAAAAGGAACTAAACATGCGTCATCGACGTTGGGTGGAATTGCTTAACGACTACAACTGCGAAATTCGCTACCATCCTGGAAAAGCAAATGTAGTGGCCGATGCTCTTAGTCGTAAGACTCATGTTAGTAGCATCCGCTGTTTTCAGATCACTAGCAATCTTCATGATAGCATTCGTGAAGCTCAATACTCGTCACCAAACGAGGGTAGTTTAATCGTAGAAATCCGAGGTGATTCTATAGATCATTTGGTGACGAAGTCTGATGGACTTCAATATTACCTCGATCGCATCTGGGTGCCAGATCACGACAACCTTCGTGAGCTCATTATGAATGAGGCTCACAAATCCCGTTACTCTATTCATCCTGGTGCTGATAAGATGTACCATGATTTGCGTATGTCCTATTGGTTGCCTGGTATGAAAAAGGACATAACTGCTTACGTTTCGAAACGTCTCACTTGCTCAAAGGTCAAAGCTGAGCATCAGCGTCCTTCAGGCCTTCTCGAGCAACCCGAGATTCCAGTTTGGAAATGGGATAGCATTACTATGGACTTCATAACCAAACTTCCTCGTACACCCTCTGGTCATGATAGCATATGGGTAATCATTGATCGTTTGACCAAAACAGCCCACTTTCTTCCTATTCACGAAGATTTCAAAGTGGAGAAACTTGCTCGAGTTTATACTAATGAAATCATATGTCGTCATGGTATACCCATTGACATTATCTCTGACCGTGATGGTCGTTTCACTTCACGTATTTGGCAAACCTTTCAGTCTGCAATGGGTTCTCACCTAAATCTAAGTACGACCTTTCATCCTCAAACCGATGGACAGACAGAACGCACTATTCAAACCCTAGAGGATATGCTCCGTTCTTGTGTCATCGACTTTGGTGGTAACTGGGATGTACATTCACCCACTGACCATCTGTTCGAATGGTCATCCGATCGGACGACCATCCGTCCAGATGATCTGCCTATGATTACAATCATGGTTTATTTTTACAGGACACTATAATCAAAATAAACACCCACTGATCGAATGGTCATCCGTTTGAATGGTCATCCGATCGGATGGAGCCCATCCGTTCGAATGGCCATCCGTTCGAATGGCCATTCGTTCGGATAGGCTGTCAGACACTTTAACTCGATTTTTGCACTATTCGACACTCTGTTCCCGACCGGGTCAGCACTTAGAGGACTTATGCTCTGTTCCCCACCCACAGGCTGATCCAGCGCTCCCTTCGATCCAATTAGACAGTGTTTGGATCTAAGCACCCACTGTGAGTATACTCGATCCCTTTTTGCTTTAAACACTTTTGGGACGCAACATGTATTCTATATCACGACACTTGACACTTGAAACTTATTTGAAACTTACTCTATCCTCATTAAACATGAAACTATTGATACTTTAGACTTTTATGCTATGTGAACGTTTAATCCCTGTGTGTAGTTCCGCCTTAACAATAGTAGCGCTATAGGGGTAACGCACCTCTCTTTGAGTCTTAGGGAGTATTTTTAAGTTTTGAATCTTTTACCTCCTCTTCGATGCGTCGAGGTAGGACATGCAAAATTAACGCGTTGGAAACTTGGGCTATCACTTGGACTGCGGTAGCTAGCATGTTGAAACTTATTATATGTTGTTCATGTTGGATTTGAGTTTTATACGCTAAACTATTATGCTATGTATTCAAACTTGTATACTCGCCAACATTTTTGTTGATTTTATTTTAATACATGTTGCAGGTTGATAGTCGCTGGAAATCAAGAAATCAAGCTAGGATGATACTTAGAAACTCATCTTAGGGGCTGTTTGGCAACATCTGAACCAATAAGTGCTGAATGAATAAGAGGTCTGAATGGGTAAGAGGGTCTGAACCAGTAAGTGCTGAACCAGTAAAGTGCTGTTTGGTTGCACCTTTGAATGACTGTGTAAAATGACATTTTTACCCCTCTCAACAAAACTAAATACCAACTGTGGCAACACCAAAAATTCATCAACACAACTCTCAATACAGATTACAAAAGCATAAAATCAACAATCAACAACCTAAATAAAGAACAATAAACCCTGATTTGGAGAAAGAAAACCACATCAAAAGAAATTACAAGCTTCAATTCACTCAAACCGATGCCATTCACCTCGTACATCAACCGGTGACTGTGGAGGTTCGATTGAGGAGGAGGGCGGCGGCTGTGGAAGGTCCGGAGTGGAGGAGGGCAGCGGCGGTGGAGCTTCGATTGAGGGGGAGGGCGGCTGCTGTGGAGGTCGGGAGTGGAGGAGGGCGGCGGCTGTCGAGGTGTGGAGTGGAGGAGGCCGGCGACTATGGAGGTGTGGAGTGGAGGAGCGCCGCCTGGTGTGAAGATGGAGGATGCGGCTGTGGTGTGAAGATGGAGGGGGAGAAGAGATATGTGTGTGTTGTTAGGGCATAAGGGTCATAAGTTTCATTCAGTTTCATTCAGAGCTCACAATATGCTGAACCATTCAGAGAACCATAGTTTCATTCAAAGGTTGTAAAATGATGAACCAAACACTCCATGTCTGACCGATTCAGACATAAAGCCTCTGAATGGATCCATTAAGTGGCAACCAAACAGGCCCTTAGAGAAACAATATTCTGAAACATGTTTTGATCTATGTTTTGATATAATCTGTTTGATTAAGTTGTGTATAACATGTTGATGCTTATTATGAAACCTGATTAATCTATATCAAAACAATTAGTCGTTATGGAATCTCTTATGCAATCTGAATCGCTTAGTGTCGCGCCCTGATGTTTCCGCCATCGGTTGGGGTGTGACATCTGTCAACCACCGTGGTAGACACCGTCGCACACAACCACCCTCCATCTCCAAACACCACCTTCACTTCACCGTCGACCTCCGGCCTTCCACCTCAATCTCTCGCTATCCACAACCGAACCCCACCCCCATCGGACAACAACACCGCCGTACACCGTCATCCTCCCTCATTGACTCCGGTAGTCGCCGGTCATCTTCCCTCTTCACACACCACCGGCAACCACTCACACACACCTTCTCCACCACTCGGCATCAAACACCCTCACCATTCCGAACCACCGCCGGACTCGTCCCCGACGTTCACCGTCACACACCACTCACCTCCGTCGTACGCTTCTGAATCACAACTGCCACCCCCGTTACTGGTTCCGAAACACAACATGAATGATGTTTTATAGTGTCTTTAATAGTGTTATATATTTTATTGAATGGTGTTATATACCTATTGAATGGTGTTATATACCTATTGAATGGTGTTATATAATTATTGAATGGTATTATATACTGTTAGGAAATTTTATTTGTAAGTATTGAAGAAAATCATATTCAACTTGATCTATTAAGAAGATAACAGTCCTGAAGATCACAACAAGTAGAAGAAGATCGGATAGGACAACTGAAAAGAACAACATCTACTTCAAAGTATCATAAGTTGATCAAGAGTTGAAGAAGATTATCAGAGAAGGTCTTTCTGATGGATCTGATGATATTTCTGATGAAATATCATCAGTTTCTGACAATTCTAATCATCAGATTTTCTGATGATTTGTTCACCAGAATTTCTGATGAAGTGGTTTATCAGAAATTCTGATGAATACCCCACTTGTCTAAAAATCAGCTCCATCCTACCACAACAGCCGAAGCAACTTGACATTATTGGATATCATGATGATAAAGGCAACTTGATTGTTGGATTCAATGAATATGTCAAAGAGCTACTTTTTGCAGGACTTGTACATGAATAAATAAATGTTTATTCATGTATCCAAGCCGTCTATAAATAGAAGGCTCATCAAGGAGAGAATAATGAGTTAAGCTTAGCATTCAATACATACTAAAAACTCCATTGTCCTTTCACCCGCAGAATTCAAGTATTCATTTGTAATAGATAATAATCTTACAATCACCTTGTAAACCATTTTGTTTCAAAGTGATATAAACTTGATAATTCTGTAGGTCTTGTTTCTTGAAAGTCTGATTTCTATTTCTGCACACTATTTTCACATCTATTGAAATCACTTGCCATATTACGTGAAAAGAAGTTTTTAAGTCCAAACTGGGACCAACAATTGGTATCAGAGCAGATTGAATAAATCATTTTCAAACGATCAATCGCTCATCTTCTTTTCTCTAAATATGGCCAGCTTTCAAACATGGAATAATGTTTTTAACATTGGTTCTATGTCTAAACCTCCGACTCTGGTCAGAGAGGAATACCCCCAATGGAAAATCAGGATGGTCAATTTCCTTAATGGTCATGACCGAGCTCTGTTTCAATCCATTGAAAGGGGTCCACATATACCAATGACTGAAATACTAGCTATTCCAGCAACTGATCAATCACTAGGAATCCCTGCCTCCCAGGCTCCCAAAAGTGAAATACTTTGGAGCCCAGAAGACAAGGATAAGGTGGTTGCAGATGAAAGGGCAAAGTCACTTTTAATAATGGCTATCCCTAATGACATATTTTCACAAGTTGATGCGTGTGCATCAGCTAAGGAAATATGGGATCAGTTGGAAAATCTTTGTGAAAGAGGAGAAAGGATGAAAAGAAACAAAAGAACAAACAATGTTTCCTCATATGAGAGATTCAAAAGTTTACCTAATGAAAGATTAAATGAAACATATCAAAGATTTACAAGACTTTTGAATGAGCTAAAGAAATTTGGAATAACAAAATCAAATGATGAAAGAAACATAAAATTTCTAGATGCCTTACCTAGAGAATGGAGAAGTCTAACCATGACTTTGTCCTCAACCTTAGAACTAGGTAATATGAGTCTTCATGACTTATACAGCATTCTGGTCCCCAGAGAAGAAGAAATATTTGAAGAATCCATTCAAAGAGGGGGATCTTTAGCTCTAATCTCAAAATCACAAAGAACACCTACCAAGATCCATAATCATCAAACAGTCAAAATCTTGAAATTTCTGATACATAATCAGATTTTTCAGCTTTTGCTGAAGCAATTGCACTGCTCACTAAAACCTTTGAGTAGAGATTGAGGGGAGGAGGCCAAAGATACTAGAAAAGTGACAGAGGGAGGATGGATGGAAGATCTAGGGAAGAAGGTAGATCTAAGGATAATGGAAAGGCTGAAGTTGTGTGTTATAAGTGCAAACAGAGAGGTCACTATGCATCAGAATGCAAAACCAAGAAACTGAAGGATGTTGCTTATTATGAGAAGAAGCTGGAAGAAGCAGCAACAAGTCAGTTTGCTTGCATGGACAGATACATGGCTATCTGATGATTCTTCTGATGAAGAAGAAGAAGAAGAAATGGCTAATTTCTGTCTTATCCACCCTCTGATAAACTACCAGAAACTTCAGGACAAAAGGTAAATTTAGATAATCTTGATCTTGAACACAAGCTAAACAAGCTCATGTCAGATTTTCTAAATCTACAAGATAAGCAGAAATCAGATAGTAAAAAATCTGATGAGTTGCAAAGGACCATGAATAAAATCATACTTGAAAACCAATTACTAATAGAAGAAAGTTTAGATCACAGAGCTAAAATTGAATTCTATGAAAATGAAAGAAAAGATCTTTACAAGAAAATTAGTGATAAGGAAATTAATGTAAAAGGTTTTCAACAAGCTAAGAAATTCATAAACTTTATTGAGTCCATAACAAAGAACAAAGAAGAGGCTTTAGGATATGTAAAAACAAGTGAAAGTAAACCCACTGTCTTTGTAAAAGCAACACATCAGATTTCTGATAATTTTTTATCAGAATCTGATTCTGAATCATGCAAATCAACCAGTTCTGAATACTCTTTTGAAAAACCCAACTTTAAAGCAAAAAGGAGTGGATGCAAACAAAAATATTTAAAGATTCCAGAAGCAGTTCACTCATTGATTCAAAATTATCCACTCATTCCATCACAAGAAAAAATATCAAAAAATTCTGATAAAGGATCTTGTATGTGTGTTGACATACTGAAGCTTGTTCAACACCATCTCCAAAAGAAAAGTGAAAAATTTGTTTATGGCTCAGCATATAACAGATACTCTGATGAAAGGCCATCAAGAGAAAATAATCTGATTAAAATCTCATCAGAAAAAGTACCCAAGCAAGTCTGGGTACCAAAAACCCTCTAATTTTTCAATTTCAGGACCATCATGTGCAGCAGATCTGGTACTGCGATTCTAGAAGCTCCAAGCACATGACTGGGGACAGGAGCTTACTAAGTAACTTTGTTTCAAAACTTGGTAAAATGGTAAATTTTGGAAATGGAGTAAAAGGGAGGATCATGGGATATGGATGTATAAGGTATGGATGTTTGACCATAGAGATAGTAGCCTATGTAGAAGACTTAAAGTACAATCTGCTGAATTGTGGCCAATTCTGTGATAAAGGTTTTCAGGTAACCTTTTTACCAGAAAAATGCTTGTTAATAGGTATGGATGCTAATAAAATTTATTTAAGTGGAAAAAGGATAAGACAACCAATTTACTATTTTGATTTCAAAGAAGAAAATGAACATCCAAAATTATGTTTATTTTCAAAAATTAACAAATGTAGTAGTTGGTTGTGGCACAAGAGGTTAGCCCACTTAAATTTCAAAAATCTAAGCAAATTAGCAAGCAATGGCCTGTAAAAGGATTACCTTTCATATCCTAAAAGAAGGATAAAATTTGTGAAGCTTGTGAAATGGGGAAATCCAAAATAAGTTCACACAAATCAATTTTTGAGTCTTCTATAACACAAAATTTGGAACTGTTACACATGGATCTTTGTGGACCCATAAGTATAGAAAACTTTTCTAGAAAGAAATACATACTTGTAATTGTGGATGATTTTTCCAGATACACATGGGTTGAATTTTTAAGGAAGAAAAGTGAAACTCCTGATCTGATCATTAATTTTATCAGAAAAATTGAAAATCTGTTAAAACTAACAGTCAGAAGGATCAGATCAGACAATAGAACATAATTTAAAAATTAAAAAATTGAGAGCTTTCTTGTAAGTAAAGGAATCTCTCATGACTTTTCTGCTCCTAGAACACCCCAACAGAATGGAGTGGTTGAAAGAAGAAATAGAACCTTGGTGGAAGCTGCCAGAACAATACTTGCTTATGCTAAAATGCCCACTCATTTCTGGGCAGAAGCAATAGCAAATGCTTGTTTTACCCAAAACAGATCCATAATCAACAAAAGGCACAATAAAACACCCTACAACATTATAAATGAAAGAATTCCAAGTGTAAAATTTTTGCATACATTTGGTTGTAGATGTTTTGTTTTCAATGATTTTGAAAGCCTTGAGAAATTTGACAGAAAAGGGTATTTTTCTTGGTTACTCTTTGTCCTCAAAAGCTTATAGAATTTTTATTCTAAACACAAGGACAATCAGAGAAAGTTTATATGTATCTTTTGATGACTCATCAGAAACAGAAGTTTCTGATGAATATATGAAGGAAATAAACTTTTCTGACAAACAAGAAAAATATGAACATCTTTTTGAAATGATAACAGAAGATTTCTTAGAACATGATAAACCTCATACAAACAAATCAATAGATAATTCATGTACTAACTCTGCAGAACAAATGGACAGTGCATCAGAAATCTTGAATCAGAACAATGAAAATATATCTGATAATCCAAACTCTGATACACTACATACAACTGAGGCAACTCTTCAGAGGGAAACTTCAAATCCATCCGAACCAACAACTTTTCACAACAAGTTGAGATGGATTAAAGGACATGTTCATTCTGACATCATTGGCAATCTAGCAGATGATGTAAGAACAAGATCTGCAACAGCACATGAGTGTGCATTTGCCGGGTTCTTAAGCAAAATAGAACCCAAGTCTCTCAAAGAAGCTCTAAATGACTCAGACTGTATTCATGTTATGCAAGAAGAGCTGGATCAGTTTGAAAAGAGCAAGGTATGGGATCTGGTGCCCAAGCCAAATGACAAATCAGTCATAGGCTCAAAATGGGTATTCAGGAAAAAATCAGATGAAAATGGCATAATCACCAGGAATAAGGCAAGGTTAGTGGTCAAAGGTTATTGTCAACAAGAAGGTATTGACTATGATGAAACCTTTGCACCAGTAGCTAGATTAGAAGCAGTAAGAATTTTTCTTGCTTATGCTGCATCCAAAGATTTCAAAGTTTATCAAATGGATGTAAAATCAGCATTCCTGAATGGTAGAATTGAGGAAGAAGTTTATGTGCATCAACCAGATAGCTTTGTTGATCCAAAATTTCAAAATCATGTTTACAGATTAAACAAAGCCTTGTATAGTTTGAAGCAAGCTCCTAGAGCCTGGTATGAAACACTCTCAAACTTCTTACTCAATTCTGGTTTCACAAAAGGTACTATTGACACAACACTTTTCCTCAAAACACACAAAGGTCACACCTTGTTAGTCCAAATATATGTTGATGACATTATATTTGGATCAACAAATGAAAATTTCTGTAAAAAGTTTCAAAAGTTAATGACCAGCCACTTTGAAATGAGCATGATGGGTGAGTTAACCTTTTTCTTAGGTTTACAAGTAAAACAAAGAATTGATGGAATATTTTTGAGTCAATCAAAGTATGTGAAAACAATTCTGCAAAAATACTCACTTGAAAATTGCTCAATTTCAAAAACTCCCATGGCAACAGGGAACAAATTGGATTCTGATAAAGATGGAATATGTGTAGATATTAAAACCTATAGGGGGATGATAGGATACATTGCTATACTTGACTGCAAGCAGACCAGATGTTATGTTTGCAACATGCTTTCTGGCCAGATATCAATGCAATCCTAAAGAATCCCACCTAAAAGCTGTAAAAAGGGTTTTCAAATACCTAAAAGGCACATCAGAACTTGGTCTCTGGTATCCTAAGGATACAAACCTTGAACTAATTGCATATACAGATGCAGATTATGCAGGGTACAAGATTGATAGAAAAAGCACATCTGGTGCATGTCAAATCCAGGGAGAAAAGTTGGTATGTTGGGCAAGCAAGAAACAAAACTGTGTTGCAACATCAACAGCTGAATCAGAATATGTAGCTGCAGCAAGTTGCTGTTCACAAGTGTTGTGGATGCAAACTCAGCTGAAAGATTATGGAGTAAATCTGACAAAGATACCAATCCTATGTGATTCAAGAGTGCAATTGCAATAACAGAAAATCTAGTTCATCACTCAAGAACCAAGCACATAGATGTCAGATATCACTTCATAAAGGATCATGTTGAAAAAGGTAACATAGAAATGTACTTTGTTCCAACAGAAAACCAAATTGATGATATCTTTACAAAACCTCTTGATGAAAAGAGACACAATTTTTTAATCAGCAAACTTGGCATGGTTAACATAAAAGATAAAGATCTTTCAGAAAAAAAAGGCCACAAATTGAAAACCAAACTGATGAACATCAAAATTCTGATAAACAAAGAATAATTCAACAGGTTTCTGACAAAGAAATCCATCAATCTAATGGAATATCAGAAGATCTGATAAATCATCAATGAATGTGATGATTTATCAGAAAATCCGAAGAAGTATCAGAAAATCTGATGAAATCATCAGAAATTCTAATAAAACATCAAAAACTTTGTTGAAACATCAGAATAATCACTGATCATCAAAAATTTCCATCTTCATACATATCTCAAATGCGTATAAATTCATAACTGTGAATAGTCTGTTTTTGTATTTTTTTTTTCTTTTGTTTAATTTAAAAAAAAACAAAAAAGGGGAAAGTAACATGCATTAAGATAAAATTTAAAATCACAGCAGAGAAAATCAACCGTCACAGGGAAATTTTTTGTAGAAAATTGAATTTTTCTTATACTTCCAATGCATGCAACGTCATTTTTCATAAGAAGTTTGAGAGACACGGAGGCACAAAAATGATTAGGGGCTATGAAAGTAGCCGCCTAGCTATTCAATGCTTACTCACACATGGGGCTTAGTAGACTGTCATATTCTCACTGCAACAAATATCGTCTTAAATGAAGAGATTGAAATGAAAATGAAAATCTGAGGCTGTTAATAACATTTATGGCATAACTATCACTTTCATCTATAATATTAACAACCTGAAAAAGACTTTCTTCACTTCAAACAATCTTCTCTTCAAAAGCTCTTCATCAAAAAAATTTTATTTTAGAATGGCTCACCCAAAAGTAATGAGACAAACACACTTCCCTCTCCCTCTTCACAGACATCATAACCTTAGACTTAGGTCTAATTTGGAAGGTCCTGCATGGGAGGATTGCAGGTATGTGTACAACATGATCATGCGAAGTCCCTTAGGCTTTGCTGTATCTACACATGTCACTATCTATCCAGAACTCCTTCAAGAATTCTGGTGGAATGCTGAAATTGTCTTCAGTGGCACTTCCATGTGGATAGAAAGCAAGGTTATGGGGGTCACAATCACCCTAAAGGAGGAAACTCTCAGAGATGTCCTCCAACTGGGTGATGATCAAGAAAACACCTTCCTGGATAACAAAATGGTGCAACAAACCTTGACAGACATGGGCTATCAAACATACAACGTGTCAAGGCAGATCAGCAAGTTGGGATTCATACCACCTTTCTAGTATTTGGTGACACAGCTCAGTGTCTGCTTCTCTAAGAAGATTGGACACTTCAACGAGCTGTCCTACAGAATGATGGAGATGATTCATGCAGTTGTACAGGAAAAACCTTACAACTTTTCTAAGTTTCTAATGAGAGACCTAGAAGCAAACATTCACACTCGTCAACCTTTTCTGATCTACCCTCGATTTGTGACCAAGGTGATAACCAGACAGCTGGACTTCGGAGGAGTAAGAAGCTGGTATCCAAGGGCTGAGCTGGCGCTACAAGAGAACATAAGTGATCCTACCCTTGTCCCATCAACAAATCACAGTGGTCGTATAACCTATCTCTGGTTGTATGTGAAGGGCATATACAATGTGCTCAATGAGAAGTAGTTGTTGTTTGTTAGTTTGTTTGGTTTTGTGTGTTTAGTGATATTTTCTTGTCTTAATATATAAGTTTTTTTTTTCCTTTTACACTTAAAAAAAACACAAAAACATGACAATAGATCTAGGGGGAACTAAAACAGCATATCTGATAAAAATAAGAAAAATCTGGTGTAAATTAAAAGAAATCTCATAGAACTACTGAAACATCAGAAATTCTGATGACTCATCAGAAAATCTGATAATATATCAGAAAATCAGATGTGTCATCAAAAAGGTCTCTTGACAACCAGGAAGTCTGATAAATCAATAGAAAGAAACATCAGGAAACATTGCTTTAAACAAGATTCAAAGAAACTTATAACAACATGAATTTTTAAAGTAAGTTTCTATAAAAAAAAATCTGGGGATTGGAACAAGCTGAAAAAAAGGATTTTTTTTGCACAACAAACACTTCCTGAAGATCAGAACAATGATGTGGAGTTCAGAATTGCAATGTAATTTAAAACCTCAAAACTCTACTTATTCCCTCTCATCTCAAAAAAAAAAATGTTGATTCAATCTCTAAATATGAATCAAGTGTATTCTGATGAAATATGAGGAAAATCCAACTCACAAAGATTTATTCAAGGATTTTCTGATATACATCATCAAAAGAAAAACTTGGGAAGATACACAATCTCAAAAAGGTTTTTATTGGACCTTTTAAAACAAAAGGGGTCCCACATGAAGAAAAGGTGCAAGTTGGACATTAGTGTTTATCTACTAAATCCTTGGAATCTCTGGTTTTTCATTAAAAGATTTATATTAAATTAGATATAAACCAAAGATTTTTCAAAAACGGTTGTTTCCTAAACGGATTAAAACCATCATTAAGGTGTCATAAACCACCTTAAATACAAACAATCCAGGAAAAACACTCAAAGATCTCTGTCTCAAAACACTATAAATATCTCATTCAAAAACAGAGACTCCCATCTTCAACCTTCAAACTCAAAACCCTAAAAACACTTTTTCGAAACAAAAACCCCAATTCTCAATGGATGCCATCAACATAAATATGCTACCAGTTGAACACTCTATTCCTTTCATCACCGAAGCTGAATTTCTTCCATTAAAGAGCAACAATGAAGCGATGAACGACAACATTGAAGAATATGATACAAAGTGTCAAATCCTAATTGAATATCTGATCAGGTGCCTGATAGCTCAAGCTCTCACAAAGACAAGAGAGGTACCAGAAAAACTCATACAACAAGTTGTAAAAACTCTCAAATCAAATAGAGCTTACAGCACATGTATGGGGAGATATCTTCATTACAATCTCACCGGAGAAAATATGGGAATGTTTGGAACTACCCTTAAGCCAAAGCTATGAAGAAGCACCAGAAAAGGAAGATATGTTTTCACTACTTGATGTAGTAATAGGTTACAAGACAAAGATTTCAAAAATCAGTGAATTCAAGAGGAATCAGCTACCTGCCTTCTGGAAAGTGTTAATGGAAATTCTGAACAAGTGTTTATCATCAAAAATTGGAGGTACAGATCAGATAAATATGAATGTTCTGACAATCATGTTCAGCCTCATTAGTGGGTTGAATATTGATTTTGGAACAGAAATATTTAATCTGAACAGAAGATCAATTCTGACTAACACTGGAAGGATAGATTCACATCTATTTTTTCCCAGATTCTGGCAGTCATAATTTCTTATGCATTTTCTGAAAGGAACCTAGAAATTCCAGCATCAGAAAATATGTGGAGTACAGAAATCATGAGATCTTGGACTGTTGTAGGGTCTTGGAAGTTAGATTATGATGTGCCTGTTCTGTCAGAAAGAATGATGAATCTGATACCAGAAGATTCACCTTACAGAGCAGAATACCTAAGGATGTTATGCATGAAGCCAGAGAACAAAGAAGTTTTTGAGAGTGTGTCCTCTATGGAGCATGATGCACATGAATCAAGTGCACCAAGAATGGAGCAGCAGGGTGAATCAGAACCTCATCAAGCTGATGAAGATGTGCACATGAATCCTGTGGAAGAAGAACATTATGCAGAAATCTCACATATAGGAGAAACAGGTGCACAACACTCTAAACTTAATATTGTTCATAATTCTGAGAGTGACTCTGATGATTCAATTCAAGGAAATTATGAAATTTCGCAAAGAGGCACAGTTTCTGAAAGGCAAGATGTGAGTAAAACCAAAGACCCGTTCTCTGAATCAGATTCTGAGGAGGAGAATGAGGTGGCAATAGGTGGAGATCAGTCTACTGATAAAGGAAACCTGGATGAGAAAATTAAGAGTTTCTCAACAACTCATGGAGAACCTGAAAAGGTTCAAGGATATGAGGAAAACCAGAACTTGAATGTGTTTCAATTTTCTGGTGAGGGTACAGAGAATATGGAATATTTCAATCCTCTTAACCTCATAACAGCAGAGAATGTGTTTTCTGCTGGTGTTAGAGGTGGAACATCTGTTGTTCCTCCTATTATCCAAGGACATAAATCTATGTCAACTGAGCAACTACACAAAGAACTTGAAGACATAACTGCTGTTTGTACTGGCAAAACAGCTACAGAAGAAAAACTTGATCTGATGTTGGAAGACATCAGAAATCAAAAATCAGATATCAAAGTATTATCAGAAACTGTCAAAGCTGTGCAGAAGCAAACAGAAGACAACACTGCAGCCCTCAACAAACTACAAGAGTCATCAGAAAACAGAGAGAGCTCATCAGAATTCAATAAAGCTCTTAAAGAACTGCAAGAAATCAAGAAACAGATGGCTGAGGTTGCAAGTGCAGGGGAAAGCTCAAGTTCTAAAAAAATCCTTGAAGAAATTCAGTTCCTTAGAGCCAACAACAGCAGCATGGCTGAGGTTTTTGAGAAACTATTGGTCGAATTATCTACACAGAAAAATCAAGATAAACTGGAGGTTCAGAGAATGAAGAAACAAGTAGAAACAAATGCTCAAACTCTTGCTAATATTCAACTATTAGTAAAGAGGTTGCAGTACAATGTTGCCAGACTGGCAAAGGTCAATTTTCATGAATCCAATTCCACAAGAAAAACAAGCAGGAGAGTCAGAAACTCTTCAAAAATAATTCAAACAAACAGAAACTTCATCAACACAAAAACAGAAGCAACCCATGGGTCCTCCTCCAAGTATGCCAAAGTTACTCATGGGTCCTCCAACAAATATTTCAAAGCCAGACACAACAAAAGTGCCAATGCAAGGAACTGTTCCAGTTCAATCATCTTCCATAGCTCTTATAGGTGAAACAGAATTCAGCAAACAGTTGGATGCAAAAGAGAAGAAAAGAGAAGAATGGAACATGAAGTAACATTATCAAAAAAAGCCAAGAAAGGTGATTGGAGAAGATGCAGATGGAAAACTCAAAGAATTTGAAGTGCTGAAAGGTGATTTACATACAATTATGTACCCTGAAGAATACTTGAAGCACTACTACTGGAACAAACAAGAAGACAAACTTGAAAGGCCACTCTCTCCAATAAGCATAAATATTGTTGAACACAGAAATACAGGCTACTTAGAAATATTTCACAAACCAGTCACAAATCCAATAGTTTCTATTGAAAAAATTATCACTATCAATGTTGCAGGAGGTGTATTAGGTACTGGTGGACAGAACAAATACACCCTGATCAGAAAAGATAATAGTGATACAATTGTTACTAATGGAGACCTAGCTGATGAACTTCACCCAATGAGTCTAGTAAAGTTGAAACAGCTTATTGATAGTGACAAAAGTTCTGCAGTTGTGATCAGAAGAGCTCTTGACAGTATCAAGAAAGCAGGAGAAAAGTTATATCAAAGGGCTGCACTAACAGATTTTGATCTGTGTATAAACTTTGAATATAGCAAAAAGGTACTAACTCCTCCTCCCAACAACACCATTCCAGCTGAAATTCCTCTCAACAAAGTAAGAACTCGAGCTATCTTTGACAAACCAGAAAGATGTGTGGTTTTCAAAGATGCCCATGATGAGAAAGCTTTGTTCAGAGTCAGTGAAATATACAGGTATTCCAATCAAACTCTGAAATATATAAAGAATTGCATGAATGAGAAACAAGAGCAGCTCAAGAAGAAGGGGAAGAACAATGAACAGCTGAGGAAGTCAATTGAAAATGACATAGATAAATGGATGGAAGCCAGAGGATGGTACAAAGAACTTTACAAAACCACTCAAAAGGCAATTGACCGCAAGAAAAAGGCTGAAACCAGGAGACAAGTACAGAAGTGGAGTGAAGATCAATTGATGAATTCATGAGTTTAAATTTATGTTTTTAAGAAAAATATTTGAATTCTGTTTGTTTTGAACAATGGTTGGTTTTATTCTGTTTTAAGTTTCTGAATTTGGTTGTTTGAACTTTCTTTTAAGGATTAGTTGAAAGTTGTTTATGTTTGATATAGATAGTTCATTTTCTTACAATACTTAGGGGGAAACTGTTAGGAAACTTTATTTGTAAGTATTGAAGAAAATCAGATTAAACTTGATCTATGAAGAAGATAACAGTCCTGAAGATCACAACAAGAAGAAGAAGATCGGATAGGACAACTGAAAAGAACAACATCTGCTTCAAAGTATCATAAGTTGATCAAGAGTTGAAGAAGATTATCAGAGAAGGTCTTTCTGATGGATCTGATGATATTTCTGATGAAGTATCATCAGTTTCTGACAATTCTAATCATCAGATTTTCTGATGATTTGTTCACCAGAATTTCTGATGAAGTGGTTTATCAGAAATTCTGATGAATACCCCACTTGTCTAAAAACAGCTCTATCCTGCCACAACAACCGAAGCAACTTGAAATTATTGGATATCATGATGACAAAGGCAACTTGATTGTTGGATTCAATGAATATGTCAAAGAGCTACTTTTTGCAGGACTTATACATGAATAAACAAATGTTTATTCATGTATCCAAGCTGTCTATAAATAGAAGGCTCATCAAGAAGAGAACAATGAGTTAAGCTTAGCATTCAATACATACCAAAAACTTCATTGTCCTTTCACCCTCAAAATTCAAGTATTCATTTGTAATAGATAATAATCTTACAATCACCTTGTAAACCATTTTGTTTCAAAGTGATATAAACTTGATAATTCTGTATGTCTTGTTTCTTGAAAGTCTGATTTCTATTTCCGCACACTATTTTCACATCTATTGAAATCACTTGCCATATTACGTGAAAAGAAGTTTTTAAGTCCAAACTGGGACCAACATATACTTATTGAATGGTGTTATATACTTATTGAATGGTGTTATATAATTATTGAATGATGTTAATATGTGATGAATGGTGGTTGCAGTATTATTCGTAGTGTTTTAATAGAGATCTTTAAAATGGTGTTATATAATTATTGAATGGTGTTATATACTTACTGAATGATGTTATATAATTATTGAATGGTGTTATATATGTGATGAATGGTGGTTGCAGTGTTATTCATAGTGTTTTTGTAGAGATCTTTTAAAAAAATCATGTTCCTATAAATAAGGTGGCGGTTATGGAAGGTTTTGTATTAATTGAATCAATGATAAAATTACTTGTTTACCCTTTTGAATTAATTTAAATTGAGGACACATGTCATATCCACAATATTTCTCACACTTCTCTCACTTTTAACCTTTTTTACAATAACTTTACCAAATATATATCTATATATATATAGGGTTAGGTTAACGTACAAATGCCCTTATCGTACATTACGTACGCTACAATCTCAGCTGTCCGATCATCTTCCCGCAGTGAATTCGCATGTTGTTTTTTTGTAACAATTTCGCATGTTGATTTTTTAACATGCGATTTCATCAAAATTACCACATGCGAAATTGTTACAAAAAAACAACATGCTATTTCATCAAAAATTATCACATGCGAAATTGGTACAAAAAAACATGCGAATTCATCAAAAATTATCACATGCGAAATTGTTATAAAAAAAACAACATGCGATTTTAAAATGCGGGAAGATGATCTGATGGCTGAGATTGAAGCGTACGTAATGTACGATAAGCAATATTGTACAGTACTCTTTACCTATATATATATATATATATATAGAGAGAGAGAGAGAGAGAGAAAGTGTACTGTACAAATTAGCTTAATGTACGCTATGTACGATATAGGGAAATCGCATGTTATAAAATAGCATAGATGAAATCGCATGTTGGTTTTTTTGTAACAATTTCGCATATGATAATTTTGATGAAATAGCATGTTGTTTTTTTGTAACAATTTCGCATGTGATAATTTTGATGAAATCGCATGTTAAAAAAACAACATGCGAAATTGTTACAAAAAACCAACATGCGATTTCAATGCGGGATGAAGATCTGACGGCTGAGATTGGCGCGTACGTATTGTACGATAAGGGCATTTGTACGTTAACCTAACCCTATATATATATATATATATATATATATAGAGAGAGAGAGAGAGGAAGGTTAACGTACATTACGGCTTAACGTACATCACGTACGACAGGTAATTACGCACGTTATAGCTCAAAAATCTAAAATCACGCATGTTGAAACACAATAATCATGCATATTGTAAACATTAATCATGCATGTTATAGAACAAATAAAGCATGTTGTCGTACGTAAAGTACGTTAAGCCGTAATGTACAATATACTTTCTCTCTCTCTCTCTCTCTATATATATATATATATATAGGTGAAGGTTCATTGGGGAACACTAAAAAAGTGGGGAACAGCGGGGAACCGACTTAAACGAACTCCGATTTGACTGATTCCAGCGGCGTTGGAACCGGCTTGTCGAACCCTAACTAAGATCTCTTAACCCTAAACCCTAAATCCTAACTCATAAACTCTAAACCCTAAAGCTAAAAAATAAGGCTAAAACCTAAGCTAAACCGTAAAATCTAAACTATAAACCCTAAAAGCTAAACCCTAAAGGCTAAACCCTAGGCTAAACCCTAAGGCTAAACCCTAAGGCTAAACCTTAAAGCTAAACCCTAAAAGCCAAACCCTAATATATTTAGGGATTAGGGGTTATGATTTAGGGTTTAGGGTTAAGAGATCCTAGTTAGGGTTCGACGAGACGGTTCCAACGCCGCTGGAATGAGTCCAATCGGAGTTCGTTTGAGCCGGTTCCCCACTGTTCCCCACTTTTTTTTAGGGTTTGGATATTGTGTTTTAGTGATCTTCACTCTGTTATTTGTAGGTTTTGAGTGTGTTTTATGGCTGAAATTGTGGTGTTTTATGACTTTGTACACTTTGTAGGAAAAATGGACTTTGTAGCCGAACCCCACCCTATATATATATATATATATATATATATATATGATAACTACCTCTCTTTCACTCTTGTAATTTACTCATATACATCTACTGACTTTCAACTCTCAAATAATCAGATCGTGCAACCATTGGAATTCTTCCTTTTCAAATCTTCTTTGTTGACCATCGTACACCACCGGTCACCACTGTTAAATCAGATCTCAACACCTGCGAAATAACGATTTCCGATGACCTTGGTTTTCTCACACTTTGTTCCTCTGAACTGGGTTGCGATTTTACTGTTTTGGTTGCGACAACTATCAACACCCCAACCTCCGACCAAGATCTAGATGCAATTTTACAGATCTGACCCAGCCTTATCAACCTTAACTCTCACCACCGCCGCAACCGAACAAGAAAAGGAACAACGCGAAAGAGAGATTATAAGGCAGTGGTGGTTCTTACAGCGGAGGTCGGCTGGTGGTGCTCGGGTGTAGGTTAGGTGATGGTGTGTGTAGATGGTGGTGGTGATAGTTGTGGGTGGTGGGTGTAGAGAGAGGGGGACGAGAGAGAGAGATAAAACTGAATGTGTGAATAAAAGGGTATAAACTTTTATATGTTTCTTTTAATAAAATTGTTTTATATAAATAAATGGTAAAAACTCTAATTTGCCATCAAATGGGTCAATTTGGTCAGACTTAACCATGGAAATCAACTAGGTTAGAATCAAAGGACGTGATCTGCAAGAGTTCGTAATTATGAAGTACGTTTTTTGTAATTTTTAAAGGTAAAAGATATAGTTTGTAATATGGTATAAACATTTTTTTTTGAACGGCAAATTTCTTTACTTCTGTTGTCCGTGGGACTCGAACCCAAGACCTTCTCCTTTCAAAATGTTTAAAGACATTGTCTTTACCAATGTACCACCACATAATAACATTGTAATTTACTCATATAAAAAGGATATAAAATAAGAAAGTAGCTATCGTTTCCCCTTTTAATTTCCAAAACCCTAATTCACGTTGTTCAATTTCCAATCTCCATCTAAACAAGTGCTTGATCGCGTGGGTTTCCATGGGTAAGTTCTACTTTACTAGCTTGCATTCTCTCATATGTTTCAAGAAATCTTGATATTCTTATAATGAGATTCTGTATGAGATACCACTAAATCATGGTTTTGTTGAATGTAATGACAGATAATTATCATAAGAGGAGGAGGCTTGTAACCTCCTCTGCTGACGATGAAGACATTATCAGTAACATGCCTGAGGATTTAATAGACCCTATTTTAGAGCGGCTTCCAGTTAAAGATGCTGTAAGAACAAGCGTTCTATCTAAAAAGTGGAGATACAGATGGACCACTATGAAGACACTGTTTCTCGATAAGCAATTCTCTCAACAGTTTTTAAAAATCGGAGCTTTCAGTTGTAATGGGTTTATTAGGGTTTTAAACCAGATTATGATCCTTCACAATGGTCCCATTTTCAAATTTCATCTCCATATACCAAACATATTTCTTGATAGTTTCAAAGAAATTGATCAATGGATGTTAATCCTATCAAAAAACAATGTTAGGGAACTCAACATTGTCAACGAAAATCAGATTTATCAAATTCCATCCTCCGTGTTCTGTTGTCTAGAATTGAGAAGGCTGAAGTTGTATAACTGTATTTTCAAGCCACCACTTGCGTTTAAAGTATTTCCCAATCTTCAAGAAATTTTGCTCACGAATGTTAATTTCGGGGATAATTTAGGTGGAACTGTAATCAACTTACCACACCTTAAGAATTTGATACTTCGTGGTTGTGGCAATGTTAACAATTTCAACATTAAGGCTGAAAAATTGCAGATTTTGCTGGTAGACAGTTACCCTAATGCCATGTTGATCCAGTTATTGCATGGTGAACACCTTTTTGCGGTTAAAATATGTTTGCCGAAATCCATAGAAGATCTTCTTCAAGTTCAAAAATTCAGTTTTACTATTGATGGTAACTTTCTCAAGGTATGAATGTGTGATACAAACTTTCATGTAAGAATGCTTAACCTATAAGAGTGCACAAATAATTTCTAGGATGTTAGTCCTCATGTTATTTTGCTAAGCTAAATTCTCACTCTCACCGCACAGTTTTTGGCAGCAGAAAAGTTTTCAAAGTGGCAATGGTTAAAACGATTGAACTTTCAATGTTTTAGTTTGGGTGATTTGGATCAACTTCAAGGTGCTTTGTGTATGCTTCGGAACTCACCAAATTTGAAACTACTTCGTGTGACACTTATGCCGATGGTAAAGGGGCTAAAAGTCTGTTAACTTTTTTTCGATTATACAGTAAAACAGTTGGATGGTTAGACATACTTTCACTTTTGTATTATATATGTAGGGACTTGAGGCTGATATGGAATTAACATCTAATTATTTAGAATCTCCTGACTGTATGGATCAAACACTGTTCATGTTGCAAACTGTCAAAATTATATCTTTAGAAGGAGCAAGACCAGAGCTGCTCTTTATAAAGCTTCTACTCGAACATTCCCCACATCTGGAAAATATGAATATCCGACCAAGGGCTACATCTGATGCTCAGAAAATTATCAACATTGCAAAGGACGTTATGCTGTTCCCACGAGCCTCAGCAAAAGCAAAAATGGTCTACATGGATCCAGAGCCATAATTCTACAAGATAGTTTAACTGCGTTGAAACCCGGTGGTTATCTCGTACTTTTAAATCTTGTCTTTCATTTTACCTTTCTGGTATGCAGACAATGTATGTAACGAATGCGTAGCTCTAGATATCTAGTTAAGACTAGTGGACTTGGATTTGGGCTATTGTTGGAATACCTTCTTTAAATTCCCCCAACTGTATGGTGAGGGTTTTTGTATAATTTAGTACTAGATGATAACAATATCTGCATGAGTTGCCTTAGATAATGCATCTGCTACTTTGTTCTTTGACACCTTTATATAGTGAATTTCCTAATCAAATCATGTGTGGTTTGAGAATCATTTCTGTTGGAACAGGGTAGGTAATTTGTTTCCCAAAGGATATTTTCAAACTCTTTCCCAAAGCTTGATAGAGCTAGCACAGTGGGTCTAGTTACGGGTCAAAACGGGTTTGGGTTAAACTTGGTTTAGGTCAAAATGAGTCGCTTTAATAAGTATCAATTTCGTTTGGGTTGAGCTTATGGGGTTCTCACCACAATGGACTAGGGTTGAAATTAGTTGTTGTATGGATAATTGTGTAGGTAAATGGATAGTAGAGGTTTGTGGTGATATTTAAATAAATCTTTTGACAAAGAATGATAACGAGAAGGTTTATGTTGGTTTCGAGGCACTATTATAATGGCTTAGTCGATTTGTACAAACAACCACCGCTAGTTGGTGATGTTTCGTGAGTAAACTCGACCTTCTAACCATCACTTTTTGTCAACCGCAACTTGAATAGGTGCATTGCTTCGTGAATCTGGTGGTGTGATACTTCTTTTTTAACAAGGGTAACTCATAAAACCAACTCATATATCCTGGTTCTTTTATTTATTTATGAGAAAAATGCAATTTGCGTCCCTGTGGTATGTCCCAAACATCAATCTGAGCCCCTAAATTCATTTTTTGGTTTTTTGAGCCCCTGAGCTTATGAATTTATAACAGTTTGAGTCCCTGCCGTCAGTGTTCCGTCAGTTTGACCGTTTGACAAGTGTGAAAAGTCATTTTTGCCCTTGACCCTTAACATCTACACTTAATAGCAGTGGCAGATCAGTTCCATCATCTTCCTCACACTTCTCAACAAGATCTCCCAACTCCCAACACCTTCATCTTCATCGATAACAATCCATCATATCCCAACTCCCAACACCTTCATCTTCCATCATCAGTTCCATCATCTTCATCGATAACAATCCATCATCTTCCTCACACCTTCATCTTCCATCATCAGTTCCATCATCTTCATCTTCATCGATAACAATCCAAGGTAAAATCGACACTATGTTTTGTGTAAAATCGACACTATGTTTTGTGTGAAAATATTGTTTGTAAAATCGGTACTAAATTCATTATACGGTTTGATTCTTGTGGGTTTAGGGTATCAAAACAGAGATTTTGAATGTGTTTTGGTTTTGATTCTTGTGGGTTTAGGGTTTAGGGTATCAACTGAGTATATTGTTCAAAATGCATCAAAACAGAGGTTTTCAATGTGTTTTGGTTTTGATTCTTGTGTGTTTAGGGTTTAGGGTATCAACTGAGTATATTGTTCAAAACGCATCAAAACAGAGGTTTTCAATGTGTTTTGGTTTTGATTCTTGTGTGTTCATCATATTGATTTTTGGTTTGATTCGATGATTTGGGTTCCTCATATTAAGAACTGATCGGATCAGTTTCGGATTGATGTGTTCCTCATATTGATTTTTGGTTTGATTCGAATGTGTTCCTCATTTGAATGTGTTTTGTTGTACAGAATGGCTGCGGATGTAAATATACGCAAAACACCAACTACGAAGGCGAGAACACTTGACAACCTCCTAGAAGATGCGGTGCACATAAGGAAGTGATGATATGAATGAATATAACCCCAGTGGAGCTCTTCGATTTTCCTTGAAATTCCAGAGCTCGCTAATTACATATCTACCACTTGGGTTATATTCATTCATATGAATGAATATAACCTCAGTGGCAGATATGTAATTACCTACATTGGGTTATATTCATTCATATCTGCTACATTCCGAAGTGCACCCGTCAGTAAAGATCCACGTTTGCTTGTGGTCGTATGACGTTTTGTCTCTGTATTGTATGTTACGGTCTTTTGTTATCGAGTCTGTAAGTTCCATCAAGTCTACGAAGTTGGTATGACGTTTTGTCTCTGTATTGTATGTATTAAAAGTTTACATTTAATATACAATTTAGGCTTTAATAATTTGTTATATATGGTATACATTTAATTATTAGATTGCATTTATTTAAAAATAAAAGACTTAATTTGAATTATTAGATTTCTTAAGAAAAAAGCAAAAAATGAATTTAGGGGCTCAGGTTGATATTTCACTCATACCATAGGGACGCAAAGTGTTATTAATATATATGCCAAAAGACGGTCTTACCCCTGTCTCAAACAGTCAAACTGACGGCAGGGACTCAAAGTGTTATGAATTCATAAGCTCAGGGGCTCAAAAAACCAAAAAATGAATTTAGGGGCTCAGGTTGATGTTTGGGACATACCACAGGGACGCAAATTGCAATTTTCTCTTTATTTATTTATTTTTTTGTGTCAAAGACAAACTTTCGTGCCACATTATCCAAATGGATTGTAGCGTGCGTAACCCAAGGATTCAAGTCATGGTATGTGCACTGTATAGGTTGATGGTCAATCTGTGACCATTAATTTAGTAGTAATTGTGGTAAAAGCCATATAAAGGATACGTATCATCCATTTTCTTGTGAATGAATCAAGTCTTCAAATTTAGGCATATATATTTACGATGAGTACATATATATAAGCTATAAATATTTGTTATTTATTTATTACTTAATAATTGAATCATCAATCATGTCTTTAAATTTAGGCATATATATTTTTTTAAATGTGCCACTTTTTTTTATCGAAATTGCATCATTGTATTTCGGGCAAATTACATAAGGATAGCAGGTAGACGGGCAACAAACTGCGCCGCCATCCCCTTCTGAATAGAAAACCCTAATCTACTAAAAACAAAGCCTCGCCCCTGAGGGGTCGAAAAGTTACTGTGGACCACACGCTGAACTCTAGCCAAGAATCGAACCGCCTCCGGCGCCAAGGAGCCGAACGTGTCAAACGCCAGAGGGACAAAGGCATGCTGATTATCCTAACAAGCTTTCGCGTGCTTTTCCACCTTCTTTGACTCTGCTTTTAGTACCGCTTGCCCCGCCACAAACCCATTTTCCCGAAACCCGGCTAAGGGGGATACACCTGTGAGATCGACACAAGCATGTTTCCCGCCCTCCCAACCAAAAACTAGCACGTCAGCCGGGCGTAGGGTGGACCTCCCTTCCGCTGGGTCCGTAAGAAAATTAACTAGTGCCTCTTTCTTTGCCGAGATCCCTGCTCGTCTGAGAATATCCATTAATGCGTCTCGAACAAAGTCATGGCGATACTTAAACCCCGGCAACTCTCTACAGTGTAACGCATGCTCCCCGTATTTATCCAGACATGCTTTACGGCATACTGGGCAGGTTTGATCATTCGAGAACATGGGGATCATCAGACGGTACTTAAGGATTGACCGATACTCCACCGCTGACATACGTTGACCCAGACCTTCGATAGGAATAACAGTTAAGAAATCCTGGGCGTGAGGCCTCTGTAGACATTCAATGACGGCTTTCTGGCGAGGGGACAAATGGAAATCTTCTCCCAAACTTTGTGCGATTCGACAATAAAGGGCATTCGCCAAAGTTTTCTGTGGCGTTTTGGGGGCGGTGTCCTTGTTAGAGAAACCGCCGAGATCAAAGTCCGGGAGAGATTCATTCAAGCGTTCCAAGGCGCTGGCATAATCCGGGTCAGTGTTAGCAACCCCACTGTTACGTAAGATGTGGTCCTGCAACTCCCAAGATTGAGACCTGGAAGCCACAAAGGCATAGGCAGCCACATCCTGGGCCGAAAGAAGGCCTAACCCACCAAGCCGCATCGGCAAGGTCGCGATCCGCCACTGGACTTCACCAAAAAAAGGCCCCCCACATACGACAATGTCTTCTATTGCCTCTCGAAGACCTTTATCAAAACATGAAATAGCATCATCCACAAAGGGGGGCTGGCAAGTTCGCAAACCAAATAGCAACTTTGCAACCCCCATACAAGATCTAAGCAAGAGGAGTTCACTTTGAGGATCCCGCAACAAAGGAAGGTGTCCCATAATATCAACAGCTCGCGTTGCCCTTTTAGCCGCTAGACCACTAATGAAACTGGCATCACGGCTGACTGCCCCTCCTAGCAGTTTGACACCTCTCTCCGGCCTCCCAATCTCACTGGGGAAAAGCCCTGGCCGTACCTTCACCCCGTTGCATGTCGGCCAAAATAACTCAGTTTTACTAATATTAAGTCGTAGCCCCAAGGCTGGACCCTCCGAACGAATGATGTCAAGAGCTTTAGCAACCTGAACAGCGTCCCCGATAACCGTCCCATCATCCAAGTACCAAGCATGGAAGGGGAGTTTGCAGTTTTCCTGCACCCGTAGCACTAAGGGGTGTAAGGCTAGGGCAAAAAGCAAAGGTCCTAATGGATCCCCTTGTTGGACCCCCGTGAATGCCCCGATGTGGTCATTCCCCACATATAGCCTAGCAGGCTGGGCATACAGAAATTTAACCCAAGGGAATATAGAGGGGCAATGGCGATGGACCTCGTGAAGCAAAACCGAACGGTCAACTAAGTTGAAAGCGTTAGAGAAATCAACCGTAAGCATGGCTAGCGAGCCATCTGAATGAAAAGAATTAAGGAACCTGTTAGCGCTGTGCAGCACCGCCTCCGCCCCATTGGGGACCCCCACCCCAAATTGGTAGTCCCCCAAGTACTTAACAACTTCTTTCCCAACTTTCTTCATGGCTACTTTGGAGACCAATCTTCTCCAAATTGCCCCCACAGCAATTGGGCGAATTCCATTATCAGGCTTTAACAAAGGGGTTAGAGGGGCCGAAGCAACAAAATCCGCAAGCACCCTAGGACATAACCCCCCTAGCCAAAGGTTCACCAATTCAGTGATGGAAGTAAGCAGTCCCGAGGCAGTCGCCGACCCCTCCCCGCTAAGAGCATCCAAGAGGTGTTGGGCCCTGAGGCCATCTCGCCCACAAGATGTCCCTTTCGGGAAAGATTTCACACACTTGTGGACGCAGTCCTTATCCACGGATAACGCAGGTTGGGAAATAGGGGTTGAAGGGGGGTTCGGTGGCGGCGCGAAGGGATGTTTGTCGATAAGGACTTGCATGGTAGATTCCCCTCGAGGAGCAACCCCACTGGAACACAACACCTTAACTGCAGCAGTGAAGTGACCATCACTCACTTTCCTGAGACATTGCTTGATGTTTGGGCTAACCTCCTCAGCTATCTCCTGGTGTGCCTCAACCTCACGCACGACCCATTCTCCACTATCAGCGAGTAGGGAATTGACCAAAATCTCAAACCCAGAGCCCTCTTTCCACATAGCTAAGGCCCGCAAAATACTATCACTTTGCAAGGACTTTCGATTACCTGACCTTCGCTCTTGCCTGGAAGACGGCTTAACCACCTTAAGGGTACAACGTGGTAAGAGTAAGAGTTTGACCCAACTTTCAACAGTCCCAGGGGAGGCCACTACTTTATGGATGGCACCTGTCAAAGCTTGTGCAAATGCCAAACGACAGCTTGGGGGGATGCTCTTAACAGTTCGAACCGGAAGGGAGAAAACACGTTCAAGGAGAGCGACATCTCCCATCACTCCCTGCGGGGTCCTAAGCTCAAAAACCACCCCAGGATCTTGGGGCCTTGGGATCCCCACGATAAAATCCTCATCAGACCCGGATTTCCTAGAGAACGTGAAAACACCATCAGGATGATGACACCCCCTACTAAGTGCGTGTGTCTTCATGCACATCCCACACAACCAATATCCAAAAACCCGCAGGGTTTCCCCAACATTCGAAAACAAGTCTAAATCCCTGGAAAGTGCATCCTGAAGGGATTCTTTACGATCATCTTTAAAATGAAATTGCTGAAAATGCGCGATCAATCTGTTATACCCAGAAGACCCGGGCTTGCCGTCTTTACACTCGTGGAAGTTCCTAAAGGGGCATAGCCACACTCCATTGGACGAGGTGGACCCAACATCCCCTTCAGAGGCACTGGATGCCATGCTCCTACCCTTGGCAGAGCCCATTAGAAACAATCAAAACCGAGAAGAGATAACAAGTCCCCCGTCTCGAGGTGAGGAGGAGGCAAGGTATCAACCCGCCCAAGAAACGAAGGAGAGGAAAGCAACCTATAGTTGCTCACCCTCCTAGACACCCCGCCCAATGGTTTTTACAGTCGATCAATCATCCGTGTTTAGCACTTTGGGTTGTCTTTAAGTGGGTTACAACCAAGATCAGTTTTTGTTACAGTTTTCTCTCAGACAATTCAACAAACACCTGGTGGGCACATTGTTGGTACTTAAAGTTTGAAAGCAGAGTAATAAAATTCAAGAAAACTGAAACAGATTCACACCAATTTGAGTAAAATCTTGAAAAAAAAAAAAAAAACCTACAATTTTAAAAGAAACCCAAAATCTTGATTGGATCGGAAGTTGAAGAAGCGATGATATGATTCAAAAAGAAATAAACCCAGATGAAATATGCGATCAAAATGAAGATAGGTTGACGAATTGGAAATAATAATGAACACAATAATAATAATAATCATCTGAGTTGAAAAAAATGGGAAGAATTAGGTTTACGAAGAGGAAGGAAGAAAACCAAATTTGAAAGAGAAAAAGGAGAAAAAAAGGAAGCGAACCTTTTGGAAATAATAAACCCAGATGATTACCAAGCAGCTTTCCTATTTATGAGCATGTACGCATTAGTTTTACATCATCAAGAACTTTAATTTGTATTTTATTGTAGTATGGAATAACAAGTATGATTACATATAAGTTATAAGCATGTAAGAGATTGACATACAGGAGAGAAATATAAAAAGTATTTTTATATGCAAATTTCGAATATATGTAATCCTGAATTGTAAAAACTTAGCTCGAAACCGGGTTATGAATAGCATTGTAAAAAGTGATCAAAATACAAATGTACATGTACATGTTATCAAAACTGCCTCACGGTTTAGTTTTTTTTTTATATAAAGTATCAGCCTTTATCATTTTCGTTATTCTAATAATATAATCTGTTATATGATTTCGAATATACCGTTGCGACTTGTTTATTCTTATCAGCGCTTTAATAAAAGTTCTATTCGAATGAGTCAAATATAGTTAAATTTTTTTGTTCTTTACTTTGACGAACCTAACTAATGTTTGTAACATCAGTAATTGATTTTATGGATTTCTCTACGTGGCGGATAAAATTCTATAAAAAAACTTTGCATTCATTCGCAATATAAAATTTCGTTTTTATATATTCGTTTTTTTTTTTTTGTGTAAAAGAATATGCCACTTTATCTGAACAGGTTGTAGCTATATACAAAACAAAGGCAAATCTCAACAAGCTCTTGGTGACACGGATTCGAAGTATTAATTGCAGAATTAAAAGACTCCATAACTCCCATAGTTACGTTGTGTGCGTGTAAGGATTCTTCGTATCCTTTAGACTATCTCCAACGCTAGTTTTCATATCTTGCTTGTTGATGAAACAGTGGTTAACCCTCATTTCTTTGATTGATGGCTGGGTCGCACTCTAATCCGTCTCCTGCACAATGAAACACACCGTGACTCGCAACAAGAAGGATGAAGTGGGGTTTGCTCCTTGTTACCACCCTCCGGCGTGAGAATAAGTATTTGCTTTGGAAGCAAGATAAGTATTTAAGTAGTAATTGTGAGAGAGCAGATTAGCATTACCTCAAACCTGGTTCGGGTGGGTATTTATAGGCGAAGAGTGAAGGAGAAGGGCCAATGGCCCGCTTGATAGGCCTAGGGCCCGACTGACAACTTGCAGCTTTTTGTAGACGTGACATGAGTGCAGGTCACGGGAGTGTTAGGCGCACGCGGAGGTATTGCCATGTGTCCTGCTGTATTGGTTGCACGAAAGAATACCCTCCACGTGGCCTGCTGGGGTTGTCAGTCTGTTCACCAGCTTTATGCACGTGGACTGGGCAGCTACGCATTGGGCGGTCAGCTGACCGCTGTTGTCAGTGCCATACCACTTGTTGGTTGGTCACGGGAGTCAAAGTGACAGTTCCACTTGTACAACGACAGGATGCGGTTTAGCACCGCATCGCTACGTGCAGTAAACTGTGCACAGGTGCCAACATTTCCATCGCCGCTCTGCGCGCGCCCACGCAGGACCGCAGTCATGGAAATGTGTTTGACAGAAAGTGAATGTAGTGAACTACTATCATTTTTGGTAGTAGTTACAGAACCCCTTGTATGTTGACGAAAACATCCATTTTCATAGACAAGGTGAGTTTTCTCATCTTTCCCCAAGAGGGAAAACAAACTGGGTTCACGCGTGCCCGCACGAACTTAGGTACGTCATTTGTGGCAATGAGACGGGTGATGGTCACTCGCTTCCAAGCCTGGTGCGAGATTTGGGACCATACCCCTTCAAGTCCCCCCCCCCCCAGTCCAGTGTTGCTTCCATGCGCAAGTTGCAAGTGGGTGGAATGCTGGACTAATGGTTGAAATGGGTGTCCTTGAAATCAGTTTGGAGAAGATACTAGGCCGAGGCCTTTTACTCCTGCTTCATGTTTATTAATTGGTTGGTTGATGGTTATATCCGATGCGGATTTAGTAGAGTCGCAATCGACTCGGTTGACGGTACTAGAAGCGTTGTGAAACCGGTGAGCAAGTTCAGGCTGACGCTGAAGCACCTCATAGTAATGCCGCACAAACTTCGAATCAACCTTTGAGACGATGACATAAGATGAGTATGAACTCGCCATTACCCACAACCCAATTGAAACCCTTGCCCCTGCCGGTACAATTGTGCTATACGAATACTGTCGTATTGATAAAACTGAATGAGGTGGATGATCACGGTTTTAATTGCCACCTTGTTGGTGCTTTATGTTCATCAATTGGACATGAAGTGATGATCTCCTTTTGTTTGGTGGTTCGTTTTTGTCAATTGGTCATCTGTTTTGATGTTGATGTCCTAGTTTGGGCGCTTGATTTGAGATTCCTTCTGATAGTACAAGTCGTCTATCATCAGTCGTGCTTGCTCAAAAAACGCAACAAACTTTGTTAAAGGCAATGAGTAGATAAACAAAGTCATAAGCAGACTTGTTACCACCAGTGTTGAACTTCCTGTTCTAACGTTCACAATTTTTATCAAGAGTCCGCATCAGTAGCTTCAGAGTCTCGGTTTCAGCTGCTTGATGTTTATTAACTGGTCGTTTGTGTTCTTTCTTTGAATAAATGGGATTTTTTTAATGTAACATCCGACAAAATGGGCTCCCAAAATCCGACCCATTTTGAACCTTTTCGAGTTTGTAACATAAACGTTTTACAAACTCGTAACATAACCCGATATATCTAAATAATACGGCAAACAATATCTAAACAATTACTAAAACTTATTAAACGGTTGTTCGTTTTTACAAAAAAATAATACATACGGGTCGTATAACATTATACGGCCCGTACACAAATGTTAAAAACCCACAACCTCATAAAATCTCACCAAAAAAACTCCTCAGGTCGTATAACATTATATTGATCGTATACAATTGTATACGACTCGTATAATGTTATACGGCCCGTATACAGGTAAAACAAAAAAAACATTCTAGTGCATTTATTTCGGTGCAACATTATTCTATACGAGCCGTATAAATTTATACGGCCCGTATACATTTAGGAATGTGAAAATAAAATAATAGGTATGTTAGAATAGAAACTCCCTAAAAATAAACCCTCTCCAGCCATACACAATTATTCAGATGTGTATAACTGCGGCTGTTGACTTTGATTTCACCCGAGATTCGAAGAATCCAAATAATTATTTGAGCCGTACACAATTATTTCAAAATTTTTGGCCTCCATTCTACACTATTTCTTCATCGACAGGAACAAAGACATCAATTTGGTCAGTCAATTTCATATCTTCAACATAATTCGGATTATCAGTGGAATCCGCATTGATTTTGGCCACGTCTTGATCATTGTCGACCTCCATCTCCTTCATCAAAGCATCTTGCGTTGAACAGGTGATTCTCCCTTTGAAGATCTTGTTTTCTAATTGCCTTCAATCTTCTTAGGGGTGTTCTCTTTATTCGACGTATCAATTTTGTAACAACTAGCATCCTCAATTGTCTTCTGTACACCGCTTCTTTTTTTCTTTCTTGTGAGCGAGTTTTTAATGCCTAATCCCCTCCTTTGTTTTCTAAACTAAACCTGCTATAATCCATATCTTGATCGCTCTGAAGCCAAAAGATGCCCTCCCACACACCAGGGAGGGTCTGGAGGATCGCTACTTCCCATTCGCCCCTTTTCCCTTTGCTTGACTTCCCCATAAATTAAATGGATAAACGATGGAATAAAGCTTGTAAATTGGAATCCTTTACGAGCTTAAATGGAAATCTTTCACACACAGAGAAGAAGAATAGTAGAATTGGTGAAGAAAGTCTTGAAATCTTCGGCTCTCTAGAATCGCACCTTCAAAAACACACACAAAAGTCACGCCGCTGGATGAGGGTTTATTTTTACTTTCAGAGGTTACATAAATCGCCCCTCAATTTGAAATATAGTATATTAGATAAATAGCCCTCTATGTTTGTAAGGGTATATTTATTAGTCATTTATCTTAATTTAACAAAAAAGTTAACTGGATTTGACGTTAATACCTAAACTCGTTACAAAATTGAAATCACAAGACCTGAACCTGTAGTTAGTACCCAAAGACGAAACTTGCACTAAACCACAGGGTCCATTTGTGTAATTAACTCATTGTATTACAAATAAGTTTAAATTATCATATTACCAGGAATAGGTACACTTGGGCCGTGATTTTTGCTGATGATAAAGATGCAATGAACAACTTAGAAGAAAAACCATTGTTTTACTTAATCTCGATAACTGATGGATACGAACCATTGTATTACAAATAAGTTTAAATTATCATACTAGAAGATGCCATGAATAGATACACTTGGGCCGTGATTTTTGCTGATGATAAAGATGCCATGAACAAGTTAGAAGAAAAACCGTGGAGATGGGATATTGGTTTGGAATTTAGATCTAAATAAATAGAAAAGCACAACATAATGAAAATTTAATAATGAATTAGTACAAGATAATCTAGCACATATGCATAACTTGTTTTAATTTATCGACTCAATCATGCAACTACTATCCAATATCTTTCTATTGTTCATTTCACAAACTATTCAAACACTTATATGTTTAGTTTACAAAAACAATAAATAACTAAACTGATTGTAAACAAATATTCCACTGGTTTATAAGAAAAAATACATCACTAATTCCTTAGTAAAATTCAGCACTAATACCGTTTTTACCGAAAAATATCGGTACCCATACCGTTATTTACCGATACCGAAAGTCAAAAGAATCAATACCGGTACCAGTATTTGGTAAAAAAAATCTCATCCCTACGTTGCGGTGGCTCAGTCAACTCGTATCGAAAACAAGCCATATTAATGAATCTGGGCAAACAATAAAGTTGTGATATGCTAAAAATGATATCAACATGTGTTTTACATCAAACAAAAACAATTAAAAGATATACATGTACCGATTCCGGTAATACCGATACCGATAATACCGATACCGGTTCCTGTAATACCAATATTGATATCGACCTTGTGTTGTCGGGATGGGTTTGATTTGTCACGCTACCGACGCGACACAGGACTCGCTACAATTTACGATACCAATAAATACTTTATTTTGGATACAACTCATTTTCAACGGAATTTATATTAGAACGTGAAGTGAAAAAAAAATTAAACATAACTCTTTATTCAACTTTTAAAAAAAGTTAACGAATGCAAGTTATTTGAAAAAAAAAATCAAATGAATTAAAAATGTATATTATTTGATGTGAAATTAGAAATTTTAATTTTTTTTTTCGAACTTTGATTGTAATGTTTAACAAGTTTGTCTGAACTTGGTGATCAACCTTAAAAAAAAAATAGACACTATACGTTAGAACTTGTAAAGGATCATATCAGATGCATAGGTCAAAATTAGAACTTGGTGACAAAAATACCTTTTGTGCAAGACACATGATCATGCTTAACAGAAAAAATTAACTGGGTTAGTGTTAAAAGACAGAGAATATAATATTTTAAAACATTAGCTATAAAACTCATCAATTTGATTTTATATGCAAAGTACAGCTTGAAATTGGCTCTATATAAAGAAAAGAACTTGCAGTTCACTCTCTTTTACCCCCTTTTTATCTTCGGAGGCATAAATTCCCCTTCTTTGAAGTTTCCAATCCCCAGCTAATGAACTACTTGATCGCTTGAGGTTTCCAATCCCCAGCTAATGAACTACAAGATAATTTGGCACATATGCATAACTTGTTTTAATTAATCGACTCAATCATGCAACTACTATCTAGTATCCGTCTATTGTTCATTTCACAAACTATTCAAATACTTATATAATTAGTTTACAAAAACAATAAATAACTAAACTGATTGTAAACAAATATTCCACTGGTTTATAAGAAAAAAAATACATCACCAATTCATTAGTAAAATTCGGTACAAATACCGTTTTTACCAAAAAATACCGGTACCCTTACCATTATTTACCGATACCGAAATTCAAAAAAAAATCAATACCGGTACCAGTATTTGGTAAAAAAAAATCTCATCCATACGTTGCGGTGGCTCAATCAACTCGTATCGAAAACAAGCCATATTAATGAATATGGGCAAACAATAAAGTCGCGATATGCTAAAAATGATATCAACGTGTGTTTTATATCAAACAAAAACAATTAAAAGTTATACATGTACCGATTCCGGTAATACCGATACCGATAATACCGATACTGGTTCCTGTAATACCAATATTGATATCAACCTTGTGTTGTCGGGATGGGTTTGATTCGTCACGCTACCGACGCGACACCCAGGGGCGGACCTACGTTACGAGGAACGAGGTCCCCGGACCCCAATCTTTTTTAAAAAAGTAGTAGAAACGGTATATAAAATTGTCTATGGACCCCATAAAATAATTTAGTTGGACCCCATAACAATGAAAGTGAGCCTAGTGCAGTGGTAAAACCCCTTCTTTACACACAAAAGGTCATGGGTTCGATACCTGTTTCTTTGTTTTTGTTTTTTTTTTGACCCCATTGTCCAAAAATCCTGGGTCCGCCACTGGCGACACCGGACTCGCTACAATTTACGATACCAATAAATACTTTATTTTGGATACAACTCATTTTCAACGGAATTTATATTAGAACGTGAAGTGAAAAAAAAATTAAACATAACTCCCTATTCAACTTTTAAAAAAAGTTAACGAATACAAGTTATTTGAAAAAAAAAATCAAATGAATTAAAAATGTATATTATTTGATGTGAAATTAGAAATTTTAATAATTTTTTTCGAACTTTGATTGTAATGTTTAACAAGTTAGTCAGGAACTTGGTGATCAACCTAAAAAAAAAAATAGAACTTGTAAAGGATCATATCAGATGCATAGGTCAAAATTAGAACTTGGTGACAAAAATGCCTTTTGTACAAGACACATGATCATACTTAACAGAAAAAATTATCTGGGTTAGTATTAAAGGAGATAGCATGTAATATGTTAAAACATTTTCAACATATACAAAAAACATGGCAGGGAATAGTATCTTCCTGCCATTGGTACAAATGGTCGCCCGCCCCTCCTCTATTGGACCAACCATTTTATTATTTTATACACACTTTAAAATTACATTTTGCCCTGGAATAGTGTTTCTCTGCCATTGGTTCAAATGGGAAACGAACAATACCCATTGGACCAACCAGTTTATTATTTTATATCCACTTTAAAATTACGTTTTTGCCCCCAGTTAAAAAATACGGTTTTGTCTCAACTTCAAAATACATTTACACTTTTGCCCCCAGTTAAAAAGTACTGTCTTTTTAATTGGTTGAGAATTATTCGGTTATCGCCCCGCAACGCGGGCGTAGCATCACCTAGTTCGCTATAAAACTCATCAATTTGATTTTATATACAAAGTACCGCTTGAAATTGGCTCTATATAAAGAAAAAAACACTTGCAGTTCACTCTCTTTTACCTCCTTTTTATCTTTGGAGCCCTAAATTCCGGTTATTTGAAGTTTCCAATCCCCAGCTACTTGATCACTTGAGAGTTTCCAATTCATGGGTAAGTTGTACTAGTTCACACACTTGCATTATTGTATCTCATTCTTTTATTATCATAATAATAAGAGTGAATTGCAAATTTTGTCCTTTATCTATATAGCACATTTCAGGTGATGTCCTTTATCTTTAAAATTAACAAGTTTTGTACTTATTGTTTTAAAATCTTGCAATGTATGTCCTTTAAGCCAAACTCATGCAGAGCTAGCACAGTGGGTCTAGTTACGGGTCAAAACGGGTTTGGGTTAAACTTGGTTTAGGTCAAAATGAGTTGCTTTAATGAGTATCAATTTCGTTTGGGTTGAGCTTATGGGGTTCTCACCACAATGGACTAGGGTTGAAATTAGTTGTTGTATGGATAATTGTGTAGGTAAATGGATAGTAGAGGTTTGTGGTGATATTTAAATAAATCTTTTGACAAAGAATGATAACGAGAAGGTTTATGTTGGTTTCGAGGCACTATTATAATGGCTTAGTCGATTTGTACAAACAACCACCGCTAGTTGGTGATGTTTCGTGAGTAAACTCGACCTTCTAACCATCACTTTTTGTCAACCGCAACTTGAATAGGTGCATTGCTTCGTGAATCTGGTGGTGTGATACTTCTTTTTTAACAAGGGTAACTCATAAAACCAACTCATATATCCTGGTTCTTTTATTTATTTATGAGAAAAATGCAATTTGCGTCCCTGTGGTATGTCCCAAACATCAATCTGAGCCCCTAAATTCATTTTTTGGTTTTTTGAGCCCCTGAGCTTATGAATTTATAACAGTTTGAGTCCCTGCCGTCAGTGTTCCGTCAGTTTGACCGTTTGACAAGTGTGAAAAGTCATTTTTGCCCTTGACCCTTAACATCTACACTTAATAGCAGTGGCAGATCAGTTCCATCATCTTCCTCACACTTCTCAACAAGATCTCCCAACTCCCAACACCTTCATCTTCATCGATAACAATCCATCATCTCCCAACTCCCAACACCTTCATCTTCCATCATCAGTTCCATCATCTTCATCGATAACAATCCATCATCTTCCTCACACCTTCATCTTCCATCATCAGTTCCATCATCTTCATCTTCATCGATAACAATCCAAGGTAAAATCGACACTATGTTTTGTGTAAAATCGACACTATGTTTTGTGTGAAAATATTGTTTGTAAAATCGGTACTAAATTCATTATACGGTTTGATTCTTGTGGGTTTAAGGTATCAAAACAGAGATTTTGAATGTGTTTTGGTTTTAATTCTTGTGGGTTTAGGGTTTAGGGTATCAACTGAGTATATTGTTCAAAATGCATCAAAACAGAGGTTTTCAATGTGTTTTGGTTTTGATTCTTGTGTGTTTAGGGTTTAGGGTATCAACTGAGTATATTGTTCAAAACGCATCAAAACAGAGGTTTTCAATGTGTTTTGGTTTTGATTCTTGTGTGTTCATCATATTGATTTTTGGTTTGATTCGATGATTTGGGTTCCTCATATTAAGAACTGATCGGATCAGTTTCGGATTGATGTGTTCCTCATATTGATTTTTGGTTTGATTCGAATGTGTTCCTCATTTGAATGTGTTTTGTTGTACAGAATGGCTGCGGATGTAAATATACGCAAAACACCAACTACGAAGGCGAGAACACTTGACAACCTCCTAGAAGATGCGGTGCACATAAGGAAGTGATGATATGAATGAATATAACCCCAGTGGAGCTCTTCGATTTTCCTTGAAATTCCAGAGCTCGCTAATTACATATCTACCACTTGGGTTATATTCATTCATATTCATTCATATGAATGAATATAACCTCAGTGGCAGATATGTAATTACCTACACTGGGTTATATTAATTCATATCTGCTACATTCCGAAGTGCACCCGTCAGTAAAGATCCACGTTTGCTTGTGGTCGTATGACGTTTTGTCTCTGTATTGTATGTTACGGTCTTTTGTTATCGAGTCTGTAAGTTCCGTCAAGTCTACGAAGTTGGTATGACGTTTTGTCTCTGTATTGTATGTATTAAAAGTTTACATTTAATATACAATTTAGGCTTTAATAATTTGTTATATATGGTATACATTTAATTATTAGATTGCATTTATTTAAAAATAAAAGACTTAATTTGAATTATTAGATTTCTTAAGAAAAAAGCAAAAAATGAATTTAGGGGCTCAGGTTGATATTTCACTCATACCATAGGGACGCAAAGTGTTATTAATATATATGCCAAAAGACGGTCTTACCCCTGTCTCAAACAGTCAAACTGACGGCAGTGACTCAAATTGTTATGAATTCATAAGCTCAGGGGCTCAAAAAACCAAAAAATGAATTTTGGGGCTCAGGTTGATGTTTGGGACATACCACAGGGACGCAAATTGCAATTTTCTCTTTATTTATTTATTTTTTTGTGTCAAAGACAAACTTTCGTGCCACATTATCCAAATGGATTGTAGCGTGCGTAACCCAAGGATTCAAGTCATGGTATGTGCACTGTATAGGTTGATGGTCAATCTGTGACCATTAATTTAGTAGTAATTATGGTAAAAGCCATATAAAGGATACGTATCATCCATTTTCTTGTGAATGAATCAAGTCTTCAAATTTAGGCATATATATTTACGATGAGTACATATATATAAGCTATAAATATTTGTTATTTATTTATTACTTAATAATTGAATCATCAATCATGTCTTTAAATTTAGGCATATATATTTTTTTAAATGTGCCACTTATATTTACCAAGCAGCTTTCCTATTTATGAGCATGTACGCATTAGTTTTACATCATCAAGAACTTTAATTTGTATTTTATTGTAGTATGGAATAACAAGTATGATTACATATAAGTTATAAGCATGTAAGAGATTGACATACAGGAGAGAAATATAAAAAG
This sequence comes from Helianthus tuberosus, assembly GCA_030545235.1. Taxonomy (NCBI): domain Eukaryota; kingdom Viridiplantae; phylum Streptophyta; class Magnoliopsida; order Asterales; family Asteraceae; genus Helianthus; species Helianthus tuberosus. The sequence continues at coordinate 64,927,353 of CM060354.1, forward strand.
TATTTTTATATGCAAATTTCGAATATATGTAATCCTGAATTGTAAAAACTTAGCTCGAAACCGGGTTATGAATAGCATTGTAAAAAGTGATCAAAATACAAATGTACATGTACATGTTATCAAAACTGCCTCACGGTTTAGTTTTTTTTTTATATAAAGTATCAGCCTTTATCATTTTCGTTATTCTAATAATATAATCTGTTATATGATTTCGAATATACCGTTGCGACTTGTTTATTCTTATCAGCGCTTTAATAAAAGTTCTATTCGAATGAGTCAAATATAGTTAAATTTTTTTGTTCTTTACTTTGACGAACCTAACTAATGTTTGTAACATCAGTAATTGATTTTATGGATTTCTCTACGTGGCGGATAAAATTCTATAAAAAAAGTTTGCATTCATTCGCAATATAAAATTTCGTTTTTATATATTCGTTTTTTTTTTTTTTTTTTGTGTAAAAGAATGCCACTTTATCTGAACAGGTTGTAGCTATATACAAAACAAAGGCAAATCTCAACAAGCTCTTGGTGACACGGATTCGAAGTATTAATTGCAGAATTAAAAGACTCCATAACTCCCATAGTTACGTTGTGTGCGTGTAAGGATTCTTCGTATCCTTTAGACTATCTCCAACGCTAGTTTTCATATCTTGCTTGTTGATGAAACAGTGGTTAACCGAGAGGTTAGTCCACGGGTCGTGTCTTGTCAAATAGGGTTATCCCTCATTTCTTTGATTGATGGCTGGGTCGCACTCTAATCCGTCTCCTGCACAATGAAACACGCCGTGACTCGCAACAAGAAGGATGAAGATGGGTTTGCTCCTTGTTACCACCCTCCGGCGTGAGAATAAGTATTTGCTTTGGAAGCAAGATAAGTATTTAAGTAGTAATTGTGAGAGAGCAGATTAGCATTACCTCAAACCTGGTTCGGGTGGGTATTTATAGGCGAAGAGTGAAGGAGAAGGGCCACTGGCCCGCTTGATAGGCCTAGGGCCCGACTGACAACTTGCAGCTTTTTGTAGACGTGACATGAGTGCAGGTCACGGGAGTGTTAGGCGCACGCGGAGGTATTGCCATGTGTCCTGCTGTATTGGTTGCACGAAAGAATACCCTCCACGTGGCCTGCTGGGGTTGTCAGTCTGTTCACCAGCTTTATGCACGTGGACTGGGTAGCTACGCATTGGGCGGTCAGCTGACCGCTGTTGTCAGTGCCATACCACTTGTTGGTTGGTCACGGGAGTCAAAGTGACAGTTCCACTTGTACAACGACAGGATGCGGTTTAGCACCGCATCGCTACGTGCAGTAAACTGTGCACAGGTGCCAACATTTCCATCGCCGCTCTGCGCGCGCCCACGCAGGACCGCAGCCATGGAAATGTGTTTGACAGAAAGTGAATGTAGTGAACTACTATCATTTTTGGTAGTAGTTACAGAACCCCTTGTATGTTGACGAAAACATCCATTTTCATAGACAAGGTGAGTTTTCTCATCTTTCCCCAAGAGGGTAAACAAACTGGGTTCACGCGTGCCCGCACGAACTTAGGTACGTCATTTGTGGCAATGAGACGGGTGATGGTCACTCGCTTCCAAGCCTGGTGCGAGATTTGGGACCATACCCCTTCAAGTCCCCCCCCCCAGTCCAGTGTTGCTTCCATGCGCAAGTTGCAAGTGGGTGGAATGCTGGACTAATGGTTGAAATGGGTGTCCTTGAAATCAGTTTGGAGAAGATACTAGGCCGAGGCCTTTTACTCCTGCTTCATGTTTATTAATTGGTTGGTTGATGGTTATATCCGATGCGGATTTAGTAGAGTCGCCATCGACTCGGTTGACGGTACTAGAAGCATTGTGAAACCGGTGAGCAAGTTCAGGCTGACGCTGAAGCACCTCATAGTAATGCCGCACAAACTTCGAATCAACCTTTGAAACGATGACATAAGATGAGTATGAACTCGCCATTACCCACAACCCAATTGAAACCCTTGCCCCTGCCGGTACAATTGTGCTATACGAATACTGTCGTATTGATAAAACTGAATGAGGTGGATGATCACGGTTTTAATTGCCACCTTGTTGGTGCTTTATGTTCATCAATTGGACATGAAGTGATGATCTCCTTTTGTTTGGTGGTTCGTTTTTGTCAATTGGTCATCTGTTTTGATGTTGATGTCCTAGTTTGGGCGCTTGATTTGAGATTCCTTCTGATAGTACAAGTCGTCTATCATCAGTCGTGCTTGCTCAAAAAACGCAACAAACTTTGTTGAAGGCAATGAGTAGATAAACAAAGTCATAAGCAGACTTGTTACCACCAGTGTTGAACTTCCTGTTCTAACGTTCACAATTTTTATCAAGAGTCCGCATCAGTAGCTTCAGAGTCTCGGTTTCAGCTGCTTGATGTTTATTAACTGGTCGTTTGTGTTCTTTCTTTGAATAAATGGGATTTTTTTAATGTAACATCCGACAAAATGGGCTCCCAAAATCCGACCCATTTTGAACCTTTTCGAGTTTGTAACATAAACGTTTTACAAACTCGTAACATAACCCGATATATCTAAATAATACGGCAAACAATATCTAAACAATTACTAAAACTTATTAAACGGTTGTTCGTTTTTACAAAAAAATAATACATACGGGTCGTATAACATTATACGGCCCGTACACAAATGTTAAAAACCCACAACCTCATAAAATCTCACCAAAAAAAACTCCTCAGGTCGTATAACATTATATTGATCGTATACAATTGTATACGACTCGTATAATGTTATACGGCCCGTATACAGGTAAAACAAAAAAAACATTCTAGTGCATTTATTTCGGTGCAACATTATTCTATACGAGCCGTATAAATTTATACGGCCCGTATACATTTAGGAATGTGAAAATAAAATAATAGGTATGTTAGAATAGAAACTCCCTAAAAATAAACCCTCTCCAGCCATACACAATTATTCAGATGTGTATAACTGCGGCTGTTGACTTTGATTTCACCCGAGATTCGAAGAATCCAAATAATTATTTGAGCCGTACACAATTATTTCAAAATTTTTGGCCTCCATTCTACACTATTTCTTCATCGACAGGAACAAAGACATCAATTTGGTCAGTCAATTTCATATCTTCAACATAATTCGGATTATCAGTGGAATCCGCATTGATTTTGGCCACGTCTTGATCATTGTCGACCTCCATCTCCTTCATCAAAGCATCTTGCGTTGAACAGGTGATTCTCCCTTTGAAGATCTTGTTTTCTAATTGCCTTCAATCTTCTTAGGGGTGTTCTCTTTATTCGACGTATCAATTTTGTAACAACTAGCATCCTCAATTGTCTTCTGTACACCGCTTCTTTTTTTCTTTCTTGTGAGCGAGTTTTTAATGCCTAATCCCCTCCTTTGTTTTCTAAACTAAACCTGCTATAATCCATATCTTGATCGCTCTGAAGCCAAAAGATGCCCTCCCACACACCAGGGAGGGTCTGGAGGATCGCTACTTCCCATTCGCCCCTTTTCCCTTTGCTTGACTTCCCCATAAATTAAATGGATAAACGATGGAATAAAGCTTGTAAATTGGAATCCTTTACGAGCTTAAATGGAAATCTTTCACACACAGAGAAGAAGAATAGTAGAATTGGTGAAGAAAGTCTTGAAATCTTCGGCTCTCTAGAATCGCACCTTCAAAAACACACACAAAAGTCACGCCGCTGGATGAGGGTTTATTTTTACTTTCAGAGGTTACATAAATCGCCCCTCAATTTGAAATATAGTATATTAGATAAATAGCCCTCTATGTTTGTAAGGGTATATTTATTAGTCATTTATCTTAATTTAACAAAAAAGTTAACTGGATTTGACGTTAATACCTAAACTCGTTACAAAATTGAAATCACAAGACCTGAACCTGTAGTTAGTACCCAAAGACGAAACTTGCACTAAACCACAGGGTCCATTTGTGTAATTAACTCATTGTATTACAAATAAGTTTGAATTATCATACTACCAGGAATAGGTACACTTGGGCCGTGATTTTTGCTGATGATAAAGATGCCATGAACAACTTAGAAGAAAAACCATTGTTTTACTTAATCTCGATAACTAATGGATACGAACCATTGTATTACAAATAAGTTTAAATTATCATACTAGAAGATGCCATGAATAGATACACTTGGGCCGTGATTTTTGCTGATGATAAAGATGCCATGAACAAGTTAGAAGAAAAACCGTGGAGATGGGATATTGGTTTGGAATTTAGATCTAAATAAATAGAAAAGCACAACATAATGAAAATTTAATAATGAATTAGTACAAGATAATCTAGCACATATGCATAACTTGTTTTAATTTATCGACTCAATCATGCAACTACTATCCAATATCTTTCTATTGTTCATTTCACAAACTATTCAAACACTTATATGTTTAGTTTACAAAAACAATAAATAACTAAACTGATTGTAAACAAATATTCCACTGGTTTATAAGAAAAAATACATCACTAATTCCTTAGTAAAATTCAGCACTAATACCGTTTTTACCGAAAAATATCGGTACCCATACCGTTATTTACCGATACCGAAAGTCAAAAGAATCAATACCGGTACCAGTATTTGGTAAAAAAAATCTCATCCCTACGTTGCGGTGGCTCAGTCAACTCGTATCGAAAACAAGCCATATTAATGAATCTGGGCAAACAATAAAGTTGTGATATGCTAAAAATGATATCAACATGTGTTTTACATCAAACAAAAACAATTAAAAGATATACATGTACCGATTCCGGTAATACCGATACCGATAATACCGATACCGGTTCCTGTAATACCAATATTGATATCGACCTTGTGTTGTCGGGATGGGTTTGATTTGTCACGCTACCGACGCGACACAGGACTCGCTACAATTTACGATACCAATAAATACTTTATTTTGGATACAACTCATTTTCAACGGAATTTATATTAGAACGTGAAGTGAAAAAAAAATTAAACATAACTCCTTATTCAACTTTTAAAAAAAGTTAACGAATGCAAGTTATTTGAAAAAAAAATCAAATGAATTAAAAATGTATATTATTTGATGTGAAATTGGAAATTTTAATTTTTTTTTTCGAACTTTGATTGTAATGTTTAACAAGTTTGTCTGAACTTGGTGATCAACCTTAAAAAAAAATAGACACTATACGTTAGAACTTGTAAAGGATCATATCAGATGCATAGGTCAAAATTAGAACTTGGTGACAAAAATACCTTTTGTGCAAGACACATGATCATGCTTAACAGAAAAAATTAACTGGGTTAGTGTTAAAAGACAGAGAATATAATATTTTAAAACATTAGCTATAGAACTCATCAATTTGATTTTATATGCAAAGTACAGCTTGAAATTGGCTCTATATAAAGAAAAGAACTTGCAGTTCACTCTCTTTTACCCCCTTTTTATCTTCGGAGGCCTAAATTCCCCTTCTTTGAAGTTTCCAATCCCCAGCTAATGAACTACTTGATCGCTTGAGGTTTCCAATCCCCAGCTAATGAACTACAAGATAATTTGGCACATATGCATAACTTGTTTTAATTAATCGACTCAATCATGCAACTACTATCTAGTATCCGTCTATTGTTCATTTCACAAACTATTCAAATACTTATATAATTAGTTTACAAAAACAATAAATAACTAAACTGATTGTAAACAAATATTCCACTGGTTTATAAGAAAAAAATACATCACCAATTCATTAGTAAAATTCGGTACTAATACCGTTTTTACCAAAAAATACCGGTACCCTTACCATTATTTACCGATACCGAAATTCAAAAAAAAATCAATACCGGTACCAGTATTTGGTAAAAAAAAAATCTCATCCATACGTTGCGGTGGCTCAATCAACTCGTATCGAAAACAAGCCATATTAATGAATATGGGCAAACAATAAAGTTGCGATATGCTAAAAATGATATCAACGTGTGTTTTATATCAAACAAAAACAATTAAAAGGTATACATGTACCGATTCCGGTAATACCGATACCGATAATACCGATACTGGTTCCTGTAATACCAATATTGATATCAACCTTGTGTTGTTGGGATGGGTTTGATTCGTCACGCTACCGACGCGACACCCAGGGGCGGACCTACGTTACGAGGAACGAGGTCCCAGGACCCTAATCTTTTTTAAAAAAGTAGTAGAAACGTTATATATAAAATTGTCTATGGACCCCATAAAATAATTTAGTTGGACCCCATAACAATGAAAGTGAGCCTAGTGCAGTGGTAAAACCCCTTCTTTACACACAAAAGGTCATGGGTTCGATACCTGTTTCTTTGTTTTTGTTTTTTTTTTTGACCCAATTGTCCAAAAATCCTGGGTCCGCCACTGGCGACACCGGACTCGCTACAATTTACGATACCAATAAATACTTTATTTTGGATACAACTCATTTTCAACGGAATTTATATTAGAACGTGAAGTGAAAAAAAATTAAACATAACTCCCTATTCAACTTTTAAAAAAAGTTAACGAATACAAGTTATTTGAAAAAAAAAATCAAATGAATTAAAAATGTATATTATTTGATGTGAAATTAGAAATTTTAATAATTTTTTTCGAACTTTGATTGTAATGTTTAACAAGTTTGTCAGGAACTTGGTGATGAACCTCAAAAAAAAAAAAAAAAAAAAAAAAATAGAACTTGTAAAGGATCATATCAGATGCATAGGTCAAAATTAGAACTTGGTGACAAAAATGCCTTTTGTACAAGAAACATGATCATACTTAACAGAAAAAAATTATCTGGGTTAGTATTAAAGGAGATAGCATGTAATATGTTAAAACATTTTCAACATATACAAAAAACATGGCAGGGAATAGTATCTTCCTGCCATTGGTACAAATGGTCGCCCGCCCCTCCTCTATTGGACCAACCATTTTATTATTTTATACACACTTTAAAATTACATTTTGCCCTGGAATAGTGTTTCTCTGTCATTGGTTCAAATGGGAAACGAACAATACCCATTGGACCAACCAGTTTATTATTTTATATCCACTTTAAAATTACGTTTTTGCCCCCAGTTAAAAAATACGGTTTTGTCTCAACTTCAAAATACATTTACACTTTTGCCCCCAGTTAAAAAGTACTGTCTTTTTAATTGGTTGAGAATTATTCGGTTATCGCCCCGCAACGCGGGCGTAGCATCACCTAGTTCGCTATAAAACTCATCAATTTGATTTTATATACAAAGTACCGCTTGAAATTGGCTCTATATAAAGAAAAAAAAACTTGCAGTTCACTCTCTTTTACCTCCTTTTTATCTTTGGAGCCCTAAATTCCGGTTATTTGAAGTTTCCAATCCCCAGCTACTTGATCACTTGAGAGTTTCCAATTCATGGGTAAGTTGTACTAGTTCACACACTTGCATTATTGTATCTCATTCTTTTATTATCATAATAATAAGAGTGAATTGCAAATTTTGTCCTTTATCTATATAGCACATTTCAGGTGATGTCCTTTATCTTTAAAATTAACAAGTTTTGTACTTATTGTTTTAAAATCTTGCAATGTATGTTCTTTAAGCCAAACCCAGCTATTTTTAAATGTTAAATAAAGGGTAATTTAGTCTTTTATGTTATTGATTTAAAACACCGTTTACTAATTAAAACAAAATGAATTATATGTTATAACACTCTCTCTCTCTAATCCCCACCACCTGCCACCACCCCCACACCACCTCACTTAAACGTTCTTGCCAGAAAACGGCTCTTAAACGCCCCTACTCCTCGTCGGAACTCACCGCTTTTGAAGCTCACCAGATCTAATGTCGGAAAAAGGCTCTTGCCGGGCCTTAAACGACTTTGCTCCATCAGCTTCAAGAAATCCCAGCCAGCTCCTCGTGGTGTGACAGTGGCGGTGATTCTGGTGTGAGGGTGGTGGTGGTGCTAGAGAGGGAGAGAGGGTGTGTTTTTTTTAGAGAGAGATAGTGTGTGTTTTAGAGAGAGTGTGTGTTATTAGGTATATCTAATCTATTTTTGTATTAGTTATTAAAATAAGTAAAATGGTGTTTTAAATAATAAATGAGCTAAATGACCAAATTGTCCTCATGTGCCTTGCACATGACTTACGTTAACGTTAAAAATTAACTGGGTTAGTGCTAAAGGACGTAAAATGTAAGATTTTGAAACATAAAGTACAAAACACAACAATTTTAAAGACAAAGGACACCGCCTGATATGTGCTATATAGATAGGGCTGTCCAAACTGCTCGACGATCGCTCGAAAAATGCTCGAAAAATGCTCGTTCGATTCCCGCTCAGTTTGTAAATGAGCCGCTCGGATCGGTTCGATTCAAATTCAACCCAACCATGAGCAAAGGTCCGCTCGCTCGTCGATCGCTCGGTTTCGCTCGAATTATTTTATTAATAATTAATATATATATATATATTATTTTAAAGACTAAAAGCCCAAAAAATATACCAGCCCAAAAAAATTAAAAGCCCAAAATATATACTAGCCCAACTTAATAGTTAATTTCAAAATCTAACCCTAAATCCCTAATTCCTAAAACAATACTCATAAACTGATTGTTTGAACTTCGAAGATCTACATATCGCCGCTGCCAGTTGCCTTGCCACACACCAAAATCTAACCCTAAATTCGAAGATCAAGCCCTCATCGTTGCCAGTCTGCCACACAATCAAGCCCTCTTCACTGCCAATCTGATTGTTCGATCCAGCTCGGACTCGTTGCTAGTTCCACAGGTCCATTCTGTTTATGTTTGTTAAACTTCTGTTCTGTTTGTTAAATAGTATGCGGCTCTATTTCTTAAACTTCTGTTTATGTTTGTTAAACTTCTGTTCATTAAACTTCTGTTTATTAGTCTTCTCTTCTCATTGTTAAAGAGTATGCTGTGTTTATTAATCTTCTCTTGTCGGATTAAACATCCAAAAAGTTGCCCAATAGAACAAAACTTTTAGTGTTTTTATGTGCATTACAGGTGACCATCCGACAAGAGAAACATTTATGTGTGTTAAACTTATGTTTATTAATCTTCTCTTCTATTGTTAAAGAGTATGCTGCTGTGTTTGTTAAACTTCTATTTATGTGCATTACAGGGAGCAGAAAACTTCTGCATATTCAACTTCTGTTTATGTGCGTTACAGGGAGCAGAAAACTTCTGCTGTTATGCATATTCAAGGTTAACAAAATTTCTATTTTTGTGCATATTCTAACTTCTGTTTATGTGCATATTCGATTAACCTCCCCATATTTTGCACGATTGTGTAGTTATAATTGTGTTTTTTTGTAGAATATCTTCTTACAAAGAATCAAACGAGAATCCGGCTGCTCATGTTGACTTGACTGATGGAGAGGACGACCTGAATCCAATAATTGATGAAATGGTTGATACCGATGTAGCTGATACAGCGACCGGATGTGCTTGTTCAAAAAAGAGAAAAAATTCTTTCGATGTGCATCTACGAGAATCAAACGAGAATCCGGCTGCTCATGTTGATTTGAAGTTGAATTTTGTGGATGGAGATGATCAAACTTAAAGAAGAAGTTTATGGCTTTTGAACTAAATGAAAATTTGTATTTCGCACTTTATTTTGTGTTTCTTGATATTGTTAAGAGCATTTTTAGAATCATGATTTTAGTTATGTATTGCTTTTGTTAGTAAAGTGTTGGACATGTTTTAATTAAGTTAGGATTTGTTTTTGTTGATTGCAGCCTTATAATTCAATTGAGCAAAATCGTGCGAAAACGACCCGCTCTATTTTAGTTAGGATTTGATAAAAAATCGAGCGAAACTGAGCCGGTCGATTCAAATTCAATCCGATCGGATCGGATCGGTTGTAATTCAATCCGAGCATGAGCATACCCTCGATCGGATCGGATCGGATCGGCTCATGAACACCCCTATATATAGATAAAAGACAAAACTTGAAATTCACTCTAATAATGATGTTGTTTACGTTTTAATGAGATTCTGTTCAAACTATCCTCTTTATGCCATTGTTCTAGATTCCGTTTAGACCCGAAAATATATGAGATGGAATTTTAATTTACCCATTTTGACCCATTGAGTGAAAATAATTTACCTAAACCAACCCATATAATTTAAAAATCAACCTGAAGTGACCCACTTGGAAAGCTTTGGGTCAAGATTGCCCACTCTGCAAGAAAGTAGTATAGCAGTAGCAAATATTTATTTATTTTACTACAAAAAATTTTGCTATTTATTCTCTCTTTTCCCCCTTTCATCCTCGGAGCCCTAAATTCCCTTTCATGATCGCTTGAGAGTTTCAATTCATGGGTAAGTTGTACTAGTTCACACACTTGCATTATTGTTTGCATTATTGTTTGTATTATCATTCTTTTATTATCATTATTATCAATTCATGGGTAAGTTGTTTACGTTTTAATTAATGAGATTCTGTTGGAACTACCCTCTTTATCGCATTGTTCTAGATTCCATCATAAACTCTGTTTACTTTTTAGATAGTCATGGTTTTGTTGAATGTAATGACAGATAATTATCACAAGGGTAGGCTTGTAACCTCCTCTGCTGACGATGAAGACATTATCAGTAACTTGCCTGAGGATTTAATAGACCCTATTTTAGAGCTGCTCCCAGTTAAAGATGCTGTAAGAACATGTGTTCTATCTAGAAAGTGGAGATACAGATGGACCACTATGAAGACACTGGCTTTCGATAACCAATTCTCTCAACAGTTTTTAAAAATCAGAGCTTTCAGTTGTAATGGGTTTATTAGGGTTTTAAACCAGATTATGATCCTTCACAATGGTCCCATTTTCAAATTTCATCTCCATATACCAAAACAGATATTTATTGATAATCTCAAAGAAGTTGATCAATGGATGTTAATCCTATCAAGGAATAATGTTAGGGAACTCCACATTGTGAACACCAATCGGATTTATCATATTCCATCCTCCGTATTCTCTTGTCTACAATTGAGAAATCTGTACTTGTCTGCTTGTATTTTCAAGCCACCACTTGTGTTTAAGGGATTTCCCAATCTTCAAGATATTATTTTCACGAATGTTAATTTCGGGGTTAATTCAGGTGGAACTGTGATCAACTTACCACAACTTAAGAGGTTCAAACTGTATAGTTGTGGCAATGTTAACAACTTCAACATCAAGGCTGAAAAATTGCAGGATTTGTGGGTCGCCGGTTGTCCTCTTGATGCCAGTGCCATGGTGCTCCAATTGTTGCATAGTGAACACCTTAATGCAGTTTGTATATGTCTGTCACCCGTATTTAAATTTATTCAAGTTAAAAGATTTAGTTTTATTATTGATGGTTATTTTCTCAAGGTATGATACAAACTTATATATTAGAATGCTTAACCTTTGTTTTTTGTCAGTTACAAACCAGCATTTGCACAAAAGATTTCTAGTTTGTTAGTCTGATACTGTCCTCACGTTATTTCAGTAACTTAAAATCTCACTTTCACCACACAGATTTTGGCTGCAGAAAAGTTTCCAAACTCGCTTCCACATGTGGTACATTGCTTACAGGAACTGGAGTTCACAAGTTTTAGTTTCGGAGATTTGAATCAACTTCAAGGTGCTCTATGTATGCTTCGGAACTCACCTTATTTGAAAAGACTTCTTGTGACCCATATGCCGATGGTAAAGAGGGCTAAAGTTTGATAAAATTTTATTGGCTTATATAGTAAACAATTAGATGGTAAGACATAATTTCACTTTTGTATTGTATGTGTAGGGACAAGAGGCTGATTTGCAATTAACATCTAACTACTTAGAATCCCAAGACTGTCTGGATCAGACATTGCTCATGTTGCAAACTGTAGAAGTGACATCTTTAGAAGGGTCAAGACCAGAGCTCCTCTTTGTAAAGCTTCTGCTCGATTGTTCTCCACATCTTGAAAATATGATAATCCAACCAAAATCAACTATTGATGCTGAGAAAAGGCACAGCATTGCAAAGGATGTTTTGATGTTCCCACGAGCCTCACCAAAAGCAAAAGTGCTCTTCTTGGATCCGGAGCCATAATTCTATAAAAAAGTTTTAAGCGCATTGATATCCGGTATCTATCTCGTAGTTTATATCTTGTCTTTTATTTAACCTTTTTGGTATGCTGTTGAAAGGACAATGTATGTAAAGAACGCGTAGCTCTATATATCTAGTTAAGACTAGTGGACTTGGACTTCGGCCTTTTCATAGTCATATCTCCCCAGGCCTTTGCCGAGTGTATTTCTCAACTCCAATTAACTGCCCATAGCTAGTTCTCCTTTTTATAGTGAATTTCCTAGTCAAATCCTGTGAATTTGGGAAGTTATTCCTGCTGGAAAAGGGTAAAGATGTTTCAAGCTCTTCATGATAAGTATCGTTGCTAATTTCTGACTGCATAGATAATAACTAGAAGTTCTCCCACATAAGAAGGCAGCTTTAAATGCCTGGCAGTAGTAGATTGTGCTTTACATATACATGTTATAAAATGGCCCTTGAGCATCAACACTCGCCCTATACTAGAAGCTGTTGTGTTTAACTGTAAAAGTTGAAGTAAAGCTTGCTAGAGCTAGCACAGTCCAGTCCGCGGATGGGTCAAAACGGGTTTTGGTCAAACTAGGTTCAGGTCAAAACATATTGCTTTAAAAAAAGTATCATTTTCGCTCATGTCAAAACAAGTTCAGACCAAAATGGACTCGGGTTGAAGCGAGTTGATTTAAGAAAAAAAAATATCTAAATGAGTTAACTCAAGATTATGTTTTTATGGTGGCTAGTGATGTTTGCGAGCGGACGGCAACAAGCGCAACCGAGGTGGAGGCAGTGGAGCTTGCAGTGGTGGTGGAGGTTAGCAGCGGTGGTACTGAACCGCCTGGCGGTGGGCATGACGGTTATAGGTTAACAAGGGTGGTGATGACTATATGAACATAAATCCTTCTTTTAAAAGTTTGGGTCAATACGCACCAAGTCACTCTTCAATCCAAGAAAAATATGTAACATTAGTTGCTTAACAGCACAATAGGACAAGCTAACGAGCTAAATACTATGCCTTTAAACTTATATAGGATTCGACGAATGAACGATCAAAGATATATAATTTCTTTGAAATATGAGTATGGCATAATAAACTTATATAAAAACATGTGATATCTATAAATTCTTAACCAACCCGTCGCTCTAAATATAGGATTTGACGAATGAACGATCAAAGATAAGATTTATCTTAACAACATAAAATGTATGGATTTTTACCCCTCCACTTATTGTTACCATGTTGGATTGTTAGACTATGGGGAGTGGGACTTGGGTTTGGGCGTGGGAAACCCACCCAAGCACTCAACCCCCCCCCCCCCTCCCACCCATGGTCTTCAGATGGCGTGTGCCCTTTTAGCGTGGCTTTTTGATCAGACGTGGGGCGGGCTTGGGTTGATTGGGCTAATTTTTTTTACTGTTGGGGGATGACCGTTGTAAAAAAATTATATTATATATATACAATATTAAACCAACTTAAAAACCATTTTCCACAAACCATTTAACATCAAATTCTCTACACCAAAAGAAAAATGCAATCTTCAAGTTCGTTAGATTCGTATGAGCAATTTGTTTTGTCATCCTCATCCGACGAAGACGTTAGTGTCGATGCGAGAAGATTAAACAAATTTGAAATCCGAAACAGACAGACGCATCACAACCTTCGAGCGGATTTGGTTGAACATATTTGGACGGTTCCGAGATACAACCCTAATGACGATGGTGATAATTAAAAATATGAGATGTAGTAGTTTTATTTGATGTATTTTTTATTTAGTTATATTTCATAGTCTTTTTAAATTAATATAATATAAATGTTTTTTTTTATATTTAATTCAATTATTTAACACAAGAAAATATAAAAAAAGAATATAATAATGCCACGTGTCACCTCATGCCCACAACTCAAGCCCCTCCACTCCCATCTCTTTTGGGGCTTGAGTTGTAGAGCCCACACATGTCACGTGCCAACTCATGCCCCCAACTCAAGCTCATCCACTCCCTTCAGTCTTGTAAACCCCATAACATCTCTACTCATGGTTCCCTTCACATATAAAACAACAAAATCATTTAAAACAACACTAAGCACTTAAAGTCTTACACAATCATCTACCATACTTCATAATTCTCAATTTTAATTTTCAAAAATTCAAGCATCAAGCCCTAATTTTGAATGTGATTACTTGTAACTAAACATTTAAACAAACAAAACTTTAAATAAAACATCAAAATCAAATCACTAAAAGTCCAGAACAACAAAAAAAACTTCAAAATACAAAAAAAAAAAAAAAAAAAAAAAATCAAACCCTTTTACATCTCTATTCTCACAATCAACACATAAAAAAAACAATAAATAAACAATGCATACCGATCTTATAAGGGATTCCGACGATTAGAACCTCCTTTGTGGCCGAAATTTAGGTTTTCCGACAAAAAAATTGCCCGGCCATGGACTACTTAGGTTGCTAGGGCAGGAGTTCGACTGAAATTGTAAAGGGCGATTGGGTTGGGTTATTTTCAAAATTTGTTTGGGTTTAGGCTTGGGTAGTTGAGTTAATTACAATGGATTCCTCATTGGGCTTCTAAATTATAATAGTGTTTGGTAATTGGGTTAATTGGTTAAGTGGTTAAATACTTAAAGTATTAAAGAAATCAAGAATAATTATATAAATTTTGTTATATTTTTACAAGGTTATAACCTCATGTCTTACACGGGTTGAATAAAGAAAAAAATCAAATAGTCAGTAATTTTTTTTTGAAAAGAAAACTTCATTAACAAAACAGGCGCGCCCTCAAAGCAAGGACCGCCAAAGCAGAGCACTTACAACATAAAAGGGATAAACAACCCAGTCCTTCCATTGAATTGATACAAACCTAGACCTGTTTTTGAGCCACAAAAAAGACAAAGACTTGACCATCGTGACTACCTCGATAACCATCGGGTTAGATCTCTCGAACACCTTTGAATTTCGCACCTTCCATAAAGCCCAACACGAAATCATAATCATACCTCTAACAACTTTTTGCGCCCATTTGTCTCCTTGAACTTGATTGTGAATGGCCAACAAATCCTTGAAATCAAAAGCAAAAATCGGAGCTAGTTTGCACCAATTCCCCACAGCGGACCACACCCCAAACGAAAAACCACAACCTGTAAATAAATGTGCCAGATCCTCGTCCACTGTCTCACACAGACTGCAAGAGACATCTTGTATGTTTATCCTTCTTCTAGTAAGGGCCAGTTTAGTAGGAATTCGCTCCATCTCGGCCCGTCAAATAAACAAATTCACCTTGAGAGGAATCCATGATTCCCATTGCATACTATGATCTCGGCGAACCTCGTTGTCATCTCGAATCATATTTTTAACCAGCGCCACTGAAAATGAATCTTTACCATCATCGCCCCACTGCCACCGATCCTGGCTACCTGAAAAAGATAAATTGTTAAACATTAGTTGCTTAACAACACAACAGGACAATCTAACGAGCTAAATACCATGCCTTAAAATTTCTTTGAAATATATGAGTATTGCATAATAAACTTATATAAAAACATGTGATATCTTTAAATTCTTAACGAACCCGTCTCTCTAAATATAGAATTCGACGAATGAACGATCAAAGATATGATTTATCTTAACAGCATAAAAGGTATGGATTTTTACCCCTCCACTTATTGTTACCATGTTGGATTGTTAGACTATGGGGAGTGGGACTTGGGCCTCAACCCCCCTCCCCTCCCCCCACCACCCCATGGGCTTGAGATGGCGTGTGCCCTTTTGGCGTGACTTTTTAATCGGGCGTGGGGCGGCTTGGGTTGATTGGGCTTTTTTTTACCATTAAGTGATGACCGTTGTAAAAAAAATTATACATCCATACATATATATATATAGGGGACGGTTTAAATAAGAACGCTATTGTGATAACCGTGAGAACAAATGAAAAAACGCGAGAACTTGGTCAAAAACAATTCAAATTCAATTTTTGTTCTACAATTATCATTATTATACGAATACAATGTTAGAAATTTAATTTACACGTTTAAATTTACGTGAATTTATAAATAAAGAAAATTAACACATGTGTAAGTTTGCCGTTTACACATGTGTAAATCTGTTATATTTACACATGTGTAAAAAAATCTAAAAAGAGTGATTTTGAAAGGAGAAATGAATTATTTGATGTTATAAATTCTTTTTTTTTGATGTTGTATCTCAATTACAGTGAGATTTGTATTAAAAAATTGGTTTTGATTAGTTTTTTCATTTGTTCTCACGATTCTCACAATATTTAACGTTCTCAAGATAACCCTCCCCTATATATAATATATATAGGGTTAGGATCATGTGAGAAGAAGTAGGCTATTTGAGAAACTTGAGAAGAAATCTGGACCATACATTTTTCCTAAGCTTTTCGTAATATACACATATGTATAGTGTAAAATTGACTATATACATATATGTATGTTGAATTATACACATATGTATATAGTCAATCGTAATCTATACATATGTGTATATTACGAAAAGCTTAGAAAAATGTGTGGTCCAGATTTCTCCTCAAGTTTCTCAAATAGGGTGCTCTTCTCTTAGGATCCCTACCATATATATATAGGGAGCCACTAAAATAGGAACCACCCCCAGTTGTAAGAACCGCGAGAACCACTCTCAACCAATTAGATTCTGCCACTCAAAAGGGTAGTTTGGTCATTTTACCACCAAATGTCTTTTCCCTACTTCTCTCCTCATTTATAATGGTCAGACTCTCTCTCCACCTTTTTAAACCATCTACTCCACCTTTTTAAACCATCTCCTCCACCTCTTTTGTCTCTTTCATTTTTGAACCAAACAGCCGACCCCAAACACCCACCGGCGACCCCAAACACCCATCGGTGACCCCCAAAACATACACACAGAACTCTGTGTCTCGGTCGTTTTTGTTTCCCATCGTTGATGATGATGATACAGATGATGTTGAAGCCTCTCATCCGCCGCCACACCCCCACTCCGGCGACCCCAAACACCACACCCCATCCGGCTGCCCTCTCGTTTCTACGACGTCCCGATTCTGGTATCCTTTTTCCGATTAGAGCGACGGATAATCAGAGAGAGAGAGAGAGAGAGACAGAAGAAGAGAGGTCGAAGATGATGATGCAACGGAGGTGTGGCGGTGGGTTTGGTGGGTGTGGTGGTGTGGCAGTGGGTTTGGTGGTGTGGCGGTGGGTTTGGTGGTGTGGTAGTGGTTGATGTCGACGGCTCCGATGTTGGGTTTTGAGGCTGACGGCTCCGATGTTGGGGGTTGATGTCGACTGTCACAACCCCCGATCCCAATGCAAATACAGGAACGGGCGGTCGGGAGCTAGTTTCTGTCACACCCCAACCGATGGCGGAAACATCGGGGCATGACACTGAGCGAAATAGATTGTCCAGAAGTTTCCATAACAATTATCATTACCAATTAATTTAAAGTAACATGTCCCATACCATGTCTTAAAAGGCAAACAAATTATTACAGACAAGATCTAGGCAATTTGTTTTGTTCCGACAACTCAGATTCTATTATTACAGACAAATGTTTATTGGTTTCTAGACTCTTGTCCTAGCTTCGATTTCATCACCGCAAAGATAAGCAATTAAGCATCCTAAGCACATGTCACATACGTTAAAGTAAAAGTCAATACACATAGTGTAAAGGTGAGCATACAAGTTTGATAATAGCATATAGAGTTCGAAATCGTTTACGCATAACCAGCACGTACACATAATGAAATGAAGCACGTTAGTTATCGTCATAGATCCATCGATACCAATGACTGCGGGTTGACTGCCTGAGGCAGTTCGTAATACATGATTACCACCGTAATCCATGCAAGTAATTGTCCTTAACAACCCCTGCGAACAGGTGCTGAGTCCAAACTATAGTACTATCGTTGCTAAGGCAGGTAGACAGCATTCCATGTGTAAACATAACAAACAAGCATTCATTAGGTCACGTATAACATGCGGTAATGGTTAGCGTTAAAAGTATTGAGTAGTGTGTTCGATGTGATTTAAAATAAGTAACGTATGTAACACCCAAAAGTGCGTAAAGCAAAAAGGGATCGAGTATACTCACAGCGGTGGATGGATTGAAGGGAGCGCTAGAGAGTAGGGTTAGCCTGATCAGAACGATAGCATAACGATAAGTGATGCGCAAAACGATGCAAAATACAGGTGGCTCGGACAGCGGTCCGGTTGGATGGTAGTTCGGTCGGACAACCAGTCGTGCGGATGGCAATCCGTTCGGACAGTAGTCCGGTCGGATAACTGTTCGAGTGGATTGTTTCTTCCTTTGAGAAGGATGTGTTTGTGTATGATGGCTTATCTTTTGAAGTTTTCGTTGTAGCATTTTGAAAACATTGAAGTATCTCTACCTTTCAGGTCGGTCGATCGGACGACAATCCGATAGGTTGGCACTTCAGTGAGAACAAGTTCACAGAGGTTGGTCACTCGGTCGGATGTCCATCCGTCCGGGTGGCATCCTTTGTGAATTGAACATGTTGAAAATTGTTTAAGTGCTGAAGTCCCAATGTTTCATGATTCAGGTGGCTGTCCGTTTGGATGGTAGTCCGGTCGGACAACAACTCGTTCAACAACCAGACCTCAATCGTTGAAAAAAATAGTTAAGTGTGGGACCCAAGGTGCAAGTCGTTCGGATGACAATCCGTTCAGGTGGCTGTCCGTTCGGACAGCAGTCCGATCGGACGACACTCCGTCCTGGTTGTTCCGTTCATCTTACACTTGGCCGTTTTGATTGTTTGTCGTGTTATCGAGACGCGTTGATATCGTGCAAACCAACGGAGTCCCATCCTAAGCTCTAGTGACCCGACTGAACATGAATCACCCAAATTCGGTCAGTTCACCGGTTTAGGACGATAGTTCTTGGTTAACCCGAAATCGATAATCTCATGGATAGAATACGGATCTTGAACCAATACAACCACAAGATTGAGTAGTGAGTCGGCACAAGCTCCGATTCTACCGGTTTTGAATGCATTGAGTGTAAAAGAGTTGAAGGAAAGTTGGAAAACCTTCTCTCAATCCTTTTCACCATGAATATGTTTAGATCTATGAAACACTTTATTCGTTTATGTGGAAATCGATTAGATCTAAGTTGTTCTTGGTGGATTGAGGCCAAAACACGAAGTTATTCAAGAACACATGATGACGTCATCCTAGAACACCTTGAATCTTGATGATTTCACGGTTAAAAGTTAAGATTTAAAAGATAGAAAGGTGTAGGAGTGCGTGTAGATCAAGGAAGTACAAGATTTAGGACGAGATCTTACCAGGATTGCGAGAAATCAGAGAAAAAGCGAGGAAAACGAGCTGGTCGGACGTCACTTGCCAAAAGTGGAAAGAATGAAAGTGACAAGGGGTATTTATAGGATTCCCAAAGTGGAAAGGGGCTGGTCGGTCGGATGACGTCTCGCCCGGATGGCAATCCGGTCGGATGGCAGCCTAGCACCTCGATCAAGTGACAGCCCGGTCGGATGGCAATCCGGCCGGCTGGCACCTGGTTCGAGTGCTCGGCGTGACGATTTTTGCTGTTTCGATTACGATTGCGAGCGATTCGATGCGATAGAGTTTCCTAGTCAAATTACTTTTAATCCCAACTATTCATATCTCGCACTATCTCTTCTCCACCAATTATCATACCATTTTGATTGCGACTGAGTTCGATTGCGATTTGAGTTTCGATTGCGATTCGATTGATTTCCACTACATAACATAAATAAACATGCACAAGTAACACATAAGGCACACACACACGTATCACAATAACTATAATGCGTAATTCGAGTTGCTATTCTTATCACGATTCGATGTCGATTTGATTAGCATAGTTTGATTATCGTTTAGTTAACTTTATCGCATTGTTACTTCCTATAGTTCATAGTCGCAAGTCGATTAGATAGCGAATAATACACTTCGATTACTGCGATTATTGATAGTTACTCCACATAATACAACTAAAATATACACATAAAAGGAATCACTACAAGTCAAGTCGTACGATCGGTCGTTGACTTTGATCTTGACTTTGAATTTGACTTTCGAAAACACGGGGTGTTACAGCCTTCCCTAGTTGAGGGAATTTCGTCCCGAAATTAGGCCGAAGCCGTAACAAACAACTGCGGGTACTTCGCCTTCATGTCGCTTTCGAGGTTCCCAAGTGAACTCTGCGCCTCGTTTGCCTTCCCATCGGACTTTCACAATAGGAATGCGCGAGCGTCTGAGTTGCTTGGTTTAGCGATCCATGATTTCGACAGGCTTCTCCACGAAGTGCAGTGTTTCGTTTACTTGGAGGTCATCGAGGGGTACAATTAAATCATGCTCAGCCAGGCACTTTCGGAGGTTTGACACATGGAAAGTCGGGTGGACATTACTAAGTTCCTCCGGTAGTTCGAGTCTATAGGCGACTTTTCCGATCCTTTCCAGAATCTTAAAAGGTCCAATATATCGAGGCGCTAGTTTCCCTTTCTTGCCGAATCTGACACACCCTTCCAAGGTGATACCTTTAGGAGTACGTAGTCGCCAACGTCAAATTCAAGGGGCTTGCGTCGTCTATCGGCGTAACTTTTCTGTCGACTTCGAGCTTTCAACAAGTTGTCTCGAATTTGAAGGACTTTGTCAGTCGTTTCTTGCAATAGATCGGGGCCGGTTAGTTGCGAGTGACCGATCTCGTGCCACACAATAGGCAATCGACATCCTCTTCCGTATAATGCCTCGAATGGTGCCATATGAATGCTGGAATGATAGCTGTTTTTATACGAGAATTCGACTAACGGCAGGTATGTATCCCAATTACCACCGAAATCTATGACACACGAACGGAGCATGTCTTCAAGAGTACGGATCGTTCTTTCGGTCTGACCGTCTGTTTGAGGGTAGAATGCGGTACTTAGATTAAGCGATGTACCGAGAGCCGTTTGAAACGTTTCCCACAGTCGCGAGGTAAACCGAGCATCACGGTCAGAGATAATGTCGCGAGGCGTCCCATGATTACAAATGATCTCGTTAGTGTAGATTCGAGCTAATTGTTCTACCTTGTAGCCTTCTCGTATTGGCAAAAAGTGAGCTGATTTGGTCAGACGGTCAATAACAACCCAGATGCTGTCGTGACCTGATGACGTGTGCGGAAGCTTTGTTATAAAGTCCATAGCTATACTCTCCCACTTCCACATAGGGATCGGCGGTTATTCGAGTAAGCCAGAGGGTCTTTGGTGTTCAGCCTTGACTCTTGCACAAGTCGGGCACTTTCCAACGTAGAGGGCAATATCCCTTTTCATGCCAGGCCACCAGTACTTGTAGCGAAGGTCCTGGTACATTTTGTCGGCACCAGGATGAAAAGAATACCGGGATTTGTGGGCTTCGTCCAGCAGAATCTGTCGCAAATCGGTCTGTTTAGGGATCGAAATTTGATCCAGATAATGGAATATTCCATTCGGCTTATTCACAAGCTGGGCTCCATCGTGATAGATTCGTTCCTTCTTCAGAGTGCGTTCGTTAAAACATGCATGCTGGGCTTCGCGGATGAGGGTTTCGAGGTCGTATTGGGCTTGAACATTGCGAATGCTGAGCAAATAACTCCGTCTGCTAAGAGCGTCGGCAACGACATTTTCTTTGCCTGGGTGATAACGAATCTCACAGTCGTAATCGTTGAGAAGTTCTACCCATTGACGTTGACGCATATTAAGTTCTTTCTGATCAAAGATATGTTGTAGGCTCCTATGATCGGTGAAGATCGTACACTTGGTACCATACAGGTAGTGTCGCCAAATCTTTAACTCAAAAAAAACTGTGCCTAGCTCGAGATCATGATTTGTATAGTTATTCTCGTGGATTTGGAGCTGACGAGATGCGTAAGCTATAACCCTGTCCCGCTGTATAAGAACACAACCAAGACCAAGGTTGGAAGCATCACAATAGACAATGAAGTCGTCGTTTCCGTCGGGCAATGTGAGAACAGGAGCATTGCAAAGCATGTGCTTGAGGGTTTGGAAAGTAGACTCTTGTTCAGTTCCCCAAACAAAAGGCTTTTATTTATGCGTGAGAGCGGTAAGCGACACAGCGATCTTTGAGAATCCTTCGATAAATCGTCGATAATAGCCCACTAGTCCGAGAAAAGAACGGACTTCAGACGGGTTCTTAGGCGTAATCCAACTCTTAACTGCTTCAATCTTCACTGGATCGACGTGGATTCCCTGACTATTGACAATGTGACCCAGAAACTGAACCTCTTCCAGCCAGAATTCACACTTGAAGAATTTGGCATAGAGTCGATTCCCCTGGAGTAGCTTGAGAACCAAGCGTAGATGTTGCGCGTGTCCGACTTTCGACTTGGAATAGATCAAGACATCGTCGATGAACACGATGACGAAACGGTCGAGATATGGTTTACACACACGATTCATCAGATCCATGAAAACCGCGGGTGCGTTGGTTAGAACAAAAGGCATAACAACGAATTCGTAGTGGCCGTATCGAGTGCGAAACGCGGTTTTGGGTATATCTTCCTCTTGAATGCGTAGTTGGTGGTAGCCTGAGCGTAGATCGATCTTTGAGAAACACGTAGCACCTTGTAGCTGATCAAACAAATCGTCAATTCGGGGTAGGGGATAGCGGTTCTTGATAGTTAACTTATTCAATTCTCGATAGTCGATGCACATCCTGAACGACCCATCCTTCTTTTTAACGAAGAGGACTGGTGCGCCCCAAGGAGAGGTGCTCGGGCGAATGAAGCCTTTTTCAAGTAATTCCTGGAGTTGGTTTGAGAGTTCACGCATTTCGGACGATGCGAGTCGGTAAGGAGCCTTGGCAACAGGATTGGCTCCAGGAATGAGGTCGATACGAAAGTCGATATCACGACTTGGCGGAAGTCCTGGGAGATCATCAGGAAAGACGTTGGGAAATTCACAAACAACAGGTACCTGGTCTACCGCCTTTTCTTTCTTTTCCTTCTCCGCTACTACAATGTTAGCCAAGAAAGCTCTGTATTCCTTGCGGAGATACTTGCTAGCTTGGACACATGACATGAGTTTGAGACCCTTCGAAGCAGTTTCGCCATAGACACACAATAAATCACCATTCGCGAGCGAGAATCGAATCATCTTGTCGAAGCACACAACTTCAGCATGGTTTTCGTGAAGAAAGTCCATGCCTATTATGACGTCAAAACTTCCGAGTTGCATCGGAATAAGGTCGATTGGGAAGATGTGATTGTTGAGCTCAAGAGTACAATCATGAAGAATAGAATTAACGACGACAGTTCTTCCGGTAGCGACTTCAACATCGAACGTCGAGGATAGTTGGGAGCGCTTACGACTAAGGAGCTTCTCGAATTCGAACGACACAAAGCAATTATCGGCTCCGGTATCAAATAAACATGAAGCATAAATACCATTCACAAGGAACGTACCATTGACCACATTGTTATCGGCTTGGGCTTGGTGCACGTTGATGTTGAAAGTTCATGATGTGCAACGACCCTGTTTCACAACCCTGTTTGGGCACATGTTGGCGAAATGGTTAGGATCGCCACATGCGAAGCAGGCTCTAGCGTTGACCGCGGGTGCCGAAGGATCTTGTTGACCCTGAGGGGTGGTGAGAAGAGCTTGATGAGCAGGAGCTTGTCGAGCACGGCAGTTGGTAGTGAAATGACCGTACATATTGCAATGAGCACAAAAACGGCAAGCGATGGTAGTCGGGTGGTGGTAGGTGCAAGTAGGGCAAAGCGGGTGTGGCCTAGTGTATGCACGTTTAGCAGGTGGTGCAGTTGCCACAGGCGCCGCTACTTGACGCTGTTGGGTTGGTAAAACTTGAATTGGTGCAGCAGTGATCGCACAGTTCTTGTTGCTGGAGTTGCTCTTTCTCTTGTTGTTTCTCTTGTTGCTCGATGCGGTGGTGGTTTCAGCAGTTGGTGCGGCGGTGGT
The DNA here is from genome assembly GCA_030545235.1 of Helianthus tuberosus. Taxonomy (NCBI): domain Eukaryota; kingdom Viridiplantae; phylum Streptophyta; class Magnoliopsida; order Asterales; family Asteraceae; genus Helianthus; species Helianthus tuberosus. Next base: position 64,951,355 of record CM060354.1, read on the forward strand.
AGCTTGATGCAGGTGCTTCGAAGTTTTATCCCAGACACCAGCCTTGACCCGTTTGTCGTTGATTTCAGCGGCCGGTAAGTAAGTCTCTTCGATCGTCTTAGTCTTAGCCGCTTGCACGAAATCTGCAACTCAATCAGGCAGGGCTCGGATATACTTCTTGATTGCCATGTCAGAAGTCTTGACTTGATCAGGGCAGATGATACTGAGCTGCTTGAAGCGAGCAGTGAGTGCAGCGTTTTCACCATCCTTCTGCTTTATGTGCCAGAATTCATCCTCTAACTTTTGGCGCTCATGAGGAGGGCAGAATTCTTCCAACATGACTTCCTTGAGCTCGTCCCACGACAGTCCGTAGGCTGCATCGTTTCCACGTTTATTCCTCTCAGCTGTCCACTAGTCTAAAGCGCGAGACTGGAAGACGCCAGTTGCGTTGAGAGTGCGGAGATCGTCGGGGCAACCGCTGTGTCGTAGAGTGACCTCAATGGAATCAAACCATTGGAACAACGCTGTAGGGCCTTCCTCGCCAGTGAATTCCTTTGGCCCACAAGACTTGAACTGCTTGAAACTGAAGGCAGCTTTGGGGTAGCTTTAGGAGCTTCGGTTCTCGACTCCTCAGACGATTTGCTGACGTTTTCGTAAATCTCACTCACAATCTGAGGCACAACCTTGGCCACTTGTTTTGCGAGGATGGCAGCAAGGCGTTTGTCCCTCTGTTCTTGGCGAGAGAGTCGTGCGGAACGGGGTCCTGATGATGGTCCAGTTGACATTGTCTGCAACAGACATCGTCATAGGTCTCAGACACATCATAATCGAATCTCACCCCACACGCCTAGTACTACTAAAACTCAGGAACACGTACAATCACGTAAGCACATAGGCACATAATCACAGATTCACATAAGCACAGAAGCACATTAGCACATAAGGCACAGAAACACAGAAGCACATAAGCACGTAGGGCATAAAACACAGAAGCATATAAGCATGTAACTTGTCTAGATGCACACTGAGGCGGTCAGAATACAGAAACCTATCATTCAAAGTTCGTGATTGTTCGAGAAGAGCGTTCACGCATAGCATAGCGAGTAGTATAGTATAAGCGAGTAATATAGCAAGCAACATAGCGTATGGTGGTTCCTCATGGTAGTAGCGATTTGTTAACGTTTTGAGATAGTGTGTAGTGCGAGTTGTGATAGCGAAATTGATAAATTCCAAAAATTCCGAAAACATATAATCAGGTAAATACACACATAACTCATAAAATCGACGAATATCAGAGTCTGCGGTTGCGGGCTCAGAATCGAAATACATAAAAATCATGAAATAGATTGTCTGCGGCTATTTAGACATTGACTACCCAAAGTGATTCAACTATTCACAGGGACCTGTTGTACACACTTTGACTTACAGGACTGTGCTTTTGCCTCGAATCTTGGGCTCGTCACGCATCCTTTCAGCTATATCGTGACTTCAAGTTGTTGGAGTCCGTCGAGACTTGGTGAGAGTTTTGTAAAAACCAAGTAGAGGTCAGAACAAGTCATCAAGGTTCGGGTTTCACCCCTGACTTAACAACTTTATTCCTGTTTTGATCAAATAAAAGAGAATTATGCGTCGAAGTATGGATTTCACTCCTATTTCAACGCAATTTCTCATGTTTATAGATAAAAATATGGGTTGAACAAGCAATTTAGTCAAGATTTTGCGGTTTTCACACCTAATCTCAACTTAATCGCTCAATCATATTTGAAAATTCGAATGCAGTGATAGTGTAGCGTAGGCGAGGATAGCGAGAAATAGCAAGTACGCTCACACATAATCCCTACTGGACAAGCACGAGTCGGTCTGTTGGTTCCTAACTATAGACTAGGTCTCTAAGACATCGACCCGGACTAGGTTAAGTCTTGCCTAATTCCCTATAGTTATGGCTCTGATACCAATCTGTCACACCCCAACCGATGGCGGAAACATCGGGGCATGGCACTGAGCGAAACAGATTGTCCAGAAGTTTCCATAACAATTATCATTACCAATTAATTTAAAGTAACATATCCCATACCATGTCTTAAAAGGCAAACAAATTATTACAGATAAGATCTAGGCAATTTGTTCTGTTCCGACAACTCAGATTCTATTATTACAGACAAATGTTTATTGGTTTCTAGACTCTTGTCCTAGCTTCGATTTCATCACCGCAAAGATAAGCAATTAAGCATCCTAAGCACATGTCACATACGTTAAAGTAAAACTCAATACACATAGTGTAAAGGTGAGCATACAAGTTTGATAATAGCATATAGAGTTCGAAATCGTTTACGCATAACCAGCACGTACACATAATGAAATGAAGCACATTAGTTATCGAAATAGATCCATCGATACCAATGGCTGTGGGTTGACTGCCTGAGGCAGTTTGCAATACACGATTACCACCGTAATCCGTGCAAGTAATTGTCCTTAACAACCCCTGCAAACAGGTGCTGAGTCCAAACTATAGTACTATCGTTGCTAAGGCAGGTAGACAACATTCCATGTGTAAACATAACAAACAAGCATTCATTAAGTCACGTATAACATGCGGTAACGGTTAGCGTTAAAAGTATTGAGTAGTGTGTTCGATGTGATTTAGAATAAGTAACGTATGTAACACCCAAAAGTGCGTAAAGCAAAAAGGGATCGAGTATACTCACAGCGGTGGATGGATTGAAGGGAACACTAGAGAGTAGGGTTAGCCTGATCAGAACGATAGCATAACGATAAGTGACACGCAAAACGATGCAAAATACAGGTGGCTCGGACAGCGGTCCGGTCGGATGGTAGTCTGGTCGGACAACCAGTCGTGCGGATGGCAATCCGTTCGGACAGTAGTCCGGTCGGACAATAGACCGGTCGGATGACTGTTCGAGTGGATTGTTTCTTCCTTTGAGAATGATGTGTTTGTGTATGATGGCTTGTCTTTCGAAGTTTTCGTTGTAGCATTTTGAAAACATTGAAGTATCTCTACCTTTCAGGTCGGTCGATCGGACGGTCGTCCGATCGGACGGCAATCCGATAGGTTGGCACTTCAGTGAGAACAAGTTCACAGCAGGTTTGTCACTCGGTCGGATGTCCATCCGTCCGGGTGGCATCCTTTGTGAATTGAACATGTTGAAAATTGTTTAAGTGCTGAAGTCCAAATGTTTCATGATTCGGGTGGCTGTCCGTTCCGATGGTAGTCCGGTCGGACAACAACTCGTTCAACAACCAGACTTTAATCGTTGAAAAAAATAGTTAAGTGTGGGACCCAAGGTGCAAGTCGTTCAGATGATAATCTGTTCGGGTGGACGTCCGTTCGGACAGCAGTCCGCTCGGACGACACTCCATCCTGGTTGTTCCGTTCGTCTTACAGTTGGCCGTTTTGATTGTTTGTCGTGTTATCGAGACGCGTTGATATCGTGCTAACCAACGGAGTCCCATCCTAAGCTCTAGTGACCCGACTGAACATGTGTAACACCCCGCACTTTCGTGCGTTGTTACTACTCGCTATACTCGTTACGCCTAGCACCAGAGATTCAGATCATAATGTATCTATATCGCATACATCGCTATATCGCAATATTTTCGCATATTATCGCATATTCTATCACTATCACATCACATTGCACTTGCTGACAACCACGAAAGTTGTCAAGTGAGGACCAATTCTGCCCTCCTTGATAGCCGTGGTGTGTCGCAGTGCCACTCATGACTCAAAACGCACATTAATGTTCACGATGACATCAAGAGAGGACCTATTCTACCCTCCTCAATGACCGTGAAGCGTTGCAAATAATTGCGTACTCGAAACAAAAACCGGTTATTGTATCACAACTTTGAACAATTAAATATATAATATGAATACGTACATACGGCCCCTTATGAATAATTAAATATATAATAAATACATACACGAAACTATGTAACAAAATCATCGCAACGCTCATCGGATCGATAAAACCCTGTCCGAACGGATAGCCCTGTCCGAACGGATGGACCTGTCCGATCGGATGGCCCAAACCTCCCTTCTTCCTTCCCCCTTTGCCTATAAATACCCCATTTATCACCTCAACAACAGCTGAGGTGACTGCTCTCGTTCGGCCAGACGCTACCTCGCCATTTTCTCTCGTTTTCTCGCAATTCTTGTAAGATTTCAACCTAAACCTTGTACTTCTATGATCTACACTCAATTCTACACCTCTCTACCTTTTAAAAATCAACTTTTAACCATGAAATCTACTGATTCGAGGTGTTCAAAGATGATGTCATCAAGAGTTCATATGAACTTCAAAGTATGACTTCATTTTACCATGAACAACTCAGATCTGAGTGATTTCCACATGTTTTTATAACAATCTCACCTAGAATATTATGTATCTAATCAAAGTAATGTGTGATTCCGGGTTAGACATGGAAAAACCGTCAAAAGCGGTCAGATCTGATGGAACGGGGTGGTTCCCGGCCGTTAGAACGGGCCGGACTCGATGGAATTTCAGTAGTTTAACACGACGACACATCATCTCAGACAATTCACCGGTATCCTTTCTAAAAACAATTGAGTGTGACACAATCAAAAAATTTGAAAGAATTGCCGTCCGATCGGACTGCTGTCCGATCGAACGGCAAATCAACTTTAAACCAGCCGAACGGACAGCATGTCAGCCGATCGGACAGCATGTCAGCCGATCGGACAGCATGTCAGCCGACCGGACAGCATGTCAGCCGATCGGACAACATGTCAGCCGATTGGATAACATGCCATCAGACCGGACAACATGTCAACCGACCGGATAATATGCCATCCGACCGGACAACATGACATCCGATTGGATTACCACTAGCCTTCCTATTCAACTTTTCACCGTTTAAAATTACACCGCGCCTCGCTTACGCTACCATTCCATGTTTATGCTAACTCAGGCGCACTCTAAATTAATCCAATCAAGTTGTGTTCTCGCTAAATACGCACTGTGAGTATACTCGAACCCTTTTTAATCGCATTTTGGGTGTAACATACGTCAAAATCAAATTAAATCGAATTAATCAAATGTCTAATCTATTTTATCACTTGCGAATGACTGAATTACATATTTATACGTGATGCTAGTTACATAAGTGATAGGACTTTTACTCGCGAGGTCCCGCCTTAACTAGTATAGTACTATAGCACCGGACGGGGTCTAGTTAGGATGAATAGCAATCGCAGTCGCAGCTCGAGTGACTTAGCTGGTAGTAATTGTCTGGTGTTTATGTGATAGCATATCTCGTTTATGTAAGAGGTATTCGCCGCACTTTTAAATCGCTTTTAATCTATTTTCGCTACCATCAAAACTTGTATACTCGCCAATACTTTTGTATTGACGTTGTTTTAACGTATGTTGCAGGTTTAGATCGCATGCTTTCATCAAATCAAGCTGGGAAGTCTAGAAACTCACCAAAAATCTCGGTTGTCGGATTTGTATTGTTCGAGAGGACAAGAAATCTGTGATAACTTATGTGATTGTATTATTTGTTAGTATGGGATAACGAATGTAATAAATATTATCGCAATATAGTTGTTATGGATTCTCTTGAGCAATCTGATTCGCCTAGTGCCGCGCCCTGATGATTCCGCCATCGGTTGGGGTGTGACAACAAGAATCACCCAAATTCGATCAGTTCACCGGTTTAGGACGATAGTTCCTGGTTAACCTGAAATCGATAATCTCGTGGATAGAATACGGATCTTGAACCAATACAACCACAAGATTGAGTAGTGAGTCGGCACAAGCTCCGATTCTACCGGTTTTGAATGCATTGAGTGTAAAAGAGTTGAAGGAAAGTTGGAAAACCTTCTCTCAATCCTTTTCAACGTGAATATGTTTAGATCTATGAAAAATCTTTGTTCGTTTATGTGGAAATCGATTAGATCTAAGTTGTTCTTGGTGGATTGAGGCCAAAACACGAAGTTCTTCAAGAACACATGATGACGTCATCCTAGAACACCTTGAATCTTGATGATTTCACGATTAAAAGTTAAGATTTAAAAGATAGAAAGGTTTAGGAGTGCGTGTAAATCAAGGAGGTACAAGATTTAGGACGAGATCTTACCGGGATTGTGAGAAATCAGAGAAAAAGCGAGGAAAACGAGCTGGTCGGACGTCACTTGCCAAAAGTGGAAAGAATGAAAGTGACAAGGGGTATTTATAGGATTCCCAAAGTGGAAAGGGGCTGGTCGGTCGGATGGCGTCTCGCCTAGATGGCAATCCGGTCAGATGTCATCTCTGTCGGATGGCAGCCTGGCACCTCGATCAAGTGACAGCCCGGTCGGATGGCAATCCGGCCGGCTGGCACCTGGTTCGAGTGCTCGGCGCGACGATTTTTGCTGTTTTGATTGCGATTGCGAGCGATTCGATGCGATAAAGTTTCCTAGTCAAATTACTTTTAATCCCAACTATTCATATCTCGCACTATCTCTTCTCCACCAATTATCATACCATTTTGATTGCGATTGAGTTCGATTACGATTTGAGTTTCGATTGCGATTCGATTGATTTCCACAACATAACATAAATAAACATGCACAAGTAACACATAAGGCACAAACACACGAATAACAATAACTATAATGCGTAATTCGAGTTGCGATTCTTATCACGATTCGATGTCGATTTGATTAGCATAGTTTGATTATCGTTTAGTTAACTTTATCGCATTGTTACTTCCTATAGTTCACAGTCGTAAGTCGATTAGATAGCGAATAATACACGTCGATTATAGTGATTATTGATAGTTACTCCACATAATACAACTAAAATATACACATAAAAGGAATCACTACAAGTCAAGTCGTGCGATCGGTCGTTGACTTTGATCTTGACTTTGACTTTAACTTTCGAAAACAGGGGGTGTTACAGTTTCGGTGGTATCTGGTATTGTCTAATTTTGGCAGCGGAATTTTTCATCAGGACCGTAGTTAGGAAATATTTGATCAGAGTAAAATACCACACTTTCATAATATTAAACACATGGGGTAAAACCCAAGTTTTCAGTACACGCATTTTCATAGGAATAAATCCTATTTTTCATTTAATAAAAAACATCTATTTATTTTAGGTAACTTTATTGCCACTTTTCCAAGCCTTCAGTGCTGTCCAGCTGGCTTCTATTTGGCTTTCACATTTTGTTACCTGAAACGCGTTTAAAAACATTTTGTCAGTGGGAAATATTGGTGAGTGAATCCCAGTTGAATCAAGTTTTAATAAAAATCATTGTACAGTATTGAGGGCGGTCTCGCAATTACATTTGTTTCCAAGTCATATCAATTACCACCCATGGTACTGTCAGACCCGACTTGTGGAAATGTTACCCCTCGCAAGGCAGTAACAAATTTTGTATACAAAACCCCAACATACCGACGATAATTGTATCCTTACAAATACTCAATAACTGTTTAATATATAATTAATTAAGTGAGGTTTTGTAAAAACAATTTGCAAAAAGGAGATTACTCACATTGCTGTCTTAGATTATCCTTTAGGGTTTCCTGTGACAATCTATAATTTACACAAATGCACACGTGCTAGTATAATAACCCATTATAACATTAGTAATACCCTCCCCAAGACGGCATTCCAACGACTACGTCGGGCAGAACCACGACAGCCGTTACGGAACCCTAGATCAATCGGGCAGAGTATCTAATACGTATCCAGGGGTTATGATACTTACAACGGAGCAGAACTTCTTTATTTACGGCGGTATTAGACCCGAGTATAACTTCTACTATTAAGAAATTGAGAGAGAGATCGAGTGAATGAACGAATTTCGACTGAAGGCCCTTCGTTGCAATTTATAGGGCTGATTTAGGTTTTCTCGCGGCCCGCGTAAAACAAGACCAGGGCCTAGTAGGTGGCTAGGGTTATAGCTGATCCGGGTCATGCACAAAGGGTCGACGGGTGTTGGGCCATGTGGCAGCCCAGGGTTTCGCCAGCCTTCACTCGGTCGCGGCCCGCGTAAGCTTAAGGGGTGGCTTATGCGCCCCGCGACATCCCTAAATTTCCATTTTTAATTAATTTTAATAATATTTAAGGTATTCGGGGTCCGTTTTCACGTATGGGGTGTATTTTAAGACATATTGGGATAATTTAAAATATATTAGGGTGTCAAAAATAATTCGAGGGTGTCGGTTTTCTTTAGGGTTGTTATATCAACGGTGGGTGAAGGGCGACAATATGTGTTCTTGAATGATGATGATGATGATGATGATACCGATGGTATTTTGGTATGTTTGGGTTTTTATTTCTGTGTGTCTTTAATCTGATGGGTTTTGGCTATGCTGGGGGTTTTGATATGTGTTCTTTGATCTCTGTTTTGATTTGTTTTAATTTGGTATGTTGAGGCTTTTGATTTGTGTTCTTTTGAATCTGTGGGTTTTGATATGGTCGATTGGGCGGCGATGATGAAAAACACGTAGATTTAGATGACGATGGCGCGGCAAGGACGGCGGAGGGTAGGTTTTTTGAACATGCAACCCCACTTTTGCAGCCTTTTGATTATCGGATAATCTGAGCCAAACCCCGTTTTTTTTCGAGATACACTTTGTTTTGATGTTGTTGGTTTTTTATTTTTCCCCCCTAGTCGATGATGATAACAATATATCTGAGACACCTCCCGAGTTTGCGATTTCTGGGGTGCGTTCGTTTTTGCGTAAAAATGTTTTTGTAAAAAAAAAAAGTTAAACCGTAAACTTTTTAACGTAAAACGTAAAAACGTAAAAACGTAAAACGTAAAACGTAAAAAGTTTTACGTAAAACATAAAACGTAAAAAGTTTTAGGTAAAACGTAAAAAGGTTTACGTAAAACGTAAAAAGTTTTACGTAAAACGTAAAAAGTTTTACGTAAAACGTAAAAATTTTAACATAAAACTTAAAGCATAAAAAGTTTTACGTAAAACGTAAAAAGTTTTACATAAAACGTAAAAAGTTTAACGTAAAACTTAAAACGTAAAAAGTTTAAAAAGTTTAACGTAAAACGTAAAAAGTGTAAAAAACCCCGCGTTAAAAAAACGTGTAAAAATGGCGCATTAAAAAAACGACGTTTGAAAAAATGGCGCGTAAAAACGGATCGTTAAAAAAACGACGCTTCAAAAAAGCACGGCGTAAAAACGGCGCGTTAAAAAAACGACGATTGAAAAAACCCGGCGTGCAAAAACCCGGCACACAAAAAAATTTGTCTTGTTAAAAAAATTTGAATTTAAAAATGCTTTTAATAAAAAAAATCTTTTTAAAAAACTAAAAAGTAATATAATAAAACAAATAAGTAATAAAAATAAGAAAAACAAAAAGACAAAAAAGTGTAATTTTACTAAACTACTCTTTTGGATTAAAATATTAAAGACATAATAAGACAAAATGTATTTAACATTCATTTTTGTTACTTTTAATCTCATCCATTCATTTTTGTTACTTTTAATCTCATACATCCAATTTGAATTTAAAAATGCTTTTAATAAAAAAAATCTTTTAAAAAAATAAAAAGTATAAATATATGTAGAGACGAATTCAGGAGAAAACGACAAAAAGTGTGAGAACGGTGAGAACGCATCCTGTCCCAACATGTGGCGCGGGGCATGATCAGGGTCCGAGGGGTTTTTTTTTTTGTCTTTTTAGTATTCTTCTCCTTTCCCTATTTTCGCGTTTGATATGCTGCTTTATTTTTTGCGTGCAAGATAATTTTGGCGTTATCTAGAATTATTAATTATTTGACGTTTTACTATTTTTCTCTGATTTCTTCTCGTTGAATTAATTCTTTTTGTGTCACATAGTTAATTTTTTTGGCGTTATGGCTTTTTCCATGTCATTTTTTGGCGTTTTGTATCTTTTTGTTAATAATTGATTACCATAGATTAATATTTTATAAAATTACGATAATACAAAATCAAAATAAACTAATAGTCTTCCGTAGGTGGGATTACATCAGAGATGTATCCGTCGCTTTGTTCTTCACTTTCTTCAGATTCTTCATCATCAAATTTCATATTCGCGTATAACGCCATTAGCTCCTTTCTTCTTTGCTGCAGCCTATTCTTGAATATCACTGCATCCTTGGTTTTTGGATCGTTTGAAGGTGCTAAATCACAGAGTTGTTCAATGATAGATAGCAACACTGTCTTCAACATTTCTTCCATTGGCCTTGAATATTGCACCCCGTTTTTATAAGTCACTTCAAGCGTTCCTTCTTCCTCATGCATCACCCAACTGCTAAGTTTTGGTATAGGAGTATCGTCAATATCATCATCATCTTATGCTGTAAATTTTCTCTTCAGTCTTTTTATTACAGTTCTGGTTCTTTCACAATCGTTGTCCATTGAAACCCCAATGGCCAGGATATCCTTCTGAACCTTTTCATTCATTCCAAGCATGGCTTTGATTGTCCTTACCTTTACCATTCTCCTATCAGAGAACTTTATGATGAATCGTTTCTCTTTCCTTTCAAACCTCCATGCAATAACCTTAGCCATTTTTTAAGGTTTTGGCGTTTTGGACAATATATAGCGTTTTAGTCAAATTTTTTGGCGTGTTTGAATTTGTGTTCTCATGGTCTTCTTTTATATTGACTTATTTTTCCCGCGCATGACAGGTAATTATGGCGTTTTGAAAAAGATAAATAAATTTAATTCCCCAAGAATTTTGCTTTTAATATAATAAATGTTAGTAATTATGTTTCATTTTACAGTTTTTTGCATTTTACCGTGTTTTGTTTTCAGACTCAACTGTTTTTATGGTGTAACACGTCAAATCTTTGACGGCTGTAATTATGGTGTTTTGTTTTCCAATGGCGGTTAGATAACGATTGGACTTTTTTTTGTTTTATATTCTTTTCACATTGTTTCACGCTTTTTTTATAATAGTAGTTGTTCAAAGTAATTTTATTATAGTTTGGTTGTTTTTTGGGGGCGTTTATATGGCATGATGGCGTTTTACAAGCATTTGCTCATTTTGGCGTTTTATTATATTTTTCATAATAGTATTAAAATACTTTTGTTGTTTATTAACTGAAATTACAAAACAAACAACAGATAAAGAAAATTAAAAAAAAAAAAACAAAGTAGAAGCTATTTATGATTTAAATCTTCAGTGTCATCAGTCTTTTTTTTTTTTTTGAAACTCAAGAACTGTGACAAATAAATGGCGTTTTGGGTTTGGCGTTTATTTTCATTGTTCATGTGTTGAAGTGTCTGTGTGGATGTTGGAGATATAGATCAACCTTTTTTTGGGTGGATGCTATCTTCCCGTCGTCTTCATTATAATCATGGAGGCCAAAGTAGCATTTACACTGGTATAGGTCTCTTCTTATCATCCAAACCTTCTTCAAGAACAAAGATGACATAATGAAATATGGTGTCATCAGTCCCTCTTTTTTCAATTTTGTCCATCTCATGCAGCAAAATCTTACTACACTCACGTAACAAATCATTCAGCGAAACTTCATGCAGAACATTACTGAGTATCAAAGAAAAGATGTTTGCCATCGTTATATTTTTTGGCGTTTTACATTGAGTTGTATTTTTTTTAACAACCACTGTGTTTTTTGTGTGTTTTTTTGGATGTGATAAACGGAAGGTGGTGAGACGTTTCTATTTATAGAATTTTTTTTGGCGCGTAGTTTAGGCGAGATATTTTTTATAACAAAAAATGTAATTAACATTTATTTAGATGTAAGGTTTGGCGTTATATATTATGGCGTTTCATATTTTGTGGCGTTTTTGTAGCCAGAGAGCTTAAATAAAAACCCAGAAAAAAGTACGCAGTGATAAAATTGGCGTTTTATTTTCAATGGCGTTTTATGCGAGAAATGATGGTTTACCTTTTTTACCCTTAAGGAAGCGCGTCCACGTAATAAAATTGATGTTATTTAGGAAAAATGCCACCGCGCCAATCTAGTCCATAGATTGTTTTAATCGGATGATCAATAAGCGTTCTCACCGTTCTCACACTTTCTACCGTTTTCTCTAAATACTGACCCTATATATACACACACACACACACACACACACACACACACACACACACACACACACACACACACACACACACACACACACACACACACACACACACACACACACACACACACACACACACACACGCAATATTAAACCAACTGAAAAATCATTTTCCACAAACCATTTAACATCAAATTCTCTACACCATCTGAAATTTAAAAGAAAAATGCAATCTTCAAGTTCGTCAGATTCGTATGAAATTTTTTTTTGTCATCCTCATACGACGAAGACGTTAGTGACGATGCGAGAAAAATAAACGGATTTGAAATCCAGAATAAACAGACGCATCACAACCTTCGAGCGGATTTGGTTGAACATATTTGGACGGTTCCGAGATACAACCCAATGACGATGACGATGGTGATAATTAAAAACTTGTTTTGGATGAAATTGGCAAACAGGCCCAAACCTCAGGGACAATTTTCGCAATTTACTCCTTTTTTTGTTTAAATTCATAAGATTTTTTTTCTAAGGGGTGTGGTTGAAAATTTCCAATGGGTGCGTTTGAAAATCCAAGGGGTGCGGTCGGCATTTTCGACGAAAATTAGCACTATTTTTTTCAAGGGGTGCCTCCGCCCACCCACGGTTGTGGGTAGGTCTGCCCATGCCAGTGATCAATCGGTGTTACCGTGCTAACGTCTACGTAGTTGCCGAAAAATGTTTCAGGACGAAAGCTTCATGTAGCATCCGTAAAATTCATATTTTAAGTCAATAATATTTAGATTTTAGTCAACTTAAAGTGTATTTAAAACATGATAAGCTTATTATATATTCTATAGACAGCGTGAAAGCCAACCGCTCACAGAGTTAATCATGACCGTCAAATCTCCCCCGGATTAAATCATAGCCGTATAAACTCTATAAAATAACTGAAAAGGTGGAGGTTCAGGGAGGTTTATCAGTCTCTCACCTCATTTTGGGTGGTTTCCTAATTTCTAGCAGCCACATTCTCCATGTTCTCCGGTTTTCTCTCCATGATTAGTATGGTTTCGTTAATCGTGTAAGTCGTATGTATCAATTAGGGTTTACCTGGTTTTGCCACAGTTGTCACAGTTTATGTTCATTGTTAGCGTTTTTTTCCCAAGTTTTTCATTGTTGTACTGGTACTCATTATTTTTTGTCATTGTTAATGTATTGTCTACTGGAATCGTCATCAAAATATTTTCCCTCTAAGCACTTGGGCTTACAGGTTGGAGCAAACATGAAAATGGTAAAACATTGGAAGCCGGTCATCAATGTATATATTTAGGAGGAGGTTGTTGGTATGGAAAGCAAATACATTGTCGTTTGGTGGAAAAATCACTCTACTTAAATCGTGCTAATTTCCCTTCCAGCGTATTACTTTCTCTTTATCAGGCCCCTCAAAAGTTTATTGCCCAATTGGAGCAAACTCATAGAGATTTTTTATGGGAACCAATTCAGATCATTCTAGACCCCATCAATTGGCTTGGCATAATGTTTTGGTACCAAAAGATAGAGGTGGGTTGGGTATTCATTCGCTTCGGGAGGCAAATATAACGATGTTGGTCAAGTGGTGGTGGAGGTTTAAAACTGATTGTAATGGCTTTTGGAGGAAAGTAATATGGAGTATGCACCACCGTTCCAAAACGTGAATTTTTTTATTTCAAGGAAGTTTTCTATTGCGGGCACATGGAAGCAGGCCATAAAAGCACCTTAAGATATTGAGGCATGTGATACTGTTCTGGTGTCTTAGTTTAGGGGTGTTCCCGGTTGTGGATGCTCGATCTATCTGTTAGGCCCTTTAAGGTTTATGGATAAGTTAGGTAGTGGATTAGTAGGAGTAATGGGTTAATTATGGGTTTTGGGCCAATTTGTGTAGTCATGGGCTTAGGGTTTAGGGAGCACACTCCTTAATCTCCTTCTATAAATAGAAAGTGATGTAATAGGTGCATGGTTGGTGGTTTTGGAGAATCTTGTATTAGACAAACACTTGTATGCAAGATTTATGAATCATTTGAATATCAATCATCCTTCTTCTTCATCTTTTATTTCTTTTACAACTTGTTTGTGTGATTCCGCCACCTTACGAGTTGTGCGATATCATTGTGATCTCGGTTTCTGGACTTACAATTGGTATCAGAGCCTGTTGAACCTGATTTCCACGCTCGGATCTGATATCGCGTTGGGTTTTTTCGCTGATACTGTTCCGGTTTTGCTACTGCTCCGGTTTCTGGAGTTTCTGCTGCATTTCGGATTGTTTCTACTGATCTTGGACTGTCTTCAGAAGATTTTGGACCATTTTAGATTGTTATTAATCATCACGGACTTGAAGTTTGCTTGATTCCGGATCATAATCATCAGATTTCGGATCGTCTTCATCAGATTACGGATCACATCATCAGATTTCGGATTACAATTATCAGATTACGGACCGCAATCATCAGATTACGGATAAGATCATCAGATTACGGACAAACATCATCAGATTTCGGATTAAGATCATCAGATTTCGAATCACAATCATCAGATTACGGATAGAAGTTAGTGATTACGGATCTTACTGTTTGAAGATCGCTTGTCTCATTTCGGACTCATCATCACGGATTAGAACTCATTTCGGATTAAAGTCATTTCGGACCACTGTTCACTTCGAACTTGTTTCATTTCGGATTAGTGATCATTTTGGACCTCAGATTTCGGACCACATTTCAATCATGTTGAACCAATCCGGTGTTATGAACGGTGTTGTGACTATAGCCGATCTCGCTAATGCCACTCTTGCTGCAATTCAGACTCAGTCTTTAGCCTTCCATCAAGAACTTGACCAAGTTATTGGCACATCCACCAAAGTTCCAAGGTTCTTGTACGGTGATGACTACTACGAGTGGAAATTTCGTTTTAAACAATACTACAAGGCAAAAGAGCCTCATGTTTGGAGAAGCATCAAGAATGGGCCACGTACTATCATGTACGCTACTGAAGATGACCCTCAAACTCAAATTCCGAAGCCCGAAAACATTTACACTGATGATGACAGAAAGGTTGTTGCAGATGATGAAGCTGCTTATGGAACTCTATCAATGGCACTTGGCCCAGACATTTCGATTAGAGTCAGAAACTGCAAAAGTGCTAAAGAAATCTGGGATCAACTAACACATCTGTTTGAAGGAAATGCTGATATGATGGCTAGTAGGGTTAACATGAAGAATCAGCAGTTCAGTTCCTTCAATCATATCTATGGAGAAACGGTTGAAAATCAGATCAGAAGGTTTGTTAAACTTGTATCTCAAATGGTGAGTGCTGAAATCAACATCTCAAACAGTGGAATGAATCGTCAATTGCTTAACTCTCTACCTAAAAAAAGGATGGGATGCCGAGGTTTCTATGATCAAGCGTACCAAGGATCTGAATGAAATGACACTAACAGAGCTGATTGCCACTATTAAATCTTGCAAAGATTGATAATCAGCAAAGAGAAATCAATCAAAAGAACTCTCTGATGGCTGCTGGAGTAACTAGTCCAAACAATGCTGCACTGATGTCTCAAGCTCATCCAAATCTGGTTTTCAGTCCTATTCATGGAGTTATGAATCACAACCCAAACATTGTCTTCAGTCCCATTGCTACACCAAAGCCAAACTATGTGTATGGGATGGCTGCTCCTACCTCTCAAGCACCTGCTGTTAACAACACAAACACCCAGCCAAAATCTCAATCTCAGTCTCAGCCACAACATGCAAATGCTGCTTTCAGTTCAAACACTCAGTCTGCTCCTCAGAACACCCTGTCAGTGGATCACATGGCTTTCTTAACCAAACAGAATGAAGAAAAACTTGCTCATGCAGCCTCTATGATCAACAGTTTCAATGCCTTCTTGGCAGAAGAACTCATACCTTCAACAGAAATAACACCAGAAGTGAATCAATTCGTGGAAGAGGACTTGGATGAGCTGGATGTGGGAACATGGCTATGTCTGCCTTTAAAGCTGATAAGTTTGCAAAAAGATATGGACGTCGTCCTATGTCTGCTAGTCCAGGATTTCTGAAAAACAGGCTGAGGTGCTACAGGTGCTATGAGCCAGGGTATTTTGCTAGGGATTGCAAGAAGGTTCTTACAGGGTATGAAGCTACTCAGGCAGCTGCAACAAGGAACAAGGAAAGATCTATGGTTCCCGTCAAGCCTGCTGAAACTGCTACCTCTAGTGGACAGGGTAATTCTGGGGCTGGAAGAGCTTTGATTGCTCAAGAGCAGAATGGTTTCAACTGGGCTGATGCTGTTGCTCAAGTGGAATCTATGAAGCTGTCTGAATCTGCTGCTGTGGACAAGGTTCATTTGTGCTTGATGGCCACGACCGAGGAACCAAAGTCACTCGCTGAGATGGTAAACTCCCTTTTATGTACTGAACATTATAGGAAGAAAGTTGCTTTGCTGAGATCTCAAAATTCAGCATTAATTACCGATTACAATACTGTGATAGGAAAGTACATCAGTCTTCGAGAGAATAATAAAATTCTCTATGAAAAGATTGAAGCACTTAAAAAGGACATAGCTCAACTTCACAGAGACGTGAATCAACAGCAATGTTGGGTTCATGACTATAAACATAGACTCACAGTCAAAACTCTTGAATGTGACTCTGTGAAGGGTGAGCTAGAGCTCCTCACTGGAAAGTACAAACAGAACAAGTTAAACATCAAGAAGTTTAATACTTCCAGTGCCACAGTTCAAAATCTATGTAATGTGCAACTTGCTTATCAAGAAAACAAGGGAAAGGGTTTGGGGTATAAACAAGTCCCGCCACCATACAATCATAATTATTCCAGATTGCCAATCACTGAGCAGGAAATGGAAAATTATGACACTATGATGTATGGCAAACCTAGTGATTATGTTGAATATGATCCATCTAAGTCTAAAAGGAATCCAAATGCTGATTTCAAAAAACAAATGAGTTTTGTTAAAGATGAAAATGTTCAAAATAAATCAGTAGATAATAAGTCTGATCAGATAGATGAAACAGTGATAAATGCAGAAGCCGAAACTGAAACAAAAACAGAACCAGTTAACAAACCCGCAGAGGAGATGAAGGAAAGTTCGTCAACTTCTGATTCTGTTGAAAATACCAACTGTTCTAGTTTGTGTGCAGAGTCAGTAAGAATTGAAGAGAAGTCTAAGGAGGATGATGAATCACATCGAAGTGCTGCTGATAATGTTGTTTCTGATAAAAATGGCATTTATGCTTGGAACTGTGTTTTTTCTTGGTTTGCTGAGACTTGGGGTGTTCCCACTAAGACTGATGAATTTGGTGCTATTATTTTAGATTATGCATGTGATAAAAATGACTGTGTTGAAAATGCTGGAAATGTTGTAAATATTGAGAATGATGTGGCAGGAGAGCCTGATGTGTCATCGGAGGAATATGAGACATCTGTTTCGAATAACTCAGAAAACAATTCTGATAATTCGGAATACTACACCTGTATGTCTGAAACATTGAATGACACATCAGATGCTCCCTGCAGCAATGATGATTTTGACGTGACTAATTGTGATAATGAAGAATTTACTGTTGAGCAGGGATCATCTGACGATCTTGGCAATCTAACAGAGGATTCAGGGATCCCAGATAATGAGCTCAAATATTCGAGCGTTTCCGATTGTGATGATCAATCAGATTCTAGCAGCATTGCGAAAGAAGACAGTCAAGCTGTCTTAGACACAGACTGCTCATCATCTGAGTTACCAGAATCATCCAATGTCGAGAAATCAGAAGCTGATCTGACTGAAGAAGAGACATCCATAGAGTCCAATTCTGTAGAAACTCATGGAAACTATGGAGAAGGAATTCCTAGAAATCAATTCCACAGTTGAATCAGATGATGAAACTGTAGAAGAAATTATTATGGAAACCTTCTCTACAGATTCTCCTAAGGACATGGTCTCTAAAGAAAAGGAAAATGTGAAAGTCACTTCTACAGACAGCTCATCTAGTGATCCCAAAAGTGACCTTAACAGAACCGAGTCAACTGAATCTGTTCCCCCTAAAAGAAAGCAGTCACGTAGAAACGGAAAGCCGAAAAGGAAGAATGCAAATAGGGAAAACTTAAATCTCAGGCAAACTGAACCTAAGCTCAAGGGTAAGGTTGTGGATACTTACTCTTGTGCTGACAGCTGTAAGGCGGGTTCCTCCAAGAGCAAGCACACTCCAAAGCACTCAGTGTCAAATGAATGGAAAAGACGTGATCAGTTCTCGAGAATAACGCAAGCCGAACTAGATGTCTTTTTCTCAAAAAGGCAGACTTGTTTTAACTGTGGAATTCTGGGACACATCGCAAGAAATTTTGTTCATCGTCCCTACTACTATAGGAACATGTACCATCAGAAGGCCATGCACTCAAGTTTTATCAAAAATCGACATCCCAAAGCAAGACTTTCTGACAGAGACTGGAATCTTGCTAAACAGGAAAAGCAAAAGTTTTTTTTAAAACAAACAGGTTTCAAGAAAAGACAAAATCCTTTTCATCAAACAGAAGTGTCTCAGACACCAAAGATTGGAGACCAAAAAATCCTGTTAGATCCCAGTCTCCGTGTTCGCAACCATCAACTTCTACCGCGCCGCCCAATGTCACAAACAAAGATAAAAACCATATGATCTTTCGTGAAGTTACCTACATAGATAGCGATGGTAAACTCAGGTCATCTATGGCCTGGGTTCCAGTCTCTAACTGATTCCGTTTTATGTGCATGAACGACTATGGAGTGCTATCTTTAGACTCTGGTTTATCGATAGTGGTTGTTCTAGACACATGATGGGAGACATATCCCAGTTGAATGATATCAAGATATTCGACGGTGGATGTGTCAACTTCGCGGGAGGAGAATCAGGAAGAATCACCATGAAAGGCACTGTCAAGAATGGCGTCCTCACCTTTTCAGATGTTAACTATGTCCCTGAGCTTAAGCATAGTCTGCTGAGTGTATCGCAGTCTCTTCACTAAGAGTGGATGTGTTATCTTGAAACCAGGAATCCTCATACCTGAAGACTGGTTTCTGATAGAAGCTGAACGAAGAGGAAATGCCTATGTTATTGATATGAATAAAGCTCCTACTGATCAAGTTACTTCTTTGTTTTCAGAAATTACTGAACATGATGCTATGTTGTGGCACCGTCGGTTGGGTCACCTGAACACAGAAAAATTGAATCGATTAGCAAAAGGAGGTCTCGTCAGGAACTTGCCAATCAAGGATTTCATGTAGATAAAGAAATGTGAAGCATGTGCTCGAGGAAAGCAGCATCATAGGCCTCATAAGTCCAAACCTGTTCACACCACTTCAAAGGTCTTGGAACTGCTGCATATATTTATTTGGTCCGGCTTACTGCTTGGTCATCATAGATGATTTTTCACGTTTCACTTGAGTATTCTTCTTTGAGCAGAAAAGCGAGGCAACTGGTTTAATTAAGAAATTTGTAATACTCATGGAGAATCAGTCAAATGAACGTGTGAAGATTATTCACTGTGACAATGGGACCGAATTCAAGAATGCTGAGCTGAATGAATTTTGTGCTCTTAAAGGAATTGATCGTCAATACAGTACAGCAAGATATCCTCAACAGAATGGGGTTGCAGAAAGACGCAATCGTACTCTCATTGAAGCTGCTCGCACAATGCTGATAAATTCAGGGCTTCCACTTATATTTTGGGCGGAAGTAGTAAATACAGATTGCTACGTTCAGAATCATGCCTTGATTAACAAGCGTCACATGAAAACTCCATATGAGATAGTTGAAGGTCAAAAACCATCGGTGCAACACTTTCGCACTTTCGGTTGCCCCTGCGTCCTTCTTCTCATGGATTCCAAAGGAAAATTTGAAGCTCGAGGAGATCCATGCTATTTCATTGGTTATGCTAAAAATACTTCTTATCGTGTGTACAACAAGATCAAGAAGCATGTTGTGGAAGCATATCATGTAGATTGGCTGGAAGAAAATCCAAAAGATGCTCGCATTGGCCCTGATTGGCTATATGATTATTCCACCTTGTTCAAATCTTTTCCTATTTTGTCTGATAAAGCTGTTGTTGCAGGAAATACAACAGAAGATATGTCTATTCCCGTTGAAGATGAAGATGAAAATGTGCCATTGCAGAATTTAATCAGAAAACTCACTATGAATCCATCAGGATTTGCCAAAGAAAATGCAGCACCAAGTCATTCCTCAACTACTTAAGAGTCGATTCCTGTACCTTCAACAGACAACCCCAATGGTGAAGCCAACAACACTGAAGACTCTGCTGGACCATCAAATGTTCAAGGAGCTTCTTTTCAAGAATCAATTTCGTCTGATTGCACTGTAGATACGCATGTGATCAACCCCACTGCACCAAGTGAGGGGAGCCATCTGGAATAGCTTCCAGAAGTTTTTCAAATTTGCAATCTAATCTGCAAGCTCCTACAACAGCAATGCCACAGCGTGTTCAAAAAAGTCACCCAATCACAAATGTCATCGGCCCAGTATCTGCTGGCGTTCAAACCCGCAGCAAATCTGCAGACATCAACACATGCTTGTATTCTTGCTTCATATCATAGATTGAGCCTAAAAATATTAATGTTGCCTTGCAGGAACCTGGATGGGTTGACGCAATGCATGAAGAGCTCAATCAGTTTAAACGGCTCAGAGTATGGAAACTTGAGAAGCTGCCCCAAGGAAAACGAGCCCTTGGCACACGATGGGTAGTTCGTAACAAGCAAGATGATTCTGGTGTGATTGTAAGAAATAAGGCCAGATTAGTAGTCCAAGGTTTCAGTCAAGTTGAAGGCCTAGATTATGATGAAGTGTATGCCCCTGTCGCTCGTCTAGAAGCCATCCGTATCTTCTTGGCATATGCATCCTTTATGGGCTTTACTGTCTATCAAATGGATGTTAAGACGACATTTCTTTATGGGAAGGTCAAGTTAGAGATTTATGTTGCTCAACCGCCGGGATTCATTGATCAAGAAAAGGAAGGGTATGCTTACAAGCTAGACAAGGCTCTGTATGGATTGCATCAAGCACCTCGTGCATGGTATGCTACCCTAACAGAACATTTGCTTGCTCATGGATACACCCGAGGGATGATCGATCAGACATTGTTCATCAAACATGTTGACAAGGACATTTTCCTTGTTCAAATATACGTTGACGACATCATCTTCGAATCAACTAATGATGCACTTTGCAAGGAATTTGAAGAAGTCATGAAGAAAAATTTTGAGATGAGCTCTTTAGGAGAAATGACGATGTTTTTGGGCCTGCAAGTCCGTCAGAACAATCAAGGAATCTTAATTCACCAAAGTAAATATGTAACTGACGTTCTTGCAAAGTTTAGCATGACAGACTCGAAGCCAAGTGACTCCCCAATTGCAGAGCGGACGTTGTTGACTGAGGATCCAGAGGGAAGTCCTGTCAATCAGACGTTGTATCGCTCGATGATTGGCTCACTAATGTATCTGACTGCAAGTCGGCCAGACATTCTGTACGCCGTGTGTCAGTGTGCTCGTTATCAGGCTAACCCTAAACTCACTCATCTAACTGCTGTTAAAAGAATTTTCAGATATTTGAAGGGAGCTCCTAAACTCAGACTCTGGTATCCCACAGATTCAAACTTTGATCTGTTTGCCTTTTCAGATAGCAATTTTGGAGGAACTGACAGGGATAGGAAGTCTACATCAGCTGGATGCCAGTTCTTGGGAGACAGACTCATTTCTTGGCAATGCAAGAAGCAGCAGATAGTATCTCTCTCCACAGCAGAAGCGGAGTACGTTGCAGCATCTGCATGCTGCTCCCAAGTTCTTTGGATGCAACATCAGCTGGAGGATTACGGTTTGACTTATCTTTATACAACCATTTATTGTGATAACGATGCCGCCATCCAGATCACTAAAAACCCTGTTTTTTCACTCCAAAACCAAGCACATTGACATTAAAATTCACTTCATAAGAGATTGCTTTGACAGAGGTCTTATTAAACTTGAACAGATCCATACTGATGCTAACACAACGGATCTTTTTACCAAACCTGTCAGCATCTCTAGGTTCAATGTGCTTGTAGACCTCTTGAAATGATTCGCTTCACCGACTGAGCATTTAAAAAAAAAACTCTTGTAAATAATAATAAGGGGTGTTTATGTGTTCCTTCTGGTAAATTTGGGCATAAAGTAGTCTACTTTTGGACAAATTTAGGGGGAGAAAAGTTACTGGGAAATGAAATGAGCTTTCGTGTTAAAGAACTTGATTAACACACGTAAGGTTTCAATGTTAAACAGGTTAGGCTCCACTGCGATGTGTTGATAGGTCTGCTGCTCGAAAAGCAAAAGAAGTAAAGTGATACAAACATAATGGACTGGACATCTCGTGGGTAACGGACCAATGGTGTATGATTTCATGGTCTTAAATCCTGCATTGATAGATAGCCAATATCTGAGGTTTCAGGTCTTTATACTGATAAATCATCCGGGATATCAGGGCTGTCCCTCTGTTGCATCCAGACTATATGCAGACCTGGGCACAGTCAGGATATCTTGCTAAAAGAGCCACAAAAAGGGCCAAAACCTGAAAACGGAAGAAATCTCATAAAAAGTAGAATTCCGTGAGCTATCATAGCCAAATTTGTACCGTTTAAGGTATCTGTCTCGCCCTCGTCAGAACTTCCTTGGTCTCTCTGCTGTACGGAAGTACTGACCTGTTCACCAGGAAGTCTGGCGTTGAAAAATTTAAGGATGATCTCAGTATACTCACCTGCTACGATGAATTGTTGTGCTTACCTTGATCGCGGGGGTATGCCTTGGAATGGGACACACAGATGTTACAGTATAATTCTACCTAAAAGCGTATCACAAAGCAAAAAAATTGAAGTTTGAGCGGTGGATTTAAGAGGACAAACATATCAACAATTGCATGGACCAGCCTAAGTAAACGAAGAGCTGAAAAGTGTCCCTTAATCAGTTCGAGAACGTTGATCCCATGACAGTCTTCCCAAAATCATCCCTATGTTAGTATTTTGTGCATACTATTTTTTTGTTATTATTATTATTTTAATATTTTTAATGATTGCTCAGTGGGGTGTTTCATTGATTTTGAAGGGGGGTATTTTGCTATCTTGAAAAGGCTGAATAAAATAATGATAAAATCTTTGAATCTGGATGGCCCACTGTTCCGAATGAGGCCCATCAGGAATTGACTTGGTCAATCCTAAACAGGCCCATCATTTTGGATCATCTGAAATGGGCCTGGCCCATAATCATTTCGGAGTATTTAATGAGGAACAGACAAGAGTCCGTATCACAATTCCGGACCATCACAGACGCAACTGAATATTCTCTCTCAACTCGCTTCATTTCGGACTGATTACGGATAGATCATGGACCATAGGTATATCATTCCGGATCATTAAAGTGCATTACCGATGATTCCAGATCATTACGGACAAGAAGATCATCATCACAGATGATTCCGAATGATTCTGGATGATTCCGGACCAAAGGAGGCTCATTACGGATGAATACGGACGGAATATCATTCCGGATGAAGAAGTTCATCCGAAATGAACCCCATTATTGTGACCTTTGACCGTTGACCTGTTTTGAACCCTTTTTCTTATGGACCTTTGGACTGCTTTTGGACTGCTTACTGTGAAAGGTTGCTTATGTTTAAGTTTTCGACGTGTTGATTTTGTCGACTCGTCGTTAACTCAAATGTAAGTAAACCTTCAAAAAAATCTAACGACAATTTTTAAGTGCAGAAAATGGCAGGCGCAATGTTGCAAGAAGGAAATCAACGGCAATTAGAGGTCAATGAATTCAATAATCAAGCAGGCTTTTTGTCAGATCCTCCGGTAGATCAAGCGGAGTTGTTTTGATCGCTAATCAGGGGTCTAAACAACTGTCCTCTCACGCATGCTTTAAGAACAAATCCTGTGATTTGCAGCAGCTGCATCAACGCATTTTGGAATACTGCAAAGATTAACATGCAAGGTGAAGGATCTATTGAAGCTACTGTGCAGAAGACAAAGATTATCGTATCTGAAGCAGTGGTTCGAGAAGTGTTAAGACTGGGAGATCAGCCACATCATCCTACATTATACGATCAAGCTAGAGTTCAAGCTGCCTTAAGAAGGATGAGCTATGAAGGAGGATATCCTACTGTGCTGAAGAAGTTATTTCCACCATACTGGAGGCTGTTAGTTCACTTTTTCCTCCAATGTGTTGCTGAAAACAAGGGTGGATGGGATCAACTAAACAAGACGCAAACTTCAGCAGTTGTAGCACTTGTGAATGAATGGGATTACAACTTCTCGGCCTTCATCTTTGATAACATGTAAAAGATGTTGGATGATCTAAAGAAGAAGATATTCATGTTATACCCGAGGTTTATGCAGATGATTCTTGACGAGAAATACCCAGCGTTGGTCAACGGGCCAAACTACATCAATTTGAAGCCAATGGCGCCAAGATGCTTTGAGAATGCATGCAGAAACAAAAGAGCTAAACATCATAATTTTGAAGGAAGATATGCTCTTGAGAAGCATGGGAGGTTTGCTGACGTTGTACAAGGAGCTCCTGTTGCACCAGCTCCTCTAGTCATCCCTGTTGTGCCAGTTCCACCTCAAATTAATGCACAGATAGCGGAAGAGCATGATGTATAACTCATGCAGCAAGTACAGCAGGCAGGTGATGATGAAGATGAAGTTCTTGTTGTTGATACTGAATCAGAATCAGATTCCAGTTAAGAAACTGATTCTGAAAGCGAAATAGAGATAGTGACATCTGATAAGGAAGAGGATACTGTTCGTGAGCCAGTGCCAATGACCTCTGATAATCTTGCAGCTTTGATTCGAAGTTTACAGGGTGGCGATGAAGACCCTCCATTCATTTCCACTGCTGATATTCAAGAAAAAGCTGATATTACTGAAGAATCAACACCAAAGAAACAAAGAACCGACTCTGCACCAGACAACACTGTTTCTGAGCCCTCGACTGCCTCTGAGCCTACTCCTACAATTAATCCTCAACTTAATCCACCATCAATTGATGCATCAAGGAAAACTGCCCTGGATGACACAGACTTGTATGACTTTAACTTTGATTTTGAAGCCACCCCCTCACGGCCAAGCAGTTCTAGTGGTGGTGTTCAATTTGAAGCTGGAAGTTCTAGTGGTGCACATACTTCTGAGCATGATGAAGCTGCATTTCGATATGAAAGCGAAAAAAGGCAAGTCTATGAAAGCGATAGTGATGAAGAAAAATACGTTAAGAGTTTGAAAAGGCGTGTGGTGATACTGGAACAAGATGGAGAACTGAAAAGTGCTCAGATTGTTTCTCTACAATAAGACGCTGCATTGAAAGAAGCCCAGATCTCGTCTCTACAATCTCAACTCACAAACAGAGATCTCACTATAGATCAACTGCAAGGGGATGTAGGGATGTTGATGTCAACTGTCTATGATATGAAGGCGAAACTTGAAAAGAAGTTTGGAAATGAATTTTCTGATAAAGAGGACGAGCAGTTCTATGTTGGAAGACCTGAGCAGACACAAGAGCAAAGAGCAGCAGCTCATGCAGCAGCTGAAGCTGAACGTGCAGCAACTGAAGCTGAACGTGCAGCAGCTTTAGAAGCTTATCTGGCTGCAAAACCAAATAAGCTAAGCAGCAAGTCCAAGAAGAGACGCGAGCAGAGAGAGTTAGAGAAAGAACAAGAGAAGCAAAGAAAGAAATAGCTGCTGGTAATGAAGAATCAAGATATGAATCCTCTGGATGAAAACTTTCAGCTAAAGGATCCCTCAACAAGGCTCGACAGACTTGTGATGGAACTAGGATCTACTTATTATGATGAAGTGGGAAACAAATCAGAAGTGGCATGTTGGAGCTTTGAGCCAGACAAACAGATGTGGTTGATTACTCGAAAGAGTGGGCACAGGGAATATTATGCTAAGGAGAGGCAATTTGAATCTTGGACTCAGATTGATCTGAAAACTCTCTTACGAGCTCCTTACTATGATCCAGATCTGAGCAAGAGAGGCAAAGATTGGGCATTCCACTAACGTCTCGAAAAGGAAGTGAGAACAAACTTTGCAACAATGAAGACTGCTGAGCCCATAGTGAGAAGAAATCCTGGTGTTCGTGATTCTTTCACCAGAAGGACTGTGAAATCAATCATCTGGTCTCCCACTGACAAAGAGAAGATCATTCCACTCACCAGAAAGTTTGAAAGGGGAATACTGAAGAAGTTCAAGTTCTGGGCCTATGATCCTAAAATGGCCGAAGCTGTCATTGTTACTGAAGAACAGTCCATCAGGATCCCTAATTCATACGACCTGATGAGTTTTCATGAGTAAGACATCTTGATTCTTACAAGTCATCAAATCCGAACCAACAAAAAATATGAGGAATGTGCCAAATCATGGACAAGTGCTGCTGCCAAGAGTTTGAAGAACTATCTCTTTGCAGATCCTCCTCCAGGTCCTCTTTGTAAAAGTAGCAATCCCGATTAAAGGGAAAACGGATAAACAAGAAAAGGGTGGTACGGTAATCTCATAGGGGTGGTTTATGGAGGAGATTATTCATAATAATTAGTTTATTATGTTTAGAGTTATCTGTTAGTTTAATTCAGTTTTTTAAGGAATTATATTAGTATTAGAAAATGTAGCTTGGAGTCTAAGTTAGATTAGTATAAATAGTGGGTCTATTTTATGTTTCTAATTGTATTGTATTGTAATGATTCTCTTTAAAGTGCAAGTAATAAAAAGTGTCGTACTAGTTCGTACAAAACTTCGGTGTTCATTCAGGGGATTTACGGGTTAGGGTTGAGTGTGTGAAGGCCAGGTTATCAAACTGGTATCAGAGCTTTGAAGACCAAGAGATCGCAGGGCCTGTGGAGGATTCTTGATTACAAACCTTTGAACAAACAAAGGCTATTAAACAGAAAGCCTGTGTTGGGATTGAACCCTATCAGAGGAACAGATAATAAGAGCCAAAACCGGGTCACAACAGTGGATTCATCATAAGCAACTGTTTACTTTAGACTTTCCCCTTGAAAGTGGTTATAACATCTGATGGCCCTCATCCACTGTTTATATACTACCACTGCTGACCACTAAATACTGCTTATGTACAACAACTGCTGAAGACTAAGTGCTGCTCCTTAATCTACTGCCCTAAGTCAAGTGCTGCCAAAGACCAAAGCCCTGCTCGGAATGAAGCAGTAGAATGAAGAAACAGTTGTTTAACTTTGTTTATTGTAATAGTATCAGTGTTTAGCTAAGCAGTAGTTATATATAACAGTGGTTATAGGTTGTTAGGTTGTTAGATGTCACTTTCATGGTGACGTCAGCTAAGATGCTTCAGTGGTTTGATTTGCCTATAAATGGAACAGTACCCTGTACTGTTACATTTGATTGACTGAGTGAGTTTTTCTCCTCTGATCCAATCCTTTCATCTTGTGCAATCAACCATGGAGCATCAGGCTGAGGGGGAGTTTAGTTTGTAAGCATGCTCTGTAATCTTTTGATTTGTATTGTAATCATTCGACTCAATGAAAATCATGTGTTTATAAAAACTATTTTCCTCTTTGATTGTGGTTACAAAGTTTGTGTTCATTTCCCCTGCATAAATCATTGAATCATGTCTATTCATTGTTCATCTATTACAAACAAACACAATCATGAGAGCCTCAGATCCTAACAATTGGTATCAGAGCTTGGACAGTCAAATTCGATCTAACAATCAATTTGACATAACAGTTCAGCTCAAAATTCATTGATACTAAGGTTGATTGTATTTTGTTGAAAAATAGAGTAACGAGTAAAGACGTTCAAAGTTGCTACTCAAAAACTATGTAAAACAACCAAGATGTCATAAGACACACAAACTTCTTATAACAAGTGATGTCTTACAAAAACCACCTATAGCTTTCAGATCTGAAAAATGTCTGATAACTATGGTATAATCATTTTCTTTAACAAATTTGATTTCAAGTGTTGATATGAAGTTTGTGTTGTTTCCATCATGTTTGATACTAAGGTATGAACCTCTGGTCAACAAAAACCTATGATTCATAAAAACATTAGTGTTTTTGTTAACATTAAAAGAGGGAAATTAAAACTTTAGTCACATAAATCTTATGTATTGAAAAACAAGTTGAGAATCCTCTAAAAGGACCAAAATCAACTCTGTTGAAAAATGCATTAAGAAAATCAAATGTCAAAATAGTCCAAATCATATGTAATGTGAGATTTGATATAAGCAAGTACAAATACTGCCAGATCTGTCAAAACATTGCTGCAAAATGATTCTGTGTTAAATATTTCTTCAATAAAAACCTCCCAGTGAGTAGTTTAGTACTTATGAATGGGAAGGGTAAAAAGGGAAGAAGAAAAATCACAAAAAACTCTAAAGTGTGTTTATCTCAAAACTTCTGAAATCAAAAGAAAAGAGTATAAGTATAAAACACTTAAGAGTTCAAAATTGGGTAAACAATGGTCATCAAGCAACTGTGTGCATTAATTAATTCAGGGAAGTTCGGGCAACAATAGAATCACCAGTGATTAAACTTAAAAGAGGACTAGGCAAGTTTTTCAGTATCATCACATGGTAACAAAGTATATAACAGGACTCTCAAAACCTATGTGTACATGTCTCCTCATCTTTACAATCAATTGACAAGGAAAGGGTCTCAAACAGTGGTCATTATAATGTATTTCAAATCATTGACCATTTTCCTAAAACTTGAGAATGATGTGACTGTGAGCTTCATTGGAAAGTATACCAGATGCTTTTTGATATTGTTTTCAGAATAACCTTTAATTAATTTTTCTTAAAAAGGTTTTTCTTAATAAAACAGGATATATTATTCATTTTTTTTGGAATGATATATTTTATACTTTTACATGTTTTTGTGAGTAAAAGTTTCAATCTCCTGTCTGGATGTAAAACCCTTATTTTTTTTTGTGGTGATACTATCCTTGAAAATAGATCAAAAGGAAATGGTACAAGTGTCAAGGTCATGTAAAACTCAAGTTTGTTTTTAACACAGATCAAAGATTGATTGCTAACAGACCTTAAAATACTTGGATACTCATGTCATAATTAAAAATTATGACTCAAAATGAGTAGCCATTGTAAAAGAGTTTTCATCATCCGGGGTACTAAACCACTGTCAGGAATTTATAAAAGCCTCAAAACTTTTGTCAAAAGCTTATTCACTGTTGCACTAACAATTGCTGATGTAATAATTGTTCAAATCTTTACCATTTCCTTACCCCTAACTACTGATGTGTTCAAACATCTGTTTTCTAAATACTGTCCACTGCTGAAAGTCAACATCTGTTCTCTCATATTCTTGATAAGCACTGATGTTCAAAATCAGTGTTTTATCCACTGATGCTCTAACCACTGATAGTAAAAATTCCCACTGCTTTCATATTATTAATGTTGTAACCACTGATCTTCTTCCATCAGTGGCTCTTAAAACAACTGACCTCCATCTTTCATCTTTTCATCAGAGGTTGGCACGTGGTCAGTTTCTAGCCATCAGATCATTATAACCGCTGCCACATCAGTATTCACTTTTTCCCTAAATAAAACCCTGACCAAAACCCCAAACAGGTTTTTACACTATCGAATTGAATTCCAAAATTCTCTTCTCAAAGCAGTTTCCCACTTTCCATCTCAAATCATTCTTCGTTCTTCTTCATCAAAATGATGAAATCCAAATCAAAATCAAAGTCATCTTCATCTTCATCTTCCAAAGAGGTCACTCAAATGGCCACTGAACCCATTGAAATCCCATACAAATCCCCTCACAATTACTTGGGTTTACTCACAAAACCTACTACCACCCACACCTTCGATTCTATCATCGACATCATGTCTGCTTCAAAGTACAAAACTTTGCTAACAGCAGATGCTCTAATTTACCAACAGACCTAGAGAGAGTTCTGGAAAAATGCCACACTTGAGTCTCAAGGTGACACCATCATAGCCATCAACTCTTCCATACAGGGTAAAACGATTCAAATAACTCCACAATCCATCTCTGAAGTTTTTAAACTTGATGATCAGCAAGGTAAAACTACTTTCCCTAAAAACGAGTTAAAAACTGATTTTCTGGAAAGGGGGTATGCAGAACAAACAAAAAGGGATACCTTACAAAAAGGTTTCTTCCCTTCTGCACCTAGGTTTTTATTTCACACTCTTTTGATGTGTGTTTCAAATAAAACCACTGCTTTTAACGAAATACCATTAAAGATTCAATGCCTGGGTTTTGCTATTTTACATAATGAAAATTATAACTATTCCCAGGAGATCTTTAATGACTTGGTGAAAAATGTTGATAGCAAATCATTTTTGCTTTTTCCAAGGTTTCTAAGCTACTATTTTAAACAAAAAATTGGAAAGGAAAATGAAAATTTGCTCAAACAAGGTGTTTATTTTCAAATAAATAGTTTAACACCTGAAACATTCACAAGAATGTTAACACCTACAAAAACAAAAGCAGAGATGCCTGAGCAGAATTTAGCAGATAACACTGCTCCTCAGGTATCTGCTGCTGAGCCCACTGCTTCAGGTGATCATAGTAGCAAAACCACTGCTATGAAACCCACACCTGCCATCACCAAAAAGACCAAAAAGAAATCATACAAAAAGCCCCCCAAACCCAAATCAAAGGCAACTCTGGAAGATGAGATCCCAGAGCCACTGCCAGTGACTACAAAAATGTCACCAACAACCACTGCTGCTACTTCCTCACAGCAGATGGAAGAAAGATCTCCACATTTGCCTCAAACTCCTCCTGCATCCTCACAAAAGGATCAGGTTGTAAACACAGGGACCCCACATTATGAAGCTCTGGATTCACTTGGATCCATCTTCCTCAGTCCTAATCCCAAGGACATGTCTCTTTCAACACCCCTATCTTCACCCCTCTCATTACCACAATCCATTATACCCTTGTTGCATGCAGTTAATATAGTACAGACACAAACCAGTTCCTCTCAATCACCTATCACTGAGAGTACACTCCCACAACTGACTGGGTCTGATATTCATACCTCTACTATCCCAGCAACAATTGAGGAGGTTACACTGCAGGAATTACAAGTAATTCCTGACAGTAGTTCAAGTGGAGCAGCAACTACAAATTTTGGATCAACAGATCTACATTTGGGCAGTTGTTTCATTAGTAAGACTCCCTTGAAGGCAATTCCTTCTATAGCACCTCTGAGAACCACCAGTGAGTCTGTTATGACCTCTGGTACCTTCAAAAGGCTATCAAGTGCTGAAGGAAGAAGACCCCAGTACCAAGAACAAGGGGCATCAATGAATGATTTTTGGGATTCAGTTCCTAAGTCACACATTGGTACAACCACTGCTGGTGGGGAATCAGATGATCCCAATAAATTGGGTGATGATTTACAATATCAGGAATTGACGGGGAGAATTGACAACCTTGAAACATCTGTCACTGAAATAAAGGATATGGCGCAACAACTGTTAAAAGCTCAAAAAGCACAACCCACTGCTGTTCCAGCTCAAGCACCTGCACAACCTGCACCTGCTGCAAATGAGCTATGGAATTTATTTCAATGCCTGCTCGAAAAACAAAGACAAATGGCAGACCAGCAACATGCTATATATGTGCAAGAACTGAAAAATATGATGGAGTCAAGGTTTAGAAATACCTAAGCAGACATCAGGGCTATAAAGGCTCACATTCTGAAAACCACTGGCACTGTTCCTTCAAATGTTCTTTTCATTGATCAACTACCCCCAGATAATGCCAAAAAGGGGGAGAAAATTAAGGAATGGAAGAAAAAGGGGATAGATGATTGCCTTTATGTTGAACCAGAAAAAGAAAAGCATGTTTCCAAACCATCATCTCCCAAAGAAAAAGAATCCAAGCATCAAACCTCTACCCAAACAGCTGATGTAACTCCTGCTGTATCAACAACTGTTGGTACATCAGTAGTTTCAGCAGCTGTTAAAACCATCACTCCAACACACACCACAACCACTGCCCTACCTCCACCTAAAATCACCTCACCACCAAAAGCCATCACTTCAACTACATCACCACTCATCAAATCACCACCTGCTCAAAAGTAGAAGACATCTACTGACACATCAGTAGTTGTAATGACAACAGAGGTTGAAACACCAGTTGTTTCAACAGCTGTTTGCCAGCCATCTACCACTACTCTCACCATTTCTACAAACACCATACAACCCAGTGTCACTTCACAACCAAAACCCCCTTCACCCAAAAAGCTTTACACAAGAAAACGGAAATTTCAAAAGAATAAAGATGATATACCAGCACCTACCCCATTATCCTCCACACCACAACCATCCACTCCACCAACTCTGGCAAAACCAGTAAACCCTACAAACATTGTATCTGCTGCTGAAACTTATCCACTGGAATTGGAAGCTGTAAAAGATGAGATGAAACAATTCTATACAGTGGATGATCCTTGGAAAAGAAGATTTCCTTCTCTCATTGGCTTCAGGAATCCAATAAACATGAATGAGTATCTAAAGCTCAAAGCCAGGCAAGCAGATATAAGAGCTAGAATTGAATGCAAAGATCAAGGTGATAAAGCCATTTCTGAAAGAATGGAATTTTTACTCACTAAGGTCAAACAAATGGAAGATTATGCAAAAGACCTGAGCAAAGATATGTTAAATATGCCACCTGATGCTGCCCTACAAAAGGTAATGAGAAAGGAGTATCTTGAATTCATCATGAAAGAAAAATTTTATCCAGCCAAAGAAGAACAATTCAGTGAATGGCCACTCATTGCACTAAAGCATGAGGTAAACATAATCAAGAGAATCAAGAATGATCCAAGTAAGAAAAGGACAGCTCCAAACTGGAGCAAATACAAACAGGCCATTGACAAGCTTACCACAGAATACAAAAGAAAGAAACAAGAGCTAGTGGATGCAAAGGTTGGAAATGCCAAAGCCATAGCAAAATGGACTAGGCAATACACAGATGAGGCTTATAAAAGGCTAAAGAAAAGAAGAATGACAGATTCTAGTTTACCACAGAAGCCTGAACACAAAGAGCCAAAACAGATCAGTGCCCCTAAACCACTGATCACTTCAGCAGATGTCTCAGCCACTGAGCTAGATCAAAGAAGAAGGCAAGAGAAGATTGAACAGGAAACTGCAGAAGACATAGCTACAGCAAATGAAGTCATAAAATGGGCCTTCAAACAAATGACAGCTAAAAACTCTGAACTAGCAAAAGGTCAGAGTATTGATCAAGTTGAAAACTGTGAACTAGCAAAAGCCCAGAGTACTGATCAAGCTGAAAACTCTGAACCAGCAAAAGCTCAGAGTACTGATCAACAAATTCTCTCAAGGTCACAATCTCTCAACTCATCAGTAAATAAAACTCTCCCAAAAAAACCATTGGGTTCAAAAATACTAAAATGGATGTCTGATCAAAAGACCCATGTATTGACCCTGATCAGATCCAATGGAGAAGTAAAGCACATACAAGGGAACAAGCACTAGGCCTGAGTGTTGAAGATCTACAAGATCTCCTTGAGCTTATACTGTGTAGGGATGAGGATGATACAAGTTCCATGGATTTTGAGCTACAATTTAAAGGACAAGTTAGGGAACTTCTGATGAGACAATAAAGATCCAGAATAATGAAGGGTTTTGGCATTATCTGTTCTAGGGGGAGATTGTTGGGATTGAACCCTATCAGAGGAACAGATAATAAGAGCCAAAACCAGGTCACAATAGTGGATTCATCATAAGCAGTTGTTTACATTAGACTTTCCCCTTGAAAGTGGTTATAACATCTGATGGCCCTCATCCACTGTTTATATACTACCACTGCTGACCACTAAATACTGCTTATGTACAACAACTGCTGAAGACTAAGTGCTGCTCCTTAATCTACTGCCCTAAGTCAAGTGCTACCAAAGACCAAAGCCCTGCTCGGAATGAAGCAGTGGATTGAAGAAACAGTTGTTTAACTTTGTTTATTGTAATAGTATCAGTGTTTAGCTAAGCAGTAGTTATATGTAACAGTGCTTATAGGTTGTTAGGTTGTTAGATGTCACTTTCATGGTGACGTCAGCTAAGATGCTTCAGTGGTTTGATTTGCCTATAAATGGAACAGTACCCTGTACTGTTACATTTGATTGACTGAGTGAGTTCTTCTCCTCTGATCCAATCCTTTCATCTTGTGCAATCAACCATGGAGCATCAGACTGAGGGGGAGTTTAGTTTGTAAGCATGCTCTGTAATCTTTTGATTTGTATTGTAATCATTCGACTCAATGAAAAGCATGTGTTTATCAAAACTATTTTCCTCTTTGATTGTGTTTACAAAGTTTGTTTTCATTTCCGCTGCATAAATCATTGAATCATGTCTATTCATTGTTCATCTATTACAAACAAACACAATCATGAGAGCCTCAGATCCTAACAGCCTGCTTGTTCAAATCAATCAGAAACTAAGTCGCTAGAAACCCTAGAAGCAATCAAATCATGGCTGAATTACAGGTTGTTGGTGGAATCAAGAAGTTGAATTGCTCTAATTACAAGACGCGGTCAACGTGTATTAAATCCTACCTTCAAGGGCAGGACCTCTGGCAGGTTACGAATGGAGTAGAGACTCGGGTACCCACAAACGACATCAATGGAGCTGTTGGAAAGTGGCATGTGAAAGTGGGTCGAGCAATGTTCGTAATCAAGACCATTGTAGAGGAAGACCTTCTTGATCACATCCAAGAGTTTGAGTATCCCAAACAAGCCTAGGACACTCTTGAAACCCTATTTTCGAAAAAGAATGATGCCCGGTTGCAATTACTTGAAGGAGAGTTGATGACCACTTCTCAAGGTGACCTTTCAATTCCACAATATTTCCGTATACTTAAGAATTTATGCCAGGAAATTGGAGATTTGGTGTGACATCTGTGCCTCCACGGCCATCAAACAAATACCAAATCAATGAAATATTGTATTTCATACTTGGGATTTGTATAAATATGTGTATCATTTGCACATATCAATTCTCGTTCGATTTCGAGCTCTAAATCGCCTTCTGGAAAAGTTATACGCGAACTGATGCGTAAACGTAATCAGTTTAACGTGAAAAACACTCCAGAATAGTGACATAGGCTTAACATACCTTAAATAACCTTTACATAAGTTAGAAATAAGTTTTGGAAGGTTTGGTGTGTCGAAATCAAGTTTATTCGCTTACAGGGACTAATTTCGACAAACTATGAAAGTATGCCGATTCGTACTGTAACAAACATTCCGGAACTTGATCATAAGTTAAACATGCCCTGAATATCCTTTACATATCTTAGAAATAGGCTTTGAGGTGTTTAGTGCGCAAAAATAAACTTATTTGATCAACAGGGACTAAAAGCGTCAAAAAGTGCATAAGTTTGCATTTTCGCGCATATCTTACGTTTTGAATATATCCGGACACCCAAAAAATTATGTAATCATTAAAATATTTTATTTTAGTGATTGTCATGATAAAATTCCATTCGTCGCTTAATTTGGATCGATTTTGCGTTCGTTACGACTTCCGTCGTAATAAACCGAACAACGCGATCATGCGACCAAACGAACCGACATCCGAGGTATTTTTGAGCATGTTTTGAGTTCCCTATACTTTAACTTCATTTTAGAGCCTTGAAATGAGGTTAACGGGGCTTAAACATGTCAAAAATGAGCCGAAATCCAAGATTCTGAAGTGCAGGGACCTGTTTTGACATTCTGCCAAACTTCCTTACACGGGCCGTGTAAGGATTGATGTGTATGTTACGCGGGCCGCGTGGCCATGTCAGACAGAAACAATGAGTCTGGTCATTGAGCTCGATTTTGATGGTTTTGAACAATGGTTTTCAATGCTATGGACTGGTTTGTGTGGAGAACAAGTCCCCCAATCATTCTCTAACATTTGTATGGCCAAGATCATTCCCTCTTCTCCAAGAAATGATCCTAACGGTTTGCGAAAACTATATAAGGCCATGTCCCTCATTCATTTTCCTCACATTTGGTCTGACATTTCTCTAAGTGGTTGTGATTACTCACTACCTACCTGAGAATACTTAGAACCAAATCTATTTGGACCCTTTGTAAGTCCTCCTTCGTTCTTTTATCGCTTTCTAGCTTAAAAGTCAAACTCTGTTTGACTTTCAGCTTTGACCAGTCCAGGTCAACGAGAAGTTCGTTTGAACTTCGCAACGTGAGCGTAATCACGATGGTTATAGTCCTTAGTGACTATACCTACTGATTACCACGTTGACTAGGCATAGTGACGAGTCGTAGTTTCGGTCAAAATGCGCATTTAAGCGTATTTTGCAACCAAACTACCCTAAGGTATCAAAACACTTTGTTTTGATATCAAAACCTATTTTTAAACTTAGTTAAGCATGTTTTAACATGCTTAGCTCGTCACTCTTAGTTTAGTGCTTGTTTAGAGTCGTAAGTCAAGCGGTCTAAACCACCGCTTAGACTTACGAACATGACCCGTTTGGTCAATCACTAGGATCTGACCAAGCATGTTTAGTGACCATAGTTGTATAGGGAATAACCTTCCGAGGTTATACCTTATGGTCACATAGTTTAAGTAGTCGTATGATAGGTAGTTTATATGCCTTAGGAAAATGACCAAAATGCCCTTTTCATGCATAATTGGATTTTAAGCATATGTAACCTAAACATTTGTCACCTAACTGATTATGTAACATATTTAAACATGTCTTGGCATATAATACTTGTCATAGGACTAGTTAGACATCTCGAACGTGTTTTACGCGAACGACGCGTTAAAGTAGCATAAGCTACCTAAACGGGTCGTAATGGGTCGTAAGCACTTAGGATAGGTTTCATTTTAGTATGTAGGCCTTGTTAAACCATATAATATGAGTTCCCACGCTCATTTGGTTCACGAGACCTCATACTATCCGATCTCCCGATCTAGGTCCGGTTTATTTATGTAGTTATCAATATTAAGTGCCGTTTGATTTCGTGCTCCCTCTAGCTTGCTTGGTAGTTGTTCAAGACTCCTAAGCACTCTCAAGTGAGTACATAGTTCCCCTATTTTACTGTTTTCAAATGTTTTGGGGTGATTCATATGTGTTAAATGATTTTGAGGTTTAAACGATAGTTTTTCAAAAGCAATTAAAATGGTTTATATTAAATTAATAATGATTTTGATAAAGTGAACAAACTTGTTGGTTGTAATTACATAACGAATAACATTCATTAATTTTGGCCGAACCGACCAGTATTAGGTTATGGTACCATAGGATCTGACAAATCCCGTTATCAGACTGCACCCATGGTTATGTGTGGGTTAGGTGGGTAGCGACCGAATCTATGATTATTAATTTACCCTTTGGTGGTTTATTAATGCGAGAAGCGAGATAGTCGAGTCACGAAGGTTTGGATGTTATTAGCGAGACGACCAAAAGTAGTTTCACTATTTCAACGACTGAAACGATTTTGACGAGTTAAACGAATTGGATAAACGATTGGTTTTTGGGTAGTGATTAGATAATGGGACGGGTGTGATGTGATAAAATCATGGTAGATACGCCGCTGGTACATCTTATATATAAGTGTTTTTATCATATTACATTTCGTGGCATTATTTAGTTCACTTGGTTAAACGATTTTAAAACGATGTCACACAATGATATTTTCGAAATGATATAAACCATACGAATTTTATTAAAGAGTTTTTACGAGATGTTTTACAATTTGATTTAATTAAATAAATATTTTGGGTTAAGAATCATGGCTACGAGATTTTATAAATTATAACCAACTTGATTTGAGTTGGTTAATTATGTCGCAATACAATATTTTTCAAAACAAGGTTTTTATTTAAGTATTGCAACATGTAAACTAGCCATGAATTCGACACTCTCATAAAACCTATGTACTCGCCAGCATTTCTTTGCTGACTTTGTTTTTACATATGTTTCAGGTGTTGTTAAATGATGTTGATCGCTAGGATGCATGCTCATATAGGACTGGACGAGGCCTTAGTGGCTTAATAACAATAATAGACTATGTTTAACTTGTTTGTTTAGATTTCTAGACGATGTAAATGTTTAATGTTTAATAAAACGAAACTTTAAATTTCCATGTGTTTTGAAACAATGATTCTGTTACAACACTCCCCGACGTTTCCGCCATGTTTTGTTGTTTTATGTGGTCGGGGTGCGACATTTGGATCCTCAATCCAAGATTAGTGAACCACGTATGAAGCGTATGATCATTCTTGGCCTAAAGACAGAATATAGAAGTTTTCTTACAGCCATTCAGGGTTGGCCAAACCAACCAGGCTTAACTGAATTTGAGAATTTACTAGCTGGCCAAGAGGGTTTGGCCAAGCAACTGGCAGGGACGTCAATTTCGGCTAAAACCGAAACTGATCAGGCACTTTATGTGGGAAGAGGAAGAAACAAATCAAGTTTTCAGAAACAAAAAGATAGTCGGAATAGTGATGGAACCAAGGGAATAAAGGTGAACACAAAAGATTAGAAGGGAGAGTCCCCTGGTGAAAAGAAAACCAAAAAGAAAAAGTTTCCGTTTAAATGTTACAACTGCGGGAAAAAGGGACATATGGCACGTGAGTGTAAGTCCGAACCGAGGGAAGAGGGGAATGTGGCTGAACTTAAAGAAGAAGAGGGCTGGAACGTTGATGCTTTTGTTGCCCAAGATCAAGAAGTCTTCGCACTAACAACCACAGTTGAGAACCGAGGAAATAATCTAGACGAATGGATTGTGGATTCCGGTTGCTCAAATCACATGACTGGGGTAAAAGGTAAGTTGTCTAATCCTTCAAAATATGTTGGAAACAGAATTGTGGTTATTGCAGACAATTCGAAACATCCAATCTCGAGTGTTGGAGATGTTATGTTTCCAGCAAATGAAGGAGAGAAAGATCTTGTGCTTAAAGACGTGTATCACGTCCCAGGCATGAAAAAGAATTTCATTTCAGTTCCTCAGATCACCAAAACAGGAAGATATGTTCTTTTTGGTCCGAATGATGTAAAAATTTTTGATCACTTTGAAACCCCATCAATTCCTGTACTCAAAGGCCGCAAGAAGGAGACTGTTTACGTGTTGTGTTGTCAGCTGAGTTGGCTTACATTTAAAAAACGAAAAATAGTCATACAGCTGAATTGTGGCATCAAAGGTTTGGACATGTCGGGTATGATAAACTCGAATTAATTATGAAGAAACAACTTGTTGTCGGGTTGCCCAATATGTTCCGGATGCCAATATGGAAAAGCTCACCAGCTCCCGTTTAAGAAGTCTAGTTACAAGACTAACGAGCCACTTGAACTAGTTCATACGGACGTGTGTGGACCAATGAAGAACAAGTCATTAACCGGTATGGAATATCTAATTACTTTTATTGATGATTACTCACGACATGTTTGGATATTTTTTATGAAGCAAAAGAGTGAGGCTCTCGAACGTTTTAAAGAATTTCGTCTTGAAGCCGAGAGAGCTACCGGGAAAACTGTTAAGATGTTACGGTCTGATAACGGAGGAGAATATACAAGCCGAGAATTCTCTGATTATCTTAAGGTTCACAAAATCAAGAGACAGTTAACATGCTCTAATACGCCTCAACAAAATGGCGTATCTGAGCGTAAGAATCATCACTTGCAAGAAGTCATAGGGTGTTGGTTACATAGCAAGAACATTCCGGGCAGATTTTGGGCTGAAGCAATGCGAGCTGCAACCTATGTCATCAATCGAACTCCACAACAAGGTTTGAAGTATAGATCCCCTTTCGAGTTAATTTTTAAAAAGAGGCCACATGTAGACCACCTAAGAGTTTTTGGGTGTGTTTGTTATGCCTTTGTTCCGAGCCACCTAAGACAAAAGCTGGAAAAGAAAGCGGTTCGATGCATCCTTGTTGGGTATGATAAAGAGCGTAAAGGCTGGAGGTGTTGCGAGCCGACTACGGGTAAATGTTATGTGTCTCGTCATGTGGTCTTTTATGAAAACTCAGCATGGTGGTCCTCGGAAAAAGAGTTATTACCTGATACAGTGGAGTTGAAAAAAAGGCTTGAAGATTCCATTGTGAAACTCAAACTTAGCGAAAATGATCAATTTGATTTGCCGGAAGAAACTGAGCAGCAGACTAGTTCTTCAAGTTTAAACGAGCAACAAACTGACCCGCAAATCAGAACTGAGCAGCAGCAAAATAGGCCAGATTCAGTACCGGAGCCGCGGCGTTCAACTCGTGTTCGAAGGCAAAATACAAGGTACGCGAACATGGCATTAGTTGAGAAAATTGTTACAGAACCAAGTTCTTATTCTGAAGCTTGTCAAGACAATGAGTGGATAAAGGCGATGGAAGCTGAAATAGAAGCTCTGGTTCAGAATCAAACCTGGGAATTAGTTCCCAAGCCTGAAGACGTGAAGCCAGCTTCATGTAGATGGGTTTACAAAGTGAAAAGACGTGCAGATGGATCGGTTGAAAGGTTTAAGGCTTGTTTGGTTGCAAGAGGGTTCTCTCAAGAACATGGCTTGGATTATGATGAAACTTTTAGCCCAGTTGCAAAGTTGGCTACGGTACAAGTTCTTATAGCTCTGGCAGCAAGCAAAGGTTGGAAGCTCTGGCAGATGGACGTACATAATGCGTTTTTGTATGGTGACCTGGACCGAGCAATCTATATGGAATAACCGGCAGGCTTTGAGAAAAGAACAAAACCCGGATATGTGTGTAAGCTGAAAAAGGCTTTATATGGGTTAAAGCAGTCACCGAGAGCGTGGTACGGAAAGATTTCTGAGTTCTTAGAGATGAATGGTTTTGTTGGAACCACAGGTGACGCAAGTTTGTTCGTGAAAGTTAAAGGCACTAAAGTGGCAGCGGTTCTTGTGTATGTCAATGATCTTGTTATTACTGGGGATCTTGAAGACGAAATAGTGCAACTAAAAGAGAACTTAAACACAAGGTCTAAGATGAAAGACTTAGGCCGTCTAAAGCATTTTCTTGGTCCGGAACTCGATTATGAGAAAGAAGATATAATCTTACATCAGAGAAAATATTCAAATGATATGTTAATGAAATTCGATATGTGGGAGTCAAAACCAGCGGTTACTCCAGTTGATGTTAATATGAAGTTATACCCAGACGAAGGAAAGGTAGTGAATGATCAAACTGAGTATAGACATATCATTGGAAGTCTTATATATTTGACGCTGACGAGACCAGACATAGCGTATGTTGTCGGAGTGTTAAGTCGATATATGCATGATCCACGGAAACCGCATTTGTTTACTGCCCGCCGAGTTCTTAGATACTTGAAAGGGACTATTGGTCTTGGAATACGGTTCAAGAGGGAGCAAAGTGTGGAGTTATGCGGTTATTGTGATGCAGATTATGCGGGGGATCCTAGTTCTCGGCGATCCACGACTGGTTATGTTTTTATGATTGGAGCAACCAACCGTATCACTATCGACAACCAAGGCCGAGTATAGAGCATCGGCTGTGGCAGCTCAAGAGTTAGTCTGGTTAGTTCGTTTATTGAAAGAGTTAAACCAAGATGTTGAGTACAAAGTCAAGTTGTTTTGTGACAACAAGTCAGCAATCCAGTTAGCAGAAAATCCTACTTTCCATGCTCGAACCAAACATGTCGAGGTGCATTATCATTTCATACGTGAGAAGGTTCTGAAGGGAGAAGTCAAGTTGCTGTATGTGGATACACAGTTGCAGTTAGCTGATTGTTTGACTAAAGGTTTAACTAGAGCAAAACTTGAAGAAATGTGTTTATCTATCGGAATGAAGAAAATTGAGATTGAGAGGGAGTGTAAAAGTAGCAATCCCGATTAAAGAGCAAACGGATAAACAAGAAAAGGGTGGTACGGTAATCTCATAGGGGTGGTTTATGGAGGAGATTATTCATAATAATTAGTTTATTATGTTTAGAGTTATCTGTTAGTTTAATTCAGGTTTTTAAGGAATTATATTAGTATTAGAAAAGTAGCTTGGAGTCTAAGTTAGATTAGTATAAATAGTTGGTCTATTTTATGTTTCTAATTGTATTGTATTGTATTGATTCTCTTTAAAGTTCAAGTAATAAAAAGTGTCGTACTAGTTCGTACAAAACTTCGGTGTTCATTCAGGGGATTTACGGGTTAGGGTTGAGTGTGTGAAGGCCAGGTTTATCACTCTTGATCCAAGAGTCTGATGCATCTACTTATCCAATAAACCTAGGGGGGATTGTTAGGCCCTTTAAGGGTTATGGATAAGTTAGGTAGTGAATTAGTAGGAGTAATGGGTTAATTATGGGTTTTGGGCCTATTTGTGTAGTCATAGGCTTAGGGTTTAGGGAGCAGACTCCCTAATCTCCTCTTATAAATAGAAAGTGATGTAATAGGTGCATGGTTGGTGGTTTTGGAGAATCTTGTATTAGACAAACACTTGTACGCAGGATTTGTGAATCATTTGAATATCAATCATCCTTCTTCTTCATCTTTTATTTCTTTTACAACTTGTTTGTGTGATCCGCCACCTTATGAGTTGTGCGATATCATTGTGATCTCGGTTTCGGGACTTACACTATCTCATTCTGAAAGGAGCAATGTTTGCTTGAGGAGCCTTTATGCATTAAGTTTCCCTAGCTTTTTGTTTTAGAGTAGGTAAAAGACGTGTCAAAGTTGGTTGGGTAGCATTATAAGGAGGGTGTACGGTTATAAAGTTCCAATGGAGTCGGCTTCTTACTTATGTGGAAGAGATGGGGCAGACTGAGGCGTTGACAATTGCTCTTATGTTATTTAATCTTTGGTTAGGAAAGGACCATTTGGTGTGGACATTGGAGCCTTCTAGGACCTTTTCTGTTTGGAGTCTTAGAACGTAGCTTCAATTTAATTGCTTTGTCGAGTTTGGAACATATTTCTATTGGAATAACTAGACCCTGATCAAGGTGAATTTTATGTTACGGAGACTGTCCATGGATCGGGTTTCGACTATGGTGGCGTTAGCTAAACGAAATGCTCAAATGATCTCCCTACGATGCAAGATCTTCCTGCGATGAAAGTTCTGTGGGGAAGCAGACGAGTCTTCGGACCATCTATCTGTGACTTGTAGTTTTGCGCAAGCAGATGGGAGTTTGTGGCACAATAGAGTGGAATACATGGTTGTTTTGTTTTTGGAGTCAAGGATGTTATAAACATATGGAAATTTGTTAGGGGCTCTCAGAGATGTAAGGGTGTGATATGCGCGGTAATATAAGTTGCAATTTGGTGTGTTTGAAAGTAAAGGAATAACATGGTGTTCAGTCAAAAGGAAGGAAGAATTGGCGGTATAAAGTAGGAGATAAGGCACCACAGATACCTTTGGATCAAAAACCAATCAAAGTCACAAGCAATTACATGGGACCAATGTAATTTCGATTTGTCAAGTATGAGACTTTAGTTTTCGTTCGGAGATGTTTATATTTCATGGTGATGAGCTAACCGGTTGTCAATCCTAAATTTAATAAATATTTGTTGGCATTTAAAAAAGATATAGCCTCACCTAGACCGTGGGAGCAACTCGAAAAGGGAGCAACTCGAAAAGGAAACATAATTTTACGTATATTATCATTACTTAAAAAAACGTTAAGTTTTATTTTGTAAACAACATTTTCTTTAAATATGGTTTTTTCTTAATAATTTTTTTAAAGTTGTTTCTAATT
Organism: Helianthus tuberosus; assembly: GCA_030545235.1. Classification (NCBI taxonomy): domain Eukaryota; kingdom Viridiplantae; phylum Streptophyta; class Magnoliopsida; order Asterales; family Asteraceae; genus Helianthus; species Helianthus tuberosus. Next base: position 64,995,100 of record CM060354.1, read on the forward strand.
GTTTTTTTTTAGAAAGGGTTTATTTAACCCATTATTGTCATGAACCGTACCTATAAAAAATTGGTTTTGGATTCCTTGTAATCTTGAATTATGATATGAAGAAACACTGATCTGAACGGTAGGCTCTGACTAGGACTTGAACTCTTGGCAATCCGAACAACTAACTACAAAACATAACACCGTTAGGACTCATTACAGGAATGGGGTTATTCCTGTAACCACCCTCCGGCGTGAGAATAAGTCTCGGTTTGTGGGAGTAAGAAAGTATGTAGAGAGAGAGAGTGTAAACGAGAGCATAATGATAATACCTTTGATGTTTACCTCTATTTATAGTTTACCATTAGGGTTTCCTCTAACTTAGGATGGACTCCGATAAGTTAGGGATTTGTATGATCTCCCCAAAATATTGGGGATTTGCTTACGTGGTTTATCCATGTAGAACAGAAGATTCTAGAATAAACATGTGTAATTACATATTTATAATAAAATAATAGGTAATGACCGGGTCAGATTATCCGTTCCGGGTCATACCTCGTCATGTCCCCCCAGTCTGAAGTTATGAAATGAAATTCATGAGATCGGACTAAAAAAGAAAAAGTCAAAATACCCCCCTTTGAGTGCATATTTCTCGTATGGGAGTACCGTTACTTTTTTTAATTATGGCGGTGATGTGAAAGGGTTGTTAGTTAGGGTTCTTTTCCCCTTTTCTATAAATAGGTTGTTAGTTAGGGTTCTGTTCATTTCGTTCTTTGTCTTCATCTTCTTCGAATTCTTGACTGCACACTATGGCTTTCAAAACCGGTGAGTCTTCATCAGCCCAAGCAAGTTCCGATGCATTGTATTGCAAGTGGGTGACAATATCGTTCAACAATATTGTGCAAGAGAATGATATTAAACCAGAATGGAATCCGGTGTTGCCGTCAAAGAAAGACATGGCGTTCCCACTAAAACAGGGTAAAATCACTATGTTCAGTGATTTTTTCAAGTTCTACAATTTCCGGTTGTCAATCACCAATATTTGTAAGTCCGTTCTTGACGAATACCAGATTCACATCTCTCAGATGCATCCTCTAGGGTTAGTTAAACTTCGTCATTTCGAATTTGCCTGCATAGCCTTGGGTCATATCACTGAAATCATCGTGTTTAGGGCTTTTTTCGTTCTTGTATGGAAATCCCCCTTTTTTACATTCGATCGACGAGACATTGTTGTGTCTTGCCTGAGAGACATCCCTGCAAGTTCTAGGGATAAGGACTGGAAGAAGAAATTCTTCTACATTGATGCTGGTGTCATCCCCGGGGAGATGCACTGGAGGGAAATGGGGGCCAAGGATAAATTTAAAGATGGCGGTCCACCTGCTGATGCCTACATCGAGAATGCTCTATTTAAGAGGTTAAGCCAACGCCCATCCAAGTGCACGGTGATCCCGGAGGGGGCCCTGGTGATGGTTGGGATGAGTTTACTATGGAGTAATAGCCGGTTATACCCTGCCTTTCAGAGGGTTGTTGGAGGTACGTGTCAATTTCCAGTTAATTTGATTTGCAAATTGTGTCTGTTTTAATGTGTATGAATGTCAAATAGGTGAATGGATTTTGTTTGACTTTATTGATCCCCCCGGAATGCTGCTCTGAAGTCCGCGGACCGCGCAGTTGGGGAGCAGGAGCCTGATGTGTTGAAGATTAACATCGAGCAATTTCTGCTTCCCGCCATGCCGGTGGATCCAACTGCTTATGTGTCTAAAGCTCCCCCAACGGGGGAAGCGGTGCTTCCTTTAAAGAGACGAAGAAACCATCCCGGATAAAGTTATCCGGGAAGAAAATTATTACCGCGGGGGCAACTGTTTCGTCTGTGGTGGCTAGCATTCCCGAGACCCAGAGGGCGCTACTGTTATTTCCGCCCCTGTTAGTTTGGTGAGTCCACAACACGCGCCTAAGAGGCGTAGGATGATGCCTCCTTTGACCACCTTTCAAGCAACAAAAGCTACTCAAGCATTACATGCTGGTAAGTGGTTGTATTTGTCAATATAGGATTTGGTTCCTTTATTCATGTTCTGAATTTCTGATTTGATTCAGGTTCCCTTGCTGAGGCCCAAGTTAAGAGTGGGTCCTCTATGCCTTTAACCTCTGGGAAAATTGCTCCTTTCGCGGCTGGCGGCCAAAGCGTTCCCCTTGCAGATCTTATATACCAAGTAAGTGTTGTTTCTGTTAGCTCTTCGCTGCCACCGCCATTGTTCACTACCGCTGTTGTTATGACACCCATCTCTGTTATCACACCGCTGTTTTCCAGCTCCGCCCCCGCATCCATATTTGATTCTCTGGTTGGCCATTTTTTTGTGTCTTGGAAGGAAATGCCTACAACTTCCGCTGCTGGCAAGTCAACAAGTGCCAAGGATACCACTGTTAGAGATACTGGGGGATCTAGTGGTGCTTTTGCTGATGATGGTGCTCGTTTGTCTGACGATCTCTATCTTCCCACCATTTGCTGGGATCCGTATGCTCAGGATAAACGCTATCAACCTAAGTGGAAGATAGCGGAGTCTTCCAGGCTGGTTTCCCCCCAGTGGTGCATCACTGGGTTGAGCGGGCATACCCTCCGGCTGAATCTGCTTATGTGGAGGGGTTATATAATGAGCACTTGATGAATACGACGATGGTGGATGCTGTTGGTCAACCCAAGAGGCTGGCTGAAATCCGACGCCGGTGGATGCATGATAATGACGAGCTACACCAGGCGCGGATGACCATTCAAGAGCTTATGGATGAGAAGTTCCGTTTGGAAAGTCAGCTCCAGACTGCTAGTCTCAGGGAGAGCCGGTTTGTGTAAGAGAAGAACAAGGCCGAGGATGACCTGAAGCGAGTAACGGCCAATCTTGCTGAGGAAAGGGTGATATGGGCCCAAGATATAGCAGAAAAGGATCGCGTCCTTTCTTATGCCAAGGCTGTTCAGGAAGAGTTGGAGCGAAAAGCTGTCACCGAGGCTCAAAAGGTGAGGTCTGAGTTATCTGTTGAGGTGGAAAAGTTCCGTATTGACACCGATTTTGTTTATCAGGTGCAGGAGAGGTACCAAAATTTGACCTGGAGTTAGAGGCGTCTAATGCCAAAGCTCAGGCCAAACAGGTTGAGCTGGAGGAGCGGGAGGAAAAACTTAGCGAGTTGCAGCAAATGTGTGACTCCCTGGTCGCTGAAAAGAATCAGCTTGTGCAATCTTCAACCACCCAGTAGGCGTGTCTCAAGGAGGCGGAGAGTGCCTTGGACCAGACCAACGCTGAAGTGGATACGTTAACCAGTCGCTTGGCTGGTCTGTAGGGTGATAGGAACTGGCTGTTATCGAATGGTTTGGTTGGTGCTTTTGAGTATCTACGCCAGTCAGAATCCTTTGTTGCCCTCCTGGATCGCCTGTCTACTGCTGCTTACAAGTTGGGTCACCATGATGGTGTCTACGAGGGTTATGCTAGTTGCCAACAGACAAGTAGGATTACTCCCAAGTTCCAGGAGAGAGGAGGCAAACTAACAGCGGAGATGGCAGATGCTTTTAAGGCAGTTTACAATGATCCGCTGCTAGCGTATGCTGAATTGGCTAACAAGGTGGCTGAAGACGGCGTGGACTCTTTACGCCATATGCTGGATGTAGCGGAAGAATCTGGAGAGGAATAAGCGTTTGTTTGTTTGATATTTCTTTTGGTCCTTAGATATTTTTGTAAAGAACAATATTTTATGTATATTGGGGTGCGTGTGAGCACTTGATTTTGTCAGAAGCAATTAATGAAACTATCATTATGACTGTGCCGCCGTTTGCAAAAATGTGGTGATTAGACATGTAATCAAGATTCCTTATTAATTTTGCTTTCGTCATGGTTGTTAACATGTTTAACCGTTTATAAATTGACCCTTGCTTTTTTACCATATTTGGTAAATGAACCATGAGTCATAAATACCGTCTCCGGAAAGTCTCTGACATACTGCAAACCTTGGACGTAGCTGAAGCTATGGTCCGTCTTCAGGATAAGATGCCGGAGAAAAAGATGGAGCATCATGAGGTAGACTCCGGTGATGAGGTGTTTTGTACGAATACTTCCGGTAAGGTTATTGAAGGTCAGGGTCCTACTACTGTCGGAGTCTCGTTTGATAAGGGTGCTGTGTTTTTGACAGCGGACATCCTAACACAAGCTTTTCCTTCGGAGTGCTTACGTCGATGTAGAGTGGTGTACGAACGACGTCGAAGTGGTCGTCGATGCCCAAACCCTGTTGACGATCGGAAGATGGTGGCTTCTCCGGCAGGTGGGGCGAATGATGCCAACTTGATCGTCGACCCTCACCCCTTGGAGTGGTATGGCGAAGCATTGCACACCCCTGCAGAGGTGTTAGCAATGTTTCCTGATGTGTAAAATAAGTAGAACATGTTCGTTTTGTGGTGTTCCCATATGTTGGTTTTTGACAACAGGGACAAGAACTTGGTTTTGTAAGATAGTTGTATGTATTTATTACCAAAATACCTTATCTTTTGTAGTGGTTAATGTATCTGTTACCAAGATACCCACTTTTAGCGTTGTATAGTTTTGGTCATCTGACTTTGCTATAATATATGAAAAATATTTCGTGTCAGAGACATTTTTTACCGTGATGTGCAGTTCAAATGCGATGGTAATTTTTTTGCACCGTAATATGCAGTATAAATGCGATGGTAATTTCTTGCTTGCATGTAGATGACAAAAGAGAATAGAAAAGTAATTTTTATTAACTTAATAACTGAAAAGAGAAAGAGATATCTTTCTTGATGAATTACCCTTGATCAAATGGAAAATTGTCTAATCCGCCGCTAGGGGTGGATGTCTACATGTAACAATTTTTCAATTGAGCCGCGTTCCAGCTACGTGGAACCGCTGTGCCATCGAGCCTGGATGGGCGGTAAGCCCCTTTGCCTAGATTTTCTTGGACTATGTAGGGGCCTTCCCAGTTGGGTCCCAGCTTGCCTGTGGGTTCTGCCCTACTAGCCTCGTTATCCCGCATGACGTAATCGCCCTCCTTGAAGGTTTGCTGAGCCACGCGTTGATTATAATACCTGTTGATACATATATGTGGACGCGACTCGACTCGACGCGACTTGGTTCGGTTCGACCCGGTTAGGTTCGGCTCAAGCCCGACGTCACGACATTCCTCCGTCGTGCGTCCCAGAGTTCGTCACGTGAAGCACGGAGCGCCGCGAGCCAGTTCCCGCTGCCACATCATCATGACATCATCATGATGATGTCATGATGATGTCACTATGTTGACTAAACTTCAAAGATATGCAACAAAATGAATTCTGGACGTGCATGCTTTAACCAGACTTCATGTTGGGCTTTTGCTTTGTCACATGGGCCTTTATGTTGTTGGTGTCGAAAGATGAGCTCGAAGGATAGTCCTTCGATGGATGTCTGCAGATGGACCTCGAAGGATATACCATCCTTCGAGGTATATGTGGATCATTCGATGGCTGTATGATCGAAAGATGATGTTTCGATCAGTTATCATGATCCTTCGTCCATACAACTTGTGCTGGGCATATATATACCCATGCAGTGTGTGTTCAATAGTGAGACGAGAGATGAACACTAGACAAGTGTGAGAGCATACTGTAAACACAGAGAGCACACGAGAGGTTGAGAGAGTTTACATATTACGTTTGTAAACATTGTTCTGTAACTGATTCCGCGTTTAATACAAGATGTGTTAATCGTTGATACCGCGTGTGTTATCTTTACTTGTTTTCGTCTCTATCTCGGTTTGCTGATCTTGTTGGATTCCGCACAACAAGATCGGTTCGTATACAAGGAAGTAGGCGTTTAGATCCGTATCCGGACACGGGGACCTACAAGTGGTATCAGAGCTTTGGCTCTTCTCCTTGTTAAAACCGAGTGGTTTTCGGGTTGTTTTTTCGGATTTTTAAAGTTCATATTTTTCTGAAATTTCAGCTCTTATCTTCGAAAATTCTGGTATTTTGTTGTTAGTTCTTATAAAAACCTTGTTGTTTATCATTTTCACATGATTAAAAGTGGGTTTTTAGTGAAGTTTCAAGCAATAACGGGTTTTCGGAAAGTTGTCGGTTTGCCGGAAAACTTATATTTCTGGGTTTGTTCTTCATATCTTCAAACCATATTCAAAATGTTCTTGACAAGATTCTGTTTGATCTGATTTGGGTTTGAAATATTGTTGTTGTTTATTATAATATTAAGGTTAAAAAAAAAAAAAAAAAAAGTGGCAGACATTGCATAATGATGATGTTTAATTGAGAAGTGTGTTTTTGGTTTTAATAGTACATATCATATCTTAGTTGGTGAATTGATCATACTTTGAGCCGAAAGTGGGTCTGCATTGTGTCAGGAGGTTAAAAGTCAACAAATTGAATCACACAAGTAGTTTGGAACGTACAAAGATCCAGCATATATTGAATCGAAAGATGTTGTGAATCGAAAGATCTTTCATACCCCGAAAGATATATTCGAAGGATCATCTTTCTTTTCGAAAGGTCATCTCATTGAATCGAAGGATAATCTTCCACCCACAACAACTTCGAAAGATCAACATAACCCCCAACGATTTCGAAAGATACATCATTGTCCCCAACGATTTCGAAAGATCAGCATATATCTTATGTTTCGAAGGATAAGTCTTGAAAAGTTGTCACCAACTCACTGAACTGCTTTTTGACAAAACAAACATTAAACAGACTTGTAGTTTCCTATTTGGGTTTTGTCAAATTTAAAAAAAAAAAAAAAAAAAATAATAATAATAACAATCCATTTCGTCAAAGCCCAAGTAGGCAAAAAGAATTAGCCCAAAGATCTTGAAAGCCCATAATCATCTAAACTAATAACCAAATTCAATTTCGTCAAAAGCCCAACTCCTTTTCGTCAAGGCCCAAATTAACAATTTGTTTCGCCGGTCAACTGTCATTTCGTCAAACACACCAAAGTAAATTGTGATTCGCCGATCATATTTCTTTTCATCAAATAGTGGGCCATTTCGTCGAACATAATCGTCAATCAACATCTTGGGCTTTTATCTTGTCAATCAAGTTCACAAAATCTTTTCGTAATAATAACACCTTGATTTAACTGTTTGATTTAAGTGTGTCTTAACAGTTTGTTTTGAGTGTGTTTCACAGGTACTTGTCATCCTAGGTCAAAAATGAATCCAAGGTGGAATACTCTGGTAAATACCGATATGTATTTTGGTACTCCGTCATCTTCTGCACCAGTATCTTCTCAAGCTAATGCAATTTCTACCGGTCAATGGGCATTTGTATCAAATCAAGTTCCAAGTGTTCAAAGCATTCTTTTAAGCGAAAGCGAAACTGGAAGTTTGAATAGACCTCCAAAGTTGATGCATTTATATGAATATCCAGGATGGATTGATAGATTTCATACATACGTTCTTGGTCAGAATACAGAGTTGTGGTTGCGGTTCATCACAGATTTTGATCAAACAATAGAAGTTGCTGCATCATCTGCCGCTACATTTGCAGATCTGACGGAAGATCAGAAGAAGGTCTATGACTTGGAAAAGAAAGCATATGCCATTCTTACTCAGGCGTTGAGTAAAGATATTTATCATCAGTTTGTTAGTCACAAGACGACAAAAAGGTTGTGGGATGCGTTGAAGACAAGGGGCGTGGGAAATGAAGCGACACGTCAATTAAGAAAAGAACTGCTGAAGAAAGAGTTTGATGGTTTTACTTGTATGGAGAATGAGTCGTTAGGTGATTTGACAAGTCGATTTAATCATTTGTTGACTGAATTGACAAATTTTGGGGTAGTTACAACTCCTGCAGAGATTGTGAAAAGGTTTGCAGATTCGTTGCCACCTCAATGGAACACCTTCTTGGAAATCATGAAGTACAATGGTACTTTAGCTACAACGAGCTTCAACGACTTTGTTCAAATCCTGGAAAACAAGAATCAAGAAGAAACTCTGAAGGCAAAAAGAATTCCTGTGCCTCAAAATCCTGAAATGTATTTTGGAACGTCTAGCAGTTCTACAAAACCGTCTTCACATGCTCCAATTCAAACAGCCTTTGTGACTAGCACAGACATGTATGGCAATACTATCCAAGTTCCGGTGCCTCCAAAGACAGACATGTATGGAAATCTACTGGAACCAGTTCCTCAACAGCAACAGCAAAGCCAACGACCTCCCAGACCAACTGATATGTTCGGAAATCCTTTACCAACAACAGACATGTATGGAAATCTGCTTGATCCAGTTCCTCAATCAGCACCACAACAGCAACGACCTCTCAGACCAACTGATATGTTCGGAAATCCTTTACCAACAACAGACATGTACGGGAATCCGCTTCCTCCTCAACAGCAAGCATGTTATGGAAGCACATCATCTGCTGGTCAGCAATCAAAGCCAAATACAGTACGGCTCGACACCTCAAGCTTTTCTAAAGTCAGTGTGGAAGTAGCTAAGGAACACATGGAGCTGCTAAACACTGTGGTGAGCGCATACTGTGGATTAGTGGAAGGTCAGATTGGTAATATTAATCTGACACAAGAAGACTATCAGCAGATTGATAAAGAGGAGATGGAGATGATGGACATCAAGTGGGCCCTTGCCAGTGCTGTTAGGCGAGCAAAGGATTTCATGGAAAGAACTGGCAGAACCAGCTTGGAAGGCAAGAAAGACACCAAGTATGGGTTTGATAAACAGGCCGTTAGATGCTTCAATTGTGGTGAACGTGGTCATTTCAAGCGTGAGTGTACAAGGCCATCTCAACATGGGAACCAGAATCCCTTCAGAGGTCAAGGCAACCAGCAGAACCAGAACAGGAACAATGTTCGCACATTGGTGCCTGTCAACAATCAGACTCAAGCAGGACCATCAAATGCCAACCAGGCACTTGTGGTTCAAGTAGATGAAGGCTGTGATTGGTCAATCCAGTTGGGAAATGACGCACCAGATGGAACAGCTTGTTTTGCTGAAGTGGTTAATGATCTTAAACACGCCAGTGGTGGAGAATCTTCCACCAATGGTGATGTATCTTCTGAAGATGAAGACTCTTCTGGTTATAGTGGAAGCTCGGATGAAGAATCCTCCACTTCAGGGAATGATCAGGTGGATGACACATCAAGTGTGTCAGTCGATGCAAGTATTGATGAGCTTTTGGAGGAAGCTGCAGCAGGAATTCAAAGAAGATCTATTTTGGTGGATCAAGCTGCTTATTCTTTGTCTTCTCTCCATTCAGCCTTTATGGCGAATGTCGACAGTTCATCAAGTCAGGTATGTGTCGACGAACCCACTGCTGTTAGTTGTGGTAACTGTGATAGTTTGCGTGGAAAATGTGCTGATTTAGAAGCAAACATGTCTGAGTTGCAAGGCAAACATGATGCTTTACAAGCTAGTTTGTTTGACTTGCAAGACAAACATGTTTCTTTGAATGATAAGTGGTGTGATTTGCAAAGCAAACACGAGGCTTTGCAAGAAAAGTATGATGTGACATTCATCCACAACCAGAAGTTAACCGTGGATCTTTCTAAGTGCACAGAAGCCAACATGTTTTATGAAAACCATGAAAAGGAATTTAAATCGATGATTGAGAAATTAAAGAAAGATAAAACAGAACTGACAAAAATGGTTTCCAGAAAACAAACTGACATTAATTTGTATATAACTCGTCTTGAGGTGATGCAAAAGGAAATGGCTTGTGTTAAAACTGAAAGTGAGGCGATCCGACTCAAGTTAGACAGTTATTTGAGCTCTAGCTATGTGTTGGATCACATCATTGACGTTCAGAAAGAAAAACGGGATGTCACATGCATAGGTTATAAGAAATGTCCACCACCCGTGAGACATAATTATGATGCCATGCCGGATGAGGAAGATAGAGTTTTCTTTGAACCATCTGTTCCTCTAGATGTTAATGAATTTGCAGGACTCGGATACAAGAAGGAAGTATCATCCGATTCAGATGTGTCAGCGGATACATTTGTAACTGCTGAACAGAATCAGGATCCTCCAGTTGTGATTGAGGATGCTGATTCTTCTGATGATGAGTCTGATGATACTGATTCAGCAAAGTCTGATGCGGTAATCAAAGAAGAGGACATACCTCTTGAGAATCATATTTTATGTGATCCTCCCGCAAAGCCCGCTAAGACTGCTGCAACCGAGTCCACGTCTGCAAAAGAGTCGGAGAGTGTGGATTTGCTGTACACTCTTGTTGGTGATAATAAAATTTATTCAGACAAAGATTTTCCTATTAAGAATGTTAATCAATCCTTAATTAGTAAAGTCTTTGAAAATTCTACAAGTAAGTTTTTGGGAAAGACAGGATCACGTGTTACAGTAACACAGTGCCCTCCTATCCCAAAGGCTGAAGTTAGAAAACAATATGGAAATCAGAAATTACCGACAGTGCAAAAACAGCAAAATCATACCAAATCAAAAGGAAAATTACCGGCTCAAAGTCAAAAGAAGCCGAATCAGAAGAAGAAGAAAAATGTGAACTTTGTGAAATCCAAGGGAACGGACAAAATTGCAACGTTTGAAAACCAATCTAACTTAGATTTTGTCAAGAAAGCAACTGTGATGAAAAGGAATGAACCCAATAGTTCAAAACCTAGTACCTCGAGATCACAAAGTTCATCATCATCGGCAAGACGATCACATGATACTTCGGGGTTTGTTGAACGAAGATCATGTTTTGAATGTGGCACAATTGGACATATCATTCGAAATTGTCCGTATCTTCATAAATTAAAAGCCAAAGAAGATGATCCCCGTGAACGAAATTACCGAAAGAGATTTGTTTCACCAAAACAGGACCCTCGTCTTGTTAAACAACAAGAAGTGAAACAGAGAAAGAAACAACGGAAAAATGTTGAAAAGGTTTTAAAACCGGACATTGTCCAAACAAAATCTGTTGAATCAAATGTTAAACTTGAAAACCAAAAACAGATTTGGAAACCAAAATTGGAAATTGTGTCAGGGGGAGCCACATCAATTCCGAATCATCGGGAAATGGATGTCACAATCCTCGATGATGACGGACGACCCAAGTCTGTGAAGGCTTGGGTCCCCCTCTCCAACTAATCTCTGAATGAGTGTGTAGGATGTTCCAGGAGGAACTTTCGATAGTCGTAAGATTGTTGATAGTGGAGCGTCCTTACACAAGATAGGCGACAGAAGAAATTGTTGCCATTGATGGAGAGAGGAGAAAAGAAGACAAAAATGTCTGATGAAAGAATGTTGTTGAATGAAGTTGAAAAATTCGACCAGTTGAAAAATGTTCCAAAGTTTGGTTATTATGGTTTTTGATCGGGTCCTCAGGAAAGATTCCAATGAAAAGTACGCGCCTGTAGCACGTCTGAAGCTTTTCGAAGATTCATGGATTTTTCTTCCACAAGAAGTTCAAAGTCCACAAGATGAACGTGTAGGGTACTTTTCTCTACGGTGTGACTGAAGAAAATATGTTGGTTGATCAAACCAAACCGGGTGTGCGGATGCCTTGGCGTGGATTGAACAGCCGCACACTACTTCTCAAAGAGAAAGACAAAGACCTTCGCTGGTACAATGTGGAAGGCCAGCCGGACCCAGAGGTTTTTGATCTTGTTGCTGTCAAGAGATTTCTCAGTAGCTACAACAATCGACTTTGAAGTCCACACCGGGTGGATATCTAGTTTGGGAGAACACTCAAATTCCTTGCAATGCACGAAGCAGTTGCAGGATACGGTTTTGAATTTCTAATCTCTCCTATACTTATCGATTTTTAAGCTGCTTTATGAATTATTATCATCTCGTACAGTACTCCTTGACCTGACACGTTGATCTCGAATATCACCTCACACGTGATTGTTTCATTATGAAACTCATCAATGTTGTCATGGTCCACACCGATGACCAACGTGCCGACCTTTTTACCAAAGCATTTGACAAATCAAGATTTGACTTTTTATTATTGGTAAACGGCATTAAGGTCAAGCAAGAGTAAAACCAACATCGGAAAATCATTTTTGTAAATACCTTTGTGTTTTAAATTTATCTTAGTTTGTTGATTTTAGGGGGAGTAAATCAAAATTTGAAAAATCCAAAAACATTGAAAAATTTCAAAAACACAAAAACAATAGAAAAGCAAAAATGAGTTTCCTGGCGAGCAAAAGAGAAAATGATAGTACATCAGTGGTCTGTCCAAACCTCTTTAAACCTTAAATGAAAAGCGATAAGCAGCTCTATATAAGATGTATCGGTAGGCTCACAATCATTTTAAAGTGTGCAGGGTGATATAAACTTAAATCGACTGAAGACTGGGTGGGAACCATTCATTGGCATATGGTCTTAGTACCGAAATTTCGTTTGAGAGATTGCCGAGGTTCTGAGATATTCGGTCTTTATGCTGCTTATCATCTGGGTATCATGGTTGTATCTTTTACCGAAAAATAACGGGGACGCAAGTCTAGATCTTCCATGATACTATACATACGTGTACATATTGCATTCGACCTCAATAAGTGATAAACAATCACATGTCCAAACAAATAAGTGATAAATTATCACAAATTCTTTCCGGGTGTCAAGTTCGTCTCTCTGCTGTACGAAAGTACTGACCTGTTCACGGACTTGCTCCTGTGCCCTCATGCATCGAAAATCAAGTTCCTCATCAATAAGTGATTCTATCACATAGGGCTTGTTTTCAAATCAAAATAAGTGAGAATCTCACATCATATACGGTCAAACAGATGATAATCGGTATACTCACCGGTAAGATGAACCCTCGTGCATACCTTGATACGGGAATGTGTCGTGATGTGGATGAACACCGGTCGGTAAGTATAAATTATACCTTAACGTATCCCCTCGCCATGATTACATGTAATAAGTTGAGCTTATGTGGACAACAATACCGATAATTGTTATAGGATGCTTATCTTAATGTTAATTAATTGAACAAAGAGAGCGTTTTGGCATGACCGTACACTGATATGATTCTCTTACCCTCGAAACTCGCAAAAAGAATGTCTGTATATATTTATTTACTGCTTTCAGTCTTTACATTTGAAATATTCAAAAATACCAAAAAGATTTTATGTGTGTTTTAATATAAACCTTATAAAAGCCAAAAAGATTTTATTTCTATTTTATTTTCGATCGTACGATGTTGGAGCTCGAGTCTTCGTTACCTGAAACCTGAACGAAAACCGAAACGACTAAGTCTTCATAAACGGTCGAAATTTGCAAGTTTTGAAAGTTAAAATTGAAATTGATAAACTTTGTTAAACTTTCAAACTGTCGGACGGTGTTTGCTTAAACAATGGTCACATGTGTGTTTGCTTATGATATTCCAAGCGGTTGTTCTCATTACGCGTTTAGATTTCTTGCATGTGCAGGTTCTAAAGGCTAGGAGAACATGGTCGATGACAAGCTTCGGAATGAAGACACGACGTGAAGGCACTCAAATGATGAAGATGATCGAGTTGCCGCTGACCATCATCAACACCACAAGGATCTCACTTCATAAAGATAAAATCATTCACGAGCATAACTCAAGGGAGAGCTTATGTTAAGGGGGAGTTTGTCAACACACTTCCTACATGAAACGGGGAGTTTGTTGATACACTTTCTGCTTTGAAGACGTGAAGACATTGAAGATCCTCCGACTTAGAAGACAAGAAAGGCGAATCTCGCGAGTAGCGTCCAAGGGGGAGTTTGTTGATACATATATGTGGACGCGACTCGACTCGACGCGACTTGGTTCGGTTCGACCCGGTTAGGTTCGGCTCAAGCCCGACGTCACGACATTCCTCCGTCGTGCGTCCCAGAGTTCGTCACGTGAAGCACGGAGCGCCGCGAGCCAGTTCCCGCTGCCACATCATCATGACATCATCATGATGATGTCATGATGATGTCACTATGTTGACTAAACTTCAAAGATATGCAACAAAATGAATTCTGGACGTGCATGCTTTAACCAGACTTCATGTTGGGCTTTTGCTTTGTCACATGGGCCTTTATGTTGTTGGTGTCGAAAGATGAGCTCGAAGGATAGTCCTTCGATGGATGTCTGCAGATGGACCTCGAAGGATATACCATCCTTCGAGGTATATGTGGATCATTCGATGGCTGTATGATCGAAAGATGATGTTTCGATCAGTTATCATGATCCTTCGTCCATACAACTTGTGCTGGGCATATATATACCCATGCAGTGTGTGTTCAATAGTGAGACGAGAGATGAACACTAGACAAGTGTGAGAGCATACTGTAAACACAGAGAGCACACGAGAGGTTGAGAGAGTTTACATATTACGTTTGTAAACATTGTTCTGTAACTGATTCCGCGTTTAATACAAGATGTGTTAATCGTTGATACCGCGTGTGTTATCTTTACTTGTTTTCGTCTCTATCTCGGTTTGCTGATCTTGTTGGATTCCGCACAACAAGATCGGTTCGTATACAAGGAAGTAGGCGTTTAGATCCGTATCCGGACACGGGGACCTACAATACCTCTCTAAGGTTTTCTTGTATTTTTCCTCGCTAATGGCGGCCGCTTCACGGCGTTCTTCCAGGAGGTCTAGGCCTTCCCGTAGGAGCCTGTCATTGTCATCATTAGTTGTTAGGCGCCTTAGCGAAGGTAGCCCTACCTCCGCTGGTATCATTGCCTCTGTGCCATAGGTTAGGCTGAAGGGGGTCTCGTTGTTGCTTGTCTTGGGCATAGTTCAGTGTGCCCAGAGGACGTTTGGTAATTCTTCCACCCTGGAGCTTCCTTCATAGCCTAACCTTCTTTTTATTCTATCCAGCAGACTTCTATTTGCCCTTTCCACCTGGCCGTTTCATTTGGGGTGTGCAATCGATGTAAAAATTTGTTGAATCTGTAGTTCTACACACCAATCTTGTAGGACCTTGTCTGTAAATTGTGTTCCATTGTCGCTCACAAGATTTAGCGGCAGTCCAAATCGGCAGACGATGTGCTCCCATAGGAATTTCTTGGCATTTTCAGGAGTTATCTTGGCCAACAGGTTTGCTTCGACCCACTTAGTAAAATAATTGATTGCCACGATCGAGTACTTTTGTTTCCCTGGGGCCAGCGAGAATGGTCCCACGATATCAATCGCCCATTTTTGAAAAGGCCATGCCGCCGTTACGGGGATCAAGTTGTTCTTAGGGCGGAGTGTCTATGGAGCATACTTTTGACAGCTGCGGCATTTTCTAAGTTCAACCACCGTGTCTTCATGCATTCCAGGCCAGTAATACCCAGCGTTTTGGATTTTAGCAACGATCGCCCGGGGACCAGCGTGAATGCCACATATGCCGTCGTGTATCTCTTGAATCAAGTACGTAGCTTCTGATGGGGACACACACCATAGCAGTGGTCCCAAGTATTACTTCCTGTACAGGATGCCATTTTGTACTTCATATTGTAAAGCCTTTGTTTTTATCTTCTTGGCATCGCCTCTGGCGGAGGGCACCTCCCCTTTTGTGAGGAATTTCAGAATGGGAGTGTACCAACAAGTTTCTTCCGCCATGACGCCAGATACTTCTCGGTGTTCTATTAAAGGTGACTGGAGCATTTCCACCTTCACCTCCTTTTCCATGCCAGATGTAGCTAGCTTGCTTAGCGCATCAGCTATTTGATTTCTTCCGTGATGGACGTGATTGAGTGTAACGCTGTTAAAGTAAGCTATGAGTTCCTTGGTTTTAGCTAAGTATTTTGCCATCGTCTCATCTTTGGCTTCATAGGTCTCATTCACTTGGTTATTGACCAGCAAAGAGTCAACGTATGCATCGACCCGTGTTGCTCCTATAGACTGGGCCATCCTCAGGCCCGCTAACAGCGCTTCATATTCTGCCTCATTGTTGGAGCATTCAAAGTCAAATCGCATGACGTACATCAACTTTATTTCATCCGGGCTTATTAGCATGAGGCCAGCGCCTGCCCCCTTTGCACTGGAAGACCCATCTGTGTATAACTTCCAGGTTTGCCTGGACGTGCTAGATTCTAGCATGTCGTTAACCACTGGGTCTTGTATTACTTCTCCATCAGGAATTTCAGCTAAGAAGTCGGCGATTACCTGCCCCTTGATTGCTGTTCGTTTTCGATATTCAATGTCTAGGGCTCCCAGCTCAATTGCCCATTTAGCTAACCTCCCAGAGATTTCTGGTTTGTGTAAGATTTGCTGTAGGGGATAGTTTGTGAAGATTTACACGCGATCCCCCTGGAAGTATCTTCGGAGACGCCGGGTGGCGTGAACGAGTGCAACTACCAGTTTTTCCAGTGTTGGATATCGCGTTTCAGGACCCGCTAGTACCCGGCTAATGTAATATATGGGCGTTTGTTTGCCATCCCTCTCAACCATGAGTACCGCGCTTACAGCGTTGTGGGCTGCCGCCAGGTACATATTCAAAAGTTCCTTTGGGTATGGTGCTGTCAACATGGGTAGCTTTTCAATGAACTGCTTCATCTCTTGCAAGGCTTCTTCTGCTTCACTGGTCCATTTGAAGTTGTTCTTGTTGAGGCAGTCTTTCAATGTTTTTATGAATGGCAAAGACCTTTCAGCATATCTTGTCAGGGACCTGTTTATAGCGACTAAACGCCCATTCAGTGCTTGTGCCTCTTTTAGAGTTCTGGGTGGTGGCATTCGCGTTATTGCGGTTATCTTTTCTGGTTGGCTCTAAAGCCATCCTGGGTGACCACCACCCCCAAGAACTTGCCTTCCTCTACCCCGAATAAACACTTCTTGGGGTTGAGCTTGATGTTGTATTCTCTCAACTTTCGAAAAGTTTCCTCGATCTCCTCGAGCATTTATTTTTCTTCCATGCTCTTGATTACTAGGTCATCGACGTATACTTCAAAGTTTCTGCCAATTTGCTTCTCGAAGGCTTTGTCCATGAGTCGTTGATAGGTGGTCGCGGCATTACGTAGACCGAAAGGCACTTTGGTGTAGCAGAAAATGCCTATATCGGTGTGAAATGCGGTTTTTTTCTTCTTCGTCTCTTGACATCTTGATCTGGTGGTAACCCTTGTAGGCGTCTAAGAAACACTTATACCTAAAAGGGACCAAGGAGTCAACTTTGAAATCCATTTCGGGTAGTGGAAAGTCAATGCACATCCGCCATGTGCCATCTGGTTTCTTGACCATAACGGGGTTTGATACCTATGTATGGTATTTCGTTTCCTGAAGGATTCCGGCTTCAACCGACTTTCGTACTTCTTTTACAACCGCTTCTCTTCGATCAGGTGCCATGCTACGTTTCCCCTGGGCTACCAGCTTGATGCCTGGGAGTGTAGCTAATATGTGTTCCGCCTTATCCCGGGGTATCCCGGTTATATCAGAATGTTCAAAGGCGAAAATGTCGGCGTTTCTTCTTAGCAATTGCTTCAGACTGTTTTTAATTTCAGGAGAAAGGCTGTCTCCTATTGTAACTGTTTGCTCGGGGTGACGATTGCTTAAAACCCACCTTTCTGGACCGATTGCTGCTGTAGGTCCTTGACGACATCTTTTGGAATCCAAAACTTCACCCACCTTGTCCCGGAAGACTGTTGCAATCCCTCTTGGCGTGGGGAACTTCATGAACCCTCGTAATGTGGATACCACAACGTCTAGTTTCCCCAGAGTAAACCTTCCGATTATTACGTTGTGGTAGGATTCAGCACGTACCATAAGAAATGTGAGGAGTATGGTCCTTTCACGAGGGGCAAGTACGAATGTTACCGGAAAGGTGATTTGGCCGATTGGGTTAACCTGCTCTCTAGTGAACCCCTTTATAGGGGCGTGTACTGATTCGAGCAGGTTTTTATCTTCCAGTTGCATCCTATTGAAGCAGTGTTCATATATGATATCCTCAGAGCTCCCAGTGTCAACTAGGATCCTTCTCATGTTGTAGTCGCCTACAGCGGCGGATATGATGAGGGGGTCAGTGGTGAGATGTAAATCATCAACACGTGGTTCGACCGTCATGGTCGCCAACATCCAAGGCTCGAGTGTGGAGAAACTTCGTTTTTCTCCTTTTCCCTTGTCGGCATATACCATGTTTAACTCTCGCTGTCTCTTGCCCGCCCCATTGTCCGCATCTTCCTTGCTAAGGGGCGGGCCCTGCTTTATGTCTCGAACCAGGTGAGCCAGTTTCCCAGTCTTCACATAATATTCAATTTGCTTCTTCAACTGATAGCAATCGTTAGTATCATGGCCATTACCCTTGTGATATTCATAGTATTTACTAGTGTCTTTATTAGGCGTATCTTTCAATGGCTTGGGAGGATTGAGTTTTAGGTTCTAAGAAGCCAGGATTTCTGCCGGTGTTTTACTCAGATTAGGGTATTCAGACCTTGACTTGGAGGAGGATTCATTTTTTAAATAAGAGCTCCTGGACCTGTCGTATCGTGAGTCTGACCGCTCACTTTTCTAGAACCTGTCTCCTCTATTCTTGCCTTTGGAGTTCCGCTGCTCCCTATCGTCTTGGCTTTTTTGTGCTTCCTTTTTCTTGTTAGCAGCTTGACTGGCCGCCACCGTCTTTTCTTGTGTTACGTACACTTTGGCTATTCTTAGGATCTCATCGATGGTTGAGGGTACGCCATCCCTTCCATACAATGTCCTTAGTAACTCGTCGTCATTCACTCCTTGTAGGAAAGCACCGCAAGCCAAATCATTCGTTATACCTGGGATCGCTAAGATTTCTTTGTTGAATCTGACGATGAAATTCTCCACTGTCTCGTTGTCTCGCCACCGAATATGGAGGAGTTTGTTTCGATCTTTTGTAAGTCGCCTTTGTTGACTGAATTCTAGCTGAAATTTAGATACCAGGTCTTCGAAACTGTCAATTTCCCCCACAGGTAGGCTGTCCCACCATACTCGTGCTGCTCCGACCAGCGTCTGGACAAACATCTTGCACTAGAGAGGCATGGGCCAACAGGCTACCTCCCCGGCACTCTTGAACAAATTTAGATGGTTATCAGGGTCGCTCAAGCCATCGTATTTACCCACCGTTTGGGGCATCTTAGGTTTCTCCTTGATCGGGGCTTAAGCGATCCTTCTTGTGAATTTGGATTTGAATGTAGTGTCTGCAGGCTTGTAAGGCCTAGTGAGGTCGTCATCCTCCACATTGATAGGTTGTATATGTTGATTCACTCCACCCAGGCTTATTCCTTGAGTGACAGGAGGCTGGGATGTTGTAAGGTTTAAGGTGGGACTAGGGCCCTCATTAGGAGAAAAACGAGGTCTTGAAGTATTTCCTCTGTCATAAATAGGTTCCACCGTAGGCGGGGTCTGACCATAAGTCTGTTGGCATGTAAGCCGCGTACGGCAGTTGCTGAGTGTAACTTTGTGCTGTCATCTGAGGTAAGTGTGCCTGGTTGTTATACGAGGGTAGGTACCCATAAGGAGGCGCATAGTAGTAGCCTGGGAAATAAGCTTGATTCCCAGGTGTGACTGGAGCATTCATGATTCCAGCAGGCATGATCACCGGCTGATGGGGTGGCGTGGACAATGCTGCTGTAAGCGCCGCTGAATACAACGGCGGCATAGCATAAGTGAGAGGTGGCTGGTAATACTGGGCCATGCTCATTTGCTGTGTAGTGTTTCCCGGACCCGCGGATGTGATGATTGGCATGGTGCTGTGACGTATAGTCTGTGCAATTGCCGTTGATGCTGGGGCAGAAGTAGTGGTGGTTGTTGTGGTTGGAGCCATTTGTCGTACTTGCCACGAGGTGTAAGAGAGAGGGTCTTCAGCTGCCGACCCAGAAGGAACGACTGAGGACCTCTGAAAACCCGGTGGTGCTTCTGCTTCGAACTCCAGGTCCAGAGACCTGGTTATGGCGGGTGAGGCCGGAATAGTGGTAACCACAGAGCTCGTCATCAACAATAGATTACTGGTTATCACAACTTGGTTTGGTGTTGTTGCCCTGTTCTGATCGCTTGCCATTGGGTCTAAGTTCACAAATGTTACCGAATGGTCCCACGAATGGCGCCAATGAAGAAACACTGACCTAAACGGTAGGCTCCGACTAGGACTTCAACTCTTGGCGATCCGAACAACTAACTGCAAAACAGAACACCGTTAAGACTCGTTACAGGAATGGGGTTATTCCTGTAACCATCCTCCGGCGTGAGAATAAGTCTCGGTTTGTGGGAGTAAGAAAGTATGTAGAGAGGTAGAGTAAACGAGAGCAGAATGATAATACCTTTGATGTTTACCTCTATTTATAGTTTACCATTAGGGTTTTCTCTAACTTAGGATGGACTCCGATAAGTTAGGGGATTTGCATGATCTTCCCAAAATATTGGGGATTTGGTTACGTGGTTTATCCATGCAGAATAGAAGATTCTAGAATAAACATGTGTAATTACATATTTATAATAAAATAATAGGTAATGACCGGGTCGGATTATCCGTTCCGGGTTATACCTCATCATGATCCAAGATAAGAAGAAAGGTTGAACTGTTCAGTTTAGTTTTTCCGGTTATAAATAACCAAGATCGAACCAAAGAAATCAATTTTCAAAAAAACAAAAAATCAAACAATCCGTTTATAGTTTGGGCCAGTTTGTTAGTTCGACATAAATTCTGTTTCCTTTTAGTTCGGTATAAATTTGGTTACAGTTTAATTAATCGATTTATATCATGGGAACCCTAAATTCATGGTCTTCAATTTTCCCATCTCCAGCAGAAGACTATTCCATGCGTAAGTTCTACTTCACATATATGTTTCAAGAATTCTTTGTAATGTTTTTTACTTTTTAATGAGATTCTGTTTGAGTTATCTTCTTTATGGCATTGTTCTTGATTTCAGTTTGACTGTTTTTGGTTTTCTTGAATCTAGTGACAGATAATCAGAAGAGGAGGTTAGTTGAAGAGGACATAAGCAGTAACTTGCCAGAGGATTTGATACACCCAATTTTAGTGCGAATGCCGGTCAAAGATGCTGTAAGAACAAGTGTTCTATCTAAAAAGTGGAGGCATAGATGGACCACTATGAGGAGACTGGATCTTCGTTATGAATTCTCTGAAAAGTATTCAAATATTAGAGCTTACCAGCATACTGGGTTATTTAGGATTGTAAACCATATTATGATCAATCACAAGGGTCCTATTTTGAAATTTGTTCTCCATATGCCAGAAGAGATAAATTTTGATAGCTTCCAAGAAGTTGATCAATGGATGTTAATCTTATCAAGAAACAATGTCAGGGTGCTCGACTTTAGGAATTTACATCCGTTTTATCAAATTCCATCCTCCGTATTCTCTTGTCGAGAATTGAGAGAGTTGTTATTATCTAACTGTATTCTCAAGCCACCACTTGAGTTTCCGGGATTTCCCAACCTTAGATATATTTTTCTCCTGAAAGTTAATTTTGGGAGTAATGTAGGTCAAACTGTGATCAATTTACCACATCTGAAGAAGTTGAAACTGCATTCATGTGTCAATGTCAACAATTTTAACATCAGGGCGGTAAAGTTGCGGACTTTGAAGGTCGTCAATTGCCTTGATGCCATGTTACTCCGGTTATTGAATAGTAAACGCCTTTCTGCGGTTTATATAAGTTTGTCGCGACCCATGAAAGATTTTCTACAAGTTAAAAGATTTAGTTTGGCGAGGATGTTAAGAAAGTTGCCCAAGCTTGTGACCCTTACCCTTGATGGTTATTTTCTTAAGCTATGATACCAACACTCAAATCAAACGTTTAACCTTTCATGTATGTTGGTCATAAACTAGAGTTTGCAAAAGCGATTTCTACTTTTTTTTATTCTTATGCAATTCTCATGCAAATTCGGTAAGTTACAATTTCACTTTCACCGCACAGTTTTTGGCAGCAGAAAAGTTTCCAAGCTCGCTTCCACGTGCCATAAAATGCTTACAGGAATTGACATTCCAACGTTTTAGTTTCGGTGATTTGGATCAACTTCAAGGTGTTTTATGTATGCTTCGGAACTCACCTAGTTTGAAAGTACTTCGTGTGACACATATGCAGATGGTAAGTAGGGCTAAAAGTTTGTTTATATCTTTTTTTTGGCTTATATAGTAAACAATAGGATGATAAGACATAATTTCACTTTTGTAGGGACCTGAGGCTGATTTAGAATTAACAACTAATTATATAAAATCCCTTGACTGTCTGGATCAGACATTGTTCATGTTGAAAACCGTAGAAATTACATC
This sequence comes from Helianthus tuberosus, assembly GCA_030545235.1. Classification (NCBI taxonomy): domain Eukaryota; kingdom Viridiplantae; phylum Streptophyta; class Magnoliopsida; order Asterales; family Asteraceae; genus Helianthus; species Helianthus tuberosus. The sequence continues at coordinate 65,017,228 of CM060354.1, forward strand.
TCTAGAAGGATCAAGACCGGAGCTGTTCTTTGTAAAGCTTCTACTCGATTGTTCTCCACATCTCGAAAGTATGATTATCTGACCAGGTGCAAAGGTTGATGTTGAGAAAAGGCTCAGCATTGCAAAGGATGTTATGTTGTTCCCACGTGTCTCATCAAAAGCAAAGATGGTCTACTTGGATCCGGAGCTATAATTCTATAAGAACGTTTAAGTGCATGAAAATCTGGTGGTTATCTCGTAGTTTATATCTTGTTTTTTTTTTATTTTACCTTTTTGGTATGCAGTTGACAGGACAATGCATGTAAAGAATGAGTAGCTCTATATATCTAGTTAAGACGATCATATTAGTGGACTTGGATTTGGGTTCTGTTATGTAGTTTTTGGTTAGGTCTCAACTCCAACTCAAGCCAATTATTTCCTTGTTTCATTTTATTCTAAGTTGTCAGAGCACATACTATGTAAATAGCTTTCCAAACATTTGTTTGAAACTCTATAAAATGAACCGTTTTGACTTAAACCAGAGTTGACCTGTTACCCGACCTGACCCAACATGTCTTTGCTGTTGCCCAGACTTGATCTTTGATCTCTAGAACATAAACGATAATCTAAACTTTATTGAATACTGAATTTGAATACAATAGAATGATTACAAATGAAACTATCTATCCCTATTTATACTAATCTAACGGGTACGAGTGTAGAGACATGTCCCTTCGTGAACGGATGTGTCTCTAGATCTTGTGATTATAATTAAACGTGAAGAGGTGCATCTTTTCCTTCTTAATCACAGCCACTAATCGAATACATGTGTCTCTTGGTGGTGCCCCTTGAAGCCATCGATCAAAGGAGGCAGCCCTAGGGGTTTCGTACGCTTTGGGGTGGAAGTTACCAACTTCTGAAATATCATAAATAGCCCCTGAACTTTGTAACCGCCACTCTTTTCTTTAATTACCATAAAATCCTTGTAGTTTAGGATGTGTAATGATTAGTGATTTCATTCACCCCCTAATCATGAACATCCTTAGGTTGTTGCAAATCTTGAAGTCCGAGCAGTTCTCTCATATTAGCGAACTTGATCCTTGCTAGTGCTTTTGTTAGTATATCTGCCCGTTGTAGTTCTCCACTTACATGTTCCACAGTGATATCTTCGTTCTCCATGCATTCTCTTATGAAATGATAGCGTGTATCAATGTGCTTGCTTCTTCCATGAAAGACTGGATTTCTCATGAGTGCTATTGCAGAAACATTATCCACTCTGAGTGTTATCTTCTCTTCCTTCCAGCCTGTAATTTCACATAATAGTCTTTTAAGCCATAGTGCTTGGCATGCTGCTGCAGTGGCTGCCATGAATTCTGATTCACATGATGATAATGCCATTGTCTGTTGCTTCTGCGTACACCAGGTTATAGGCGATTCTCCAAAGTAGAATACCAGACCAGTTGTTCCTTTTCCTTTGTCTCTATTAACTCCAAAACTGCTATCACTATAACCTGTAATCTTACATCCTCCTTGCTTCTTGTATATGATTCCATGCTCTTTAGTTCCTTTGATATAATGTAGTATTTGCTTCACTGCTTTCAAGTGTTGCTCCTTTGGTTCTTGCATGAATCTACTACGCAGACTGACTGGGTAACATAGATCTGGCCTTGTATGCAATAAGTACCTAAGAGAACCTATCAGGCTTCTATAATGTGCTGCATCTACTAGATCTCCTTCTTCAGTCTTCGTTAATTGTGTTCCTGGATTCATGGGAATCTTTGTGTCGTTGATGGATAACATATCAGCGTCTTTGAGTATCTTGTTGATATATCCTGTCTGCTTGATGGCTATCTCACCCCCTGCTTGAATAACTTCTATTCCCAGATAATATGCTAGCAATCCTAGATCGCTCATTTCAAACTTGTTCTTCATCTGAGATTTGAAAACATCTATCTCCTTCCTTGATGTTCCAGTGACTATCAAATCATCAACATAGACTCCGACTATTAGTGTAGAAGTCTTACTCGTCCTTGTATAGATTGCATTATCTAAAGTGCACTTCTTGAAGTCAAGTGACTTTAGGGTTTGATCTAACTTCGTATTCCAAGCTCTTGGTGCTTCTCTTAATCCATACAGTGCTTTTGATAGTCTATAAACCTTTCCTTCATTTCCTTTCTTTACAAATCCTTCTGGTTCTGAGACATAGACCTCCTCCTTGAGATCTCCGTGTAAGAATGCAGACTTCACGTCGAAGTGATGTACTTCCCAACCTTGATATGCTGCTAAAGCCAACATTAGTCGAACTGTCTCTATGCGCGAGACTGGTGGAAAAACTTCGTCAAAGTCTATTCCGTGTTGCTGAACATATCCTTTTGCAACCAGCCTTGCTTTGTATCTGACCACGTTTCCGTTTGCATCTTTCTTAGTCTTGAATAACCATTTTAAACCTATTGCCTTGTGATTTATTGGCAACTTTGTCAACCTCCAAGTGTTATTTTTGTTTATCAAGTCTAACTCGGCCTTCATTGCTTCAATCCACTTATTGTCACTAGACGCTTCCTTGTAATTCCTTGGTTCTTCTTCAGCAAGTAATAATTCTTGTGGATCTACTTGAATTTCCTTTGTCTCTTCGTATAGTTCTTCGAGACTTCTTAGTTTTACTTGAGTGTAACTAATACTCTCCGTTATACTTTCAGAGGTAGATGGACCTCTACTTGATAATCTGCTTGAACTTCCTGATGAGTTTTGATTGTACGAATGTGCTAGCGGGGTTACATAAGAGTTTGGTTCTTCTGTCTGATCTACTCCTGAATCATCATGATGTGGCCCGCTACTACCAGGACTACTTGGTTCATTTTCTTCTAACTCTGGTGGGTTGTCATCTTCTTGAATGACAAAGTTTGTCCATTCGGGATTCCCTGAATCTACCGTTTCCATATAACTATTCCAGTTCCATGGTTGACCTTCCATGAACTTTACATCTCTACTGACACATATAATCTGTGTGCCTTTGATCCTTCTTCTATTCCAAGGTAAACCATAGGTGCACTTCTGTCATCTAACTTCTTTTGTTGAAGTGGTAATACCGTAGCGTATGCTGTGCAGCCAAAAACCTTTTAGTGTTCCAGATTCGGCTTTCTTCCTTTCAATGCTTCATACAGGGTCTTGTTTACCAAAGCCTTCGTTGGAATCCGGTTTAATACATATAATGTATGTCTTATTGCTTCTCCCCAGAAATTTTGTGGCATGTTCATCGCCTTTAACATACTTCGAGTAGTTGACAACATTGTCGTGTTTCTTCTTTCCACTACTCCGTTTTGCTGTGGGGAATATGGCGCTGTAAGCTGTCTTGCTATGCCATTGTCTTTGCAATACTTGTTGAATTCAGCCGACGTGAATTCTCCTCCTCTGTCTGTCCTTAGAATTTTTAACTTGGTTCGAGTTTCTGTCTCCACCTTTTCTTTGAACTGCTTGAAAGTTTCGAATGCTTGATCCTTGGAAGTTAGTAGATATGCCCACATGTAGCGAGTACAGTCGTCCACAAGTAGAAATATATACTTCTTCCCAGCATGTGTTGGTGGGGATCTAGGACCAGACAAATCTCCATAGACTAAATGCAAAGGTCTCAAAGATCTGAATTTTGCCTGATTTGGAAATGGTGTCCTAGTATGTTTTCCTAATAAGCATGCGTCACATACTTGATTGGCATGACTTATTTACCAAGTTCTTTCGAGTCATTTCCTTAATAGCATGGAAGTGTAAATGGCCTAACCTTGCGTGCCATAACCATGCTAAATCTTCTGTGTTTGAGAGCAGGCAGATTGGCCTTCCAATCTTCAACTTTACTTTATACAACATGTTCCTCATTCTTGTTGGATCGTTCGTGTGACCCTAAATAGTCAGTTTGAGTAGGTCATCATCAAATACAAAGGCGGAATCAATGTAAAAGATGTCAACACAGCTTGTTCCTTTCTAATCTTTTTCTATTACTGATTTCCTGAGCTTTTACAAGTCTGATTACAATTCGGCAGCACCTCGACTCAGAGCATATGATTTAATTCCGTATGAAATGAACTAGCACAACACCTATATATAGCCTGAGTGATTTCGTTTGAAAGTGACACGTCCCTGTTCAAACGAAATTACATTAGTTAATTTCGTTTGAACATGCTCATGTCCCATTCAAACGAAATTACACACTTAACCACAAACAAACCCTAATTTGATCCCTGTTGTGCACTCGTTTATCCAATCTAGACATAAAACTCGATTAAGACGAAGTTAACAGACAGTAGATGCACCAACAGACTCCCCCTTGGATGTTGACGAAGTCTTCGGCGTCGAGTTTTTAGTCTTTGTCTCTTTCCAAATTGTCTTGACATTGTAAAAGCTTCCTTCAATCTTTGTCTTCAAACTTTAATCTTCAATCTCCCCTTTGAATGTTGATCCAGAATTTTGACTCCCCCTTTCGCAGACTCCCCCTCTCGATAAGCTGGGACTTGAATTCTAGTTCAAACTTTGACATTTTCTTTGCCATGGGGATCTTAACTCCTGTTTCCTGCATAATCTCTACCCAAATATAAGATATATAACAATAACAGTTTCAATCTAAACTTACCATTCACTTCATTCGATGGTCTTGTCAAAATTAGAAATCCACTTAAGTATTCAGGTCCAAATTAATGACCCTGATTACTAAATTAGTCTACCAAGTCCAACTTAATGACCTTGGTTGATCAGAGATAATTCACACTGACTTTTTGTTCAAACAATTTTCTGAAAATTACAAGTTTCAAATTAATGAACTTGCTTTAACTTTTCAACTTTCACAAACTTATCATGTTAAGCTCCCAACTCATCCTCCAGCTCAGAAACTTCCTGCATCTGCTCCAACCTTCTGAATCTGAAGATCAACTCTCCACTTTGGTTTGTCGAAAAATAAAGCAGAAATGTAAAATCTTTTTGGATTTTTAATAAAGTTTCTAAACTAGAAATGAAATACAGAAATAAAATGCAGTAACTGTAAACTATTTACAAACAGATTTTTGATGAGCGTGTTAGGGAATCATATCAGCTATTCGACAAGTCACAAGTACCGTTAAGTTTTAATTTCATTCTCAAAATTAAACAATTCACTTAGATTGTCGATATACTGATCCACTTAAATTCTCACACACATTTCAATCTGTCCAGGATACGGATTTAGTGTTTTTGAGACTTAAACTTATACGTGTGTTCCACCTCTTGAATATACTCCCGTATCCAGATCCCAATATTCAGTCTTACAGGTGAGTATACCACAGATGATATCTGTAAAGGGTTAAATTGCGAAACCGTGAGAGCTCAAGTCAGAACTTCCGTTCAGCAGAGAGATGACGGTTCGACTTTAGTGGGTCCCCTTTAGAGGATCTTTTTTACAACAGCATTGATTAGCAATTTTATTGTCTCATCATTTTATGCTGAGGGCGGCGCTATTTTTCAAGCAAGCAGTAAAGTATTCTCTGGGGACTAGGCCATTGCTTCCACAAAATCAGAAGTCCCGGGATAATACCCCAGATATCACTGAGTATAAAGACCTAGTATCTCAGAAAAAGGGATCTTTCAAACAAGATTTCAGGGGTTACCTATATATCCAAGTAGTGTTCCCCACGAAATAAGTAAGTAAAGATTTAGGTTTATATCCTGAACAAACCTACTAAATGTGTAAAAACCTATCGGCATATCATCAGCGAGACTGTTTAACCCATTTAAACTTTTCATATCTTTAGCATACCGTAACTGTCAAGCTGATGTACTATCATTTTCCCTTTTTACACAAGCTCTTTTCTGGTTTTCTATTGTTTTTGGATTTTGAAAATATCTCGTGTTTTTGTATTTTTGTCATTTTTTATGTTTTTGTATTTTCTGAAAATATTACCCTATACTCCCCCTAATTACCAAAAAAATAAAAAAAATCGACAAACCATTGCAGATTGCTTCTCAACATCATCTACAATGTCTCCTTCATCAACCATTCTACCACCTTGATTGCCTGCAAAACCTACATAACCTCCATTGAAATTTCTAACATCGTACAGTAGGGCTGTTTTCCCCGTCATGTGCCGAGAAGCTCCACTATCCATAATCCATCGTGAAACGGATCTTGGAAGCTCCTGCACATTTCAAAAACATTTAGTGAGATTTTGATGCCACCCAAGCCTCTTTTGACTCGGGTAACTTGACATTGATTTGAGATTTTGCAATATAAAGTGGTGGAAAATTTTTATCATTCATCTTCAAGCTTTCTTCTGATCCAACCTCAACCTTTTTGTATAAGAAAAACTCACCTTTCTTAGGTTGACCGGTTGGGTGATCTCTCTTTTGAACATTCTTCTTCTCTGATGGAGTAGAAGATTGTTTCTCCAATTGTTCATAATAATCCAAAGGAACATCCATCTTTATCGGAGTGGTAGAAGATGATAGTTTTTCTGACTCTGAAACCTTTGGTTTTGAAGAACTTTTTGGCTTCCATATTTGTTGAGATGACGCAACCCGTTGGTAAAATTTGTCATTTTTAGTTTTCAACTTCTTAACAGGTTCAGTTTTGAATTTTGTGTTCTCATTTTTCAAAAATTTTTCAACAACCATTGGAGTTTTGCCTTTTGTATCAACCTTCCTTTTTGAACTCTCAGCAACTTCAGACTTAGGCTTAAAGTTGGTACACTTTCGTGCAATATGCCCAACTTTGTTACACTTGAAGCATGTACGAGTATCAACTACTCGACTTGTGCCTTCAGTCTGAGGCTGTGAGGCCTTTTCCTCAAAGAACTCTTCATTCGACTTTGAAAAAATCTCAGACTCTTGCTCGGAATGAGAACGCGAGCTCTTGATAAACACCTTTTTCTCAGCAAACTTCTTGTTTTGAAAATTCTTTTTCTGATATTTCTTACCACCCTGATAACCACCCGACCATCTGTTTTGATTGTTGTTATAAAAACTCGGTGGTACAACAGGTTTCTTGTAGTAAGCTTTATCTTTTTCAAAATTCATTTGTCTCTTTGTCTGATTTAGACCTTCAATCTCAAACGGATCAATTTCAAACAATTTGAACACATTTTTCAATTTAGCAACATTAACAATCTCCAGTGGAAAATCACGATCCGAATACAACTTATCAGATCCGGCCATCTTGTACATCACAAGACCCGGTTCATCACCTAAGTTGTTTTTGGATTTTGATTTTGGAATGTATTTATCCAGAAAGCATTCATCATCCTCAGTAGTGTCACTTTCAGATTTCAAAACACTTTCAACCACACTTTTAACAACTTCAGATTGGACACTTCCTTCATCGGATGACGAAGTGAATGTAACATCAATTGTGTCTGGAAGTTTAATCTCATTTTCATCTTCATCATTAACCAACCCAGATTTTTTCTTTGAAAAATTGTTTAACACTGGCGGTGGAACCTGATGAAACCCAACCCCAGTTCCATCCGAGTAAACATCTTCGCCTGCTTTGCTTTTCCCAATGGGTTTGGGAACAATGTGTTGTAAAACAAAGCTTGCGGAGTTGTAAGTGGTTAATTTCAGATTGATGCGCTCATTCTCAATCTTAGCTTCTTCAAACTGAAGCTTCAATTTAGCAATTTCATCCAGTTGTTGGTTGATTTGCTCTTCTTTGTGTCTAAGAACTACAGTTAAATGCTCATTTTCTTTATTGGTTTTACCGTTTCTTTCATCAGAATCTTTTACCGTTCGTTTTAATTTGTCAAAATTTTCTGAAATTTTACGATTTTCAAGAACCAATTTTTCATTTTCTTTCTTAATTCTTTCTACTTCAATTTTATCATTTTCAATTCTCTCAGTTAACTTGTTAGCTCGATCATTTGAAGCTTTTAGCATTTTATCACGATCTAGAATCTGATCTTCAACCTTTCTGACTCTTTTTGTCAGTTCTTCAACCTTTGTATCACTAAGGTAAGTGAGTGTACTACAAAACTTAGAGTTTTTCATGCTACTTTTGCAGTCACTATCACCTTTGACTTTCTTACCTGTCTCACTTGTTGAATCGTTTCGACTGACCTTGCTTTTAGACTCAGTTTCAGACTTAGAGTCTACCTCAAGTTCCTTTGCAGCAAGCACTTTGTCAGCCATCCTCCCCAAGTTTTCAGCGGTAAACTCTTGTGAAGTATCAATAATCCCATCGTCAATCTTCTTAGACTGCGACTCATTCTCTTTCTCTTTTTCTTTCTCTTTCTCTTCTCCACCTCCCCACCATTCTCTCTGTAAGGCTTCTTCTTCTTCAGCAAATTCCTCAATGAAAGCTTCTATACTAAGAGTTTTCGCATCAACAGCAATGTTTCCTTGAGGATCAAGGTAACATTCTCTATCAGCATCCCATCTCTTTGCTTCACTGAACACCCTAGATAATCTCATCATCTTGAATTCTGCTCTCTGCTTTCTTGCGAGGTATTTTTGTTCTTCAGTTCTGGTGTCTTTGACATGAACTTCTTTTGCTACAAACGCATAGCCTACTGCATCTTCCTCCGGTAACACATCACTCCAATCATATCCCTCATCATCATGAATAACAGCAAAAGCTCTTGATTTTTCTTTGGGGATATCTTCAAGCTGCTTCATTCTGGGCGGTTCTGATTTATTCTGTTGATAAATCTCTCTTTTGTAGTAATCCTCGCGGAATGGATTTGCAGTATCATCAGCAGGAGCGTTACGACATTCACGTTTAAAGTGTCCTTTTTGTTTACATCGGAAGCACGTGACCTTTGATTTGTCAAAGCCCAATTTGGTGGAAGGTCTGCCACTTGAATGTCTCCCAGTAATCTCCATAAATCGTTGCGCTCTCCGGACTGCACTGGCCATACACCACCTGATATCAATCAGTTCCATCTCTTCAGGATCTATTTGATCATAGTCCTCCTTAGTCAAGTTGGTGTTTCCAATCTTGCCCGCTACGAGGCTCTCGTACGATTCTAACACTGACGCTAAGAACACCATTTGTTGTTTTGCTGACTCTTCACTGAAATTTTGAGCGTTCTTCAGATCCACAGCAATGTTACATTGGAACAAATTCTTTGATGCAGATTGGCTTGAAGTTGTTGAAGAAGATCTACTATGAAAACCACTGTGAGGAGTTTCTTGATTCACAGAATTTGAACTCTCTGCAGAAAATGCTGTTCTTGGAGAACCAGTCTTTGGTAGATTTCCTCTGTAGTACAACTCCACATTCTGCTGATAAGATGAGTTGTTGACTTTGCTAGATTTCTTGATCTCCAACTCGTGACTTTCTAGTCTTTCGATAAGCAGATCCACTGTCAAAACTTCTGGCGGCTTGATTGTGTTCTTCAACATCAAAGCAAAGTATTGCCAGTCTTGCTCATTTGGCAGCGAGTCAAACAATTTGTCGACCAACTCATCTTGAGTATAAGTGATTCCATGTCTTGCCAGCTCCAATTTCAGATGCCCGAATCTCTCAATCATCTTGGAAACCGACTTGTTCTTTAAACAACCAAATAAATCAAACTCTTTTCTTAACAGTTTCTTTTTGTTTTTGACTATCTCAGCACTACCTACACATTTTATTTTTAATTTTTCTCAAAGATCTTTTGAATTTTCATATTCAATCAACGAAATTATATCATCTCTCACAAATTGATGAATTAACGCAATGCACTTTTGTTCAGCAATATATCTTTCAATCTCATCAGTATCTGTCAGACTTTCACCAAAACGATTTCCTTTAATTTAACCGATCTTTAAACTTTTCCAGCTTTGATATGCAAAAGCTTGAAGCCACTCGTCAAATCTTGTAGCCCACCTATTATAATCTTCTATTGCCAACAACTTTGGAGGTTTGTTATACGTCCCATACGCACTCTCAACACTTAATGTATTCGAAAGAGTCTTCCTCGCACTCGGAACTTTCTCATTCGTGTTGTTTGATGTGTCGTTTGAAGAATCATCCCCACCGTTTCCAGCAAAGGCAAAGATATCACAGAATGGATTCGTGTAATCATCCATCTTTCAAGTACCTGAAACAATCAACAAACACTTAGAAAAGTTTTTAAAATATTTGAAAAATACTGTTTCAAACGAAATCAGTTTAAGAGGAATTGTTCAAACGGAATTCCCACTCAAACGATATAGCTTCAAACGGAATAGTGCTTTCTCAAACGAAATCCCACTTTCAAACGAGTTATCTAATTTCGTTTGAGACAACACCTTCTTTCAAACGAAATTACAGAACTTGTTTAACTCTCAAACGGAATCACAATAATGTGTTCTCTCAAGCGAAATCAGCCAAACACTTTCAAGCGATATACCTGATTCAAACGGAATTAACCAGAACTTTCAAACGAAATCAGGTATAATGTGTGTTTTCAAACGAAATTATCTGTATATTTCAAACGAAATAACCTATGACGTCATCATTTTACGAACAGTTTCAAGCAGAATTATGTTTTTGATCAAGTTTTAAGCCGAATTTTAGTCCAAAACTTTCAAGGATTAGTTAACTCTATGTTTCGCTTGATATGTGAGAGTTTTAAGCCATTTCAACCGTGAAAACTTGTTCAAATCAGAAAAGAAAGAGTAGAAGTGAGAGAATCCGGTAAAATCAAGCTGAATTTGGTATGAACTCCTCGTCCTGAGCTCTGATACCACTTGTTGGATCATTCGTGTGACCCTAAATAGTCAGTTTGAGTAGTTCATCATCAAATACAAAGGCGGAATCAATGTAAAAGATGTCAACACAGCTTGTTCCTTTCTAATCTTTTTCTATTACTGATTTCCTGAGCTTTTACAAGTCTGATTACAATTCGGCAGCACCTCGACTCAGAGCATATGATCTAATTCCGTATGAAATTAACTAGCACAACACCTATATATAGCCTGAGTGATTTCGTTTGAAAGTGACACGTCCCTGTTCAAACGAAATTACATGAGTTAATTTCGTTTGAACATGCTCATGTCCCATTCAAACGAAATTACACACTTAACCATAAACAAACCCTAGTTTGATCCCTGTTGTGCACTCGTTTATCCAATCTAGACATAAAACTCGATTAAGACGAAGTTAACAGACAGTAGATGCACCAACAATTCTCCTGACTCGCATTAGTAACTTTCTATTTCTGTTGCGGACTGTTAGTAAGTCAACATCCATTACTACTTTGCAACCGATATGTGAGTTGTCTGAGGCTCAATATGTTTCTTTTCAGAATTGGAATGTAGCATACTTGAGAAACAATCTTCTGTTTCTGGGTTCAGACATTCCAGCAGTATTGAACCAATGCCTTTAATTTCTACGTGCAACCCGTCACCAAACCGAACTTGCCCTGTCACCTTTTCATCTAATTCTCTGAAGTGACTTCGCACTCCTGTCATGTGGTTGCTGGTCCCGTTGTCTAAGTACCATAGACTTTCATCTTCTATGGCATAACTTGCTAGTTCTGTGCGTTCTTCGTTTAGTAGAACCCTTTCTTGAACAACGTTTTCTTCTTGTATTGCCATTAGCAATAGGGTGCTTCATCTTCCTTGATGAGATTTGAATGTTCTTGTACAACATCTTTCTCAGGACAGTCTTTCTTGAAGTGTCCATACTTCTGACACTTGAAGCACTGGATCTTACTTGTGTCTGTTTGGTTTCTTCCAAAATTCCTCCAATTCTTGGACCTTCCACCTCTAGGTCTATACGAAGATCCTTCATTCTTAGTGTTTTGCTTGTCTTTATTGTCTCGCCAGTTTCCACGCGATTGGTTGAACCTTCCATGCCCGCGGTTTCCAAACTGTCTTCCTCTGCCTGAGTTGTTATCGTGATGTGTAAACATCAACTTGTCTTGACTTTCTCCTGGGCTTCCATTCTTTTGCTTAAGTCTTTCTTCGAATGTTTTTAACCTTCCGACCACTTCTTCTAGCGTCATTTTTTCTAGATCGGAGTACTGTTCCATCGAGGCGACAATCTGAGTAAACTTATATGGCACTGCATTTAGGAGTTTGCGTACCAGAGTCGGTTGACTTAGTGTTGTCCCGATTCGCTTGCCCGGGTAACTGCACTATTTATCTTTGCGGTGAAGGAGTCTATAGTGTCATCTTCCCCCATGTGCATTAACTCGAATTCTGATATAAGTGTATGCCAACGAGCCTTTTGTACCCAATCAACACCAACGTGTCTTGTCTTGAGATATTCCCAAATTTCATTTGCAGTTTTACAACTTGCAACTTGCAATACAACATCCTCCGTTATTGCTTGGAATAGATAAGCAATTGTCGCCTTATATTTCTTAACTTCCGTTTGCGTATTTTCTGCCGGTTCAATCGTTTCCCAAAGTCCATTCGCTTCCAAAATCGTTTTGATGCGAATTGCCTAAACCGTATAGTTTGTTGGTTTCAAAATAGGACACTGGAATTGGGAAAGAGAACTTCCTTCCTTTTAAATTACAACTTGTGAATTTGGTCCGATTGCTCCTGACATGTCTTCCGACCGAACAATCTTCACTTTCAAAAACTTTTAACTTTCTTGGTTTAAACAAAACTCTAATCCTTAACCCCCGCGTATAACCCAACGCGTAACAAACAATCAATCTAATTCGCACTATACCCCGGAATCAAAACCCTAGATTCATAACCCCCGGTTCGACCCTGAACTGAAAATAAAACTAACTTGCGAATTAAGAAAGAATAATAAAACCTAATCGCGAATTCCCTGCGATGCCTAGAGCCTGATACTCTGATACCAATTGTTGCCCGTACTTGATCTTTGATCTCTAGAACATAAACGATAATCTAAACTTTATTGAATACTGAATTTGAATACAATAGAATGATTACAAATGAAACTATCTATCCCTATTTATACTAATCTAACGGGTACGAGTGTAGAGACATGTCCCTTCGTGAACGGATGTGTCTCTAGATCTTGTGGTTATAATTAAACGTGAAGAGGTGCGTCTTTTCCTTCTTAATCACAGCCACAAATTGAATAGATGTGTCTCTTGGTGGTGCCCCTTGAAGCCATCAATCAAAGGAGGCAGCCCTAGGGGTTTCGCACCCTTTGGGGTGGAAGTTACCAACTTCTGAAATGTCATAAACAACCCCTGAACTTTGTAACCGCCACTCTTGTCTTTAATTACCATAAAACCCTTGTAGTTTAGGATGTGTAATGATTAGTGATATCATTTGCCCTATAATTAGCCTTGGTTTAAATCATGAAATGCATGAGGCAATTAGGATTTAGAAAGCACCCATGGCCTTGCGGTAACACCTCATGCACATCTAGTTGTAACTGGGGTTTGTGAAGTGAAATGTAAAAACAACCAAAGGGATGAAGAGTATATGAATGGTTTCTTTAACAAAAAAGACTAATATGTAAACGAGACTAAACAGATGCAACTTTTAATTGTGTCACAAAACTCAAATCCAAAAGAAGGCACTGATTTATTCATATGAAAATAAGAACAGTTACAAGGAAATGATTAACCAGTCATCACAGATTGACTGGTGAATCATCTGTTGAACAAGATAAAAAAACAGAAACAATAAAGCCTTATAATCTCACGTATTTTACTTGTGAGGAACAAAGGAGACAAAGGACACAAAAGACTGAGAAGAGAGCTTATGATGCTCGATGATAACAGCAGCAAACAAGGACTCCTTTTAAGGAGTGTACAACCCTAGCCAAGGTGGAGACAGCTGGAGCCTATCCTTAAGCCCAACGAGAAGCAGGCCAGCGACACAAGAAGAGGGGAGCGGCCCAAAGTCAACAAACCCAACAAACCTCAAAACAAAAATAAAAAAAGAGATTAGAAATAATAAGAAAAATAATTAAACAAGAGCACATTTACACTGCCATTTTAACACCCCCCTCGTTTAAATGTGCAAACAAGTTAATGAGACCGAGGAACTTACACATTTGAGCATGAGCTGTTGGTAAGAGACCTTTGGTGAAAAGGCCAGCTAGCTGATGTTCTGTTTTGATACCACGAGTCTTAATCAGTCCTGAAGCTATCTTTTCCCGTAAGAAAAACAAGTCAATTTCGAAATGCTTGGTTTTGTCGTGAAATACGGGGTTTGCGACAATGGATAAGGCGGCTGAACTATCACAGTTTAGAGTGACATGAATGGAGACATCAATGTTCAGTTCATGAAGGATATTTATCAGCCATAGCACTTCACAGGTAGCACTGCACATTGATCGGTATTCTGCCTCGGCAGAAGATCTGGACATAACACTCTGTTTCTTGCTTTTCCAAGAAACCAAAGAGCCCCCAAGAAAGATACAGAACCCAGTGACAGACCTTCGACTTTCTGTGCATTTTTCCCAGTCTGAATCGAAAAAGGCTGAGAGGTGAAAAGAGTCAGCCTGTTTAAACATAATTCCAGTCCCAAGTGCCCCTTTGAAGTACCGTAAGACTTTGAGGGCTATCTTAGTGTGAGCTTCAGTAGGTTTGTGCATAAACTGAGATATATAGTGTACAGAATATGCGATGTCTGGTCAAGTATGGGATAAATTAGCTTACCGACCAATTTTTGATATTGTGTAATGTCAACTGTATTGGTTTCCTTTTTTGTTAAATTCGTTAAAACATGATTTTGTTCAATAGAACAACTAGCAGGTTTGCTCCCCCTCATCCCATACTCATTTAAAAGGTCCATACAGTATTTTCTTTGTAAAAGACACACCCCCATCGTTGGTTTTTATAACTTCGATTCCAAGGAAAAATTGCAAGAATCCAAGATCTTTAATTAGAAATTCAGTTTTCAAAATTTTTTTGACCTCATTTATCTTTCCTTTATTGTTCCCAGTTAGAACAATGTCATCGACGTAGACAAGCAAGACAATAAAGACTCCATTTTTAGACATGATAAACATAGAATGATCACATTTGGACTGATTAAAACCAACTTTAACAAGGGCTTGAACAAGTCTTTCATTCCACATGCGTAGGGCCTGTTTGAGCCCATACAAGGACTTGTTCAATTTGCAAACTTTGTTTTGGTGTTCGACACTTAGACCATCAAGTAGATTCATATAGACTTCTACCTTAAGATGCCTATAAAGGAAGGCATTATTAACATCAAGTTGGTACATGGGCCAGTTATTTTGAACAGATAAACTGACGACACATCTAACAGTAACCATTTTAACGACAGGTGAGAAGGTTTCTTCAAAGTCTATACCCTCTCGTTGGTTAAACCCTTTAGCAACGAGCCTAGCCTTAAACCTATCGATCTCACCTGTGGATTTGTATTTGACCTTAAACACCCATTTACAGCCAATGGGTCTTTTTCCACTCGGTAGATCAACAATTTCCCTGGTGTTATTTCTGTGAAGAGCTGATAACTCTTCATTCATAGCATCAATCCACCGTTTGTCCTTAATGGTATCTTTATAGGTGGAGGGTTCAATAATTTTATTAACATTGGCAGCCAAACAAATATTCTCACTAGGCAAGTTTGAGTAATCTACAAATTTATCATAACTATACTTAGCGTGTCTAACTACAAAATCATTAAATCTTTTTGGGGTAGACACAGGTCTAGACGATCTCCTAGTAGGTTGAGTACCCTCAGGAAGGTTTGATTCATCATTGCTACTGCTTGACTCAGCCCTCACAAGACCAGGTTCAACACTTGTGGACTCATGCCTGTTAGACATACCATAAGATCCTAAGGACTGCTATGCATCGATCACAACAGTGGATTCAACCTCAACACTGTGTTGTTGAGTCTCAACAGGCGAATCAGTGACAGCCTTCTCTTCATCATCGGGATTTGTATCACTTGAAGTTTCAAAGTTGTCAAAAAAGTTTAGTTGGTTTAAAAGGTTTGTATTGATTTAAACAGGATAGCTATTTTTGAAAGGGAAAACAGTTTCATGAAAGCTCACATCTCTAGAGAAAATGAATTTCTTTTGGTCTAAACTCCAGAACTTATATCTCTTTTTAAAGTTAGAGTATCCCATGAAAACACATTTTTCAGCTCGTTCCTCAAGCTTATCAGAGTTGTCTAAAATAGTGAAAAAACAAAGACAGCCAAAAACTTTCAATTGATCAAAAGAAGGTTTGAACCCAAATAACATTTCATAAGGAGAACTACCAAGCATCACAGAAGAAGGAAACCTGTTAATTAAGTAGGAAGCTGTAAGCACACATTCAGACCAGTATTTAGGTAGGACTTTTGACTGAAATAATAAAGCTCTTGCAACATTTAACAGGTGTCTATGTTTTCTCTCCATAACACCATTTTGTTGTGGGGTGTACGTGCATGAGGTTTGGTGTATGATTCCTTTCGTTTTAACAAAATCAGACATTTGAGAGTTAATGAACTCTGAACCGTTATCACTAAACACTTTGACATTAACTTAAAATTGGGTTTTGACAAGATTGTAAAAACTTTGTATATTTTCAAAGACTTCAAATTTGGACTTGATTAAATAGACCCATACGGATCTGGTAAAGTCATCAACTATGGTGAGAAAATATTTGTACCCTTCTATGCTAGTAACTTTGTATGGACCCCAAACATCCAAGTGTACCAGATCCCCTACTTTAGTTGACCTGTGGTCACTTAGAGGGAAAGGTACTCTGTGTTGTTTGGCCTTGTGACAGATGTCACAAGGGTTTGTATTACTAGACTCAGAATTAATTTGTAAAATTTTTAACACTTGTTCGACAGGGTGACCCAGTCTAGAGTGCCAGAGCTTTATGTTTTCAGTCTTACTCAAGCAAGAGAAGGTAGGTCCTAGGGAATTACCACAAAAATATAAACCCTCAGTTTGTCTACCAGTCACCAGGGTTTTCTTTGAGCATAAATCCTGAATGTAGCAAGTGTTTTCATCAAATATGACTCCAAGTTTGTAATCTTTAGCAAGCTTATATACAGAAATGAGGTTCACATAGTATTCAGCCACCACAAACACATCTTTCAAGATCACAGAATCTGATAGCTTAAAACATCCAATTTTAGTTACTTTAGCATATGTCCCATTGGGATGCTTAATAGCTATGTTATATTCAGAAACATCAACCAAGTTGAACATATTTTCACTGGACATAACCATATGTTGGTTTGCACCGGAATCAATGATCCAATTCAGATTCTGTGTTGTAGAGTCTATAGAGTTAAAACAGAAGAAATTTTTGCAGTTTCCAAAAGATGAGAAAGAATTAAAACATTTACCTCCTACATTGGACTTATTAGTGTCTTCAGTTTTATTTTCATTCACCAACCCTAGCAACTTAGAAAACTAATCAGCAGACAAAGTATTCAAGGAACTAGCACCTTTATCACACACAATGTTGTTCACAGAAGGACCATTACTGTTATTAGCAGAGCTACTAGACCTAGACCATTGACCATTTTGATTTGGTTTTTGCCTATAATTGGTAGGATAGCCATGAAGCTCAAAACAATTATCAACAGTATGCCTAATTTTATTGTAATGAGTACATTTAAGATTAGGGTTATGACCTTTGTTAAATCTTTTCTTGTTGTCATTAAAATTACTTGAGTTAGAAACAAACCCAACATTAGGAATTTTAGACCCACTTTTTGATCCCCTATGAGATTCCTCTCTAGAAATAATAGAGAAGGCAGTTTTGATAGTTGGAAGAGGATCCCTGGTCAACAGATTGGTCCTAATAGGTTGATAAATATCATCTAGACCCATTAAGAATTGCATAAGTTTGATTAACTGACTGAACTCATTGAATTTAGTAGAGGCATTGCAAGTACAAGAAGGAAACTGTAGCATGGAATCAAATTATTTCCAAATAGTGTTGATTTTATGATGATACTCAGACACACTAGAGCGGTTTTGACTAACAGAGTTGATTTTCTGATATAAGCTAAACACAACAGACCCATCAACCTTATCATAGGTATCCTTTAAATCATCCCAGACTTCTGAGGCAAGTTTTGAATAGACTTGACCAACATATAGTTCATCATATACAGAATTCAGAATCCAGGTGTGCATAATAGAATTACATCGATCCCACTAACTAGCAAGAACATCATTGTCTTTAGACCTAGCACATGTTCCATCAATGAAACCTAATTTGTTTTTAGCCATTAGAGCAAGTTTCATAGAATTTGACCAAACCACATAGTTCTTAGTCCCTTTTAATTTCAAGCTAACAATTGTGAGCCCACAAGACCTGAACACATGGGCAAGCAGATAAGCAGACAAGCAGTCCAAACAGACAGATAAGTAAAGCACAAGTAAGGACTGGCGAAGCCTGGACAGAGGTTCGATCAGAGGTTCGTCACTCAAAGGTGCCTATGCAGACGGTAACCAGGGAGCCACAACACAACAGACCAAACTAGACAAATGCAATAGAGTGAACCCTCTCTGTGTCCCAATAATCAAACCGGTCTTGCCTAGAACCCGGTATCAAAATGCCTAGACACCAGACACAGTGATGCAAATGAAAAATAAAGAGAAAGAGAAGGAACAATCTCACAGTGGATGCAAGCAAACAGGATCAGGTCTGCAACCTTCACTTAGGGTTACAAACACTGATCAGAGAACCAGATAAATTCCTGTTGGTTTGCCCTAAAAGGGACCAACGAGGATCTTCTTCACCAACCAAAGGAGAAACCACAGATTAGGGTTTCTGCTGTAGCACCGTCACAAGAACCAACAGTAAACACCAAGCCCTAGAAATTAGGGTTTCACACTCCAAGATCTACAACGTCTCCACTGAGCAAGAAAACACTCCGGAAACAGAGACCAATCCACAGGGTAACGTCAGAAGGGGAAACCCTAGATCGGAAAAGGAGAAGGCAGCCGAATCCTTGAACGCATTCGAAAGAATCACCAGAGCCCGAGTCAACCTTGGGGCTCTGATACCATGTCACAAAACTCAAATCCAAAAGAAGGCACTATTTATTCATATGAAAATAAGAACAGTTACAAGGAAATGATTAACCAGTCATCACAGATTGACTGGTGAATCATCTGTTGAACAAGATCAAAAACAGAAACAATAAATCCTTATAATCTCACATATTTTACTTGTGAGGAACAAAGGAGACAAAGGACACAAAAGACTGAGAAGAGAGCTTATGATGCTCGATGATAACAGCAGCAGACAAAGAACTCCTTTTAAGGAGTGTACAACCCTAGCCAAGGTGGAGACAGCTGGAGCCCATCCTTAAGACCAACGAGAAGTAGGCCAGCGACACAAGAAGAGGGGAGCAGCCCAAAGTCAGCAAACCCAACAAACCTCAAAACAAAAATAAAAAAAGAGATTAGGAATAATAAGAAAAATAATTAAACAAGATCACATTTACACTGCCATTTTAACACCCCCCCTTAGTTTAAATGTGCAAACAAGTTAATGAGACCGAGGGACTTACACATTTGAGCATGAGCTGTTGGTAAGAGACCTTTGGTGAAAAGGTCAGCTAGCTGATGTTCTGTTTTAATACCACGAGTCTTAATCAGTCCTGAAGCTATCTTTTCCCGTAAGAAAAACAAGTCAATTTCGAAATGCTTGGTTTTGTCGTGAAATACGGGGTTTGCGGCAATGGATAAGGCGGCTGAACTATCACAGTTTAGAGTGACATGAATGGAGACATCAATGTTCAGTTCATGAAGGATATTTATCAGCCATAGCACTTCACAGGTAGCACTGCACATTGATCGGTATTCTGCCTCGACAGAAGATCTGGACATAACACTCTGTTTCTTGCTTTTCCAAGAAACCAAAGAGCCCCCAAGAAAGATACAGAAACCAGTGATAGACCTTCGACTTTCTGTGCATTTTTCCCAGTCCGAATAGGAAAAGGCTGAGAGGTGAAAAGAGTCAGCCTATTTAAACATAATTCCAGTCCCAGGTGCCCCTTTGAGGTACCGTAAGACTTTGAGGGCTATCTTAGTGTGAGCTTCAGTAGGTTTGTGCATAAACTGAGACATATAGTGTACAGAATATGCGATGTCTGGTCGAGTATGGGATAAATAAATTAGCTTACCGACCAATTTTTGATATTGTGTAATGTCAACCGTATTGGTTTCCTTTTTTGTTAAATTCGTTAAAACATGATTTTGTTCAATAGAACAACTAGCAGGTTTGCTCCCCCTCATCCCATACTCATTTAAATGGTCCAAACAGTGTTTTCTTTGTGAAAGACACACCCCCATCGTTGGTTTTTATAACTTCGATTCCAAGGAAAAATTGCAGGAATCCAAAATCTTTAATTAGAAATTCAGTTTTCAAAAAAAAATTGACCTCATTTATCTTTCCTTCATTGTTCCCCGTTAGAACAATGTCATCGACGTAGACAAGCAAGACAATAAAGACTCCATTTTTAGACATGATAAACATAGAATGATCACATTTGGACTGATTAAAACCAATTCATTCCACATGCGTAGGGCCTGTTTGAGCCCATACTAGGACTTGTTCAATTTGCAAACTTTGTTTTGGTGTTCGACACTTAGACAATCAAGTAGATTCATATAGACTTCTTCCTTAAGATTCCTATAAAGGAAGGCATTATTAACATCAAGTTGGTTCATAGGCCAGTTATTTTGAACAGATAAACTGACGACACAAATAACAGTAACCATTTTAATGACAGGTGAGAAGGTTTCTTCAAAGTATATACCCTCTCGTTGGTTAAACCCTTTAGCAAAGAGCCTAGCCTTAAACCTATCGATCTCACCTGTGGATTTGTATTTGACCTTAAACACCCATTCACAGCCAATGGGTTTTTATCCACTCGGTAGATCAACAATTTCCCAGGTGTTATTTCTGTGAAGAGCTGATAACTCTTCATTAATAGCATCAATCCACCGTTTGTCCTTAATGGCATCTTTATTGGTGGAGGGTTCAATAATTTTATTAACATTGGCAGCCAAACAAATATTCTCACTAAGCAAGTTGGAGTAATCTACAAATTTATCATAATTATACTTAGCGTGTCCAACTACAAAATCATTAAATCTTTTTGGGGCAGACACAGGTCTAGACGATCTCCTAGTAGGTTGAGTTCCCTCAAGAAGGTTTGGTTCATCATTGCTACTGCTTGACTCAGCCCTCACAAGACCAGGTTCAACACTTGTGGACTCATGGCTGTTAGACATACCATCAGATCCTAAGGAGTGCTGTGCATCGCTCACAACAGTGGATTCAACCTCATCACTGTGTTGCTGAGTCTCAACAGGCGAGCCAGTGACAGCCTTTTCTTCATCATCGGGATTTGTATCACTTGAAGTTTCAAAGTTGTCAAAAAAGTTTAGTTGGTTTAAAAGGTTTGTATTGATTTGAACAGGATAGTTATTTTTGAAAGGGAAAACAGTTTCATGAAAGCTCACATCTCTAGAGAAAATGAATTTCTTTTGGTTTAAACTCTAGAACTTATATCCCTTTTTAAAGTTAGAGTATCCTATGAAAACACATTTTTCAGCTCGTTCCTCAAGCTTATCAGAGTTGTCTAAAATAGTGAAAAAATAAAGACAGCCAAAAACATTCAATTGATCAAGAGAAGGTTTGAACCCAAATAACATTTCATAAGGAGAACTACCACGCAGCACAGAAGAAGGAAGCATGTTAATTAACTAGGAAGCAGTAAGCACACATTCAGACCAGTATTTAGGTGGGACTTTTGACTGAAATAATAAAGCTCTTGCAACATTTAACAGGTGTCTATGTTTTCTCTCCACAACACCATTTTGTTCTGGGGTGTACATACATGAGGTTGGGTGTATGATTCCTTTCATTTTGAGAGTTAATGAACTCTGACCCGTTATCACTAAACACTTTGACATTAACTTCAAATTGGGTTTTGACAAGATTGTAAAAACTTTGTATATTTTCAAAGCCTTCAAATTTGGACTTCATTAAATAGACCCATACGGATCTGGTAAAGTCATCAACTATGGTGAGAAAATATCTGTACCCTTCTATGCTAGTAACTTTGTATGGACCCCAAACATCCAAGTGTACCAGATCCCCTACTTTAGTTGACCTGTGGTCACTTAGAGGGAAAGGTACTCTGTGTTGTTTGGCCTTGTGACAGATGTCACAAGGGTTTGTATTACTAGACTCAGAATTAGTTTGTAAAATTTTTAACACTTGGTCAGCAGGGTGACCCAGTCTAGAGTGCCAGAGCTTTATGTTTTCAGTCTTACTCAAGCAAGAGAAGGTAGGTCCGAGGGAATTACCACAAAAATATAAACCCTCAGTTTGTGTAACACCCCAAGAATGTTTACTTGATAAGTTAAAAAAATTATTTAAAACTTAACTTAGTTAATGGGAATTGATGCATGATATAAATAATAAAAGGGTGAAGTTTAAAACTAAATCAGTAAATGAACTCGAGGGACTAAAGGTATAACATATCAAAACTTAAGGTAATTAAATTTAAAAGAGTTCAAAACCCACACACACTCTGTGCGTGGGTTCTGGTCGATCGAACAGGAGAGCAAGCAAGAGGGTGAAACCCTAGCATCAAGAAATCAAGCAATTAAACCTGAATCAAAGGAAAAATCTAATGCATGAACCCCTAAATTCGAGTAGCTAACCTCAATTTCTGAAGTGGTAAGTTTAATTTTCTGGAATCATGATTTGTAGGATGAGGGGTTCAACCCAATCTCGAATTCTTGTATGAATTTGTGATAAATCTGAGTTAAGATTACCTTCTAGAACAAGGGTCATGTTTGATTTTAGGTTATTTGAATGATTTTAGTAAAAACCCATTATATGAATTTATGATATGAATAGAATGATCGAAGTGGTTATAGTTATGTGAAATCTTGAAATATGGTGATGTTGTAATGCTTGAATCTTAGAAAATTTTTGTAGGATAAAAGAAAGATATGAACATGGATTGATTGTTGATGAATTATAAGATGAACTAGTAGGAATTCATGCTTTGTATGCTTGTACATAATGTTTGTAAATATGATGACCACCAAGTGTTTGATGAAATGCTTAGAAGAATAATATGTATAAATTGGAAGATGAATGAATGAGAATTAGTTGTACTAAATAAATGAATGAATGTGTTGTTATAGGCGTGAAGGAAGAAGGATCCAATACTAGGAAATCAGAAAGTTCACAAGATCGAGGTACGTTAGTGTACACCATATTTTTATTACGTTGTCTTATGTATACTAATCCCAATTGTATTGTGTCGTTATGTTAAAATTGCGATATTTGAGTCTATGGTTGTTTGGAAGTAAAAAGTAAAACCTGTCATAAACGGATTGTGAGAAATGAATGAGTCATGAAGAAGAATGTATTATATCCGGTTCTTCCTAGTCGAACCGGAGTATGGAAAGTTAAGTATGTAATGAATGAAAGTCTACTCAATCCGTCATTTCTCGGTTTGGAGTGTAAGTGTAAGAATGAAAAGAATATATTCGTTCATCATGAACGAACCGAATGGAGGTTATGTTAAAGATACTAGTATCCGTCGTTAGCGGGTATGTTAAGATAAGTATGTTTAGTCTCTACATTGAGGCGAACATGTAACGAACAGTCTAACAGTTAGTAATGTAATTAAATGATGTTAGGCCACGATAGAGACGAAACGGTTTATTAGATAATTATGTTAGTAGCGAAGTACGAACTTATTTGTTTATGTTGAATGTAGGTAAATCCTCAACTTAAGCGATTGGACGACTTGGAACGAGCGCACTTGATCAACGCCCACTTCATGCTTCCGTCATAGTTAACTTAATATGGTCTTAGTTTTTGTTTTTATGTTCTTACAACTTATGTAGCCTTTTGATGTACTTGTAGTTTGGACAATAACTTGGTCGTTTTAGTTTGTTTCTAAACTATGTAAATAATGACCGTTTGGTTCCAAAAAGGTTTTTATGTTGTATTTTACCGTCAAAAACAGGGACTAATGGTCTAGTTACGAATGGGTCATGCCGAAAAATTTCAAAAATATTTCTTACACGTTACGATTCTTTAAAGATGAAAGTTAGGGGCGTTATAAGTCGGGTTTGTAATTAGGGGCGTTTCAAGTTGGTATCAGAGCCGAGGTTTGAGGGATTCAAGCATATGT
Organism: Helianthus tuberosus; assembly: GCA_030545235.1. NCBI lineage: Eukaryota > Viridiplantae > Streptophyta > Magnoliopsida > Asterales > Asteraceae > Helianthus > Helianthus tuberosus. The sequence goes on from CM060354.1 coordinate 65,041,231, forward strand.
TGAGATGCTTGAACTCAAACTGACGGCTCGTTCGAATGTGTGCTCACTCCAAGATCGCCAATGAGGTAACCATTTAATTTTTTTTTTGATAAATGCAAGTATGGGTAATGTGCTTGTGATATAAATTTTAGTTAAGTATGTGAAGGGGTAATTATGGGGGGCGAAACGGGGAGTTCCAGGAACCATATGGCTGGAAACGCACCCGAAAAAGAATTAAAACACCTAAAAAGAGATCAGCAGCGAATCAACAAATGGCAGGCCGTCGCCGAAGCCTGGATGCGCGTTGCTGATGCCACCCCCCAAGGCCGACGCCCTATCCGCCTGCTTACGGGAATGAGTGGCCGATGCCACTTTCTGAGACCCGTCGCCGACGGACCACTAGCCGTCGCCGACGGGTTGTGCAAACCCGGTCCGCTAAATTTCCATATTTTTCATGTTTTAACCAAACATACTTCCCGAAAGCCTGATCCGCAGCCCCGTTGAGTCCTTATGGGATAAATTAAGTTATGAAAGGATAAAAGTAGATTGGTAGTAACGGGATAAAATTTATCAAAGTTGAACGGAAGGCATGTAATGGTGTTAAACGAACGACACGAAATGAATGATGAAACTTAGAGAATTAAAAATTGAAATGCATGATTACAAATGTTGTAATCAAAGGTTGAAGTATGTGTTATATTGAAAGCTTGTGAATTATAATAGAAGTAAACGTCATTTTGTAGATGGCGGATGCAAGAAATGAGAATGATGATGATGATATTTCACAACATGAAACATTTGATGAGAAAGTTATGGAAGCGGCGGAAAAGCTTATGCACGCCAACCTTCCTAAGTTAGCTCAAGAGGTTGAAAGCCGTGTTTTGGGAGTGATTGATGCTATGATGACTAGTAAGATCGAAGAGTTGAAAGAGATGATTGAAGGATCTAAAAGTAAAAGCAAGGAACGACGGTGCACATATAAAGATTTCATGGCATGCAACCCTGCAACGTATGATGGCAAAATCGATCCGATAGCATGCCAAAGATGGATTTCGAAGATAGAGGCAGTACTTATACGAAATCGTTATGATAAGGAAGATCAAGTGATGTTCGCTACTGGTTAACTCTCTTTTCAGGTGAAAGATTGGTGGGATGCGTATAGCAAGGAATAGGTGAGGATAAACTCCAAATGATGTGTTAGGAAACTTTATTTGTAAGTATTGAAGAAAATCTCAATCAACTGGATCTCTGAAGAGATAACAATCCTGAAGATCACAACAAGAAGAAGAAGATCAGATGGGACAACTGAAATGTACAACATCTACTTCAAAGAATCACAAGTTGATCAAGAGCTGAATTGGATTATTAGTAAAGGTCACTTCTGATGGATCTGATGATATTTCTGATGAAATATAATCAGTTTCTGACGATTCTGATCTTCAAGATTTTTCAGATGATTTGTTCATCAGAAATTCTGATGAAGTGGATTCATCAGAATTCTGATGGAATACCCCACTTGTCTGAAATTGGCTCTATCCTGCCACACTTACCGAAGCAAGTTGACATTATTGGATCTCATGATGAAAAAGGCAACTTGAACGAATAATTCAATGTATATGTCAAATGGCCACTTTTTGTAGGACTTATTGCATGAATAAACTATTGTTTATTCATGCACCCCGCCTTCTATAAATAGAAGGCTCAACCAGCAGAAGATAATTGAGTTTGAATCTTAGCATTCACATACAAACACCCAAACTCCATTTCTCTTCTCACCCACAGAATTCAAGATTCATTTGTATTAGATAATAATCTTACAATCACCTTGTTAAACTATTTTGTTTCAAAGTGATATAAACTTGATAATTCTGTAGGTCTTGTTTCTTGAAAGTCTGATTTCCATTTCCGCACATCTTTTTCACATCTACTGAAATCACTTGCCATATTACGTGAAAAGAAGTTGTTTAGGCCATACTGGGTCCAACAATTGGTATCAGAGCAGATTGAATAAATTATTTTCAAACGATCAATCGCTCATCTTCTTTTCTCTAAATATGGCCAACTTTCAATCATGGAATAATGCTTTTAACATTGGTTCTATGTCCAAACCTCCGACTCTGGTCAGGGAGGAATACCCCCAATGGAAAATCAGGATGGTCAATTTCCTAAATGGTCATGACCGAGCTCTGTTTCAATCCATTGAAAGGGGTCCACATATACCAATGACTGAAATACCAGCAATTCCAGTAACTGACCAACTACCTGCTATCCCTGCCTCCCGAGCTCCTAAAAGTGAAATATGTTGGAGTGAGGAAGACAAGGAAAAGGTAGCTGGGGATGAAAGAGAAAAATCACTCTTAATAATGGCCATCCCCAATGACATATTTTCACAAGTTGATGCTTGTGCATCAGCCAAGGAAATATGGGATCAGTTGGAAAACCTTTGTGAAGGAGGAGAAAGGATGAGAAGAAACAGGAGAACAAACAATGTCTCATCTTATGAAAGGTTTAAAAGTTTACCTAATGAAAGATTAAATGATACATATCAAAGTTTTACAAAACTTTTAAACGAGCTAAAGAAATTTGGTATAACAAAGTCAAATGATGAAAGAAACATTAAATTTCTTGATGCTGTACCTAGAGAATGGAGGAGTCTAACCATGACTTTGTCCTCAACCTTAGAACTAGGAAACATGAGTCTTCATGACTTATACAGCATCTTAATCCCCAGAGAGGAAGAAATATTTGAAGAAACCATTCAAAGAGGGGGATCTTTAGCTATTATCTCAAATCCACAAAGACCAACAATTTCTAATGATCCACAACCTTCAAACAGCCAAAGTTATGAAACTTCTGACACATCATCAGATTTTTCAGCTTTTGCTGAAGCTATAGCACTGCTCACCAAAACATTTGAGCAGAGGTTGAGGGGAGGAGGCCAGAGATACCAGAGGAGTGATAGAGGGAGGATGGATGGAAGATCTAAAGAAGAAGTTAGATCTAAGGATAAAGGGAAGGCTGAGGTGGTGTGCTACAAGTGCAAGCAAAAAGGTCATTATGCATCAGAATGCAAGACCAAGAAGCTAAAAGATGTTGCTTACTATGAAAAAAAAGCTTGAGGAAGCTAAGAAGCAGCAGCAGCAAGTCAGCTTAATTGCTGGAACAGATACATGGCTATCTGATGACTCTTCTGATGAAGAAGAAGAAGAAGAAGAAGAAGAAGAAATGGCCAACTTCTGTCTCATGGCACTTTCTGATGACATACCAGAAACTTCAGGACAACAGGTAAGTTTAGACAATCTTGATCTTGAACACAAGCTAAATGAGCTCATGTCAGATTTTTTAAACCTGCAAGTTAAACATCAATCAGATGGTAAAAAATCTGATGGGTTACAGAGGACCATGAATAAAATTATTCCTGAAAACCAATTACTTATACAACAAAGTTTAGATCAAAGAGCTAAAATCGAGTTCTATGAAAATGAAAGAAGAGATCTTTACAAGAAAATCAATGATAAAGAAATTAATGTAAGAGGTTTTCAAGAAGCAAAAGAATTCATAAATTTCATAGAGTCCACTCCGAAGAACAAAGGAGAGGGTTTGGGTTATGTAAGAACAAGTAATAGCAAACCTACTGTCTTTGTAAAAGCAAACCTACTGTCTTTGTAAAAGCAACTCAACAGATTTCTGATAAATTTACATCAGAATCCGATTCTGAAACTTGCAAATCAACATGTTCTGAATATTCCTTTGATAAGCCAAACTTTGAACCAAAAAGAAGTGAATGCAATCAAGAGTTTGTAAAAAATCCAGAAGCAGTTCACTTATCTTTTCAAAATTATCCCATTATTCCATCACAAGAAAGTATATCAGAAATTTCTGATGAATCTTGTATGTGTGTTGACTTACTGAAGCTTGTTCAACAACATCTCCTAAAGAAAAAGAAAAATTTTGTTAATGGCTCAGCATTTAACAGAAATTCTGATGAAAGGTCATTTAGAAGAAATAGTAAGACTAAAATATCATCAGAAAGAGTACCCAAGCATGCCTGGGTACCTAAAACCCTCTAACCATTCCATTTCAGGACCATCATGTGTAGCAGATCTGGTACTGCGACTCAGGAAGCTCCAAGCACATGACTGGGGATAGGAGCTTACTCAGCAACTTTGTTTCAAAGCTGGGTAAAATGGTGAACTTTGGAAATGGAGTGAAAGGAAGGATCATGGGATACGGATGTATCAGGTATGGATGTTTGACCATTGAAAGAGTAGCCTATGTTGAAGGCTTAAAGTATAATTTGCTGAGTTGTGGTCAATTTTGTGACAAAGGTTTTCAGGTAACATTTTTACCAGAAAAATGCTTGCTAATAGGTATGGATGATAACAAAATCTATTTAAGTGGCAAAAGAATAAGAAAATCAATTTACTACTTTGATTTCAAAGAAGAAAATGAACATCCAAAATTATGTTTATTTTCCAAAATCAACAAAGGAAGTAGTTGGTTGTGGCATAAAAGGTTGGCTCACTTAAATTTCAAAAACCTACGCAAACTATCAAGTAAGGGTCTAGTAAAAGGATTACCTTTTATATCCTCTAAAAAGGATAAAATTTGTGATGCTTGTGAGATGGGAAAATCCAAAAGAAGCTCACATAAATCAATTTCTGAATCTTCCATTACACAAAATTTGGAACTTTTACACATGGATTTGTGTGGACCCATAAGTACAGAAAGTTTTTCTGGAAAGAAATATATACTACTAGTAATAGTTGATGATTTTTCCAGATATACATGGGTTGAATTTTTGAGAAAGAAAAGTGAAACACCTGATCTGATCATTAATTTTATCAAGAAAATTGAAAACCTGTTAAAATTAACAGTCAGAAGGATCAGATCAGACAATGGGACAGAATTTAAAAATTCAAAAATTGAGAGCTTTCTTATGAGCAAAGGAATCTCTCATGATTTTTCAGCTCCCAGAACCCCTCAACAAAATGGGGTTGTTGAAAGAAAGAATAGAACCTTAGTAGAAGCTGCCAGAACAATGCTTGCTTATGCTAAAATGCCTACTCACTTTTGGGCAGAAGCAATTGCAAATGCATGTTTTACTCAAAACAGAACCCTTATCAACAAAAGGCTAAACAAAACACCTTACAACATTATAAATGAAAGGATTCCAAGTGTAAAATTTTTACTCACATTTGGTTGTAGATGCTTTGTTTTCCATGATTTTGAAAGCCTTGAAAAATTTGACAGAAAAGCAGAAAAAGGTATTTTTCTTGGATATTCTCTGTCCTCAAAAGCTTATAGAATCTTTATTCTTAACACAAGGACAATCAGAGAAAGTTTATATGTCTCATTTGATGACTCATCAGAAACTGAGGTTTCTGATGAATACATGAAAGAAATAAATTTTTCTGACAAACAAGAAAATTATAAGCATCTCTTTGAAATGATATCTGAAGATTTCCTAGAACATGATAAATCTCCCACATATAAATCATCAGACATATCATATACTAACCCTGTAGAACAAGTGAATAGCACATCAGAAAGTTAAAATTCTGGTGCATTACACCTAACAGAGGCAACTGTTCAGGGGGAAACTTCAAATCCATCAGAACCAATAACTGTTCACAACAGGTTAAGATGGATCAAAGGACATGTTCATTCCGATATCATTGGCAATCCAGCTGATGGTGTGAGAACAAGATCTGTAACTGCACATGAGTGTGCATATGCTGGGTTCTTGAGCAAAATAGAACCCAAGACTGTCAAAGAAGCTCTGAATGATCCAGATTGGTGAGCTATGCAAGAAGAGCTGGATTAGTTTGAAAAGAGCGAGGTATGGAATCTGGTACCCAAGGCTAAAGACAAATCTGTCATAGGCTCAAAATGGGTATACAGGAATAAATCTGATGAGAATGGCATAATCACCAGGAACAAAGCAAGGTTAGTGGTCAAAGGTTACTGTCAACAAGAAGGTATTGATTATGATGAAACTTTTGCACCAGTAGCTAGATTAGAAGCTGTAAGAATTTTTCTTGCTTATGCTGCATCCAAGGATTTCAAAGTTTATCAAATGGATGTAAAATCAGCTTTCCTGAATGGTAAAATTGAAGAAGAAGTTTATATGCAACAACCAGAAGGCTTTGTTGATCCAAAATTTCAAAATCATGTTTATAGATTAAACAAAGCCTTATATGGGTTAAAGCAAGCTCCTAGAGCCTGGTATGAAACATTATCAAACTTCTTAAGCAATTATGGGTTTACCAAAGGTACTATTGACACCACACTTTTTCTCAAAACACACAAAGGTCATACCTTGTTGGTTCATATATATGTTGATGACATTATATTTGGATCAACAAATGAAAATTTTTGCAAAAAGTTTCAAAAGTTGATGACCGGCCATTTTGAAATGAGTATGATGTGTGAGTTAACCTTTTTCTTAGGGTTACAAGTCAAACAAAGAATTGATGGAATATTTTTGAGTCAATCAAAATATGTGAAAATAATTCTACAAAAATACTCACTTGAAAACTGCTCTGTTTCAAAAACTCCCATGGCAACAGGGAACAAATTAGATTCTGATAAAGATGGAATAAGTGTAGATATTAAAACCTATAGAGGGATGATAGGGTCATTGCTATATTTGACTGCAAACAGACCAGATATCATGTTTGCTACATGCTTTCTGGCCAGATATCAATGTGATCCAAAAGAATCCCACTTAAAAGCTGTAAAAAGGGTTTTCAAATATCTAAAAGGCATTTCAGAACTTGGTCTCTAGTATCCAAAGGATACAAACCTTGAATTAATTGCATACACAGATGCAGATTATGCAGGGTGTAAGATTGACAGAAAAAGCACATCCGGTGCTTGTTAAATCTTGGGGGAAAAATTGGTATGTTGGGCAAGCAAGAAGCAAAACTGTGTTGCCACATCAACAGCAGAATCAGAATATGTAGCAGCAGCAAGTTGCTGTTCACAAGTGCTGTGGATGCAAACTCAACTGAAGCATTATGGAGTAAATCTGACAAAAATACCAATTTTATGTGATTCAAAGAGTGCAATTGCAATAACAGAAAATCCAGTTCATCACTCAAGAACCAAACACATAGATGTCAGATATCACTTCATAAAAGATCATGTGGAAAAAGGTAACATTGAAATGTATTTTGTTCCAACTGAAAACCAAATTGCTGATATCTTTACAAAGCCTCTTGATGAAAAGAGACACAACTTTTTGATCAGCAAACTGGGCATGGTTAACTTAAAAGATGAAAATTTTTCAGAAATCAAAGCAACACAAATTGAAAACCAAATTGATGATCATCAAAAAACTGATAATTAAAGGACAATTAAACAAAGTTCTGATGAAGAAATCCATCAATCTGATGGAACAACAGAAGGTCTAATAGATCATCAATAAATATGATGATTTATCAGAAATTCTGAAGAAATATCAGAAAGAAAATCTGATGAAAAACATCAGAAATTCTGATACACATCAGAAATTTTGTTTAAACTGCAGAATGATCATTAATCATCAAGGATCCCTATCTTCATACATATTCCATTTGTATAAATTCATAGTTGTGCTTAGTTTAATTTTTTATTGTTTTTTTTTATTTTATTAAAAAAACAAAAAGGGGGAAAAGTAACATGCATATTGATAAAATTCTATATGAGAAAACCAACCGTCTCAATATTTTTTTAAGTTATTGGATTTTATCTTTTTACTGCCAATGCATGAAACGCCATTTTTTCATAAGAAACTCAAGTGACACATAGGCACTAGAATGATTAGGAGCTATATGAGTAGCCGCCTAGTCATTAAATGCTTACTCACACATAGGGGCTTAGTAGACTGTCACATTCACTGCAACAGATATCGTCTTAATTGAAGAGATGAAATTTTTTTTAACAGGCTGTTAATATCATTTATGAAGATCTATCACTTTCATCTATAAATATTAACAACCTGAAAAGAACGTACTTTACACCAAAATCATCTCTTCAAAAGCCCTTTGACAGAATTTTTCTTTTCCTAAAATGGGTCGCCCAAAATTGATGAAAGCAAATCAATTTCCTCTCCCACTTCACCGACTTCATAATCTTAGGTTAAGATCTTACTTGGAAGGACCTGCATGGGAGGACTGCAGGTTTGTGTACAATATGATAATGCGAAGTCCTTTGGGCTTTGCTGTATCATCATATGTCACCATTTATCCCAAACTTCTTCAAGAGTTCTGGTGGAACTCTGATATCATTTTCAGTGGCACTTCCATGTGGATTGAGAGTGAGGTTATGGGGGTTAAAATTACCCTAAACGAGGAAACACTCAGAAATGTTCTCAGACTGGGTAATGATCATGATACTGAATTCCTGGATAAGGCAGATGTGCAACTGACCTTGACTGAAATGGGATATCATACATTCAACTCGTCAAGGGCAATTAGCAAATCTGGGTTTATACCACCTTTCCAGTTTTTGGTTACACAGCTAAGTGTCTGCTTCTCCAAGAAGATTGGACACTTCAACGAGCTGTCCAATAGGATGATGGAAGTGGTTCATGCTGTTGTACAGGAAAAACCGTATAACTATGCTAAGTTTCTCATGAGTGACCTAGCAGCAAACGTCCACGGCCGTCAACCTTTTCTGATCTACCCTCGATTCGTTACCAAGATGATCACTAGTCAGCTGGACTTCGGAGGAGTGAGAAGCTGCTATCCGAGGGCTGAGCTGATACTTCAAGAAAACACAAGTGAGCCCACCCTGGTGCCATCTACGAATCACACCAGTCAAATAACCAGCCTTTGGTTATATGTGAAGTGCATGTACAACGTACTGGATGAGGAGGAGGAGTGATTGGTGTTTGCTTGTTTTATTTGTTTCTGTTTTTGTTGTTTTGTTCTGCTTGTTATATATTGTGTTCTTTTAAATTTTTTTTTGTCAATTAATCTAGGGGGAACTTAGACAATATGCCTGATAATAACAAGAAAAATCTGGTAAAAATCTGATGAAAAGTGATAGGATTTAGTGTAACAAAGAAAAATCTGATGATCAATCAGAAAAACTGGTAATTTTTCTGAAAACCCATGTGAACCATCAGAATCTGATCAATCACCAGAAAACTCTCAAGATAAACTGAAAATCTGATAAAATATCAGATAATCAAAATATTTTAAGAAAAATTATCTTGATAACCAGAAAGTTTGACATGTCAACGGAAAGAAACGTCAGAAAAATACTGTTTTTAACCAAATTCAAAGAAACTTATGAATGTCCAAATATTTAGAAATAAGTTTCTTTCAAATTTTTTTTTCTGAGGACTGGAACAAGCTGAATGACACATTCTTACCAAAAATCAGAACAACGGTGTAGAGTTCATAAATGCAATGTAAGTAAATATCTTCGAACTCTACTTATTCCCTCTCATCTCAAAAAAAAAAAAAAAATGCTGATTCAATTTTCTAAAAATGAATCAAATGCATTCTGATGATATATAAAAGAAATTCAACTCTGAAAAGCCTTACTCAAAGACTTTCTGATATATATCATCAAGAGGAAAAATTGGGAAGATACATAATTGAAGAAAAGGTTTCGACTGGACCTTTTAAAACAAAAGGGGTCCCACATGAAGAAAAGGTGCAAGTTGGACATTAGTGTTTATCTACTAAATCTTTGGTATCTCTAACTTTCATTAAAAGATTTACATTAAGTTAGAGATAAACCAAAGGTTTTTCAAAAACGGTTGTTTCCTAACTTGATTAAAACATCATTAAGGTATCATTAATCATCTTAAATACACACAACCCACGAAAAACACTCAAAAATCTCTGTCCCTATTCACTATAAAATACATCATTCGAAAACAGAGACTTCCATCTTTAACCTTCAAACCCGAAGCCCTAAAACCCTTTTTCGAAACAAAAACCCAGATTGTCAATGGTTGCTACCAACATCAACACACCTCCAACTAAACACTCTGTTCCTTTAATCACTGAAGCTGAATATCTTCCATTAAAGATCAACAATGAAGCAATGAATGATAACATTGAACAATATGATATGAAGTGTCAAATTCTCATTGAATTTCTGATCAGAAGCCCAATAGCTCATGCTCTTACAAAGACTAGAGAGGTAGCAGAAAGACTTCTACAACAAGTTGTGAAAACTCTCACAATATCAAATCAAATGGAGCTGACAGCACATGTGTGGGAAAATATCTTCATTACAATCTCACCGGAGAAAATAAGGGAATGCTTGGAACTACCCTTAAATCAAGGCTATAAAGAAGCACCTGAAAAAGAAGACATGTTCGCACAACTTGATGTTGTAATGGGCTGCAAGACAAAGATTTCAAAGATCAATGAATTCAAGAGAAACAAGCTACCTGCCTTCTGCAAGTATTAATGGAGATACTGATCAAGTGTTTATCATCAAAGATTGGAGGTACAGATCAGATAAATATGAATATTCTGACAATCATGTTCAGCCACATTACTGGGTTGAATATTGATTTTGGAACATAAATATTTAATCTGATCAAAAGATCAATTCTGACTAAAACTGGAAAGATAGATTCACATCTACCATTCCCCAGATTTCTGTCAATCATAATTTCTGATGAATTTTCTGAAAGAAACTTACAAATTCCAAAGTCAAAAAATTATGTAGAAAACAGAAATTATGAGACCTTGGAGTGCTACAGGGTCTTGGAAGTCAGATTTTGATGTACCTGTTCTGTCAGACAGTATGATGCTTCTGATACCAGAAGACTCACCATACAGAGCAGAATATCTGAAGATGTTGAGCAAACAGGCAGAAAACAAAGAAGGTTTTGAAAATGTATCCCCCATGGAGCATGATGCACAAGAGTCAAGCACACCAAGAATGGAGCAGCAGGGTGAATCTGACCCTCATCCAGCTGATGAAGATGTGAATATGAGTCCTGTGGCAGAAGAACATCATGCTGAAGTCTCACATATGGGAGAAACAGGTGAACAACACTCCAAACTGAACTTATTTCATTTTTCTGAGAGTGATTCTGATGAATCAATTCAAGGAATGCATGAAATTTTACATTGAGGTACTGTTTCCACAAAACAAAATGTGAGTCAATCCAAAGACCCATTTTCTGAATCAGATTCTGAGGAGGAAAATGTGGTGGTAACAGGTAGAGATCAGTTTTCTGATCAAGGAAACCTGGATGAGAAAATTAAGAGTTTCTCAACAACTCATGGAGAACCTGAAAAGGTTCAAGGATATGAGGAAAACCAGGACTTGAATTTGTTTCAATTTTCTGGTGAGGGTACAGAGAATTTGGAATCTTCCAATCCTCTTAAACTCAGAATAGCAGATAATGTGTTTTCTGCTGGTGTTAGAAGAGGAACATCTGTTGTTTCTCCTATTTTCCAAGGACATCAATCTATGTCCCCTAAAGAACTTCACAAAGAACTTGAAGATACAACTGCAACTGAGAAAACAGCTACAAAAAGGAAACTTGATCTGATACTGGAAGAAATCAGAAATCAAAAATCAGAGATCAATGCCCTATCAGAAACTGTCCAAGCTGTACAGAAACAAATAGAAGATAACACTGCAACTCTCAACAAATTACAAGAGTCATCAGAAAACAAAGAGAGCTCATCAGAATTCAAGAAAGCTCTCAATGAACTACAAGAAATCAAGAGACAGATGGCTGAGGTTGCAACTGCAGGAGAAAGCTCAAGTTCAAGAAGAATTCTTGAAGAAATTTAGTTCCTCAGAGCCAACAACAGCAGCATGGTTGAGGCTTTTGAGAAACTGTTGGTGGAATTAGCTGCACAAAGAAATCAAGAAAATCAGGAGTTTCAGAAAATGAGGAAACAAGAAGAAACAAATACTCAAGCTCTTACAAATGTTCATCTATTAGTGAAAAGATTGCAGTATAATGTTTCCAGTCTAGCAAAGGTTGATCTTCATAAACTGAAAACTCCAATTCCACAAGAAAGACAAGAAAGAGGATCAGAAATTCCTCAACAAGAACTAGAAAACATTCAGCAAGACCAAACCAAACAAACAGAAACACCAGCGGATCAAAAACAGAAGCAGCCCATGGGTCCACCTCCAGATAAACAAAAGTCACTCATGGGTCCTCCACCAGATGCCCCAAAGCCAGACATTTCAAAGGTCCAACAGAAAGAAAATGTTCCAGTTCAATCATCTTCTACAGCCTTCACAGGAGAAACAGACCTTAGCATAAGGATGGATACAAAATAAAAGAGAAGAATGGAGCATGAAGTAACCTCCTCTCAAAGGCCAAGAAAAATAATGAGAGAAGATTCAGAAGGAAACATCAATGAATCAATGGTGCTGAAAGGTGATTTATACACAATTATGTATCCTGAAGAACATCTAAAGCACTACTATTGGAAAGGTCCAGAAGACAACTCAACAAGGCCACTCTCATCAATGAGTAAAAACATTATTGAAGAAAGACACAATGGTAGCTGGGTAATATTGCAAAAACAACTAACAAATCCAATAGTATCTATTGAAAGAATTGATACTTTGACCACTGAAGGAGGAATACTGGGTAATGAAGGTCAAAACAAGTATACCTTGATCAGAAAAGATAAAAATGTACAAAAGGTTACTGATGCAGATCTGGCTGATGATATTCATCCAAAGGACAAAGTCAAAATGAAGAATATCATTGATAAAGAAAAAGGAAGTGCAGTTGTGATCAGAAGAGCCCTTGACAGTCTCAAAAGGGCAGGAGCAAAGTTATACAACAGGGCTGCACTGGCAGATTTTGATCTTTGTATCAATTTTGAGTATAGAAACAAAGTACAAATACCTCCTCCCAACACCACAATTGCAGCTGAAATTCCTTCTAAACTAGTAAGAACTAGAGCAATCTTTGAAGAATCAGAAATGGGTGTAGTCTTCAACGATGCTAACAAAGAGAAAGCTCTGTTCAGAATCAATGATATATGCAGGTATTCAAATCAAACTCTGAAATATATAAGAAACTGCACGAATGAGAAACAAGAGCAGCTCAAAAAGAAGGGAAAGCACAATGAATAGCTGAGAAAAACCATTGAAGAGTGCATTGAAGTGTTGGGATCAAACCCTACCAGAGGAACATATAATGAAAGCCAAAACTGGTTCACTCAGTGGATTCGAAATAAGCAGCTATTTACACTAAGTCTTCTCCCTCTTTAAAGTGATTACAACATCTGATGGTCTTATATCCACTGTCCGGATACAACTGTTGTTGTTCTTCAAAACTACTGATGAAGCCCAGAAGACTGCTGAGAACTAAGCACTGTTGGTGAAATCTACTGATGACAAAGCACTGCCCAATCAAGGACTGATCAACCTTGAGGAAAGCACTGGTGTACAGAGAAAGCAGTAGTTTAGTATGTCATCTGTTCTATGTATAGTCAGTGGTTAAGATTAGCAGTGTTTGTATAAGAACAGTAGATACAGGTTGTTAGGCTGTTAGACGTCGCTTTCATGGTGACGTCAGCTGAGATGCCACAGTGGTTTGGATTGTCTATAAATGGAACAGTACTCTGTACTGTTACATTTTGATCGTCTTGAGTGAGTTCTTCTCCTCAATGCAATCATTTCATCTTGTGCAACCAACCATGAGGTATCAAGCTGAGGGTTAGTTTAGTCTGTAAGCTTGCATTGTAATCATTTGCTTTGTATTGTAATCTTTCGACTCTATGAAAAGCAAGTGTTTATCAAACTATATTCTCCTTTGATTGTGTTTACAAAGTTAGTTATTCATTTCCGCTGCACTTTGATTGTGTTTACAAAGTTAGTTATTCATTCACAGTTCAAATCATACAAACTAACACAATCATGAGAGCCTCCGATCCTAACAATTGGTATCAGAGCCTGGACAGTCAAATTCGATCTAACAATCAATTTGACATAACAGTTCGGCTCAAAATTCATTGATACTAAGGTTGGTTGTATTTAGTTGAAAAACAGAGTAATGAGTGAAAACGCTTAAAGTTGCTATTCAAATACTCTGTAAAACAACCAAGATGTCATAAGACACACAAATTTCACACAACAAGTGATATCATGCACAAGACACTCATAGTTTCTAGATCTGAAAACATATCTGTTAAACTATGTGATTAATTCTTATTTTCAAAATTGATTTTAACTGTTGTTGTGAAACTTGTGATGTCACTATATTAGATGCTAAAGTATGAACCTTAGATTAACAAAAGCCTATGTTCATAAAACATTAGTGTTTTTGGTAACATATAAAGAGGGAAATTAAAACTTTAGTCATAAGAACTTATGTGTTGAAAACAGGTTGAAATCCTCAAAAGGTACAAATCAACTCTATTGAAATACATTAAGTAAACAGGATAGTCCGTATCATATGTAATGTGTGATTGGTCAAAAATTTGTACAAATATGGCTAATCCTCTTAAAACATTACTGCAAAATGATTCTGGATTAAGTATTCCTTCAATAAAGATCTCCCAGTAAGTATTTCATTACTTATGAATGGGAAGGGTAAAAAGGGAAGAAGAAAATTCACAAAAACTCAGAAGTGTATTTATCTCAAAACTTTTGAAGTCAGAAGAAAAGAGTATAAACATAAAACACTTAAGAGTCAGAGTTTGGGGTAATAGTGTTTATCACATGGTAACAAAATCTACACCAGGGTTTTCGAAAATTCATGTGATCTTGTGTCCTCATTTTTCTGTTGTCAATCAATCAACAAGAGAATGGTACCAAACAGTGGTCAAATTGTATTTAAAATTTCATACCACTATTGTCAAACCACTGACCATTTTCATAAACTTGAGACTGATATGATTAGGTGCGTTAGTGGAAATTAAACCAGATCCTTTTTGATGTTGGTTTCAGAAAATCCTTTATTTTTTTTTGTAAAAGGATTCTCTCGAATAAGGCAGGATATATCATTCTTCATTTTTTAAAAGAATAATATATTTTGAACTTTTACTGGTTTTTGATAGTAAAAGTTTCAATCTCCTGTCAGGATGTATTACCTTTATTTTTGTTGGCTATATTATCCTCATAACAGATCAAAAGGATTTTAGTACTAGTGTCAAGGTCATATTTAACTCAAGTTTGTCTTAAAACTGATCAAAGATTGATTGCCAAAAGACATTGAAATACTGGGGTACTCGTGTTTTAATTTAAATATTATAGCAAGAATGAGTAGCCTTAGTAGAAAGTTTATATCATCTGGGGTACTAAACCACTGTCAGGGAGTTGTCAAAGCTTCAAAATAAGTAAATGACATGTGGCAAAACCTGGAATGAAAAATCTCAAAAACAGTTGCTAACATACTTGTCCTTCAAATCATTACCATTACCTTACCCCTAACGACTGTTTTGTTCAAACATCTGGTTACTAAATACTGTCCACTGCTGAAAGACAACCACTGATCCTTCATTTTGCTTGGCAAGCACTGATGCTCAAAATCAGTGTCTTATCCACTAATATGCTATCCACTGATAGTAAAAATTATTCACTGTTATCACATTATTACCGTTGTAACTACTGAGGCTTGGTACATCAGTGGTTCTCAAAACAACTGTCCTCCACTCTTCATTCACTTCATTAGAGGTTGGCACGTGGTCACTTTTTAGCCCTCAGATCTTTGTAACCGCTGCCACATCAGCACTCATTTTTCCCCTAATAAAACCCTGATCAAAACCCCCAAACAGGGTTTTACACTGTCGAATTGAATTCTAAAATTCTCTTCTCAAAGCAGTTTTTCAACCCTCCATCCCAAATTCTTCTCTGTTCTTCTTTTGCCTTTTCAAAATGACGAAATCAAAATCAAAATCAAAATCACCATCATCTTCCAAAAAGGTCGTTCAAACGACCGCTGAATCCGTTGAAATACCATACAAATCTCCTCATAATTATGTGGGTTTACTCACAAAACCCACAAACAACCATACCTTCGATTCCATCATTGACACTTTATCTGAATCAATGTACAAAACTTTGATAACGGCAGATACTCCCATTTACCTGCAGACCCAGATAGAGTTTTGGAAAAAGGCGACGCTTGAAAAACAAGACGATAAAGTCATAGCCATTAACTCCTCGATACAGGGTAAAGTGATTCAAATCACTCCACAATCAATTTCAGAAGTCTTTAAACTCGATGATCAGTAAGGTAAAACTTCCTTTGATAAAACCGAGTTGAAAACTGATTTTCTGAAAAGAGGGTATGCAGAACATTCAAAGGTAGATACCTTACAAAAAGGTTACTTCCCGTCTTCACCTAGGTTTTTATTTCACACACTCTTGATGTGTGTTTCAAACAAAACAACAGTTTTTAATGAAATACCATTGAAGATCCATTGTCTGGGTTATGCTATTTTAAATAACAAATATTGTAACTATTCCCAGGAAATCTTTAATGACTTGGTGAAAAATGTTGATAGCAAATCATTTTTACTTTTTCCAAGATTTTTAAGCTACTATTTTAAACAAAAATTTGAAAAAGAAAATGAAAATTTGCTCAAACAGGGTGTCTATTTTCAAATAAAAGGGTTAACAACTGAAACATTTTCTAGAATGATGGCACCCATAAAAACAAAAGTAGAGGTGCCTGAGCAGAATTTAGCAGTTACCACTGCTCCAGGTGATCATAGCAGCACTACCACTACTTCGAAACCCACACCTGCCACTACCAAAAAGACCAAAAACAAAACATCCAGAAAACCGACCAAACCCAAAACAAAGGCAACTTTGGAAGATGAGATCCCAGAGAAACTGCCAGTGACAAAACAAGTGTCACCACAAACCACTGCTGCTACTTCCTCACAGTAGTTGGTACAAAGATCTCCACCATTGCCTCAAACTCCTCCTGCATCCTCACAAAAGGATCAGGTTGTAAGCACAGGGACCCCACAATATGAAGCTCTGGACCCAATCGGATCCATCTTCCTCAGTCCTGATCCCAAGGACATGTCTCTTTCAACACCCATACCCTCACCAATCATAATGCCACAATCAATAATACCCTTGTTGCATGCAGTTGCTATAGCTCAGACACAATCCAGTTCCTCTCTATCACCTGTCACTGAGAGTATACTCCCACAAGTGACTGGGTCTGATGCTACTACTCCTGTTATCCCAGCAACAACTGAGGAGGTTACACCCCCTGAGTTACAAGTAACTCTCGGTGGTAGTTCAAGTGGAGCAGCAACTACAACTGATGGATCAACAGATCTTCAGTTGGACAGTTGTTTCATTAATAAGACTCCCTTGAAGGCAATTTCTTCTATAGCACCATCGGTAACCACCAGTGAGTTGGTTCTAACCACTGGTACCATCAAATGTTTATCAAGTGCTGAAGAAAGAAGTCCCCAGTACCAAGAATAAGGGGCATCAATGGGTGATTTTTGGGACTCAGTTCCTAAGTCACAAATTGATACAACCACTGCTGGTGGGGATTCAGATGATCCCATTAATCTGTGTGATGATTCAAAATATCAGGAATTGACGGGCAGAGTTGAAAAACTTGAAACATCAGTTGCTGAAATAAAGGATATGGTGCAACAGCTGTTAAAAGCTCAAAAAGCACAATCCACTACTGTTCCACCTCAAGCACCTGCTCCGCCACAAGCACTTGCTGCAAATGAGCTCAAGAATCTTTTTCAACCATTGCTAGAAAAACAAAAACAAACGGCTGATCAGCAGCATGAAATGCATGTAAAAATGCTGACAAACATGGTGGAGTCAAGGTTTAAAGATACTCAAGCAGATATCAATGCTATCAAGGCTCATATGCAAAGCACCACTGGAAAGGTTCCTTCCACTATCGTCTTCATGGATAACCCCCTTGCAGATAATGCCAAAAAGGGGGAGAATATCAAGCAGTTGAAGAAAAAGGGAATTGAAGATGGTCTGTATGTTGAACCAGAAAAAGGAAAACAGACATCTAAATCCTCAAAAGGTTCAAAACCTCAAACCACAAAATCTCATATTTCCATCCAAACAGCTGATACACCAGTGGTTTCAAAAACTGCTAGTCAAACAGCTGTCATCTCATCAACACACACAACTTCACCACACACCACCAAAACCACTGCTCTACCACCATCATCATCTAAAAGCACATCATCATCATTACCTCCTGTCATAAAACAGAAGACACCAGATGTTACAACATCTGTTGAAATGACAACAGCGGTTGAAACACCAGTTGTTTCAACAGCTGTTAGTCAGACACTATCCATCACTCAAACCACTAATCCACCCAAGACATCATCAGCCTCTCCTACAATAAAAAGGAGAAGGGTTTTCATTCCTGATGATGATCCTCCATCAACATCACCAAAAACAACTTCACCACCTGCAACGCCTGCTCAAAAGCAGAAGACAACTACTGACAAAACAGTAGTTGTAATGACAACAGAGGTTGAAACACCAGTTGTTTCAACAGCTGTTAGTCAACCATCCACCACTGCTCTCATCCTTTCTACATCACAACCAAAATTCCCTCCAAAGCTTCACAAAAGAAAAAGAGAAACAACTCAAGCCACTGATGAAAAATATGATCCTGTTGCCGCAAAATATCCACTGGAACTAGATGCTGTGAAAAATGAGATGAGACAATTTTACACCGAGGAAGATCCTTTAAAAAGAAAATTTCCTTCTCTCATTGGCTTCATAGTCCCAGAAAATATGGATGAATATCTCGAATTGAAAGCAAGGCAAGCAAGGATTAGAGCTAAACTCGAATGCAAAGATGAAGGTGATGAAGCCATTGCAGAAAGAATTGTACTCTTGCTCACAAAAGTCAAGTTGATGGAAGACTATGCACAAGATCTGATCAAAGAAAAGACAGATCAACGAAAAGAAATGAGAAAAGAATATCTTGCATATATAATGAAAGAAAATTTTTATCAAGCTGAAGAAAAGCAATTTGAAGAGTGGCCACTGGTTGCCTTGAAGCATGAAGCAAACAGGATTGAAAGGATTAAAAAGGATCCAGGTAAGAAGAAGACAGCTCCAAATTGGAACAAATACAAAAAGCTGATTGCTGATCTTACTTCTGAATACAAAAAGAAAAAAACAGGAACTGATAGATGCTAAGGTGGATACTGCTGAAGCCATAGCAAAGTGGACAAAGCAGTATACCGACGAAGCTTATGAACGGCTGAAGAAAAGAAAGATAACAGTCTCAGGCACTCCTAAAATTCCAGACTATAACAAGATAGAACAACAGCTGGATGCTCTTAAAACACTGATCACATCAACAATTAACCCGAGCCTTGAGGTAAACCAAGAAAAAGGAAAACTGTTGACCAGTGAAGAAGAAAAAGAAAAGGAAGCTGAGTACTTCACAGATGCCATCAAGAAAATGGATCTAAAAGAAGACAGCTCAGTGAAACTTCAAAACCTTTTCAAAAAGGTATTAACCAAACCTGCATCACCAAACACTTCAGCAGATATCTCAGACAGTGAGCTTGATCAACAAAAGACACAAGAACAAATTGACAAAGAAGTTGCAGAAGACATAGCTGTAGCAAATGAAGTCATAGAAGAAGCCTTTAAAAGAATGTTTGAAGTTCACGATACTGCTTTACAATTTTTCTCAAGGCCAAAATCTCAAAGCTCATCAGAAAATAAATCTCTCCCAAGAAACCCATTGGGTTCAAAAGTACAAACGTGGATGTCTGATCAAAAGACCCACGTATTGACCCTGGTCAGATCCAATGGTGAAATGAAGTACATATCAAGGAAAGAAGCACTTGGCCTTAGTGTTGAAGATTTGCAGGATCTCCTTGAACTTTCATTGTGCAGGGATGAGGATGACCTAAGTTACAAAGATTTTGAAGAAGAATTTAAAAGACAAGCAAGGGAACTGCTGATGAGGAATAAAGATCCTAAACAATGAAGTGTTTTGGCATTATCTGTTCCAGGGGGAGATTGTTGGGATCAAACTCTACCAGAGGAACAGATAATGAAAGCCAAAACTGGTTCACTCAGTGGATTCGAAATAAGCAGCTGTTTACACTAAGTCTTCTCCCTCTTTAAAGTGATTACAACATCTGATGGTCTTATATCCACTGTCCGGATACAACTGCTGCTGTTCTTCAAAACTACTATTGAAGCCCAGAAGACTGCTGAGAACTAAGCACTGTTGGTGAAATCAACTGATGACAAAGCACTGCCCAATCAAGGACTGATCAACCTTGAGGAAAGCACTGGTGTACAGAGAAAGCAATAGTTTAGTATGTCATCTGTTCTATGTATAGTCAGTGGTTAAGATTAGCAGTGTTTGTATAAGAACAGTAGATACAGGTTGTTAGGCTGTTAGACGTCGCTTTCATGGTGAGGTCAGCTGAGATGCCACAGTGGTTTGGATTATCTATAAATGGAACAGTATTTTGTACTGTTACATTTTGATCGTCTTGAGTGAGTTCTTCTCCTCAATTCAATCCTTTCATCTTGTACAACCAACCATGAGGTATCAAGCTGAGGGGGAGTTAAGTCTATAAGCCTGCATTGTAATCATTTGCTTTGTATTGTAATCTTTCGACTCTATGAAAAGCAAGTGTTTATCAAACTATATTCTCCTTTGATTGTGTTTACAAAGTTAGTTATTCATTTCCACTGCACTTTACATTGTTTCATATTCATTCACAGTTCAAATCATACAAACTAACCCAATCATGAGAGCCTCCGATCCTAAAAATTGGTATCAGAGCCTGGACAGTCAAATTCGATCTAACAATCAATTTGACATAACAGTTCGGCTCAAAATTCATTGATACTAAGGTTGGTTGTATTTAGTTGAAAAACAGAGTAATGAGTGAAAACGCTTAAAGTTGCTATTCAAATACTCTGTAAAACAACCAAGATGTCATAAGACACACAAATTTCACACAACAAGTGATATCATGCACAAGACACTCATAGTTTCTAGATCTGAAAACATATATGTTAAACTATGGGATTAATTCTTATTTTCAAAATTGATTTTAACTGTTGTGGTGAAACTTGTGATGTCACTATATTAGATGCTAAAGTATGAACCTTAGATTAACAAAAGCCTATGTTCATAAAACGTTAGTGTTTTTGCTAACATATAAAGAGGGAAATTAAAACTTTAGTCATAAGAACTTATGTGTTGAAAACAGGTTGAAATCCTCAAAAGGTACAAATCAACTCTGTTGAAATACATTAAGTAAACAGGATAGTCCGTATCATATGTAATGTGTGAGTGGTCAAAAATTTGTACAAATATGGCTAATCCTCTTAAAACATTACTGCAAAATGATTTTGGATTAAGTATTCCTTCAATAAAGATCTCCCAGTAAGTATTTCATTACTTATGAATGGGAAGGGTAAAAGGGGAAGAAGAAAATTCCCAAAAACTCAGAAGTGTGTTTATCTCAAAACTTTTGAAGTCAGAAGAAAAGAGTATAAACATAAAACACTTAAGAGTCAGATTTTGGGGTAATAGTGTTTATCACATGGTAACAAAATCTACACCAGGGTTTTCGAAAATTCATGTGATCTTGTGTCCTCATTTTTCTGTTGTCAATCAATCAACAAGAGAATGGTACCAAACAGTGGTCAAATTGTATTTAAAATTTCATACCACTATTGTCAAACCACTGACCATTTTCATAAACTTGAGACTGATATGATTAGGTGCGTTAGTGGAAATAAAACCAGATCCTTTTTTATGTTGGTTTCAGAAAATCCTTTATTTTTTTTTGTAAAAGGATTCTCTCGAATAAGGCAGGATATATCATTCTTCATTTTTTTTAAAAGAATAATATATTTTGAACTTTTACTGGTTTTTGATAGTAAAAGTTTCAATCTCCTGTCAGGATGTATTACCTTTATTTTTGTTGGCTATATTATCCTCATAACAGATCAAAAGGATTTTGGTACTAGTGTCAAGGTCATATTTAACTCAAGTTTGTCTTAAAACTGATCAAAGATTGATTGCCAAAAGACATTGAAATACTGGGGTACTCGTGTTTTAATTTAAATATTATAGCAAGAATGAGTAGCCTTAGTAGAAAGTTTTCATCATCTGGGGTACTAAACCACTGTCAGGGAGTTGTCAAAGCTTCAAAATAAGTAAATGACATGTGGCAAAACCTGGAATGAAAAATCTCAAAAACAGTTGCTAACATACTTGTCCTTCAAATCACTACCATTACCTTACCCCTAACGATTGTTTTGTTCAAACATCTGGTTACTAAATACTGTCCACTGCTGAAAGACAACCACTGATCCTTCATTTTGCTTGGCAAGCACTGATGCTCAAAATCAGTGTCTTGTCCATTGATAGTAAAAATTATTCACTGTTATCACATTATTACCGTTGTAACTACTGAGGCTTGGTACATCAGTGGTTCTCAAAACAACTGTCTTCCACTCTTCATTCACTTCATCAGAGGTTGGCACGTGGTCAGTTTTTAGCCCTCAGATCTTTGTAACCGCTGCCACATCAGCACTCATTTTTCCCCTAATAAAACCCTGATCAAAACCCCCAAACAGGGTTTTACATTGTAGAATTGAATTCTAAAATTCTCTTCTCAAAGCAGTTTTTCAACCCTCCATCCCAAATTCTTCCCTGTTCTTCTTTTGCCTTTTCAAAATGACAAAATCAAAATCAAAATCAAAATCACCATCATCTTCCAAAGAGGCCGCTGAATCCGTTGAAATACCATACAAATCTCCTCATAATTATGTGGGTTTACTCACAAAACCCACAAACAACCATACCTTCGGTTCCATCATTGACACTTTATCTGAATCAAAGTACAAAACTTTGATAACGGCGGATACTCCCATTTACCAGCAGACCCAAAGAGAGTTTTGGAAAAAGGCGACGCTTGAAAAACAAGACGATAAAGTCATAGCCATTAACTCCTCGATACAGGGTAAAGTGATTCAAATCACTCCACAATCAATTTCAGAAGTCTTTAAACTCGATGATCAGAAAGGTAAAACTTCCTTTTATAAAACCGAGTTGAAAACTGATTTTCTGAAAAGAGGGTATGCAGAACAATCAAAGGTAGATACCTTACAAAAAGGTTACTTCCCGTCTGCACCTAGGTTTTTATTTCACACACTCTTGATGTGTGTTTCAAACAAAACAACAGCTTTTAACGAAATACCATTGAAGATCCAATGTTTGGGTTATGCTATTTTAAATAACAAAGATTATAACTATTCCCAGGAAATCTTTAATGACTTGGTGAAAAATGTTGATAGCAAATCATTTTTACTTTTTCCAAGATTTTTAAGCTACTATTTTAAAAAAAAAATTTGAAAAAGAAAATGAAAATTTGCTCAAACAGGGTGTCTATTTTCAAATAAAAGGGTTAACAACTGAAACATTTTCTAGAATGATGGCACCCATAAAAACAAAAGCAGAGGTGCCTGAGCAGAATTTAGCAGTTACCATTGCTACTCAGGTATCGGCTGCTGAGCCCACTGCTCCAAGTGATCATAGCAGCACTACCACTGCTTTGAAACCCACACCTGCCACTACCAAAAAGAAAACATCCAGAAAACCCACCAAACCCAAAACAAAGGCAACTCTGGAAGATGAGATCCCAGAGAAACTGCCAGTGACAAAACAAGTGTCACCACAAACCACTGCTGCTACTTCCTCACAGCAGTTGGTACAAAGATCTCCACCATTGCCTCAAACTCCTCCTGCATCCTCACAAAAGGATCAGGTTGTAAGCACAGGGACCCCACAATATGAAGCTCTGGACCCAATCGGATCCATCTTCCTCAGTCCTGATCCCAAGGACATGTCTCTTTCAACACCCATACCCTCACCAATCATAATGCCACAATCAATAATACCCTTGTTGCATGCAGTTGCTATAGTTCAGACACAAACCAGTTCCTCTCTATCACCTGTCACTGAGAGTATACTCCCACAAGTGACTGGGTCTGATGCTACTACTCCTGTCATCCCAGCAACAACTGAGGAGGTTACACCCCCTGAGTTACAAGTAACTCTCGGTGGTAGTTCAAGTGGAGCAGCAACTACAACTGATGGATCAACAGATCTTCAGTTGGACAGTTGTTTCATTAATAAGACTCCCTTGAAGGTAATTTCTTCTATAGCACCATCGGTAACCACCAGTGAGTTGGTTCTAACCACTGGTACCATCAAAGGTTTTTCAAGTGCTGAAGAAAGAAATCCCCAGTACCAAGAACAAGGGGGCATCAATGGGTTATTTTTGGGACTCAGTTCCTAAGTCACAAATTGATACAACCACTGCTGGTGGGGATTCAGATGATCCCATTAATCTGGGTGATGATTCAAAATATCAGGAATTGACGGGCAGAGTTGAAAAACTTGAAACATCAGTTGCTGAAATAAAGGATATGGTGCAACAGCTGTTAAAAGCTCAAAAAGCACAATCCACTGCTGTTCCACCTCAAGCACCTGCTCCGCCACAAGCACTTGATGCAAATTAGCTCTGGAATCTTTTTCAACCATTGCTAGAAAAACAAAAACAAACGGCTGATCAGCAGCATGAAATGCATGTAAAAATGCTGACAAACATGGTGGAGTCAAGGTTTAAAGATACTCAAGCAGATATCAAAGCTATCAAGGCTCATATACAAAGCACCACTGGAAAGGTTCCTTCCACTATCCTCTTCATGGATAACCCCCTTGCAGATAATGCAAAAAAGGGGGAGAATATCAAGCAGTTGAAGAAAAAGGGAATTGAAGATGGTCTGTATGTTGAACCAGAACAAGGAAAACAGACATCTAAATCCTCAAAAGGTTCAAAACCTCAAACCACAAAATCTCATATTTCCATCCAAACAGCTAATACACCAGTGGTTTCAAAAACTGCTAGTCAAACAACTGTCATCTCATCAACACACACAACTTCACCACACACCACCAAAACCACTGCTCTACCACCATCATCTTCTAAAATCACATCATCATCATTACCTCCTGTCATAAAACAGAAGACACCAGATGTTACAACATCTGTTGTAATGACAACAGCGGTTGAAACACCAGTTGTTTCAACAGCTGTTAGTCAGACGCTTTCCATCACTCAAACCACTGATCCACCCAAGACATCATCAGCCTCTCCTACAATAAAAAGGAGAAGGGTTTTCATTCCTGATGATGATCCTCCATCAACATCACCAAAAACAACTTCACCACCAGCAACCCCTGCTCAAAAGCAGAAGACAACTACTGACAAAACAGTAGTTGTAATGACAACAGAGGTTGAAACACCAGTTGTTTCAACAGCTGTTAGTCAACTATCCACCACTGCTCTTATCCTTTCTACATCACAACCAAAATTCCCTCCAAAGCTTCACAAAAGAAAAAGAGAAACAACTCAAGCCACTGATGAAAAATATGATCCTGTTGCCGCAAAATATCCACTGGAACTAGATGCTGTGAAAAATGAGATGAGACAATTTTACACCGAGGAAGATCCTTCAAAAAGAAAATTTCCTTCTCTCATTGGCTTCATAATCCCAGAAAATACGGATGAATATCTCGAATTGAAAGCAAGGCAAGCAAGGATTAGAGCTAAACTCGAATGCAAAGATGAAGGTGATGAAGCCATTGCAGAAAGAATGGTACTCTTGCTCACAAAAGTCAAGTTGATGGGAGACTATGCACAAGATCTGATCAAAGAAAAGACAGATCAACGAAAAGCAATGAGAAAAGAATATCTTGCATATATAATGAAAGAAAAAATTTATCAAGCTGAAGAAAAGCAATTTGAAGAGTGGCCACTGGTTGCCTTGAAGCATGAAGCAAACAGGATTGAAAGGATTAAAAAAGATCCAGGTAAGAAGAAGACAGCTCCAAATTGGAACAAATACAAAAAGCTGATTGCTGATCTTACTTCTGAATACAAAAAGAAAAAAACAGGAACTGATAGATGCTAAGGTGGATACTGCTGAAGCCATAGCAAAGTGGACAAAGCAGTATACCGACGAAGCTTATGAACGGCTGAAGAAAAGAAAGATAACAGTCTCAGGCACTCCTAAAATGCCAGACTATAACAAGATAGAACAACAGCTGGATGCTCTTAAAACACTGATCACATCAACAATTAACCCGAGCCTTGAGGTAAACCAAGAGAAAGGAAAACTGTTGACCAGTGAAGAAGAAAAAGAAAAGGAAGCTGAGTACTTCACAGATGCCATCAAGAAAATGGATCTAAAAGAAGACAGCTCAGTGAAACTTCAAAACCTTTTCAAAAAGGTATTAACCAAACCTGCATCACCAAACACTTCAGCAGATATCTCAGACAGTGAGCTTGATCAACAAAAGACACAAGAACAAATTGACAAAGAAGTTGCAGAAGACATAGCTGTAGCAAATGAAGTCATAGAAGAAGCCTTTAAAAGAATGTTTGAAGTTCAGGATACTGCTTTACAATTTTTCTCAAGGCCAAAATCTCAAAGCTCATCAGAAAATAAATCTCTCCCAAGAAACCCATTGGGTTCAGAAGTACAAACGTGGATGTCTGATCAAAAGACCCACGTATTGACCCTGGTCAGATCCAATGGTGAAATGAAGTACATATCAAGGAAAGAAGCACTTGGCCTTAGTGTTGAAGATTTGCAGGATCTCCTTGAACTTTCATTGTGCAGGGATGAGGATGACCTAAGTTACAAAGAATTTGAAGAAGAATTTAAAAGACAAGCAAGGGAACTGCTGATGAGGAATAAAGATCCTAAACAATGAAGTGTTTTGGCATTATCTGTTCCAGGGGAGATTGTTGGGATCAAACTCTACCAGAGGAACAGATAATGAAAGCCAAAACTGGTTCACTCAGTGGATTCGAAATAAGCAGCTGTTTACACTAAGTCTTCTCCCTCTTTAAAGTGATTACAACATCTGATGGTCTTATATCCACTGTCCGGATACAACTGCTGCTGTTCTTCAAAACTACTATTGAAGCCCAGAAGACTGCTGAGAACTAAGCACTGTTGGTGAAATCTACTGATGACAAAGCACTGCCCAATCAAGGACTGATCAACCTTGAGGAAAGCACTGGTGTACAGAGAAAGCAGTAGTTTAGTATGTCATCTGTTCTATGTATAGTCAGTGGTTAAGATTAGCAGTGTTTGTATAAGAACAGTAGATACAGGTTGTTAGGCTGTTAGACGTCGCTTTCATGGTGAGGTCAGCTGAGATGCCACAGTGGTTTGGATTATCTATAAATGGAACAGTATTCTGTACTGTTACATTTTGATCGTCTTGAGTGAGTTCTTCTCCTCAATTCAATCCTTTCATCTTGTACAACCAACCATGAGGTATCAAGCTGAGGGGGAGTTAAGTCTATAAGCCTGCATTGTAATCATTTGCTTTGTATTGTAATCTTTCGACTCTATGAAAAGCAAGTGTTTATCAAACTATATTCTCCTTTGATTGTGTTTACAAAGTTAGTTATTCATTTCCACTGCACTTTACATTGTTTCATATTCATTCACAGTTCAAATCATACAAACTAACCCAATCATGAGAGCCTCCGATCCTAAAAATTGGTATCAGAGCCTGGACAGTCAAATTCGATCTAACAATCAATTTGACATAACAGTTCGGCTCAAAATTCATTGATACTAAGGTTGGTTGTATTTAGTTGAAAAACAGAGTAATGAGTGAAAACGCTTAAAGTTGCTATTCAAATACTCTGTAAAACAACCAAGATGTCATAAGACACACAAATTTCACACAACAAGTGATATCATGCACAAGACACTCATAGTTTCTAGATCTGAAAACATATCTGTTAAACTATGGGATTAATTCTTATTTTCAAAATTGATTTTAACTATTGTTGTGAAACTTGTGATGTCACTATATTAGATGCTAAAGTATGAACCTTAGATTAACAAAAGCCTATGTTCATAAAACATTAGTGTTTTTGCTAACATATAAAGAGGGAAATTAAAACTTTAGTCATAAGAACGGTTGAAATCCTCAAAAGGTACAAATCAACTCTGTTGAAATACATTAAGTAAACAAGATAGTCCGTATCATATGTAATGTGTGAGTGGTCAAAAATTTGTACAAATATGGCTAATCCTCTTAAAACATTACTGCAAAATGATTCTGGATTAAGTATTCCTTCAATAAAGATCTCCCAGTAAGTATTTCATTACTTATGAATGGGAAGGGTAAAAAGGGAAGAAGAAAATTCACAAAAAACTCAGAAGTGTGTTTATCTCAAAACTTTTGAAGTCAGAAGAAAAGAGTATAAACATAAAACACTTAAGAGTCAGATTTTGGGGTAATAGTGTTTATCACATGGTAACAAAATCTACACCAGGGTTTTCGAAAATTCATGTGATCTTGTGTCATCATTTTTCTGTTGTCAATCAATCAACAAGAGAATGGTACCAAACAGTGGTCAAATTGTATTTAAAATTTCATACCACTATTGTCAAACCACTGACCATTTTCATAAACTTGAGACTGATATGATTAGGTGCGTTAGTGGAAATAAAACCAGATCCTTTTTTATGTTGGTTTCAGAAAATCCTTTATTTTTTTTGTAAAAGGATTCTCTCGAATAAGGCAGGATATATCATTCTTCATTTTTTTTTTAAAAGAATAATATATTTTGAACTTTTACTGGTTTTTGATAGTAAAAGTTTCAATCTCCTGTCAGGATGTATTACCTTTATTTTTGTTGGCTATATTATCCTCATAACAGATCAAAAGGATTTTGGTACTAGTGTCAAGGTCATATTTAACTCAAGTTTGTCTTAAAACTGATCAAAGATTGATTGCCAAAAGACATTGAAATACTGGGGTACTCGTGTTTTAATTTAAATATTATAGCAAGAATGAGTAGCCTTAGTAGAAAGTTTTCATCATCTGGGGTACTAAACCACTGTCAGGGAGTTGTCAAAGCTTCAAAATAAGTAAATGACATGTGGCAAAACCTGGAATGAAAAATCTCAAAAACAGTTGCTAACATACTTGTCCTTCAAATCATTACCATTACCTTACCCCTAACGATTGTTTTGTTCAAACATCTGGTTACTAAATACTGTCCACTGCTGAAAGACAACCACTGATCCTTCATTTTGCTTGGCAAGCACTGATGCTCAAAATCAGTGTCTTGTCCATTGATAGTAAAAATTATTCACTGTTATCACATTATTACCGTTGTAACTACTGAGGCTTGGTACATCAGTGGTTCTCAAAACAACTGTCTTCCACTCTTCATTCACTTCATCAGAGGTTGGCACGTGGTCAGTTTTTAGCCCTCAGATCTTTGTAACCGCTGCCACATCAGCACTCATTTTTCCCCTAATAAAACCCTGATCAAAACCCCCAAACAGGGTTTTACACTGTAGAATTGAATTCTAAAATTCTCTTCTCAAAGCAGTTTTTCAACCCTCCATCCCAAATTCTTCCCTGTTCTTCTTTTGCCTTTTCAAAATGACAAAATCAAAATCAAAATCAAAATCACCATCATCTTCCAAAGAGGCCGCTGAATCCGTTGAAATACCATACAAATCTCCTCATAATTATGTGGGTTTACTCACAAAACCCACAAACAACCATACCTTCGATTCCATCATTGACACTTTATCTGAATCAAAGTACAAAACTTTGATAACGGCGGATACTCCCATTTACCAGCAGACCCAAAGAGAGTTTTGGAAAAAGGCGACGCTTGAAAAACAAGACGATAAAGTCATAGCCATTAACTCCTCGATACAGGGTAAAGTGATTCAAATCACTCCACAATCAATTTCAGAAGTCTTTAAACTCGATGATCAGAAAGGTAAAACTTCCTTTTATAAAACCGAGTTGAAAACTGATTTTCTGAAAAGAGGGTATGCAGAACAATCAAAGGTAGATACCTTACAAAAAGGTTACTTCCCGTCTGCACCTAGGTTTTTATTTCACACACTCTTGATGTGTGTTTCAAACAAAACAACAGCTTTTAACGAAATATCATTGAAGATCCAATGTCTGGGTTATGCTATTTTAAATAACAAAGATTATAACTATTCCCAGGAAATCTTTAATGACTTGGTGAAAAATGTTGATAGCAAATCATTTTTACTTTTTCCAAGATTTTTAAGCTACTATTTTAAAAAAAAATTTGAAAAAGAAAATGAAAATTTGCTCAAACAAGGTGTCTATTTTCAAATAAAAAGGGTTAACAACTGAAACATTTTCTAGAATGATGGCACCCATAAAAACAAAAGCAGAGGTGCCTAAGCAGAATTTAGCAGTTACCATTGCTACTCAGGTATCGGCTGCTGAGCCCACTGCTCCAAGTGATCATAGCAGCACTACCACTGCTTTGAAACCCACACCTGCCACTACCAAAAAGACCAAAAAGAAAACATCCAGAAAACCCACCAAACCCAAAACAAAGGCAACTCTGGAAGATGAGATCCCAGAGAAACTGCCAGTGACAAAACAAGTGTCACCACAAACCACTGATGCTACTTCCTCACAGCAGTTGGTACAAAGATCTCCACCATTGCCTCAAACTCCTCCTGCATCCTCACAAAAGGATCAGGTTGTAAGCACAGGGACCCCACAATATGAAGCTCTGGACCCAATCGGATCCATCTTCCTCAGTCCTGATCCCAAGGACATGTCTCTTTCAACACCCATACCCTCACCAATCATAATGCCACAATCAATAATACACTTGTTGCATGCAGTTGCTATAGCTCAGACACAAACCAGTTCCTCTCTATCACCTGTCACTGAGAGTATACTCCCACAAGTGACTGGGTCTGATGCTACTACTCCTGTCATCCCAGCAACAACTGAGGAGGTTACACCCCCTGAGTTACAAGTAACTCTCGGTGGTAGTTCAAGTGGAGCAGCAACTACAACTGATGGATCAACAGATCTTCAGTTGGACAGTTGTTTCATTAATAAGACTCCCTTGAAGGCAATTTCTTCTATAGCACCGTCGGTAACCACCAGTGAGTTGGTTCTAACCACTGGTACCATCAAAGGTTTTTCAAGTGCTGAAGAAAGAAGTCCCCAGTACCAAGAACAAGGGGCATCAATGGGTGATTTTTGGGACTCAGTTCCTAAGTCACAAATTGATACAACCACTGCTGGTGGGGATTCAGATGATCCCATTAATCTGGGTGACGATTCAAAATATCAGGAATTGACGGGCAGAGTTGAAAAACTTGAAACATCAGTTGCTGAAATAAAGGATATGGTGCAACATCTGTTAAAAGCTCAAAAAGCACAATCCACTGCTGTTCCACCTCAAGCACCTGCTCCGCCACAAGCACTTGATGCAAATTAGCTCTGGAATCTTTTTCAACCATTGCTAGAAAAACAAAAACAAACGGCTGATCAGCAGCATGAAATGCATGTAAAAATGCTGACAAACATGGTGGAGTCAAGGTTTAAAGATACTCAAGCAGATATCAAAGCTATCAAGGCTCATATACAAAGCACCACTGGAAAGGTTCCTTCCACTATCCTCTTCATGGATAACCCCCTTGCAGATAATGCAAAAAAGGGGGAGAATATCAAGCAGTTGAAGAAAAAGGGAATTGAAGATGGTCTGTATGTTGAACCAGAACAAGGAAAACAGACATCTAAATCCTCAAAAGGTTCAAAACCTCAAACCACAAAATCTCATATTTCCATCCAAACAGCTAATACACCAGTGGTTTCAAAAACTGCTAGTCAAACAGCTGTCATCTCATCAACACACACAACTTCACCACACACCACCAAAACCACTGCTCTACCACCATCATCTTCTAAAATCACATCATCATCATTACCTCCTGTCATAAAACAGAAGACACCAGATGTTACAACATCTGTTGTAATGACAACAGCTGTTAGTCAGACACTTTCCATCACTCAAACCACTGATCCACCCAAGACATCATCAGCCTCTCCTACAATAAAAAGGAGAAGGGTTTTCATTCCTGATGATGATCCTCCATCAACATCACCAAAAACAACTTCACCACCAGCAACCCCTGCTCAAAAGCAGAAGACAACTACTGACAAAACAGTAGTTGTAATGACAACAGAGGTTGAAACACCAGTTGTTTCAACAGCTGTTAGTCAACTATCCACCACTGCTCTTATCCTTTCTACATCACAACCAAAATTCCCTCCAAAGCTTCACAAAAGAAAAAGAGAAACAACTCAAGCCACTGATGAAAAATATGATCCTGTTGCCGCAAAATATCCACTGGAACTAGATGCTGTGAAAAATGAGATGAGACAATTTTACACCGAGGAAGATCCTTCAAAAAGAAAATTTCCTTCTCTCATTGGCTTCATAATCCCAGAAAATACGGATGAATATCTCGAATTGAAAGCAAGGCAAGCAAGGATTAGAGCTAAACTCGAATGCAAAGATGAAGGTGATGAAGCCATTGCAGAAAGAATGGTACTCTTGCTCACAAAAGTCAAGTTGATGGGAGACTATGCACAAGATCTGATCAAAGAAAAGACAGATCAACGAAAAGCAATGAGAAAAGAATATCTTGCATATATAATGAAAGAAAAAATTTATCAAGCTGAAGAAAAGCAATTTGAAGAGTGGCCACTGGTTGCCTTGAAGCATGAAACAAACAGGATTGAAAGGATTAAAAAGGATCCAAGTAAGAAGAAGACAGCTCCAAATTGGAACAAATACAAAAAGCTGATTGCTGATCTTACTTCTGAATATAAAAAGAAAAAACAGGAACTGGTAGATGCTAAGATGGATACTGCTGAAGCCATAGCAAAGTGGACAAAGCAGTATACCGACGAAGCTTATGAACAGCTGAAGAAAAGAAAGATAACAGTCTCAGGCACTTCTAAAAGGCCAGATTATAACAAGATAGAACAACAGCTGGATGCTCTTAAAACACTGATCACATCAACAATTAACCCGAGCCTTGAGGTAAACCAAGAGAAAGGAAAATTGTTGACCAGTGAAGAAGAAAAAGAAAAGGAAGCTGAGTACTTCACAGATGCCATAAAGAAAATGGATCTAAAAGAAGAAAGCTCAGTGAAGCTTCAAAACCTTTTCAAAAAGGTATTAACCAAACCTGCATCACCAAACACTTCAGCAGATATCTCAGACAGTGAGCTTGATCAACAAAAGACACAAGAACAAATTGACAAAGAAGTTGCAGAAGACATAGCTACAGCAAATGAAGTCATAGAAGAAGCCTTCAAAAGAATGTCTGAAGTTCAGGATACTACTTTACAATTTTTCTCAAGGCAAAATTATCAAAGCTCATCAGAAAATAAATATCTCCCAAGGAAAAATTTCAAAGCTCATCAGAAAATAAATCTCAAGGCAAAAATTTCAAAAGTACTAAAGTGGATGTCTGATCAAAAGACCCACGTATTGACCCTGGTCAGATCCAATGGTGAAATGAAGTACATATCAAGGAAAGAAGCACTAGGCCTTAGTGTTGAAGATTTGCAGGATCTCCTTGAACTTTCATTGTGCAGGGATGAGGATGACCTAAGTTCCAAAGAATTTGAAGAAGAATTTAAAAGACAAGCAAGGGAACTGCTGATGAGGAATAAAGATCCTAAATAATGAAGTGTTTTGGCATTATCTGTTCCAGGGGGAGATTGTTGGGATCAAACCCTACCAGAGGAACAGATAATGAAAGCCAAAACTGGTTCACTCAGTGGATTCGAAATAAGCAGCTGTTTACACTAAGTCTTCTCCCTCTTTAAAGTGATTACAACATCTGATGGTCTTATATCCACTGTCCGGATACGACTGCTGCTATTCTTCAAAACTACTGATGAAGCCCAGAAGACTGCTGAGAACTAAGCACTGTTGGTGAAATCTACTGATGACAAAGCACTGCCCAACCAAGGACTGATCAACCTTGAGGAAAGCACTGGTGTACAGAGAAAGCAGTAGTTTAGTATGTCATCTGTTCTATGTATAGTCAGTGGTTAAGATTAGCAGTGTTTGTATAAGAACAGTAGATACAGGTTGTTAGGCTGTTAGACGTCGCTTTCATGGTGACGTCAGCTGAGATGCCACAGTGGTTTGGATTGTCTATAAATGGAACAGTACTCTGTACTGTTACATTTTGATCGTCTTGAGTGAGTTCTTCTCCTCAATTCAATCCTTTCATCTTGTGCAACCAACCATGAGGTATCAAGCTGAGGGGGAGTTTAGTCTGTAAGCTTGCATTGTAATTATTTGCTTTGTATTGTAATCTTTTGACTCTATGAAAAGCAAGTGTTTATCAAACTATATTCTCCTTTGATTGTGTTTACAAAGTTAGTTATTCATTTACGCTGCACTTTACATTGTTTCATATTCATTCACAGTTCAAATCATACAAACTAACACAATCATGAGAGCCTCCGATCCTAACATGAAGACTGGATGGAAGTAAGAGGTTGGTATAAAGAAATGTACAAGGAGACTCAAAAGGCAATAGATCACAAGAAAAGGTTGAAACCAGGGGACAGATAAAGAAGTGGAGTGAAGATCAATTAATGATTTGATGAGATTAAAACTGCTGTTTTTGAACAATTCTTTTTGTTTTATTTTCTGTTTTTGAACAATGGTGGGATTGACTATGTTTCATGTTCTTGAACTTAGTTGTTTAATTTTCTTTTCTTTCAAGAATTAGTTGAAGTTTGTTTATGTTGAGATAGATATAGATAGTTCATTTTCTTACAATACTTAGGGGGAAACTGTTAGGAAACTTTATTTGTAAGTATTGAAGAAAATCTCAATCAACTGGATCTCTGAAGAGATAACAGTCCTGAAGATCACAACAAGAAGAAGAAGATCAGATGGGATAACTGAAATGCACAGCATCTACTTCAAAGAATCACAAGTTGATCAAGAGCTGAATTGGATTATCAGTAAAGGTCACTTCTGATGGATCTGATGATATTTCTGATGAAATATCATCAGTTTCTGACGATTCTGATCATCAAGATTTTTCTGATGATTTGTTCATCAGAAATTCTGATGAAATGGATTCATCAGAATTCTGATGGAATACCCCACTTTTCTGAAATTGGCTCTATCCTGCCACACTTACCGAAGCAAGTTGACATTATTGGATCTCATGATGAAAAAGACAACTTGAACGAATAATTCAATGTATATGTCAAATGGCCACTTTTTGTAGGACTTATTGCATGAATAAACTATTGTTTATTCATGCACCCCGCCTTCTATAAATAGAAGGCTCAACCAGCAGAAGATAATTGAGTTTGAAGCTTAGCATTCACATACAAACACCCAAACTCCATTGCTCTTCTCACCCACAGAATTCAAGATTCATTTGTATTAGATAATAATCTTACAATCACCTTGTTAAACTATTTTGTTTCAAAGTGATATAAACTTGATAATTCTGTAGGTCTTGTTTCTTGAAAGTCTGATTTCCATTTCCGCACATCTTTTTCACATCTACTGAAATCACTTGCCATATTACGTGAAACGAAGTTGTTTAGGCCATATTGGGTCCAACATGATGACTTGGCAAGAATTTAAGGAACCCTTCATGAGATATCACTATCCTCAGTCAGCCATTGATAAGATTCAGGAGGATTTCTTATGCCTCCGACAGAAAAACGAGACGATAAACGAAATATCAAACACTTTCTTGGATAAGATGAAGTTTTGCGGAGATTTTGTGAAGACTGAAAGAATGAAGATCAATCGCTTTTATGGTATACTGAAGGCAGAATTTAGGGAGTTCATCACTCCCTCAAAATGTGAAACCCTTGACGAGCTTATCAATTTGGAACGGGATAGAGAAATTGAGATCAAAAGACAGGAGGAACGTGGTGAAAAGAGGTCGACAAAAAAGGGGACAAACGCAAGTCCATCTAAAAAGGCGAGGTTCCAAGATCAGGGAAGGAAAGATAAGTCGAAGGGTGGCATTACTCCTTGCAAGACATGTGGGAAACTTCATACTGGGGAATGCATTACTCCTATGATTTTGGGGGAATTTAAAGTAATATTGGGTATGGATTGGATGTCCCGAAACCACGCGAAGATAAATTGTGAAAATAAAACTATAACGGTCCAAACTCCGAGTGGAAACCAATTAAAAATCCAAGGAGAAAGAAACATAGAAGCGAAACTCTGTACTATTGCCCAAGCAGTCAAGTATGTAATTAACGGAAGCAGGGCCTACTTAGCTTACGTGGTGGATGCTCAACAAAATCTCTCGAAGATTGAAAATGTCAAAATAGTGAATGAGTTTCCGGACGTATTTCCGGAAGAGTTGCCGGGACTCCCTCCCGAGCGTGAGATAAAGTTCCGAATTGAGTTAAACCCTGGTGCAAAACCGGTAGCTAAGGCTCCATATAGGCTAGCCCCCACCGAGATGCGGGAGTTAATGACACAATTACAAGATCTTCTCGACAAGGGCTTCGTACGCCCAAGTGTGTCACCTTGGGGAGCGCCTGTCTTATTTGTTAAGAAGAAAGATGGGTCGATGTGCATGTGCATTGATTATAGAGAATTAAATAAGCTGACCATGAAGAACCGCTACCCTTTACCTAGAATTGACGATCTTTTTGATCAATTACAAGGGGCGAGTTGGTTCTCTAAGATAGACTTGCATTTGGGGTATCATCAAGTTAGAGTACGGGAAGAAGATATTCCAAAGACTGCGTTCAGAACCCGATATGGGCATTATGAATTTCTAGTCATGTCCTTTGGATTGACGAACGTGCCGGCTGCGTTTATGAATCTTATGAACCGGGTATGCCGACCCATGTTAGATAAATCTGTGATCGTGTTCATAGATGATATTCTAATCTATTCGCGAAGCAAGACAGAACATGCGAGACACTTGTGTGAAGTACTTGAAACACTCCGTAAGGAGAAACTTTACGCAAAATTCTCAAAGTGTGCCTTTTGGCTCAGAGAGGTGCAGTTTTTGGGCCATGTAATAAATTCAGAAGGTGTTTTAGTAGATCCGTCAAAAATTGAGGCTGTAATGAAGTGGGTTTCCCCAAAAAATCCAACTGAAATAAGAAGTTTTCTAGGCCTCGCGGGGTACTATTGAAGGTTCATACATGATTTCTAGAAGATAGCATTACCCTTAACAAAACTGACAAGGAAGAAAGAGAAGTTTGTGCGGGGTAAAGAACAGGAGGAAGCCTTTTGAATATTAAAGGAGAAACTGTCGAGTCCCCCAGTCTTAACATTACCGGATGGGACAGAAGACTTGGTTGTTTATTCGGACGCTTCACAACAGGGTTTAGGTTGTGTTTTGATGCAAAGGGGAAGGGTTATCGCATATGCTTCACGACAATTAAAACCACATGAAGTAAACTATCCAACACATGATTTGGAATTAGCAGCGGTAGTGTTCGCCTTAAAGATTTGGAGGCATTATCTATATGGTACGAGATGTACAATTTACTCGGATCACAAAAGCCTCAAATATTTCTTCGAACAGAAAGACTTGAATATGAGGCAACGAAGTTGGTTGGAACTGATTAAAGATTATGGTTACGATATCCTTTACCACTCGGGAAAGGCGAACGTGGTGGCGGACGCGTTAAGCCGAAAAGAGTCTCCACCTCTGATTCAAGTAAAATCCATGAAGATGATAGTTACTCCACGATTACTTGATATGATACGAGATTCCCAAATAAAGTCTCTTGGAGCGAAAGACCCGAAGAAAGAAAGAATAAAAGGTATAGCCGAAAAATTAGAAGAAAATTCGATCGGACTCAAAACAAGATTCGGTCGAATTTGGATACCTCGGTTTTGCGAAGTCAAGATCGCATTGCTCGAGGAAGCTCATAAGTCACGGTATTCAATCCACCCCGGGGCAACAAAAATGTACCGAGACTTAAAGACCAATTATTGGTGGGCAGGTATGAAACGTGATATTGTTAAGTATGTTGCGAAGTGCTTAACATGCTCCCAAGTAAAGGCGGAACATCAAAAACCATACGGGGAATTACAACCATTGGAAATTCCTGTATGGAAATGGGAGGAAATAATGATAGATTTGGTGACCAAGCTTCCTAGAACGAAAAAGGGGCATGATACAATATGGGTAATCGTTGACCGACTTACAAAGAGTGCCCATTTCCTACCTATTCGAGAGGCTTACTCTTCCGAGAGAATGGCGGAAATCTATATGAATGAGATCATATCTCGACACGGAGTGCCCGTGTTAATCATCTCAGATCGAGATACTAGATTTACCTCTCATTATTGGCAGAAGTTTCACGAGAGCGTGGGCACAAAGTTACACATTAGCACCGCCTATCACCCTCAGACTGACGATCAGTCAGAAAGAACCATTCAAACACTTGTCGATATGTTAAGAGCATGTGCTTTAGACTTTGGGGGAAGTTGGGATGACCATTTACCACTAGCGGAATTCTCTTATAATAATAGTTACCATAGTGGTATTCAAATGGCTCCTTATGAATTACTATACGGGAGAAAATGTAGGACTCCCGTATGTTGGGTGAGGTAGGGCAAAGGGAACTTGCGCCAAGTGATTTAATAACAGTGACAAATGAAAAGATCGAATTGATTAGAGCTTGACTGAAAGCAGCCCAGGATCGGAAAAAAGCTTATGCAGACAAGAGAAGGCGTCCTATCGAGTTTCAAGTCGGAGATTATGTTCTGCTGAAAGTATCTCCATGGAAGGGTATAATCCGCTTCCGTAAACGGGGTAAGTTAGGTCCTCGTTATATTGGACCGTTTAAAATTTTGGCCCAAGTCGGAAGGGTTGCATATCGATTAGAATTACCGCCTACATTAGACGCAATTCACCATACCTTCCACGTATCGCAGTTAAGGAAGTGTCTTGCAGATGAAACAACATTAGTACCTCTCGATGACATCGAGTTGGACGAGGGGTTAAATTACGTCGAAAGACCAATAGAAAATAAAGACGTTAAGGTGAAGAATCTTCACAACAAAGCCGTTAGACAAGTGTTGGTTCAATGGCAACACCGAAAGGGGTTGGAACTTACATGGGAAGTGAAAGATGAAATGAGGAAGCACTACCCTTTTCTCTTTGGTATGTAAATGTTTAAATTGTTATGAGCCCAGGTTTCGGGGATGAAACCCCTTTTAAAGGGGTAGACTTGTAACACCCTAAGAATGTTTACTTGATAAGTTAAAAAATTTATTCAAAACTTAACTTAGTTAATGGGAATTGATGCATGATATAAATAATAAAAGGGTGAAGTTTAAAACTAAATAAGTAAATGAACTTGGGGGACTAAAGGTATAACATATCAAAACTTAAGGTAATTAAATTTAAAAGAGTTCAAAACGCACTCACACTCTGTGCGTGGGTTCTGGTCGATCGAACAGGAGAGCAAGCAAGAGGGTGAAACCCTAGCATCAAGAAATCAAGCAATTAAACCTGAATCAAAGGAAAAATCTAATGCATGAACCCCTAAATTCGAGTAGCTAACCTCAATTTCTGAAGTGGTAAGTTTAATTTTCTGGAATCATGATTTGTAGGATGAGGGGTTCAACCCAATCTCGAATTCTTGTATGAATATATGATAAATCTGAGTTAAGATTACCTTCTAGAACAAGGGTCATGTTTGATTTTAGGTTATTTGAATGATTTTAGTAAAAACCCACTATATGAATTTATGATATGAATAGAATGATCAAAGTGGTTATAGTTATGTGAAATCTTAAAATATGGTGATGTTGTAATGCTTGAATCTTAGAAAATTTATGTAGGATAAAAGAAAGATATGAACATGGATTGATTGTTGATGAATTATAAGATGAACTAGTAGGAATTCATGCTTTATATGCTTGTACATAATGTTTGTAAATATGATGACCACCAAGTGTTTGATGAAATGCTTAGAAGAATAATATGTATAAATTGGAAGATGAATGAATGAGAATTAATTGTACTAAATAAATGAATGAATGTGTTGTTATAGGCGTGAAGGAAGAAGGATCCAATACTAGGAAATCGGAAAGTTCACAAGATCGAGGTACGTTAGTGTACACCATATTTTTATTACGTTGTCTTATGTATACTAATCCCAATTGTATTGTGTCGTTATGTTAAAATTGCGATATTTGAGTCTATGGTTGTTTGTAAGTAAAAAGTAAAACCCGTCATAAACGGATTGTGAGAAATGAATGAGTCATGAAGAAGAATGTATTATATCCGGTTCTTCCTAGTCGAACCGGAGTATGGAAAGTTAAGTATGTAATGAATGAAAGTCTACTAGATCCGTCATTTCTCGGATTGGAGTGTAAGTGTAAGAATGAAAAGAATATATCTGTTCGTCATGAACGAACCGAATGGAGGTTATGTTAAAGATAATAGTATCCGTCGTTAGCGGGTATGTTAAGATAAGTATGTTTAGTCTCTACATTGAGGCGAACATGTAACGAACCGTCTAATGGTTAGTAATGTAATTAAATGATGTAAGGCCACGATAGAGACGAAACGGATTATTAGATAATTATGTTAGTAGTGAAGTACTAACTTATTTGTTTATGTTGAATGTAGGCAAATCCTCAACTTAAGCGATTGGACGACTTGGAACGAGCGCACTTGATCAACGCCCACTTCATGCTTCCGTCATAGTTAACTTAATATGGTCTTAGTTTTGATTTTTATGTTCTTACAACTTATGTAGCCTTTTGATGTACTTGTAGTTTGGACAATAACTTGATCGTTTTAGTTTGTTCTAAACTATGTAAATAATGACCGTATGGTTCCAAAAAGGTTTTTATGTTGTTGTATTTTACCGTCAAAAACAGGGACTAATGGTCTAGTTACGAATGGGTCATGCCGAAAAATTTCAAAAATATTTCTTACACGTTACGATTCTTTAAAGATGAAAGTTAGGGACGTTATAAGTCGAGTTTGCAATTAGGGGCGTTTCAGTTTGTCTACCAGTCACCAGGGTTTTCTTTGAGCATAAATCCTGAATGTAGCAAGTGTTTTCATCAAATATGACTCTAAGTTTGTAATCTTTAGCAAGCTTATACACAGAAATGAGGTTCACATAGTATTCAGCCACCACAAACACATCTTTCAAGATCACAGAATCTGATAGCTTAAAATATCCAATTTTAGTTACTTTAGCATCTGTCACATTGGGATGCTTAATAGCTATGTTATATTCAGAAACATCAAACAAGTTGAACATATTTTCACTGGACATAACCATATGTTGGTTTGCACAAGAATCAATGATCCAATTTAGATTCTGTGTTGTAGAGTCTATAGAGTTAAAACAGAATAAATTTTTGCAGTTTGCAAAAGTTGAGAAAGAATTAAAACATATACCTCCTACATTGGACTTATTAGTGTCTTCAGTTTTATTTTCATTCACCAACCCTAGCAACTTAGAAAACTGATCAGCAGACAAAGTATTCAAGGAACTAGCACATTTATCACACACAGAGTTGTTCACAGAAGGACCAATACTGTTATTAGTAGAGCTATTAGACCTAGACCATTGACCATTTTGATTTGGTTTTTGTCTATAACGAGTTGACGCAAACCCGCGCGTTGCAGCGGGAAGTTGATTATGAATGTACTTAATAATGCGATATGAGATGGGAAATTATTAAGCTTATGCAAAATATTCTTTTCTTATACTTTATTCCCGGTTACAATACCACACCAAAGCAATCAACTCAATATGTACACAACAAAACTCAGTATTGATGTACTCTCATATTGAACCGTCGACAAATATGGAATTCATTGACAATTTACATGTTTAGGCATTAGCACGGTGTACAATTAACATTTAGACATCAAATTTAACAAAAGATTCATGGAAGAAAATTGATATATCACCGAAATCGAATTACAATTTACACAAACCTACAGACAACTTTAATAATTTTGACTTTTCTTTACCGTCAAAACTAATATTTATTAATCTTCCTTTAAAATCAAAACTTATTTTGATTTTTTTTTTCAAAACAAAACTTAGTATTTTATTTATTTTGAAATATTAAAATTTTGTTTTTGAAAAAAGGAATATAAAATATGACTGTTCTTATAACAACAATTATCCTAAAAAAATAGTTTATTATTGACTTTCCGTTGAATCAATATAGTCAAAACAATCTGATTTTTATTTTTGTAGTAGTAGAATCACTTTTTTATTTATATAACACGAAATAATTAATTTATTATCATAAATAATTTGGTTATGAAAAGCTACTAAAACTACAACATTTGCAGCCATCTTAAAAAAAAATAATTTTCAAGTTTCTTTTGACGGTTATTAGGCGTGGATGGGACCTGCGGTCAAATCTCCAACGTGTTGCAACAGGAATCTGGCTGGTATCGATTTAGCTTGTCATAGTCCTCGTATGCAATGACATGGTTCTACACTTGATATACAACCGGAAAAGGGAAACCTAAAACTTAATAAAGTCGTCATATGATCAAAAAATATTCAAACCACATAAAAATCAATATCAATATCAATAATTAAATGAATATCAAGAGCAGAAAACACAAAATGAGTACAATACATTATCTAAAAAACAATACATATCCACGAAAGGGAAACGTGAGAGGAAAATTAATTGAAATTTAATTTAACAAATTCTTGAAATAAAGTGTTGTGTTTGATACTTAAAAGAAAACTCGTGCATTTAAAATTTATAATAAAGTGTTGTGTTTAAGAGAAAAACTCTTGCATTTGAAGTTTATAAAACAATTATGTGTAAATTCTATTTTTTGGAGAATGAAAACAGTATCAGTTACAACACCAAGAAAAAACAACTTACATTTTCAAACCATATAAAGATTTATAATAAAAAACACATTGCATGTTTTCAAACCATATAAAGATTTATAATCAGACTTGAAAATTATTTGAAAGAATATTGTTCTAAAATCAACTTTTATGTAGAGCTTTCTGTTTAGTTATTTCATTTCATATTAAAATTCATAATAACGTTATTTTAGTTAAACAATTGTATCTCTACTCTCTTTTTCTTTTTTTCCTTCAAAACCAACAGATAATGGTTTTGAAAATCATCAACACCACCATTTATAATACCATTTTCTACTGTAAAAGGTACACAACACACACATGAAGACTTAGATTCGTATCAGTGTACACAGGACACACACATAAACACTTTAGAGAGAGAT
Organism: Helianthus tuberosus; assembly: GCA_030545235.1. Taxonomy (NCBI): domain Eukaryota; kingdom Viridiplantae; phylum Streptophyta; class Magnoliopsida; order Asterales; family Asteraceae; genus Helianthus; species Helianthus tuberosus. The sequence continues at coordinate 65,084,338 of CM060354.1, forward strand.
CAGACATTTAGAGAGAAATCCGAGCGGTGGCAGCGGTCGTGCAATTCAGACGGCGTTCCGGTGATGTCCGGCGAAAAGTTAAGACGACTCAGGCGGACGACGAAAAGTTCCGGTCTGGCGACAGTGGCAGCGGCGGCGTTCAAAAGAAACAGAAAAGATCATCAACACCTCCATCCCAGCATATATATGGCAATCGATTTGAAAAAAATGCGGCGTTGGGTTTGGTTTATATTTTGGTGATGAAGAACACAACGTGGAGGGAATGGGGAGAAAATAAACAGGCGCGGTGGGTTGGTTTATATATGGGTGCCGGTCCGTTCTTGCCGAAGAGCTAGATTTGTCTCCTTGTTATCCCTTGATCGAGTCGGTTTATTGACCGAAGATGAAACGGTTTGTGTTTGATAAAGGAACACGTGGCGGGAGAAAAAAACCAAACGGTGTGAATTTGTTTTTGAACAATGTTTTCTTAGATTTTGTAAGTATATAATATAAATGTAAGACGCAACTCTTTAAACGTATAATGCAAGTTGATATTATATATAACAATATAATGCATATAATTTTCAAATGACGCGACTTTTAGATGAAAGACATGACCCAAGTTGGTAATTGTATAAGAGTATAATTGGTATAGCCATGCAGCTCAAAACAATTATCAATAGTATGCCTAATTTTATTGCAATGAGTACATTTAAGATTAGGGTTAGGACCTTTGTTAAATCTTTTCTTGTTGTCATTAAAATTACTTGACTTAGCAACAAACCCAACATTAGGAATTTTAGACCCACTTTTTGATCCCCTATGAGATTCCTCTCTAGAAATAATAGAGAAGGCAGTTTTGATAGTTGGAAGAGGATCCCTGGTCAACAGATTGGTCCTAACAGGTTGATAAATATCATCTAGACCCATTAAGAATTGCATAAGTTTGATTAACTGACTGAACTTATTGAATTTAGTAGAGGCATTGCAAGTACAAGAAGGAAACTGTAGCATGGCATCAAATTTTTTCCACATAGTGTTGATTTTATGATAATACTCAGACACACTAGAGCCGTTTTGACTAACAGAGTTGATTTTCTTATATAAGCTAAACACAACAGACCCATCAACCTTATCATAGGTATCCTTTAAATCATCCCAGACTTCTGAAGCAAGTTTTGAATGGACTTGACCAACATATAGTTCATCAGATACAGAATTCAGAATTCAGGTGAGCACAATAGAATTACATCGATCCCACTGACTAGCAAGAACATCATTGTCTTTAGACCTAGCACATGTTCCATCAATGAAACCTAATTTGTTTTTAGACATAGAGCAAGTTTCATAGCATTTGACCAAACCACATAGTTCTTAGTCCTTTTTAATTTCAAGAAAACAATTGTGAGCCCACTAGAGTCACTAGCATGGAGATATAATGGGTCACTAGCATCAAGTTTACTAATCATAGTCACAAAAGGATCAGTTTTATCACCCATGATAGCAAGAAAACAAAAAACACAGAACAACTAACAGACAAACCTGAACACACGGGCAAGCAGATAAGCAGACAAGCAGTCCAAACAGACAGATAAGTAAAGCACAAGTAAGGACCGGTGAAGCCTGGACAGAGGTTCGATCAGAGGTTTGTCACTCAAAGGTGCCTCCGCAGACGGTAACCAGGGAGCCACAACACAACAGACCAAACTTGACAAATGCAACAGAGTGAACCCTCTCTGTGTCCCAATAATCAAACCGGTCTTGCCTAGAACCCGGTATCAAAATGCCTAGACACCAGACACAGTGATGCAAATGAAACATAAAGAGAAACAGGAGGAATGATCTCACAGTGGGTGCAAGCAAACAGGATCAGGTCTGCAACCTTCACTTAGGGTTACAAACACTGATCAGAGAACCGGATAAATTCCTGTTGGTTTGCCCTAAAAGGGACCAACGAGGATCTTCTTCACCAACCAGAGGAGAAACCACATATTAGGGTTTCTGCTGTAGCACCGTCACTGTTAGGATCTGAGTTTGGTTTTGACTGTGTTTGTTTGTAATAGATGAACAATGAATAGACATGATTCAATGATTTATGCAGCAGAAATGAACACAAACTTTGTAAACACAATCAAAGAGGAAAATAGTTTTGATAAACACATGCTTTTCATTGAGTCGAATGATTACAATACAAATCATCAAACACTGTTGATAAAAGTCCCCAAACAGTGGATCAAACTCAGCATGTGTCCACACCAATACCACCTATTCCACCACCTTTTGAAACCACTGCTGGGTCATCAAAGTCACCAGCAGTGGTTAGCTCAGATGATTCACATCTGCAACCATCCCCATTCAATGCCATTGTTCCATACCAAGGAGAGCTCATCTTCTTGAAATCTCATCCACCAGACCAAATTATTGGCAACATCAATGAAGGGGTGCTCACAAGAAGTCAATCCCAAAACATTTGTCTTTTTGCTGGTTTTCTATCACTCCATCAGCCACTCAAGTACCAAGAGGCACTAAAAGACAACAGCTGGGTAGAAGCCATGCAAGAGGAGCTCCAGCAGTTTAGAAGACAACAAGTTTGGGAGCTTGTACCATTGCCAGAGGGTGTAAGTCCTATTGGCACAAAATGGGTCTTCAAAAATAAAACTGATGAAAGGGTTATTGTTGTCAAGAATAAAGCCAGGCTTGTGGTTCAAGGGTTCAGACAAGAAGAGGGCATTGATTATGATGAAACATTTGCCCCTGTAGCAAGACTTGAAGCTATCAGATTATTTCTGGCCTTTGCTGTCAACCACAACATCAAGGTGTACCAAATGGATATCAAATGTGCATTCCTCTATGGTAAGATTCAAGAGGAGGTTTATGTTTGTCAACCTCCAGGCTTTGAGGATCCATTTAATCCAAATCATGTCTACAAGCTGAATAAAGCTTTGTATGGCCTGAAACAAGCACCAAGGGCCTGGTATGAAACTCTTTCCACCTTTCTACTTTCCATTGGTATCACAAGAGGTAAGATAGACAAAACACTGTTTCTAAAATGTAGAGGGAAGGATTTGATGATTGTCCAAATTTATGTGGATGACATCATCTTTGGAAGCACATGTAATAAAATGTGTGAAGAGTTCAGAAAACTCATGACAGCTGAGTTTGAAATGAGTGCAATGGGTGAACTCCAATGCTTTCTTGGTCTCCAAGTAAGGCAACTGCAAAATGACACTTTTATCCATCAAGGAAAATATGCAAAAGAACTTTTAAAGATATTTGAGATGGATGATTGTAAGCCATGTAGTACACCCATTGCAACCAATAAATTAGTCATGTCTGATGAGAAGGATGAATTGGTTGATCAAACTTTATATAGAAGCATGATTGGTCTTTATTGTACCTAACTGCATCTAGGCCAGACATCATGTTTGCAACATGTGTTTGTGCAAGATCCCAATCAGCCCCTAGAAAGTCAAACCTTATTGCTGTAAAAAGGTGTCACACCCCGATATTTCCACGTATTACCGGTGGGCCCGGTGGGGAGTATCGTGACGTAGTTGAGATCATCATAGTCAAACAACATAATATATAAATGCACAGCGGAAGCAAAAGATAAATATATTACAATCCGAATATAAAGTAATATCAAAGTATTACAACGGAAAGTAAAGGATCCACAGGCGGATCTTAAAACATAAACATTGTTCAACAGACTTTAGACGCCTAGAACTTGCAAGATTCCTTATTAACACCCTGAGCTTCCAGCCAATTACGTTCAGTACCTGTCACTTAACCTTTTTTGGAAAATACGTCAGTTTACACTGGTAAATACAATTAACTGACTCATTTTGGAAAAGAGTTTGAAAATTGATTTGAATGCACGAGGCACAAAATATCTTTTATAACTTGGGACAATTTTATTAATAAAAATATTGTATCCGATTTACATGTTTGTCCAACATTTAGGGCCGGTGATTATACAATACAAGCCGGTCAAGATTAATCGACACACCATAAATATAACTCACAAGAAGACAGCCTTACGAGTGAGTATATCTTTTATATACGCAACAGGAGGTGTTATGCCTACACCTTGTGCTTAAGTTATGGCCATTCACTTTTTAAATGAGCCAAGGATATCCAGGACACGGTCATTAACCCCTAATGTTATTTGTTATCAATCAATACAGATTAAAACGGGATTATGCAATTTAATCATCTCCGATTAAAAGGTTTCTACACCCGACCAAGCGGTATTTTTTAATAATACCGTATCCCAAGCCCGTATAAGGGAAAATAAGTTAAAAGTATTTACCAGTGTAAACTGACGCATTTTCCAAAAAGGTTAAGTGACAGGTACTGAACGTAATTGGCTGGAAGCTCAGGGTGTTAATAAGGAATCTTGCAAGTTCTAGGCGTCTAAAGTCTGTTGAACAGTTTTTCTTTTTATTTGATCCGCCTGTGGATCCTTTACTTTCCGTTGTAATACTTTGATATTACTTTATATTCGGATTGTAATATATTTATCTTTTGCTTCCGCTGTGCATTTATATATTGTGTTGTTTGACTATGATGATATCAACTACGTCACGATACTCCCCACCGGGCCCACCGGTAATACGTGGAAATATCGGGGTGTGACAGGTTGGTATCAGAGCCAACATTGAGTGAATTAAACACTAGCCTTTTGTGTTTAATCTCAATGACACAGTAGCACATTCCTTGACCTTTTGAGTCTAGACTTAACATAGGAATACTCTCAATCCTAATCTGGAAATTATTGCTTCCAAATTTTTATATATATTGGATACGTCACCAAGCGAAGAAGCTGTATTAGAAATTCTCCACATCCGGAGCCTTGAAATGCTGAGCTTCGTACCGCGGCTAGAATGAAACGAGCATCCAGGGAGAGAACATTCAGAAGTAAAGTGAATAAGAAAACTCCTTTTGCTAAAGATCGTTTCTTTAATAAATCCTTATAAGGACATGTTTATCTTTCAGTCCCTTCGAGGACAACATTATTCCTCTCAAGTCCCGTCTAGGGCACATCTGTACCTTTATTTTTATATAGTGGAATGATTAAATTTAGATTTTCATTCTAAACATGAAAAAATGAAATAAATGAAAAATAACATTCCCTTTATAAGATCTACCATTATAATAAAATGGCAAAATCTAAAAAGGACAAGACCTAGCCACGTGTTATTTTAAGACATGACCAAGATGGTAAGATCTATTCAAGATATTCAAATCCTTGTTAACACCTAAGAACGTGTTAGCACTCTTGACAAATGTGATTCGAGAAAATCACAACAGTTATCCTTATATTGGATTCTTCCAATTTTCTTATCTAGCCTAGTAATTTAGAAATCATGGCTTAAATCATCGAATAAAGATGATCATATTGTTAAACACCTAAGAACGTGTTAAGCACTCTTGACAAAAGTGATCTGAGAAAATCACAATAGTCATCCCTATATTGGAAATTTTCAAATTTCCTGATTTAGCCTAATGATCTAGAAATCATGGCTTATATCATCCTATAAGATGATCATGTTATAAACATCCGTTATTGATGAAGTGCCTACGGGCTAAACTTGTTGTCCGATAAGACAACGACAGTGGTGGTCTTTGACCTCCTGTCTAAAAAATGTTGGACCATGTCCAAGCATAATAGTCGGTATGATCCAAACGATCTTGACTAATAGCATCTGAAAAGATGATCATATCATAAACATCCCTCAGAAGGGAAATGCCCACAGGCTATATCTATTGTCCTAAACGACACAAGGCAGTTGTAGTCTTAGACTCTCTGTCAAGAAAAGTAACCAACTATGCTCAAACCTTAAATGCCTCGATCTCAAACGATCATGGCTTATAAATCCAAAAATGTCCTCGTGACAAGGCCTGTTGTGCCACTTTAACATCCTTAATGTTTTATATACTAGGATAAATTATAATGAAAATACTAATAAAAATTAACAAATTAACCCATATGGTTTATATTACCATGGTTAATAAATCGTCAAAAATGATAATTTCATAATGACCTCTGAATAAATCATTATCAATGTTTATGTAGCAATCAAGCTAGATGGCTGGATCAGATGAAGTTAACAGCCACCCGAAGGAGAACAATGATACTACCAGAATTAATATATCTGGAGCGGAACTGCAGGCATTAATAGATAATGCTGTTACTCGAGCTCTTGACAGACTGTATAATGAATCAAATGATACCCACTATAAGACTCTATCTGTGGCTCGTAGTAAGCCCCCTTCTAAATCACATGAGTCAAGGGAAGACGATGTTCATCACTCATCAAATCAGAGGAGTGTTCCGTCTAGACAGGTTGTACTTCATCAAGAGGCACCAGTTAAGACCTGTTCATATAAATATTTTGTATCCTGCAAGCCTAGAGACTTTACAGGAGAGGAAGGGGCCATCGATTGCATGACATGGCTCGAGGAGATGGACACTGTTGTTGACATCAGCGGTTGTGCGGAACAAGATGTTGTGAAATTTGTTTCACAATCATTCAAAGGAGAAGCGTTGGCATGGTGGAGATCATTACTCCAAGCCACGGGAAAGGTCCTACTCTAAAACTTATCTTGGGATCAATTTGCTGCATTGATCAAGGAAAATTATTGCCCTCAGCATGAGGTAGAAAAGATAGAATCAGACTTCTTGACTCTGGTCATGAAGAATTTGGATTGTCAGGCATATGTGACAAGTTTCAACACTATGTCCCGCCTAGTTCCTTATTTAGTCACCCCTGAACCTAAACGCATAGCGCGTTTCATTGGAGGCCTAGCACCAGAGATAAAGGGAAATGTTAAAGCATCTAGGCCTACCACATATAGGTCCGCGGTGGACTTATCCTTATTTCTAAGTTTAGATGCTATCATGAATAAGTCTGTTAAAACTTCCGACAAGGGAAAAAGGAAAGAAGACGAGGAAAACTCTCATGAATCTAACAAGAAGAAGAAGGGAAGCTCCGAGCACGGGAAAGATTTCGAGTTTAGGAAAAGCTCGAGTCAGTTCAATAACAAGCCCAAATGCAGTAACTGCAGAAAACAACATTCTGGAAAATGTACGATTGACCCAAGTGCTAAATTGTGCGGAATTTGCAAGACCAAGGGTCACAAAACTTTAGATTGCAAGGAGTTGAAGAACGCGACATGTTACAATTGTAACGAGGAAGGGCACATCAAAACCAACTGCCCAAAACTTATAAGGAAGCCTGGAGAGGCCAAGGGAACAAACGCATGAGTCTTCCAGATGAACGCCCAGGAGATGGTGCAGAATGATAACTATATAGCAGGTACCTTTCCTTATCAAGCAGATTATACAGAAATTTATTTGATGCTAGCACATATGATTCTATAATAAACGATAAATGCTGAGAACTGTTGTCTCCACCTGATTTGGACTCCGGCCATTTAATGCAAGGTAGAAATTGGCCGATGATAATTTAGAAAATGCTCCAACAAATCTTAGATTGATATTTTATATCTATTAGGAATCACTCTTTTCTGATATCCTTATGACAAGCTTTCAAGCTATCCAAATTCATCAATATAATAAAGACAGATGTGACATTTTGATCCCCTGTCAAAAAGATGATGGATTAGGTCCAAACCTTAAATGCCATTGATGGTCTTTCGTGACCTAGGCTAAACATAACGAATATATATTAAATAACATTCATTAAGAATGTTAGTACTATATTAGCCTGTATGGTCTATTGATACCATGGTTAGTATATGTTAAGGCTATCAGGATGAAGAATAGCAGTTGTTGGATTGCAACTAAGAAATTGTTTTATTGGTGTTAGGAACCAATATTGAGTATGGCAAACTCAGATAAGACAGCCGTTGATCGTGTTATGAATAATGCGACACATGCCAATGATGCTACAATTGTGAGCCTTATAATTTCCGAAGATGTTCTTCAAACTATGATAGACGCAGCTGTTGGAAAGGCTGTGAAGAAGGCTGTGAAAAGTTCAAGGAGTCCCATGCTACTCGCTCCAAATTTTATCTAGGACCATATTTCCTTACTCATAAGGAGGATCTTGTTCATGCCTCAAATGCAAAAGATGAGCTAAAAAGGAAAAGGGAGGAAGATAACTCCCAGAGCTCTAAGAAAAAGAACAAACAAAAGTCCAACCAGAAACCAGTATGCAAGACCTGCAGGAAGCGCCATTATGGGAAATGCAGGTTCGAACCAAAATCCCAATCGCAACCGAGGGCTTGTGGGATCTGCAAATCAAGGGAACATAAAATGTTGAACTGCAAGGACATGAAGAATGCAGTCTGCTTCGGCTGTAATGAGAAAGGCCACATCAAGACCACGTGCCCTAAATCTGTCAAAGGAAATGCGGCTAAGGAAGGAAAGCCTAAGAATGAAAGCGCCTAAAATACCTGAGCTAGTTCATAAATAATGGCATCAGGTACATTCCTTGACATTTATCAGTGATTTAAATGCTAAGAGTTTTTATTTTTGGTTCGGATACCAATAAATCCTTCATAAACTATAACTATAGCAAGCTTTTAAAACCTTTCATAAGAACCCTAGACATTATGTGTAAGGTAAAACTTACAGACAAAATCATAGGAACCATTTCTTCTGTTCCTGTCAGCGATCTGCAGTCGTAATTCTAGTATACTCTCTCTCCGGATAAAATGCGTCAGCATATGTAATTGATATCTCTTGATCTCTATCGATTAAGAGTACCAGATGGTATGACAAAGGCGCCATATGAGGGTTGGTGTATCTTAATAAGTTCTATAGATTGCTTCCATGCCTGATCAGTATGGAGGTTTAATGCATGGAACCGCAAGGATATTCCAATGGTCATATGGTACTAAAGTCAACTAATGGTATTCAAAGGAGATATCCAGAATGGAATTGTCCAAGTAAATGTTCCTGATTAAGGAATTCGTGGACTTGTAACATAAATGTGTCACTTATTTGACACAAGCAATGGTAAATGAATTGGAGCCTGAGATATGGCAAATCTCTGTAACCTCCTTATACCTTGTTTTTCTCCTGAGATTACCTTGTTTACCTTCTGAGAAGCAAGTAGAGTTAAGATTTATATCCCATTTAGGGCTGTATCATTATGGAATTTCCTAAACGACTGGTACCATCATTGGAAGAATCGGAACCCTGATTAAGTAGATTTTAAGATAGAAGATTCGTATAGCCTAACTTAATATTCCGAGAGTTTGATATTTGTTAAATAAGAAAGACGGTTCATTTTGCTTATGCATTCATTACCGCAACCCTATTTAGACAACGATTAAGAATTTGCCATTAGCTGCCCAGGATCGTCGATTTGTTCGACTAGCTGTGAGAATTAGCTATTCCTCAAGATTAGTTTTTAAGCAGTGGTTGGAATAACCATCTCACCATAAAATAAGTTTTCTATAACGATTATTATATAAGTATCAAGGTGGCTCCTTTGGAGACCTTGTATCGATGAAATATCAGAACATCCGTTGGATGGACGAGACTTTGGGAAGTCCACTTATCAGGATCTGAAAGTTGCATTGGAAACAACGAATAAGATAATACAAATCCCTAATCATCTGTAAGTTGCCAGTATTCGGCAGAAAATCAAGAATTAATGAAAGTAGCAACCCTCCTAAATTCTTGTTAAGGAATAAGGTTCAACAAAAGATATCACCCTGGAAGGGTGTGCCAATTTGTTAAATTATCAGGCTAGGTAAGCTCTGAATATACAGAATTATTCGAAGGGAATCGAATGTATCAAGATCAAATAGCTTATAAGCTAAAACCATTTAAGGAGCTTGGCGGAGCTCGCAATGCATTAACACACTAATGATTTAAGGATGTGTTCCACCAATAAATTGAGAAACATTATCACATAATGATATGCAAATTTATGATATGATGAGCAACCTGTATCGATTGAGAATCGACAGGTTAAGAAGCCCCAAAAAGGATACATGTACCTATTATAGAGGTCAACTTGGGAGCTTGAAAAGGCTCCAGATATGCTAAAGAAGTTAAGTCCATTATACGACAAAAAGTACTTCCATCATTTTAGCAAATCTCGAGGTCTAGATTTCTTTTAAGGGGGTGAGGATGTAACACCTCGAAAAATTCATGTCCAATAATGTATTGACACGTGTCATAAGCGTTGAACGTGTGAAAGAATACTCTAGAGGGACTAAAGTTGACAAACAAGGAAAGTATGTGAATATAAGGGTTCAAAACATCAACAATGGATAAATATACTTTACAATAACCCTACATGATGTTTATACCCTTAAACGAATAAATCATGGATCATACGAAGCTAATTGTGAAAGAAAGTGAGAGATTACGAACTACAGGGGTTAAATGTGTTGACATGTTTAAAGTATACCTCTGAGTGACCTTTTAGCAAACCCGAAGCTTTGTAATGATTAATTATGCTCATTAGAATGTATGATAAAAATTTCATCAAGTTTCGTTATCGTATGAGGAAGTTATGATAAAATTCGTATACGAGGGGTTAAAAGCGTCAACGTCGAAATTTAAGACTTTTCGGTGATCGTATGAATAACCGGGGACCTGACAAAGTTGGTCTATGACTTGGAGTCCTTAAAAGTCAAGTTTGGGGGGTTACAAGTGCAAGAAACCATGTTAAAAATCAAGTTTGGAAGTTCAGGGGCCAAACTGTCAACTTTTGGAAAGTTGTGTCATGCTGGCCTGGTCCTTACGGACCGTATGCTGGGAGCCTTACGGTCCGTAAGCGACTCCCAGATGCAGAAACTCATATGTTGTCTGTTCAGCCCATGTAAACGACTAATATGGCCCTTTATCACAACCAAGGGCTGCCTAAACTAATTCTTAGGCATTAGGGACACATGTTTAACATCAGGGATCCAATGTAGGCTTGTTTGGCATGATCTTAAGCAATCAAGAACACTATATAAAGCCCCAATGTTTGTAAACTTTGATCATTCTTTCCCAACTCCTCTTCTGATCAATTCTGGAGCTCAAGAGCCTTCTCTAAGCATCCCTGGTCGTGCATTAGACCTTGGTAAGTACCCTTGACCTTCCTTAATTGAGTTTTGCTTAGTTATTAGCTTAAAAGTCAAACCGTCGTAATTAAGGGTTGACTTATTGATTAATCACTAATGGATCAGTGTTTAGTCAAACTTAAGGTAGTTATAAGTTGGTATTTATGTGGGCAATAAACCCTTAAAAGGGCACCCTCTGATTCCCACTCTAACTAGATCAATTGTCGGGTCAAAGTTTATTATAAAAAGTCAACAGGATCCTAATTTTTGAATTAACGCATAATTAGCAATGTAGAAGGTGTGTAACCTATTTGATCACTCATATAACTTGGTAATAAGTATAAGAACTGGTCTAAGCTTGTTTGATCCGACAATTTTCTGTTTAGGCTCGGTTCGGAACCGAAAGTCGCAAAACTTTAACTTTTGCTTTGACTTCAGTTCTGACCTAATTTAGATGGACTTGGGGATGCCTTAGAGCTTCCTTAGGACCAGGTTACATGATAGTATAACCCTCTGTGGTTGGATCGTTGATTGTCCGATTCGTTTACACGTTTCCGTTAATTGCTTAATGTTGACCATAATGCCCTTTTGACCATAAAACAAGAATTTTGGAAATGTGAAAGGACAATAATCTTTATCACTGATTTATAAACATGTCCCTAAAATTTCACACCAGTTGGAGGTCTAGATTAGGAGTTATGCCCAATAGCGTAATTTGAAAGCTTTTTGTTAATTAAACGGCGTAATTAGCGTAAAGCCTATTTAAACCCAATTTTTGACACCAAACCTTTTACCCACTGATGTAATATAATATTTTGGGATTTTTGAAGATTTTTAATTATTTTTAACCTGCTCATAACCTAAGGTTATGGCGTTGATTCGGTAAATACCGATTATACCCTTTTTGTTTATAAAATGAGTTCTACATAGTATTTTGACACCAATCCAAATTGCTACTGATTTTATATAATAAATGAAGTATGTGGGACTTTATAAACTGATCAGAAAACTCAGATTTCCTGTATAACCCAGAAATCGCTTAAAACGGCTTTTTACGCGTATTAAACACCTAGTATGGGTTTAAAACCATTTTTGTCATATAAGACTTATCACCAACTGATATAACCTATTAAATTAAGTTTTTTTACTGATTATTTCAGACCCGAGTCTCAGAATTAAAATTAATCTCTTTTATAATCTTTTAAATGACCAAAATACCCCTACGGGGCTTAAATTGAGATTAAACTCGTTTTGGGCATAATGGAAGGTATCTTGCTGATATCACAACATATTTAAAGCATATTAACTTAGGAAACCTGTTCATGACTCATTTGGTTACCCGTTATGCGTTATTCGCGTTTGGTTCGGTTTATGTAACTAGTTTGCATAAATTAGCCGAAACAGGTCAAACGTTATCGTTTTTATCTCAAAATCCAAAATGTGTTTAGTTTACCCATATTATACAAGTCTCCAAACTTGTCGAGTCTAAATCACATTCTATTCCGGTCTTTGCTTAATCATGCGTTTTGAACCGTAAACCTTTCCTTAAAACTAACAGGTCTAAGTTACGACTTAAATAAGACCCGTTAGGAATCTAATAGGTTAATGAAACCTTCATTCCAGATTAAGAGCCCCAGTAGAAGTACTTGTGCTTGCTGATTAGAATATACGGCTGAGTATAAATTGCATTGCTAGCTCAGGTAAATACTTTTAACTTATTTTCCCTATACGGGCTTGGGATACGTATTATAACAATACCGCTTGGTCGGGTATTGAATGTTTAATCATATTGTGGTTAAACTATTGAGGTAACCCGCTTTAATCTGTATTGTTTGAAATAAAAGCCTTTAGGGGTTAATGACCATGTCCCGGATATCCTTGACATCATTATATTATAAAATGGCCACGCCTTAAGCACGGGGTGTAGGCATACACTTAACAGTTGCCTAAGGGAAACGGTATCTCACTCTCTTGTGGGCCTATACTTGTGGCGTGTCTGTTAATCTTGACTCGGTTTCTACATCGGGCCCTGAACGTAGAATGAACATGTAAATCTGTATACAAGATTAATTTTATATAATTGTCCCAAGTTATAAAAGATATGTTGTGCCTGGTGCATTCGAATCAATTTTATTAAACTTTTTAAAATGAGTCGGTTAATTGTATTTACCAGTGTAAACTGACGTATTTTCCAAAAAGGTTAAGTGACAGGTACTGAACGTAATTGGCTGGAAGCTCAGGGCGTTAATAAGGAATCTTGCAAGTTTTAGGCGTCTAAAGTCTGTTGAACAGTTTTTCTTTTTATTTGATCCGCCTGTGGATCCTTTACTTTCCGTTATAATACTTTGATATTACTTTATATTCGGATTGTAATATATTTATCTTTTGCTTCCGCTGTGCATTTATATATTGTGTTGTTTGACTATGATGATATCAACTACGTCACGATACTCCCCACCAGGCCCACCGGTAATACGTGGAAATATCGGGGTGTGACAAAAGGATATTCAGATACCTAAAAGGTGCTCCCACACTTGGTATCTGGTATCCAACTGATGGTAAAATTGAGCTTTCAGGTTTCTCAGATAGTGACTTTGTTGGATGTGACAAGACAAGGAAGTCCACTTCAGGAGGGTGCCAATTCCTAGGCAGTTGCTTAGTGTCTTGGCAAAGCAAAAAGCAAGCAGTTGTTTCCACATCCACTACTGAGGCAGAGTATATAGCTGCTGCAAGCTGTACAACCCAACTGCTTTGGCTTCAAAATCAGTTGCTGGATTTTGGTATCACTGCCCTAAAGACACCACTCATGTTGGATAATCAGGCAGCAGAAAATATCATCAAAAATCCAGTTTCCCACTCAACCACCAAGCACATCGACATTAGACATCACTTTGTGAGGGATTGCTATGAAAAAGGTTTGATTTCTTTGCATCATGTTACAACTAAGGATCAGCTGGCAGATGTGCTAACCAAAGCATTAAACACATCCACCTTTGAAAGCTTGATCTCTAGGATTGGCATGCTAAATGTCACACCCCGACCGCTTAAAACAACAAATCGCGGCGGAAACGTCGGGGAATGTTGTAACAGAATCATTGATTCATAACACACGGAAATTTGAAGTTTTGTTTTATTTAAAGAGTAACCAATTACATTGTCTTGAAATTTAAACAAACAAGTTAAACATAGTCTATCTTTGTTATTAAGTCACCAAGGCCTCGTCCAGTCCTAAGTGGGCATGCATCCTAGCAATCAACATCATTCAACAACACCTGAAACATATGTCAAAACAAAGTCAGCAAAGAAATGCTGGCGAGCACATAGGTTTTATGAGAGTGTCGGATTCATGGCTAGTTTACATGTTGCAATACTTAAAAAAAAAACCTTGTTTTGAAAAATATAGTATTGCGACATAATTAACCAACTCAAATCAAGTTGGTTATAATTTATAAAATCTCGTAGCCATGATTCTTAACCCAAAACATTTATTTAATTAAATCAAATTGTAAAACATTTCGTAAAAACTCGTTAATAAAACTCGTATGGTTTATATCCTTTCGAAAATATCATTATGTGACATCGTTTTAAAATCGTTTAACCAAGTGAACTAAATAATGCCACGGAATGTAATATGATAAAAACACTTATATATAAGATGTACCAGTGGCGTATCTACCATGCTTTTATCACATCACACCCGTCCCATTATCTAATCACTACCTAAAAACCAATCGTTTATCCAATTCGTTTAACTCATCAAAATCGTTTCAGTCGTTTAAATCATTCTCGTTTTAATTGTGAAAACTACTTTTGGTCGTCTCGCTAATAACATCCAAACCTTCGTGACTCGACTATCTCGAAACTCGCATTAACAAACCACCAAAGGGTAAGTTAACAATCACATATTTGGTCGCTACCCACCTAACCCACACATAACCATGGGTGCAGTATGATAATGGGATTTGTCAGATCCTATGGTACCATAACCTAATACTGGTCGGTTCGGCCAAAATTAATGAATGTTATTCGTTATGTAATTACAACCAACAAGTTTATTCACTTTATCGAAATCGTTATTAATTTGATATAAACCATTTTAATCATTTTCGAAACCATCGTTAAATCATCGAAATCATTTAACACATATGAATCACCCCAAAACAATCGAAAACAGTAAAATAAGGGAACTATGTACTCACATCGAAGTGCAAAGTATCCTCAATCTAAAGAACTCAACAAGCTCAATCAAACCAAGGAAACTCAAGCAGCACCTAATAATCGAATCACTAGTAAATAAATCGACACCTAAATCGGAAGATCGGACAGAATGAGGTCTTGTAAACCAAATGAGTATTGAACTCATGTGATATGGTTTAACAAAGCCTACATTCTAAATCGGAACCTAACCTAAGTCCTTTCGACCCGTTACGACCCGTTTACTTAGCTTACGCTACTTTAACGCGTCGTTCGCGCAAAAGCGCGTTCGAGTCGTCTAACTAGTCCTATGACAAGTATTATATGCCCTAACATGTTTAATTATGTTGCATAATCAGTTATGAGACAAATGTTTGGGTTACAGATGCTTAAAATCCAATTATGCATGAAAAGGGTATTTTGGTAAATTACCTAAGGCATGTGAACTACCTATCATACAACTACTTAAACTAGGTGACCATAAGGTATAACCTTGGAAGGTTATTCCCTATGCAACTATGGTCACTAAACATGCTTGGTCGGATCCTAATGATCGACCAAACGGGTCGAGTTTGAAAGTCTAAGCGGTGGTTTAGACCGCTTGACTTACGACTCTAAACAAGCACTAAACTAAAAGTGACGAGCTAAACATATTAGAACATGTTTAACTAAGTTAGAAAACAGGTTTTGATATCAAAACAAAGTGTTTTGATACCAAGAGTAGTTTGGTTGCAAAATACGCATAAATGCGCATTTTGACCAAAACTACGACTCGTCACTACGCCTAGTCAATGTGGTAATCAGTAGGTATAGTCACTAGGGACTATAACCATCGTGATTACGATCACGTTGCGAAGTTGAAACGAACTTCGTGTTGACCAACTCGTGGTCAAAGTAGAAAGTCAAACACTGTTTGACTTTTACGCTCGAAAAGCGATAAAAGAACGAAAGAAGCTTACAAAGGGTCCAAGCTAGGGAGAACTTGATCTTAAAATCTCAGGTATGAAGTATTGCAACTTCAACTTAGAGAAATCAGATCAAGGGTGAGGAAAAATGGAATGAGGGCATGCATATTTATAGTTTTCGGTTCACCATTAGGATCGTTTGTTGCTAAAGAGGGAAAGATCTTGGCCATACTTACATGTGGGCTCATGGTATTAGAATACAAGGGGAACATGTTAAACCATCAAAATGAGCAGATGGTATCCCAAAACAACCATTAAAACAATCAAAAACAAGCCCAAAGTCCAGATTCAATGTTTCTGTCTGGCAAGTCTGACGCTGGCCACGTAAGAATAGGCTTAGGCTTACGCCCCAGGCCTAAGAACTTTGACAGAATTACAGTTTTAGCCCCTGCAAGCCCAAAACTTGGTTTTCGATACATATTTGACACGTTTAATCCCCGTTAACCCCATTTCAAAGCTCTAAAATGAATTTAAAGTATAGGTAACTTAAAATATGCTCAAAAACATCTCGGATGTCGGTTCGTTTGGTCGTACGATCGCGTTGTTCGGGTAATTACGACGAAAGTCGTAACGAACGCAAAAACGATCCAAATTACGCGACGAATGGTATTTTATCATGTCAATCACTAAAATAAAATATTTTAATGATTACATAAATTTTTGGATGTCCGTATATATTCAGAACGTAAGATATGCGCGAAAATGCAAACTTATGCACTTTTTGACTCTGTTAGTCCCTATTGATCAAATAAGTTTATTTTAGCATACCGAACCCCTCAAAGCCTATTTCTAAGCTATGTAAAGGATATTTAGGGTATGTTTAACTTATGATCAAGTTCCGGAATGTTCGTTACGGTACAAATCGGCATATTTTCGCAGTTTCTCGAAATTAGTCCCTGTAAGCGAATAAACTTGATTTCGACACACCAAACCTTCCAAAACTTATTTCTAAGTTATGTAAAGGTTATTTAAGGTATGTTAATCCTATATCACTAATCCGGATTGTTTTTCGTGTTAAACTAATTATGTTTACGCATCAGTTCGCGTATAACTTTCCAGAAGGATATTTAGAGCTTGAAATCAAACAAGAATTGATATGTGCAAACGATACACATATTTATACAAATTCCAAGTATGAAATACAACATTTCATTGATTTGGTATTTGTTTGATGGCCGTGGAGGCACAGGTGTCACAGTCTCCCCTACTTCAGGAAATTTCGTCCCGAAATTTATTTAGAGGAAACTTGTGAGAGCTCGAAACAAGAAGTCGAAAAGATAAAACAACACTGGTTAGGGTTCCGAACTCCTTGTAACTTTAATAACATCATGCTTGCAATGTAAGAGGGACACTTATATACAAGTATATGAAGCGCCATTGGTGCGTCCACCGTACTTCCATTACATTGTTCACGTTTCGTTATTGGTGTCACTATCGGTTCTTACACATGATAAATCTTACTGTGGTTTCCATGCACTGAATTTCATAATTATGTATGCATCCATAATTACGTAATTCCTTGCATAGTCCACACAGTGCATTTGATAATGTGTAGGGGAAAACCCAATGAACAAACCTGTGATGAGTGTGACTAGACCATCATAGGATCCTTTTAATTAAATCCATAAATGATCTTTTTAAATAGACCACCAAGGAGTCTTTTCAGCTATATCATCACATAACATTCCCAACCAGATTTGGAATTAATCTTTTTAACTAGACCACTCAAGGGGTCTCCTTCGAATTGTGGAATGGTACCATATAATCCAAGGGTCTTAACTATTACGTAGAAGCCCATTAAGGATTTGAGGTAGTACCTTTGGATATCCTACTATGAATCCCTCATACGAAGATATGGAAGATTCTACGAGGATTTGGATAACGAAAATTCGGATCACACAAAAACATAAAAGAAAACATATAAACACATAATCACATAATCGCATAATTGTTTAACTTGACCTTTAATTTGTTATCTTTGGACACGGGTATTTAAAAATCACCAGGAATCGAATCCGTGGATTTCATGTGGCACTTTAAACATATCAAAATCTAACTATGAAGATAGAAAGATCTTAATAGGAATTCGGCTTTGTCCTTATTGGATCGTAATGTACGTATTAAAGCGTACAAAGAATCCAATCAAGGGCTCCGATTTGAGCGATAATCATCCACAAGGATCTAATTGTGAAGATAATAAGATCCTATATGGATTTTGGAATTCATATAGCAGGAGACGCTTTGAAACCTTGCACTAGACGTGCTTAAGTCGACACACGAGGTAGAATCCTCTTGAAGTTGAGGTGCTAGATATGCCAAGGTGACATATGAAGCAGAATTTGGAGGTTGGGTATAAGATCGAAAAATACCCTTAGTTATCTAACCAAGGATTTAAAGTGATTACTCAAAATGTCACTTATATTCGGTACTTCATTTCTTGAAACGAGTTCTTAGAATTTTCGAGGAAATCATGAGCGATCACATGAATGGGAGAACTACAAGTGTAGTTTGTAAAGAACATAGTTCTTTGGTGTAGGTATTATAGGGGTATGCCATACACACATGTAACTACACTTCTACATCAGAATTGTGAACAACGATTTATTTATAAACCAAACAGGTTGTTTCAGAGTTCAACATAAGAAACAAAAGCATAAGTTTCCAATTATTCAAAGCAGCTGCATCTTCTAATCAACCCAATGCTCATCCGTGGGTCAGATTTGCATTGACAAACTTTGGGTATTCGTCCCTGAAATGACCCGTCTCGTCATAGAAGTTCCAGGAGGAAAACGAGCTTGTGCTGGATCTGCTTGAAGTTGAACAGGGTCCTAAATAGTTTGGTTTAACACAGCGACTGGATGACAGACTATTGCCATATGACCAACAAGTCCACACTTGAAGCATCTTCGGCATTTGACACTGGCATGGTGATGGAGGTTACACTGATTACACAAAGGGGTTGTTCCTTCGTATGGTGCTCGAGCAGCAGCGGGACCTGCAACAGCTTTGTTTTGGATAGCAAAGCGGCACACATTAACCAAATGTCCCCATCGTCCAGAGTGGGTACATTTGCGACAGGGTATCTGATTCGGATGATGAAGGTTGCATTGATTGAACCAAGGAGCAGTTCCCAAGTACGGCTGCTTGGCTGGTGGTGTTTCCACCTGACCAGGTCCTGCTTGATTTAGTGCAACGGCTGGAGGATTCTTTGAAGTTATACACTTCTTTGACCTTTTCGAAGGCTTGGCTTCTACTTCCTTTGATGCTTCTAGGGTGGCTTCATCCTGGAGACGGGACATGGCAACAGCTAATTCAGTAGTCTTCAGGATTACTTCGCCTATTTGCTGGGCAACTTTAGTAGCCTGTTCGAACATCTGAGCTTTGTTGCGATGAAGTGACATTCTAGAGGTAATTGAAGACAGAGGAAGAAACGAATGAAATGTTATCGGGCAGTCAAAACAGAATGACAACGCATAAAATTGTGATCATTTGTTTGTTACCTAAGGCAAACAAATGAGATGGCGACTAATCAAAGTAAACGGGTCATATTAATGTATCACTGAAGACATGCTCGCCTATAAGTGAACACTCACCCCAAGAGTTCCCAGGTAAGAGTGACTGGTCTGATACTGCGGATTTGTACGAACACTCTAGCCTTAGACAGAAAACTCAGGGTACAGGCATTCACCCTTCCAGTTTGCACGTGTTCACATTATAAGACCTAAACTTTGACAAGATTTTGAAAACTAAGCGGGTTCAAAACCTTATAATAAATCATCCTAGAACAGATAATTAGTTTCCAAAGCGGATTTGAAATTTATGTTCTTGTTGTGGTTGTCACCTAAGGATAGGTGACGGTATTGTTTGAAGATCTAAACACAAGGATCTTGTGTTAGGTTCCTAGGAAGGTTATAGACTAGGTCAAAGCATTACTAATAACCTAATTCCCTATAACCATGAGCTCTGATACCAACTTTTTGTCACACCCCGACCGCGTAAAACAACAAATCGCGACGGAAACGTCGGGGAGTGTTGTAACAGAATCATTGATTCATAACACACGGAAATTTGAAGTTTTGTTTTATTTAAAGAGTAACCAATTACATTGTCTTGAAATTTAAACAAACAAGTTAAACATAGTCTATCTTTGTTATTAAGTCACTAAGGCCTCGTCCAGTCCTAAGTGAGCATGCATCCTAGCAATCAACATCATTCAACAACACCTGAAACATATGTCAAAACAAAGCCAGCAATGAAATGCTGGCAAGCACATAGGTTTTATGAGAGTGTCGGATTCATGGCTAGTTTACATGTTGCAATACTTAATTAAAACCTTGTTTTGAAAAATATAGTATTGCGACATAATTAACCATCTCAAATCAAGTTGGTTATAATTTATAAAATCTCGTAGCCATGATTCTTAACCCAAAACATTTATTTAATTAAATCAAATTGTAAAACATCTCGTAAAAACTCGTTAATAAAACTCGTATGGTTTATATCCTTTCGAAAATATCATTATGTGACATCGTTTTAAAATCATTTAACCAAGTGAACTAAATAATGCCACGGAATGTAATATGATAAAAACACTTATATATAAGATGTACCAGCAGCGTATCTACCATGCTTTTATCACATCACACCCGTCCAATTATCTAATCACTACCCAAAACCCAATCGTTTATCCAATTCGTTTAACTCGTCAAAATCGTTTCAGTCGTTTAAATCATTCTCGCTTTAATTGTGAAAACTACTTTTGGTCGTCTCGCTAATAACATCCAAACCTTCGTGACTCGACTATCTTGAAACTCGCATTAATAAACCACCAAAGGGTAAGTTAACAATCACAGATTCTGTTGCTACCCACCTAACCCACACATAACCATGGGTGCAGTCTGATAACAGGATTTGTCAGATCCTATGGTACCATAACCTAATACTGGTCGGTTCGACCAAAATTAATGAATGTTATTCGTTATGTAATTACAACCAACAAGTTTATTCACTTTATCGAAATCGTTATTAATTTGATATAAACCATTTTAATCATTTTCGAAACCATCGTTAAAACATCGAAATCATTTAACACATATGAATCACCCCAAAACAATCGAAAACAGTAAAATAGGGGAACTATGTACTCACATCGAAGTGCAAAGTATCCTCAATCTAAAGAACTCAACAAGCTCTATCAAACCAAGGAAACTCAAGCAGCACCTAATAATCGAATCACTAGTAAATAAAAGGACACCTAATTCGGAAGATCGGACAGAATGAGGTCTTGTAAACCAAATGAGTATTGAACTCATGTGATATGGTTTAACAAAGCCTCCATTCTAAATCGGAACCTAACCTAAGTGCTTTCGACCCGTTACGACCCGTTTAGGTAGCTTACGCTACTTTATTATATGCCCTAACATGTTTAATTATGTTGCCCTAACATGTTTAACTAGTCCTATGACAAGTATTATATGCCCTAACATGTTTAATTATGTTGCATAATCAGTTATGAGATAAATGTTTGGGTTACAGATGCTTAAAATCCAATTATGCATGAAAAGGGCATTTTGGTAAATTACCTAAGGCATGTGAACTACCTATCATACAACTACTTAAACTAGGTGACCATAAGGTATAACCTTGGAAGGTTATTCCCTATGCAACTATGGTCACTAAACATGCTTGGTCAGATCCTAATGATCGACCAAACGGGTCGAGTTCGAAAGTCTAAGCAGTGGTTTAGACCGCTTGACTTACGACTCTAAACAAGCACTAAATTAAAAGTGACGAGCTAAACATATTAGAACATGTTTAACTAAGTTAGAAAACAGGTTTTGATATCAAAACAAAGTGTTTTGATACCAAGAGTAGTTTGGTTGAAAAATAAACATAAATGCGCATTTTGACCAAAACTACGACTCGTCACTACGCCTAGTCAATGTGGTAATCAGTAGGTATAGTCACTAGGGACTATAACCATCGTGATTACGATCACGTTGCGAAGTTCAAACGAACTTCGTGTTGACCAACCCGTGGTCAAAGCAGAAAGTCAAACACTGTTTGACTTTCACGCTCGAAAAGCGATAAAAGAACGAAAGAAGTTTACAAAGGGTCCAAGCTAGGGAGAACTTGATCTTAAAATCTCAGGTATGAAGTATTGCAACTTCAACTTAGAGAAATCAGATCAAGGGTGAGGAAAAATGGAATGAGGGCATGCGAATTTATAGTTTTCTGTTCACCGTTAGGATCGTTTCTTGCTAAAGAGGGAAAGATCTTGGCCATACATGTGGGCTCATGGTATTAGAATACAAGGGGGGACATGTTAAACCATCAAAATGAGCAGATGGTATCCCAAAACAACCATTAAAACCATCAAAAACAAGCCCAAAGTCCAGATTCAATGTTTCTGTCTGGCAAGTTTGACACTGGCCACGTAAGAATAGGCTTAGGCTTACGCCCCAGGCCTAAGAACTTTGACAGAATTATAGTTTTAGCCCCTGCAAGCCAAAAACTTGGTTTTCGATGCATATTTGACACGTTTAAGCCCCGTTAACCCCATTTCAAAGCTCTAAAATGAAGTTAAAGTATAGGGAACTTAAAATATGCTCAAAAACATCTCGGATGTCGGTTCGTCTGGTCGTACGATCGCGTTGTTCGGGTAATTACGACGAAAGTCGTAACGAACGCAAAAACGATCCAAATTACGCGACGAATGGTATTTTATCATGCCAATCACTAAAATAAAATATTTTAATGATTACATAAATTTTTGGATGTCCGGATATATTCAGAACGTAAGATATGCGTGAAAATGCAAACTTATGCACTTTTTGACGCTTTTAGTCCCTATTGATCAAATAAGTTTATTTTAGCATACCAAACCCCTCAAAGCCTATTTCTAAGCTATGTAAAGGATATTTAGGGTATGTTTAACTTATGATCAAGTTCCAGAATGTTCGTTACTGTACGAATCGGCATACTTTCACAGTTTGTCGAAATTAGTCCCTGTAAGCGAATAAACTTGATTTCGACACACCAAACCTTCCAAAACTTATTTCTAAGTTATGTAAAGGTTATTTAATGTATGTTAAGCCTATGTCACTATTCCGGATTGTTTGTCGCGTTAAACTGATTACGTTTACGCACCAGTTCGCGTATAACTTTCCAGAAAGCGATTTAGAGCTCAAAATCGAACAAGAATTGATATGTGCAAACGATACACATATTTATACAAATTCCAAGTATGAAATACAACATTTCATTGATTTGGTATTTGTTTGATGTCCGTGGAGGCACAGATGTCACACTAAACATGAAATAACAGGCAAAATCCTGTTTTTCTATGAATAAAAGCATTAAAATGTTTTAAGAAAATCAAAAATCCACCCTTAAAAATAGCTAAAAATGAAAGTTTTCATTAAAATCCTTAAAAGTCTGCCATAACCACTGCTTTGTTCAAAAGTCTGTTCTACTTCAAAGTCTGTCCACTGCTGAAAGTTATCCCCTGTTCTCTCCTTCTCTTGATAAGCACTGTTGTTCAAAATCAGTGTCTTATCCACTGATGTGCTATCTACTGATAGTAAAAATCACCCACTGCTTTCATTTGTTACCGTTGCAACCACTGATCCTCTTTCATCAGTGGTTTTCATAAAAAGTACTGTCCTTCATTTTATCAGGGGATGGCATGTGGACATGTTGGAACTTTTGAGATCGTTCATACTTGTACTGGATTAGTTTTATAGTTGTTTGTAGCTAATTTCATAGTATATGGGCTTATTTTGTAATTTCATGAAACTAGAAATCCTGACTTGGTGTAGTTAAGATTCCAGCATAATTATAATTATGCTGGCAAGTCAGTGCCTATATAAGCCCAAGCATTGTAACACTAGCCAAGCTTTTGGCTCTTTGGTGAATGAAGTGTTGTTTACATTAAATCTCTAGATTGTGTGCTCAAATCAGAATTCCAAGGTGCTTTATTGATTAATATTCTTGTTTGGATTCAATACAACACTTGTTGTATTCATCAATCCATTAGCTTCATCTTCATTCTTGATTTTTCTTAACTTTTTCATAGTTCAAACACTTAATCAATAGGTGTTTTGGACTAAAACAACCAACCACTGTGATCTGGATTGATATTGGGATCTACAATTTGGTATCAGAGCCTTAGGGCTCTTGGTTGTTGTGTTCTTGTTAAGATTTTTCATAGTTTTGAAGGTTTTTCAAAGTTTCAAGGTTTTTCAAATTTTTGGACTTAATATGGATTGATTTGGTGTGTTTAATCGATATGTTGTTGTTAATATGTGATTAGGGAGTCATTTTGGACATTTTGATGCATCAAAACATGGTTTTTGAGTCGTTTTTGTGTGATTAGAGGGTTTTAGTTCGTGTTAAACCCTCTGGTCAGCGAAATTAACTTGAATACATCGAAGAATTTTTGAAGTCAGCGAAATTAATTTTGAACATAGCGAAGACAATTTTGAATATAGTGAAGATACGTTTGAACATAGCGAACAATATTCGAAATCATCGCAAAATCACCAATTTCGCCGACTAAGACTCGAGCGAAATTGTTGATTGTCGGCGAAATAGTGTCAAGGGACCCTTTAGCGAAATTATCGAAGGCGACTTCGAGAACTGTGATATAGAACCACAGCGTGCTTATCACGGTATACGGCGAAATAAGCCAAACTAACGTGTGTGCTATTTGTATCAGCGGAATTAGCTTGTTCGCTCGTGCAGGACATCTCCGTGTACCAGCAAAGATAGAAGACCAGCGAAGATCTCCAGCAAAATTGGTCTTGCTTCTCTGATCTCCGGCGAATTTATAACATTTTCCGGCGAAATTGTTTCTCTAGCAGACTTATCAGCGAAATTAACCTCTGATCAGCTTTCCTTTGTCAAAAACAAGCCAAGATGTCGTTGAATCAGCTAAGTCCAATTGCTCAGGCTGAACTTGAGACTGGTACCACTACTAGGCCACCAAAGTTGAAAGGAGCTGAAGATTTCAGTACATGGAAGACTCGTATCCAGTCGTTCTTCGAGTACACGGACTACAATCTGTGGCTTTCAGTCACCGCTAGACCCCACATTCCAACGGTGGTTCGAGGAGATGTGGTTGTTGCTAACAATGACGCCACAACCTTCACTGACAAAGACAAGGCCCTAATCCAACGCGATCGTCGTGCACATGCCGCCTTAACCATGGCTCTATCAACTGATGACTGCAACATGTTTGAAGAACACCGAACTGCAAATGCACTCTGGAATGCATTGATTGAGTATTATGAGGGAAATGAAGAGCTGATTGAAAGCAAGAGAGACATGGTGCAGAAACAATACGACATGTTTTGTGGAGTTCGTGGAGAAAGTCTTTCGGATCATATCAATCGCTTTCTGAATATGATGACCAAAATGAAGAAGGCAGGAAATCCCGTCACTAACCGTGCTGCTATTAAGAAGCTGCTGGATTCACTCCCTAAGGAATGGAGTTTGCAATGCATGATGATCAAGAAGGATTTCCTCAATAATCCAAATCCTGTCACTCTGTCCGACTTGATTAACACTCTAAGAGCTTTTGAAATGGATGTCAATAAAGGAGAAATGAACACTGCTGGCTACACCCCAAAGACCAATCAAACTTCTGCTGGAATGAAGAATGTGGCATTCCTTGCCTCAGGTGGCATCAGTCAACAAGCTTCTGACTTGATCTACACTAACGCTTCCGCAAGCGCATCAAAAGCTCCACAACCTAGTGAGAAGACTGTCATGGTTGATGATACACAAGCGTTGAAGGTGTCTACTGAAAACGTGGCACTTTTTAACATGTTTCTGAGTAGCTATGAATCTTTAATGTCAGGAGAGCTCAAGAAGGAGATGTTCACTGCTGAAGACATGTATCAGGTTGATCCAGATGACATGGAGGAAATGGATCTGAAATGGCAGATGGCCATGATCACCTTAAGGTTGAAGAAATTTCAAGACAAGACCGGAAAGCGTTTGGGTCTTGGAAAGGCTGGCTTTGACAAATCCAAACTGAGATGCTACAACTGCAAGAATCTAGGCCACTTCAAGCGTGACTGCCCCTTGTTGAAAGAAGGAAACATTGAAGCAACTCCTGCTGTAAAACATATCACTATCGAAGAAAACAAAAACAACGTGTCTCCTAGCACACCAAAAGCCTTAGTCATTGAAGATTATGATTGGAGTGAAGAAATCGCTGAAGCCAAGGAACAAGTCAACAAAGCTCTTATGGAAAAGATCTCAAGTGGGTCCCCATCAAAGCAGTTTGAGAAACCAACAGTTAGAATTCCAAAAGGTGACAACATTGCTGACAAGGGTCTGAAAAGCATTCTCACCTCTACGGAGCCTGAGAAAGAAAAGAAGTCTGAAGAAGCTAAGGAGCATGTTCATAAGGAGGCATCTGACCAGAAGAAAGACAAAGAGAAAGTCTCAGCCGCAGCGATGAAAACAGAATCTTCAAAAGAAAAAGCTGACAAAGACTTGGTAAATAGTATTCCACATAGCTTTAAAGTAAAGTTATGCACACCAGCATGCATTGACGTCGTGGCACATTACAAGTCTCTAAATCTAGAATTTGAGAGACAGAAAGACAAAGCTTTAAAATTTAACAAAGAGCTTAAACAGAACGAGGCCGCATATCAGAGAAAGTTGAATTCAACTTTAGCTGAAATGCAAACTCTAAAAGAATTTGTGTTTAGAAAAGATTTTATCATTAATGATCTCACAGATAGACTAGAAAAAGCTTTGAACGAAAAGAATAAACTGCAAATTATTATAGACAAATGGAATGTCAGTCAAAAGGCCGTTACTAACATCAAAAACTGCCAACGACCAACGTATGTGAAAGACGGGATCGGATATAAGGATAGGCAAGGAAATGAAAGAAAACTCTTCTTTCCACCACATAGCAAAAACTATGTGCCTATACCAACTCCTCATCCCGAAAATGATCTCATTGACGAAAAGGCCTTTGTAGAACAAAACAACTCTTGTGAAAACGAAACAACCGCTAACTTTTCTAAAAGTATTGCAGATCCAATTGTGTGTAAAGAAGATGTGTGCGATGAGGATGGAGACTGCGGCGGTTCAAAAATAGGAATAGGTTATTCAGGCGACAGTTATTCCACTGTTAACTGGTTCGCCTGGAACTGTGCTAAGAAAAGCAATATTCGGGATGAATGTAATAATTTAATTAGGACGGATAACTGTAATGGCCGTGTGCCTAAATTTAAATCTTCGGATGACTGTAAGGGCCATGTGCCTACATTTGAGACCTGTGATCGTGAACATTTATGTCTGAATGTCATGATTTAAATTCTGCATTTTGTAATGATAAAATTGTTTGTGAATCTCCTGTATTTGTGCCAGAATTGAAAAAAGAATAGCTTTGGAAAATTCCTCACAGAGGAAATTCCAGAATTTATTCCATCTCGAACAGGTATGACAGATTCAGAAAAGAAGATCATTGAAGATCACGGCAATGAAGACACAAGCATTGCTATCTCAGAAGAAGAAAAGGAGACTTCAAGTCCTAAGGATGAGCAAAAATCAGAAATCTCAAGTGAAGATCGAACAACAGATGGTGAAAGCCCTGAATTTTCATGTGAAGAAACCTCAAAAACATCAAGTGAAGATCAAACAACAAATGATGAAAGCTCCGAAGATTCTAGTGCTGAGACAATTGAAGACCAAGATTCAGAAAGTTCAAGCGAAGATCACAGCTGCAATGATTCAAGTTACGAAGCAAGTGAAGAGCAAAACTCAAGTGAATACCAAACGTCTGAAAGTTCATTCAATTCCGACAGTGATGAAGAAAACTCAGAAGATGAAAGCAGAGTTGACAAGAAAATGAAGAAAGCAGAAAGCTCAAGACACTCATCACATACATCATCTTCTAACACCAAAAGACCCAGACATAAAAGATGTTTTCGCGGTGGTCATTTAGGACATACAGCGAAACATTGTAAAAACAAGAATTTTTCTAAACCAGAATATGATTTTGTTAAGAATTTCACAGATCAACTTGATTATCTTAAGAAATCTTTTAAAAATCTGGTCAATTCAACAGCTCATTTTTGGAAACAAAAAGAGGATATCGTGGCTCAAAACCATGATAGATTCAAAATGAAGCTAGTCTGGGTTCCCAAATCAAACTAATTTGTGTATATTCTTGTATTTCAGAATAAACTCCAGAAATGGCTTCGAATGCTCATGGAATATATCTGGCATGTCGACAGCGGATGTTCAAGACACATGACAGGCTTAAAGGAACTTCTGAAGAATTTTCGGTTTATTGATGGTGACTTCGTGTTATTCGCTGGAGACGAGAAGGGAGGGAAGATCATTGGAATAGGAGATGTGGTGTCTGAAGCCCTCACATTGGAAAATGTCAACTATGTTCCAGAATTGTGTTACAATCTCATGAGTGTATCACAAGTCTGTGATAAAGGAATATCGGTGCTTTTCAACGACATGGAATGCTTATTTCTCAAGCCTGAATATGTCGTTCCTGCAGAAATGATCATGCTCACTGCTCCAAGACAAAACAACACATATGTGCTCAACATGAAAAATGCCAAAACAAATGACAACTTGACCTGTTTGATCTCAAAGGCTTCAGAATCAGAGTCACTGCTTTGGCACAGGCGATTGGGGCATGTAAATTTCAAAAATATGAATAAACTCACTAAGTTAAACTTAGTGAGAGGACTTCCGATAAAAGAATTTCCTTTTTCTGAAAAATGTATAGCATGCGCCCAGGGAAAGCAACACAAGAAATCGCACAAGTCCAAAGCAGTGAATACGATTACTGCGCCTCTTCAGTTGATGCATATGGATCTTTTTGGTCCAATTAGTGTTAAAAGTCTTACTAAAAGTTCTTACTGTTTGGTGATTACAGATGATTTCGTTTTTCATGGGTTTATTTTCTTGAGGCAAAGAGTGAGACAACTGAAATTCTCAAGTCATTCATTCCCTTGATTGAAAACGTGACCAGATTAAAAGTGAAGTCGATCAGAAGTGATAACGGTTCCGAGTTCAAAAATCAAACCTTCATATCCTTCTGTGCAGAAAAGGGAATTCATCTCCAATACAGTGCAGCTAGAACTCCTCAACAAAATGGAGTTGCTGAATGCAAAAACAGAACATTGATCGAAGCCGCAAGAACCATGCTGGTGGATTCAAAGCTTCCAATCATCTTTTGGGCAGAAGCAGTAAATACAGCATGCTATGTTCTGAACCGAGTTCTCATTGTAAAACCACACGGAAAAACGGCATATGAACTTCTCTTCAAAAGAAAGCCACTTATTGACTTCTTCAGACCATTTGGATGTTCGTGCACTCTTCTAAACACTCAAGAAAACCTCATCAAGTTCGAAGCAGTGGGTGATATCTGCTACTTCATGGGATATTCATCCACACAGAAGGCCTACAGAGTCTACAACAAAAGAACGAAGATGGTGATTAAATCATATTATGTTGATTTTCAAGAAGGAAACTATACCAACACTGGAAGTACCCCTGATTGGTTCAATGATGTGGGTGTGATTTTCAACACCTTCAAAATTCCAGAAGATACTCCAGAAGTAGAACCTATTGAAGATGCTCAAGTTGAACCTCTGTTTGACTCTTCAGACATTGGTATAACTCCGTTCACTACCCGTTTCTCTCCATCGTCTGCTGATCCACTTCTCTCTGTGAATGAAGCAACTGGTGACACTTCGCCTGAGAACACCCCAGAAAACGGTGCTTCTTCTTCACAGGCGAATGTGGATGAACCAACTCAAGAAGATGACCCACCAGTAATTTACGTAGATGAACACTTCACCAACCTTCCATAGCAGATTGAGTCTCAGACAAATGCAGGATACAAGACAAATCGCAATCATCCTCTGGAGAATGTCATAGGAGCAGTTGAAGAAGGAATACGTACACGTGGCCAGTCGGCAAGCATCAACAAAGGTCTCTATGCATCCTTTCTCTCGCAATCCGTACCACGTGACATCGAAGAAGCTATTCAAGACTCCAGTTGGGTCCAGGCCATGCAGGAAGAGCTATCTTAATTTCGCAAACTCAAAGTTTGGGAGTGAGTAGATTTACCTGAAGGAAAGTTTCCAATTGGTACTAAATGGGTCTTTCGTAACAAGATGGATGATCGTGGAGTGGTAATCAAGAACAAGGCTAGATTGGTGGTACAAGGTTTCCGTCAGGAGGAAGGGATTGATTACGAAGAAGTTTTCGCTCCAGTTGCAAGATTGGAAGCAATCAGAATATTCCTGGCGTATGCATCATACAGAAATTTCAAGGTTTTTCAGATGGATGTAAAAAGTGTCTTTCTCTACGGGAAGGTAAAGGAAGAAGTCTACGTATGTCAGCCCCCAGGGTTTGAAGATCCTCATTTTCCTGGTCGTTACTTCAAGTTGGACAAAGCCCTTTATGGTCTTCACCAGGCTCGACGTGCTTGGTACGAGACTTTTTCAACTTATCTGTTGGAGTGTGGATACACCGAAGGAACAATTGACATGACCCTCTTTACTAAACGAATCGGAGAAGATGTAATGCTGGTTCAAATTTACGTCGACGATATCATTTTTGGGTCAACCAACGAGGAGCTGTGTAGAGAATTCAAGACCGTCATGAAGGCAAAGTTTGAAATGAGTATGATGGGAGAGCTGACGTTCTTCTTAGGACTAGAAGTGAAGCAAAAGGAGGATGGGATTCTCATTCATCAGGCCAAGTACATTCGGGATATTCTCACGAAGTACAACATGAACGACTGTAAAGTTGCCAGTACCCCGTTCGCCTCTCAGACGGAGCTTACTCTAGATCTTCAAGGAAAACCAGTGAACAAGTCCTTTTATCGCTCAATGATCGGCTCTCTGATGTACTTAACAGCTAGCAGGCCTGACATTATGTGGGCTGTATGTCTCTGTGCTCGCTTTCAGACAAATCCCTAAAAATCACATGAAACTGCTGTGAAGCGCATCTTCCGCTATCTCAAAGGAACTCCGAAACTAGGTCTTTGGTATCCTAAAGAGAGTAATTTTGATCTTATTGCTTATTCTGACAGTTATCATGCAGGTTGTAAAGTAGATCGCAGGTCAGTATCAGGAGGATGTCAATTCTTGGGAAATCGTCTGATCTCATGGCAAAGCAAGAAACAAACAACGGTGTCCACCTCCACCGCTCAAGCAGAGTACACCGCGGCCTACAGTTACTGTTCACAAGTTCTCTGGATACAAAATCAATTGTTGGATTATGGAATCAACATCATGAAGACTCCTATATTCATCGACAATGAGGCATGTCTGGGAATTGTGAAGAATCCCATCCACCACTCCAGAACAAAGCATATTGAAATTCGAATTCACGCAATTCGAGATGCATACGAGAAGGGGTACATTCAAGTGGTGCCAGTGGATACAACACAGCAGCGGGCCGACATTTTCACAAAAGTCTTTGATAAAACTCGATTCAACCAGCTGGTAACCTGGTTGGAAATGGTTAATTTCCTTGAATGGAAATGAATCTTGTTGTCCAAAACCGTACGTAAATACTCTATCTTAAAAAAAACGTTTGTTGAAAGTAAAACAAGTATCATAAAGCGTCGCCCACCAAAAAGATTTTCTGACTTTTAAAATTTTATTTTCGGGCAACAGACTATCGAAAATAAAGATTTTAGGGGGGATATTCCAGAAAATCAAAAATTAGATGCTTGTGTCTGACTCCTATTAGAGGAAATGATAGAAAAGTGCTAACACTTTGTCATTTCTTGCAAAACAGAAAACAAAAAGAAATCGGGGTACCAAGCAACGACGTGTCGGTAGATTCAGCAACACCGACGAGTAAACTGTTGTTAGGGAGCAAAACATAACATCTACACAAGGATTCTGACTTTTCTCAGGCATTACGCATCTTGTGGGTAACACGTTGCGGCATATGGCTTAATGGTCTTAAATCTTGCGTTGACAGATTGCCAAAGTCTGAGATTTTGGGTCTTTATATTGGTGTTTCATTCGGGGATATCATAGTCGTTCTTCTGCTGCATCCAGATACATGCTGACCTAGACGCTATGATATCTTTTCTTAATAAGTGCCTTAAAAAAAGGCCAAACCCTTTATAATAAGTGCCAAAATTGGCCAAAACTTTAGATAGATTAGTTTGGTCTCTCTGCTGTACGAAAGTACTGACCTGTTCACCAAACTATCTGTCTCAGCCCTCGGTAGTTCTCGGGATCTCTGTTGTACGAAAGTACTGACCTGGTCTTCGTTCTATCGTTGAAAAGAATGAAACCAATATACTCACCTGTTATGAGGAATTTTTGTGCATACCTTGATCGCGGGGTATGTCCTGATGTGGGACTCACGGGCGTAATGATTCTATTCTCAATAGCTTGTGTGGGGGCCATTGAAGTCTTGTCAATATTACCGAAAACATGATAAAAGCGCTCTCCGAAGGCATGTTGAAAGAAGGATGCATGGATTTAAGCGGACAAACATACTGGCAGTTTTTCTTGTGCCTTAGTCAGAAAACAGTAATAATAATAATAAATAAGAAGTTGGCAAGTGTTGGCAATATGATCTTCTGCAGGTAAGTCGACAAGCGTCGAATGTAACAAGAAAATCCGCATCAGATGGAACCTCCCAGAGCTGAAAATTCGAAGTTCGGAGTCAAAATGGCCCAAATTTTATCAAATTTGTGAATATTACGTAATTTATGATGCTTTAAACAAAACTGGGCACGTTTTACGAGAAAGTTTGAAATTTACGAGCGAAATTAAAATTGTTTGAAAACATACAAGTGGCAGCGAAATTAAGATACCAGCGAAATTGTTATTTCGCTGATTATCTAATTTCCTTTATAAATATCCTAGTAACCGTCACTTTTCAAAATTTTCAAAATCCACTTCTTCATCTTTCTCGCTAATTATCGCTGATCATCGGACACTCTCTTAAAAACTGTCACAAGATTCATATTCGTTCAAAGATTTTTCAGGTAAACAATAAGTTGATCATCTCCTACAATCTTGTCATCCATCAGTCGATATCCTCGGTCATTAAATCTTTGTTTGAATGATGAGTTTTGGTTCTTCACTTTAGATTTAGGTTTCACATCCATGAATCAGTGTTTTCTTGGAATGATTGATAGTGTGAAACCGGTTAAACTAAGACATCGAAATGCTTGTTCTCGTTTAATTTTTTCTGAAATCGATGTTGATCATTCGGTGAAAACTGTTGGGGGTTTTAGAGGGGTTTTATAAGAAAAAGATGAAGATAGCGAATTAGCTATGAACGTGGCGAACTTAGCGAAATTAGTTTGAATCCTGGAATTCCAAGAGTCTCGAACGCGAGTTCGAGCAACTGGCGAAATAACTTATTTCACCGGTAAAGCGGTCTAGACAAGTGTCTTCGCTGCTAAATCGTTTCGGGAACAAAACTCTGTTGTCGCCAAGTTCGCTAGCGAAGTTATGTTGAATCAACAAGCTTAAGATCGGTGAAGATGCACATGATCCGACGTTGTCGTCGGTGAAATTACCGGTTCTCGATCACAAAGATCAGCGAAGACAACCATCAGGGTTGTTAGCGAAATTATCAATTAATTAATTTTTTTGTTATCTTTGTAAATATTGTTTTTATTTATAGTTTTTTCTTGTAAATATTAGTTTCTATCTTGAAATTTTTCTAACTTGCCTCGTTTTTCGTGTCCAAAGACGGATGGTGAAGAACATTGAATGGGATAAGACGTCGAAGCACAATCAAAGCATCAATCTCGAGCAAGTTCCACAAGATTTCCAGGACGCAACAAGATGGGTTAGATCGAGCAGAATTGGCTACGCGGTTGAAACCGAAGTTAAAGTTTACAGAATCCACATTCAGGACTTATGGCAAACTGCAAAACCTGAAACAATTGAGAATGCCAGAGGAATATCCGCAACCGTTCGCAACAAGAAGATAGTTGTAACGGAAGAAAGAATTCGCAAACTTTTGAAGCTGAAAGACAACGCTCAAGATCCGATCAGCTTGAGAAATGACGATATTCTAGATGGTTTTCGAGGCATGGGATACGCTGGAGATTTTAGACAGAAGAAAGAAATAAAAAGAAATGGGCTTCACGTCATTGCAATGAGCTTAGCCCATCGTAAGGGTGGTTATGATGGACTGAACCTGGAATGGTCGGCCGCAATGTTAAACTTGTGTTTGAATCATAAGTTCAGTCTCTCTGGTCTAATCTTCAATTATATGATCGAGAATGTGAGGGGCCGACTTTGGCAATGTATCCCAGATTTATTCAAATGCTGATCAACGACCAATATGAAATGCGCCAAATGATGGAGATCTCTATACTTTTCATGTTCCAACAAGTCGTCAGTACACAGAAATCAAGACAAACGAATGGGTAATGCTGCATGACTCAATGTATTCAGCAGAGAGGCTGCCATTAGTGAAGGAAGCTTACAGAAAATACAGAGAGGCACTTCGAGAAAAACAACAAAGAGCTGCACAGGCTCAAGCAGAGGCTGCTGAAAATGAAGAACGTTTGAAGGGAAAAAGAAAAGTAAAGGAAGCGGCTGAAGAGGAGCCTCCAAAGAAGAAAAAGACAGTTGAAAACCCAGAAAGACTCATGGGTGCAAGCTTCAGAGTGGCTGAATCTGAAGAACATCATCGACATATCCAAGATATGAAAGAAATTCACGCAATGCAGGAAAAAGAAAAGAGAGAGAAGAGGCTCAAGAGACAAGAGATGTCAGCATCCGAAAGACCAGAAGTTGTTACAGAAGAAGTACAGTCACTGGATGACTTTGTTGATACACTGTTAACAGATCCTTATGAAATCTCAGCAAGTAAGAAAACTCCTCCGAAGAAGAAATCGACTGATGAAGGATCTTCCAGAGTTCCTTTAGTAAAGCCAACCAGGATCACAAAGCCACCAGTTCCTCCGCAAAGGATTCGTCCATTTTAGGAACTTTACGATAAACTTATCAAAGAAACCGGTCCATCTGCAGCCAAAGAAATCTGTCTTCTCAAGAACCAAGTAAACGACACAAACATCTTGAGAGAGAAGTTAAAGGATCAGTTAAGAAGAACAAAGAAATGAACGCTTATATGGCCAAGCAATCAAAATTCATCAGATTCCAACAGATGGGGATTGAAAAACTGTACAGAATGATGAGAAGTATGTGTGCGAAGATGGAAATAGAGCCTATGTTCTCCTTTGAGGAAGTTTTCGACTTTGATGCCTTCGTAGAAGAAGAAACAACTAGAAAGGCGAAAGAAGCTGAGGCAAAGAGAAGGCGTCTGGAGTCAACCGAAAAGGAGACTGAAGGAGATGAGAGTGAAGAAGAAGAGGTTGATAGGGATGAAATGCCTGCCAAATTCCTTGAGTGGGGACTGGAAGAGGAAGTCGTGTATGAGTAGGAAGATGGAAAAACTTTCTCCCCACAGCATCCCGAGTGGTTCAAGAAGGAAAGAGAAAAACTCCCTGATTTCTATCAGGTGATAACTGTCGAGAAGACTGAGGCCACCGACAAAATCATCAGCTGGATGTACAGTAATTTGAGGGGAATGTTTGTGGTTAAAAGACGAGGTGGCGTAATTCAGTATTTCCAGACTGGATTTGATCTCTTTACTCTTCCTAGGTGGGATTTGCGTGAGCTTGGCCGTCTGGATATTCTAAATCCTCAAGATAGAAGCATTGCGGGATTTTGAGCGCCTGATTGCTAAAGAATGTAACAAGGGTTTCCCGAATCACAGGCCACAGCGTCCAAGACGGAGAGTGTCCAAAACAACCATAGATCCAGTGACGGGAAAAGGAAAGGTGACGTGGGTGATTAACCCTGCTAAACTTGTCATGAGAATCAAGCTTCCTGAAGAAGTTCCAGTATCCCTCAACAATTTCAAGAAATGGTTTTATGATAGCAAAACTGGTGAAGCAGTAATCAGATCCCACGAAAACGTGGATATCCGAATCTTGGATCCAATGGACGTGTTTATGTTTGGACTCTCCGATCTAACGGTACTAAATGCAAGCCGCATAAATGTTAGAGCTGGAAATGCTAATCTTGAGGAGGCCATGCTATTTCAGCGAGCGGTAGATCGAGCCTGGAAGATAAAGAGAGAAATGCTGGATCTCGTAGACAAAATCGAGAAAAGAAAAGAAACTGAGGAAAAGAAGAAGGAAGCGAGGAAGAAGAAGAAGCATGAAAGGAAGAAAGAAAAGACCGCTGCTTCAACGACAGAGCCCACCACAACCTCCCAGCCAACATCATCACCTCCGGCCTCATCCACACATGAGGCCACTATGGAGGATCCACCAACAAGTGAAGCTGTTACTAATCAAGAAACTCCTGTTGCACCAGTCGAGACTCAAGGACCACCAGAAATGGCAGAACATGAAGACAACCCTAAAGAACCTGAGAAGATAGCTACAGAAAATCCAGTGGAAACAACAGAAGAATAAGAAGACAAGTATGCAACGATCTAGGGGGATATTGTTGGAACTTTTGAGATCGTTCATACTTGTACTGGATTAGTTTTATAGTTGTTTGTAGCTAATTTCATAGTATAGGGGCTTATTTTGTAATTTCATGAAACTATAAATCCTGACTTGGTGTAGTTAAGATTCCAGCATAATTATAATTATGCTGGCAAGTCAGTGCCTATATAAGCCCAAGCATTGTAACACTAGCCAAGCTTTTGGCTCTTTGGTGAATGAAGTGTTGTTTACATTAAATCTCTAGATTGTGTGCTCAAATCAGAATTCCAAGGTGCTTTATTGATTCATATTCTTGTTTGGATTCAATACAACACTTGTTGTATTCATCAATCCATTAGCTTCATCTTCATTCTTGATTGTTCTTAACTTTTTCATAGTTCAAACACTTAATCAATAGGTGTTTTGGACTAAAATAACCAACCACTGTGATCCGGATTGATATTGGGATCTACAGGACAGTACATAGTGGTCAGACCTTTTGTAACCGCTGCCACGTCAGCATTCCCTTTTTCTCCATAAAAACCACCTTCAAAACCCCAAAAAGGGTTTTACTGTTGAATTGAATTCTTAAAAATTCCTTTCATAAAGCAGTTTTCATCTCATCTTCTCCAATTTCTTCACAACCAGCTTTGATCATCTTCTCCAAAATGACAAAATCGAAGTCATCTGCAAAACCCTCCGCAAAATCATCGTCCACACCCACTGAAATTCCACACAAAGCTTCTCACAACATTCTGGGTCTTCTTACAAAACCCGACACCACCGATGCTTTCGATTCCATCATTGACCTCATGTCTGCATCAAAGTACAAAACTTTGCTTACAGCAGATGCTCCAATCTACCTGCAAACCCAAAGAGAGTTTTGGAAAAATTGTACCCTTGAAAAACAAGGCGAAGATGTCATAGCCATTAACTCTACTCTAAAGGGTAAAGCAGTCAAAATCACACCACAATCCATCTCGGAAGTCTTTGAACTCAATGATCAGGAAGGTAAAAATTATTTTCCCAAAAATGAGTTAAAAATTGATTTCCTTGAAAGAGGGTATGCTGATCCAATGATGAAGAGGGATACCTTACAAAAAGGGTATTTCCCTCCTGCTACAAGATTTTTTTTCATACCCTGCTATTGTGTGTTTCAAACAAAACCACCTCTTTCAATGAAATACCATTAAAGATTCAAAACCTGGGGTATGCTATTCTTCAAGAAGAAAAATTCAATTATTCCCAGGAAATCTTTAATGATTTGGTTAAAAATGCTGATAAAAAGTCATTCTTACTTTTTCCAAGATTTTTAAGTTATTATTTTGAAAAGAAATTTAGTGAGGATGATGCTTCTGCAATAAAACAAGGTGAATCTTTTCAAATAAACAGCTTAACTGCTGAAACTTTCACAAGAATGTCAACACCTTGCAAAACACAAGCAGAGGTGCCTGAGCAGAATTTAGCAGCTACCACTGCTCCTCAGGTATCTGCTGCTGAGCCCACTGCTCAAGGTGATCAAAGTAGCAAAACAACTACTTTGAAACCCACACCTACAATCCACAAAAAGCCAAAACAAAAGAAAACTCAAACCCCCCCCCCCAAACCTACCAAAAAAGCAACTCTGGAGGATGAGATACCAGAGCAACTGCCAGTGACAGCACAAAAGTCACAAGAAACCACTGCTGCTACTTCCTCACAGCAGTTGGTAGAAATATCTCAACCCATGGCTGAAACTCCTCCTGCTTCTTCTCAAAAAGAACAGGTTGTATAAATAGGGACACCACAATATGATGCTCTGGAATCACTTGCTTCCATCATCCACAGCCCAATGCCCGGGGCCAATTCTCTTTCTACACCCAACCTTACCTCCACAATTCCCTCACCAACTAAATTGCTGTTGGATGCTATTGATCTGAACCAGGCACAAACCAGTCCTTCTCAATCACCTATCAATGAGAATATGCCTCAACAAATGACTGGGTCTGATGTATCAATCATAGCTAACCCACCAACACAACATGAGGAGGTTACACCCCTTGAGTTACAAGTAACTCTTGGTGGTAGTCCAAGTGAAGTAGCCACTACAAGTGTTGAACCCACTGGTTTACACTTGGACAGTGGTTACATCAATAAGACTTCCTTGGAGGCAATTCCATCTATAGCACCTCTGATAACCACTGGTGAGTTTGTTTTAACCACTGGTACCATCAAAAGGTTATCAAGTGTTGAAGGAAGAAGTCTCCAGAACCAAGAAAAAGGGGCAGCAGTGGATGATACTTGGAGTACACTCCCTGCATCAACCACTGTTACAACCATTGCTAGTGGGAAATCAGATGATCCCATTAAGTTGGGTGATGGTTTAAAGTACCTGGAATTGACGGAACGAGTTGAAAAACTGGATACCTCTGTTGTAGAAATCAAAGAAATGCTGCAACAGTTGTTGACAGTACAAATGGTGCAATCCACTGTTGTTCCACCTCAAGCACCTGCTCCACCACAAGCACCTGCTACAGATGAGTTATGGAACCTATTTCAACCTTTTCTCCAACAACAAAAACAAATGGCTTCAAGAATCCAATAAACATGAATGAGTATCTAAAGCTCAAAGCCAGGCAAGCAGATATAAGAGCTAGAATTGAATGCAAAGATCAAGGTGATAAAGCCATCTCTGAAAGAATGGAAATTTTACTCACTAAGGTCAAACAAATGGAAGATTATGCAAAAGACCTGAGCAAAGATATGTCAAATATGCCACCTGATGTTGCCCTACAAATGGTAATGAGAAAGGAGTATCTTGAATTCATCATGAAGGAAAAGTTTTATCCAGCCAAAGAAGAACAATTCAGTGAATGGCCACTCATTGCACTAAAGCATGAGGTAAACAGAATAAAGAGAATCAAGAATGATCCAAGTAAGAAAAGGACAGCTCCAAACTGGAGCAAATACAAACAGGCCATTGACAAGCTTACCACAGAATACAAAAGAAAGAAACAAGAGCTGGTGGATGCAAAGGTTGGAACTGCCAAAGCTATAGCAAAATGGACTAGGCAATACACAGATGAGGCTTATGAAAGGCTAAAGAAAAGAAGATTGACAGATTCTAGTTTACCACAGAAGCCTGAACACAAAGAGCCAAAATAGATTAGTGCTCCTAAACCACTTATCACATCAGCAGATGTCTCAGTCACTGAGTTAGATCAAAGGAAAAGGCAAGAGCATATTGAAAAGGAAACTGCAGAAGACATAGCTGCAGCAAATGAAGTCATAAAAAAGGCCTTAAAACAAATGTCAACTGAAAACTCAGAACTAGCAAAGGCTCAGAGTACTGATCAAGCTGAAAACTCTGAACTAACAAAAGCTCAGAGTACTGATCAGGCTGAAAACTCTGAACCAGAAAAAGCTCAGAGTACTGATCAACAAATTCTCACAAGGCCACAATCTCCCAACTCATCAGTAAATAAAACTCTCCCAAGAAACCCATTGGGTTCAAAAATACTAAAATGGATATCTGATCAAAAGACTCATGTATTGACCCTGATCAGATCCAATGGAGAAGTAAAGCACATATCAAGGGAACAAGCATTGGCCCTGAGTGTTGAAGATCTATAAGATCTCCTTGAGCTTATACTGTGTAGGGATGAGGATGATACAAGTTCCATGGATTTTGAGCTACAATTTAAAGGGCAAGTTAGGGAACTTCTGATGAGACAATAAAGATCCAGAATAATGAAGGGTTTTGGCATTATCTGTTCCAGGGGGAGATTGTTGGGATTGAACCCTATCAGAGGAACAGATAATGAGAGCCGAAACCGGGTCACAACAGTGGATTCATCATAAGCAGCTGTTTACATTAGACATTCCCCTTGAAAGTGGTTATAACATCTGATGGCCCTCATCCACTGTTTATATACTACCACTGCTGACCACTAAGTACTGCTTATGTACAACAACTGCTAAAGACTAAGTGCTGCTCCTTAATCTACTGCCCTAAGTCAAGTGCTGCCAAAGACCAAAGCCCTGCTTGGAATGAAGCAGTCGAATGAAGAAACAGTTGTTTAACTTTTTTTATTGTAATAGTATCAGTGTTTAGCTAAGCAGTAGTTATATATAACAGTGGTTATAGGTTGTTAGGTTGTTAGATGTCACTTTCATGGTGACGTCAGCTAAGATGCTTCAGTGGTTTGATTTGCCTATAAATTGAACAGTACCCTGTACTGTTACATTTGATTAACTGAGTGAGTTCTTCTCCACGGATCCAATCCTTTCATCTTGTGCAATCAACCATGGAGCATCAGGCTGAGGGGGAGTTTAGTTTGTAAGCATGCTCTGTAATCTTTTGATTTGTATTGTAATCATTCGACTCAATGAAAAGCATGTGTTTATCAAAACTATTTTCCTCTTTGATTGTGTTTACAAAGTTTGTGTTCATTTCCGCTGCATAAATCATTGAATCATGTCTATTCATTGTTCATCTATTACAAACAAACACAATCAAAACCAAACTCAGATCCTAACAATTGGTATCAGAGCTCGGACAGTCAAATTTGATTTAACAATCATTTTGACGTAAATAGTTCAGCTCATAATTGTTGATACTGATAGTTTGTTCGTTTTGTTGAAAAACAGTGTAAGGTTTAATCACCATCAAAGTTGATTAATCAGTACCTGTAAAACAACCAGGATGACGTCACAATCACAAGATGATAAGAATAACATTGGCTCTCTTTTCAAACCACCTATGCTTAAACATAATGAATGCAACATCTGGGAGAGAAGGATGGGTCACATCCTTGCTCAACAGAATACTGGATGTTGGAGATCTGTTGTTTTTGGACCACATGTTCCCATGGTGGCAAGTGCTGAGGATTCAAAGAAGTAAGAACCTAAAAAACCTAAAAATTATACTGAAACTGATTTTCAAAAGTTCAAACTCGATGCCAAAGCATTTAGCATCATTGCATCTGCATTACCCAATGAGATCTATGCTGGACTGTTACATTGTAACAGTGCCAAAGAGCTATGGGATGCACTGAAGGAACAGTTTGGGGGAACTGAAGAAGTTATTGAAAATAATAGGGAAATTCTGAATCAGCAGTATGAAACCTTTTGTCACATCAAGGGTGAATCATTGACCCAACAGTTTGAGCGATTCAGTTGTCTCATTAGTGAGCTAAGACTTGTTAAATTTACATTTCCAAATGCAACTCAAAATAGCAGGTTTCTTAGATCACTACCTGAAAAATGGGATACAATTGCTTTTGTAACCAGAAATTCAGCTGAGTTCAAAGATCTGACCCTGACCCAACTTCATGGTAGACTCCTGACCTATGAAAGGGAGTTAAACCAGAAAAGGAAGTTGCAAGACTCTGGCAAAGTTGCTGATGACTATTCATTTGGCAGCACAGCTCTTTTTGGTCAGGAAGAATCTGGTAGCAGTAGTAAGGATCAGAGTTTTGACCATTTTATTGATATAACTGCTGGTGAAAATTTCAACAACTCTGATTCTCACTCTGCAAATTATGCTTTTGCTGCCAATTGTGAAAACCAGACGTCAGATAACTTGTGCTTTGAACTAAATGATTTGCAACACTTTGATCCCACTGACTTAGAAGAGATGGACATTTTTCATCAATTGGCTTTGCTTAGTGTAAGAACAAGCAAATTCTATAAAAGAACAGGGAGAAAATTCCCAGGGTTACATGGGAATTTGAGAGTGGGGTTGGATAAATCAAAATTGAAATGCTACAAGTGCAATAGGCTAGGTCATTTTGCTAGGGAATGCATGAGTCAAATCACTGGTCCAATAATAACTCATCCCAGCTCAAACCCTAGACCACAACATCAAAGCACTGTGCAATATACCCAATATACCCCTGCAGCACATGTTAACACTGCTCACTATGCTGCAACCCCTGTACCTGTGCATTATGTTCAAACCACTGTTCCACAAATTCAGTATGTTCAAGCCCCCGTCCCTCAGGAACAAGTGCAACCTGTTGCACCACAACAAGCTGCTCCAACAGTGGTACAACCATATCAGCAAAGCTTTTTCACCCAAGGCTTTGTTGACTGGAGCAACTTGCCTGATGAGCTTGGTGATGAAAATTTTGCACTATATGCTTCTAATGATACTTTTGATGATGAATTTTGTTTGATGGCATAAGAGTCAATACCAGAAGGGGTAGAAACTGAAGGTGAACAGCTAAGTGCTGAAATAGTGAATGAGTTGGCTAAAGCAGTGGTTACTGCAGTTGCTGGTGAACTACTGCTGGGAGAAAATTCAGAAGCCCTGATTGAACCACTGTCTGGCCCCTGGTCCAAAGAAGACAAAGAAGAAGAAAAAGAAAAGAAGGCAGGTGAGAAAGAAGTTAGAGCTGATGAAGAAGGTGATTATCAATGTGATTGTGCCATGATGGCTGCTGCTAAGGTATCACCTCAAGTTCTAGAAAAACTGTGTTCAGACAAATGTATTATAGCATTTGCTAACATTAAAGAGGTAAATGAAAACCTTAGGGATAAAGTCTTAACTGATGAAGTCAAATTTGAAAAGTCATTGAAAGAACTTAAAAACAAATTGGCTGAAAAGGACAAAGAAATCAGCAGTCTCAAAGAAGAGCAAAGCATAACCAAGACTCAACTCCAAACTATGGTAGAAAAATACCAAGTTTGTAAAAAGGAGTTGGAGTCCACCCAAATCACTTGTGAAAGATGGGTGGAATCTTGCAAAGGTTATGAGGTCATGCTTGAGAAACAGGTTGAAAGCAATGTCAAGTTTGGAATAGGATTTAGAAAATATGATGAACTTGAAAACACTGCTCTCAAACAAGCTGGTTCAACTGAAATAAAACCAACCAACAAGAATGGCCAAGAAGTTAAGATTACTGATAAACTTGGTAACAAAATCACTCTGGAAAGACCATCTGTGGGTAGGGTTGTTCAAATTGCTCGGCGCTCGATGCTCGTTCAATGCTCGCTTGAAAAATGCTCGGAATTTTCTCGTTCGATTAAGCTCGATTAAAAAAATGCTCGGTTCAGATCGTTTCAGTTTGTAAACGAACCGAGCACGAGCAAAGGTCCGCTCAGTTCGGTTCGGCTCGGTTGGCTCGATTTATTTTTTTAATATATATATATATATATAGGACAAAGATCCGTTAGGAACCACCTCTTATTGCGAGAACCGCGAGAACCAATGTGAACGCAACAAAAAATGCCTAAAAATAGCTAAAAATCACACAAAATTTTTTTTTTTTTTAATATTTTTTATAACAAAATCGCTACTTTTCGTAGCAAAAGAAAAAAAAATTTTTAAAAAAAAATTTTTTTTTTGGCTTCTAAAAGTAGCGATTTTAACATAAAAAATATTAAAAAAATCAAAAAAAAAATTTTAGATTTTTTTTTGATTTTTTTAGATTTTTTTTAAATTTTTTTAGGTTTTTTGGGGGTTTAGTTTTTAGCCTTTTAGCTGGGGGGGGGGGGTTAGGTTTTTGGGGGGTGGGGGAGGGGGGTTTAGGTTTTTGGGGTGGGGTG
Source organism: Helianthus tuberosus (assembly GCA_030545235.1). Classification (NCBI taxonomy): domain Eukaryota; kingdom Viridiplantae; phylum Streptophyta; class Magnoliopsida; order Asterales; family Asteraceae; genus Helianthus; species Helianthus tuberosus. Next base: position 65,128,540 of record CM060354.1, read on the forward strand.
GGGGGGGGGTTAGGTTTTTTTTAGGTTTTTTTGGGGGTTTAGTTTTTAGCATTTAGCTTGGGGGGGGGTTAGGTTTTTTTAGCTATTTTAGGTTGTGTTCACATTGGTTCTCGCGGTTCTCGCAATAAAGGTGGTTCTCGCATGAACCTTACCCTATATATATATATATTTATTTATTTATTTATATATATGTATGTATATACACATATACATTTGTGTTTGTGTGTATCATTTTTAATGAAATGACTAGAGACTAACATTAACAATGTTTGGTCCAAGATCCAAATATAGCTCATTTAAGTAAGTAGAATTGAAATCCAATACCAATAGTCCATTATCCAATACTTAAATGTCCATTTGAGTAATTGAGTCAAAATTTCAAATACTAAAATGTGAAGCGTCGATCAATACTCAAATCTCAACCCGTCATTTGATTCAGAAGTGGAAGACGCTAATCAAAACCCCCCATTAGCCATCGTTATTCGATTTCTCCATCGCCACTCTCCAAGACGCCAACTCTCTAGGGTTTTTGCTTCAATCGATTCATTCAATTTCAAACTTCCGATAGAACAAGGGTATGTTTCAATCGGTCGACAATTTATCTTCCCGCTTAGTTAATCTCGATAGAACTAGTTGAGTGTTTTTTGTATTCCTTGTTATTTGTTAAATTTTTACTTGTGTTCTATTGGACGAATCATCAGGGAGGAAAATTGCACTTTATTCTAATAACTTGCACCCCCATCGTCACTTTCCTTGTTTATGTTGCGACGCTCGATACTCGTTCGACGTTCGTTCGAAAAGTGCTCGGATCAAAAGACGCTCGCTCGAGTTTGGCTCGGTTGAAAAAACGCTCGGTTCGGTTCGGATCAGTTTATAAACGAACCAAGCACGGGCAAAGGTCTGATCGGTTCGGTTCGGCTCGTGAACAGCCCTATCTGTGGGGTCCACAACCTTTGAGGAAATTGAGAAATACCAATTTAAACCCACATGGTCTGATGAGTGTGACATTCTTGAAAATTTCAAGCCCATGGATTTCACAACCACTGATGGTGTCACAGCTCCAAAAGCAAAGGTCATTCCTATCAAAGACATCCCAACAGTGGTTCAAAACTCTGTTGCTAAGGAGTCTGAGAAAAGGAAGAAAAGAGAAAAGATTAAAAACCTGTTTTGTGATTTTTGTGAAAAGAGGAATCATCTTACAAAAGACTGTTTTCATCTAAAAGCATATGATCTAAACAAAACAAGTGTCATTGTACCTGCTGAAAGCTGCACCATTTGTGGTAAAACAAACCACAAAACTCAAGAATGTGTGTATCTTAAAAACTTGATGTAAAAAAGAATGAGTACACTGCAAAAACATCCTTGAGTCCATCAACATCATCTGTCAAGTTCACAAAGAACCAACCACTGTTTGTGCCAGTCCAAACAGCTGTTACAAAACAGCTGAACCAAACATCTGTCCAAAGAGATGTTCAAGTTACTGATGCACCCCCTGCCAATCAATTCAGAAGAGGTAAGGGACAACCATCATACCAAAGGATCCCACATGTTTATGAGGCTTACAAAAGGCCTTCTAAACCAAGAGTGAACAGGCATCCTTTTGGTTATCAACAGGTGATTGGTCAAAACCCCCAGCAGTGGTTAGAGAAAAACATTCCCAAAAATGTTCAAACCCCTGAGCTAACCACTGCCCATGCACCTGAAATCATCCCAGACACTGTTGAGACCCCATCCAAAGCCTTATTGGCTTTGGAGACCCAAATGAACTAATCCTTTTACTTCATGTGCAGGGAGCTTCTGCATGCTTAGATAGCCTTTGGTATGTAGATAGTGGAGGCTCTAGGCACATGACAGGATGTAAAGCCCTTCTTAAAGATTTCAAAATCCATGGAGGGGGTGATATATCCTTTGGTAATAATAGTAAAGGGAAAGTTCTGGGGTCTGGTACAGTACAGTCTGGTAATGTAAAATTTGAAAATGTCAATCTAATAGACAATCTAAAATTCAACCTCCCGAGTTTCTCACAAATGAGTGATAAGGGGTATGGATCATTCTTCACAAAGGAGTGTTGTAGGATTGTTGGACCAGAAATGGTTGAAAAGATTGAAGCAATAATAAAAACTGGAAAAACTAAACTTGTAGCTCAAAGAAGTGACAATGTTTATGTGGTGGATATGTCAAAAGAGTGCCCCAGAACTGATGCATGTCTGTTCTCAGCTGCATCAAACAAAGAGACAAAACTATGGCACAGGAGACTGGGGCACACAAATCTCAAGACAATCACTGCCATTTCAAAACATGGGTTAGTAAGAGGTATACCTCAAAAACTTTTCACATGTCCTGAGCATTGTGTTTCCTGTCTAAAAGGAAAACAACATAAAAGCTCCTACAAATCCATTGATGAGTCCAAAACAACCAAATGTTTGCAAATGCTTCATATGGATTTGTTTGGCCCAGTTAAAGTCATGAGTCTGAAGAAAAAGAGATATTGTTTGGTTATTGTTGATGACTTTTCTAGGTTTACATGGACTTACTTTTTACATTCAAAAGATGAAACTGCAGGCATTCTGCAAGACTTTGTGAAACAGGTTGAAAAGCAGTTTGACCTTCCAGTAAAAATCTTCAGAAGTGACAATGGCACAGAGTTCAGAAACAAGGAGTTAGATGATTTCTGTGTGTCAAAAGGAATTGTGAGGAAATACAGCATTCCAAGAACACCTAAACAAAATGGGGTTGTTGAAAGAAAGAACAGAACTTTGATTGAGGCTGCCAGAACCATGCTTGCTGATTCAGGTTTGCCATTAACTTTTTGGGCAGAGGCAGTAAACACTGCTTGCTATGTCCAAAACAGAGTTTTAATCAACCCTAGACATCAAAAGGCTGCCTATGAACTGTTGTATAAAATAAAGCCATTGATCTCATATTTCAAAGTTTTTGGCTGTCCATGCTTCATTTTAAACTTAAAAGATTCTATCTCAAAGTTTGCAGCTAAAATTGATTGTGGTTATCATTTGGGGTACTCAACCACTGCTAAGGCCTACAAAGTGTTTAACACAAGGACCAAAACAGTGGAGGAACTTTGAATGTAAAGTTCAATGAACTTGCATCAATGAAAATCCGAGCAAACCATGCTGAATTGTTTGATCTTGATAAATTCACTTTTGAAAATACTGCTGTCAAGACTAACAGTGCAGGTTCATTAGAGGATTCATCACCAGACTATGGGTATGAGATCATCATTCCTCAACAAAAGTCTGTCACAATGGGAAGAGCAGCAGATGTTCAAAACAGCTATCAAAGCTCAACCACTGCTACCTCAACAGTTGTTGACCAAAGTAGCCCCTTAACCCCTGCTCGAAAAACAAAGACAAATGGCTGATCAGCAACATGCAATACATGTACAAGAGCTGAGAAACACAATGGAGTCCAGGTTCAAGAACACACAAGCAGACATTAAGGCTATAAAGGCCCACATATTGAACACCACTGGCACTGCTCTTCCAACTGTTCTCTTCATTGATCAATTACCCCCAGATAATGCCAAAAAGGGGGGAGAAAATTCAGGAATGGAAGAAGAAGGAAATAGATGATGGTCGTTTCATTGAACCAGAAAAGGATGCTATGACTAAAAAGATTCCCTTGCCAGATGGTAGCAAAAAGGTTTATGTTACCTAAAATGCACTTGATGAAGCTAAAGCAAGTGTAAAAAGGGACAGAGAGGCAAAGGACTTGTCCAGGTGGAATAAGGAGAAAAGAGCTTACATGGAGCTGAATGCGCAGGGTTGTTCTGAGCCAAAGGATGTTAAAAATCCTGAGCTGAAAAGAAATCCCACTAGAAAAGTGAGGGAACCCAAATCCATACCATCCAGACCCACAAAGCATACTCCCAAACCACCGTCCAAAAGCCCCCAACATCAATCTTCAACCAAATCAGTTCTTACAACACCTGCTGTATCAACAACTGTTGATACTTCAGTGGTTTCAACAACTGTCAGCCAAACACCTGCCATCTCTTTAACACACACTACTTCAACACACACCATAACCACTTCCTTACCACCATCACCACCAAAAATCACTTCACCACCAAAAACAGCCTCACCACCATCACCTCCTGCCAAAAATCAGAAGACATCAGATGTTACAACATCTGATGTAATGGCAACAGTGGTTGAAACACCTGTTGTTTCAACAGCTGTTAGTCAATCACAAATCACCTCCACTCAAATCACAACCACTGTTCCACCCAAAACATCATCAGACTCTCCTCAACCAAAAAGGAGAAGACTAATTCTGAAAGATGATGATACTTCACCACCACCAAAATCTTCAAAATCTCTATCACTTGTTACCATACCAAACCCTGTTCCTCTCTCATCAGCTCAGATTCAAAAGCCATTAGCTCCTGCAGGTGTTCAATTTCCTCTTGAGCTTATAGTAGTCAGAGAAGAAATTAAATCTTTTTATTATGAGGATGACCCTGCAAAATGGAGACTACCATCTGTTGAAGGATATCCCAGGCCAAATAATATTGAAGAATACTTGAAAGTCAAAGCTAAACAAGCAGAGGATATCTCAAAAAGAAATTCACAAGGAAAATCTGATAGAGAAATTCAACAGAACTACCAATTCTTGCTCACACAAGTCAGATCTTTGGAATAATTTGCAAAGAATGTGTGCCAGCAGATATTAGAAAAGGCAGATGAATCTCTTAGAAAATATTATGTTGAAAACATCATGGCCCACAAGAAATACAAAGGAGAGAGATATGTGTACAAAGACTAGACCATTCTTGAGCTGGAAAGTGAAGCAGCCAGGATTTAAGACATGATCAAGAACAAAGTCAAACATACTCCTCCAGATTGGGCAAAATTCAAAAAGAATGTACCTGATAAAAAGGTAGAGCTGAGGAGAATGAAAGAGGAATTAGTTGCTGCTGATTATGGGTCCTTAAATCAAGTGTGGAGATGGAAAGAAGATAAAGTCAGGGCTACTTACAAAAGCTTGGAGAAATTAAGGAAGACAGATCCTAATGCTCCACAAAAGCCTAACTATCCTGAAGCATAGGTTTCAACAAGACCACCAAAGCTGCAAATCAGGAGAGCCACTGCTCCAACTGGTGCAGCCATCTTTAAAAGAAGGCAACAAAAACAGTTGGGTGCTGAAACAATCCAAGAGCTGATGGAAGGTGATGACCTTGTAAAAGAGGGCATTAAGCAGATGATTGTAGAAACTCTTGGATTGGATCACACTACAAGTACTGCTCAGACAGTCATCAATAGGCCAGCATCACCAAACACCTCATCCAATAAAAATCTCCCAAGAAACCCACTAGACTCAAAAGTACTAAAGTGGAAAACTGATTGTAACACCCCGAAAACGGGTTTGGTAATCAAACCGCGTTAATACTAAAAGACGGGTAAAGTACCGTTAGTGGTAAAATTAACCCGGTAATTATTAGGATTTAAATTTATAAACCTAATATTTTATAAATTGAGAATAAAAGCTTTTGAGGAAATAAAGTTCATGAGAGGCCCGAGTTAACGGGACTTAAAATAAAACGGATTACGATCTCCCCGAACCCACTAAGTTAACTAGGGGTGTTTAACCTAGTTAGTAAAAGAGATATTATTGGAATTTAGTAGATTTCAGCCTACTTACCAACTAACTAAAATAGAGGGACTAAAAGTGGCCAACTTGAAACTGAATTATTTAAGAATAATTTAGACACAAAAAACACACACACAAGTGTGTTTCTGGTCGATTGAAAACACAGAGCCAAGGGAGCTCTTCTCAAAACCCTAAACTACATGAAATCCCTCAAATTCAATGAAGATAACAGCCTAGAAATCGGTTCCAAGCTAAAATCGTGATCACCAAAGATAGGAGATCATAAGGTATGCCTAATTTTGACATTTGGTGATGATTATGATTTGTCATGATCACTCATAAATCGAAATTATGTGATGAAATTTACATGCATGAGTGATATTGGTTTGAATTCATGTCTAGGAACAAACCCTAGTTGAAAACTTAATGAATTAGTGTTAGAAACTAGGGATTTGATTATTACTCATTTATGTGCTAAGTGGGTTTTTATGTCTTTGTGATGAACACTTGAATTAGGGTGTTAAATTGGTGAATTTTGATGTTATGATACAAGTTCTATTTGTAGTTCATGAACACTAGATATAGAGATTTGATTCTTGATGTTAAAACTTGGTTAAAAGTTAGATATGAACTTGACAAAAGAGGTATAAAAATCTTAACCACAAGGTGTTTGTTAAAATGCCTAAACGAATGTTCGTATGTCAAAATTGTGAACGAAACGCGTAATTTCCTAATTTGATTAATTAGGGGTGATATGTGATGATAGGGATTCTAATCATAATGTGGATTTTAGTTAATTTCACATATTATATGATTAGAGGTAGTTACTAGTAGAAAGTTAAATTAATCAATGACGAAGTCGAATAGTAGCTTCGACATAGAAAATAAGTGAGGTGGAATAGTCATGATTGTTAATGACTAATTTAACAGCCTTGTAAATGATTGACAATAGTTTGACGCGTAACAAGCTAGGCGGAAGCTTGAAGAAGGAAGCGGGTCAAACGAATTAAGAAGGAAAAGAGAAGCATAGTTTGGATGCGAGGTAAGTGAAACTTACACCTTTGTGTAGAGTACTTAATTATTCTATAAGTTATAAACTCGATAAGGATAATATTTGAGACATGGATTCCGACGCGATTGATACGAGTCGGAACATATACAAAATTGATAAAAACCATGATGAATGGTACACATGGGTAAAATGAATCTTGAGATGTTACCGTATGGGGTAACTCATAATAAGGATAGGGACAAAATGGTAATTTAGTCGCGTGTCGACAAACATAAGTTAAAGTTATAAGACACCCTACGGCGTAAGCCGAAATGGGTTAAATAACGAAATGATAAATATATATACATATATATATATATATATATATATATAACATTCTAAATACCAATGCAAATTGTTTGGTCGTTTAGACCAAATGGGTCAAGGGGTGAGTTTTAGCGCCAATTGACAAATGACGACTAATAAGTACTTGTCAAGTCATATGCTTACAGGATAATAATGGTTTATGGATTAAAAATGCTACGAATTAGCATATTATGGAGGCAAGGTATCGAAACGGGTTTTTAGCATTGACCAGAGCCAGGTACGCATGTTAGAATATTAGCTAAAAGCGATATTTTTGGTCAAATAATAGCGAAAGTCCTTCGTCGCAAAAATGCAGGACTAGAATTGACCAAAAAGCCCTTGAAGGGTAAATAGGGCAAACAACCTTTAAGAGTTGTTTAGAAGTAAGCGTCTTGTTAAATGGAGTCCTTGCGATACGCTTAAAAATGGAGATAGGATGTAAACTAAAAAGAAGCGCGATTTAAACTTGAAAATGTTAAATACCCTTAACGGGTCAAAATGAGTAGATATGCAAAACGGGTTAAGATTTGCATAAGAAACCGTAATTAGAACCTTGGATATTAGTAAACTGATATAATGTGGTTTGCATGATATTTTAAAGTTAACCAACAAGTTTGTTTGATCATATCACAAACGGGTCAAAAAGAGTAATAATTGATTTCAAACCGAGAGCTTGAAATCTAAAATTTTATAAATTCAGATGTCGGATTTTAACTCCATGTGATGGAGGATAAATTTATGATCACGTAGGAATAAACGTGAAGCAAAACGGATAAAAAATGACATAGTTATGTCCGTTTCGGTAAGAACTAATGGCCGGGAAAAGTGCAGAGTTGACACGGCCGTGTGAACATTTGACACGGCCGGGTGAAGGGGCTGTGAAAAATACATGTTTAGCTGACACGGCCGGGTGAAGGGGCAGAAAAAAAAAGAAATAATTTCTTGTGTCTAATTCTTTTGTTCAAATGCTTGATTTCTAATCGTTTGAATGAAATGTAGGTTTAATATGCGGTGCCGGTGGATGATCAAGCTCGATAAAGAACCGAACACAATCAAGATTCATGCTTCCGCGAAATGATTCGTCGTCACGTTTTTAAACGACGAATGTTTTATGAAATGTTGAATTGTGTTATTTCTTAAAGTTTTTAAGAAATGCATATTTTGTAATGCATGTGTAAACATAATGAAATAATTATAATAGAAATTTATATGAAAATCGTATAATTGACTAAGGGTCTTACAAGTTGGTAATCAGAGCTCATGGTTAAAGAGTAAAGTGTGTTCGGTTCAAGGCTTGATCGCAAATCCGGTAAGTTATTCAATACATTAACGATCTAGTATGTAAATGTTGAAAATAGCACATAGGGGTTATTGTGTAAAACGTGTTACCCCAAAGAAAGCGATAAAAGACCGAAATAGTTAAACGAATTACGTGTGTTAACACGTGTCGTAGAAAGCCATGTATTATAATACGGGTGCTTATAAAGATCAACGTTACTAATATTTGTAAACGTTTTAAGTTGAAGGAACCTTGCATAGGAAGATGACGAGAGCCTAAAGAAATAGTCTAAAGTATGACAAGTAAGTCATACACGTCAAAGACATGAATCGAGAAACGAGCTCGAAAGAGAGATCGAGAAACAAGGAAAGTTATCAGGGCTAGTATCTATAAGGTACACGTCTTAAACTTATAGTATAAACAGTAATATGCAACAAATGCATTGTGAATGACAGTTGCATATAAAATATGAAACTTGGAAACCTGGATAGGTTACCTATCCAGGTTGACGTTTCCAAGAGAAACTCAGTAGAGTTACGTATTATTCACAGTCGTGAATAATAAGATAATAACTGCATTTAGTTTAAATATAAACTTGGACGAGAGTAATCATCCAAGTAAGAATTCTCAATATAAATCCTGTTGAGGAAAAATAAAGATCACATCAACGAATGTGATTGTATAAATGTTTATAAAAAGGGACATTTTAAATGTTCAAAGATAAAACGGGTCGAACCAATAATTGTTAATTGACAATTAAATAAAGTTTTACCAAAAAAATAAATCAAGAGATTACTTACATTGGATGTGATGTGGTAATTATAATAAGGTCATGTGTACCATGCGTTGATCACTTACTCTGGCCAAGTAAGTAGTGAACACATGATACCATGAACTTCTTATAATGAGCATATTTATGTCCGATGTAGTAAAATGGTGATGGATAAAGAGTTAAAAGAACCTTGGGGTCAAGAAATCGTATGGGCATACTTGTATAAATGGCTTTCGAGGAAACCATAAAAACAAAGTATTGCGCGCATAGAGTAAATGACCCAAGGAAATTCATGACATAAGTCATCTTGTACGCAAGAGCCACGACTAAGGAAAAAGGGCATTATAAAGCTAAAGTATAAATGACCCGTGGGGTCATAGAAACAAAAAGATATTGCCCATACAAAAAGACGATCAAAGTCGTTGACTTTGGTCGTAGTAAAGAAAGGATGATGACGATGCGCGTCATTCAAAAATTACAAGACCGTCAAGGACAGTCAGATAAAGAATAAAGGTTTGGTTAGTAAAATGATGTATTTCGCTAAAATAACCAAACAAGTTAAAATGAAGTTACAACACATACCGGAATGGATGCGTTAATAATGACTTCAGAAAAATACCCGGTTGATGGGTAAGGATTTAAACACATGTGTACACCGAGAAACGGGAACGCGGACTGGAAGTCAAAGGACTCGGATTATGAGTTATGACTGAAGAATGACAAAACTTCGCAATTAGAAATTGTGATAATTATGTTCAACTATTTTTGAGGTTGAACGGAATCAATAAAGAACAAAGTTTGACTGTTCACAAGTGATGGATTTCACATAAACAAGTCAGACGGGTTGAATACAAAGTGATGTCGGATGGCATAAGAAAACGATCGCAGTCACAAACTACAGTCAGAACTAACGAAATTCAAATACGAAAGCAAATGATTTTCAAACATAAAAAGAATGATCTACGGGATCATCATAACCTACGCATATAAACAGAGTAAAGGTCTACAGGGCTAAAATGACCCTTGGGGTCATCAATTAAAAGGAATGAATTATAAGGACCTTGTCTTAACAAGGTGAAAATCTAAAGAAATAGCCCACGAGGCTAAGTGAAAGAACCTACGGGTTACTTAAACAAAGCGAGGGAACCAGTTGAGAATCTCCGCGTAAAACAAAGACTGTAAAAGAATAAATGTCAAGTCGTCAAAATTGCTTGACATAAATTAAAGATAAAACGTTAAACTAAAACTTCAGTTTTTAGTAAGAAATAACGTTTTTATAACCATAAATTCTGATAGGAATTTAAATAGTAAATATTAAAGATACAGGTCTTGCACTGATAGGTGCAAGACGACATATTCGAAAGGAATGTTTTCGATAATGAAAAGTTATATCAACTTAAACATGACGTGACTCGATCACGGTCCAGAAAAGTAATGTGAAATATAATCACATTGTAGCCATAGTGATATGTATAAAATAACTGGACTAATAAGTCTAGTTAGTGAAACCGGTTATGATCAAAATTCAAATTAAGAATTCGTTTAATACGCTATTTATTATAAAAACAGCGTGGAATAAACGTAAATTATATATTCATATGACCAAGAGGCCAATTGGGCGACTCAGTCAAGTAAAAAAATAAATAAAGGTATAATTATACATGACAAAAGTGACGGCCCATGAGGCCCCACTAACGAAAAATACTGATCACCTATATTGAGGGATCATAAGACAGCACAAGTGAAGTGTTGGGAAGCCAAATCGAGCAAAAGCATGATTGAATGATAAAGCTATAAGGTACGCGAGGGTATGCTTATGAGAATTATGTTATTAACCTATATCGAACCATCTTAATTAACCAAGATGAAATTCAAGAAATTTGGTTTGCTAGTATGCGGTGGATTTCGTATAACTGAACCGAAGGAATAAACTCGAAAACAAAATAATTTGTTAGTCAAAAGTGAAAGATCTCACTAAAATATCCAAATGGATTAAATAACGGATTCATGAAGAATTCGAAGGTATAAAAGCGATGGGTTTCGCTAAGTTAACCAAACTGGTTGAATAACGAAATTACGTTATTTTGAGTCGCGATGTTTTGTATAAAAGACGCACCGACTTAATAACCAAAAAGGATACTACCATACTTTTCTGGTAATACTAATAAATGGTTAAAAGAAAATGAGTAATGCTCAAAAGATTCGCGAGATCAAGTGCATTGAGTTTAAACTCAATGAATTACGTAAGAAAGGTTTCGGGGACGAAACCTCTTTAAGGGGGGTAGACTTGTAACACCCCGAAAACGGGTTTGGTAATCAAACCGCGTTAATACTAAAAGACGGGTAAAGTACCGTTAGTGGTAAAATTAACCTGGTAATTATTAGGATTTAAATTTATAAACCTAATATTTTATAAATTGAGAATAAAAGCTTTTGAGGAAATAAAGTTCATGAGAGGCCCGAGTTAACGGGACTTAAAATAAAATGGATTACGATCTCCCCGAACCCACTAAGTTAACTAGGGGTGTTTAACCTAGTTAGTAAAAGAGATATTATTGGAATTTAGTAGATTTCAACCTACTTACCAACTAACTAAAATAGAGGGACTAAAAGTGGCCAACTTGAAACTAAATTATTTAAGAATAATTTAGACACAAAAAACACACACACACAAGTGTGTTTCTGGTCGATTGAAAACACAGAGCCAAGGGAGCTCTTCTCAAAACCCTAAACTACATGAAATCCCTCAAATTCAATGAAGATAACAGCCTAGAAATCGGTTCCAAGCTAAAATCGTGATCACCAAAGATAGGAGATCATAAGGTATGCCTAATTTTGACATTTGGTGATGATTATGATTTGTCATGATCACTCATAAATCGAAATTCTGTGATGAATGTTACATGCATGAGTGATATTGGTTTGAATTCATGTCTAGGAACAAACCCTAGTTGAAAACTTGATGAATTAGTGTTAGAAACTAGGGATTTGATTATTACTCATTTATGTGCTAAGTGGGATTTTATGTCATTGTGATGAACACTTGAATTAGGGTGTTAAATTGGTGAATTTTGATGTTATGATACAAGTTCTAGTTGTAGTTCATGAACACTAGATATAGAGATTTGATTCTTGATGTTAAAACTTGGTTAAAAGTTAGATATGAACTTGATAAAAGAGGTATAAAAATCTTGCCCACAAGGTGTTTGTTAAAATGCCTAAACGAATGTTCGTATGTCAAAATTGTGAACGAAACGCGTAATTTCCTAATTTGATTAATTAGGGGTGATATGTGATGATAAGGATTCTAATCATAATGTGGATTTTAGTTAATTTCACATATTATATTATTAGAGGTAGTTACTAGTAGAAAGTTAAATTAATCAATGACGAAGTCGAATAGTAGCTTCGACATAAATAAGTGAGGTGGAATAGTCGTGATTGTTAATGACTAATTTAACCGCCTTGTAAATGATTGACAATAGTTTGACGCGTAACAAGCTAGGTGGAAGCTTGGAGAAGGAAGCGGGTCAAACGAATTAAGAAGGAAAAGAGAAGCATAGTTTGGATGCGAGGTAAGTGAAACTTACACCTTTGTGTAGAATACTTAATTATTCTATAAGTTATAAACTCGATAAGGATAATATTGGAGACATGGATTCCGACGCGATTGATACGAGTTGGAACATATACAAAATTGATAAAACCATGATGAATGGTACACATGGGTAAATGGTAATATAGCCGTGGAATGATAAACATACAATGAATCTTGACATGTTACCGTATGGGGTAACTCATAATAAGGATAGGGACAAAATGGTAATTTAGTCGCGTGTCGACAAACATAAGTTAAAGTTATAAGACACCCTACGGCGTAAGCCGAAATGGGTTAAATAACGAAATGATAAATATATATACATATATATATACCATTCTAAATACCAATGCAAATTGTTTGGTCGTTTAGACCAAACGGGTCAAGGGGTGACTTTTAGCACCAATTGACAAATGACAACTAATAATTACTTGTCAAGTCATATGCTTACAGGATAATAATGGTTTATGGATTAAAAATGCTACGAATTAGCATATTATGGAGGCAAGGTATCGAAACGGGTTTTTAGCATTGACCCGAGCCAGGTACGCATGTTAGAATATTAGCTAAAAGCGATATTTTTGGTCAAATAATAGCGAAAGTCCTTCGTCGCAAAAATGCAGGACTAGAATTGACCAAAAAGCCCTTGAGGGGTAAATAGGGCAAACAACCTTTAAGAGTTGTTTAGAAGTAAGCGTCTTGTTAAATGGAGTCCATGCGATACGCTTAAAAATGGAGATAGGATGTAAACTAAAAAGAAGCGCGATTTAAACTTGAAAATGTTAAATACCCTTAACAGGTCAAAATGAGTAGATATGCAAAACAGGTTAAGATTTGCATAAGAAACCATAATTAGAACCTTGGATATTAGTAAACTGATATAATGTGGTTTGCATGATATTTTAAAGTTAACCAACAAGTTTGTTTGATCATATCACAAACGGGTCAAAAAGAGTAATAATTGATTTCAAACCGAGAGCTTGAAATCTAAAATTTTATAAATTCATATGTCGGATTTTAACTCCATGTGATGGAGGATAAATTTACGATCACGTAGGAAGAAACGTGACGCAAAACGGATAAAAAATGAGATAGTTATGTCCGTTTCGTTAAGAACTAATGGCCGGGAAAAGTGTAGAGTTGACACGGCCGTGTGAACCTTTGACACGGCCGGGTGAAGGGGCTGTGAAAAATACATGTTTAGTTGACACGGCCGTGTGAACCTTTGACACGGCCGGGTGAAGGGGCTGAAAAAAAAAGAAATAATTTCTTGTGTCTAATTCTTTTGTTCAAATGCTTGATTTCTAATCGTTTGAATGAAATGTAGGTTTAATATGCGGTGCCGGTGGATGATCAAGCTCGATAAAGAACCGAACACAATCAAGATTCAAGCTTCCGTGAAATGATTCGTCGTCACCTTTTTAAACGACGAATGTTTTATGAAATGTTGAATTGTGTTATTTCTTAATGTTTTTAAGAAATGCATATTTTGTAATGTATGTGTAAACATAATGAAATAATTATAATAGAAATTTATATGAAAATCGTATAATTGACTAAGGGTCTTACACTGATAAACAGAGCCATGTACTGACAGTGATCAAGTATAGTGGAGAAGTGAAGAAAATAACAAGGGAACAAGGTCTTGGCCTAAGTCTTGAAGATTTGCAGGATCTCCTTGATCTTCCACTTTGCAGGGATGATGATGACACAGATGCCTTAGCCTTTGAGCTACAACTCAAAGGGAAAATAAGGGAACTGTTGATGAGGCAATAAAGATCTACCAATAATGGAGAGTTTTGGCATTATCTGTTCCAGGGGGAGATTGTTGGGATTGAACCCTATAAAAAGAACAGATAATTAAAGCCAAAACTGGATCAAGAGCAGTGGATCCAGAATAAGCAAAAGTTATGTATTCAAGTCTCTCCCCTTGAAAGTGGTTTCAACATCTGCTGACCTCCAAACTACTGACCTACAACTGCTGTCCAAGTCAAAGACTGATGGAAGACTAAAGCTCTGTTGTTCAATCTACTACTATGGGTCAAGCTCTGCTGGATATGTCAGTACTGCTGTGTTCACAACAGTGGAAGGATGCAGCAGTAGTTTAGTTTATATTATGAAATGTAATGTACAACAGTAGTTAGCATAGCAGAGTTTGTATAGATCAGATGTTAGAGTTTGTTAGGAGGTTAGATGGCACTTTCATGGTGACGTCAGCTTAGATGCTTCAGTGGTTTGCTCGTACCTATAAATAGAACAGTGCTCTGTACTGTTCTATTAGCTCTTCACCATCTTCTTCCTGTATGAACAAATCACTGAGCTCAGGCTGAGGGGGAGTTTGTTGCATACATGCAAGTGTAATCGTTGTTTGAAATAAATTTAAGCATTCGGTTCATTGTTGAAAATGTGTGTTGAAAGCAATTCTCCTGTTTGATTGTGTAAAGTTTATTTCCATTATATTCCGCTGCACATCTCTTTCATTGTTCATCTTAAATCAAACGTACAACACAATCAAAACCAAACTCAGATCCTAACAGTCACAAGAACTAACAGTAAACACCAAGCCCTAGAAATTAGGGTTTCACACTCCAAGATCTACAACGTCTCCACTGAGCAAGAAAACACTCCAGAAACAGAGACCAATCCACAGGGTGACGTCAGAAGGGGAAACCCTAGATTGGAAAAGGAGAAGGCAGCCGGATCCTTGAACGCAGCGGAAAGAATCACCAGAGCCGAGTCAACCTTGGGGCTCTGATACCATGTCACAAAACTCAAATCCAAAAGAAGGCACTATTTATTCATATGAAAATAAGAACAGTTACAAGGAAATGATTAACCAGTCAGCACAGATTGACTGGTGAATCATTTGTTGAACAAGATCAAAAATAGAAACAATAAAGCCTTATAACCTCATGTATTTTACTTGTGAGGAACAAAGGACACAAAATACTGAGAAGAGAGCTTATGATGCTCGATGATAACAGCAGCAGACAAGGACTCCTTTTAAGGAGTGTACAACCCTAGCCAAGGTGGAGACAGCTGGAGCCCATCCTTAAGCCCAACGAGAAGCAGGCCAGCGACACAAGAAGAGGGGAGCGGCCCAAAGTCAGCAAACCCAACAAACCTCAAAACAAAAATAAAAAAAGAGATTAGAAATAATAAGAAAAATAATTAAACAAGAGCACATTTACACTGTCATTTTAAGAAATTGTAAATAAAGCAACACCTAGAGCCTCATGCTTTAAATTTTAGGACCTAAACTTTAAACCAAGATAATAGCCAAAATGTATGTTAAAACAACACTTCCATGGGTTGGATTGGTATCACAGGCTCACAACCATTTAGATCCTGGATCGTGTCATAAGTAGAAGTGAGAAAAAAAACCGGTTTGCAAACGAAACCGGCACTTAACCCAAAAACCTCTTATCAAACCGGTTTCGATTCTGATTCCACTTCTACAAAATGACACCGGTTTGAACTGAAACCGGCGCCAAACGTAACCTGAAACTGCTTATGAAACCCGTTTGGATTTCCAATTTCAGTGCTACGGCATTACACATATGGCGTCCAAATGATACGATGCATAGTCGCTTACTATCTCTCTTATTATTAGTAATTCTTTACTTTCCACTGTTACATCTTTTCTCCTAATTGGTATCTTCCTAAAACGCGTGTATTACTTCAAAATCCACTCAATTGCCCTATTAATACGTGTAAATTAATCTTAGTTGTATTCATTTAGTTAAGTGCACCATTGGACTCAATCATGGTTAACTACAACCCCTGATGTAATCCTTTTAAACCTAATATGACCTATAAAGCCATCATGGTTCATTAAGATATCATATGTCCCATTAAGAGCTATTATGAATATTAAGGTGCAACATAGTTCGTTATGAGATATATAATCTGTTGATGCAACAAATAATAGACCAAGGATAGTAGCAGGGCTGGATAGGCAAAAGGGTTGAAGGGTTCAAGTTTGCCTAACGCAGGTCGTGGGGTCCCCCCACGTTTGCAAGACGTGGAAGGAGGTTCACTAGTTTATTTTTATTGTTTGCTGAAGATCTTCCTCTGAAGTATATTCAGATTCGGATGTGGGAGCAAACGGAATGTGTGTGTTGGATGTAAAAGGGAGTAACTCGCATGAAGCAAGTACTCGATGTGAATGACCAGAGCTTTAAGGAAACAGGCCTGGCCAAGAATGTCTTTTGAAGTAAATGAAGTGTCAAATATATAGGAGAAGACATCTCCCAAAGAAGAATGCTTTTGACTAGTGACCTTTCTTGCAGTGATGGGCTTGCCCTTTCGGGGGTTGAAGCCTTTTGACCCCTGGATAATAGAGTGTGCTCTGTGGACCTGCATTGCTTCTGTGGCTGGTGAGTTGGTGAAGTAATCAGGAGACATGACTACTTACTGTTCCATGCTACTTTATTCCATTTCCCCAGGTTTTTAACCTTTGAACCGTTTTACCTTTTGGGCATTCAGGTATTGAAGTCCATTATTTTGGTCTTGGGCTACCCCCGTCATCAGCCCCCCAAGTCAGAGGTTTTTGGGAAATGAGCTCAAAGACTTCTGACTTTTATACGTGTATTTTTCTGCCTAAAGGCTTCAAGGGTTCGAAGGTTTGAAGGTTTGTAACGGTTGGGGTTTTTTGAATTTGACAAGACGGTTGACAAGACTTGTGGCAGTTTGTCAGGCGGCGGTTTTAATTCCTACCCCTTAATAATTATCCTTTATCTCATTTATTTGTTCATATTTTATTTAGAAGAACATTACTTGCTCCTTATTTCTCTCCAGTTTCCCTTTTTTCAAATCAGGTCAGTTTTCTTTGCTTTCTCTCTTTAATTTTTTCTATCATGGGTGCTCGTAAGGATATGGCTAAATCCTTTTCTCGAATGACCCAAGAGGAAGTGGATTTTTTTTGTATGGAATGGGGGATAGAGACAAGGTTTAAACCGGTTGCACCGGCTTGTGATAAATCTGTCAATGAATGTCCTCCTGGTTCGACTGCATTGTATTGTCGGCATTTTGAGTTTTCAAACCTTCGTCATCCATTTTCGAACTTTGTTTTGAATGTCTTGGAATATTATCGTGTTTCTTTTGGTCAAGTTCATCCCCTTGGCATGGCTAGGGTTTTACATTTTGAGATTCTGTGTCGGGCTTGCGGGTATGATCCCACTCTTTTAGCATTCCGTCGCTTTTTTCGGCTTGCTAAGAATGGTGATTGGTTCACCTTTGAAACCACTCAAGTTGATACTTGTTTAATTTCGCCCATGGTTTCCACACTTGGGGTTTGGAAAGATCGGTTTTTTTGGGTGTTGGAGGAAATTGTTCCTTTCAAACTTGTTTGGAGACACCCGGATGCTGTTCTGAATGAGCCGGAGCCTTCTGATTCCGAAATAAACACTCGTTTTTTAGAAATTCTTAGGGAGTGCCCTTCGAGGCTTCATCCCTTCCCTGAGCATTTGTTGGTGTTGTTGGCTATAAGTAAAGTGTGGGAAAAGACCAACCGGGATCCGGTGCTTATTAGAGATGGGAAGGGTATGCATTTATTCTTTTCTTGCTTTTTTGTTCCTTTTTCTTTGTTTGCTTATGTGCTCTTTATATTTGTGTTGCAGTTATGTCTGCCCTTGATTTTATTAAAAGCGATGACACCTCTGATGTTGCCTTTGATGATGTTGCTGCTACTTCCGGCTAGAATGCGGTTGTTAAGGGTTCTGATTATAGGTTTGAGGGTTCTGGTTACGTGAATGTTCCGAATGTTAAAGGCTTTACCAAGGTTACTGCTTCCAAAGGTTCTACCCGTCGTTCCCAACGTCATCTGAAAGGTGTTGATCAGCCTTCTGGTTCAGAGCCTATCGATGTTAGTGATGATATCGAGGCCTCAGGGGATCAGGCTGTGGATGTTGGCAAGGGTAAGGAAAAGGAGTTGATTGTTTCAAGCAAGAAGAAGAAATTAATTAAGAAAGGTCCTGTTATTCAAAGTTCATCAGCCAAAAGTGTTGAAAGTTTCGAAGGTTCAGAGGGTCAGGATATTTATGTGCCTAACTGGGGGGTTAAGGTTGGTGATAATTTTAAGGACCCGGCTATTTGTGCTGAAGCCTTGGCTCATTTTGCTACTCCCGGTGTTCGAAGTGCCATATCTGATATGGAGGCTGATCATCTTATTTCTAGGATGATGCTCAGTTCCTGCAACATTTCTGCCTTTTTGGCTGAAGGTGTTACTCGCTTTGCTAAAGGGATGCAGGAATATGAGGAGGCTTCCAAGAAGAAGGAAAAAATGAAACCTTCAATTGCTGCAATGAAGAAGGAAATCGATATTTTTTCTGAGAAAGAGCTGGCTTGGATCAAGAAAGAGGAAGAGTTAACAAGGAGGCATGAGATTGAGATGGGTGATCTCAAGAAGAGTTTTGAAGCTAGCCGATTGAAGCTGAAAGCTGACCGGGAGGCCTTAGTTGTTCAACAAAAGGCCTTTGATGAAGAAAGAGAGAGCTTAAAGGCTTTGGTTGCCCAAGCTACTGGAGATAATCAGTGGCTTATTGAGCAGGGCTTTCATCAGGTTGTTACCTATTTGCTGCATTCCAAAGAGTTTAACTCCGCTCTTGGTGAAGTTTACACTAAACTGCTTAATCTGGGAAAACATCAAGGTCTTATTGCGGGTTATAAGCTTCACGAGTCTGGCCATCCTTTAGAGAAATCTCCCCTGTACCGTCCCGAGGCTTCCGATATCTTTAAGAGTTCCGTTGAGCAAATGGAGAGGTTGTCGTACCCGTATGTGAGTCAGGTTGCTTCTTGTTATGGTAAGCCTCTCTCCGTTTTGCAGGAACTGAAGCCGGATGGTTTGAATGAAAAGTTATGTGCTGAAATGCTTAGCTCCCTTTCAAGGAAACGTTCTTACTCGGGAGATAGTGAAGATACTTTTCCTGGGGAATCTGATGCTCCGAAGGATGCCAGCTTGGAGGGTTCAGCTGTTGATGATTTGGGTCCAAAGGCTAAGAAGGTTAAGAAGATTAAGAAGGCCAAAGGTAGCAGTCCTGGGGTCTCTAAGCCTTCTACTGATGCATGAAATTCGTAGCTTTCTTAGCACTTGTTTTAAAAAAATTTATGGTTTGTAACCTTTAAACAATATTAGGTTTTTAGGAACCCTTAAGGTTCCTGTTGGTGGTATTTTAGGCCCGTATGGCCGTTTGAACAATAGCTAAACTTGCAAGTTACTAGGACTTGCCTTAACTCTTGTTTGAAAGTCTTTCAGGGCTTTCTTTGATATGGTATGATGTTTAACTATTTTCTTTGTGTTATGTTTTTATACTTATGCCTGTTTTGTTAAGGCAGCTTGGTTGACTTTAACCTTTCAAGCTTTTTGGCTATTCGTAGGTAGGTTGGAGCCTTTGGGGTTTCGAGTTGTCACGTAAATGGCTTGAAGCCTTGAAGGCTTCTTAGTTTCGTGACTTGATTTGGCTTGTATCCTTAACTTTTTGTTCAAGTTGTCGTCCTTTAGATTATTTTCGTTTTCTTGTAACTTTGTCTTTGTCGAGTTTGTGTTGCCTTTATGTTTTTTACACCTTAAAGGGTTCAGTGTTGCAGACACTTAGCCTTGGTGTTTTTAACAAGAAGACATAGCACCTATCCTTTTTATCATTTCTTTGTTTTTCATTTGACTTCATAAGCCTGTTTGTTGGTTATATTTCTAAGGCTTAAGGAACATTTGGTGTAGGTTGTTCAGACCTATCTATGAGACAATTTTGTTTTAACTTAATAAGTCTCATGGAGTTGTATTGATTTAGGAACTCACCCCTTATATAGGTTCATTCAACCCTTGAACCTATTGAGCGATGTGGCCTGGGAGCTCATCCCCTTACATGGCCCTTGCCATGGAGTTTTTTGCTAGGTTCTCAACCTGATCTTAGGATAGAAAGACAAGTTTGATAAAACTACTTCATTCATTCAAGCAATACTTGCTTTTTACAAAAGGTGTTCATAGTGTTGTTCGAAATACATTTTTGGTACAAACCAAACTTTCCTGTCTAAACATGGAACCTTTTCAGGGTTTTCCCATTCCAATGCCTTGGAAGCCTTTTGCCTTCTGAATCTGCTAGCTTGTATGATCCACCCTTGTGTGCTTCGAGGATGGTATATGGACCCTCCCATTTTGGGCCAAGCTTTCCTTGATTTTCTTTTTTGCTAGCTTCATTGTTTCTGAGGACCAAGTCTCCTGGCTTGAATCTTTTGTTCTTGACTTTCTTGTTGTAGTAGGCTTCCATTTGTTGCTTATATTTGGCTTCTTGGATTGCAGCTTGATCTCGTGCTTTCTCTAGGAGTTGTAAATTCAACATGGTCTCTTTTTGGTTTGTTTCGGGATCCATGTTGACGATTCGTTGGGTTACAACTCCTATCTCAGTGGGGATCACAGCCTCGGATCCAAATACCAAGCTATAGGGTGTTTTCTTATGGCTTGTTTTTTCGGTTGTTCTTATCGCCCATAGAACACTAGGCAATTCTTCAAGCCAGTTGCTTTCATATCTTCCCAATCTTGTCTTGATACCTTCCACTATGCTCCGATTCGTCCTTTCGACCTGACCGTTTGATTGCGGGTAAGCCACTGAGCTGAAAACCTGGTTGATTCTGTACTCTTTGCACCAAACGCTGAAAGGCTTCTCGGCAAATTGCTTTCCATTGTCAGTGACAATTACTCCCGGCAATCCATAACGGCAGATAATGTTTTCCCAAACGAAGTCGATGACCTGTTTGCCCGTGATCTTTGCAAGCGATTTAACCTCGGGCCACTTGGTGAAATAATCTTAGCAAGAATTTTACTCCTCCTTTGCTTGGGGGAAATGGACCAACAATGTCCATTCCCCATTTATGGAATGGCCATGCCGAGGTTATCTGGACCAAGTCATGTTTGGGATTTTTTGGGACTGGTGCATGAATCTGGCAAGCATCACATTTCCTTAATTGTTCAGCTGTGTCACGATGCATTGAGGGCCAGAAATATCCGAGGTTCATGAGTTTTGCAACCACCGACCTAGCTCCAAAGTGAGCTCCACATATGCCTTCGTGAATCTCTTTGATCAAATACTTACTTTGTTCAGGACCAACACATCTTAGCAAGGGGGCAAGGTAACCCTTTTTGTAAAGGGTTTCTCCTTGTAGTACGTATTGCCTTGCCTTGATTTTAACCCTTTCAGCTTCTACTTGATCATTGGGTAGTTCACCATTTTTAAGGAACTTTTTGATGGGAGTCATCCAGTTTGGATCTTCCTCGGTGACTACGTCTTGAACTTCCAATTCATCAATCGATGGAGCCTTCAACACTTCTACCAACACCTTCTTGGTGAGGTGGGCAAAAGTGAGAGATGCTAGCTTACTTAAGGCATCGGCCTTTTTGTTTTGAGATCTGGGAATTTGTTTGATGTGGCATGCTTGGAAGGTACTCATCAGCTCCTTGGATTTTTCCTTGTATCTTCTCATGTTGGGTTCTTTGGCCACATAGCTATCGTTTACTTGGCTTGAGACCAGCAATGAGTCTGTGAACACTTCAAGCTTTTCGACCTTCATCTTTTTGGCCAGCCTTAAACCGGCGATCAGTGCCTCGTATTCAGCCTCATTATTGGTGGTCTGAAAATCAAAACGGATAGCATATGTGAATTCCAACCCTTCTGGGTTGATCAAAATAAGCCCAGCCCCTGACCCTTCAACGCTTGAAGCCCCATCGGTAAAAAGCTTCCAGGCTTCAGGGTTGGAGGGTTCAGTGGTGGTAGTGTTCACTTCAGTGATTGCTTGGTTTGGGACTTCCGCAATGAAATCAGCCAAGACTTGGGCTTTGATAGCTTTTCGTGGGACGTAGGTGATGTTATGTTCACCTAGTTCCACCGCCCATTTGGCCAACCTTCCCGAGTTCTCTGGTTTTTCAAGCACACTCTTAATGGGTTGGTCGGTGACCACTTGTATAGGGTGTGCTTGAAAATACCTTCTAAGCCTTCTAGCTGTTTGAACTAGGGCTAGGGCAAGTTTTTCAAGAGGAGGGTATTTGGTTTCAGCCAATTTTAGGGTTTTGCTGAAGAAATAAACGGGTACCTGAGCTTTGTCCCGTTCGATGGTGAGGACTGCACTTATGGCCTCTTCAGCAATTGATAAATAGACTGAAATTAATTCCCCCGTTTCAGGAGCTGCGATGTCTGGTAAGGAAGCAAGATGTTGTTTCATCTGGTTGAAGGCTTCTTCAGCCTCATCAGTCCATTTGAAGTTCTTCTTATCAGAGCAGTTCTTGAGTGTTTTGTCGAAGGGCAGAGATCTTTCCGCCAACTTGGAGGTAAAACGCTTCAAGGCTGCAAGCTTCCCGTTTAAGCTTTCAACCTCCTTCTTGGTTTTTGGTGGTTTGGTTTCGAGAACCGCTTTCACCTTGTTTGGGTTAGCCTTGATGCTTTGTTACCCAACAATGTGACCCAAGAACTTTCCTTCCTCAAACTCCAATGAACATTTCTCAGGGTTGAGCTTCATGTTAACTTTTCTGAGGTTTTTGAAAGTTTCTTGAATGTCATCGAGCATTTGATACTCCGTCTTGCTTTTGATCACCAAGTCGTCGACGTATGCCTCCAAGTTTTTACCAATTTGGCTTGCAAAGGCTTTATCTACTAGACGTTGGTAGGTTGCTCCGGCGTTTTTTAGGCCAAAAGGCATCTTTTGGTAACAAAAGATTCCTTTATCGGTGTGGAACGCCGTCTTTTCTTCATCTTCTTCTTTCATGAGTATTTGATGATACCCCTTGTAAGCATCGAGAAAGCATTTGAAAGGGTAACCGGTGAGGGAGTCAACCTTGAGATCGATTGCTGGTAGAGGATAGCAATCCTTAGGGCAAGCCTTGTTAAGATCCTTGAAATCTATGCACATCCTCCAAGAGTTGTCTGGTTTCTTAACCATAACCGGGTTTGCAACCCATGATTGGTACTTGACTTCTCGGAGAATGCCGGCTGACACAAGCTTTTCAACTTCTTGGCAAGCAGCCATGCTTTTCTCAGGTGCTAGACTTCTTTTCTTCTGGACCACGGGCTTGACATCCGGTGGTATTCTTAACTCATGTTAAGCAATGTTCCGAGGGATGCCTGTCATGTCTTCGGGGCACCAAGCGAAAACATCGCTGTAATGTGCTAGCAACTTTTCAAGATACGAGAGGGTTTCTTGTGAAAGGCTTGGATTGACCCTTATTCTCTGTTCAGGGTACTTAGGATTTATGATTAGCCTTTGCTTGTCTTCTTCACTCTTGGAACTTTCACCCTCAACCAGGTATGCTTCTTGAGAGGGTTGAAGGGTTGCTATACCCCTCTCAGTGGGAAATTTAATCGTGCCATGGCCAACAGACACGACCATGTAGAATGCACATTGCCCTGGCCTCCCAATGATTACATCATAGCTTGAAGGTATGTTGATAACCACAAAGGTGAGTGGTTGAATCCTTTCCTTCTGACCTTCACTGAAACGAACATCAAGTGTCAGTTGCCCTAAAGGCTTAAGGGGTATATCGGCAATACCTTTTACGGAGGTTCCAGAGGGTTGAAGCCTTGAACGTTCTTCATTGCTCAAGCGGTTGAAGAATTTTTCAAACATGATTTCAGTGGCTGCCCCAGTGTCTATGTATGCTTTACTTGTTTGCAACGTCCCCACAGTAGCTTCTACCACAAGAGGGCTTGAAAGAGGGTCTTTTTCTGTTGGGGGGAAACAGACACACTGAAGCTCCCAACCTTCCAACCGCTGTCTCTTGTGAGGAACCCTTCCATCGAAATCCACCATATTAACTTCCTTGCCCTTTCCTTCAGCCATTTTGTCCCGTACCCCTTTTACCAAATGAGCAAGTTCTCCTGACTTAACAGCTTCTTCAATTCTTTTCTTGAGCTGGAAGCAATCATTGGTGTGGTGACCCTTTTCTTCGTGGAACTCACAATACTGTGTGGAGTTCTCATTTTTCCTGCTTTTGGGGAGAGGCCTAGGAGGCCTAAAGTTCTGCTTGACTTCTTCCGTGGCAAGGATTTCTTGAGGAGTCTTTGTGAGGGGTGTGAAACTCATGCCTTTCTCCCTGGTTGGAGGGTTCCGACCTTCAGGCCTTCGATGGTCTGAACCCTTTTGACGTCTGTCATAGGAGTTGAAGTTCCCTCTTTTTCTGACTGGGCTGTTGCTCCGCCAACTAGACCCTCTTTTCCTTTGTTCTTTAATATCAACTGCCTCCTCTCCCCGGATATGGGCCTCTGCCCTCTCGAGGGCTTCTTCTAAGGTCTTGGGCAGGGATTTGTTGAAATCTCTTGTGAGATATTTAGAGGTGATGGCATTCATGAAACCAGCCACTCTCATTTTCTCATCCGCCCCTACGTAAGTTAGACCTTCCTTCTTGTATCGTTCAATGAACGCTCGAAGACTTTCGTTATCACGTTGTTTTATCTGGAAAATTACCGTTGCGTCTTTGACATATTGCCTTTGTTGGGAGAAATTGGCCAGAAAACCCTTGCTGAGGTCGTCAAAGCTTCGAACGCTTCAAGCAGGTAAGTCGTTGAACCAGATCCTGGCTGATCCAACAAGGGTTTGCATGAACATTAGACAACATTCAGCGTTTGACCATTTTTCTATCCTTGCTGCACCGGTAAAGATCTGAAGATGGTCCTCAGGATCTTCAGTCCTATCGTATGTTTTGATGTGAGGAGGCATCTTGATATTTGCTTGAAAATCATAATCAGCTATTTGCTGTGAAAAGCATGAAAGGTTACTTGGCTTATATGGTTTGGCCAAGTCTTCGTCAGCCCTTGCACCCACATTATTGCCATTACCGTTGTTTTCCTGAGTGGCCAGCACTTGATTAATGAAGTGTTACCACGGGAAGCTGGCCATCATCTGGGCCATCATTGGGGGCATGAGGTTGAAGCCTTGAAGGCTTCCGGGTGCAACTGAGCAGCTTACTCCAAGGGGGTTGCTCATAACAGCACTTCGTGCCAAAGGGAGCACGGACAGAGCTTGTTCCCACGAGGTTGTTGTAGATGCTGGAAAGCTTGTTACTGGGGATTGTAGGAGCTGGTCAAGGGTTAGCTCATGTCCCAAAGGAGCACCACTTGTAATTGGTTGGGAAGAGAAGATGGGATGCACTGTGGGATTCGTCATTGTGGACAAATACGGATTAGGGTTTGGAGGATTACTGGGACCAGCCTCATTCCTGGTAGTAAAAGGTGGAATGGGAGGCCCGGGAGACAGCGTTGGTTCAGGCTCATCATAGTCTAAACGAATCCTCACTCCCTTTTCTCTTTCTTTACTCACATGTTGGTTGAGAAGGGACCTCAACTCAAAGAAATTGTTGGCAACCCCCTCAGGGGTAAGTTCAACACACGCTGGGGCGTCAGAGACACCGATATTGGGAGAAGGAGCTCCGGATCTGGACGGAGTTGGTGTGTTGAAGGTGAGGCACTTGGGTGTGCTCCCCGGAGTTGAGAAAGAAGTTGGTATAGCCACATGAGCTTGGCTACTACCCGGGGTTGAGGTGTTTGGAATCTGATTCACTTCACCTGGGGATCCACTTTCAGACATGGTGATTTTAAGTGAAGAGGGCTACACTACTAGGTCTTTTTAAGGAGAAATAGCGGCGTAGCCCCACGGTGGGCGCCAACTTGTTGATGCAACAAATAATAGACCAAGGATAGTAGCAGGGCTGGATAGGCAAAAGGGTTGAAGGGTTCAACTTTGCCTAACGCAGGTTGTGGGGTCCCCCCACGTTTGCAAGACGTGGAAGGAAGTTCACTAGTTTATTTTTATTGTTTGCTGAAGATCTTCCTCTGAAGTATATTCAGATTCGGATGTGGGAGCAAACGGAATGTGTGTGTTGGATGTCAAAGGGAGTAACTCGCATGAAGCAAGTACTCGATGTGAATGACCAGAGCTTTAAGGAAACAGGCCTGGCCAAGAATGTCTTTTGAAGTAAATGAAGTGTCAAATATATAGGAGAAGACATCTCCCAAAGAAGAATGCTTTTGACTAGTGACCTTGCTTGCAGTGAGGGGCTTGCCCTTTCGGGGGTTGAAGCCTTTTGACCCCTGGATAATAGAGTGTGCTCTGTGGACCTGCATTGCTTTTGCGGCTGGCGAGTTGGTGAAGTAATCAGGAGACATGACTACTTACTGTTCCATGCTACTTTATTCCATTTCCCCAGGTTTTTAACCTTTGAACCGTTTTACCTTTTGGGCATTCAGGTATTGAAGTCCATTATTTTGGTCTTGGGCTACCCCCGTCATCATAATCTATTAATGCTCACTATGATATGGTATGCCCATCTATCTAACTCGTCAAATACATAATATTGCCTAATAAAGGCTACCATGGTCTACTAAGGGCAGTTACGAAGCTTGAAGTTTTCGTCCGGGGGGTCGAAAACGTATATACCCAAAAATTTCTATACAAAAACTACATGTACAACACTACTGAGCGAAAAGTTCGGGGGGTCGGGCGCCCCTCCCGGCCCCTTAAATGCTACGCCCCTGATTAAGGGTAGACATGATTATTAAGGTTTAGTATAGTTCATTAAATCATGTATGATCTATTATTGTCCACTACGATATGGTATATCTTCATACTACCCATTCTAACCATTTGAGATCTAATGTAACCCAATAAAGTCCATTGTAGTCCATTTAGTCTTACCAGTCATTATCACTGCTAAGGCCCTGAGACTCGATGTCTATTATTGCCTATTACTATCTAGAATGCCTCACTACAACTCAATCTAACTCTTTAAGACGTAATATGGCCTAATACCACAATGGTCTACTAATAGTCATGGTGACTATTTAGGTCCAATATGGTTCATTAAAACATGTATGTTATATTATTGCCAACTATGATCTAGTATACCCCACTATAACCCAATCTACTCCTTTAACATCTAATTTGACCTAACAAAGTCCATAATTTGTTAAGAGCTACTATGACACTTAAGATCCAATGTGGTAAAATGAAACATATAATATCTATTATGATTCATGACTGAAGGACGAATATAGTCTATTCGCATACTATCACTTTTGACATCAAGTATGAGTCATTAAAACAAGTATGAATTATTACGAGACATATTGGCCAAGTAGCCAACCAATGTTAGAATTTCCCAATCAAGATGGTCTAATATTGTTAGATGATAACAAAAGTAGGGGTTGGTTCCGGTACAAACCATATTTATCCTACAAACCGTAATAACAGATCCTAACACTTAAAAAAAGTTAAATTAGCACATACCAAAACAATACATACATAAAAGTAGCACTTTTGAATTATATTAGCACATGAAAATTAATCAAGATAATTGATTTTAGCACATATTTGAATGATATCAGCACATTGAAAATAAAATAAAGATTAAAATAAAGAATTAATTGATTATTAGCATATTTATAGGGAATTCAATATAATTTATATTATTTAAGATATTATTTTATCATTTCTATATAATTGGTTGGATGGCACGTTACACTTTTTAAATAGTTCTTACAGTTTGTATGCGAAATGTGGTTCGTATTTGATCCTACTCCAACAAAGTATATCTAGCATTAGATATAAACATAGAGTAAATTGTCAAAATGGTCCTTAAGGTTTGGTTGTTTTTGTCACTTTAGTCCAAAACTAAAACCTTTTGAATCTGGGTCCTTGTGGTTTCAATTTTATTGCCATTTTCATCCAAAAGCAAAATCTGCTCAGATTTTTCAGTTAACATCTAGTTTCTTTGTCTTTTTCCTCCCTTTTAATGAAGGTCAAAATGGTCAGATTTTTTGAATTTGTTATAATAAAACGTTAAAAGCCAATTTTGCCCTTCATTAAAAGGAGGAAAAAGATTAAAAAAAAAACTGGATGTTAACAGAAAAATCTGACCAGATTTTGATTTTAGATGAAAATGGCAACAAAATTGAAACCATAGGAATCTAGATTCAAAAGGTTTGAATTTTGGACTAAAGTGGCAAAAGTGAACAAACCTCAGGCATCATTCTGACAGTTTACTCTAAAAGATATAATAATATTGTAATTCTTTAAAATTGAATTTTTTAAACATAATTTTGTTAATACCTATAATTATTTCTACAGCTAATTTTTATATTTTATCAAAATAAGTTGATATTCCAATATGTTCCCCCTAAGACTATCTTCAACGTGAAATCCGTAACCCCATCCAAGATGACATGGAATAAATCCAACTTTACAAGCGCAATGGAGCACAATTGATTTGGCCATATCCGAAACAAATATCCATCTGCAAGGGCTTTATATGTTTAGGTTAGTGAGCCATTTTCTTTATTATATAATGTAGTTGTTTTTTATTTAGATATTAATATTAATATTAATATTTTCACTTATATTAATTATTTAAACACATTTTTAATTGAAGTAGATTACAAGCTTAAGGATTAATTTGAATTTTAAAAAATCCAATTAAGAAAAAAATCGATGCAAGTTTCTATCTATTTATATTTTTAAAATCCTGTTTACTTTTGAAATAGCCATTACTTGTTACTTACACTATTATTTAAATATTTATTATTTTTATTATTTAGATATGTTAATAATTTGAGTAATTAAATTTAAAGAAAAATAAGTGATGATGTGGAAAATGTAAGGATGTTTGTATGGTTGGAGTTGAAATTAGGGTTTTTTAAGGATTTGCAAGGATTTTTATGGATTTGTAAGGATATGATGTGGCAGCTGACTAGGCAGGTAAGGGCGCCTAAGGGCTCCCCTAGCATTGGAGATAGTCTAAGTTTCATACATTTCCCTCCCCGGTTACAGATTACCCAATCATTTCCCTCGCCTATCAATAAATTGGATTACCCAATCCCCAGTTACGGATTACCCAATCGTTCGGTTCGGGTCTGGATGGGAGGTAATAACAAAGAATTTTTGGTCAAGGCAGTTAAAGAAAATCTGTGCAGTGGCATTGATTACGATAACAGGTTTGTAATGAACTGGTCTAAGTGGGTTCCAAAAAAATACAACGTTTTCATGTGGAAGGCGGTCATGGATCGTATTCCGACTCTCTCGGCTCTTTAGGCTAGAAACTGTTATGGGGAGGACGTCTCATGTGTCTTATGTGGAGTGGAGACCGAGTCTGCAAACCATCTCCTTTGTGCCTGTAGCTTTGTGTCTACTATATGGTTCCACATATCGGCGTGGTGTAAGGTTAAGATGTTTATCCTTTTTTCAGTGAAAGATATTATTGAATCATATGAGCATTGCAATTTGGGTAGAAAGGCTAAAGAGGCTCTCCAAGGAATTATGTACGTTGTGTCGTGGTCTATTTTGAAAGCAAGAAATAACAAGAGATCCTCTAACATTGACGTAAAACCTGAAGATATTTTCCAAGACATTAAGTCTCTTGGGTTTTTATGGTATGTTAATTGTTCTATAGATAGGAATTTGTGTAGGTCCCGTTTTTCCGGTGGATCGATAACGTAAACCTATCCTTGTTTATCACGAACACGGTAACGGGTGCGGAATCCCCGTGACGGTGCAAACCAAACAAAGTGTATAAAATAACACGGATTAATCAATGAAACACACTCTATTGATTAACGGGATGAGAACCGATTACAAACTGATACAAACACAGTTTTGACGGAATTTTGACAGAGTTTCTTTACAAGTAGTTTCTGATCTCTCTGCACTCATCTCTGTTTCAAAGTGAAACTGAGATGGTATTTATACTAAAACACAGACTGAACATGACGAAACACATAAAGCACTCGGCGAAACACACATAGTCGACGAAACACAACTTGTTTCGTCGATATACATATTAATCTAATCTCTGTTTCGTCATGTGTAGAAGGAGCCCAAACATGGTCAAAGCCCAAGATGAGATTTCGGCCCATGTTGAAGAAACGGCCCGAACATGATTCTGTTTATAATCTTTCACCATTTGCAACATATGAGACAAATTGTGACATCATCATGACATCACTAAGGTGATGTCATGGTGATGTGTTTTGCGGGAATGGCTTCCGGCGTTCCGTGCCTCGCGTGTCGAACTCTGGGGCGCACGACAGAGGAATGTCGTGACGTCGGGCAGGAGCCGGACCTAACCGAGTCGAAACCAAGTCGAACCGAGCTGAGTCGAACCGAACCGAGTCGTGTCCACATAAAGTGTACCAACAATCTCCCCCTTGGACGCTACTCGTGAGGTTCGTCTTTTGTGATGGTTCGTCTTCTGTGTCTTTCATGTCGGAGGATCTTCAAAGTCTTCACGCGTCGTAAGAAGAAAGTGTATCAACAAACTCCCTTTTCATTTAGGTAGTGTGTTAACAAACTCCCCCTTAGATTGAACTCTCCATTGAGTTATGCTCGTGAATCTTTTGACTTGTCAAATCTTCAGATCCTTGTGGTGTTGATGAAGGGTCAGCGGCAACTCGATCATTTTATCTTTTGAGTGCCTCCACTTCGTGTCTTCATTCCAAAGCTTGTCATCGAACATGTTCTCCTTGCCTTTAACATCTGCACATGCAAGAAAGCTAAACGCATAATGAGAATAACCGTTTGGAATATAGTTATCATTAAACATATGACACATATGAGATCAAATCTCAATCAAACACCGACCGACAACAGTTTGAAAGTTTAGAAAATGATCAATTTTAGTCCTTTAACTTTCAAAACTTGTTAATCTTCGACTGTTTATGAAGATGCAATTGTTTTCCGGCTTACGATCAGGATTTTGGGTAGGATAGACTCGAGTTCCAACATCAGTCAATCAAAAATAAACTAGAAGCAAAATCTTTTTGGTTTTCATAAAGTTTATATTAAAACACACCTAAAATCTTTTTGGAATTTTCATTTTTCAAATGTAAAGACGGAAAGCAATAAATAAATATATACAAAGATGCATAAACTGAAAACAGTAAATAAATATCTACAGACAATCTTTTTGCGAGTTTCGAGGGTAAGAGAATCATATCAGTGTACGGTCACGTCAAAACGCTCTTTTTGTTCAATTAGTTAACATTTAGATAAGCATCCTATAACGATTATCGGTATTGTTATCCACATAAGCTCAACTTATCAGATGTAATCATGTTTAGGGGATACGTTAAGGTATGATTTATACTTACCGACCGGTGTTCATCCACACACGACACATTCCCGTATCAAGGCATGCGCGAGAGTTCATCTTACCGGTGAGTATACCGATTATCATCTGTTTGACCGTATAAAAATGTGAGAAACTCACTTATTTTGATTTGAAAACAAGCCCTATGTGATAGAATCACTTATTGATGAGGAACTTGATTTTCAGATGCATGAGGGCACAAGAGCAAGTCCGTGAACAGGTCAGTACTTTCGTACAGCAGAGAGACGAACTTGACTCCCGCAAAGAATCTGTGATATATAATCACTTATTTTGTTTGGACATGTGATTGTTGATCACTTATTGAGGTCGAATGCAATATGTACACGTATGTATAGTATCATGGAAGATCTAGACTTCGTCTCCGTTATTTTTACGGTTTGATACAACCATGATACCCAGATGATAAGCAGCATAAAGACCGAATATTTCAGAACCTCGGCAATCTCTCAAACGAAATTTCGGTACTAAGACCATATGCCAATGTGCGGTTCCCACCTGGTCTTCAGTCGATTTAAGATTTATATCACCCTGGACACCTTAATCTGATTGCGAGCCTACCGATACATCTTATATAGAGCTGCTTAACATTTTTCATTTTGCATTTCAGTTTAAAGAGGTTTAGACAGACCACTGATGTACTATCATTTTCTCTTTTTCTCGCCAGGAAACTCATTTTTGTTTTTCCAATGTTTTTGCGCTTTTGAAATTTTTCGATGTTTTTGAATTTTTCAAATTTGGATTTACTCCCCCTAAAAACAACAAACTATGATAAATTTAAAAGACACAAAGATATTTACAAAAAAAAATTTCCCGATGTTGGTTAACTCATGTTTTACCTCAATGCCGTTTACCAAAATTAAATTTTTGTCAGAAATGATTTAGCGAATTTTGGAAAAATGAGTTGGCATGTCGGTAAGCGGTGCAGACCATGACAACATTGTCTGGCCAAAGAGTGCTACGAGAGGATAACAATTTATAAAGCAGCTTAAATATCGACAAGTAAAAGAGAGATTAGAAATTTAAAACCGTATCCTGCAACTGCTTTGTGCATTGCAATGAATTTGAGTGCTCTCCCAAACTGGATATCCACCCGGTGTGGATTTCAAAGTCGATTTTGTAGCCACTGAGAAATCTCTTGACAGCAACAAGATCAGAAACCTTTGGGTCCGGCTGGTCTTCCACATTGCACCAGCGAAGGTCTTTGTCTTTCTCTTTCAGAATTAGTGTGCGGTTGAGCAATCCACGCCAAGGCATCCGCACACCCGGTTGATTTGTTCAACAAACACATTTTCTTCAATCACAATTTTGATTTGAATCTACCCTGGGGACCCGATCAAAGCCTTGAACAACCAAACTCTTGGAATGGTTTTCATTTTGTCGAAGCTTTCAATCTCTTTCGACAGACACTTCTGTCTTCTTTTCTTTTTCTCTCCATCAAAGGCAACCACTCCTAGAAATAACAATATCTTGGAGCTTTGAGTCGCCAAACTTGTGCATGGACACTCCACTATCAACAATCCGATGACTATCGATAGTTCCTCCTGGAACATCCTACACACTCACTCAGAGATTAGTTGGAGAGGGGGACCCAAGCCTTCACAGACTTGGGTCTTCCGGCATGATCGAAGATTGTGACTTCGATTTCCCGATAACCCGGAATAGATTGAGCTCCCCCTGAAACATTTACCGATTTTGGTATCCAAATCTGTTTTTGTTTTTCATATTTAACATTTGATTCAACAGATTTTGTTAGGACAACCTTCGGTTTTAACGCCTTTTCAACCTTTTTGACGTTTTGACGTCGTTGTTTTGTTTCTTGTTCTTTAACAGTTCTTTTATCATGTTTTGGTGAAACAGGACGACGTTGTGGGTGAACCTTTTCAGGTGGTGCTCTTTCTACAAAATTTGGTTTGGGCGAGTTTGTGCAGTCTTTAATGATATGCCCAAACTTCCCACATTTGAAACAAGTTCTCCTTTCAACAAACTTAGGAGAATCTGTTCGACGACCTGACGTTGAAGTTGTAGACCCAGAGGTACTAGCTTTACACCCATTTGTGTGTTGAGTGTAATTGTTATCATTATTACGTTTCAAAATGTTGACTTTTTGAACAAAATCGGTATTTGACTTATTTTCAAAAGTCTCCACTTTATCAGTACCTTTGGAGGCCACAAATTTAACGTCTTTTGCCTTCTTCTTGTAACGAGCTCCTTTTGATTCAACCTTCGGTTGTGAACTTTTAGAATTTTGAGCTCGCTGCTGTTGCTGTTTACCCTTAAAAGCGACAGGTTGTTGCTTCGTTGGTGATTTTTGATTTCCAAATTTTCTTCTAACTTCAGCTTTTGGAATAGGATCACACTGAGTTACTGAAACTCTTGGGATCGCTTTTCCCAAAAACTTAGTTGTAGTATCTTCAAACACTTTGTCAATCGAAGATTGATTGACATTTTTAATTGGAAAAACTATGTTTGAATAAATTTTGTCATCACCGACTAAAGTATACAACACGTTATCACTTTTAATAGTAGACACTGTTTTAGTGATAGGATCCATCTCTTGTTTAGCAGTTGAATGCACAGCAGGAGTAGGAGGATCACACAGAATGTGATTCTCAAAAGGCACTTCTACTCCTTTGTTCTTTTTAAGAGATTTATCCTCATCACTCACATCTGGTTCATCATCTGACGAATCATAGTCCTCAACTGTGGGAGGACTTTGTTCCGTACCAACAGATGCTGAATTTTCGGTTGTTCCAGATGAGCCCTCCGATGAATTGTCCGTTTTGAACCCTAAGCCAGTTGTAACTTCCTCATAATTAAGAGGCACACTGGATTCAAACCGTGGCATTTCTTCAAAATCAGGCATATAGTCATAATTATGCCTTAAAGGAGGCGGGCATTTCTTATACCCAACACCGCTCACATTTCCCTTCAGTTGTTGAACGTCAATAATGTGATCGAGCACAAATCGGGAGTTAGAATAACTCTCCAACTTTTGCTTGATTGCATCATGCTCACATTTGGCAATGGCTAATTCCTTTTTGGTTTCCTCAACAATGTTAATATAATCGTTAATGCTAACTTGTTTGTGGTAAACAGTTTTGGTTACTTCGGAAACATTTTTCTTTAAGGTTTCAATTTGAGATTTAAAACCCTTTTCGTTTCTAACCAGAGCCATATTCGCCTCTTTGCACTTAGACATTTCAACAACTAAACTTTGATTATGACTATGAAGCTTTTCAGATTCAAGCTTCAATTCAGCACATTCATGTTTCAAATCAACACAATAACTACATATGCTAGGAGTTTCAGATTTTACCTGACTTGTAGAAGCTGTGACATTAGCCATAAAGGCAGTCTGAGAAGAGAAAGATCCATCTTCAGTGAGAATCTTCTCCATTTCTTTTGAAGCAGCAGCTTTCTTGATCAAGTCAGATTTCTCGTTCCCCGTTTGTAACTTTGGTTGTCGCAGATAAGCTGACGGGTCAAAACCTCCTCCACAATAAGCCTTAGGTTGAGGTTGGACTTGTTGTTGTTGTGGTAGTGATGGATTAAAACCTCCTCCTGAATATGCTTGAGGTTGAGTATTTACTGGAGGTATAAAAGGAATAAAACCTCCTCCAGAATACATTATGCAGTCTGCTGTTAAAATTCAACAAGTATCTCGAAACAGGTTGAATAACTTGGCGACGAAACAGAAGGTTAATTGACTGCGACGAAACAGAACTTAATGTTGACCAATCGACGAAACAGATGGTCAATATGTTGTCCGACGAAACACCGTATAAGACTAGAAGACGAAACAGAAACTGATGTGATTCAGATCCAACGAAACAGAATTGTTTTGTTTGTTCGACGAAACTGGAATCCTCTATGATGTCGACGAAACAACTTGATGATGTTTGGCGACGAAACTGATTCTTTTTGCTGGTTGACGAAACAGACTTAGATGAGATGTCGACGAAAATGAATCCTTATATCTGGTCAACGAAACAGATCAGCCCAAATCAGTTTGATACCAGCCTACTTCAGCTTGAAGCCCAAATCAATGTTAAGCCCACTTTGACGAAACAGGTCTGGTCTGATGTGATGAATCGACGAACAGATTGAGGTTTTGTTGAAGCCAACTTTAATTTGATACCAGGCCCAATTCAGTCCAGGCCCAATACAAAGCGACGAAACAGACCAAACTTTATTAAATGACGAAACAGATTGCACACAACATGACGAAACAGATTGATATTATTTGATGTTCGACGAAACTGCTAGGATATTGTGAGATATTTTCAAGTAGTCCTTATCTCCTTCTGACAAGTGAGCCAACTTTTTCAAACTTCACCTGTTCCTTTTTAGATTTTCAAAGTTCCTTTTCAACAATCCATCATCACTTATGTACACCCAAGTCAAGGAATTATATTTTAAGCACAAACATTTTAATCAAACCACAATTTAGATCAAACACATAATATAATGAAAAAACACTTATGAAGAACACCAACAGTTATGAACTCGATGGGTTTTCCGGTCACTGACGAGATGAGAACCACAATTTAGATCAAACACATAATATAATGAAAAAAACACTTATGAATAACACGGATTAATCAATGAAACACACTCTATTGATTAACGGGATGAGAACCGATTACAAACTGATACAAACACAGTTTTGACGGAATTTTGACAGAGTTTCTTTACAAGTAGTTTCTGATCTCTCTGCACTCATCTCTGTTTCAAAGTGAAACTGAGATGGTATTTATACTAAAACACAGACTGAACATGACGAAACACATAAAGCACTCGGCGAAACACACATAGTCGACGAAACACAACTTGTTTCGTCGATATACATATTAATCTAATCTCTGTTTCGTCATGTGTAGAAGGAGCCCAAACATGGTCAAAGCCCAAGATGAGATTTCGGCCCATGTTGAAGAAACGGCCCGAACATGATTCTGTTTATAATCTTTCACCATTTGCAACATATGAGACAAATTGTGACATCATCATGACATCACTAAGGTGATGTCATGGTGATGTGTTTTGCGGGAATGGCTTCCGGCGTTCCGTGCCTCGCGTGTCGAACTCTGGGGCGCACGATAGAGGAATGTCGTGACGTCGGGCAGGAGCCGGACCTAACCGAGTCGAAACCAAGTCGAACCGAGCTGAGTCGAACCGAACCGAGTCGTGTCCACATAAAGTGTACCAACAATTTGAGTTGGGAAAAGTGGTGTAAATTTGATGTTTAGTCGTTGTTTGGTGTAGTTGCCCCTGTTTTGGGGGGTTTTGGCATTGTTTATAAAAGTTACCTTTCAAAAAATAATCAGATTACAGTAAATCAGTCTGACGTCTAGGGGAGGAACACTTTAACTTCAATGAATTTGTCAACTAGGCCCAACCCCACCCTGATTAATTGTATTTTTTTGTTTTCAAAATAGTATTGTTGGAAAAAAAATATTTATTAGAAACTTTTTTTAATATCATATGTGGTGTTTTCTTTATGTTGTTAATGCTATAAAAAGTATTTATGTTATTAAATTGTTTCAACTATTTTGTTTGATATTTCTAAAATATTGTATATTAAAAAATTAACACGTTTACAAAATTGACCGTGGTCATTTGCTTTTATTTTTCATTGAGTTTGTATTTCTTAACGTTGATTTTTAAAATAACATAACTTTCTCACTCAAAATTCTTTTAGATTCCGAACTTACCCTTGCGACATGCTTTTTTATGTGAAATCCACCCGTTGCGGAGCACGGGTATTAACCCGCTAGTTGTGAAATAAAAATGTTATGTCTGTGTACGGCGTTCGATGGGAACACTAACCCAAGGGTAAGTGAATAACAACATAAACCAATGGTGTTCGTATGTATCACAAGGAAACGATACATGATTAGTACAAACTACGAAGTATTTTGCATCAAGGGGATTTGATTGCCTATGGATTTGGGTGTATACTTCTTTTTTTATATTGTAACCATCTAGGAGCATTTTTTCTTGCCTCTAATTGCATTCACAGTGATTATGTTCTGTCGGGAATTACCAAGCCGAATTGTGGCCTTGCGCGTGAAGGACGGCAGGAGATTAATTAACTTGATTATCAAGTTATTAATTAAATATATATTAAATAATTAGTGGATATTATCTAAGGTTCCTATTCGTGTTGGGTTAGGATGTGTATTAGATAATTGATATGTAATTAATTAATATGTTTCATAGTTATAGTCTATGTGATTGTTTAGCTCTATATACCTATCAGATTGATAGGGAAAATTGTAATTCAAGGTTTTGAGATAGTTTCCTTGATAATAAAGATTTGTAGGTGTTTAATCGTGAAGAGTCGTATTCTGCTATTTGTTCATTATTTTCGATTAACAACAGATCTAGTACCAATTCCCTCTAACTGGTATCAGCGTGGATCAATCAATTGAAATTGGGACCTATTGAAGACTAACCTACAGTTCAGAAGCGTTTGATTGAGGGTTCGGCGATTCAGAGAAGCCTCAATCGAATCAGAGCAGTGGCAACGAAAGAAAGGGGTTTCAACAGACCTGCGCATACGAGGTTGTTAACTCCAGCGATCAGAAATAGCTCAAAGGCATGCTTGTGTTGATCCGATTCCAGAGATAAAGAGGAAATCGTGGTCTGGAGGAATTAAGGTTGTGAACTAATCGAATGGAGATCAGAAGCAACGACTTTAAAGTTGGTGATTTTGTTTATGTGTGTTGAACGTGGAAACAAAAAAAGGTGAGTTGCATGTGGAATACAAATAATTACATTGTTTCTCTTCAATGTTGGTGTTTTTTAAGGGTCTACATATTCACACACCCTCATGCCTATTTGTACACCGACCTATGCGCTTCGTATAGGTCTATACGATACGTATAGGGTTAAAGTTGATTCCCACGCTAGACAAAGTGGTCAAACCTCGTACAGTGTTAAATTAGTCACTTATACGATGCATATAGGGCATATACAAGGCTTATATACGTCGCGTACAGGGTTGCACGCAACGCATGTAAGACTAATTTGACTATGATAGGATGTTGTCTGGCACGTGAATAAAGGTATACGCCGAGTATAGGTTTATACGAGACGTATACTTTTGAAATTGAACTAATATTATCATGCAGACATTTCTTCTTCAGTATGTTCTTCAAAGGAATAATTCTTCAACTCTTCAAACTATCAGCTTCAACATTTGATTCAATACGGTTGGAAAAATGTCATCATTCTAGGGCAACAAATATTTCTTTGGGTAGTATGCTAACAAGTCATGGGTTCTAGAAACCGATCTGGTAACGTTTACCAACTTAACTTCCATCCTTGTTGTTTTGAGATTATTAAATATTTATCATACCATTGTTTTAGGAGGATTCTTGCGTTCTTGATTCTAATGAGGAGGATGAGGTTGTGTCTCGCGTTCATTTTGATCAAAATAGACCGTTGCTAGATTTGAACGAGCCTCTGCATCCCCCTGTTGATGAACCATATTATTCAGCGCAACAAGGGTATCCAGATTACGAATACGAATGTGAATCATTTTACATGGAACAAGATTATACGGATGGCGGGGATACGGTGGTGAGCCTTCATTCACACAATCGTATTATTATGAACAACCCCTTAACCCGGGCAACCTTTACGAAAGTAGCAATGTATCACATTCTTTATACGTGCAACAAGACTATCCGGATAGTGGAGGATACGGTGGTGGCCTCCAAACACACCACTGTATGATGATGAGGAATCCACTAAACCGGCAATCCGTATCAAACTAACAATGTATAACATTCATTTAGTTATGTGAGACACAGTGATATACGTATGTTTCGTAGTTTAAATTGACAACGACGTGAAGTGCAATTAGGTAAATTCACCCAAACCTCACCTACTCCATTATCCCCAATCCTCTCCCCAAAGCAACATTTCACTACCTCATTCACCCAAACCACTTAGCGTCGTCCCTATGATTACCATTATCATTTCCGATCACCTGCGATTATCCGACCATGTTGCAACTAGTAGCGATTGTTGATAATGACCATGTAACAGGTAAGACTTTGTTGAGTTTTACTTTATTAACATGAAAAATGTGGTACACCAGTATGAAATGTGGCTGATTTGTAACATTTAACTTGAAATTATAGCTGGAATAAAGGTTCGAGCAACCACACACCGACTCACCATCCACGTTAGGCTCGTGCTTAGATTTCTGGGCAACGCAAATGTGTAGCTCAGGTTTCACAAGAGTAGGGATGATGATAAAATATATTAGGTTAGACTATAGTGGGTTTTGTATGTATCATTGATACATAACTATAATCTAACTAGAACCATACCAAGGGTTTTTTTATTGATCAATTTTTGGGAGTAATCGTTAATGATTAAGTATACCCAATTTTCCCATGAAATGTAACTAACAATTATGTTTGAGTTATATGTAATGGATGATGGTTGACTTTTTTTTACTTCTGTTTGAAATGGTAATGATTTTGTTAATTTGCTTGAATGGTTTTGTTTGTAATAGGGTTGTAGTTTAGAAGTCATAGCAGTTCAATCAATTGTAGTTTAGAAGTCATGGCAGTTGTGTTAGGTTTGGAGGATTACATTAGTAGTTGTGTTAGTTTGTAGTTTGGAGGATTACATTAGCAGTTGTGTTAGTTTGGAGGATTACATTAGCAGTTCAATGCATCATGTACATTAGTAGTTGTGTTAGGTTTAGCATAGTTCGGATTATGTTATGATTAGTTAGCATATCAGTTGTGTTAGGTTAATCATGATTTGTTTAGGAGTCAATACTTTGAACTACGGTTAATTACTTTGATTAAATTGAACTACAGTTGACATGTATCACCTGATGTTAATTAGTATAATTAGTAGTTGATTATTAGCAGTTGATCATTAGCAATTTCTTTAGTGTGCATGATATGTTTGATTACTGAGATAATTAGTAGTTTGATTAGTTACTTAAATATCAGTTATTGCAGCAATGATTGTACATTAGGTTCACTGCAATTGTTTTAATCTATATCATTACTTAATCATGTACATTAGTTAATCGTGTACATTAGGTTCTATGCAACTGTGTTAATTTGTATCAATAGTAGCTAATGTAATTCTGATCAGTTATTTGTGTGATAGTTAATAACAGGTGATTAACAGTTGTTGGTTAGTTAACAATATGATTAATTAGTTACTTAGGGTGGTTAATTAGTTGATTAGGGTGGTTAGTTAAAAAAAATGAATTTGGAAGGAATATTTGAAGTTACAGGAGAGACTCATATTGCAAATAAAAAATAAGGGGATATTTTGGTCTATTCACTCAAACTTAAACTTGTAATTAATAGCAGACTCATATGAAGAGACTCATATGATGAATCTGAGCAACCACAGGGACTTGATTGTTGAAACTAGAAAAAAGGGGCTTAATATGCAATCTGGTGTCAACCACAATAACTCAAATCATAGTTTACTCTTAAAAGGAAAGGCAACACTTAACGGTAGATACAGGAAGCAAACGCTAACACTATCAGTTTATAAATAATAATTATATTATAATTTTACAAGATATAACTAAAAAAATCAGTTATTTATTGTTTCTTTTCCTTTGTTCTTTTTGTTACTTTAAAGAGAAAGAAGACACTTTACTTTGGACCTCAAATGTGGTGAGGTTTCACCTTAGTTTGCCATGGCAAACTTGTGAAAACCTTCCTAGAGGTTGTCCAAGTAGAATGGTAGAAGAAAACATGAAGAAATAAGAAGGGAAGTGAGCTAAAACTCACTTAGAAGGCTTGCAACTTTCTGCCAAGTCTTGTAAATTATAGAGAAATTATAAAGATTTGGGAGTGATTAAGTGTTTGGAAAGTGTTTAGGAGTGAAAGATGGCTCTTATTTATAGGATGGGATTAGGGTTTAAGTCATTAATGAAGTAGGAAGTGATTGGGTGTTGTAAAAAGGTGAAAAAGTAGGTAAAACACGGTTGTTTGTGTTTCCTGCCCGCAACCCGTTGCCAGCTCCGTTTCGTGCGGATGAGAGGTTCGTGCAGATGAGAGGTTCGTTCGGTTGAGCGTTTGGTGCGAACGAGGTCAAGTCCGTGCGAAGGATAGTTCATTCGTGCGAAAGAGGGTAGGTCCGCACGAAGGAAGTTAGGTTCGTGCGAGGATAGGTTGGTTCGTGCGAAGGAGGAGTATGTTCGCACGAAGGAGGGGTTTGATCCGCACGAAGAGGGTCTACATTCGTTCGAGTGTTTTGGTTTGCATGAGGGGGTTATGTTGGGCCAGTTTCACGTATTTTAGCCGGTTTTAAGTATTTCTAGCATAAAAGTGTAAGGTATGAGTATAATGCACATATAATTGATGTTTCAAGTATTCCAAGTATTGGTTTTCGCATATAAACATGTATTCAAGATTGCAACGTATAACAGAAGTATGTAATATGTATAAGTATAAAATAATGGAATTTCATTATGATCAACGTCTCGGATTACAATGTTGGAAAATAAATACGAATGCGATACAATAACAAGTTTCCAAAGAATATGAATACGATTAAAACCTTCTAAATAAGGAGAATACAAAATGCGAAGCGTTACACTTTCCATGAACTTTTCCTAAAATTTATTTAATTATTCATTCGTATTTGTGTTAAAACTTAGTGATGTTTATTTCTATAATCATTACTTTTAAAATATTTAAATCAGGGAAATTTATTTCTATAATCTATCACTTTGAAAATAGTTAAAGCGTTTTTAGTTCGTGGTAAGAAATT
This sequence comes from Helianthus tuberosus, assembly GCA_030545235.1. Taxonomy (NCBI): domain Eukaryota; kingdom Viridiplantae; phylum Streptophyta; class Magnoliopsida; order Asterales; family Asteraceae; genus Helianthus; species Helianthus tuberosus. The sequence continues at coordinate 65,171,061 of CM060354.1, forward strand.
ATGTCTTTTGAGTAGATTATTTTTTAGTACTTGTGTTTTAGTGGTTTTAACCATTTAAGTTTAAAATCAAAATATTTAACGTCTTGAGTACCTAGACGTTTTTTATAACCATTTGAGTCCTTTTGAGTCCAAATTTTAACCTTTTGAGTCCACTCTTTTAACAAAATTGGACTCAAAACGTTAAAAAACTAACAAAATTGGACTCAAAACGTTATAAAATGAACGGTTAGAGACTCAGGGCGTTAAACTTTTTTATTTTGGATTCAAGTGGTTAAAGCCACTAAAACACAAGGACTCAAAAGGTAATTTACTCTATGTCTTTTAAGTTTTTTACTCCTGCGGGGCACAATAATTTTTTTTAGCAAATAACTAAATATTATTGAAATGTCTTGTAAACTTTTTTTCTTGAGCGGCAAATTTACATCACTGAAGGACCAGTAGAGTATCATCGTGCAACTATCGAAACCACCCGATAATATCCATCTCCACTAGGCTATAACACCTATACACCAATTCAAGAGAACTCAATACCTTATAGTCTTTAAGCCTTATCTCATCCCAAAAATGTTATTAGGCTATAATGCTATAGACAAAATGATGTCTTGTAAACATAATTTATAATTTATATGTAAAACTTTTTTTTGAACGTCAAATTTGGATCACTAACGGACTACTAGAGTATATCATCAGCGCGATCATATCCATCTCCACTAGGCATAATGCATATACATCAATTTAGGAGGAAACCCAATAAATATGAGAAAACCCCCTTACGGAAATCGAACCCAGAACCTATTGGTCTTAAAGTCTTATCCCACCCTTAAGAGCCACTAGGCTATAAAGCCATGCACAATTTATATGTAAAACTAGTAACTAAAACAAGAAAGTAGTATAGCGGTAGTTAATATTTATTTATTGAGTTAAATGTCATTTTATGGTTTGGGTTATTTTGACAGTTTAGTTCAAATGTTTCATTTTTAACATCTGGATCCAAAAAGGTTTCATCGTTGCCATTTTGGTCCAATGACTTAACTCCATCCATGGACCTCTGTTAAGTCCGGGGCAACTTGGTCTTTTTCCTTTTATTTTATTTAAAGTTTTTATTAAATCCACCATATTTAAAAAAAATAATACTCCGTATATATCTTACCCCTCTCTCTCTCTATCTCTCTCTCTCTACCTCTCTCTCTCTCTCTCTCTCTCTCTCTCTACCGTTACTACCAGCTACCGCCCCCCACCAGTCACCATGAACTCTTTCACTCCTTCACTCCCGGTAAGTCCTTCAATCTTTCTTCTTTTTAATTCCTCCAATTCTATATGATTTTTCACTCAATTCTCTACAAACCCACTTCAATTTTAGCCTGATTTTAGGTTTCTTGATTCTGTAACGAGTTAAAGTTCATAACTTTATCGTTAATTTAGGGGTTATTTGGATTCTTGATATGTATTGAACAGTTACTGGGTAAAAAGATCACTAGTTTAACTAAAATTTCATCTGGGTATCATGGATACTTTGTTAAGAAATCAAAATTCGTTCAAATTTCTGCACCCAATTAACAGATTTGCATCAAAGACTCAAATTCACGACCTTAGGTTTGGCCTTAAGAAATCCCAGTTCAGATTACGTCATAAAAATTGTGTTAAAGCTAGTAGTAGTGCTCTTTTGGAGTTTGTGCCTGAAATCAAGAAAGAAAATCTTGATTTTGAGCTTCCTATGTATGATCCCTAAAGGGGTTTTGTGGTGGATCTTGTGGTGGTTGGTGGTGGTCCTTCGGGTTTAGCCGTGGCTCAACAGGTGTCCAAGCCTGGGTTAACCGTGTGCTCGATTGACCCGTCACTGAAACTCATTTGGCCTAACAATTATGAATTTTTTTTAGAAGTGGTGTATTTTGAAAAGATTTTTAGGATAATGGGGAAGTCAAAAAAAAAAAAAAAGGTTTCTGGTGTATCCGCTATTAGCAATAGCGGATTAGGAAGGGAAAGTAAATTGTGCTGCAGCATTGCTCAGGTGTCAGATGTTTTTCTAATCCTCTATTCAGAATAGAGGATTAGGAGTAGTGGGTTTAATGTTGAACATGGATTAAGTGTTTCCTCCTAATCCTCTTTTCTGAATAGAGGATTAGAAAAACATCTGACACCTTCCTGAGTACAATTTACTTTCCCTTCCTAATCCGCTATTGCTAATAGCGGATACACCAGAAACCTTTTTTTTTTTTTTTTTGACTTCCCCATTATCCTAAAAATCTTTTCAAAATACACCACTTCTAAAAAAAATTCTAACAATTATGGTGTTTGGGTTGATGAGTACTTGTAGAGAGAGAGAGAGAGAGAGAGATGTTGGGGTGGGGTGGAGTAGGGCAGGATTATTTATATATTTATGAAATAACTAAAATGCCCTTGACAGACTTAGCACATATGGATGGAGTTAAGTCAGTTGAACTAAAATGACAACGATGAAACTTTTTTTGATCCAGATGTTAAAAATGAAACTTTTGAACTAAACCGTCAAAATTGTCCAAACCACATGAAGTAATATGACATTTAACTGTTATTTATTTTACTACAAAAGATTTGCTATTTATTCTCTCTTTTTCCCCTTTTATCTTCAGAGCCCTAAATTCCCGTTCTTTGAAGTTTCCAATCCCCAGCTAACGAACTACATGATCGCTTGAGAGTTTCCAATTCATGGGTAAGTTGTTCTACTTCACACACTTGCATTATAATATTGTTTACGTTTTAATTAATGAGATTCTGTCCAAACTATCCTCTTTATGGCATTGTTCTAGATTCCATCATATACTACTCTGTTTCCTTTTTTTTTTTTGAGTCATGGTTTTGTTGATTGTAATGATAGATAATCATCATACGAGGAGGAGGAGGTTTGTAACTGACGATGACGACATAATCGCTAAACTTCCAGAGGATTTGATAAACCCGATTTTAGAGCGGCTCCCCGTCAAAGAGGCTGTAAGAACAAGTGTTCTATCTAAAAGGTGGAGGTATAGATGTACCACTATGAAGTCACTGGATTTCCTTTACGGATTCTCTGGACAGTTCTTGAAAATTGGAGCTTATCGTCATAATGGGTTTATAAGGGTTGTAAACCAGATTATGATCCATCACCAGGGTCCCATTTTGACCTTTCATCTCCATATACCAAAAGAGATATTTCTTGATAGCTTCCAAGAAGTTGATCAATGGATGTTAATCCTATCAAGAAACAATCTCAGGGTGCTTGACTTTCGGAATTCAAATCGGATTTATCAGATTCCATCCTCCGTATTCTCTTGTCTAGAATTGAGAGTGTTGGGATTACGTGGCTGTATTTTCAATCCACCACTTGACTTTAAGGGATTTCCCAATCTTGAAGAGATTAATCTCCAGAAAGTTAATTTCGGTGGTAATTTAGGTGGAACTGTAATCAACTTGCCACAACTTAAAAATTTGAGCCTGCATACATGTGTCAATGTCAACAATTTCAACATCATGGCTGTAAAATTGCAGAATTTGCTGGTATTTGGTTGCCCTGATGCCATGTTGCTCCGGTTATTGCATAGTAAACGCCTTTCTGCGGTTCATATATGTTTGGGGAAATCTATGCAAGGTCTACAAGTTGAAAGATATAGTTTGGCGAGGATGTTAAGCAACTTGCCCAAGCTTGTTACATTTAACATTGATGGTTATTTTCTTAAGGTATACCAACATTAAAATGAAAACGTTTAACCTTTGTTCTATGTTGGTCATAAACTAGAGTTTGCAAAAACGATTTCTTCATTTTTTTTATTCTGCTAAATTCTCATGCAAATTTGGTAAGTTACAATCTCACTTTCACCGCACAGTTTTTGGCAGCACAAAAGTTTCCAAGCTTGCGTCCACATGCCATAAAACGCTTACAGCTATTGTGCTTCCAAAGTTTTAGTTTTGGTGATTTGGATCAAGTTCAAGGTGCTCTGTGTATACTTCGGAACTCACCTAATTTGAATGTACTTCATGTGAGGCATATGCAGATGGTAAAGAGGGTTTAAAGCTTTTTAATATCTTTTTTGGCTTATATAGTTATATAGTAAACAGTAGGATGATAAGACATAATTTCACTTTTGTAGGGACCTGAGGCTGATTTGGAATTAACATCTAATTATATAGAATCCCTTGACTGTCTGGATCAGAAATTGTTCATGTTGAAAACTGTAGAAATGACATCTCTAGAAGGTTCAAGACCGGAGCTTCTCTTTGTAAAGCTTCTACTCGATCATTCTCCACATCTTGAAAGTATGATTATCCGACCAAGTGCAACGGTTGATGTTGAGAAAAGGCTCAACATTGCAAAGGATGTTATGTTGTTCCCACGAGCCTCATCAAAAGCAAAGATGGTCTACTTGGATCCGGAGCCATAATTCTATAAGAATGTTTAACTGCACTGAAATCCGGTGGTTATCTTGTAGTGTATGTCTTGTCTTTATATTACCTTTTTGGTATGCAGTTAATAGGACAATGTATGTAAAGAGTGCGTAGCTCTATGTATCTAGTTAAAAAGATGATATTAGTGGACTTGGACTTGGGATTTTGCTGGATCAACACAGGTTCTGTTACGTAGTTATTATTATTATTGTTGTTGTTGTTGTTAAGTTTAGCGGGAGTATGCCAAAGCACAAACTCTTTAAATAGCTTTCGAAACATTTGTTTGAAAGTCTATAAAATGAACCGCTGTGACCTAAACCAGATTTTGACCTGTTATCCGACCCGACTGGTCTTTGCTCTATGATTTAAGAATACCTTGTATAATTTTTTGAGTAAATTACACAGATTGTCCTTTAATTATACCCTAAATTACAGTCCCTGCCCTTTCCCTTTAATTTGTGCAGGCCATGTCCTTTAAATAACAAATTTGCACACTCTTTGTCCTTTGCTCCAAACCCCATCCAACTACCCAGTTAAATGCACCCATGTGCCTCTCACATGATGGGTAAAATTGTAATTTACCCTCCACCTACCCTTTAAAACCTCTGCTAAAACCCCTTTCTATTCGATCACTCTACAACTCTCTCTCAATAACCAGTCAGTGAACCACATATCTTCATATCTTTCATCCTTCTTCTCCGGTGAAGCTCCGCCACCGTAGCTACTCCGACGGCACGGAGGGAGGCTGAGGAGTCAGTCGTATCCACTCCGAAGACAGCCTCATGGCATGGCAGTGTACAGAGATAGAGTCAAAAAGGTCTATGGCTTCTCCGTTTCTCTGCCGAAACGCTGCAACATCGCACCACCACCAGCGTCATTCTCCACAGACGTAGATGTTCCTCACGATACGACAACGTTCAGAGCGACAAAGAAGATCGATTATGTTTTTGGGTTTGAAACGCGTTTGGGTTTTCTTGATTCTCCTAATTGGAAGTGAAAGTGCTTCGATTTTGTTCTCCAGCAGTCACCTTCGAAGGGATTTGGTGTAATTTCGCTGGCTTTTGTTTGGGGAATATAGGGCTGGCATTGAATTTTCAATTTGAGGGAGAATTTTGACTGCAGAATTTGGCAAATTTTGGGTTTTTGAGGAATTATGTTGTTTTGAGTTGATATTTGGGATATGTAAGGTATGTATGACTGATGTATGTGTTATTGCAATATTTGATTTAAGATCAGATTTCGAGATTAATGAACAACCACATGGAATCAGGTTGAAAAGTTGTCAAATTTTGTAGGGCTGATTACATAAAAAGGTAGCCCATTTCTGGTGATTAATTTGTGCAACCAACTTATTTTAAGTCACAAAAAACCATTAAAGTTTCAAATGCTTTAATAGCTAGTTTTTAAAGTACATGCCATTTCACGATACCCGAGCCTTGATTCCCATGGATCAACGTTTTAAATGTTGTTCTAAAATTAGATTTTAGAAAGCTTCGATGGTTTTTTTCAAGCCGACAAAAGAACTTTCAACTTTGGCCACCTAAATTGAAACCGGGCTGGATGTTTTATGTTTCCTTCTTACAAAAACTATTTACAGAAATACCCGAAATACTGATTTGAATCCAATGCCTTTACAGAAAATCCTGAAGAATGAATGTCAAAGTGGGCACAACATTCGTCGGATACGCGTTATGTGGGGAGGAAGAAGACTCTTGGGGTTTTTAATCGGGGAAGAAGACTCTTGGGGTTTTTAAGGGTATGTGGAGGGTTAATTACAATTTTACCCATCATGTGAGAGGCACATGGGTGCATTTAACTGGGTAGTTGGATGGGGTTTGGAGCAAAGGACAAGGAGTGTGCAAATTTGTTATTTAAAGGACATGGCCTGCACAAATTAAAGGGAAAGGGCAGGGACTGCAATTTAGGGTGTAATTAAAGGACAATCTGTGTAATTTACTCTAATTTTTTATAGCCTTATCTCCCTGAACACTCTGGGTGAAGGTCATAGCAGCCCCACATAGGCTGCATTATAATTTATAAGTTTTGCATGTTTGGTGCTGTATAGCATAATGAGTTATGAGTGTATTTGTCAACTCGAGTGAACTAACTGTCCATCTCATCTATGCTCCTCAGATATCCATGAGTAGCCTTAGATATTTTAAACTCTTGATAATATGAGATGAGTAAAGTTGCTACTTTCTAACTGCATGGTTGATATAGCAGCTGCAAATGTCTTGTGAATCAACAATTGCCCTATAGTTGTGATTAGCTTGCACAGTGGGTCCAGCAATGAGTCAATCTAGTTATGCAGGCATTGCTGGTTTTCCAATTTGCTATATTACGGTTTGGCCAGGGTTTTTTCATGTTGAAAAAACCATATTTTGAACCATACAGAAGCTACTTCCCTAGGGTAGGGGTGCACAAACCATGTTTTCTTTTGGGTCAATAAAAGTCAAAAACCGGTTTTTGTTGTAGTTGGGTTGAAGAAAGTCAAAGGATTGACTTTGACCGGTTTGATAACGGGTTTTGACCTGCTCGAGTTGGGTTTGACCAGTTTCAAGTCGGTTTCACAATATAGGGGTTCCAACACGATTTCAACCCTAAGGTTTGGGTCGGCTCCTAGCTGGTTTTCTTGCCAAATCAGTTTTAGTACCGGTTTCGGTTCAGGATTTTTTTTACAACTCTACCCTAGGGTATGGTTGGTTAAATACAAGTAAAAGTAGATACCACCATTTGTAACCCGCCAGGTAACAAAACGCTGGTGTGCTCAGCAGAGCGACCAAAATCTATATATGCTTATTTCAAAAGAGGAACAAAATAATATTAGATATCCCTGCTACAGTATTATATTTTTTATGGTTGAACACAACGGCATAGACCCATTTTAATCGGCACCTGTTTTGATTCAATCCAAATTATCTTTTTAAGGTTGGCTCCAACTCAAACCCGTTATATGACCCACCTAATTTTCCCGGCTTAGTTTTTATTGTTGAAAACAGTGTGTATGAACCTAGACCCGTTTTGGTCTGTTTCGACTCAAATCAAATTATTTCAACCCAAACCATTATTTTACACCCATTTTGGCAGGCTTAGTTTTCATTGTTTTGGATTTTTTTTTGGTACAATGTGAGATCTCGGTTTGATAAAAATATCTTGTCAACCAAACTTTTTTTTATAATCAATACTATATTATAATGCATGAGGGATGGGCATTTTAAGATACCCAAAAAATAAAAACTTCTTCCGTCTTTATTTATAGATACACCCCTAAAATGAGGGTAAATTGGTCTTTTTTAACACTATTTATATTTTAGTTCCCTATCTTATTGCATTTAAATCCCTTTGTTTTAACAAAATTATGGATAATTAGTTACACTTTTCCCCCTCCACAACAAACTTATAATTTTTTTTACGTATTCTTGCAATATCTTATAAACTATAATGTTTTAAAAAAAAATCCAAAGGTACCGTGACGACCTACGCATTTTTGTCGACGTTTCGATAGTTGTCTTGATCATTATTGATGTGCGGATTAAAATGTACAAGTAGATGATGCCTTAATGTACAAGTGGTTAAAGCTTTTAGTCACTGTCATATATTTTATTAAGGGTGATACTATACACACCCCCCCTAATTCCTGATTACACCCCCCTATAAAAACATCACATCCATCAATCATTTGGTTTTTGTTTTTAGTCTTTTTTTGTCTTTTTGTTGTCTTTTTTATTTTATTTTATTGTCTTTTTTATATTTTTGTTATTATTATTATTATTATTATTATTTACTATTAGGAATGAATTATTATTATTATTATTATTATTAAAATTGATAAAAAAAACGTGGTGGTGGTTTCAAATTATTAGTTCTTTTTACTTTTTTTTACCTTTTTAGTGCTCAAATTATTGGTGTACAACTATCTCGTGGTGATATTAAATCCAAACAACAAACAATAATGAAGACATGACCATTCTCTGCAAACAACAAACAATAATGAAGACATAATCATATTATTTTTACCTAAAAAGATGATCATATTATTGGTGCTATCGTAGCAAGTATAATAATGAACACAAAAGCTCATATGAGCCGTGCTATTATTGCTGCAAGTTCTATGTGGTGATATTAAATAGTTGATATTTCCTCCAAAATATCACCAGTTTCCTCCAAAATTGGGAACTTCAGTGCATTCGCTTCATATACTTGAGAAAGCTATTCAAAGAGCTGCATAAATTTACTTGTTCAAAGAGTGATCTATTTATGCTTCATCATAGCATTCAGAAAAGTTAAAGAGATGTCTGGATTTTCAACAGATCAGGTATAGTTTTTAATTCCCATGTTTCAAGTTTCAACTTAGTTATATAATCTAGCTAGGTTAAGAGTCTTGTTTTAGTTTAAATGAGTTTGTTTGGATAATATATATTTTGTAACTACTCAAGCTTGTTCACCTAATATTTTGTAACTAATATTAGTTCACTTTTAGGTGTTCAAGTCTCGTGAAGAGTTGATGGAATGGGTTAGAAACACCGGACGTAGTCTTGGTTACACTATTGTGACTAAAAGATCGAAAGCTAAAAATGGCTACGTGTCTAAAGTTGTACTTATGTGTGATCGTGGTGGTGTGTATAAATCAGATAAAGATTCAAGTAGAGAGACCGGCACTAGAAAGATAAATTGCCCGTTTGAAATGGTAGCGAAATTTTCAAAAAAGAATGGTTCTTGGACGTTAAAAGTAAAACCTGGTGAGCATAATCATCCACCCGGAGAATATATGGAGGGACACCCAATCCTCAAACGATTGACACCTAATGAACACCAATTGGTGGCAGAGTTGACGGGGAAGGGTGTGTTCCCAAAAGATATTTTAGGTGTTATGAAGGAGCGTGATGAAAATAATGTCTCTACAATTAAAAACATATATAACGCACGTGATAAAATTCGAGCAACGGATCATAAAGGGAAATCTTTGATGGAGGTGCTAATGTCTCATTTAAATGATAAAGGGTATACTTTTGAAATTTCTACCAATAGAGTTTCAAACAAGTTGGAAGACTTATTCTTTGTTCCTAAAATATCATACAAGTACTTCCTTGATTTTCCACATGTGTTGTTTATGGATGTCACATACAATACGAACAAGGATAAATTGCCTTTTCTTGAAATTGTTGGTGTAACTTCTACCAACAAGACAATCTCCATAGCTTTTGCAGTTATGCGTAAAGAAACAGAGGAGAAATATCTTTAGGCATTTTTAAAATCAACTCTAGAGGAGAGCATGCAACAACCACGTGTTATAGTTACGGACAGGGAGTTAGCTCTGATGAATGCATGCGAGAAAGTTTTTCCGAATGCTACCCGATTACTTTGTAGGTGGCATGTTTCTCAAAGTATACTTAGAAACTGCAAATCATTTTTCACCACGGATCATGATTGGAAAATCTTCAATATAATGTGGAATGCACTTGTTGAATCTCAAACGTGGACATCATTCCTCCAAAATTACAAGCAACTTCAGTCAATGTTAATCCATCATCAAGGTATGTATTATTACTATAATTCTGTTAGTATTATTGTTACCATCGTTATCATCATTATTATCTTCGCAGATGTTTTGGATTAGTTGAATAGTACTTGGTTAAACAAGTATAAAGAAATGTTTGTGTCCGTATGGACTAACGAATGCTTACATTTCGGAAATCAGACAACTAACAGAGCTGAAAGCCAACATGCCAAGTGCCTGGTGAACCAAGTCCGTTCATGACAACTCCCAAGATCATGATTATGTTGGTTACATCAGTCCAGACGTGAACTATCAAGTGCCTGGTGAACCAAGTCCGTTCATGACACAAGATACAGACGGACAAGGTTTTTTTTACCAACCTTTTAATATGATTTCATGGGGTTGAACCAAGATATTGTCGGACAAAGTTCTTTCGCCAACTCTACAAGTGCGCCAGGCTATGACTTCATGGGGTTGAACCAAGATCAAGCATCACAGGTGATACACAACTATATTCATCTAATTCCAAAAATCTTCCATGCGTATGTTACACGCATACATAACGTGTTAGGTGATGGAAATTGTGGGTTTCGGGCGACAGCTTCTGCTCTCGGGTACGGTGAAGATGAATGGTTATTTATCCGGAGATCACTGATGGAAGAGCTACTCGAGTTTAGAAATAAGTACACTAAGGCTTTCTTAGGCTCATTCAAAGATGTGTTCACGTCCTTGGCTTGGTCAGGATCGGGGTTTGCACCTGAAAAACACTGGATGATTATGCCAGAGGCAGGATTCTTGATTGCGAACAAGTTTAATGTGATCGTTCATTTTTTATCTCAAGAAAAAAGAAACAGTTCTACTTGTTTTTCGCTTTGGAGAGGCCCTCACGAGTTCCCAGAAAAAAAAATAATTACAATTGCACACGTGAATGGTAAGCATTTTATAATGGTAGAATTGCAAGGAGAGTATCCAATTGCCAGCACAAACAACCTATGGAAATTAATGAGAGAAAATGATGCAGCTGGCTGGGAGAATATATTTGAATCACGTCAAAATATGTATAAGTCTTGGATAGCACAACCTGCTACATTTGGGGGGTGTATAGATTAAACCTCGGTATGTAAATTATTAAATGATAATAATTTTGTAAAAAAGTACTTATTTTTATATAGCTTTTGTTACAGCTATAAATATAATTTGATAAATTATAACAATAAAAACTAATAATAAATAATATATCATTACTACTACTACTAATAATAAATATAATAATAATAAATATAATAATAATAATAATACTAACTAATTAAATAATAAACAAATACTAAATAACTAATAATTAAATAAAAGAATAAAAAAAAGACAACAAAAAGACAAAACAGGCTAAAAACAAAAACCAAATGATTGATGGATGTGACATTTTTGATAGGGGGGTGTAATCAGGAATTAGGGGGGGTGGGAATAGAATGAGCCTTTATTAAAAGCTAGCAACACTAACATTTTTAACACTAAAATTATTGTTGAATAACTCATTGAAAATTTCCTTTATAGTTTAGTTAAATATAAACAAAACTTCCTACTTTAAAGGGGTAACAAAATCTTATAGTTAAGTAACGGATTTTTTTAAATATTTAAACTCTAAATTGCAGTTTTTTTAATATTTAAACTCAAAATCTTAAATAGTCCCACAACATAAATCGCTGCTTTGGAGGAAATCGGCGTTTTAAACCTCCATATTTGAATTTTGAAATTCATACCCCCTACTCCCACTCCCAGTTCTCTCTCATCATGTTTGAATTTTGAAATTCACATTCCCTACTTCCACTCCCAGTTCTCTCTCTTGATTCTTTCATCTTGTTCTTGTTCAGGAGCAACCTAAATCTCAAAGTCGGTCTGATATTGAAGGATTTCTTATCTTGAATCGTTGTTAGGGTGCTACAATTGAACGAACAAATGGCTGAGAGGTATATGTTCTATCATAATCGAAAGAAGGGTGAAGGGTTGTGCTAAACTGGGTTCCGATATGAGTTTCAAGGGTGAGTTTTTTAGTTTTCTTTTGCTTATCAGCCCGATTGATGCCCTAATTTTTGCCCGACGTCTGTTACATGTAATGTTCCTTATTTGAGTTAGGGTTTATAGTAATCATTTAGATTTATAATTATATTGTTGCAGATTTATGACCTTTTACTGGATTCTGATTTAAGCAAACCGAAGATACAACAATCAAGCTTGATCTAGACGGGCTTGTTGTTATTGGCGGAGATTATTCAACACAAATACTTGCCTTCATGAAAATCAACCTGCCAACATGAAAGGTTTAGGTATTTTATTTATCTTAATGAACTTTAGTACTTGTGAATTATTATTCTTCTCTCTGTGATTAGAGTTTTGAATATGTACCACGCAGGATCAAGAATAGACTCGAGTCATTGGATGCCCAAAGGCCATTGATGGAGACTTGAAATGTAAAGAAGTTCTTACAAGTTTTGGCGTCGATGCTTCATGTAAGGAAATTTCTTTTATGTCCATTTTCATATTATTGTTATATTCTGTTGCTTCTTATTTTGAGCTATAGGTGTTAATGAATTTGACAACCTGTGCAGATCTGTGCTGAACAGATTGGAAAATGTTATAACAGATGCCCAATCGACAGGAAACATTATCACTGGATCCTAATTGTATTATAGTTGTGGATGAAATTTAAGGCTGATGTATAAGAGAATGAAATTATAATATCATGACGTGGTTCTTTTATCATCGCCATGCTAAGTATCTTGCTTTATATGTTTTGTATTATTGTATGGACTGGTAAACGTAGAGCATGAGCTTTATTTGAGCTGATATATAAACAAGCATGCTAATTTAACTAGAGCTTTAAGAGTTTGGAGATGGTAGTTATGAATATCTTGTTTTATTTGATGAGTCTCAACAGTGTTTGGTTAATTTTGGTTGATATTTCTAAATTTTGATGATGGCAAGTCACTGGTTTTTGAGACGGGGAACACCAACTTCTTCGCAGCAATTGGTGCGATCTTCTCCGCAACCGATTTTGTTTCCACTTTGAAGGTACCTAAAGCGTCATTAATTTTTTTAATCAAAACACACACCATTTAAGACTTTTGTTTTCAATTGGGGTCTCTTTACATTTTGTTGCCTGGTAAGAACTTCAGAACAACTTCTGATTTCAAATCTTTTCTATTTATTTTTCTTTTTTATTTTTTAGATCATATTAATAGTGTGTGGACCTAGCATTTTTCACATTTGTGAACAACCCTTTATTTTAATTATTGAGTCTAATTTAAGTATTTTTATGTAGGTTAATCGTTTATCGGGTTGGGTTGTTGAAAATAGGCAAATGAGGAGTATCTATCATACATGATGATGACATCTAATTAACTGTTAATTGATGTTTCGGGATTGGTCAATCTTGGTTTAAAAAAGCTCACCTAGGCGTGAGGCTACCTAAGGCGCAAAGGATTGCGCCTTGTGTGACATTAGGCGGGCAGTGTACAAAAGGCGCATGTGAGGCACACTTTTAGTGGAAGTTTTTATTAAAAAATTGGGAATGGCCCTATGTTGCCTCTGCTTTGAAGATGTATGATTTTCTATGCTGCTCATTTAAAGTGGAATTTTGCAGGTTTTAGGCCAAACATATATGGATTAGTAATATGTAATAAAATCTAATCAAATCTGATTTTTTTAACATTTTAAACCATGCCTATGTTGTAATAAAAGTTGCAAGTTGGCTCACATTCCCACAAGTTCAATACTATTTTAATCAACTTCTATTTGTTATTTTTTCAGCTGGTTTCATATAGTATTAGTTTTATCTAACTTGTTAGTGTATATATAGTTTTCGTTGTCTTGTCCGATGTCAATAATGTACTATTTGTTCTTATTCCGTCTACATTGTGTGTGTAACTAGCAGTGATTAACTTTTTTTTATCTTGTAGGCTCACAGTGAGAAGTATGGCATTAAGGGTAACCACACTATATGTGTGATAACTTGTTTGTCAATTTTGCAATTTGGTGGGCGAATTTGATCTCCAAAATCAAAAGGGATAATACGTTTAAGTTTGATGCTAAATGGGCCCGATTAGGTAACGGGTCGAATGGGTAATCACGGTAAATCTCGACTTAACCGATAAATGTTTTTGTTACTATTTTTTTTTAAATTTAGTGTGAAATTTGAGTATAAAAAAATAGATAGGACCTATAGTTTAAGTTGAGCGTGTTATGCTTAACGGAAAAATTGTTGATTTATAAGTTAAAACATATATAAACCTTATTTATTGCTAGATTTTGGTTAGGGAATGCTAAAAACCTACGAATTATGAAAAAATATATATAATCACTTTGCGCTTAGCATACAGAAAGCGCACTGCTTTTGCACTCCACGCATCACGCCTCGGTTTTAAACCTTGTCGCTTCGGTGCAATTCTCGCTTTTTAAAACCACGACTGTAACAAGTGCCATTTATATCCATTTTGTTATTATTATTGTTGTTTTTTTGTATGGTAGAGCATTTCTTTAATTAATTTGTAACTAAATTCGCAGGAATGGGTTTGCTGCTGTTGGCACTAATAGGTAGGAATGTGTTGTGATTTGGATCCAAACTGCGCGCTCCTCGTGGCTTTTTGGTAATTCCTTCTGTTTTTAAATATTAATGTAATAACTACAATTTAGTTTATGATATGATTTGAATTTGGTATAGGGAAGATGCACATTGAGAGCTTTGATAGGATTGGTGAGGCTGCAAACGTTAGTCTAAGGGTGGCATGTCATGAAACAAGTGGTATGCACTGGTCCGGGTCTAACATAGAGTCGGGGCTTGACGGTGTTGTAAATTGTCATTGCCGCCGCATCGCGCGGGTTTCTTACTATATATAGTATATATAAGAAAACTACTATACACGCGTGCCGTAATGCAAAGTGTTGCCCCCGCCGCATCGCGCGGGCACCCTACTAGTTGTTTAATAATGCAAATGAACTGTTTGATAATAATGCAAATGAACTGTTTGATGAAATGTCTGAGTGTAAACCAATTATTATAAACCTTACTAAAATCTGAAACCTTGATATGGAAAATCAGGTGCCCCAATAAGGCAAGACCAGAGGGTAGAACATCATCGGTGCTTATATTCTCTATACAAGCCCCAACCGCTGATCTTGAGCTAATTTGCTGCATGTGTGCATAATGTGGTTAAACCCTAACAAATGGAGACGATTTTGGGACTGTTGTGAGTCAAGATGAAGTTGATTCTAACCCGTTAGGGGCTGCTCACGAAGGTGCTGATTGGAGTCGCAATTTTCAGCAGTTACAAGGTGAGTTTTGAATGTATTTGACTCGGTTTTGATTAATTACAACTGGTTTAGTCTTAGGCAATGAATGTGGTGTGCCTTTGTTGCCTTGAAGCAAGTTGTGAGGCTGTTTCGAACCGGTTCGGGACTACTATGATATGAACGTTGCAAGCTCTTGGTTTGGATTGTTTTGGTGGAGGAATCAACCCCTAATCGATGATGGTAAGTGGTTTGGTTTGGTTATTCTTCATAAAGGATCGGTATTATCTTCGTTTTCGATTTCCATTTTACATATATTTTGAATCTGATGAATCGATGTGGCTATATTGATCCGTGTTTGTTAATAATTGCATTTTATTGTAGACCATTTTGAGTTAGATGTGTTTGAAACCAACAAAGCTATGTCAAAGAGTTCAAGCAAGAGCTTGTTGCTCTAATTTATCCCAATCTTCTAGAGGAGCAGTTGTTGTTGCTGCAGTGAGCTTGTTGATTTGCTATTGGTATTGCTCTATATCCAGGTACATCTTTGAATTTTGTTTTTTGATAGTTATTGCTTAGATGTATTCCTGCTACTTTAAATGACTTGATTGGTCACTGATTTGTTTTATAGGTTCTTATGCCATCAACAGTAAATCAAATCAAATTGAAATCTATTCTGCATTCTACATGAAAATTACCAATCTTGTTTAGTTTTTTACAACTCACTTACTAAGAAGCATGAACCCTTTTATGTACAATAATTTATCAGGTAACTTAATAAATGGATCGATGCTTGAAGGTTGGTCCAGTATTCTTTTCTTCAAAAGTTGTGAAGATCTTTTTCACTTTCCATTATTTATAAAAAGTGCAGGTTCTTGGAGAACAATTTTCTAAATGGTATTATCTTAGCTGATCTATGTTAGAACAACTTTTTCTAATTTAATTTATTTTTACCCTCTTTTGTCATGTGTAGAACTCTGTAACCTATTTATTTTAGCAACTAACTTTAAAATGCGAGCAAAATAGAAGCTAACCTGTAATATATCATGCACGTACGTTACGGTGTGTTAAGTCGAACAAAATAGAAATACTACAAGTTCTTGTTATTTATTTTAGTTTCTATGACCCGCGCTTTGTAGCGGGACCGTTAAGTCAAACAAAAAGTAAATGTAAAACTAATAAATCATGCACATACGTTACGGTGTGTTAACTTGCAAAATTAGACTGAAAAGGTAAAACCTAGAAAAGAATAACTAAGTCGGCTTAGGACCCGCGAGTTTCAAGGGAACCATTAAACCATAAAAATATTGACGTAAAAGCCTTGAATCACACACGTGTGTTGCAGCGTGTTAACTCGCAAAATCTAGAACGAATCGTAAAACAATAAATTTTTAAAAGATGTAAAGTATATAAGACTAAAATTGAAAGTGGAAAAGTGTTGGAGTTAAAAATAGAAAATGTTTGTGACAAATATGTATAAGATGAGTACTATAGGGTTAAATTTGTAAAAGATAAAAACTATGGGGTTACCTAAAAATGAAAAGGGTTAAAAGGGTAAAAGCAAAAAAGTATAAGGATCAAAATAAAAGGAAAAGGAATAGTGTTTGTGTGAGTAGAGTTTTTTTTTGTGAATTAATATAAGGATAATGAGGATAATATAAGGATAATTTTAAGTTGGTTGCAAAAGTTGAGAAAAAATGTAAAGTTTATTTCTTCTTCTTCATGGAGTTTGCTTTGCTCTATTTGTAATGTTTTCGGTTTTGATAATTTATTTACTTGGTCTGTAGAGCCCAAGATCATTTTCGGCCATAAATACAAGTGGATATATGAATGGAATGTACTCAAACAAGTTATACGAGTAGTACAAAGGAATGTGGGTCACAAAACCAACAGGGGTGGTACATCTATTCTATTACGTTTAAAAGCTTTAAGAAACTAGATAAAAAGCCAATAATTGTAACTATTTCTTTTTGCCCTTGTTAATCATAAGTAACTTCAAAGTATACTACAAGATTATCGTCTTCGTAACATTGCGTGCTTTTCCTACCAGATGGTGATGTAGCATAATAACAGTCTACGATAGATACTATTTTAGTTTGATTTTCAATGTTAAAGGAGTGTTTTTCATCGCACTCATCATGTTTTGTTTTTCTACGTTTCATCAGATTGGGTTGGGTTGATGGATATATTGTTAGGCTCATGGTATATATATAGACAATGCCGATACTATCAATAAGAAACTAACAGATGTAGTATACAATACATCACCAAAGGGTTAATAAATTACGAAAAACGAGTGTCCCATTGCAAAGTGTCACTCCCGCCGCATCGTGCGGGCACACTACTAGTCATCATATATGGGTGTTAAACACTAAAACAAGGATGCTAAATTTGAGCGTCATCCCATTAATGCATGTGAGGAAGCAATGATATGGAGTCTTACCAATTCCACCCCATATAAACCATTTACACTCTTATGTTTTTTTTTTCATTCAACAAGCCGTAACTAGCAGGGCAACAAACAACATAAAAAGAAATTACATGTCAAAACTTTTCAATCTATTTCAGTCTATCGATCTAGCCTTTGAACGATTAGAGACTCAAAGATAGCTAAGGCTTTTGATGTCTCCACATATGATGCAGTTTCGCGTGCAATCAAATGGCTCACCAACGATTATTTTAATAATCAATCAAAAACTAACTAAACAATAAACCCTAGCTCCAAATTTATAATTAATAAAATAGATAAACTAGGAAATTCAAATCCCCACAAAATAGGGAACTAAATGAAAACATTAAAATTCAAATAATACAAGACTATAAATTATTTGGGCTTGACTCAAGATGCACCAGCATCAACATATGCGATTAATCTTAACCGGCTCTTCTTTGAAGATCCTGTTGTTGCGATACTTCCATAAAACCCAGCTGGAAACAATAACAATAGCCTGCACACACCGTTTTTTGAACTCCGAGCCTTGAACGCTTTAACGTACCTCGAATAAGTCTTTGACTATGAACGCAAAGATGAGATCGATTTTACACCAAGCGCTTATACCATGCCAAACAATAGTTGAAACTTCCTAATTTTTAGTTAAACAACAACGTGATAATTGAAGAGTGGGTTAGTTAAATCACATTGTTTACATGACAGGAAGTGATGAACTTTTTAGTTAAACCACTACGCATAATCTTAAAAATTTGTTTGACTTAACGTGACAATCTTATAATCAGTTGTATGAATACTACTGATGCAGAGCAACAATAATAATTATAACACCGGTTTACTTTGTACAAAATTTTAAAATCAAGTTTTAATCTACATAGATTTACCTTTCCTAGAACTTTTCTTAAAATTTATTTAATTACTCATTTTTATTATTATTACTGTATATTAATAAACGAATTGAAATAAATAGTGATTTTAATATTATAAAAATATATAGTTTTTTAATACATTTATTATTTTAATATTATAATAATAGTTATTTTCTTTACTTTTTAACTTTAATCCTTTTTTTAATATCAGGGGTTGGGATAAGGTTGGTGTCAACCGGTATCGAACCAGTACTAGTATCAAAAATACCGGTACGGTCCTGTTCGGTATCAGTACATGAAGGTAAAAAACGGCACTAATACAGAAAACGACAAAAGTTGGTGTCGAATTGATATTGGAAATCTTTTGGTTCGGGAAATTCAGTGTTGCTACCCGGTACCATTTGCTCATCCCTGATCACGGTTACCATACGGACAACGGTATCGTACAACTTTTTTTTGTTTCAGGGGTAGGGATGAGCTTGGTGCCAACCGATACAAAATCGGTACTGATACCGAAAATACTGGTTACGGTACCGGTATATGAAGGTAAAAAAGGTAGTGAACCGGTACCAGGAACGCCAAAAGTCGGTACCGAATTGGTAATTAAGATCTTTCGGTTCGGCAAATTTGGTACCGGTACCCAGAACAATTTGCTCATCTCTGACCACGGGTTTCATACGAACAACATCGTTACCATACAACTTTTTTGGTTGATTTTCTTTCGGTTATCTTTTAGTGTTTTTTTCTACATTTTCTTTTTATTCTTGTCGGCAGTTTCGTTCGCAACATGCTCGTACTGATTTCAAAACACATATAAACACAGACTAAATAACAAAAGAAATTCGCCGCAACGCGGGGAACTTCTTTAAAGCTAGTTTGTGTTAAAACTTAGGGAAGTTAATTTATATAATTATTACTTTTAAAATATTTAAATTAGGGAAGTTTATTTCTATAATCATTACTTTAAAAATATTTAAATTAGGGAAGTTTATTTCTATAATCATCACTTTGAAAATATTTAAATCGTTTTTAGTCGATGGCAAGAAATTATGTCTTTGAATAAATTACTTTTTGAATACTTGTTTTTAGTGGTTTTAACCATTTGAGTCCGAAATCAAAATATTTAACGTCCTGAGTCTCTAGACGTTTTTTTTAACCATTTGAGTCCCTTTGAGTCCAAATTTTAACCTTTTAAGTCCACTTTTTTTTAACAAAATTGGACTTAATACGTTAAAAAAATTAACAAAATTGGACTCAAAACGTTATAAAATGAACGGTTAGAGACTCAAGGCGTTAAACCTTTTGATTTTGGACTGAAGCGGTTAAAACCGCTAAAACACAGGGACTCAAAAAGTAATTCACTTTGTCTTTTAAGTTTTTTACTCCTGCGGAGCACAATAATTTTTTTAGCAAATAACTAAATATTATTAAAATGTCCAGTAATCTTTTTTTTGAGCGGCAAATTTACATCACTGACGAACCAGTAAAGTATCATCGTGCCACCAGCGAAATCACTCAATTATATCCATCTCCACTAGGCTGTAATGCCTATACATCAATTCTAAAAAAAACCTGTAAATCTGTGAATAAACCTCTTTATGAGAATCAAACGCAGTACCTTTTTTTTTGAAAGGAAAATTTCATTAAAAAACGACCACCAACCTCAAGACGAGGCGGCACAGCACCAAACAAAACAGCTTACATATTTACAAAGTTACACCATTCTTCCCAACTAAAACCCCTATATTTCGATCTAGAGTTAAACCAGAATAATACCCTCTAACTTCACTTCTCTATTGTTGAATTTAGTCTCGTTCCTCGCCTTCCAAATACTCCAACAACCAATTCTTATAATTCCTTGAATCAGGACTTTTTTCCTGCCTTTTAGCCCGCAATTCTCATGGGCTTCGAGCAAGTCCTTTACCGAAAAAGCGAGAATAACAGGGATCTTGCACCACATACTTATTATCGACCAAATCATCGAGGCGATCCCACAAGAAGTGAATAAGTGTTCAACTGATTCTTCTTGATCCCCACACAGCACACAATTGCAATCTCCCCTGTCAATATTTCTCTTCTTTAGGGCATCCATTGTTGCCAGTTTGTTTAAACCGAGCCTCCAAAAAAATACGTTGCACTTCCGCGGAACCCATTTACACCTACTCGGAACATAGTCCCCCGGGTTCGCAGAATTCCAAACCATAGCAGCTTTAACCGATCCCACCCTGAACATTTTGTCCGCCGATCCCATCCAATTCCATCTATCATCTGCCTTTTTTAATTCCAAACTATGGAGCTGCTCGCACAAGCCAATCAACTCATTAATCTCCTGTCCAAACCCCGGAGGTCTCTTCCAATGCCACTCATACCTATTGCTCCTACTATCAGCTAAAATCCTTTCAAAAATCCAGCAATCTTTGTTCTCCTCTAGGGCGAACAACGCTGGATAATGATCACGTAACGGACCAACATCCAACCAAGGATCAGTCCAGAACTTCAGCTTCTTGCCATTTCCAACCTCCCCTTTAAAAAAGCTACTAAACGGCTTGTTTTCCAAAATTAATTTGTCCATCATCTTCACGATGTTACACCATACACCCCCCACAGATTTTCTGACCGGAAAGAAATCCGATCTATTCTTAGATTTATGCACCGCGTCGATTACTCTAACCAACAAATTTTCTTTATCCTCCTTGTAACGCCATCCCCATTTAGCTAGAAGAGAGCTATTGATAACTTTCAGTTTACACAAACCCAAACCACCTTTATCCAACGGTAAAGCCACCCGGTCCCACGCCGCCCAATGAACTTTTTTGGTCGAGTCACTTCCTCCCCACAAAAAATTCCTTATTTTGGCTTCCAAGTCTTTAATAACCTGAACGGGGGCTTTATAAAGTGAGAAATAATAATTCGATAGACTCTCTAAAACCGCCTTTATCAAAGTAATTCTACCCCCCATCGAGAGCATCCCCGCTTTCCATTTTGCAAGCCTCGCATCTATCATGTCATAAACAGGTTTCCAACTAACCACCCTATTCATATTTCCTCCAACCGACAACCCAAGATATCGAAACGGAAAAACCTCCGCTTGACATCCGACAATATCCGCATCTTATTCAATTCCGCATTATCAACACCAATTCCAAATAAATTTGATTTTGCTAAGTTGATCTTCAAACCTGAGCAAAGATGGAAAACCCGAAGAATACCGACCACATTCGTAATATTACACATAGACCATTCTCCCATAATTATTGCATCATCCGCATAAAACAAGTGGGATACCATCGGACCATTCAAGGGGGTTTGAATGCCTACCATAATACCTTCATTTTTAGCCTTTTCAAACATAAAAGACAAAGCCTCCATTACTATAATAAACAAGAAAGGCGAGATTGGATCACCTTGTCTAATCCCTTTCGAGCAATTGAATTCAAACGTAGGCGAGCCGTTAACTAGAACGGACGACCTTGCCGATTCAACACAACCTTTAATCCACTTGCACCATCTAGCCGGGAAACCCATTTGATCCAACATGGACATCAGAAAATTCCAATTCACATTATCATATGCCTTTTCGAAATCAATTTTAAGGAAAAAAACTTTTTTCTTGTACTTTTTCCCCAATTATACAATTCATTAACAATCAACGGACCATCCAAGATATAATTACCTGTCAAGAACGCAGATTGAGACTCCGAAATCACCGAACCAATCACATTTTTCAACCTATTTGCCAGAACCTTCGAAATCAGCTTGCTAATAATCCCAATAAGATTAATCGGCCTATAATTTTTAAGGTCGACAGGATCTTTGATTTTGGGAATTAAAGTAATAAACGAAGAGCTACTACCTCTACTAAAAATCCCGTGCTCAAAAAACCAATCAAAGATCTTCACAAATCTTCCTCAAATAAGTGCCAAAAAGCTTTGACAAACTTCACATTCAAACCATCCGGGCCGGGTGCCTTGTCATCCCCACAATCCTTTAAAGCTTTTTTGATTTCCGATAACGAGAAAGGCATCACGAGACTGGCCTTATCCGTATCGGGCAGCCGACTGATGCCTTCACAATTCAAAACCGGCCTACTACTCACTTCTTCTGCGAATTTACTTCTAAAAAACTTCAAAACTTCCAGCTTAACCAAAGACGGTTTATCAACCCAACTCGAACCAATAATCAAACCTGGGATCCCGTTGATGGCTTTCCGAACATTAACATGAGCATGAAAAAACTTAGAATTCTCGTCTCCGTCCAACGCCCACCTTGTTCTAGATTTTTGTCTCATATCCATCACCTTACTTCTCTCTATTTCCATCACCAATTTTTTTATTTTCTAAAAAAGCCCATTCCTCCTCTTCAGACAAGTCTCTATCTTCTGAAAATTTTTCCAATTCTTCCATCTCTTCAAGAGCCCTATTCACCGCTTCCCCTTCTTTCTTTTTCATCTCTATCCTCCAACTTTTGATACCTTTTCTGATATTCGCCATTTTCTGAATCAACGAACTATCCGGCGACCCAGCGAATTCAAACCCCTCCACCGATTTTTCAACTGCTTCCTTGTACCCTTCTTTCTCCAACCATGAGTTAAAAACCCTAAAAGGTTTAGCTCCATAATTCCTCAACTGAGTCACTAACAAGATCGGCCCATGATCAGACAAACTGGCCGGCAGGGCCCTAAAAATAGCATCCGGCCACCGATTAAAAAACTCATAACACACCAAGAACCTGTCTATTTTGCTCAGCTTTTTCCCGTTTCCTCTGACACATGTAAATCTTCTACCTTTTAATTCATACTCTAAAAGTCCCGAGTCCATAATAAAGTTATTAAAGTTCGTAGCACACGAATTGTTGAATCTGGAATTTCTTCTTTCACAAGGATCTCTAACCGCATTAAAATCTCCGCCCACAACCCAATGACTAGAGATATTTTCCATAGCCACCGAAAGCTCATTCCAAACAACATGCTTCGCAGTAACCGATTGAGGAGCATAAATATTTACAACGTTCAGAGCAATTCCACTACCTTTCATTTTACCAGCCAACAAGAGGAAGTGTCTATTTTTCACCACTGACAAAACTTCAAACATCCCCGGATTCCAAATACTAAGAATGCCACCAGACAACCCCACAGAACTAACGGATTCCATACCGAATTCACCCTTACCCCAGAAATTAGCGATATTCACTCCAGACAAATCCTCTTTTTTGGTTTCTTGAATTAACAAAAAATCAATATCATGTTCCTGTTTCAACCCTCTAATCCAACCGTCCTTCATTCGCCCACCGATTCCACAAGCATTTACCGACAAGAAATTCATTGGAAAACAACATTATTACCTTCGTTGTTGATCGCCTCCTTAACCAATGAGCCATAATTCCTCAGATCCACTCCGATAATATTTCCAAGTCTGACCGTTTCATCGATTTCTTGCAAGGTATCACTGATCCCATCCTGCAACTCATCCGACCCCTCCCCGTCTTCATTCGCGATTGGTTGAGCATAAGCTCCAGATTCCTTTCCTCCGGTATTATCCCCGCCATAGCCTCACCCAGAAAAGTTTAAGTCAAAGGTTCTAAAACCTTCGATCCCCACAGACGACCCCACCTCATTTACCTCCTGGTTTTGGACCACAGAGGGCCGGCCCAAACTTCCAAAATCTTCAAAAGAGTCCTCTAGATCCAAACGTGATCTTTTTTTGGGCCTGCAATTTAACTCTGGACTTACTGCCTTGGGCTTGACTTTATGTTTATCCTTTAATAAATTAAAAGGTTTTTTTTTATAAAAAACCTTATCTCCAGGAACCCGATGCAAAACGAATATTCTTAACTACATTCTCATGGGAACTCCCAACTCCAGCCGACTTTGCCCCCCCCCCCCCAATTAATATCTCCATTTACATCGGGACCTTCAACTTCAAGATTCTGAGACTTTACAACTTCTTCTCCAGAATTAACGAACTGTTCATCTACTGACCTCGGAATATCCACCGGAACCTCAACTCCGGCAGTATCCTCTGACCAGTCGTCTTCAGACAAGCAATCTGGGACCCATTCATCCCTTTCTTCAAGAATCCAAGTCTTATAACTTTTATTCTTCCATTTCACCGTAACCGTGTCCGCAATCCTGTTGCCATGATCAACCAGAATTCCCACATAATTAACCGAAAAATTCTTATCTTCCACAAACAATTGGGACTTTTGGATAACCTTTCCAAACATACCGGCCACATCGTCGAAAACCTTGTTCTCTGCAAGATGCAGTGGCATGCCATGGAATTTTAGCCAAGCGACTCTCTCGTATTGCATAGTTTGCCCTGCCCACATATCAACAGAAGAAAACCACTAGTTCCACACATCAACGTTCAATAAAAAATCCGTCGCATCGGTCTCATCTTCGAACGAAATCGATAACCTCAAGCCTCCTAGATAATGGATATTATACCCGGCCAAACCTGCCATTTTAAGCAAATCCTTCATCTTCGTTATAGTCGGGATGTCAATTGCCCTACCTACCATGGCTCTTCCTTGCAAGTCAAAGAACGCACTAGTTTCGCTATGGACCTCTATAACCTTCTCCGGCGCCTCCCCACCACTGCTACTACCCTCTTGATACAAGATATCCTTAAAAGAAACCCCTTGTTTCAGCCAACCACTTATTCCATTTTTTCTATGATTCTAATCCTCAACACCGAACTGCTTCTGAACCTTCTCGACTGGCTTCGTAACTTCCTTCCTGCTTTTTTCATCCTCATCCCCCCACCCCGCATTTTCCGAAGCAAATTTTGCAATGTTGACCCGAAGGTTGTGTGTCCCCATTTTCAGACCATTTAAAACTTTTTCCATAGCTCTGGCATCTTTCACGTTTCTCAGGCTCAAAAAACCAAATCTTCTACCCTCCTTATCCTTCTTTCTAGCTATGTACATACCCGCCACCTCTCCACATCCAGCCACGAAATCCGCCACATCCCACGGTCTGCATCCCACAGGCAAATTTGTAACATAAAATTTAGTAATATCCTCCTTACCCACCTTCTTGTTATCGGAACCTTTGCCTTTATTACGTCGATAGTTGGGATCCAACCATGGCCCTTCTTCCTCCATAAAGACGGAGAGAACACAACCCGAAAGGCGAATGGAAGGAGAACAATGAGGTATCGAAAGCTCATCTCACCCCTATTAGGCTATAATGCCAATGAGGTATTGTAAACATAATTTATAACTTTATAACTAGTAATTAAAACAAGAAAGTACTATATATAGCAGTAGTTAATATTTATTTATTTTACTAGAAAAGATTTGCTATTTATTCCGTCTTTTTCCCCCTTTTTATCTTCGGAGCCCTAAATTCCCGTTCTTTGAAGTTTCCAATCCCCAGCTACTTGATCGCTTGAGGTTTCCATGGGTAAGTTGTACTAGTTCACACGCTTGCATTGCATTGTATCTCATTCTTTTATTTGTTTACGTTTTAATTAATGAGATTCTGTCTGGCATTGTTCTAGATTCCATCATATACTACTCTGTTTACTTTTTTTTTGAAGTCATGTCTATGTTGATTGTAATGACAGATAATCATCATACGAGGAGGATGTTTGTAAGCTCCTCTGCTGACGATGACGACATTATCAGTAACTTGCCAGAGGAATTTATAAACCCTATTTTAGAGCGGCTCCCTGTCAAAGATGCTGTAAGAACAAGTGTTTTATCTAAAAAGTGGAGGTATAAATGGACCACTATGAAGTCACTAGCTTTCGATAACCATTTCTCTCAATAGTTTTTAAATATTGGAGCTTTCAGTTGTCATGGGTTGTAAGGGTTATAAGCCAGATTATGATCAAACACCAGGGTCCCATTTTGAAATTTGTTCTACATATACCAAAAGAGATAGTTCTTGATAGCTTCCAAGAAGTTGATCTATGGATGTTAATCCTATCAAGAAACAATGTTAGGGAACTCCAGATTGTGAATTTTAATCAGTTTTATCAAATTCCAACCTCCGTATTCTCCTGTCGAGAATTGAGAGTGTTGGGATTATATAAGTGTATTCTCAAGCCACCACTTGAGTTTCAGGGATTTCCCAATCTTGAAGTTATTTCTCTCTTATGTGTTAATTTTGGGGCTAGTTTAGGTGGAACTGTAATCAACTTGCCACAACTTAAGAGGTGCAAACTGTTTAGTTGTGTCAATGTTAACAACTTCAACATCAAGGCTGAAAATTTGCAGTATTTGCGTGTCACCGGTTGCCCTGATGCCAATGCCATGCCCATGATGCTCCAATTGTTGCATAGTGAGCACCTTAATGTAGTTTATATATGTCGTCTGTCAAAATCCGTAAAAGATTTTATGCAAGTTAAAAGATTTAGTTTTACTATTGACGGTTATTTTCTCAAGGTATGATACAAACTTATATTATATATTAGAATGCCTAACCTTGTTTTTTGTCAGTCACAAACTAGCATTTGCACAAAAGATTTCTAGTTTGTTAGTCTGATACAGTCCTCACTTTATTTCGGTAACTTAAACTCTCACTTTCACCGCACAGATTTTGGCTGCAGAAAAGTTCCCAAACTCGCTTCCACATGTGGTACAATGCTTAGAGGAACTGGAGTTCACAAGTTTTAGTTTCGGAGATTTGAATCAACTTCAAGGTGCTCTATGTATGCTTCGGAACTCACCTAATTTGAAAGTACTTCGTGTGAGCCATATGCAGATGGTAAAGAGGGTTTAAAGCTTGTTAATATCTTTTTTGGCTTATATAGTTATATAGTAAACAGTAGGATGTTAAGACACAATTTCACTCTTGTAGGGACCTGAGGCTGTTGGATCTGAGTTTGGTTTTGATTGTATTTTACGTTTGAAATTAAGATGGAAATGGATGAGTTGTGTAGCGGAATTAATATGGAAACAAACTTTGCATACAATCAAACGAGAGTATTGCTTTGATCAAACATTTTTCACAATGAACCGAAAAATTGAATTTATTTCAATTACGATTACAATAGCAATGATTGAATACAAACTCCCCCTCAGCCAGAGCTCAGTGATTGTTCATGCAGAGAAGACGATGTTGCAAAGAGCTGATAGAACAGTACAGAGCACTGTTCTATTTATAGGCACTAGCAAACCACTGAGCATCTTAAGCTGACGTCACCATGAAAGTGACATCTAACCTCCTAACAAACTCTAACCTCTGATCAATACAAACACTGCTATGCTAACTACTGCTATTACATTACATTACATTACATAAAGACAGAATAAACAACTGCTGCATCCCTCCACTGCTGTGAACCCAGCAGTACTTGTCCGGATCAGCAGTGCTTGACTCAAGGCAGTAGAATGAACAGCAGAGCTTTAGTATTTCATCAGGCCTTTATTAGATCAGTAGCAGTTTGTAGGTCAGCAGTTTATACGGTCAGTAGATTGGAGGTCAGCAGATGTTGAAACCACTTTCAAGGGGAGAGACTTGTATGTAACATCTGCTTATTCTGGATCCACTGCTCTGACCCAGTTTTGGCTTTAATTATCTGTTCCTCTGATAGGGTTCAATCCCAACAATCTCCCCCTGGAACAGATAATGCCAAACCCTTCATTATTGTGGAACTTTATTGCCTCATCAACAGTTCCCTTATCTGACCTTTAAGTTGCAATTCAAAGTCTAGGGCATCTGTATTATCATCATCCCTGCCAAGTGGAAGATCAAGGAGATCCTGCATATCTTCAAGACTTAGGCCAAGTGCTTGTTCCCTTGTTATTTTCTTCACTTCTCCACCAAACCTGAACAGAGTCAATACATAGGTCTGTTTGTCAGTTACCCACTTTAGTACTTTTGAGCCTGGTGGGTTTCTTGGGAGATTTTTATTCGATGAGGAGTTCGGAGATGCTGGCCTATTGAACACTGTCTGAGCAGTGCTTGCAGGTTGATTCAGGTCAAGAGATTCTGCTAACATTACTTTAATACCTTCCTTTACAAACTCATCTCCTGCCATTAATTCACCCACTGATTCAGTAACCAACGGTTTTTGATGCTTTCTTTTGTAGATAGCAGCACCAGTTGGAGCAGTGGCTCTCCTGATTTGCAGCTTTGTTG
The DNA here is from genome assembly GCA_030545235.1 of Helianthus tuberosus. Lineage (NCBI taxonomy): Eukaryota > Viridiplantae > Streptophyta > Magnoliopsida > Asterales > Asteraceae > Helianthus > Helianthus tuberosus. The sequence continues at coordinate 65,199,644 of CM060354.1, forward strand.
GTCTTTTTGAAACCTCTGCTTCAGGATAATCAGGCTTTTGAGGAACTTTGGGATCTTTCTTTCTTAGTTCCTCCAACCTTTTGTAGGTAGCCCTGACTACATCTTCTTTCCATCTTGCTATTTGTCTTTTGTTCCCATAATCAGCAGCAACCAATTCCTCTTTCATTCTCTTCAGCTCAAGTGTTTTATCAGGCACATTTTTCTTGTACTTTGACCATTCTGGAGGAGTGTGTTGGACCTCATTCTTTATCATTTCTTGAATCCTGGCTGCTTCTTGTTCAAGCTCAGGAATGGTCCACTCCTCGTACATGTGTCTTTCTCCCTTGTATTTCTTTGTTGCCATAATGCTTTCAATGTAGTCTTTTCTCAGAGTCTCATCTGCTCTTTCTGAGATTTGCTGACATACATTTTTTGCAAATTCTTCCAAGGATCTGACTTGTGTGAGCAAGTATTGATAGTTCTGCTGTATTTCCCTATCAGATTTCCCTTTTGTGTTTCTTTTTGAGATATCCTCTGCTTGCTTAGCCTTGATTTTCAAATATTCTTCAATATTGTTAGGCCTGGGATATCCTTTTACTGATGGCAGCTTCCTTTTAGCAGGGTCATCCTCATAGTAGAAAGATTTGATTTCTTCTCTGACTGCTATGAGCTCAAGAGGAAATTAAACACCTGCAGGAGCTAAGGGCTGTTGGACTTGTGCTGATGAGATAGGAATAGGCTTGGGTATTGCGACAAGGATTTTGAAGATGTTGGTGGTGGTGAATAGTCATCATCTTTAAGGATTAGCCTTCTCCTTTTTGTTTGAGGAGGGACTGATGATGTTTTGGGTGGAACAGTGGTGGTAGATTGGGTGGCAGTGGTTTGTGATTGACTAACAGCAGTTGAAACAACTGGTGCTTCAACCACTGTTGTCATTACAGCAGATGTTGTAACATCTGCTGTCTTCTGCTTTTTGGCAGGAGGTGATGTTGTTTTTGGTGGTGATGGTGGTAAAGCAGTGGATGTGGTGTGTGTTGAAGTGGTGTGTGTTGAAGTGAGAACAGATGTTGAAACCACTGAAGTACCAGCAGTAGTTGATACAACAGGAGTTACAACAGCTGTTTTGGATGGCGGTTTTGGAGCAGACTTTGAACGTCTGGTTGGGATGGATTTGGGTTGCCTTACTTTTCTAGTAGGCTTCTTCTTTTCATCAACAGGATTTTCATCATCCTTTAACCCAGAAGTACCCTGATCTGGATAATCCACCCTAGCTTTCTTCTTGGCCTCTCTATCCTTTTTGACACTTGCAACTGCTTCTGCCAGTGCATTTGTGGTCTCATCAATTTTCTTGCTACCATCTGGCAAAGGGATATTTTTGGTCATGTTTTCTCTTTCTGGTTCAAGGTAAAGACCATCATCTATTCCCTTCTTCTTCCACTCCTGAATTTTCTCCCCCTTTTTGGCATTATCTGGAGGGAGTTGATCAATAAAGAGGACAGGTGGAGGAGCAGTGCCAGTGGTATGCAGGATCTGGGCTTTTAGAGCCTTGAGATCAGCCTGGGTGTTCTTGAACCTAGACTCCATTGTATTTCTCAGCTTTAGTACATGTTTTTCATGTTGCTGATCTGCCATTTGTGCTTGTTGATGGATAAAAGGTTGAAATAGATTCCAGAGCTCATTTGTAGCAGGTGCTTGTGGTGGAGCAGGTGCTTGAGGTGGAACAGCAGTGGATTGCACCTTTTGTACTTGTAACAACTGTTGCAGCATATCTTTGAGTTCTTCAACAGAGTTATCAAGTTTTTCAACACGATCCGTCAATTTCTGGTACTTTAAACCATCACCCAATTTAATGGGATCATCTGATTTCCCACTAGCAGTGGTTTTATCAGTGGTTGAGGTAGGGAGTTTACTCCAAACATTAACCACTGATGCCCCTTTTTCTTGGTACTGGGGTCTTCTCCCTTCAACACTTGACAGTCTTTTGATGTTGCCAGAGGTCAAGAAAAGGCCACTGGTAGATGTCAGAGGTGCTATGGAAGGAATTGCCTCCAAGGAAGTCTTATTAATGTAACCACTGTCCAACTTCAAACCAATAGGTTCAACAGTTGTAGTGGCAGCTTCACTTGGATTACCACCAAGAGTTACTTGTAACTCAAGGGGTGTAACCTCCTCAGGTTGTGTTGGTGGGTTAGCAAAGATTGATACAACAGACCCAGTCATTTGTTGAGGCATGTTCTCATTAATAGGTGATTGAGAAGGACTGGTTTGTGCCTGGTTCAAATCAATTGCATCCAACAAAAATTTTGTTTGTGGGGGGATTGTGGATGTGAGGTTGGGTGTAGAAAGAGAATTTGCCCCGGGCATTGGGCTGTGGATGATGGAAACAAGTGATTCCAGAGCATCATATTGTGGAGTCCCTATGAGTACAACCTGTTCTTTTTGAGAAGAAGCAGGAGGAGTTTCGGCTATGGTTTGAGATATTTTGACCAACTGCTGTGAGGAAGTAGCAACAGTGGTTTCTTGTGACTTTTGTTTTGTCACTGGCAGTTGCTCTGGTATCTCATCCTCCAGAGTTGCCTTTTTGATGGGTTTGGGGGGTTTTTGACTTTTCTTTTTGTGTGGCTTTTTGTGGATTGTAGGTGTGGGTTTCAAAACAGTTGTTCTGCTGCTTTGATCACCTTGAGTAGTGGGCTCAGCAGCAGATACCTGAGGAGCAGTGGTAGCTGCTAAATTCTGCTCAGGCACCTCTGCTTGTGTTTTGCAAGGTGTTAACATTCTTGTAAAAGTTTCAGCAGTTAAGCTGTTCATTTGAAAATAGTCACCTTGGTGTATTGCAGCAATATCATCGTTACTGAATTTATTTTCAAAATAATAACTTAAAAACCTTGGAAACAGTAAGAATGATTTTGTTTCAACATTGTTAACCAAATCATTAAAGATTTCCCGAGAATAATTAAAATTTTCTGCTTGAAGAATAGCATATCCCAGATTTTGAATCTTTAATGGTATTTCATTAAAAGAAGTGGTTTTGTTTGAAACACACAATAGGAGGGTATGGAATAAAAACCTTGTTGCAGAAGGAAAGAAACCTTTTTGTAAGGTAGCTTTCTTCATCATTGTGTCTGCATACCCTCTCTCAATGAAGTCAATTTTTAACTCGTTTTTAGGGAAAGAAGTGTTACCTTGCTGATCCTCGAGTTTAAAGACTTCTGATATAGATTGTGGCGTGATTTGAACAGCTTTACCCTTTAAAGAGGAGTTAATGGCTACCACAGTTTCACCTTGTTTGTCAAGGGTTGCGTTTTTCCAAAACTCTCGTTGGGTTGCTAAGTAAATTGGTGCATCGGCTGTTAATAAAGTTTTATACTTTGATTTAGCCATTGTGTCGATGATAGAGTCGAAAGCATCGGTGGTGCCGGGTTTTGTGAGAAGACCCAGAAGATTGTGAGATGGCTTATGTGGAATTTCAGTGGTATTGGCCTTTTGAGAGGCCGTTTTCGACGATGATTTGGAGGTAGGTTTTACAGATGGCTTCGATTTTGTCATTTTGAGGATGATGATCGAAGAAATTTGTGAAGAAATGAGATGGAAAAAATGCTTTGAGAGGAGAATTTTTGAGAATTCTATTCGACAGTAAAACCCTGTTTTGGTGGTGAGTGGGGGTTTTATAGAGGAAAAAGTGAATGCTGATGTGGCAGCGGTTACAAAAGGTCTGACCACAATGTACTGCCCACGTGACAACCCCTGATGAAATGAAGGACAGTACTTTTATGAAAGTTACTGGTGAAGGCAGTGGTTATGGAAGCAGTGGATGATTTTCACTATCAGTGGATAGCATATCAGTGTATAAGACACTGCTTTTGAACAACAGTGTTTATCAAGGAAATGAGGGAACAAGGGTTGACTTTCAGCAGTGGACAGACTTTGAAGCAGAGCAGACTTTTGAACAAGTAGTGGTTATGGCAGACTTTTAAGGATTTTAATGAACATTTCATTTTAGCTATTTTTAAGGATGGATTTTTGATTTTCTGAAAACATTTTAATGCTTTTATTCATAGAAAAACAAGATGTTGCTTGTTATTCCATGTTTAGCATCCCAATTCTAGAGACCAAGCTTTCAAAGGTGGCTGTATCAAGTGCTTTTGTGCGCGCATCTGCCAACTGGTCTTTAGTTGGGACATGATGCAGAGAAATCAAACCTTTTTCATAGCAATCCCTCACAAAGTGATGTCTGATGTCGATGTGTTTGGTGGTTGAATGGGAAACTGGATTTTTGATGATATTTTCTGCTGCCTGGCTATCCAACACGAGTGGTGTCTTTAAGGCAGTGATACCAAAATCCAGCAACTGGTTTTGAAGCCACAGGAGTTGGGCTGTACAGCTTGCAGCAGCAATGTATTCAGCTTCAGCAGTGGATGTTGAAACAGCTGCTTGCTTTTTGCTTTGCCATGAAACTAAGCAATCACCTAGAAACTGGCACCCTCCTGATGTGGACTTCCTTGTGGTGTGACATCCAGCAAAGTCACTATCTGAAAAACCTGAAAGCTTGATATTCCCATTTGCTGGATACCAGATACCAAGTGTGGGAGCACCTTTATGTATCTGAAGATCCTTTTTACAGCAATGAGATTTGATTTTCTGGGGGCTGATTGACTTCTTGCACAGACACATGTTGCAAACATGATGTCTGGTCTAGATGCAGTTAGGTACAATAAAGACCCAATCATGCTTCTATAAAGTGTTTGGTCAATCAGCTCATCCTTTTCATCAGACATGACAAGCTTATTTGTTGCCATGGGTGTGCTGCATGGTTTACAATCATTCATATCAAATTTATTCAAAAGCTCTTTAGCATATTTGCTTTGATGAATGAAAGTTCCATTTTGCATTTGCTGAACTTGGAGACCAAGAAAGCATTGCAGCTCACCCATTGCACTTATTTCAAACTCAGCTGTCATGAGTTCCCTAAACTCTTCACACATTTTGTTACATGTGCTTCCAAAAATAATGTCATCCACATAAATTTGGACAATCATTAAATCCTTTCCTCTCCATTTAAGAAACAGTGTTTTATCAATGGTACCTCTTTTGAAACCATTTGAGAGTAGAAAGTTGGAAAGAGTTTCATACCAGGATCTAGGTGCTTGTTTCAGGCCATACAAGGCTTTGTTTAACCTGTAGACATGATCTGGATAAAATGGATCCTCAAAACCTGGAGGTTGACAGACATATACCTCTTCATGAATTGTACCATAGAGGAAAGCACTTTTGATATCCATTTGAAACACCTTCATGTTGTGGTTGACAGCAAAGGCCAGGAACAGTCTTATAGCTTCCAATCTTGCTACAGGGGCAAATGTTTCATCATAATCAATCCCTTCTTCCTGTCTGTAACCTTGAACCACAAGCCTGGCTTTATTCTTGACAACAATGCCCCTTTCATCAGTTTTGTTTTTAAAGACCCACTTTGTGCCGATGGGACTGACATCTTTTGGCAGTGGTACAAGCTTCCATACTTGTTGTCTTTTGAACTGTTGGAGCTCTTCTTGCATGGCTTCTACCTAGCTGTTGTCTTTCAGTGCCTCTTGGTACTTGACTGGCTGATGGAGTGATAGAAAACCAGCAAAAAGACAAATGTTTTGGGTTTGGCTTCTTGTGAGCACCCCTTCATTTATGTTGCCAATGATTTGATCAGGTGGATGAGATCTCAAGAAGATTAAATCTCCTTGGTATGGTATGATGGCATTTGTGGGTGAAGGCTGCAAATGTGTATCATCTGAGCTAACCACTGCTGGTGACTTTGATGACCCAGCAGTGGCTTCAAAAGGTGGTGGAATTGGAGGCAATGGTGTGGACACAAGCTGATTTTTATCCACTGTTTGGGGACTTTTATCAACTGTGCTTGAGGATGTGGAAGCAGTGGTTTTGGGGCTACTTTGGTCAACAACTGTTGATGTAGCAGTGGTTAAGCTTTGACAACTGTTTTGAACATCTGATGCCCTTCCCATTCTGACAGACTTTTGAGGGATGATGATTTCATATCCATAGTCTGGTGTTGAATCCGCTGATGAACCTGCACTGTTAGTCTTGACATCAGTATTTTCAAAAGTAAATTTTTCAAGGTCAAACAGATCAGCAGGATTTGCTGGGATTTTCATTGATGAGAGTTCATTGAACTTCACATTCAAGGTCTCCTCCACTGCCTTGGTCCGTGTATTAAACACTTTGTAGGCCTTGGCAGTGGTTGAGTATCCCAGATGATAACCACAATCAACTTTGGCTGCAAATTTTGAGATGGAATCTTTTAAGTTCAAAATGAAACATGGGCAGCCAAAGACTTTGAAATATGAGATCAGTGGTTTGATTTTGTACAGAATTTCATAGGCAGTCTTTTTGTGCCTGGGGTTGATTAAAACTCTGTTTTGGACATAGCAAGCAGTGTTTACTGCCTCTGCCCAAAAAGTCAAAGGCAAACCTGAGTCAGCGAGCATGGTCCTAGCAGCTTCAATCAGGGTCCTATTCTTTCTCTCAACAACCCCATTTTGCTCTGGTGTTCTAGGGATGTTGTACTGCCTTACAATCCCTTTCTTCACATAGAAGGCATCCAACTCCTTATTCTTGAATTCTGTGCCATTGTCACTCCTGAAGACTTTTACTGGAAGGTCAAATTGCTTTTCAACCTGTATCACAAAGTCTGGCAAAATGCCTGCAGTCTCATCTTTTGAGTGTAAAAAGAAAGTCCATGTAAACCTAGAAAAGTCATCAATAATAACCAAACAGTATTTTTTCTTTTTGAGACTCATGACTTGAACTGGGCCAAACAAATCCATGTGTAGCATTTGCAAACACTGGGTTGTTTTGGACTCTTCAATGGACTTAAAGGAGCTTTTATGTTGCTTTCCTTTTAAACAGGAAACACAATGCTCAGAACATGAAAACAATTTTTGTGGTAGGCCTCTTACCAAACCATTTTTTGAAATTTCAGTGATTGTCTTAAGATTTGTGTGCCCCAGTCTTCCGTGCCACAGTTCTGTCTCTTTGTTAGAGGCAACTGAGAACAGACAGGCATCAACTCTGGGACACTCTTTTGACATATCAACAACATAAACATTGCCACTTCTTTGAGCAACAAGTTTTGTTTGACCAGTTTTTATTATTGCTTCAATCTTTTTTACCATTTCTGGTCCAACAATCCTACAACACTCCTTTGTGAAGAATGACCCATACCCCTTGTCTCTTATTTGTGAAACACTCAGGAGGTTGAATTTCAGACTGTCTATCAGATTGGCATTTTCAAATTTTACATTGCCAGACTGTACTGTACCAGACCCCAGAACTTTCCCTTTACTGTTATTCCCAAAGGATATATCACCCCCTCCATGAATTTTGAAATCCTTGAGTAGGGCTTTACATCCAGTCATGTGCCTGGAGCCTCCACTATCAACATACCAGAGGCTATCTAAGCAGGCAGAAGCTCCCTGCACATGAAGTAAAAGGATTAGTTCATTAGGGTTTCCAAAGCCAATAAGGCTTTGGATGGGGTCTCAACAGTGTCTGGGATGGATGCAGATTGATGGACAGTGGTTAGGTCAGGGGTTTGGACAGTTTTAGGACTGTTTCTTGCTAACCACTGTTGGGGGTCTTGGCCAATCACCTGTTGATACCCAAAAGGATGCCTATTCACTTTAGGTTTAGAGGGCCTTTTGTAGGTCTCATAAACGTGTGGAATCCTTTGGTAAGATGGTTGTTCTTTACCTCTTCTGTATTGATTGGCAGGGGGTGCATCAGTAACCTGAACATCTCTTTTGACAGATGTTTGGTTCAGCTGTTTTGTGACAGCTGTTTGAACTGGCACAAGCAGTGGTTGGTTTTTGGTGAATTTGACTGATGATGTTGATGGACTCAAGGATGTTTTAGCAGTGTATTCATTCTTTTTCACATCAAAGTTTTTGAGATACACACATGCTTGAGTTTTGTGGTTTGATTTATCACAAACAATGCTGCTTTCTGCAGAAACAATGACATTTGTTTTGTTCAAATCATATGCTTTTAAATGGAAACAATCTTTTGTTAGATGATTCCTTTTCTCACAAAATTCACAAAACAGGTTATTGATCTTTTCTCTCTTCTTTCTCTTTTCGGATTCCTTTGCAGCAGAGTTTTTAACCTTTGCTGGGATATCCTTGAGAGGAATGACTTTAGCTTTTGGAGCTTTAACACCATCAGTGGTTGTAAAGTCCATAGGCTTGAAATTTTCAAGAATATCACACTCATCAAACCATGTGGGTTTAAACTGATATTTCTCAATCTCCTCAAAAGTAGAGGATCCCATTGGTCTGTCAAGTGTGATTTTGTTACCAAGTTTGTCAGTGATTTTCACTTCTTGGCCCTTCTTGTTTGTTGGAATGTACTCAGTGGTTACATCAGTGGTTTGAACAGATTTTTCAAAAGCAGTGTTTTCGTCATCATGTTTTCTATAACCAACCCCAAATTTCACATTGCTTTTAATCTGCTTTTCAAGCATAACCTCATACCCTTTGCATGATTCCACCCATTTTTCACAGGTGATCTGGGTAGACTCCAACTCCTTTTTGCAAACTTGGTATTTTTCTACCATAGTTTGGAGTTGAGTTTTGGTTATGCTCTGCTCTTCTTTCAGACTGCTGATCTCTTTCTCTTTTTCAGCCAATTTGTTTCTAAGTTCTTTTATAGACCTTTCAAATTTGACTTCATCAGTTAAGATTTTATCCCGAAGGTTTTCATTTAACTCTTTGATGTTAGCAAAAGCAATAATGCAATTGTCAGAACACAGTTTTTCAAGAACTTGAGGAGATACCTTGGCAGCAGCCATCATTGCACAATCACATTGATGATTTTCTTCATCATCAGCTCTTTCTTCTTTCTCACCTACTTTCTCATCTTTCTCTTCTTCTTTATCCTCTTTGGACCATGGGTCTGTCATTGGTTCAATCAGGGTTCCTGAACTTTCTCCCAGCAGTAGTTCACCAGCCACAGCAGTAACCACTGCTTCAGTCACCTCATCCACTGTTTCAGCACTTAGCTGTTCACCTTCAGTTTCAACCCCCTCTGGTATTGACTCTAATGCCATCAAACAAAATTTATCATGGGAAGATTCATTAGAAGTATAGAGTGCAAAATTTTCATCACCCAGCTCATCAGGCATACTGCTCCAGTCAACAAAGCCTTGAGTGAAGAAGCTTTGCTGATCTGGTTGAACCACTGCTGGAGCAGCTGTTTGAGGTGCAACAGGTTGCACTTGTGCCTGAGGGACAGGGGTTTTAACATACTGAATTTTTGGAACAGTGGTTTGTACATAATGCACAGGCACAGGGGTAGCAGCATAGTGAGCAGTGTTAACATGAGTTGCAGGGGTATATTGGGTATAGTGCACAGTGCTTTGATTTTGTGGTCTAGGGTTTGAGCTGGGATGAGTGACTATTGGTCCAGCGTTTTGACTTCTGCATTCCCTAGCAAAGTGCCCTAGCCTATTGCACTTGTAACACTTAATTTTCGACTTATCCAACCCCACCCTTAAATTCCCATGTAACCCTGGGAAGTTTCTCCCTGTTCTTTTATAGAATTTGCTAGTTCTAACACTAAGCAAAGCCAATTGGTGCAGAATGTCCATCTCTTCTAAGTCAGTGGGATCAAAATGTTGCAAATCATTGAGTTCAAAACACAAATTATCTGACATCTGGTTTTCATTAGCTGTAAATGCATAGTTTGCAGAGTGAGGACCAGGGTTGTTAAAATTTGCACCAGCAGTTATATCAATGAAGTGATCATAACCCTGATCCTTACCACTGCTCCCAGATTCTTCCTGACCAAACAGAGCTGTGCTACCGAATGAGTAATCATCAGCAACTTTACCAAACTCTTGCAACTTCTTTTTCTGGTTCAACTCCCTTTCATAGGTCAGGAGTCGACCATGAAGTTGGGTTAGGGTCAGATCTTTGAACTCAGCAGAGTTTCTGGTGACAAAAGCTATGGTGTCCCATTTTTCTGGTAGTGACCTAAGGAACCTGCTATTTTGAGTTGAATTTGAAAAAGTTACTTTAACAAGCCTTAGTTCACTGATGAGACAACTGAACCGCTCAAATTGTTGAGTCAGTGATTCACCCTTGATGTGACAAAAGGTTTCATACTGCTGGTTCAGTATTTCCCTATTGTTTTCAATGACTTCTTCGGTTCCCCCAAACTGTTCCTTTGGCGCATCCCAAAGCTCTTTGGCACTATTACAGTGTAACAGTCCAGCGTAAATCTCATTGGGTAGCGCAGATGCTATGATGCTAAACGCTTTAGCATCGAGTTCGAACTTTTGGAAATCAGTTTCAGTATAGTTTTCAGTTGGTTTGGGAACGAACTTCTTAGCATATTCAGCGCTTGGCACCATAGGAACATGGGGACCAAAAACAACAGACCTCCAATATCCGGTGTTTTGTTGAGCGAGGATGTGACCCATCCTCCGCTCCCAGATGTTGTATTCATTTCGTTTAAGCATAGGTGGTTTAAAAAGCGAGCCAATGTTATTCTTATCATCTTGAGATTGTGACGTCATCCTGGTTATTTTACAGACACTGATTAATCAACTTTGATGGTGATTAAACCTTGCTCTGTTTTTCAACACAAACGAACAAACTATCAGTATCAACTGTTATGAGCTGAACTATTTACGTCAAAATGATTGTTAAATCAAATTTGATTGTTCTAGCTCTGATACCAATTGTTGGATCTGAGTTTGGTTTTGATTGTATTTTACGTTTGAAATTAAGATGGAAATGGATGAGTTGTGCAGCGGAATTAAGATGGAAACAAACTTTGCATACAATCAAACGAGAGTATTGCTTTGATCAAACATTTTTCACAATGAACCAAAAGATTGAATTTATTTCAATTACGATTACAATTGCAATGATTGAATACAAAGTCCCCCTCAGCCAGAGCTCAGTGATTGTTCATGCAAAAAAGACGATGTTGCAAAGAGCTGATAGAACAGTACAGAGCACTGTTCTATTTATAGGCACTAGCAAACCACTGAGCATCTTAAGCTGACGTCACCATGAAAGTGACATCTAACCTCCTAACAAACTCTAACCTCTGATCAATACAAACACTGCTATGCTAACTACTGCTATTATATTACATTACATAAAGACAGAATATACAACTGCTGCATCCCTCCACTGCTTTGAACCCAGCAGTAGTTGTCCGGATCAGCAGTGCTTGACCCAAGGTAGTAGAATGAACAGCAGAGCTTTAGTCTTTCATCAGGCCTTTATTAGATCAGTAGCAGTTTGTAGGTCAGCAGTTTATACGGTCAGTAGATTGGAGGTCAGCAGATGTTGAAACCACTTTCAAGGGGAAAGACTTGTATGTAACATCTGCTTATTCTGGATCCACTGCTCTGACCCAGTTTTGGCTTTAATTATCTGTTTCTCTGATAGGGTTCAATCCCAACAGAGGCTGATTTGGAATTAACATCTAATTATATAGAATCCCTTGACTGTCTGGATCAGACATTGTTCATGTTGAAAACTGTAGAAATGACATCTCTAGAAGGTTCAAGACCAGAGCTTCTCTTTGTAAAGCTTCTACTTGATCATTCTCCACATCTTGAAAGTATGATTATCCAACCAAGTGCAACAGTTGATGCTGAGAAAAGGCTCAGCATTGCAAAGGATGTTATGTTGTTCCCACGTGCCTCATCAAAAGCAAAGATGGTCTACTTGGATCCGCAGCCATAATTCTATAAGAATGTTTAACTGCACTGAAATCCGGTGGTTATCTTGCAGTGTATGTCTTGTCTTTATTAACCTTTTTGGTATGCAGTTGATAGGACAATGTATGTAAAGAGTGCGTAGCTCTATATATCTAGTTAAGACGATGATATTAGTGGACTTGGACTTGGGATTTTGCTGGATCAACACAGGGGTACAGAGTGTTAACAGGTTATGTTGCGTGGTTATTATTGTTGTTGTTGTTGTTGTTGTTGTTGTTGTTATTGTTGTTGTTGTTGTTGTTCAGTCAATTAAGTTTGGCAGGAGTATGTCAGAGCACAACCTCTTTAAAGAGCTTTCGAAACATTTGTTTGAAACTCAATAAAATGAACCGCTGTGACCTAAACCATATTGACCTGTTACCCGACCCGACTGGTCTTTGCTCTATGATTTCAGAATCTATATCTATACTATATAATAAAAGAAATCAATATTTGACACGTGTCATTCATTGGAGACACCTATTTTTAAGATTTTCCACCTTTCTCTTATATTTATCTTCTAATAATTATAGATAATATTAAACAAAAAATGTTAATTAAATAAAAAAAATATATTGGATAACATCTTTAACGATTACTTATTGATAATATACATGTATGAGATTTTTTTTACTATTATTATTGTTTTATTATTTATCAAATATATCGATTACTTAATTTTTTTTGTATATAATCCAAAATTACATTTATTATATATAAGACTTTTTCCAAAGTTATATTTATTTAATATTCCGTCAATCCAAAATTACATTTATTTAATATACCATCAATCCAAAATTACATTTATTCAACTCGTGTAGTACACAAAGTTTTTTAACTGTTTTATGATTTGGTATATAAATTATATTTATTGAACCCATACAATAGACGAGGTTCTTAAAGATATAATATTTATTATTATTAATATTTTTTTTGAATGACAAATTATTTTATTCCCCTGTTGTTTGTGAGACTTGAACCAAAGACTTCCCCCTCCCAAGGTGTTTAAAGGTTTTGCCTTTACCAATTGACCACCACCCTAATGTTAATATTTTTTATTATTTAATATATAAAATTATATTTATTCAACCCGTTTAATAAATGAGTTTTTAAAGATATATTGTTTTATTATTTAGTATATAAATTAGATGTTTTACTATTATTAGTATTTTTATTATTTATCAAATATATTGATTACTTAAAATTATATATATATATATATATATATATATATATATATAAGACTTTATCCAAAATTGTATTTATTTAATATACTATTAATCCAAAATTATATTTATTTAATATACTATTAATCTAAAATTATATTTATTCAACTCGTGTAATACACAGAGTTTTTAAAGATTTAAATTTTTTATTTTTTGGAATATAAATTACATTTATTCAACCGTGTAATAAATGAGATTTTTAAAGATATATTGTTTTTTATTTAGTATGTAAAATTACATTTTTTTTCAGCCCGTGTAATACACGAGGTTATAATCTAGTACCTTCTATAATTTTTATAGGGGAAAATAGCCAAAATGGCCAAGTTTGAGTCAACATTTCCAAACTAGCCAAGTCAAACGTCTTGTGGAGACGTCACATACATGTTCAAACGTCTTGGCGGCTGACCAACCAAAACCTGCCACGTGTCCGACAGAAAAGTCAGGCGTCTTGACGTCTTGGCTGAGACGTTTCAGACGGCTTGAGGCGTTTCGTTATGGCTGCCCATTTTTCCAGACGGCTTGAGACGTTTCCGCCCGGCTTGAGCCGTTTCCGCCCGACTTGAGTCATTTCTCTTTCTTTAGCCGGCTACATCAGCTCTAGCCGGATTTGGTATTTTAAGATGTTTGTAGTACGATTTCAAGACGTTTTTGTACGATTTCAAGACGTTTTTTTAGGAATTTAAGACGTTTTCCATTTATTTATAGCGATCCCTTATTTATAAATACTATACATTATGAAAAATCGTATTTGAAGTTTAAATCTAAGATTCAAAAATTTTGTTTTTTAGTAATTATCTCACAACATGAGGGTCAAGTTTGTTGTTTATACTGGGGGGAGTGGGATGTCATTAACGAAAACATTGAGTATGTTACTGATGGTGATTCATGGAGACGTGGTTTAGAAATTGAAACAGATCATTCATATAATAGTTTTTTAAACTATGTTTCTAAGATGTGTGATACTCCAAACATTACATGGTTGTCATACCGGATGTCTACGTTTACTGATCCTATCGATATAATTAATGATCGAGATCTTAGATTTTTTTTTGATTTGGCGATGCAGAATCCTTTTGAATTATATAAATTATATGTTATTCAAGAGTCTGGTGTTGGTTCCTCTGGTTTTTCTTCTTTAAACAACTTCAAAACTCCAGATCTAAATATTTCAGTAAAAGAAAGTGTTGATGTTTTAAACGATGACTGTCATATTTTAGAAAATAATTTTGAAAAATCATCCACGTCTAAAAACGAATCAGCTTCTTCATCTATAGTGTTTGAGGCCGGTCATATATTCAATAACAAGGAAGAGATGAAACTTGAATTGGGAAAGAAATGTTTGTTAGAGCATTTCGAGTTTAAAGTTGATAGATCATCTAAGACACGGTATGAAGTGTCATGCATGGGTGATGGTTGTGAATGGCGATTTAAGGCATATGCTATTCCTGGTGGTAGTTTATTTTTTGTTAAACATATGAATGATAGACACACCTGTTCAAAGACGCTAACACAGCCACATTTCCGTCAGGCTAACCCAAAGGTTTTGGGTCGCTTTTTAAAGGAACAACTGAAAGATAGTGGTAGGATATATCGAGCGAAAGAGATTGTCAAAGATTTTAGACAAAGGTTCGAGGTTGAGATAACAAACCTTCAAGCTTGGCATGGTAAAAGCCATGCACTTGAACTTCTACAAGGAACAACCCGAGACTCTTTTGCCGAACTACCAATATACTGTTACAATTTGAAGCTTGCAAATCCTGGAAGCGTTACTCACATCTTGGTTGATGAGCAGAGTCGTTTTGAAATGGTTTTTGTTGCGTTAGGTGCTGCGGTAAGTTACACCTTTTCGTTTGTACTTGTTCTTATTTTTTTAGAATAACATGGGTTTGATCTTATTTTGTTATCATTAATTTTTCAGATTCGTAGCTTTATTTTTAATCTAAGACCGGTCGTTATCATTGATGCGGCACACCTAAAGGGTGAATTTAAAAGGACGTTGTTTTTAGCAGTGGCCATGGATGGAAATAATCAGATTTTACCAATTGCTTATGGCATAGGAAAATCAGAGGATGGTGAATCTTGGACATGGTTTCTCTCAAAGCTTAGAGATTGTGTTGGTGAAATAGCAGATATGGCGATCATTTCGGATAGGGCGAATTCTATACATGTAGGTGTTAGAAACGTGTTTCCACGTGTTTACCACGGGTTGTGTTGTCGTCATTTAATTATGAATTTACGTTTGCCGTCGTCTAAAAAAAAATACGAGGCACTATGGTGGAAGACATGTAAATCTTATTGGATGTCTGACTTTAACGAGTCATTCAATGCTTTGTGTGTTGCCGTTCCTAGAATGCGCCGGGTTTTAACAAATATTGGGTTTGGTAGATGGGCAAGAGCTCATTATCCCGGCAATCAATACCACTATATGACATCTAATAGTGCGGAGTCTATTAACTCTTTGTCTAGATTCTCGCGTAAGATGCCGATAACGCAACTTATCGAATTCTTTCGCGAGTTCGTACAAAAATGGTTTTATGACCGTCGACTGCAGGGCATGCAGGAGAGCTACTCACTGACTCAGTGGGCACAGAAGAAAATTTTAAAGAAAATTGAAGGGTCTAGAACCTGGACTGTTGCAGGTATTGGGGCAAACAGTTTTCTTGTTGAAAACGGTGGGAAAAGGGGTTTAGTTGATTTTTTGAATCGTTCGTGCAGCTGCCATGTCTGGCAAGTTTCTGGTCTACCTTGTGGGCATGTGATTGCTGTTTCAAGATTTTTGGGTGAACCTGACTGCAGTCATTATGCATTCTCGTGTTATTCAAACGAAGTATACAAAAAAACGTATGAAGAATCGATTAATCCTCTGCCTCATAGGTCTGAATGGGTGATACCACAAGGCATTGGCAGTGTATTACCGCCGCATATTACAAAACTTCAATCTGGCCGTCCAAAAGAAAACACCCGAATCTTGTCTCGTGGGGAAGAGCCCGTTCAGGTATATTGTTCGCGGTGTCGAACATACGGCCATGGTCATGACGTTTGTTTAGATCCAGTGCCATCACAGATTCGTTCAGGTAAATCATCAGGCAAAGGAAAAGGAAAAGGGAAAGAGACAGAAACCCAGAGTCCAACGGATGACATTTGTCCATCTTATAATTTAGCAGAATTTTAATAATAGCTTAGTTTTTTATCTTTTAATTAGGAAAATCACGTAACAAATTCTCGTAACCGCAATAGTAATTAGTACTTTTAATTTATGTAAGAATTAAATTTTACAATGCGTACGTCCAGCCTTCAAAAATTAGTAGGTGTGTAGCGCCCGGCGTAGAGTTCATCAGCCATGTAGCGTCGATATCTGACACAAGCATCCTGCATGTTTACTTCGTTCCATGTCAATGAACGGTTGTAAACCAGATTTTCCAATAGCATACATATGATAACACCTGAGTTTCGGCCAATATGAGCTCCGTGGTCAGGCCACACAACATCCCCGCAATACTCTAAGGCTTCTACACTCTCTATTCCCGAGTGTTGCCAGTACGATATACGGCCCAGAAACCACATACGAATGGAGATTCAAATTCTAAAAGAATTTGATGTATTTTCCTGTGTATGCAAAAGCCTTCTCCGCAATTACTTAGGTTACAGTTATCGGGAAAATAAGCATATATTTTAAGCGAACGCATATTTATTTTTAGAAGTAACCAGTGGTTTTCGTTTTGCGCTACGGGCATGTAAATCTGCAAAAAAATGAAACGTAAATAAGCCCCGGAAAAGGTATTATTTTTAGGGAATTATTTTTCAAGCTACAAATTATATAAAAAATCAATATTTTTTTATATAACATAAAATATAAAAATTGCTAATTTCTTTAAACAGAGAGTTTATTTTTAAATTTATTAAAATAAAGGTTGATGCGTTGTCGAGTGTTATATATATTAGGTGTATATTTTAAGCCCCTTTAACACTTTTTAGTCAAGTTTTAAATTTATAAAACACGATATTTACTAACACTAGACACACATATGGGCAAGTGCACCCATCGTGAGCGTAGTATAGTGTTGGTAAGATACCGAGGTCGTCCAAGGACACAAGAGCTTTTAGTACCGGTTTATCCTCAACGTCTAATCAAAATAAAAAGTTTAGAAAAAAGGTTTTAAACTAAGAAAAATAAAAACTAACTAAAATGCTGAAAATAAAAATAAAAATAAAAACAGATAGACAAGATGAATCACTTGGTTTCGACTCGTATCTAGTGTAACCTTTGATTATTTCCGCACTTTTGCACATAATTAAGAGATTATCTTAGTTATTGTAGTAGGCCCCTCTTTTGAAGGTGACGTTACCCTCACCCCAGTAGTTTGAGTCAGCAAGGATACAATCCTAAAAGGGTGGATTATTGGAAGATAATTAATTAAGTTATTAATGCAATATTATGGTAGGCCCCTCTTTTGGAGGTGACGTTACCCTCGACTAAGTAGTCTGAGTCAGCAGGGATACAGTCCTAAATAGTCGGGTTATAGTATTAATAGTAGTTAACTTATGAGGGGATCAAAGAGTTTGGACCCCCGCCATCCAATACCGTTAAGTATTGAAGGAGGTCCTACTAAATTTGACCTAGGTCCATTGCAGGACCTCTAAACGCTGAACAATGGCAAGACCTTTACCAAACCATTCCCTTAACCCCCGACCAGGTAGCCAACATACCTCCATATAGACCGTGGAGATATGAATGGTGAAAATCTTTTATTTTATATAGACAGTAAAATAATTTCAAGACACCACGGACAAACGATAAGGAAAGATCACCTTCAACATAAGCAACTAGTTATTAAAGTCATTAATACAAAACCAAATAAAAAGTGCAAAAGATTAGAAATAAAAAGTATTACACTAGACACTTTGTCTTCACCAAGTGATGTAAGAGACTTAGGCAAACATGGCCTTGATTGTCAAGAACTCTTACGATCAATCTTGGATCCCGAGACGACTCACACACTCTACGATGGACAATGGATGATGGTGGTGGATGATGGTGTTATGGTGGTGGTGGGTGGTGGGTGAAGTGTGAGAGAGGTGGTGTGCCAAGGGATGGTTTGAGCTTGAGCCAAGCACTTCTATTTATAGGCTGAACAGAAGCTCGGGCACGACCCCGTGTCCAGTGGGCACGGCCCCGTGTCCACATCCTCTCTTTCTTCATTAAATGCAGCTTTGTCTTATTGGTTGACCACGCCCCCGTGTCCGCTGAGCACGACCCCGTGTGCAGAAGAATCTTTGTACTATGAAGATTTACCTGGATTGTGCGAATCTTATAGTTGACCACGGCCCGTGTCCGCTGAGCACGGCCCGTGGTGGGCAATAGAAGCTTCTACCACTTTGTCTTTTCTGCTGACACTTGGGCACGCCCCCGTGCTGGCTGAGCACGGGGCATGTTCAGGCCTCTGATCTCTTGTTTTGCTTGGGAAGATGTTGTTGTGGGGTCGGGCATGTCACGTCTTGACCTTTTTCTCGTATTTATGTTAGATTTTGATGTCTTTTTGCTTCTTTTGTTAATTTGAGCTCATTTAATCCTGAAAATACAAAAGGAAGACAAAAGCACACTTTTTCCAACGTTAGTACTAAAAAGGGGTTAGTTTTATGCCTCATTTGATGAAATTTATATGTTAATATTTGAACACATCAAATACCCCCACACTTGAATCTTTGCTTGTCCTCAAGCAAAACTCTTTAATATGAGGCTATTTACACTCCCAAATGGAATGGGTAGAGAAGAAGGTTTTTGGGCTTGTCGTAGAGTGCCGGGATTTCCAAGATTCTTTATTCAATTTTATTTTTATTTATTTACAATCCTATTCGTCATGATTTATTTAAAACTTTTCATAAGAGAAATTACTTATTAGGGCATAACATGTCTTTGTAAAATTCTATTTATATACAAGTTCACATACCTCACGGGGATCACTCAACACTCGGCCGAAAATGTATTTTGTGGATCACTCGAGAGCGGCATGGAACTTACTCCTACCATAGGCTTGCCAAGCAATCAATCCTCCTCCTTTTTAACTTATATACCATTGTAAATATCAAGAGGACTTTGTGGGTAAAGGGTTAGGCTTGGGTTAAAGGTAGGTGGTTGGGTTGGTGGTTAGTGGTTAGTAAAAAGGGCGAAAAGCGTAACAAGTGTCGGTTTTCGTATGACTTTCTATTTTTGTAACTTTTATTTTGATGAAGCTATGTATTCAAACAAAGTTATTTTTGATGAACTTGCTTGTTTATTTTCTTTTGCTTCATCATCAACACAAATATATATATATTTTTTTTTGAAGTCATACGAAAAATCGAACTTGTTACTAAAACAAAGGGGTAAAAATGAAAAAGGTTTTGGTGGGTAAAAGGGGTTTTTTTTTTGGTTTGGGTTATGAAATGAAAAGGTTTAGGCTCAAAGGGGCTAACTAGGGGGATTTTGGGTAGGTGGTAAAAAAAAAGAAAAATAATGGTGTAGAAATAAAAAGGGTTAGTCCTAATGCCTCTATCATTTACTTACTCGGGTTTAAGTTGGTAAGGACCGGGAATGTATCGTCATGGCAAGTTCTAGAGTCGTAAGAACCAAGCGGCTATTCACACAAGAAACGAAAATGAGCATTTAGTTCTAATGATATGTAATTGTATGCTCAATAAAGGCTCAAAACTCACTTTTGTGGGAATGGGTTTTTATGTGATCAAGTATATATAATCAAATTTTAACTAAGCTTGTCATGCCTTTTCATAATTTTCTTATGTTGGTTCTTTTTATCACGACGCTATCGGTTGTAAATTCGTAAAAATATAACTTTTTTTTAGAACTTGAATTCCCGATTTAAACCTAGACAAGTAAAAAAAATGAAAATTTTTGAAAAACTTTGGGGTGATTAGCGGTTCCAATAGAGTTTTGTGTAAGGCTTGTATTTATGACTTGCAAGATTCAAGGTTTTAGCATCCCCACCACACTTAAATTACACATTGTACTCAATGTGTCCCAAAAATAATTTTTTAGGTTGAATGAATGTGTAAAAAGGTGTAAAAAGCAAAAATTTTGTGTTACTGGGCGCTGAACACGGCCCCGTGTTGAGTGAACACGACCCCGTGTTCAAGTGCCAGTAACAAATTTAAAACAAGAGAAACAGAAGTCTGGACACGGGGGCGTGTTGGGTGAACACGGCCCGTGTCCAGTTACCTGAACTGGGTCTTTTTCTGCAGACAGTGCAGCACGGGGCCGTGTTGGGTGGACACGGCCCGTGCCGAGCTTACTGTAAATGAAGAATTTTGTCGGACGGTTCTGTTTTCCTGTATAGAGTGCTGGTTCAAGTTTCCCTTGCATCCTTTGCCATCTCAAGTGTGTTTTATTCCTGAAAATTAAAACTAACTAGAAAACAAGAAAATTAATCTAAACTAAGGATAGTTCCGCGGAATGCCTCCGTGGTGCGCCACGTTTATAAGGGTCCTTGGCTAGACCCAAAGCTTCGTCATATGTTACCCAAGTGGGATGTATTGCATCCCATGTTACACCATCGGAGAGCGTCATCCAAGCTTGAGTCTATGACCTTCATGTAGTTGACCGGATCTTCTTCCTCTACTTTCTTTCCACATTCAAATTTTTCTTCCTCATCCCCAAACTTCAATGTTAAAGTTCCGTCATTCATATCCACCACTGCTTGTGCGGTGGCTAGAAATGGCCTCCCGAGGATGAGAGGGACATCGGCGTCTTCTTCCATGTCTAGGATGACAAAGTCGGTTGGAAAGACGAAATTGTCAACCTTGACTAGCAGATTTTCAGCAACACCTTGCGGAAATTTGACGAACCTATCGGCGAGTTGTATGCTCATCTTTGTAGGGCTTGTTGTTCCTAGGCCGAGTCGCTTGAACATTGACGTGGGCATGAGGTTAATGCTAGCCCCAAGATCGGCTAAGGCATTACGGACGGGGGACTTCCCAATCGAGCAAGGAATTGTGAAGCTCCCGGGGTCGATTTTCTTTTGCGAAAGTTTGTTGAGTACTAAAGCTGAGCATTCTTCGCCTAAGTTAACTAATTGCAATGATTCAATTTTCCTTTTGTGAGTGAGGAAATCCCTCAAGAATTTTGCATATTTAGGCATTTGGGTTAGGACCTCAATAAAAGGAATATTAACATGCAATTGTTTTAGTAAACTTTCAAACTTTGCGAATTGCTCATCGGTCTTTTGACGATTTAACCTACCGGGGTATGGAATTGGAGGAGCCTTGGTGGGCTCTCGATTTGGTGAAGAAGTCGTTTCTGGTTGAGGTGTAGGTGAAGTCGTGTTTTGGTGTTGACTTCCTTCAACTGGTGATAACGGGGCATCCTCGGGACCCACGGTTCGGTTTCTCAAAGTGATGAGGTGTACTTGCGCCTTTGGGTTGGTTTCGGTATTACTTGGTAACGCGCCTTATGGTCTCTCGGAGAAATTTTGATCTAGTTGATTTAATTGTTTTTCAACGTTTTGAATGCTAGCTTGTTGATTCCTAAAATTCGATTCTAATTGTTGAAATCGATCCGAGTTTTTCTTTTCGGTGTCGGAGATGAGGCGAGATACGGTATCTTCATGCCTTTCTCTTCCACCTTGTTGTTGAGAGAAATTTTGTGGTTGTTGAAAGTTAGTTCGTTGGTTTTGTTGGTTACTACTATTGCCGGGATCTCTCCAACCAAGATTTGGGTGATTACGCCATCCTTGGTTGTAGGTACCCGTTGGAGGACCCGACGGCCTAGGTCTATTATCAATGTAGTTTACCGTTTCTGCTTGTTCATCTAATTCTTTCATACAACTCCAATTTTCATGTGACCCACCACACCCTTCACAAGCCATAACCGAGGCCGTTTTTGTCATTTCTAGCCTTTTAATTTTCAAAGAGAGGGCCTCGATTTGAGCTTGTAAAAAGGTGCTTTCATCAACCTTATGGGCGCCCGGGGCAATAGATTTATTACCTCGGGGAGTGTGCCATTGAAAATTGGTTTGAGCAATTTCCTCAATTTGATTATATATTTCATTTGGGCGACGATTACCTAAAAGTCCCCCGGAGCTTGAATCAAGTGTCTGTCTTGTGTGTGGCAACAACCCATTGTAGAAGGTGGATACTTGTTGCCACACCGCTAGACCGTGATGAGGACACTTTCTTAGAAGCTCCTTGAACCTTTCCCAAGTTTCATATAAGGATTCCCCATCCTCTTGCGTGTATGTATTAATTTCAGTCATTAGTTTAGCCGTTTTAGCAGGAGGGAAATACTTATATAGAAACTTTTGGGCTAGTTCATCCCAGGTGTTTACCGAGCCAACTGGGAGGGTGTTAAGCCAAGCCTTAGCTCGGTCTTTTAGTGAAAATGGAAACATCCTAAGGCGGATGGCGTCGTTTGATGCTCCATTGATCCGAAAAGTATCACATATTTCCAAGAAATTAGTAATATGTAGATGGGGATCTTCGTCCGCAAGCCCATGGAAGGTTGCGGAGTATTGGAGCATTTGTATCAAATGCGGCCGAAGTTCGAAGTTGTTGGCTTCGACATTTGGTGCATTGATAGCGGCGCCGAGATTGCCTACGGTGGGCCGTAGGTAATCCATGAGGGTACGTTGGTCCGCCATTGGAAGTGGGTCCCCCGAAACTTTCTCTTGATTTTTAGCTTTAAGTCTTTTTCTGAGAAAGCGTTCGGGTTCTTCTAGAGGTTCTTTTATGTCTCTACTAGAACTGGAGCTCATGCACTACGTAGGAGGTTCAAATGTGGCACCTGGGTTCCAAGTCCTGCAATAAAAACAGAAAAGAACGTTGGTCAGAAGGTTCACCACGGCCCCGTGCTCAGTGAACACGGCCCGTGGTCAGAGATACAGTAATTTTTTCCCGGATCCCTGTTACTGGGAGTTGGACACGGCCCCGTGTTGCACCGACACGGCCCCGTGCTCAGCTCTCTGTAACTCAGAAAATAAAAACTGCCAGTGATGATGCTGGGCACGGCCCGTGTCCGACCAGGCACGACCCGTGCTGAGCTCTGCAGAAGCTGAAAAACTAAAAAAAAATCCTAAAAAAAAATGAAAAATAAGAAAAAACGATTAGGACGTTGATTCCTAACTTTCTTAAAATCCTTGTGTCCCCGGCAGCGGCGCCAAAAACTTGATGCGTTGTCGAGTGTTATATATATTAGGTGTATATTTTAAGCCCCTTTAACACTTTTTAGTCAAGTTTTAAATTTATAAAACACGATATTTACTAACACTAGACACACATATGGGCAAGTGCACCCATCGTGAGCGTAGTATAGTGTTGGTAAGATACCGAGGTCGTCCAAGGACACAAGAGCTTTTAGTACCGGTTTATCCTCAACGTCTAATCAAAATAAAAAGTTTAGAAAAAAGGTTTTAAACTAAGAAAAATAAAAACTAACTAAAATGCTGAAAATAAAAATAAAAATAAAAACAGATAGAAAAGATGAATCACTTGGTTCCGACTCGTATCTAGTGTAACCTTTGATTATTTCCGCACTTTTGCACATAATTAAGAGATTATCTTAGTTATTGTAGTAGGCCCCTCTTTTGAAGGTGACGTTACCCTCACCCCAGTAGTTTGAGTCAGCAAGGATACAATCCTAAAAGGGTGGATTATTGGAAGATAATTAATTAAGTTATTAATGCAATATTATGGTAGGCCCCTCTTTTGGAGGTGACGTTACCCTCGACTAAGTAGTCTGAGTCAGCAGGGATACAGTCCTGAATAGTCGGGTTATAGTATTAATAGTAGTTAACTTATGAGGGGATCAAAGAGTTTGGACCCCCGCCATCCAATACCGTTAAGTATTGAAGGAGGTCCTACTAAATTTGACCTAGGTCCATTGCAGGACCTCTAAACGCTGAACAATGGCAAGACCTTTACCAAACCATTCCCTTAACCCCCGACCAGGTAGCCAACATACCTCCATATAGACCGTGGAGATATGAATGGTGAAAATCTTTTATTTTATATAGACAGTAAAATAATTTCAAGACACCACGGACAAACGATAAGGAAAGATCACCTTCAACATAAGCAACTAGTTATTAAAGTCATTAATACAAAACCAAATAAAAAGTGCAAAAGATTAGAAATAAAAAGTATTACACTAGACACTTTGTCTTCACCAAGTGATGTAAGAGACTTAGGCAAACATGGCCTTGATTGTCAAGAACTCTTACGATCAATCTTGGATCCCGAGACGACTCACACACTCTACGATGGACAATGGATGATGGTGGTGGATGATGGTGTTATGGTGGTGGTGGGTGGTGGGTGAAGTGTGAGAGAGGTGGTGTGCCAAGGGATGGTTTGAGCTTGAGCCAAGCACTTCTATTTATAGGCTGAACAGAAGCTCGGGCACGGCCCCGTGTCCACATCCTCTCTTTCTTCATTAAATGCAGCTTTGTCTTATTGGTTGACCACGCCCCCGTGTCCGCTGAGCACGACCTCGTGTGCAGAAGAATCTTTGTACTATGAAGATTTACCTGGATTGTGCGAATCTTATAGTTGACCACGGCCCGTGTCCGCTGAGCACGGCCCGTGGTGGGCAATAGAAGCTTCTACCACTTTGTCTTTTCTGCTGACACTTGGGCACGCCCCCGTGCTGGCTGAGCACGGGGCGTGTTCAGGCCTCTGATCTCTTGTTTTGCTTGGGAAGATGTTGTTGTGGGGTCGGGCATGTCACGTCTTGACCTTTTTCTCGTATTTATGTTAGATTTTGATGTCTTTTTGCTTCTTTTGTTAATTTGAGCTCATTTAATCCTGAAAATACAAAAGGAAGACAAAAGCACATTTTTTCCAACATTAGTACTAAAAAGGGGTTAGTTTTATGCCTCATTTGATGAAATTTATATGTTAATATTTGAACACATCAAAGGTCTGCAAATTTATAAAAAGCGTACATTCTGAATAAGCATATTTCACAACATACCGTATCAACGTCCCAAAAGGGAGGAAAATTTTCTTTTGAACCATCTCCATATCCGTAGGCCTCTCTCTTTTGTTCTCTTATCATGTTAAAAAAAGTAGGGGGACTACTGTCCATCGATAATCCTTTGACGACATCGCCCTTAACCGTCTGTGAAGCACCCGTTGATACATTTGCTTGTTACACCATGCATTGATATGCTGAGGAAAATATGGTTAAACTTTGACTAAAGAAAAACACTATCATTAACAGGAAAGGTATTTCGAAGGTACCGTTTCCTGAATAAATCCGTTTCCACAAAATCCAAGTAATCCGCCCCACCATTCTTTTTCGAGAGGTGTTTTACCCATGTAGGTTGAGTAGCAAGTTGGAGTATCGGCGTCATAGTAAAACTCTAGAATATTTGGCGACCAATGTTCAAACCGATCATTTTGGTTTATCCAGATGGTGCGTTGCACGGAATGAGGAATATTTGAGTAAGACATCCGGTGTGGCATTGTTGACATAGTGAGGTGAAGGGGTAAGGTCCCAAAAACCTCATAATAAGTACTTGGGACCATACCACAACCTCGTCTTTCAGCCCTTTTTACCTTGCGTGGCCGCGCACTAGTTTTACAAAAGAAAGGCTTAAGAGACAGAGAGCAGACAACACTCGCGCGCCAAAAGGAAATCATAAATCCTTGCGCTTTCATAAAGGATGAAAATCCTAAGACAAGCACTTCCGCTTAATAATATCCAGACTTGGATATTATTTACGTAACTGAAACCACACGATAAAGAGTCATACCAGATTACAGCAGTAATCTTCTAGAAGAATTCAATTGTGCACCACTAAGGCGATTATAACCGTCTGGACACGTGTCATCACCTCAGGCATCCCTGAAATCACAATGATAGCATGTAATTGGAGAGCAACCTCCACTTGATCACTTTCCACGTGGCAAACCCCCAGCCATAGATTTAAACAGCGATCCGTGTGCACTCACGTCGGATTGAGAAACTTAACGGAAGGAAATGTAACCACTTACGGGGTTAGCATCTTCCGTCAACATTTCACCAACGAGTTTTCCCGCCCAAAACTCTCGGCTATAAATATGAGAACAATTCAGGTATGAAATTCAAGTTACACACACTTCGTCAATACTTCTTCTTCTTCATAAACACATACTTATTCTCACGCCGGAGTCGGGTCAAGGAGAGAACTCCTTTCTCCCCTTGACGAGGCTAACTGTGCTTTGTTTTGCAGAGTTTACCAGAGAAGAAGATCAGTTACGATCGAATCAAAACGAGAGAGAACTACCTTTTTTATGCAGAACCAAACCCCCTAGATAATTCGATTCCGGTCAATTATCTAGTGTTTCGTCATTGGCGCCCACCGATTTCTCTATTTTTTCAGTTTTTGTCTCGTTTTGATTCAGTTTCCCTCTTTTATCTGTTTTCACATGGCAAAGAATTCTTCACCTCACCCATCAGGTCCTCGATCTGAATTCAAGGGTTATACAACCCCAAATACTTAGATCGACGGAATCATGGGAATCAACAGGAGTAATAGTCACTCAGACGAAAAGAATTGCTCAGATCAGCTCATAGAAAGAGCTCCAGAATACTGGTTCGACAGATGCCAGATTGCTTTAAATCAAATTTTCACACAAATTCACAGATCTGAATTCCCAAACACCAGATCTGATACTCTGCAAAGAAGCAGTGATACGATTGATACTGTAGTATTGGACCTACAGATACCTGATCAGTGGGACATCCAATCTAACAGTTATGATAGGATAATGCCAGAACCAGAAGGTACTAATGGTCAGACGGCCAAACAAAACAAATAAACATGGTACAAGGAGGCCCTTCACGAAGGCCAAACAAACGACACCATGATCAGCATTGGTGGGAACAGCAAGTCGTGTTTCCTGTTGTTCCTGGAGGCCCTCAGGAAGAGCGACCAGTAATTATTACTGGTATCTTCGGCCATTATCGAACGGACTATATGTTCATAGATCCAGGAAGCTCGATGGATATCATATACGAGCAGTGCTTCAAACAACTTGACCCAGAAGATAAAGCACGTCTGGAGCCAGTCGATTTTCCTCTTATCGGATTTTATAATGAAGCTGTATTCCCGTTAGGGCAAATAGCATTTCCCGTGACTCTATCTGATGGCGAACATTCGCGCACAATCACAGTAAACTTTATGGTCATGCCGGCAACATCACGCCATGATGTTTTGCTCGGAAGAAGGTCGCAAAGGGAATTCAGCATGATCACTTCTATTCCACATGCTGCATGCGGATTTCCAACAGAAACTGGAGTAGCAATTCTATACTCAAGCAAGGAAGTCATGTACGTAGATGACGAGCCACCAGCAAAGGTGGCCAAATCTTCAACATCAAACGAACCGGAGAAGTGGGTTCTGAACGAGGAATATCCAGAACTGACCATCCTGTTAGGACATGCCATTTCCCCAGCAACACGAAAACAATTAAAAGAATTGCTGTCCAACAACAAAGACATATTCGCCTGGTGCCCAGCAGATATGACTGGGGTTCCGCGTGATATAGCACAACATTGTCTGAACATCCGACCCTCAGCAGAGCCTGTTGCTCAGGGGAGGCGCAGCTTCAGTGACGAAAAAGCAAAAGCCATGGACGAGCAAGTGACAGAGCTACTTAATGCCGGAATCTTGCACGAGGTCCAATACCATACATGGGTCGCCAACCCAGTAATGGTCCAAAAACATAGTGGCGGATGGAGAATGTGCGTCGACTTCAAAGACCTGAATAAAGCATGTCCAAAAGATTGCTATGCGCTTCCTGAGATAGATAAAAAAGTTGACTCTCTAGCGTCATTTAGGTGGAAGTGCTTTC
The DNA here is from genome assembly GCA_030545235.1 of Helianthus tuberosus. Lineage (NCBI taxonomy): Eukaryota > Viridiplantae > Streptophyta > Magnoliopsida > Asterales > Asteraceae > Helianthus > Helianthus tuberosus. Next base: position 65,227,454 of record CM060354.1, read on the forward strand.
TTGACTGTTATAAAGGTTATCATCAGGTCCAAATGAAAGAAGAAGACGAAGACAAGACCGCATTTCGTACAGACAAAGGCATTTTCTGCTACACAAAAATGCCCTTTGGCTTACGCAACGCAGGCGCAACGTACCAACGCCTAATGGACACGGTTTTCAGAGGCGATATCGGCAAGACAGTCGAGGTATACATGGATGACCTCGTCATCATGAGTCACGAGGAAGATATAATGCTCGCAAATATTCAGCGCATGTTCGATTCTTTGCGCAGCATAAACCTAAAGCTCAACCCAACGAAATGTTCCTTCGGAATGGAAAAAGGGAAATTTCTGGGTTTTATAGTAACAAGAGATGGTTTTAAAGTAAACCCGGAAAAAGTGCAGGCCATCCAGTTAATGCCATCACCTGCAACAATAAAAGAAATGCAAAGACTCGCCGGACGTCTAGCAGCCTTGAACAGATTCTTGGCAAATCATGTAGCAAAGTCCTATCCATTCATTAGCACACTACGAAACTGCGCCAAGAAAACCCACTTCCAGTGAACTCCCGAAGCGGAAGCAGCCTTCAAGCAAATGAAAGAATGTTTAATTCAGTTGCCAACGCTAACAGCACCACGAGAAAAAGAGCCACTGATCTTATATCTATCTGCTGCGGAAGTAGCAGTAGGCGCAGTATTAATGGTGGAGCAAGAAAATATCCAGACTCCAATATACTATATAAGCAAGATACTCACTGGCCCAGAGACGCGTTACTCAATGATAGAAAAACTAGTTCTAGCGCTAGTACATGCATCACGGCGCTTACGCCGATACTTCTCTGGTCATGTCATCACAGTTCTTACTAATTACCATTTAGTTCAAATCTTATCCAAACCCGACATCGCGGGAAGATTGGCCAAATGGGCTATCGAGCTCGGAGGATACAATATCCTATATAGACCGCGACCGGCAATCAAAGGGCAAGTCCTAGCGGATTTTACCACAGAAGTTCCCATCGATAAAATTCAAGAGTGCGAGGCGATTCAGAATCCTGTTCCGGTGTTCGATGATAGAGTCTGGACTTTGCACACAGACGGATCTTCCAACGACGATGGAGCAGGCGCGGGTCTTCGATTGGTTAGCCCAGATGACCACGAACTTACTTATGCCATACGCCTGGATTTCCGAAGCACAAACAACGAGGCAGAATACGAAGCGTTCTTGGCAGGCCTTCGTTTAGCGCTCAAAATGGGGGCAAGAAACCTCGAAGCCAATGTAGATTCAAAATTAGTGGCGGAACAGGTCAACGGTCATTACGACGCAAAGGGAGAAGCAATGGCGCTATACCTAGAGCAAGCGCGAATGCTAATCGGCAAATTCCAAACATTCAAAATTAATCACATAAACAGAAGCGAGAATAAGCACGCAGATGTGCTAAGCAAACTGGCCGCCACCAGCTTCAGACACTTGGCAAAAGAAGTGCGCATCGAGGTATTGTCCAACCCTTCCGTCCCTCTCAAACAAGTAAACGTCATAGAAATTGGCAATCCATCCTGGATGTCTCCAATCATTCTGTAATTACAACATAGGAAACTTTTGGAAGGGAAGGCGGAAGCCCGAAAAATCCAGAATAAGGCAATAAACTACGAAATGGCGGAGGGGATTCTATACCGAAAATCATTCATGGGACTACTCCTGTGATGCGTTGATAAAACAGACACGCAGTACTTAGTGAGAGAAATTCATGAAGGATTATGCGGAATACACACCGGACCGCGCATGGTAGTCGCCAAAATAATGAACGCAGGCTATTACTGGCCGGGAATGCATGTAGATGCGGTCGAGTTACTACGAAAATGCGTAGCTTGCCAGCGCCACACGCCAAAAACATTTCGCCCAAAGAATCCACTCATTCCAGTTACATCCGCCTGGCCCTTTCAGCAATGGGGCATTGATCTTGTGGGTCCATTCCCAGACGCGCCAGGCGCAGTAAAATTTATAATTGTGGCAGTCGACTATTTCACAAAATGGGTTGAAGCCAAGGCACTAGCCTCAACAACGGCAATGGTAATTCGCAAATTTATATGGGAACGTATTATTTGCATATTCGGATTACCATTGCGCATTATCTTCGACAACGGCACTAACTTCGCCTCAGATGATCTTCAAAAATGGTTCAAAGAAATGAAGATCGAGAACAACTTTGCCTCTGTGGCGCATCCACAGGCAAACGGCCAAGTTGAAAGTGTAAACAAACATATCGTCGATGGCATAAAAGCGCGACTCGGGACAGCGCGCAGAGGATGGGTCGATGAACTCCCCAGTATCTTATGGGCACACCGCACCATGCCAAAAACCAGCACTGGGGAAACCCCGTTCAGCCTGGTCTATGGATCAGAAGCGGTAATACCAGCAGAAATTGGTCTTCCATCTCCGCGCATGCTAGCTATGGAAAGACAAAAGAACGAGCAATATCGAAGAATGGATTTAGACCTTCTCGAAGAAAGGCGCGAAAACGCCGCCATCGCAGAGGCAAGGTACAAATTCAAACTCGAAAAATATTACAATGCGCGTGTACGCATGTGTACCTTTGTCCCTGGCGATTTTGTCTTGCGCGACAATGAAGCTTCCAACGCAGAAAAACCAGGCAAATTAGTGCCAAAATGGGAAGGACCTTACGTCATCAATGAAGTCTTAGGCAAGGGGGCATACACCCTGAAAAGAATTGATGGAACACTAGTTCCCCGCACCTAGAACGCGCAGTAGCTGCGCAGGTGTTACATATAAGCTAAACCAATCCACAAATGAAAGTATACAGGCAATGTATTTCTTTATTATCCTTTGTATTATTGGCCTTGCGCCCTTATTAATACAAGCATCATCTTTACTCATGTTACTGTTTGTTACAAATTGCATATAATTCTTTGGGTATACGCGAACAATATGGTAAACATTGTACGCTTCATGAACAGTCTAAAAAGGGCACAACCTTGCGCATCTTAGACAAACGTTCACACATGCATACAATACCATTCTCATTCGCTCTACCTATTCAAACCAATTAAACATATGCAACATATTGTAATCCAAACACAACATAAAGCTTACATGCACGACAGTGCATCAAAAAATATATATATCATCAAAGTGCAATATAAACAACCATTCACAACAATCACGGCAGTGATCTCCAAAAATTTTTAGTAGCAAGACCAACATAAACGTCAAAAAAGGAGAATACACAGTTTTCCAAACCTAGCCTAATCAGCAACAATTGGCACATGATCAACATGACGATTCTTCCGACGAGAGTACACTAGTCCACATCCACTGTGCTGAATCATCAGAAAACGGGCCATCAAGGCATCCACAGATAAAACACCAGCCTTTTCTTCAACAACCTCCGGTCGGTAAGCTTCAGAACCAGAGCCTACCACTGTGGGATGAACAGAAGATACTAGTTTCTTGTCTCCGATAGCTACTAAAGATGGCGAACTAGAAAGGAGTAAGAGACTCTCAGCAGCCTCATACATATTCAGAATATCCAAAAGACGTCGGGTACGGAAAGAACGTTTGGCCTTCATCTTTTTCAGATCAAACAAATGAAAAAGAACCCTCAAATGCATATATAGAGGAAATAACTCCAGGAAAGGGAAAAGATAATCATCATGATTAACTGTCAAGTGTCTTTTCTGAACAACGCTACAGGATTAGGCGTCATGTCCCATAAATGAAGTCTGACAAACGGCGGTGCATATTCCAAGACAAGAGGGAAAAAAGTATCGCAAATAATAATTCTTTATTACAAATGACGACATTAAACGTCAGATAATGATTACAAAAAGGTCAGATCAACAAAGGGAAAAATCATAACTCCCTTTAAAGGTTTTAATAAGCAAATCTTCTCTTAGAAGATTCCCCATTTTCGTGCCAAAAAGCATTTCCCTTTTATAAGTCCAGTGCTCCACTTACTTGCATAAGAGCAACACTAGACTGGGGGGACTTGAAGGGGTAAGGTCCCAAAAACCTCATAATAAGTACTTGGGACCATACCACAACCTCGTCTTTCAGCCCTTTTTACCTTGCGCGGCTGCGCACTAGTTTTACAAAAGAAAGGCTTAAGAGACAGAGAGCAGACAACACTCGCGCGCCAAAAGGAAATCATAAATCCTTGCGCTTTCATAAAGGATGAAAATCCTAAGACAAGCACTTCCGCTTAATAATATCCAGACTTGGATATTATTTACGTAACTGAAACCACACGATAAAGAGTCATACCAGATTACAGCAGTAATCTTCTAGAAGAATTCAATCGTGCACCACTAAGAAGGTTATAACCGTCTGGACACGTGTCATCACCTCAGGCATCCCTGAAATCACAGTGATAGCATGTAATTGGAGAGAAACCTCCACTTGATCACTTTCCACGTGGCAAACCCCCAGCCATAGATCTAAACAGTGATCCGTGTGCACTCACGTTGGATCGAGAAACTTAACGGAAGGAAATGTAACCACTTACGGGGTTAGCATCTTCCGTCAACATTTCACCAACGAGTTTTCCCGCCCAAAACTCTCGGCTATAAATATGAGAACAATTCAGGTATGAAATTCAAGTTACACACACTTCGTCAATACTTCTTCTTCTTCATAAACACATACTTATTCTCACGCCGGAGTCGGGTCAAGGAGAGAACTCCTTTCTCCCCTTGACGAGGCTAACGGTGCTTTGTTTTGCAGAGTTTACCAGAGAAGAAGATCAGTTACGATCGAATCAAAATGAGAGAGAACTACCTTTTTTATGCAGAACCAAACCCCCTAGATAATTCGATTCCGGTCAATTATCTAGTGTTTCTTCATGAGGGCACACATATATACACACACATGTTCACAATAAATATATATAAATATAATATAATATAATATTTAATTATAAATGAAGTTTTGCCTACTTAATATGTCATCGAAATTAATACAAATAAGTATATATAATGAATTCTGTTTTATAAAATATAAATTAATACAAATCATTAAATACATTCAATATCGTCCTCTTCTATCTCGTTGACTGATTGTTTAGGAATAAGCGAGTTGTAGAAAAGTATCGAAAAACGGCGCCTCATCCTTGTAGCCGTTATGCATGTGTCTTCACCATCATTTTGTTGTTATAGTAACCATGCATACGAAGCCAATGGTCAAAAACAAAATTTATAAAACAAACCACTTCCGTTCTTCCTTGGCCCAATTCTTGCATGCCCATTAAGCTACAAAAAAAAAAACGAGCATTGATAATTTTAAAGTCATACCTTTTGAGAGACCGTTAAGTAAAACTATTAAATAATCAGCTACAAAAAACCAGCTTTTATAAATTTTTACCTGTCATAAATAGTGAGGGTCTGGTTAACCAGGTTGAAAACTCCTAAAAACCAGTGAATTGATGGTATAAATAATGGTACATATACCTCGTCAACGCTACATATAGGAGGAAAAGGCTCGACAACCCCGTTGAAGTAACCTTTGAACTTCTGATCCAAAGTTTGACAATGCATCTGGAAATATGGGGGTAAAATGGACCAACGGTCGGATGGATTTCTTGAATGATACATGTGTAGCATCCATCCAAAAAGGTGCTGTAATATGGTTGGACAATTTTAGGGAAAGTTTATAGGAAAATTTAGTATATTTAGTATTAACAAAATTAAATTTATACTGCTTACCTCATCGCTTAACCAGCCAGTCCTGTCAGTGCCTAGCAATGCCGCCTAGAAATCAGGACCAACATAGCCGCCTGCTGTGAGGGTTAGTTGTCTATCGCCGCTAGTTGGTGCCCAATTTTGTATCTTTTTAATAAATTATCTTCATCATTTGCTATCTTTTTTTACTTCCGCTTGATGTTTCTGTAAACTATAAACGGTGATAGCATAGCCTTGGCGGGCTTCACAAGCCTTTCGGACCGCCTTAGTTTCATCATCTTTGGATCCTCATTCTACAATAACATTAATTTAAGAGGTAAATTAACAAAACGTACATGGATAACTAAAATAAACATATACGCAGCCCAAACTTACGGCTTCTTCGGTAACATTTTCGGGATTTGGAGACACATGATACACATCCTTATCGAAGTTAAAATAGGAATCAGCTGCCGCCTACAAATTTTTAAAAAATGTTAGAAAACATTTTTTTTAAATAAATTTATTTTTTAGATTTTTATAACCAAATAAACGGGATTTTTGGATGAATACATTATCATCTTCTTTTTGCGATTGTTCCATCGGTGTTCGTATGTGGCTTGGAGTATTAACCGGAGCCATACGAAAAGTTTGCAACAACTGCGACGTGATCATGTCAGTCAACGCCTGGTTGTTTGAGAACATCATTGACTAAAATTTAGAGACAAGCTGCTCTTCAGAATAAAATCCGGATGAAAACTGACCGGGCGCAGCATCCCGTTGCAAGTCAGCCGTGTTTAATGGAATATCATGCGTCTGAACCGGTACTTCAGGTGCAAATCCATGTGTTTGAGGCACCTGAACCGGTACTTCATCTTCGCCGAACAAGTCGGCAAAGATGTCCTTAACTGGCTGGCCGCAGTTTTGACTCGACCTGATTGGATGTTGCACTTGAGGGGGTAATTCAGTCGCCATAGCAGGATGATAAATTTGACGTTCACGATCCAAATAATCCGAGCTTGAAACGTACCACTGTGTCTCCGCCTCAAACAACGTAGGTAGTAGGAATTTTAGCGGTTTATATTCACGTCTCTATCAGATTGAAACCAAACATTTTACAAAAAAAATGTTAAAAACTATTAAAGGTTGAAAAAAAACTTAAAAAAATTGTTACACATAATGCATATAAAAATGGTTCAAAAACGATTGAAACTGTTAAAACGTTGATTTTGTTTTTTAAATTTTATAATTTATAAAATTATATATTCTTCAACGTTTAACAGTTTTTTTGATAACATTATAATTTTAAAATTCATATAAAAATGTTTCAAAAACTATTAACGGTAGGAAATATTTTTTTATAATTTTATAATTTTATACTTTTAACAGATTTTATTTTATAATTTTATTATTTTATCGGTTTTTCTAATTTTTTTAAATCAAATTTTTAAAAAATCAAATTTTTATAAAATCTAATTTTTTATAAATCAAATTTTATAATTTTATAAAATTTGTCAGTAATTTCAGACACAATATAGCAATTTACCTTTATTGCATTCGCTAAGATGCCATCAACACTACCCTTCATCAGCTTTTGTCCTTCTTGCCATCCTAAAAATCTCGGAATGGTATGACCATTGAAATACTCCCTCCTTTGTTTGAATTCCGGAAATACCTCTAGAATCCACATCTGTAAATGCATTAACATATTTAATAGGTATTAGTCTACAAATTAAAACGAACATTACACTTAAAATATAAAATATATATACGATTTCCCACGTACCTGAAAGGGCCAAACAAATACGTCTAACGAAAAACCCTTCGCGTCTTCCTTTTGACGAACGTGCATATCATACACGTTCGTATACGTGCTCTCCCAAAAATAGTTACCCCATGGATATTGGTTAAAGTCATTCAGATTATCCACCAGGTGTAACAGTTTATTATCGATTGCATTTGAATCCTGCAACCCTAAAAACCCTTGGTCCAAAAGCATCAGTAGACATATCCTTGTGCAATCTTCGTTGCTATATCACATCGGACCTTCAAACATATCTCTTATTTGTTTGAAAGCAACACTTTCACGGCCCGGGAAATGTCGGTTTTTAAACGAGTCAGGGTGGTCAATCGGTGTCCAGTCAGTGAACCCAAACCTTAACCCCGTTATAAGACAAAATTGTTTCGGGGTAAACATTAAAATTTCTTGGCCTAGGCGATATGTAATCCCTAATCTGGGTGTACGTGTATGCTCTTGTAATTGTGCAACACCGAGTAAAAGTAGGCTATCACACATAACACACTTAATATCCAAATAAGGCCCAAAACATGTCCGCCTAATCTGGGACTCAATAGTTGCCGTCATTCTTTCGTTCAAAATCTTTACTATATTCCACTTTTGCCGAACCTTGATCTTTTTGGCCTTGTAAAGTAACAAATGAAAACAAAAAACAATTGAAAATATACTAAAATAATACTAAAATAGTATAATGAAGGAAACAAAAGAGATAAAGTATAAAGTATCACCGCTACACATGGGACAATATTTTCTCCAACGTCTTGCATGACGTGATCAGGTTGCATGTGCTCTGGACGACCCATGGGTGGGTAACCGTAGTAATTTGGATCCATGCTGAGTCAACGGGCAACGTGGTAGTTCGGCAGCAGAAACGAAACGGTGGTCTGGTCTTCAACGCGAGTCGGGTCTTTGGTCGGATCTTCAACGGTCGCCGGGTCTTTCTTCGGATCTTCAATGGTCGTCGGGTCTTTCTTCAAGATGGTCCTAAAAGAGAATGGTGGTCCCGAAGACGTTTGCCGGTCAAAATGAAACACATGAACCCACACTCCCAATGTCAAAACCCTTCCCCGACACGTGTCACACGATGGCTAGACGGGGAAATGAACTGGAACACGTGTCGTTCATCAAATGGTTTGCATGTCTAAAACGTCTCAAGTAGCAGTTCAGACGTCTCAACATTAAGTGGGAAACGTCTCAAGTATGTGGGAAACGTCTTAACAAAGGAAACGTCGTGAAATGTAGGAAACGTCTTAAATGTAAGAATGAAACGTCTTAGACGTCTCTGCATGCATGCCACGTGTCCTGAAACGTCTTAAATATGCACTGAAACGTCTTAAATGTCGTGAAACGTCTTGACCAAAATTCTCCTTTTTATCGAAATATTATTTTTTAATAAATTAGAATTCTTCCCTTTAAGTATAGTATTTGAGTACATTTCTGGAGGTCGCAAAAATGTCTGAATCAAATAAAAATGATGTATACTGCTCGCAACCAGCAAAAAAATCATCATCTTGGATTCTCAAAAAATGGAGAAGTTCCAAGGGTGAAAGTTCTTCTGAAGTTCCACAACGAAATGATTCAGAAGAAAGCCACTTTGTACACAATCGACAAAGTTTTCACCTCCACCGGGCTGGTACATGGGCAATTCCAGACGACGAAAGTGAGAACTGGTCAAAAGACGTGGAAACATTCTACATAAATGGGGATGCGCCGTTCTGTTATTCAGCAGTTTTCACAAGATCAATAGAGTTGGACAAAAAATTTTGGGGGACTCTATTAGGTTTTCGCTGTGGCGGCATCCTAACGTCAACAGTCAATTATTCTTCCTAATATTTTTATTAAATCTTTAATTTTTTTGTCGTTATTAATTAATTTTAACTTATACAGCATATTGAAGGATGGGTGGGAAGGCTAATGGCTTGGAGGAAAAGAAACATAAATATTCAAAGGGATCCGTTGTTAAACTTGCGGAGGACAATTCTTCCACCACAATTTTATGAAACGTTGTTAGATTCTATTCCTAAAAACGTTGTTAAATATGCCAATGGCAAATTACACCCATTTCCTTCTTTCTTCGAAGTGGATTACGTCTTCTTTCCGTTACCGTTAGAAAATAACGAATCGCTCCTAGCTCGACTAGAGTTATCGTCACAGGAGTTGGGGTATTACCCATGCGAAGATGTTTGTGTCGGCAATAAATACATAAACGTTATTCACCCCCGTTTGACGAAGGTCAAAGTTTTCTTAGGAGCATTACTATTGCATTTGAAATATTGGAAAAAAACGGGAAAACCAGAAAAATGTATCTCTGCCGAGCTCAATGACAACTACGTGGTATCTAACACATCAATCGCAGGGAATGAAGCTGTCTACCTGTGTATGCTTATGGAGCATCTGCTTACGGATAAACCAATAAATATAACTGGAGACATTTGTAAAAAAAATTTGTCGTACAGACAATTCATTGCAAAAAAACTGTATTTTTGGCGGTGTTTACCCCGTCCAAATGCTGTCTAGTTTATGCAATAAAATACCTGTTTTTAATTTTTAATGAATATTGATCAATGAACCCACTATAAATAGGCATAGACATTCTTGCCATTTAACAACATCCAATCACAATTTAACCTCAAACTTGAAATATGTTAACAAAATCATGGATTCTTGGACCGACGAAGAAGACATTGCTATTGCCGTCTCCTACGCCGCCGCTCGTGATGAAGGCACTTACTCAATTTCCGACCCCGCGTTCTGGGGTCAGGTTATGAACTATTTCTGCATTCACGTGCAGCAAACAACCCGTAGCGCCAATGACGTCAACACTCGGTGTGCTTTCCTACGCTTCAAATGTAGCCGTTTCTTAGGAAGGTACAAGAACGTTAAAAAACAAAATCGGCACAACAACCTGGCTGAAGAAGAGGTCATTGAAGAAGCCTTGCACGACTACGCAATAATTTATGACGAGGACTTTGAACACATTTCTGTGTTTGAAACTTTGAAAATTTATCTTTAGCTAGCGTTTTTAGGATGTTATATAAATTTATCTTGTATCGTTTTTTAGAATGTAATAACTTTGGTAATTTAAAGTTATTGTTTAAAAGCCAATATTTTAGAAACTTATAAATATGAAAAATAAAAAAAGAGCTTTTGAAAACGGGAAACGTCTCAAACGTCTTAAAAAGAGCTTTGGAAAACGGGAAACATCTCAAACGTCTCAAGGTTTGAATTAAGGAATTAAACGTCTTAAAAAGAACTTTGGATACCGTGAAACGTCTCAAACGTCTCAAGGTATTAATGAAACGTCCTTTAATTTTTTTTAAAAAACGTGATAATTAAACCCGTAAACAGTTATTATTATATTAAAAAAAGAAAATACATACTAAACATTACATTAAAAAAATATATACAAAAAGAAAAAAAAAATTACATTCAGAAAAAAAAAACATCTAAATTCAAAAAACTTAAAAATATCAAAAAGGGGGTCTTCTTGTTAGAACCGGCCCTTAGTGAGATTCGAACCCGCGCCACTCGTTTATAACCCAAACGTCTTAACCAGTTTATCCTCCGTCCGGAGCTGATATAACTTGAAGTTATATTCTATTTATATACTAGTTATATTAAACTTTATTATTTAAAACAAACATCTAAATTCAAAAAAATTTAAAAATATCAAAAAGGGGGTCTTCTTGTTAGAACCAGCCCTCAGTGAGATTCGAACCCGCGCCACTCGTGTATAACCCAAACGTCTTAACCAGTTTATCCTCCGTCCGGAGCTAATATAACATGAAGTTAAATTGTATTTATATACTAGTTATATTAAACTATATTTTTTAAAACAAACATCTAAATTCAAAAACTTAAAAATATCAAAAACTTAATATAATAATGTTTTATATTTTCTTTAAGTTTATAAAACGTCGCTGTTAATATATGTTTCCAACTTTACCAGTTTGGTCCCTACTCAGTTAAGAAATCTTAACTGAGTTATTGTTTTAAAAAGAAATTCTTATATAAACACTAACCCGGTTAGTGTCTATAGTTAATATAAAATATCAAAAAGGGGGTCTTCTTGTTAGAACCGGCCCTTAGTAAGATTCGAACCCGCGCCACTCGTGTATAACCCAAACGTCTTAACCAGTTTATCCTCCGTCCGGAGCTGATATAACATGATGTTATATTGTATTTATATACTAGTTTATAAAACATCGCTGTTAATAGTTAATATAAGTTTATAAAACGTCGCTGTTAATAGTTAATATAAGTTTATAAAACATCGCTGTTAATATAAGTTTCCAACTTTACCAGTTTGGTCCCTACTCAGTTAAGAAATCTTAACTGAGTTATTGTTTTAAAAAGAAATTCTTATATAAAAACTAACCCGGTTAGTGTCTATAGTTAATAGAAGTTTATAAAATATCAATTTCAGTCCCTGGAGTATAAGTTCAAGAAATTGACCAAACGAACCCTGGACTTTATAAAACAAAATATATATATATTCATTTATTTTCTTTTATAAATAAGTTTCAAAAATGGCAAAAAGAACCCTAAAATTCTAGTTTGCAATAATTGCACTTTTAGCCCTTGTATTTATATAGTTTCAAAAATGACAATTTAGCCCCTAAAATAGTACTTTCAAATAATGACGATTTTAACAAAATAAATATTTATAATTTATAATTTTACTAGTTAAGTTTCAAGTTTTAAATAGTTAAGTTTATTTATATAGTTTTAAATAGTTACGTTTATTTCTACAGTTTTAATAAATATTGGGTGTAAGCCCAAATCCCGTAAGCCCAAACCAGTAAGCCCAACCCCGTAAGCCCAAACCCTTTAAAGAAAATATAAAACATTATATTAAAAAAAAGAAAATACATACTAAACATTAAATAATAAAACAAATATAAACAAAAGAAAAAAACAACATTACATTCAAAAAAACAAAAAACAAAGATCTAAATCCAAACCCTAATCGTTTCCCACTGCGCGACATGTTCGAAATCATGTCGTTCATCGTGGCGGAAGTTGATGAGGGCAACCGCCTTGATGTCCTCCTCGCTAAGGCCCTGGGATGAATCCTCCACAAACTTGTAGTAACCCTCGAACTTCTTACACTCCAAGCGTATAACCCGAAACCTTGAAGATAAGGCGTCAACGGTGCGGCCGTGGTCCGGACCACGGAGTTGTGCAAAATATTGTTGCACCCGGACCCATAGACCCCCCTGCCCTCGACGAGGAGGATTGGTATACACCTCCTCCCAAGCCTCCACCAATGCAATGTCCTCAATTTCGGTCCACGAGGAAGAAGCCATGTCTGCTTGTGTGTTTTCTGGGTGTAGATTCGAACCCGCGTCACTCGTGTATAACCCAAACGTCTTAACCAGTTTATCCTCCGTCCGGAGCTGATATAACTTGAACTTGTATTGTATATATATACTCGTTATATTAAACTATATTATTTAAAACAAACAAATTCAAAAGCTTAAAAATATCAAAAGGGGGTCTTCTTGTTAGAACCGGCCCTTAGTGAGATTCGAACCCGCGCCACTCGTGTATAATCCAAACGTCTTAACCAGTTTATCCTCCGTCTCGTAGCTGATATAACTTGAACTTATATTGTATTTATATACTCGTTACCTTATATTAAACTATATTAATTAAAACATCTAAATTCAGAAACATTTTGAAACGACTTAAAAAGAACTTTGGAGACCGTGAAACTTCTCAAACGTCTCAAGGTTTAATAAAACGTCTTAAAATTTTTTAAAAAACGTGATAATTTCAGACGTCTCAAGCCGTGTTGAGGCGTCTCAAAGACGGCTTCAAACGTCTCAAGCCATGTAAAAGTAGCAGCTTATCGGCTCGACTTTTAAAACGTCTCAAGCAGCCGTCTGAAACGTCTCAGCCAAGACGTTAAGACGTCTCAGCTGTGTCGGACACGTGGCAGGTTTTGGTTGGTCAGCCGCTAAGACGTTTGAACTTGTTTATGACGTCTCCACAAGACGTTTGACTTGGCTAGTTTGGAAATGTTGACCAAAACTTAGCCATTTTGGATATTTTCCCTTTTTATAGCCTTATCTCCCTGAACACTCTGGGTGAAGGTCATAGCAGCCCCACATAGGCTGCATTATAAGTTTTGCATGTTTGGTGCTATATAGCATAATGAGTTATGAGTGTATTTGTCAACTCCAGTGAACTAACTGTCAATCTCATCTATGCTCCTCAGATATCCATGAGTTGCCTTAGGGTGACCGGAGTGGGGGCGGTAAACCCACCCGGCACCGCTTACCATCCCACCGCCAAGAATTTGCCGAACATAGTTTGCCGAAAAGGGGGGCAAAATCGGTGAGTGCATGCTGAATCGGGGAAGGGAGGGAGGTGAGAGAGAGGGTATTGTGGGGTGCGGCCCAATCCAATCTCAACCAATCACACCTTTTTCATTTTTTTAAAAAAAAGTAGTTTACCACTTCACCAAGTGTCTAAACCATTGCCAACACTTTTCACCAAAGTTTAAACACTTTTGACTGATTGACATGGCGCGCTCTGATTGGTCGGTTTTTTGGTTTGCCACTCAAAGTGTTTAACCACTCCCTACACCCTTAGATTATGCATAATATCTGACACCTTTTCAGTTTTCATAATCAAATCCTGTGAGCTTGGACAATCATTTCTGCCGGAAAAGAAGTAGGTAATTTGTTTTCCAAAAGATATTTTAAACTCTTGATAATACTCCCTCCGTCCCATTAAAAGTGTTCTATTTTAAATTTTCAAAGTTTTTATTTATAAACTTTGAACTTAAATAATTTTGTTTGTGTTAGATAATACTTGATGAAAGTTATATGATTTGAGTGTGTTTTACGAGTGTTTTTATCGGGTTAATTTTCATCAAGTTTTATATAACACAAAAAATATATAATTAAAGTCAAAGTTTATAAATAAAGACTTTGAAAATTCAAAATAAGACACATTTAATGGGACGGAATGAGTATGAGATAAGTAAAGTTGCTTCTTTCTGACTGCATGGATGATATAGCAGCTACAAATGTCTAGGCCCTTTTGAATCAACACTTGCCCTATACTAGAAGTAGTTGTGTGAGCTTGCACAGTGGGTCCAGTAATGAGTCAATGGTTTTGGGTCAATTTATTTTATTTTATTTTATTTTTTGAACGTTTAAACTTGCACATGTTGATTGAACCCCTGACATCTTACTACTCTAAACTCTATCTAATTCACCAATACCACTGGTTATTCCCAAGTAGATAAAAGACAAGGGATTCACTTATACAAAATAAAAGTGTTATGTTTTTATAAATACACTTGTTTAGTCTTAGTGAGCCTAGCTAAGACAAACTCGGTATGCGAAGTTTGAGGTAAAGTTTGTTTTTAAGGGGAGTGGGAGTGGGGGTGGTATCACTTGCAAAAATTCTATCACTCACAAACATCCAATCAAGTTCCGTCATGTCATCAACCACTATTCTATCACTCACATGCCTTTTTTAGTGGTGGTGGTCATCACTAGTGATGGAATTCCATCACTCACAACTTTTTTTTTTTATTTTTTAAATTAGAAGTTAACAATAAAACACTAAATTATAAATTTCATTAAAATAAAAAAATAAATTACATAGCAAAATAAAAAACAACTAAACATTGGAAAAAAAAAAGCTTAAATTAAATGGGAGACAACTCCTAACCCCACCTTTCGCAAATCTATCACTTTTGTTGAATTACGACCGACTTAAACGGTTCGTCGAGATGGGCGTGCGGCTCACACAAGATTTTTAAATCATTTTGTCTTTCTACCGTTTTCAAGTGTCCCATGTACGCGTGCTCGCGTTCAAGTTTTACGGACACAAGTTTTTCTTTTCTTTGTTTGGAGTCGCTAATTTGCGCCAATTTCGCCTCTTCGATTCTGAAGATCGACTCCGCCACCGCTTCCTTTCCTTTGCTTGACGATTCACCACTTTTCTTGCGGCGCGGCCTTGTAGGTGTATCTTCTTCAACGGGGTCGTCAACGGGTTGATCGGGTTCGTCAAGGAGGTCGTCGTTTAAATTCATTTGGGGCAAGTTATCCGACGCGGAAGTCGTGTAGTTCCCCGAATCGGAGGTCTTTGATCTTTTTGGACCACCTCTTTTTTTTGAGCTGTAGGCGCACCCATGTCGACCAAATCAACCGGTACTCACTTCGGGTGACGTCTCGCAACCTCCCATGCCATCACGTGTGGAAAACTCCTCTTTTTGTAGAGTCGGCAATACTCTTCGGTGGCTTGTTGCATGATAGTCGCCTCGCTCGCTCCACTTTGTGGATTTCGGTTCTACAAAAAATATGAAAATTTATTTAAAAAATAAATAACAGTTTTTTTTAAATAACAGTTTTCTGTTTTTTTATAAAAAAGTTTCTGTTTTTTTTTAAACATCAGTTTTCTGTTTTTAAAAAAAATAACAATTTTCTGTTTTTTTTTTATAAAAAAAGTTTCTGTTTTTTTAAAAAACATCAGTTTTCTGTTTAAAAAAATAACAGTTTTCTGTTTTTTTATAAAAAAAAGTTTCTGTTTTTTTAAATAACAGTTTTCTGTTTTTTTATAAAAAAAAGTTTCTGTTTTTTTTAAATATCAGTTTTCTGTATTTATTTTTAAAAACAGTTTCTGTTTTTTTTTAAATAACAGTTTTCTGAATTTTTTTATAAAACAGTTTCTGTTTTTTTTTAAATAACAGTTTTCTGTTTTTTTTAAATAACAGTTTTCTGATTTTTTTTAAAAAAGAATTCTGTTTAAAAAAAACAGTTTTAAACTTTATAAAAAAAACGTACCTTTTGAATGAAACAACTGTTGAACTTACTAATTTTCCTGTTCAAATCCGTCTATTTCGACGTCATTTGGTCCATGTTTCGTTCCGTTGAACCGGGAAGTTGGCTAAAATGATTAATGACCCGTCTCCAAAACATATCCTTTCTTTTCTCGTTGGCATGTTTCTGGTTTTCGGAGATGTGCAAGTACGCCTTCACCAAGGCGACCTCCTCCTCGCTCGTCCAAATTTTCCGAATGGATGACGGGACAACTTCTTGAACGTCATCGTTTTCTTCTTCTTCTTCCTCTTCTTCTTTTTCTTCTTCTTCTTCCTGAACGTAATCATCATCTTCATCGTCGTCGAGACTTGGTTGTGGTTCACGATACACATTTGCAAATTGACGGATGAGGGTGTTATTTTCTAGTGGGTCGAGTTGGTGGGGTTGGGTTTGAAAGTGTGGAAACGATTGGGGTTGAAATTGGTAAGGTTGAAACGGTGGAACGAACGGTTGGTTTTGATACGTTTGAGATTGAAAGGGTGGATATTGTTGGGTTTGAAATGGTGGATATTGTTGGGTTTGAAAATGTTGGACTTGGTCGGGTTCGTCTTGCAACCTAAAGCGCGTCGGCTCGCCAAGATTCGCTCGAACCTTGGGTTTTACGGGATTTTTCTTCGTACCCGAACCTCTTTTTTTCGAACCCGCACCTCTCTTGCTTGAACCTTCCATGTGTGTTATAAAATTATTTAGATTGCGTGGGAGAATTTTTGAAATGAAATGGAGAATTTTTTGATTTTTTGAAGTGAGTGGGGGGAATGGTTTGTGGATTTTATATAAAAAACCTTCAAAAAATTCAAGGCCCAACGTTCATAATTTGCCCAAACGTTCAAAATCCAAACGGTCATTTTCCTTTTTCCACGCGTGATCCTTTCCACGTGTTAACTCTATCACTCGTTGAACTTGGTAGTGGCGGCGGTGTGCTATGTTGAATAACTGTCACACCCTGACTTTTGCGGAAGCGTGATTATGGTGTGACTTTCTTAATACCATAGCAATCAATCATAACAACACTATATGATAAAACCAGTAGATGTTCATCCATAAATTAAGTTTGGAAAATACTACAACATACTTGTCTGAAACGTAGACACCAAATTTAAACCACAACATGTTTAAATGAGTTCACGAAGACTCGACAAAAGACCTTAAATAAAACCGAGTTTAGAATCATGTATCTCGTCCAGGATTAAGATACATCTCCTAAACCCTAGCGACTTCGGATGACATCTTTTATTCATGACGCTGCTTGAAGCATGCAAACACCCGCCAGATCCACTTAATTCCCTGAAATACATGTAATTTGAAAACATCAACAAAAGTTGAGCGAGTTCATGTGTTTGTCTGTGTATATGAATAACCTTTAAAGTATGTCTGTAACTATATAAATCCTAGTATGAAGCAATAAGGAAAAACAGATCACCAATGGTTTGCAAGGCCAATGGTATGTGTGAAGTGATGCAGGAAAACTCAAACCTAGCAAATTTGTCTCCGGGAATAAGACATAGTCACCACATGGGCCACACTGGTCCGCATGGGTGTGGGCTCGCTACACCCAAATAGATCTATCACTCATGTCCCTCGGTCCTACAACGAGGATTAATGGCCTTAAGTGTCATACCCACCACTCACATGATCAAGCAGTACCCTTCCTTAGCTAACCATACCACATAAAGTCGTAATCAGTTTGTAACATGTATTTCACCCCCGAAGTTATAAAACCAAAAACAGTTAAGAGAAAAGGGGGACATGAACTCACAGTCTTGCGTCTTTGATAAGTGTAACTCAAGTCCTTCAGCAAACACGACTACCTACAATGTACTAATGTCTATTAGACGAACGGGTCATGCCTTGACTTAGAATTAACTTTTCTTCGTTATGTTTCAGGTATCATTCCAATTTATATAATTATTGTCAAAATAATTAATATTTCAACTTAAATTATATTTTTGAGTTTTGGAATAATTGTTAAACAATATTTTTGTAATAATACTTCTCAAGTATTTATACTTTCACTTCCTTCCCAAGGATGGGGGTATCTCATACATGTGTATTCGTATTCTTGTATTTGTTAAGTATTCTTATACTTAATTTCTAATTAGTTATTCCGGAATATATATCCAATTACTTCTTTAAAAACTCCATTTTTAAAGACTCCATTTTTAAAGAAGTTGGGCGTTTACAACTTTCAAACACATTTTCTAAAAATGCTTCTTTATGTAATCTTTTTGTTACATGTCGTAACCCCCGATCCCTAATCCCCGGGAACGGGCGGTCACGAGCCAGTTTCGGTGGTATCGCGTGTTTGTCTAATTTGGCAGCGGGAATTTTCATCAGGACCGTAGTTAGAAAATCTTGGATCAGAGTAAAATACCACATTTTCAATATCAAACACATGGGGTAAAACCTAAGTTTGCATTACACACATTTTCATAGGAATAAATCCTATTTTATTTAATAAAAAATCTATTTTATTTTAGGTAACTTTATTGCCACTTTTCCAAGCCTTCAGTGCTGTCCAGCTGGTTTCTATTTGGCTTTCACAGTTTGTTACCTGAAACGCGTTTTAAAAACATTTGTCAGTGGGAAATACTGGTGAGTGAATCCCAGTTTAATCAAGTTTAAATAAAAACCATTGTACAGTATTGAGGGCGATCTCGCAATTACATTTGTTTCCAAGTTATATCAATTATCACCCGTGGTACTGTCAGACCTGACTTGTGGAAATGTTACCACTCCAGTAACAAATTTTGTATACAAAACCCCAACATACCCACGATAATTGTATTCTTACAAATACTCAATCACTGTTTAATATATAATTAATCGAATGAGGTTTTGTAAACACAGTTAACAAAAAGGTTTACAAAAAGCGGATCAACTCACATTGCTGTCTTAGACTATCCTTTAGGGTTTCCTGAGAATTATCTATAATTTACACAAAAGCACACGCGTTAGTATAATAATCCATTTTAACATTAGTAATACCCTCCCCGAGACGGCATTCCAACGACTACGTCGTGCAGAACCACGACAGCCGTTACGGAACCCTAGATCAATCGGGCAGAGTATCTAATACGTATCCAGGGGTTATGATACTTACAACGGAGCAGAACTTCGTTATTTAGGGGGTGTAATACCCGTGTATAATGCCTACACTTTAGATTTGAGAGAAAGAAAAAGTTTTTGAACGAATTCGATTGAAGACCGGATGCCTGCTTATATAGGGCCTCACTTCAACTTTTATGCAGGCCGCGTAAATGTAGACAAGGGCCTACGCGGTCCACGTCAACCTTGGTCAACAGCATAGCTCGTCCGGGTCATGGCATAGGGTTGTCGGGTGTTGGGCCACGTGGCCGCACCAGGCTGCGCCACCTTTTTAGCCCCTCGCGGCCCGCGTAAGGGTTAAGGGTTGCCTTACGCAGCCCGCCTCAAACCCAAAATCTGATTTTTATATTATTTTTAATAACATTTAAGGTATTCGGGGCCCGTTTTCACGTATGGGGTGTATTTTGGGACATATTGGGATATTTTAAAATATATTAGGGTGTCGGAAAATTTATGAGGTTGTCGGTTTTCTTCAGGGTTGTTATATCCTCCCCGCCTTGTTTTAGAGCTCGTCCTCGAGATCTACTGGAACAAGTGTGGATATTTCTTCTACATTTCAGATTCAAGCTCCCATGTGTACTCAGGTCCTCTTTTGGAGTCCCACTTCACTTTGACCAGAACTAATCTCTTGTGCTTGAGGTTCTTGACTTTCCTGTCTTCAATCTGTAGAGGCCTTTCTACAAACTTGAGTTGTTCATTAACCTCTATATCCTTAAGAGGCACTACTAGTGATTCATCAACTAAACACTTTTTGAGATTAGATACATGAAATACATTATGTATTCCTGCCATTTCCTCTGGCAGTTGTAGCTGATAGGCTACAAGTCCTATTCTTCTAATGATCTCAAAAGGTCCAATATATCTGGGACTTAGCTTTCCTCGTTTGATGAATCTTACTATTCTTTTCCAAGGAGAGACTTTCAACAATACTTTATCTCCTACTTGAAATTCCAATGGTTTTCGCCTGTTATCAGCATAACTTTTCTGTCGATCACGTGCTGCTTTTAATCGTTCTTTGACTTGGATGATCTTGTCGGTTGTATCCTGTACTATCTCAGGTCCAGATAGTTGCTTTTCCCCAATTTCTTCCCAACAGACTGGGGTTCGGAACTTCCGTCCATAAAGTGCTTCGAAGGGTGCAGCATTGATACTTGTGTGATAACTATTATTATAAGAAAATTCTATTAAAGGTAAGTGATCATCCCAATTACCTCCGAAATCAATTACACAAGCTCTAAGCATGTCCTCCATCATCTGAATTATTCTTTCGCTTTGTCCGTCAGTTTGAGGATGATAAGTTGTGCTTAGATTCAACTTGGTTCCCATCGCTTTTTGGAAACTTGACCAAAAATGAGAGGTAAATCGGCTATCCCAATCAGAAACAATTGATAAAGGTATTCCATGTAATGAAACGATTTCATTTACATACAATTTGGCTAATTGTTCCATACTGAAATTTTCCTTCATTGGTAGGAAATGAGCTGATTTGGTTAACCTATCTACAATCACCCAGATTGTATCATTACCTTTTCTTGTTTTGGGTAATTTGGTAACAAAATCCATTGTTATCAATTCCCATTTCCACACTGGCATTTCTAACTGTTGTAACAAACCTGAGGGTTTCTGATGTTCAGCTTTAACTTGTGAACAGGTTAAACATTTAGAAACATAGGCTGCTATGTCCTTTTTCATTCCTATCCACCAGAAATTCTTTCTTAAATCCTTATACATTTTATCACTTCCAGGATGCATCGTATATCTAGACTTATGGGCTTCTTCTAATATACGATGACGTAGGTTTCCTAATTTAGGTATCCACATTCTCTTTTTATGGAATCTCCAAATTCCATCTGTTCCTTATTCTAATTCCTTAATCATACCTTTTAGCTTTTCAGTATCATCCTTGATTACTGATTCTTGTGCTTTTCTAATTTGATCATTTAAATCTACTTGTAGATTTAATTTAAGAGAACATACCCTTTTTTGGCTTTTCATGATACTTTCGACTTAAAGCATCAGCAACTACATTTGCTTTTCCTTCATGATACTGGATATCACAATCATAGTCACTAAGCATCTCCATCCAGCGTCTTTGTCTCATATTCAATTCTTTTTGCCCAAAAACATATTTTAAACTTTTATGATCGGTAAATATGTTAAATCTACTACCATAAATGTAATGTCTCCAAATCTTAAGGGCAAAAATTATGGCTCCTAATTCGAGATCATGGGTTGAATAATTTTCTTCATGACTCTTAAGTTGCCTAGACGCATATGCTATAACCTTTTGGCGTTGCATTAACACATCCATAACCTAATTTGGAAGCGTCACATTAGACTACAAAGTCTTCATTTCCTTCTGGTAACGCTAGTATGGGTGTATTAGTTAGTCTTTGTTTAATAATTCTAAATGCTTCTTCTTGTTTTGGTCCCCATTCAAACTTAATGGATTTACAGGTTAACTTAGTTAAAGGAATGGCTATTCTAGAGAAATCTTGGATAAATCTTCTATAATAACCTGCCAATCCTAAGAAACTTCTAACCTCGATTGGTGACTCAGGGGTTTTCCATTTAGTAATCGCCTCGATTTTTGTGGGATCCACATGAATTCCTTCATGATTGACTAAGTGTCCAAGAAATTGTACCTGTTCTAACCAAAACTCGCACTTTGAAAATTTAGCATAAAGCTTTTCTTTTCTTAAAAGACTTAAAAATGCGTGCAAATGTTTTGCATGATCCTCTTTACTTTTAGAATAAATTAGAATATCATCTATGAAGACAATTATGAATTTATCCAAATATGGCTTACATATTCGGTTCATCATGTCCATAAATGCAGCTGGGGCATTGGTTAAACCAAATGGCATGACAGTAAATTCATAATGGCCACACCTTGTTCTGAATGCGGTCTTAGGAATATCCTCTTCCTGTACCTTTAATTAATGATATCCTGACCTTAAATCGATTTTAGAGAAAAATCGAGCTCCTTGCAGTTGATCGAACAGATCATCGATTCTTGGTAATGGGTACCGATTCTTAATCGTGACCTTGTTCAATTCACGGTAATCAATGCACATACGCATTGATCCGTCCTTCTTTTTAACGAATAATATTGGCGCTCCCCATGGCGATGAGCTTGGCTGTATGAATCCCTTCTCTAATAATTCATCTAACTGTTTCTTCAGTTCCTGCATTTCGGCGGGTGGCAAATGGTAAGGTGCTTTGGCAATCGGTGTCGTTCCTGGTAGCAGGTGAATTCTGAATTTAACTTCTCTGCCTGGCGGTAATCCTGGTAATTCTTCTGGAAATACATCTGAAAACTGAGACACTACTGGAATGACTTTTAGTTCTTTTCCTTTAGTGTTAGTGATTGTAGAAATCAAATACACTATAGATCATTTTCTTATATAGCTTGCAGTTTTCATCACAGTGATGAATTTCGTGGATCTAGATGGCTTATCTCCTTTAATTGTGATCTTTTTACCTTTTGGTAAATTTACTTGGATTGACTTTTGATCACATAAAATACTGGCTTTATTGGCTATTAACCAATCCATTTCTAAAACGATATCAAATCCTGCCAGATTCATTGGGTAAAGGTTTGCAATAAACTTTTGATTTAAAATTTCTATTCTTGCTCCCTGCAAGATTTCAAAAATCCTAACAGTTTCTCCATTAGCTGTTTCTACTAGGCATTCTTGTGGTAGTTTAGTTAATGGCTGATTTAGAAGTTTGCAAAACAAAGTATTAATAAAACTTTGGTTTGCACCAGAGTCAAATAATACTTTAGCAAAAACATCATTAACTAAAAACGTACCAGCTATCACGTCTGGAATCATCTTGGCCTCATCTGCAGTTAGAACAAATGCTCTAGCATTTTTAGTGTTCCTGTTGTTCGTAGCTGGAGCTAATTTTGGACAGTTTGGCTTGATGTGACCTTTTTCTCCACAGTTGAAGCATAGTCCATTACTGGATTTTCTCCTGCAATCTTCTTCCTTGTGTCCGGGTGCCTTGCAGAAATTGCAATGAGTGGAGCATTTTCCCGAATGCTTTTTCTTGCAGACCTTGCAGAATGGTGCAGAGGTAGAACCCATATTCCTACGGTTGAAATTCCCAGAACGGAATTCTTGGGTAAGCCTTTGAGTTAGGTTTCTCCTCTGGTCTTCTTCTCTAGTACGGATTAATTCATATGTCAAGGTGTTGGCTAGTCCTACAGCTTCTTCTATAGTTTGAGGTCTAGCTGCCTTGACTACATGCCTAATCTCTCCGATTAATCCCCAGATGTAACGGGAGATTAATACCGGTTCAGGTGATGCAAGGGTTGGTACTATTCTAGCATATTCAAAGAATGTAGTAGTATAACCCTTACTATCTACCCCGGTCATCCTAAGGTTCAGAAATTTATTTGCTATCTGTTCTTTTTCATTGGGAGGGCAGAATTTTCTTTCTACCATATTCTTAAATTCTTCCCATTCGATGTTATATACCCTATCACTTCCTCTTGACTGGAGGATAGTGTTCCACCATTCTAAGGCTGAGTTCTTAAATAGATTAGAAGCAAACATTATCTTGTCCTCTTCAGCACACTTGCTTATTTTTAAAACAGCCTCAGTCTTTTCTATCCAACGTAGAGCTGCAATGGGTACTTCATTGCCCGAGAATTCTATTGGTTTGCAAGACCAGAATTCTTTGTAAGAACAACCATAAGGCATGGTTCTTCTTCTTTTGGGAATGGGCACTTAAAGTACGGGTCCATTGTTCACGCTGTGTTCTGGTTCAATTGGTCGCTTACTGCTATGTTTACTTTTATTATTCGCTTCTTGAACCGTTTGAATAATAAGTGGCATTGCATCTATGATTCCTTGTGCCACTATGTGTTGGACGACACTATTGTCCATTCGGTTTCCATTGTTATTGATGCTTGGATTCTCATTAACCAAGTTAATGTTACTCTGGTTATCGTTATTCAGATTTTCTTGATTTCCTTCGTCGGCCATCTGAATTTTAAACAGTTACCCCGTATTAATATTACAAAACAATATTTAGTATAGTCAATCACATGACACACATTTTAGCCAAAAGCGTCGATCATTGCGACTTTACTCTATTCATATACTATGCATCTATTACACACCAGTACTGAAATTAAAATTACAATACCGACTGAAATAAAATTACACTAATAGTAGTAGGCATCCGTACACACATATTTTATTATTATTATTACTATTACTGTCTCCAGCATCACATTCATGGATATGGATTCATCCGGAAATCCATATTGCGCTCGTCGTACTTCCAGACGAGTCGCTCTCCCACCTGTCTCATTCGTTCACTACTCTCTAAAATTTCCTCACCAAATGTCCTAAGTTCTTGTACGTTGTCTGCACTCATTGGGGGTGCAGGTTCTAGGACTAGGTTCGGAATCTGGGGTGCGGGTTCCTGGTATGGGGGTGTAGGTGCCTGGAATCGGTAAGGATTTTCTAAAATCTCCCTAATGTATTCATCGTGGTAATAGGGATCTAAAGGATCCAAACCTGGGTAGGCTCCTATATTTGGCATGGGCATGTCTTCATGTATCGGGTAACGTTGCACATAGTCCCTATTGTCGTCCCACCAGGGGTCGTAATTTGGGTCTAGGGGGTTTGGTGCAGGTACCCTACGTATTTCTTCCGGATTGAAGTCATGCATTTCTACTTGATTTTCAGGGTTTTCTATTTCCATTGGTTGGTCAGGGATTGGTAGTTGTGGTTGGGGTGCTATCATTTGTTCCAGGTTAGGGTCAGCTGCAGTGGTGGCTAGGATGTGGATATTGGCTATACCCCTATTAATCATGTCCTGGGCATAGGCATCGGTTTCTCTTTTGGCTGCTGCTAGTGCTCTCTAGTCTTGTAACTTTTTCATACGTTTTCTACGCTCGTGTGCCCCTCGACTGAACCATCCCCTCTTTCTCAGAGGAAATGGCTCCTCGGACTGAGCCTTAAACACAAAGATTCCTTCTTCCGTATCAGCAGAGTACCATGAGAGGGTAGGCTGAGAAGAGAAGGTGCCTTTGCTTCTAGGCGAACCAGACAATTGGCGATACGCGTCAGATGGTCCTTGGTCGCTCATACTGTAAACTAACAAATAGTCAAATAACACACAACAATAAAATACAATTATGCATGTAGTTCCGTAATTTATTTCCTAACAGATTGAATTTTGATGTCAGCAGAACGCTTCTGTGGCTGAATCAGTGGCTTAGCTCTGATACCACCTTCTGTCGCAACCCCCGGTCCCTAATCCCCGGGAACGGGCGATCGCGAGCCAGTTTCTGTGGTATCGCGTGTTTATCTAATTTGGCAGCGGAAATTTTCATCAGGACCGTAGTTAGGAAATCTTGGATCAGAGTAAAATACCACATTTTCAATATCAAACACATGGGGTAAAACCCAAGTTTGCATTACACACATTTTCATAGGAATAAATCCTATTTTATTTAATAAAAAATCTATTTTATTTTAGGTAACTTTATTGCCACTTTTCCAAGCCTTCAGTGCTGTCCAGCTGGCTTCTATTTGGCTTTCACAGTTTGTTACCTGAAACGCGTTTTAAAAACATTTGTCAGTGGGAAATACTGGTGAGTGAATCCCAGTTTAATCAAGTTTAAATAAAAACCATTGTACAGTATTGAGGGCGATCTCGCAATTACATTTGTTTCCAAGTTATATCAATTATCACCCGTGGTACTGTCAGACCTGACTTGTGGAAATGTTACCCCTCCAGTAACAAATTTTGTATACAAAACCCCAACATACCCACGATAATTGTATTCTTACAAATACTCAATCACTGTTTAATATATAATTAATCGAATGAGGTTTTGTAAAAACAGTTAACAAAAAGGTTTACAAAAAAGCGGATCAACTCACATTGCCGTCTTAGACTATCCTTTAGGTTTCCTGAGAATTATCTATAATTTACACAAAAGCACACGCGTTAGTATAATAACCCATTTTAACATTAGTAATACCCTCCCCGAGACGGCATTCCAACGACTACGTCGGGCAGAACCACGACAGCCGTTACGGAACCCTAGATCAATCGGGCAGAGTATCTAATACGTATCCAGGGGTTATGATACTTACAACGGAGCAGAACTTCGTTATTTAGGGGGGTGTAATACCCGTGTATAATGCCTACACCTTAGATTTGAGAGAAAGAAAACGTTTTTGAACGAATTCGATTGAAGACCCGATGCCTGTTTATATAGGGCCTCACTTCAACTTTTACGCGGCCTGCGTAAATGTAGACAAGGGCCTACGCGGCCCGCGTCAACCTTGGTCAACAGCATAGCTCGTCCGGGTCATGGCATAGGGTTGCCGGGTGTTGGGCCACGTGGCCGCACCGGGCTGCGCCACCTTTTTAGCCTCTCACGGCCCGCGTAAGGGTTAAGGGTTGCCTTACGCGACCCGCCTCAAACCCAAAATCTGATTTTTATATTATTTTTAATAACATTAAGGTATTCGGGGCCCGTTTTCACGTATGGGGTGTATTTTGGGACATATTGGGATATTTTAAAATATATTAGGGTGTCAGAAAATTTATGAGGGTGTCGGTTTTCTTCAGGGTTGTTATATTACACAAGTGTTTCTACACTTGTTTAACCATTAAAAATAGTGTTTGTTTATGTAAGAACCATGTCTATGTAAATCTTGTTATTTAACTTAGTTTCTTGGGAAAACTATCTTGGAAATCATCCACTTACAAGACTTGTATTTTGTTTAAATCATCATCACATATGAAAACAAATTTTATTATTCAAGTTCATGTCTACATAAAGTATGATCATCTTGGTCTTTCACAAGATCATCATCTTAACTTACTAGATCATGTGTTTAATCACAATCTAGTAGGTTCCATATGATGTGATATGCGGTAAAATACACATATTTGTCCCGTGTAAATTGTATAATTTTTGTATAAGTTTTATTTGTTTTTATTTAGTTTAGTATTATATTGTATTAATTTGTGTTTTGCTAGGTCCTGGTGCAAATGGAGCAAAAACGAGTAATATGAAAATAACCAGCCAGTTGGGCAGAGTGGTGGCGCCAGTGACCGAATAAAAATTGCAGCCATTTTTCGTGATTGGGTCGAGGCCACTTATCTCTATATACTAAACTTGAAGGGACTAAAGCTGCCTTATATGAAAAATGAAAAAATTGATCATGAAAAGTATATTGAATGATGGGGGACTTAGATGAAAGTTTGTAATTAAATCACACATTACAACAAATGAAAAGAAATCAGTATGTTTTCATAATTCACGAGGTCAAGGGTTGACTAAAGAAGTATCTATTGACCATAAGAGAAGCATGTTGACCGCCTCTTTATTTGCTTGTGTGTGGGCTGATTGGTTGCCCCATGGCCCAGTTCGTGAGAATTTGAGTTGGACTGAAATTGTGATGCAAGAATTAATTAAAAGGGAAGTCGGTTGATATGGGGGCATCGGGGACGCAATATATTGGGGACTAACTCAAGGACAGCGAAAGAAAAAAAAAGATATATTGTGATCAGACGCAAAGAGGGGAGGTGACGAAGATCATCAAGAACGAATTTTAGAGATTAATTCGCAAAGGGTTCAAGGCACGGAATCTTTGGGTTGAAGCAAGAAGCGGGAAGCACACTGAACGAAGATTGACGGGTTTTACCACTCTGATTTATCTTGTTCTTAGTTTTTCTTGTTTAATTCAATGAATTCTTGTTTGAGACTTTGTGTTTTATTTTTAAAACCATGATTGTCGGCTAAATATTTCATACTACCTAGGCTTATGACAATGGTTTAATAAAGATTGGATTTTTATTCGGTTTTAATGTGGTTCGTGGGTTTTCTTGTATTGTAAACGATTATGGAATTTTAACTTGGTGTATATGCATGCTTGATATTGTTTGATCGCTGTTTATTGCTTCGTATAATCCTTGGTGATGGTCTATATCACATAATAGGGTTGTGCCAGGATTCTTGATTTAGGTGAGTGTCTATATCACGTAATAAGTCATTAATCCTTTAGGGTGAAAACGCGTAAGTAACCTTAGAAGTAATATTCGGTAATCTTATAAAATCAAGTGTTCTACTAATCTTGTCGCTGTGAGGCTCGAGGTTGTTAATAGGTCTTGGTTTGGATTATAGCTAGATTTAGGTTTTGTAAGAAGTCGGTCTAGTTCCCTAACCATTCTCTTGTCTATTAAACCAAGTTGAAACCCATAGTTGCCTTAGACTTTCGCGCTGTAAGGTAGATTGTCACATTAAGGCACTTTCAAGAAGTTAGAGGACTGTGAGGAAATCTAAAAAACCGGTAATCGTAATAGCCTAGGTAGTGCCACAAGAATCGCCTTGAGAAGGATCGAGGGGCTTAGTTGGTGTCTTAATAGGTTTAGCATTTAAAGATACCGGTTCCATACCACAATACTATCGAATAGAAATCCTTTCCGAGTTAAGCTTGCGTATAGCCTAGGTAGTCTTCATCACCACTGGTCAAAGTCTTCGTTCGAGTTAGTGTTAGTTAGTCTAGCTATTCTAGTTAATCGTTATTTGCATTCTTTAGGATTTTTAGAAACCCCCCTAATCAACAAACATTTAGTTAAGTCGTGTCAGTCATAGTCTAGATAGAGTCTTAGCGTAATCCTTAGAGTCTCGTGGGTTCAATACTCGGACTTACTTTAGCTTTACTACATTGATCGGTACACTTGCCGGTTGTGTGATTTTAGCTTTAGATCGAGTCTAAGTTTATAAATTTAAAGCTTAGAGTGACTAGATTAGGGTTAATTTTAGTTGTTTATATTTGACCACTTCGAGCACATTAAGTTTTTGGCGCCGTTGCCGGGGACTCTTTGGTGAATTGCGTTGATTACTTTATTTGGACTTAATTGACATCATACGTGCTACTTGCTTTTGTATATTGAGTCATAGGAGTCTAATTGTCTGTGTCTTTTATTTTTGTTGAGTCTAGTAAATATGTGTGAAATTTGTGGAGGACCTCATTTTACTGTTAATTGCCCACAATATGAGGGGTCCTCTTCACAATGTTACGCTAACCCTTTTGTGCAGTCACAGCCATATTTTTCACAGGGGTATTCTTTGAATTATTATGATAATTAGCCATATTACTATGATCCCTGTCAGCAGCCATAGTATAATGGGGGTCAGTACTATGAACAATATTCTGGTAGCAACTTTGATGGGGGTGATGATGTTGTTTGGGGTAGGATTGAGGAGATGTTCGCTCAGATGATGACGAGAAATGAGGCGACACAGAAATCTCTAGCTGATTTCGCTAAAAGATCAAGAGCAAATTAATAAAAATAAAGAGTCTGCTTTATTAGATCAACAGTCTACTCTATTAGATCTTCAACGTACAGTAGATGACATTGCTAGAAGATTGAAAGAAGAGGAACAAGCGCAAAAAGTCAAACCAGAACAGCCAACGACTGGCTATACGTATGATGCGGAAGGGAAAAAGTTGTCATATGAGGATTGGTCAGATGAAGAGATCACTTCAGTTATGGAGACGAAAATGGACGCTGAAGTCCCACCTTCGGTTCCACAGGTTCCAATCATTAATTACAGGAGTGACTCCGATGATGAAATAGACGAAGAAGAGTGGGCTGCTTATCAAAGGTCGTTAGTGAAGAAAGAAGTGACTGAAGAGGAAGTGGAATTAGGAGATTCAATAGGTTTGATGCTTGGTGCAGAGGAAGAAATTGTAGAGTTTGAAATTAAGTCGTCTGGGGAGGATGAGTTTTTAGAGTTAGAATTAGAGGGTTTACCGGTCTATGAAGAGGTAGGAGTGTTGGACCCTGATGGGGACATAGCATACTTTGATGCCCTACTTGAAGGTGAACTAACAGAGGTAATCAAACCTACACCAGATGAAAAAGTTAAGTGTGGGGATCATCGTGCGAGAGTGGTGGAAGAGGAAGAACACCACAGATGGCCTTTGGTATTAGTGATAGATGAAACTTCAGAATCGGTAAAACAGCTTGAGAGGGCGAAGAAAAGAAAGAGAAAATACCGAAGACGGAAGAGGACCGAAGGGTTATACAAGAAGAAGAAGAAAGAGCCTTTGAATTTCAAGCACGATCAGTCTTCTCGCTACATGTCATGCATTCGGTTTCTTCCAGGTAAGTTTAAATTCTGGTGGTCTGACCCATTTCAAATTTTAAAAATATTTTGTTATTCCACCAATAAATGTTTAATTATTTTTGAGGACCGGGTGGAATTAAATGGGTTAGATAAGGTCCAGATCAAAGAAAAACCTCCTGATTAAATTTAAGTGTGGGGAGGTTTTGTAGAGTTTGTATAGAGTCGTAGTTTTTGTATATTGAGTCTTAGTTAGTAGTTTTTGAGTCGTTTTTTTTAGTCGGTACTGCTTTGGTTTTTGCTTGTTTTTGTTTATGCAGGTTTGAATATGTACCACCCGTACTAAATCTCCATTCGGGTGATTTTGGAGCTGCTTATCAGATATCAGGCATTTATCGAGTATACCAGTGTCAGAGTCAAAGCCGATCGCGAATGAAATGTTATACGATCGAGCTGGATTGGACGAGAGATTTGGAGCATACACGATAATATAACTAGCTAAGTCCTTTCCAATTTGCCCTTTGTCTTTTATTTCTTTTTTTTTTTTTTAGTTTTTTTGAGTCGGTTTCCATCCTACATTGAGGGCAATGTAGAGTTTAAGTGTGGGGATGGGAAACTATCGTTTAGTGTCGTTAGTATAGTTAGTTGAGTCATAAAAAGTCAAAAAATACAAAAAAATAAAAAAATTTCAAAAATCCAAAAAAATTAAAAAATTAGAAAATGTCTTTTGAAATAAGAAGTTTGCAAACTAAAAAGCGGAAAATGATAGAAAAGTCGGGTTTTTGTTCGGGTTCAAATAATGATAATATGAGATTAATATAATTGAGCTTGTGTCTAGTTTGGGATGTGCGGGTAGGCTTGATTCGGTTCTAGGTTCCTTTGATCTTTAAATTACCTAATTGTCGGTCTACTAGTGGGTTCTCATCTAGGGAAAGTGGGGAAATTGAAACCGCCAATAATAGTATAAGGGATGCTGTTATAAGTTAAGATCGTTAGAGTTTCTTGTCATATCTCGTTGAAAAAGGAAAAATGAAAAAAAAAAGGAAAAAAAGAGCTAGAAACTGAATGAAAGTAGCACATTTCTATGTAATCTAGGTTGGGGATAGCGACTCTACAGGCGGATTACTTCTAGGGTGTGTGAAATCGAACTTGCAAATAAAAAGTACCGAAGCCTAAGTAATCCGAGTTGGGGATAGTGACTCTACAGCCGGAATGCCTCTGGGTTAGGGAAAGCAACGTCTACGCTCGAAAAAAAAAAGAAGAAAAAGTGATGAAAAAAAAATGAAAAAATAGATTTGATTCTAAACTCTCTTGATCTTGGTATAAAATGGTTAGGAAATAACCCAGTGGTTGTTCCTTTTGTCCTATAAGCTTGAGGGGGGATTAGGTGGACTTGCGATTCTTAGCGTGAGACCCTAGGTAGATTGACCATAATTGAACTAAACTTGCATGATAAGGGCTTGGAACCGGGTTTGGGTTTAAGAGGATCAAAATACTTGCAATCGCGGCTAACACAAGTTTCGGTTTTAATAAGTAACTAAGCTTTTGTTTCTGAATAATTATTCCGTCTATGATTCCGTTTTGCATAATTCTTTTTCAGGGACGAAAAAAGGTTAAGTGTGGGGATATTAACATAATCAGAATATCAATCATAATCATAATAAGGTCTGAATTCATCGTGTTACAAATAAAAACGAACGAAAACGAAAGATTGGGATAGTAAAACCCGTAGTCTTCACTCCCGATCGCTCCAAGATGTACCCGAATGATTCCAAGCTTCTGAATTCTCCAAGAACCTTCAAACAGCTTCTTACTAGATCATCTGTTTAATCACAATCTAGTAGGTTCCATATGATGTCTAACATCATAAACACAAATAATCAATCATCAAGAAGCAAAACAACACTTAAACAATATAGTTCATCATGGTTTAGAGCTTTATGTTAAAGATTATGTTCTTGTTCATTAATGTTCTAGATGTTCTTCATGATTTGCAACATACATCATCTTTTAACCAGCTAAACAAGATGTTAAATGGTGTATAGAAGATCTTACTACTAGCTCAAGGCTAGGGATGAACTCTTGAAGATGAAGATGATGAATGTGATGGATAATAGCAAATGAAGGAGGTCCTTGAAGTTCCAATGCCACCAAGCTTCTTAATCTTGCTTCTAACACCTTGTGATCACCTTGGAATGGATGAAGAAAGCTTGACAATGGTGGTGGTGTGGGTGGTGGCTCACGGCCGTGACCAAGAGGAGGGAGAGAGAGAGAGTTAAGTGTGTGTGAAGTGTGGGTGTGAAAATGAGAATGATGATCTTCCATGCTTTACTTATATCCATCTTAAGTGTTTATCCAATGTGTAATATGTTCACTAAGTACATGGCAAATCTCTTAACAAATCTTCATAAGATCAAGGGTGGGTCCACCCTTGTGACCGTCAAGTTAGGGGAGGGGGGGGTACTAGTTGTGTGGTGATGGTAAGTTAAGATAAATGGTTAGATTCAAAGTATATTAGTTAGGTGTTTATGCATATTATGTGTTATATGGTGTGTTAGGGAGTTCGGGGATCATAACTAGCTTGGAAACATTAAAACAATGCTTCAAGTGTAATTTTGATGTTTCGGGTAGTGTCTGGTTGTTCGGTTGTATACTGGTTTGTTAAAGTGCTAAACTATACCTTTAGTGTTCTTTATGTACCTTTTTGTGACACTTTTAATTCCCGACACTTAGGAAAGCATTCAGGACCATTTAGTCATATTTTTGCGTGATACTAGCTTGTTAAAATGCTGATTTTTGCTGAATTATGCCGAATTCAGCACTTTGGGTGAGTTTTAGGCACTTTCCGGCACTTAAACTATCACCTAGAAGAGCAGTTTTGTGATCCTCACTTTCCTATACCCTACACCAGTGTAATATTTGGTCTCTGGCCCATACTGGCTCTCATCGTATTGTCTGTCTATGTGCTGAGTTCTGTCAGCAGTTTTCTGAGTTATCCGCTAACGGTGCTAACTGTGCTTTGTGCATCATTTAAGTCAGTATGGCTTGCATGTAATGATGATGTGACAGTATGCAATATGTGATGCACATGTAAGTATAAGGCAGTAATCAGAATGCAGTTATTTGTAATTCAGCACAGTCATTAAGCATTAATCAAGATTAATTAATTGTACGGATGCATGCAAATTTGGCAGTTTTCACATTCTCCCCCTGTTAAGAAAATTTCGTCCTCGAAATTTATACTACCTTAACTCCTTAGGGTTACATTATGCGTGTACGTACATGAAGGATACTGAGGTAGATGACCACAAAACCGAATCAAATCTTATTCACATCAGGTGAATCTAAGGATACATTACAACAACAAGAACCCAATGGTTAAAAAGTATGTGTTCTAGAAGTTGATGTCAAGGGACACGAGATGTATATATGTATAATCTAGCGTAACTTAGTTAACCGGGGTGCAACAAAGAAGTTTTGACCAATGGATTCTCAAACAATTGGTCACAATATGCAAACGAGTTTTCACAAACTATAGCATCCGTTATATGAACTCAAAATCAACGACTTGAATATGAAAATGATCTGTCAACTTTCGAATTAAATAAATGGTAAGGATTGGTCTGTTGACATTCTTGCATTGCGAGAATACACCGAATGAAATACGAGTGAATATGGTGTATCATTTTCGTAATTCGTAGTTGCATTAGGAATGTTTTAGTAACAAGTCAAACAAAGTATATGTAGTTTTGTGTGAAACGGTTGTCCCTGATTAGCACAAGCTACAAATTCGTAATGACACCTCAAGGTGTCGTAATTGACATATTTCAACAATAGCGGTGACAGAACAAGTTCATCGTGCTTGAAATCAAAGGAAAGGGTACTGAAACAACTCTGAAAATTTGATTCAAACAGCATAGTAGGACCTTTCAATTGAATATAGAATATCAAAGAGCCACTGTTTCCGATCGAAGATGAAGAAGTAATAAGTACCGCAAGGCATTCGATCGATATGGAAAGAATCGTTAGGGGGTACACTGGAATATAAAATGAATTTATGTACCACTGTCCTAACACACAACTGTGTTAAGACCACTTTAATGATAAAACAGAACGGGTTTAGAGTAAATCAATAAATAAACAATTAAATCCGTGTATGAGGTGCGTAACCTCACCGCAAGATATTGAAACCAACAAACGATTTAGTGGAGTCGTATACCAATCAAGCCTACTATGACTTGAAACAAAAGAACCTTTGCAAAAATATTTGAATATGATGCTCTCAATACATCATATGGCGTCTTAAATTAAATATGCGAAATGGATCAATTCAAGCAATTGAACTTGGTTTCAGTGTAACCCGAAAATAAACGTATGTATCAACAAGTGAATCTCAGCATGGTCACGAAGTTAATACCATGAATGTAACTTGAAAGAAAAGAAGTTTCAAAAAAGCGTGTTGACTTGATAGCAAAGGAGCCAACAATTACAATAATGTAGGTTATTCGAATCATAAACCAATAGTTAGCTTTAGCAAAATAATATTTGAACTTTGACAAAGCGCTTATTCGAAACGAAACCACATGCGTAACAAAGGGTGCATGCGTAACATATGGGTTTTTAAGAAATAATACAATGAGTATTTGCTAGAATGAAGAAATGGTCAAGTATCGAAGCAAATGTGTGTTCGCTCTCAGCGAAGAAAATTATCGTGATGCAACTACCATTAAGGGGAGCAGAGATGCAAACATCTATTTGCTAGAAGCAAAAGTGGAGATTTCAACAAAAGAAATTTGAGTACTTTCTGTTTGGTTAACTGAAATAGCATATATGTCAGGATAATGGGGTTTGCTTGAGTTAACAGGTGTGGTTCCTAAGTGATAACCCTTGACAAGTTTCGACCTACGCTCCTGGTAGTTGATGCCTGTACGAAAACTATCGTCCTCCTTCTTGACGAGCAAAACTTGAGTTCTCCCAAAACGTGAAACTTGGTCTGTTAGCTTCCTTCTCTAGCAACTCCTGAAGCTGTGCTGACAATCCTTGCATCTCTGGAAGTGTAAGTTGATAAGGTGTCTTAGCTATAGGCGTGGTGCCTGGAACCAAAGCAATGTGGAATTCGACTTGTCGCTGAGGGGGTAACTCCTGGTAAGTCTTCGGGGGAGACTTCGGGATATTCTCTTACCACAGGGACATCTTCGAGCTTCGGTTTGTCGGTTTCCCTGCCCACGACATGGGCTATGAAGGCGACACATCCTTTACGCAAAAACTTCCGTGGCTTCAAATAGCCAGTAACTCGTAGTAGCATACCCTGCTTCTTTTCCAAGAATCACGATCGTCTCTTCACTCACCATTGGAATGCGGATAATCTTTTCATGGCGAACAATTTCTGCACGATTATTCGACAACCATTCCATCCCAACAACAACGCCGAAACTTCTCAACTCAACTGGAAGGAGATCTATCGAGAACTCACGCTCTCTAAGTTCTATCACGCAGCCTGTAATTACTTCATTGGCATCCCACTAGCTTCTCATTAGTCAATTCTATTGAATACGGGACATCTAACTTACTGCTACTAACCCAAGTATATTCTTAGGTGATGTTTGTTTTTTCTGCGGCAAAAGGTCTACAGTCTGCGGACCACATCTGCAGGCATCTGCAGGAGAAGAGGTGGACCAAATGTCTGCAGTCTGCGGACCACACCACCGCCGTCACACCACCGCCTCTCTCTCTCTCTACGGTCTCTCTCTCTCTCTCTCTCTCACCGATCTCGCTCTCTCTCTCTCCTTCTTCCACTGTCGCCGCCGCAGGTGGAGGTTGTCGGCAGGTGGAGGTTGTCTCTCTCTCTCTCTCTCACCGATCTCTCTATCTTCTTTCTCTCTCTCTCTCTACGATCTATCTCTCTTCTTTCTTTCTCTCTCTCTCTACGATGGTGGTGGTGATGTATCAGGTGGCGGAGTTATTTGGGGGTTTTGGGGGTTTTGTCAGAGGTGGAGGTGGTGGCAGAGGAGGTGGTGTCGGAGGTGGAGGTAGTAGAGGTGGTGGTAGAGGAGGTGGTGTCTGGTGGAGGGAGAAGAGGAGAAGAGGTTTGAAGAGTTTGGCAGACTTGGGGACATGTCTGCTTGGGGAAGAGGTGGGGAAGAGGTAAAATGTGAGATGCTCTTCCAGAAAACAAACGAGTTACAGACCTCAAACGTTTGCGCGCATCTGCGCGACGCAGACATAAGTGGCCAGAAGTGCTTCTGGCCAAAAAACAAACACCACCTTAAACTCTAGAGATACGAAGCTATGGTCGGCATTGGTCTCAAACAGCATAGGTACGAAATTTTGGTTGATAGAGAACGTACCAGTAACCACATCTGGATCCTGGCATGCTTCACGAGCTCCAATGTTGCACGCCCTTCCACGGTCCTAGTCATCCCTTAGGCATTCCTTCCTAAAGTGCCCCACGTCCCCGCATTTGAAGCAACCTGGAGTTCTACCATCATCGTTTCCGTCTTGGTTGTCGTTATTATTTCCTTCTTGTCTGGGATACTTCGTTCGGCAGGCGTACTTTTTGTGTCCTTCCCTTCCGCACCTATCGCACCAAGGCTTCTAGCATTGACCTTCATGGTGAAACTTGCACTCATCACACCTCGGCTTAGTCCCCAAGTAAACTCTCTGGAAATGCCCTACGCTACCACAACCTTCACCCTGATCTTGATTATTACTGTTTCCGTCCTGGTAACCGTTGTTGCTATTTTCTCTGCGATTTCCGCTGCCAACTTGACCTTCATTCCTATGTCCGGTACCGTACCAACATGTCTCCTTAGGGTGACCAACCTTTCCATAAGTTCCACATTTCCCATACCTGCATCGCCCGTTATGATGACGTAGACAGTTGTTGCACTTAGGTGGGATACCCATGTGCTTTTTCCGCTTTTTGGTCCTGATCTTGTTATTTGCTCGAGTGCCCTTCTTGAACTTTGCAAACTTTCTCTCGTTATCTCCCGATGGCTCCACATGAGTTTCCTTCTTCTTGTCAGGGGTTGCAAGTTTTTCCAGTCTAAGTGCTTCCTTAGCGAGCGCCAAACTCAAGATATTCGCATCAATAGTTGTTGAAGGCGTTGACGCTGTTATCAAGCTTAGAATCTGAGGTGCCAATTCCCAGATGCATCATTCTATTTTCTTAATCTCTGGTTCCACCTGGTGTGGAACAACTTGCGCTAAATCATGAAGTCTCTGCACGTACTCCACCACCCTTGGACCTTCCATCATCAGGCCCCGGAATTCACTTTCCAGCTTCTGGGTCTCCATCTGAGAACAATACTCCCTACGCATTATTCCTCTCAGCTCATCCCATGTCAACGCATATGCTGCAGTCTTGCCCATTATTCAAACCCGAAGGTTCCACCATATCAGAGCCTCATCTTGAAGCAATCCAGAAACATATGGGACTTGTTGCTTTGGCGTACAACCGCTCATTCATACAACAGCATCCACATTCTCGACCCGTTTCACAAAAGCTATGGCACCTCCAGTGCCGCCAAAGTTCAGGGGCTTGCAGTCTAAAAACTGTTTGTAGGTACAACCGTTGGGTGGGTTATTCCCAAAGATATTTTCGCTGTGTTGGTAGCGAAGAACCTCGTGCCGTGCGATGGCCTGTGTGATGTGCGCTTGCAATTCCGCCTCGGTCATGGGCAGCTGAATGATCCTTTGAGACATCTTCTACGAAGAGTTTGGATTGGTCAAGTCTCATATGTTCAGGAAGTGTAATTAGTTGTTTAGAGGTCATATGTACATACACATAATCAATCATCATGTCAACACCTCAAGCAACAACATACTCATAGTATAAGCAAGTAAATGGAATCATGTTTAATGAGAGTATAACAAATAAACACGTACATTACAATCATAGCACATTC
The DNA here is from genome assembly GCA_030545235.1 of Helianthus tuberosus. NCBI lineage: Eukaryota > Viridiplantae > Streptophyta > Magnoliopsida > Asterales > Asteraceae > Helianthus > Helianthus tuberosus. The sequence goes on from CM060354.1 coordinate 65,265,873, forward strand.
CTGTATATTAGTAACACGTTTAACGAGAACATTACGATTAGGCTTTCATTAAGCATGTAAGCACATTACATCTCAATCATAGCATAAACAAGTAATTCAACAATGTATATAATGATAATATTGCGATTGAGCTTTCATAAATTATCGACCACAATTACAGTTACATGTTCTTCAAATGTATTGTATCACATCAAAAGGGTCTATAGGGTCATACCACCCTTGTCAAAATGTCTATCAGTCTACAACAGTCATGAAATCAAAATGCGGTCTTCAAAGGTTTCGTAAGCTAGGCTCAATAGTGACACTCTCATCAAAAGTAAGCTACCTATATAAAACCAAAAACCGGCTATACTGATGGTGGTGGAGGAGGAGGTGGAGGAACAGGAAGCAAACTGCGCACATGCGCGAGCTCCTCCTCAAGATCGTAAACGTGCCGCAACAGATAGCTGATCTGCTGCTCCATAGTGAGGAATCGAACATCAAAATCTGGATATGGTAATAGAGGAGCAGGTGGAGTCGCCAAAGGTGACTGACATGTACAAGGTGGAGGACGTGGAATCCTCTCAAGCTCTATAACTATATGACGCAGGATCTCCTGCTGGAGCTGTAATGACAGGAGTAGCTCATCCCTCGCGTAGCCAATAAAGTGGGAGGGATGGTATGGATCAGAAACTGGCATAGTGTTCGGCGGAAACCATATGAGTGGCTCGCCTGACGTTGCAGAAGCAAAATGAGTAGCATGTGTAAACTGTGGCATGTAAGGAAATGCGGCTGACACGTGAGGAACATGGCCAGACTGCTGGCTGGACGGACCTTCCCCTGGACAGGGTGGGGGAATATCCTGCAAGAATGTGATCGGCAGGTCAGTGCGGTGAGCATCAGATATAAACGGGTGAAACGGGGCAACATCAACAGCTGCAGGTATGTGAGGGGAGTAACAGGCTCAATGAAAGAGGGCATATCATCATCGTCCTCTATCCACCCATTGCTGGTGAATGCGTATCTGGGGTCTACCTGATCGGCAAAGGCGGCATGGTCAGCGGGTGCAGGGATCGGGTCTGGTACAAGTGGTGCAACAACAGGTATGCCAACAGGTACAGGGTCATGATCAGGCAGAGGATCAGGGGCAGGTATAGGCTCAGGGGCAAGTGCCTGCTCAGGGTCTGCAGGTATCGGCTCAAGATTAGTGGGTGCATCAAAAGGCTGATCGTCGGGAACAAAGTCAATCTCATGCTCAGGCTCAATGTCAAGATCAAAGTCGTGTGGAAGATCAGGTGCAACAGACAGGGCTGTGTCAGAATCAGAATCAGTGGGGTAACGTTGCAATCTCAGTGCATGCAAAGTGGTGGATGACACAGACTCGAAAGAATCCGGACCAGAATGATCAGATGAAATCTCAACGATAGGAATCTCAATGAGTGGAACCATAATGACATCACCGGCTGGAACTCCATCTCCCTGAGCAGCATCAGGGGGACCATCAATGAAAAGATCGACATCATCATCAGACAAAGCATCAAAAGGCAAATCCTCGAGAGGAAAAGCCGCAAGAGGCAAAGGGGCGAGGATCGAAACCACGACATGCTCATCATCAGGATGTCCGAGGATGAGATGGTCCTGGTCAGGAATAGGAATAAGAAAGGGATCCTCGTCGGGTAAACCATCAGCATGCGGTACATCATCGCCAAGGTCAGGTAATGCAAAAGGCTGGAAATCATCGTCATCATCTGACATCATCTCAGGGTCACTCTCAGTGTCGGAGGTAAAAATCTCAGGCTCTGGGACAATCTCATCGTCCGAAACGATAGCCATAGGGTTGACAGTATCAGATAGTTCACTCTCAGAAGGCGACATAGTGTTTGTAACAAAACAATCACAACATATGCACATATATCAACAAACATTATTAAGCATGTAAGTAATAACAATGTAATCACGTATTCTTCCTAGTCTTCCCAGACTATCCCACCCAGTCTCTCAGACCGAACTACCTAGCCTCTCAGACCGAACATCATAGTTTCTCAAACTGAACTACCCAGTCTCTTAGACTACCCAGTCTCTCAGACTACCCAGTCTCTCAGACTGAACTATAAACAAAATTTTTGAAATGTGCTTCGTGTCTTTTGTTTGTAAAAATGTTTGTTTCCTGGATCTGGGCGTTTCGTGTATGCAATGAAAACATGTTTGTGAAAACGTTTTCGTGAGAGCCCTAATGATTGTAGTCTAGACTCGAGAAAGAATCCTAGTTCGCTACAATCGAGGCTCTGATACCAAGCTGTCACACCCTGACTTTTGCGAAAGCGTGATTATGGTGTGACTTTCTTAATACCATAGCAATCAATCATAACAACACTATATGATAAAACCAGTAGATGTTCATCTATATATTAAGTTTGGAAAATACTACAACATACTTGTCTGAAACGTAGACTCCAAATTTAAACCACAACATGTTTAAATGAGTTCACGAAGACTCGACAAAAGACCTTAAATAAAACCGAGTTTAGAACCATGTATCTCGTCCAGGATTAATGTAACACCTGTGCCTTCACGGCCATCAAACAAATACCGAACCAATTAAATATTATATTTCATACTTAGGATTTGTAAAAATATGTGTATCATTTGCACATATCAAATTTTTGTTCAAATTCCAAACTCTAAATCGCTTTCTGGAAGGTTATACGCGCACCGATGCGTAAATATAACCAGTTTAATGCAACAAACACTCCGGAATAGTGACATAGGCTTAACATACCTTAAATAACCTTTACATAACTTAGAAATAAGTTTTGAAGGCTTTGGTATGGCAAAATCAAGTTAAATCGCTTACAGGGACTAAAGTTGACAAACTACGAAAGTATGCCAATTTGAACTGTAACAGACATTCCGGAACATGACCATAAGTTAAACACACCTTAAATATCCTTTACATAGCTTAGAAATAGGCTTTGAGGGGTTCGGTGTGCTAAAATAAACTTTTGTGTCATTCAGGGACTAAAAGTGTCAAAAAGTGCACAAGTTTGCATTTTCGCGCATAACTTACGTTCTGAATACATCCGGACATCCAAAAATTTGTGTGAGCATGACTATATTATATTTTAGTGTTCGCCTTAAGAAAAATCCATTCGTCGCGTCATTTGGTTCGTTTTTCGTGCTTATGCGCATTCCATCGTAATTAAGCGAACATCGCGTTCGTACGGCCAAACGAACCGACATCCATGATATTTTTGAACACATTTTAAGTTCCCTATACTTTAACTTCATTTTAGAGCTTTGAAATGGGGTTAACGGGCCTTAAACGTGTCGAAAATGGCCTAAATACAGTTCAGGGACCAAAAGTGTAATTCTGCCAAAATAGTGCCTAGCGGTGCGCTACACTTTAAGCGTAGCGGTGCGCTAGGGGTCTGCTGACCAGATTCAGAGTTTCTAAACAGCAGGCTGCAGCTGTTTTAACCTCACCCACAAGTTCCTAATTGCCTAGTCATGTTGATAAGAACCATTTTAAGCTTCCATAAGGTTCCGACAAGTGTACGGCCTTGATCGTTTCCCCTTTTCCAAGAAACGATCTCAACGGTTACCCGAATACTATAAATACCCCACCCCCATATGCTTTAAAACTTACAAGAATTCTGATTTGAGAGCTCTAAGTTGAAACCATTGTTTCATACCTGAGTTCTTGGATCGGGATTAGCATTCGGGGACCCTGGGTTAGTATTCTTTCGTTCTTTTCCTTATTTTTACTGCTTTTCGGGTCAGAAAGTCAAACTTTGTTTGACTTTCAGCGTTGACCAGTAATGGTCAATGCGAAGTTCGTTTGAACTTCGCAACGTGAGTGTAATCACGTTGGTCATAGTCCCTTGGGACTATGCCCACTGATTACCACGTTGTCTAGAGTCGTAGGGTAGGCGATCTAATAAATCGCCTATACCTTCGAACTCGACCCATTTGGTCGATCATTAGGATCCGACCAAACACATTAGGTGACCATAGTAGGTAGGGAATAACCTTCCGAGGTTATACCCTATGGTCACATCGTTTGAGTAGTTGTATGATAGGTAGTTTATATGCCTTAGGTAAATTACCAGAATACCCTTTTCATGTATAATTGGTAATTAAGCATATGTAACCTAAACCTTTGTCACATAACTGATTATGTAACATGTTTAGGCATATTCTACTTGTCATAGGACTAGTTAGGCGGTCCGAACGCGTTTCACGCGAACGACGCGTTAAAGTAGCATAAGCTACCTAAACGGGTCGTAATGGGTCGTAGACACTTAGGTTAAGTTTCATTTAGTATGTAGGCTTTGTTAAACCATATCATATGAGTTCCTACACTCATTTGGTTTACAAACCCTAATGCTACCCAATCTTCCGATTTAGGTCCGGTTATTTAACATAGTTACCTATATTAGGTGCCGTTTGATTTCCGTGATCTCTAGCATTGTTTGGTTGTTACTCAAGGACTACTGAGCAATCTCAAGTGAGTACATATACCCCTCTTTTACTGTTTTCCAAACTGTTTTGGGGTGGAACACATGTGCCTACTTGTTACTTTCATGCTTTCCTGTTTTCACATAATATACCTGCTATGTTCGTTAGTACATTATAGTACATGATTTCAATACATTTTATGCTAGGTGTGCCCATTGTGTGCATTACTTAGTACATCGTTTTACATGACATTTTATGCTAGGTGTGCCCATAGTGTGCATTACTTAGTACATTGTTTTACATCACATCACATGCTATGTATGTTCATTTGTTGCATACTTAGTACAGATTCATTTCATCACATGCTTACATTTTGGTATGACATTTGGTTTGTTTAAATGGGACAATACATTCATTAACATTAGCTACGCCGTTCGTTAGTAGGTAGTGGTACCATAGGAATTGACAACTCCCGTTCCGGACATCCCAGGGAAAGGGGACAGAAAGGAATGACCGAATTCGTTGATATTTACTCAGATAGACCTTTAATTTGTTTAAGGGTTTATCACCTCAGTCGCAAGGCTTGGATGTATGCATTATAACAACACCACATAAATGTTCATATTCAGTATAGCATGCATTTACACAAGACATAATATTGATTTAAACACAGTTTTACTTCAATACTTTGCTTTTGTGCATATGGTTTAGTTGAGACCTTTCGCTAGCCATACATGACATTTTGACATAGACATTTGACATAGACATTTTAACATGATTGACATTGATCATGCATTTACACATTACATGATTTACATTGATCATGCATTTACACAAAACATAATGTTGATTTAAACCAAGTTTTACTTCAATACTTTGTTTTTGTGCATTTCACCTATGGTTTAGTTGATGCGTTTTCACTAGCCATACATATCATTTAGGTTACACATTACATGATTTACATTGATCATGCATTTTGACATATTATTCAATACATTTGGCAATTGGTTTAACATAGACATCTTACATTGATTGGTTTGGTTTGGTTTGATTAAGTGATTAAGTAACGATGCGGGTGTAATATGATACAAGCATGGTGGATACGCCGCTGGTACTTCCTATATATAAGTGTTTGTATGGTATTACATATCGTAGCGTTATTTGAATCATTTCAATTTGAGATATATAACATTTTATACAAATAACATACTTTTCACAAGACATTGTTTTACAAACGACTTATCCTATACAAATTCATTTTACATGGTTATTCATTTAACCTTACATTATTTATACATATCATCTGATCTTATCGTTTTTCAAATGATTTACAAAACAAAACAAATAACAAGGTTCATGACTAAACATTTTCTCAAGCATAAGTCATGAAACCTATTTTCACAAAACCTATGTATCTCACCGGCATTTTTATGCTGACGTACCATATTTTCACATGTGTTTTTCAGGAAATGAAGCATAGGATTGATCAAGTTACACTTAGGCGGACATGGGCCTTAGTGACAATAAAAGATGCAGACTAGTTAATTATGTTGTATTTCCTTGTTTGTTAAGACATTGTAACACTTATATTGAATAAAACGAAACTTTAATTTCCATGGTTGTGAAACATTAATTCTGTTACAACACTCCCCGATGTTTCCGCCACGTTTTGTATGTTCTACGTGGTCGGGGTGTGACAGAAAAGATGGTATCAGAGCTAATGGTTATAGGGAATTAGGTTATTAGTAATGCTTTGACCTAGTCTATAACCTTCTTAGGACCCTAACGCGAGTTTACTTGCGTTTAGTCATAAAACAATACCGTCACCTATCCTTAGGCGACGAACACAACAAGAACACAAATTTCAAAACCGCTTTGAAAACTAATCATCTGTTCTAGGATGATTGATTACTAGGTTTTGAACCCTCTATTACAAGGTTTTGAACCCTCAGTTATAAGGTTTTGAACTCTCTGTTATATGGTTTTGAACCCCTTTGAATTTTCAAAAATCTAGTCAAAGTTTGGGTCTTATAATGTGAACACGTGCAAACTGGAAGGGTGAATGCCTGTATTCTGGGTTTTCTGTCTAGGCAAGCACTTCGTATACATCTCATCAGACGCGAGACCAGTTGTGCTTACCTGGGAATTCTTGGGATGAGTGTTCACTTATAGGCGAGCATGTCTTCGCGATACATTATTTTTGACCCATTTACTTTGATTAGTCACCGTCTCATTTGTTTGCCTTAGGTAACAAACAAATGATCGAAATCTTCATCATTCTGTTTTAATTGTCCAATAATCTTCCACTTGTTTCTTCCTAAGTCTTTCATTTTCTTCTAGAATGTCTCTTCATCACGATGACGCCCAGATATCCGAGCAGACTGCCAAATTTACCCTACGAATAGGCGAAGTAGTCCTGAAGGTTGTTGAATTGGCTACTGCCATGTATCGTCTCCAGGATGAAGCCACCCAAGAGTCACCAAGACAGGCAGGACCTAGTCAAGTGACAGCACCACCAGCCAAGAAACCAATCGGGGAATCAAAGACCATGGATGAACGATCGCCTAAGAAGTCAAAGAAGCGAAAGGCTCCTCAAAACTTCGCCGTGGTCGCTCACAATAGTCGAGCCGTTCCCAACCAACCAGCTCAGCCACCTGCAAAGAAAGCATATGCCGGTACTGCACCTCATTGTGCACGCTGCAACGGTCATCACGCGTTACAACAAGTTTGTTGGCAATGCACGATGTGTGGTAAACTTGGGCATTTGGCCAAAGTTTGTTGTTTGGGACAAAATCGGGCTGCTCAGGTTCAAGCTCCGGTTCAAGGGAACGCTGCGAAATTCCCACTGGGTTCATGTTTCAACTGCGGAGAGATTGGTCACTTCTGCCACAACTGCCCAAAGCTTGCTAATGCAAATCCAACCCTTGGATGAGCATTCGGCTAAACAAAGGATATTGCTGTCTTATGCCTTTGTTTCTTTTGTTCTCGTGTATTGTGAAACAATATGTCTTGTTCATAAATAAAAGTTGTTGTTCGCAATTCTGATATACAAGGATAATTACATGTGTTTATGGCATTTCCCTGTAATACCTGTATTAAGGAACTATGTTCCTTACAAACTACTCTTATGATTCTCTCTTTCAAATGATCGCTCATGATTCCTTCAAAAATTTTAAGTACTCGTTTCACTCTATGAAACAAAGTACAGAAAATTAAGTGACATTATGAGTAATCGTGCTTTTCGCACATCTGTGCCTTTAAATCCTTGGTTAGATAACTAAGGGTATTTTCAAATCTCATACCCATTACGTTTTGATTTTTCAACCTACACAGTACCAGTATTTCAAAACAATCTTCATGATCTCAAAACATTTCATATAGTTTGAAAACAATTTTTCTAGATACATTGTCTGTGTTATTTCAAAAACATTGGCCATGTTATCAAAACCAACCTTTCAAATTTCAAAATATTTCATATAGTCTGAAGACAATATTAACACAATACATTTTCTTATCAAGTGCATGATTTCGAAAAGCATCGTATAATCTTTTTCAAAAACCTTATACATAATTTCAAAATTCATCTCGCATGATTTTAAAACATTTTTATAAATATACTTACCTAGTACACCTACTTTATGATTTCAAAATATTATATATAAGGTTTCAAAAACATTTTTCCCATGCATAGTTTTCCAAATATATTTTCCTCACACATTTACTTAACCTTCAAATTCTGCTTCATATGTCGCCTTGACATATCTAGCATCTCAACCTCATAAGCATTTTACTTCATGTTTTGATTTAAGCACATCCCGTGCAAGAATTCAAAGCATCTTCAACTTCTAAAATCCATATGGGATCTTTTTATCTCCATAATTAGACCCTTGTGGATGATCATCATTCAAATCAGAGTCCTTAATTGGATTCCTTATGTACCTTAATTCGAACATTTCGGTTCTTTATAATCGAAATCGAATTTTCTCTTCAAAAATCTTTCTATCTTTATAGTTAGATTCTTGATAACGTTTAAAGTACCAAATGAAATCCGTTGAATGGATTCCTAGTGTGCTTTAAATGCATGTACGCAAGTAACAAGACAAATTAACAAACAATCTTTGTGGTTATATGACTATGTGTTTATGCATCTTGAGTTTTCATTTAAGTATTTTGTGTTTTTATACTCTGGATAATTCGTTATCCAAATCCTCGCAGGATCTTTCATATCTTCATATGAGGGATTCGTAGCAGGATAGTCAAAAGGTACTATCTTAATTCCTTAATGGGCTTCTATGTAATAGTTAAGACCCTTGGATTTTATAGTACTACTCCATGATTCATAAGAGACCCTTTTTAGTGGTCTAGTCAAAAGATTTATTCGCAACCTGGTTAAAGAATGACATCTAGTGATGTAGCTGGACAGACTCCTTGATAGTCTATTTAGATCATTTAATGATTTAAGTAAAAGGACTATACGGCGGTCTAGTCACACTCATCACAGGATTGTTCATTTGGTTTTACCCTACGCATTATAAAATAGACTGTGTGAACTGTGCAAGGAATTGTCTAATTATGGAGGCCTACATAATTATGAAATTTAGTGCATAGAAACCCAGTAAGGTTTATTATGTGTAAGAACCGATAGTGACAACAATAACAAAATGAGAACGATGTAATGGAGGTACGGTGGACGCACCAATGACGCTTCATATACTTGTATATAAGTATCCCTCTTACATTGAAAGCATAATGTTATTAAGGTTACTAGAAGTTCAGAACCCTAACCAATGTAGTTCGATCTTTTCAACTTCATGTTTTAAACTCTCACAAGTTTCCTCTAAATAAATTTCGGGACGAAATTTCCTAAAGTAGGGGAGACTGTAACACCTGTGCCTTCACGGCCATCAAACAAATACCGAACCAATGAAATATTATATTTCATACTTAGGATTTGTAAAAATATGTGTATCATTTGCACATATCAAATTTTTGTTCAAATTCCAAACTCTAAATCGCTTTCTGGAAGGTTATACGCGCACCGATGCGTAAATATAACCAGTTTAATGCAACAAACACTCCGGAATAGTGACATAGGCTTAACATACCTTAAATAACCTTTACATAACTTAGAAATAAGTTTTGAAGGCTTTGGTATGGCAAAATCAAGTTAAATCGCTTACAGGGACTAAAGTTGACAAACTGCGAAAGTATGCCAATTTGAACTGTAACAGACATTCCGGAACATGACCATAAGTTAAACACACCTTAAATATCCTTTACATAGCTTAGAAATAGGCTTTGAGGGGTTCGGTGTGCTAAAATAAACTTTTGTGTCATTCAGGGACTAAAAGTGTCAAAAAGTGCACAAGTTTGCATTTTCGCGCATAACTTACGTTCTGAATACATCCGGACATCCAAAAATTTGTGTGAGCATGACTATATTATATTTTAGTGTTCGCCTTAAGAAAAATCCATTCGTCGCGTCATTTGGTTCGTTTTTCGTGCTTATGCGCATTCCGTCGTAATTAAGCGAACATCGCGTTCGTACGGCCAAACGAACCGACATCCATGATATTTTTGAACACATTTTAAGTTCCCTATACTTTAACTTCATTTTAGAGCTTTGAAATGGGGTTAACGGGCCTTAAACGTGTCGAAAATGGCCTAAATACAGTTCAGGGACCAAAAGTGTAATTCTGCCAAAATAGTGCCTAGCGGTGCGCTACACTTTAAGCGTAGCGGTGCGCTAGGGGTCTGCTGACCAGATTCAGAGTTTCTAAACAGCAGGCTGCAGCTGTTTTAACCTCACCCACAAGTTCCTAATTGCCTAGTCATGCTGATAAGAACCATTTTAAGCTTCCATAAGGTTCCGACAAGTGTACGGCCTTGATCGTTTCCCCTTTTCCAAGAAACGATCTCAACGGTTACCCGAATACTATAAATACCCCACCCCCATATGCTTTAAAACTTACAAGAATTCTGATTTGAGAGCTCTAAGTTGAAACCATTGTTTCATACCTGAGTTCTTGGATCGGGATTAGCATTCGGGGACCCTGGGTTAGTATTCTTTCGTTCTTTTCCTTATTTTTACTGCTTTTCGGGTCAGAAAGTCAAACTTTGTTTGACTTTCAGCGTTGACCAGTAATGGTCAATGCGAAGTTCGTTTGAACTTCGCAACGTGAGTGTAATCACGTTGGTCATAGTCCCTTGGGACTATGCCCACTGATTACCACGTTGTCTAGAGTCGTAGGGTAGGCGATCTAATAAATCGCCTATACCTTCGAACTCGACCCATTTGGTCGATCATTAGGATCCGACCAAACACATTAGGTGACCATAGTAGGTAGGGAATAACCTTCCGAGGTTATACCCTATGGTCACATCGTTTGAGTAGTTGTATGATAGGTAGTTTATATGCCTTAGGTAAATTACCAGAATACCCTTTTCATGTATAATTGGTAATTAAGCATATGTAACCTAAACCTTTGTCACATAACTGATTATGTAACATGTTTAGGCATATTCTACTTGTCATAGGACTAGTTAGGCGGTCCGAACGCGTTTCACGCGAACGACGCGTTAAAGTAGCATAAGCTACCTAAACGGGTCGTAATGGGTCGTAGACACTTAGGTTAAGTTTCATTTAGTATGTAGGCTTTGTTAAACCATATCATATGAGTTCCTACACTCATTTGGTTTACAAACCCTAATGCTACCCAATCTTCCGATTTAGGTCCGGTTATTTAACATAGTTACCTATATTAGGTGCCGTTTGATTTCCGTGATCTCTAGCATTGTTTGGTTGTTACTCAAGGACTACTGAGCAATCTCAAGTGAGTACATAGACCCCTCTTTTACTGTTTTCCAAACTGTTTTGGGGTGGAACACATGTGCCTACTTGTTACTTTCATGCTTTCCTGTTTTCACATAATATACCTGCTATGTTCGTTAGTACATTATAGTACATGATTTCAATACATTTTATGCTAGGTGTGCCCATTGTGTGCATTACTTAGTACATCGTTTTACATGACATTTTATGCTAGGTGTGCCCATAGTGTGCATTACTTAGTACATTGTTTTACATCACATCACATGCTATGTATGTTCATTTGTTGCATACTTAGTACAGATTCATTTCATCACATGCTTACATTTTGGTATGACATTTGGTTTGTTTAAATGGGACAATACATTCATTAACATTAGCTACGCCGTTCGTTAGTAGGTAGTGGTACCATAGGAATTGACAACTCCCGTTCCGGACATCCCAGGGAAAGGGGACAGAAAGGAATGACCGAATTCGTTGATATTTACTCAGATAGACCTTTAATTTGTTTAAGGGTTTATCACCTCAGTCCCAAGGCTTGGATGTATGCATTATAACAACACCACATAAATGTTCATATTCAGTATAGCATGCATTTACACAAGACATAATATTGATTTAAACACAGTTTTACTTCAATACTTTGCTTTTGTGCATATGGTTTAGTTGAGACCTTTCGCTAGCCATACATGACATTTTGACATAGACATTTTAACATGATTGACATTGATCATGCATTTACACATTACATGATTTACATTGATCATGCATTTACACAAAACATAATGTTGATTTAAACCAAGTTTTACTTCAATACTTTGTTTTTGTGCATTTCACCTATGGTTTAGTTGATGCGTTTTCACTAGCCATACATATCATTTAGGTTACACATTACATGATTTACATTGATCATGCATTTTGACATATTATTCAATACATTTGGCAATTGGTTTAACATAGACATCTTACATTGATTGGTTTGGTTTGATTAAGTGATTAAGTAACGATGCGGGTGTAATATGATACAAGCATGGTGGATACGCCGCTGGTACTTCCTATATATAAGTGTTTGTATGGTATTACATATCGTAGCGTTATTTGAATCATTTCAATTTGAGATATATAACATTTTATACAAATAACATACTTTTCACAAGACATTGTTTTACAAACGACTTATCCTATACAAATTCATTTTACATGGTTATTCATTTAACCTTACATTATTTATACATATCATCTGGTCTTATCGTTTTTCAAATGATTTACAAAACAAAACAAATAACAAGGTTCATGACTAAACATTTTCTTAAGCATAAGTCATGAAACCTATTTTCACAAAACCTATGTATCTCACCGGCATTTTTATGCTGACGTACCATATTTTCACATGTGTTTTTCAGGAAATGAAGCATAGGATTGATCAAGTTACACTTAGGCGGACATGGGCCTTAGTGACAATAAAAGATGCAGACTAGTTAATTATGTTGTATTTCCTTGTTTGTTAAGACATTGTAACACTTATATTGAATAAAACGAAACTTTAATTTCCATGGTTGTGAAACATTAATTCTGTTACAACACTCCCCGATGTTTCCGCCACGTTTTGTATGTTCTACGTGGTCGGGGTGTGACAATTAAGATACATCTCCTAAACCCTAGCGACTTCGGATGACATCTTTTATTCATGACGCTGCTTGAAGCATGCAAACACCTGCCAGATCCACTTAATTCCCTGAAATACATGTAATTTGAAAACATCAACAAAAGTTGAGCGAGTTCATGTGTTTGTCTGTGTATATGAATAACCTTTAAAGTATGTCTGTAACTATATAAATCCTAGTATGAAGCAATAAGGAAAAACAGATCACCAATGGTTTGCAAGGCCAATGGTATGTGTGAAGTGATGCAGGAAAACTCAAACCTAGCAAATTTGTCTCCGGGAATAAGACATAGTCACCACATGGGCCACCCTGGTTCGCATGGGTGTGGGCTCGCTACACCCAAATAGATCTATCACTCATGTCCCTCGGTCCTACAACGAGGATTAATGGCCTTAAGTGTCATACCCACCACTCACATGATCAAGCAGTACCCTTCCTTAGCTAACCATACCACATAAAGTCGTAATCAGTTTGTAACATGTATTTCACCCCCGAAGTTATAAAACCAAAATCAGTTAAGAGAAAAGGGGGACATGAACTCACAGTCTTGCGTCTTCGATAAGTGTAACTCAAGTCCTTCAGCAAACACGACTACCTACAATGTACTAATGTCTATTAGACGAACGGGTCATGCCTTGACTTAGAATTAACTTTTCTGAGTTACGTTTCAGGTATCATTCCAATTTATATAATTATTGTCAAAATAATTAATATTTCAACTTAAATTATATTTTTGAGTTTTGGAATAATTGTTAAACAATATTTTTGTAATAATACTTCTCAAGTATTTATACTTGCACTTCCTTCCCAAGGATGGGGGTATCTCATACATGTGTATTCGTATTCTTGTATTTGTTAAGTATTCTTATACTTAATTTCTAATTAATTATTCCGGAATAAATATCCAATACATATTTCCAAAATATATGTTTTTAGGAATATTACTTAGAAAAATTATTCATAATTTTTCTTTTTGCAAAACTGTTTGTAGTTCCAAATTAATATATTTTCAAGTCTCGCTTTAGAAAATATATATATAAACTTATTTTATCCAAAAATAATGTATTTCAAGTTCATCCAAAAATATATATTTTTTCCAAAAATCATATATCTTCTAAAAATTCTAAGAAAATGTATCTTTACTTCCCAAAAATAATATATTTTCTCCTTGTCAAAAATACGATATAACTTGGTAATATTTGGAAAAGTCTTATTTTCCTTTTCTTATGTCCAAAATATTATTTACCAAAAATATCCTAGTAAGGTATTTTCCGGAATATTTTATAAGCTATATTCTTTAGTTCGGTTTCACAATATTATGTGTGTAACTTATATATTTATTCCTTGAGATTTTCGGTAATATTTTAGATTGTAATTTCTTGGTATTTTGTTAAGTTATATTATTTTAACCCTAAAATAATATAACTAATACACAAAGTTTACAAATAATCACATACATCATGTCTTTAATGTATATATATTCTAAATATATATTTATCCATTTTTATTTATAAAAACCAACCTCCAATATTTGTATTTTTGTAACAAAAATTATGGCAAGGTTTATATGAAATATATTTTTCTAAGTGTTTACATTTTTAGAAAATTTTTCCATAGTTTCCCAAAAAATGGAGGTTCCCATGCTTTCAAAGCATATCATTTTCTTTTTAAAATCATCCCAAACAATCAACAATTCAATCAACACTTACCAAGTGCCAAAATCATGCAACTTATACAACAACATGAACTTGAACTTTTATAAAAACTTGTAGTAACTTGGTAGTGTGTTTAGTAGGTTTAGTTACCCTTTAAAATGTATTTACTTCTTTAAAAACTCTATTTTTAAAGAAGTTGGGTGTTTACAACTTCCAAACACATTTTCTAAAAATGCTTCTTTATGTAATCTTTTTGTTACATGTCGCAACCCCCGATCCCTAATCCCCGGGAACGGGCGGTCGCGAGCCAGTTTCGGTGGTATCGCGTGTTTATCTAATTTGGCAGCGAAAATTTTCATCAGGACCGTAGTTAGGAAATCTTGGATCAGAGTAAAATACCACATTTTCAATATCAAACACATGGGGTAAAACCCAAGTTTGCATTACACACATTTTCATAGGAATAAATCCTATTTTATTTAATAAAAACAATGCTTCTAGTGTAATTTTGATGTTTCGGGTAGTGTCCGGTTGTTCGGTTGTATACTGGTTCGTTAAAGTGCTAAACTATACCGTTAGTGTTCTTTATGTACCTTTTTGTGACACTTTTAATTCCCGACACTTAGGAAAGCATTCAGGACCATTTAGTCATATTTTTGCATGATACTAGCTTGTTAAAATGCTGATTTTTGCTGAATTATGCCGAATTCAGCACTTTGGGTGAGTTTTAGGCACTTTCCGGCACTTAAACTATCACCTAGAAGAGCAGTTTTGTGATCCTCACTTTCCTATACCCTACACCAGTGTAATATTTGGTCTCTGACCTATACTTGCTCTCATCGTATTGTCTGTCTATGTGCTGAGTTCTGTCAGCAGTTTTTGAGTTATCCGCTAACGGTGCTAACTGTGCTTTGTTCATCATTTAAGTCAGTATGGCTTGCATGTAATAATGATGTGACAGTGTGCAATATGTGAGGCAGTAATCAGAATGCAGTTATTTGTAATTCAGCACAGTCATTAAGTATTAATCAAGATTAATTAATTGTGCGGATGCATGTAAATTTGGCAGTTGTCACATTCTCCCCCTGTTAAGAAAATTTCGTCCTCGAAATTTATACTACCTTAACTCCTTAGGGTTACATTATGCGTGTACGTATATGAAGGATACCGAGGTAGATGACCACAAAACCGAATCAAATCTTATTCACATCAGGTGAATCTAAGGATACATTACAACAACAAGAACCCAATGGTTAAATGGTATGTGTTCTAGAAGTTGATGTCAAGGGACACGAGATGTATAGATGTATAATCTAGCATGACTTAGTTAACCGGGGTGCAACAAAGGAGTTTTGACCAATGGATTCTCAAACAATTGGTCACAATATGCAAACGAGTTTTCACAAACCATAGCATCCGTTATATGAACTCAAAATCAACGACTTGAATATGAAAATGATCTGTCAACTTTCGAATTAAATAAATGGTAAGGATTGGTGTGTTGACATTCTTGCATTGCGAGAATACACCGAATGAAATACCAGTGAATCTGGTGTATCATTGTCATAATTCGTAGTTGCATTAGGAATGTTTTAGTAACAAGTCAAACAAAGTATGTGTAGTTTTGTGTGAAATGGTTGTCCCTGATTAGCACAAGCTACAAATTCGTAATGACACCTCAAGGTGTCGTAATTGACATATTTCAACAATAGCGGTGACAGAACAAGTTCACCGTGCTTGAAATCAAAGGAAAGTGTACTGAAACAACTCTGAAAATTTGATTCAAACAGCATAGTAGGACCTTTCAATTGAATATAGAATATCAAAGAGCCACTGTTTCCGATCGAAGATGAAGAAGTAATAAGTACCGCAAGGCATTCGATCGATAAGGAAAGAATCGTTAGGGGGTACACTGGAATATAAAATGAATTTATGTACCACTGTCCTAACACACAACTGTGTTAAGACCACTTTAATCGGGATAAAACAAAACGGGTTTAGAGTAAATTAATAAATAAACAATTAAATCCGTGTATGAGGTGCGTAACCAAATTAGCGCAAGCTTCAATTCTGTGAAAGTATCACCGCAAGATATTGAAACCAACAAACGATTTA
The DNA here is from genome assembly GCA_030545235.1 of Helianthus tuberosus. Classification (NCBI taxonomy): domain Eukaryota; kingdom Viridiplantae; phylum Streptophyta; class Magnoliopsida; order Asterales; family Asteraceae; genus Helianthus; species Helianthus tuberosus. The sequence goes on from CM060354.1 coordinate 65,282,573, forward strand.
GTGGAGTCGTAGACCAATCAAGCCTACTATGACTTGAAACAAAAGAACCTTTGCAAAAATATTTGAATATGATGCTCTCAATACATCATATGACGTCTTAAATTGAATATGCGAAATGGATCAGTTCAAGCAATTGAACTTGGTTTCAGCGTAACCCGACAATAAACGTATGTATCAACAAGGGAATCTCAGCATGGTCACGAAGATAATACCATGAATGTAACTTGAAAGAAAATAAGTTTCAAGAAAGTGTGTTGACTTGATAGCAAAGGAGCCAACAATTAAAATAATGTAGGTTATTCGAATCATAAACCAATAGTTAGCTTTAGCAAAATAATATTTGAACTTTGACAAAGCGCTTATTCGAAACGAAACCACACGCGTAACAAAGGGCGCATGCGTAACATATGGGTATGAAAAACCAAAACCATAAAATGATATGATACATTCCATAAATTCAAATAAACATTCAACCAAAACCATTTAATGATATGAAAAACCAAGAAGTACTAAAAATCTTCAGTAAAAACATCAAATATTAAAAATATGGTGAAAAGTCCTAAATCTTACAAAGATTTATTACATGTCGGTTCGGTTCGGTTATGGTGGGTATGAAGAAAATGATAACTATAACCGACCCGCTACATTCGGTTTTCAAAAAAACCATTAACTGACCCACCGGTTTTTTATTTGGTTCGGTTTTGTCGGTTAATTCGGTTTTTTACACACTCCTAATAGACAATGACAAAATGATGTCTTGTAAACATAATTTATAATTTATATGTAAAACTAGTAATTAAAACAAGAAGTACTATATATAGCAGTAGTTAATATTTATTTATTTTACTACGAAAAATTTGCTATTTATTCTGTCTTTTCCCCCTTTTTATCTTCGGAGCCCTAAATTCCCTTTCTTTAACCTTCCAATCCCCAGCTAATGAACTAGTTGATCGCTTGAGAGTTTCCAATTCATGGGTAAGTTGTACTAGTTCACACACTTGCATTATTGTTTGTATCTCATTCTTTTATTTGTTTACGTTTTAGTTAATGAGATTCTGTTGGAACTTGTATCCTCTTTATCGCATTGTTCTAGATTCCATCATATACTACTCTGTTTCCTTTTTTTTTAAGTCATGGCTATGTTGATTGTAATGACAGATTATCATCATACGAGGAGGAGGTTTGTAACTGACGATGACGATATAATCACTAACCTTCCAGAGGATTTGATAAACCCGATTTTAGAGCGGCTCCCAGTCAAAGATGCTGTAAGAACAAGCCTTCTTTCAAAAAGGTGGAGGTATAGATGGACCTCTATGAGGACACTGGATTTCCATTTCGGATTCTCTGGACAGTTTTTAAAAATTGGAGCTTATCAGCATAATGGGTTTACAAGGGTTATAAGCCAGATTATGATCCATCACCAGGGTCCCATTTCGACCTTTCTTCTCCATATACCAAAAGAGATAGTTCTTGATAGCTTCCAAGAAGTTGATCAATGGATGTTAATCCTGTCAAGAAACAATCTCAGGGTGCTCCACTTTCGGAATTCAAATCGGATTTATCAGATTCCATCCTCCGTATTCTCTTGTCTAGAATTGAGAGTGTTGGGATTACGTGGCTGTATTTTCAATCCACCACTTGAGTTTAAGGGATTTCCCAATCTTCAAGATATTAATCTCCAGAAAGTTAATTTCGGCGGTAATTTAGGTGGAACTGTAATCAACTTGCCACAACTTAAGAATTTGAGCCTGCATACATGTGTCAATGTCAACAATTTCAACATCATGGCTGTAAAATTGCAGCATTTGCTGGTATTTGGTTGCCCTGATGCCATGTTGCTCCGGTTATTGCATAGTAAACACCTTTCTGCGGTTCATATATGTTTGGGGAAACCTATGCAAGGTCTACAAGTTGAAAGATATAGTTTGGCGAGGATGTTAAGCAAGTTGCCCAAGCTTGTTACGTTTAACATTGATGGTTATTTTCTTAAGGTATACCAACATTAAAATGAAAATGTTTAACCTTTGTTCTATGTTGGTCATAAACTAGAGTTTGCAAAAACGATTTCTTCGTTTTTTTTATTCTGATGAAATTCTCATGCAAATTTGGTATGTTACAATCTCACTTTCACCGCACAGTTTTTGGCAGCACAAAAGTTTCCAAGCTTGCTTCCACATGCCATAATACACTTACAGCGATTGAGGTTCCAAAGTTTTAGTTTTGGTGATTTGGATCAAGTTCAAGGTGCTCTGTGTATCCTTCGGAACTCACCTAATTTGAAAGGACTTCGTGTGACACATATGCAGAAGGTAAATAGGGTTTAAAGCTTGTTAATATCTTTTTTGGCTTATATATAGTTATATAGTAAACAGTAGGATGATAAGACATAATTTCACTTTTGTAGGGACCTGATGCGGATTTGGAATTAACATCTAATTATATAGAATCCCTTCACCATCTGGTTCAGACATTGTTCATGTTGAAAACTGTAGAAATGACATCTCTAGAAGGTTCAAGACCAGAGCTTCTCTTTGTAAAGCTTCTACTCGATCATTCTCCACATCTTGAAAGTATGATTATCCGACCAAGTGCAACGGTTGATGCTGAGAAAAGGCTCAACATTGCAAAGGATGTTATGCTGTTCCCACGAGCCTCATCAAAAGCAAAGATGGTCTACTTGGATCCGCAGCCATAATTCTATAAGAATGTTTAACTGCACTCAAATCCGGTGGTTATCTTGTAGTGTATGTCTTGTCTTGTCTTTATTTTACCTTTTTGGTATGCAGTTAATAGGACAATGTATGTAAAGAGTGCGTAGCTCTATATATCTAGTTAAGACGATGGACTTGGGATTTTGCTTGATCAACACAGGGGTACAGAGTGTTAACAGGTTCTGTTACGTGGTTATTATTATTATTATTGTTGTTTTTTTTGTTGTTGTTCAGTCAATTAAGTTTAGCGGGAGTATGTCAGAGCACAAACTCTTTAAATAGCTTTCGAAACACTTGTTTGAAACTCTATAAAATGAACCGTTGTGACCTAAACCTGATTTTGACCTGTTACCCGACCCGACTGGTCTTTGCTCTATGATTTCAGATTACCTTGTATAATTTTTATGGCCTTGTCTCCCCGAACACTCTGGGTGAAGGTCATAGCAGCCCCACATAGGCTGCATTATAAGTTTTGCATGTTTGGTGCTGTATAGCATAATGAGTTATGAGTGTATTTGTCAACTCCAGTGAGCTAACTGTCCATCTCATCTATGCTCCTCAGATATCCATGAGTAGCCTTAGATATTTTAAACTCTTGATAATATGAGATGAGTAAAGTTGCTACTTTCTAACTGCATGGTTGATATAGCAGCTGCAAATGTCTAGGCCCTTGTGAATCAACACTTGCCCTATAATTGTGATTAGCTTGCACAGTGGGTCCAGTAACGAGTCAATCTAGTTATGCAGGCTGGTCAACTGTTCTAGGTCAACATTGCTGGTTTTCCAATTTGCTATATTACGGTTTGGCCAGGGTTTTTCATGTTGAAAAAACCATATTTTGAACCATACAGAAGCTACTTACCTAGGGTAGGGGTGCACAAACCATGTTTTCTTTTGGGTCAATAAAAGTCAACCGGTTTTTGTTGGAGTTGGGTTGAAGAAAGTCAAAGGATTGACTTTGACCGGTTTGATAACAGGTTTTGACCTGCTCGGGTTGGGTTTGACCAGTTTCAAGTCGGTTTCACAATATAGGGGTTCCAACACGATTTCAGCCCTAAGGTTTGGGTCGGCTCCTAGGTGGTTTTCTTGCCAAATCAGTTTTAGTACAAGTTTCGGTTCGGGGATTTTTTTTACAACTCTACCCTAGGGTATGGTTGGTTAAATACAAGTAAAAGTAGATACCGCAATTTGTAACCCACCAGGTCACAAAACGCTGGTGTGCTCAGCAGAGTGACCAAAGTTTACATATGTTTATTTTAAAAGTTGAACACAATGTACATTCCATCGACCTATTTTGATCAGCACCCTTATTTTGAAATATTAGATAAAATAAAAAAAAGTTGTTGTAGTGGACAAAGTAAGAGAAAGGATCAAATACAAAGGGAGTTAAATGTAAGAAGGGTAAGAAGGAATATGATGATGACACCTGCAAAAACTTCATCTAATCTTTAATTAGTCCTGAATTAGAGGAAGGGGCATTTTTGGAAACTATTTAAGCCTTCAATAAATCACAATAAAACAGGGATACACACCATAAAATAGGGATTACGATACAGACGTGATTTTTGCCCTAATTGATCGCAATTCACGAGATTGAAGCTTCAATTTTACACCAATTTCATGCCGATGAATGGAACGTGCTCTGAGTTTGATGTTATTGTTGAAAATTATGATTGAGATCTGATTAAAAACTATGTTTTGATCATGTTTATCGTTGAGAATTCTGCTATTATCAATGAGAATTTTGACCATGTTATTGTCGCAATTTTGGTTGTTTCATTGATGTTATCGTTCAGATTTCTGATTGAGATCTAAAACTGTTTTGATTATGATTAGGTATATGTTTAACCTAAAATTTTCATTCGTTTATTTTCGCGAATTCTTATTGAGATCTAAAACGGTTATATGTTCTGTATTGTTTAAGTTATTAATGCATTGTGTCTATTGCTCTGTATTGTTTAAGTTATTAATGCATTGTGTCTATTTTATTTTCATTGTGTCTATTGCTCTGTATTGTTTAAGTTATTAATGCATTGTGTCTATTGCTCTGTATTATTTAAGTTTTTAATACATTGTGTCTATTTTATTTTCATTGTGCCTAACTAACTTTTTGGTTGATTTTGACATGTGTGTTATTGTCTGAAATTATGTCATATTTTGTCATAATGTGTTATTTTGTTTATTTTCATTGTGTCTAACTAACTTTTTAGTTGATTTTGACATGTGTGTTATTGTCTGAAATTATGTCATATTTTGTCATAATGTGTTATTTTGTTTATTTGAATGCGTGTTATTCTGCTTTTGACATGTGTGTTATTGTCTGAAATTATGTCATATTTTGTCATAATGTGTTATTTTGTTTATTTGCTAGGTTTGTATGACATATATATGTTTTAATTTTACATTGTTTATTTTTTATTTGTGTAGATGCTATAGTTTACAAAGAACGTGGTGTACGGCGTGTATCACCACGTACCGGAAAAATATTTTACACTCCTGCTGTGAGCGAGTCACTTAAACCTCGTGTTGGTATGGTCTTTGACTCAATTGACCAAGCTTATGGTTTTTATGTCAAGTATGCTCATGCAAGTGGTTTCTCGGTTAGGAAGAACACTTCATACAACAATGCAAATGGTGTTCTTAAGTTGAAGTATTTTACATGTTCTAAAGAAGGTATTAAAATTCCTAATAAGGGTAAAGGAAAGCGTCGGAAACCATCTAAGAGAGTTGGATGTGAGGCTCATATTAAGTTACAGCTAACTGTTGATGGGAAGTTTGAAGTATATATTTTTCAAGAGGAACATAATCATAGTTTCGTGCATGAAGAAGACCTCCAGTTTTTGACATCCGTGAGAATGGTTGATCATGTAAAAGAAAATGCCATTCAAGCGTTGTCTACGATAAATCTTGGGCCTGTAAGGGCATTTAATGTTTTGAAAAGTTTGTATGGTAGTTACGAGGTGGTAGGTGCTACAAGAACTGATTTTAAAAATTATAAGAGGGACTTAAATCAATCATTGGGGAGAATGATGCAGATATGGTTATTAAGCGTCTTGCAAAGAAAAAAGAGTATTGTCCAAATTTCTCATTTGAGTATGAAGTCAATCAAGATGGAACTTTAGGTGGTGTTTTCTGGGCGGATGAGATTTCAAAAATTAATTATATGGTTTTTGGTGATGTCGTTGGGTTTGATGCTACATATCGGTCAAACAAGTAAGAATTATGGGTTTTATGGAACTTTTTGTTTATTATCGTTGTGTCATATTTAGTTACATTGTGTCATATATAAGTCCATAGTGTGTCATATTTAAGGACATTGTGTCAAATATAATAACATTGTGTCAAATTGTTAATTTTATTTTATCTTTTTTGTAGGTATGATATGGTATTTGTTCCTTTCACTGGTATAGATAACCACAATAGGAATGTAACGCTTAGTGATGCGCTTCTTGGATCAGAAACTACTGATTCATATAGGTGGTTGTTGAGGATGTATGTTAAGGCGTTTGGTGTTGCACCTAAAGTAGTTGTTACCGACCAAGATCCTGCCATGAAAAGGGCAATTTTAGATGTTTTACCAGATAGCCGTCACAGGTTATGTATGTGGCACATATGGGAGAAATTGACTCCTAAGGTATCATTTTAATTTTGTTTTTTTTTTTAGATTTTTATTGTTTATTGTCATTGTGTCTTTTATTTTGTTATTGTGTCATTATTGTGTCTTTTATTCTGTTTCTTATTGTTATTGTTTCTTTTATTTTGTAGCTTGGACCAGTTTTGTGTAACACTACAGATTTTAAAAAAACATTGGCGAAGATTGTATGGTCAGATTCAATTTCACGTAATGAGTTCGAGGAGAAGTGGCATGCAATACTTTCTGAGTATGGTTTAAGTAATCATGAATGGTTGGGCAGTCTTTATAATATTAGACATGACTGGATTTCAGCATACTATTTAGAAGAAAATTTGCCAGGGCTTATGCGTATGACATCAAGATCAGAGAGCGAGAATCATTTCTTTAATCAATTTTGCAATCCACAGTCAACTTTGGTTGAGTTTTTTAGCCATTTTGAAACTGCAATTGAGGCTCAAAGGTACGAGCATAAATGATCATGAAACAAGATACAATGAAGATGAACTTTGGTTCCCTGATTTTGTACTTGAAGAACAAGCCTTAAAGTTGTTTACACGGACAATATTTTTGGATCAACAATTGGAGATTTATGATACCATTAACAAATGTGCGTTTGTTTCTAGACAACAAGTAGATGGTTGTATGAAGTTTGAAATTGAGGATCTCTTACAGCCATGCACTTCATATTTTGAGGTATAATTTTTTTCATGTATTTGTATAATATGTTGTGTATTTTTGCATTGTATCTTTTCAATGATATTGTGTCATCTTTAGTCATTGTGCCATATTTATTCATTGTGTCATATTAATTCATTGTGTCATATGTATTCATTGTGTCATATGCAGTGTTGTAAGAATCGCTAGGCGCTAGTCGAGCGGTGGGGTACCGACTAACGATTAATCGGGATTAATAGGGATTACTCGGAATTAATCGGATTGAGTTTTTTATATGTAATTTTTAGTTGTATATATACACACACATTTTTATATGTAGTGTTTTAAAGTAGACATGTTTTAACCCCTCATTGACCCATTTTTTAAGTAATTGGAAGAAATTTATATGGTTTGGTCGAAATTTGGCCGACATCTAGACAAAATTTTCCTAGAATAGGATCGCCATTGATTGCCTAGCGATTAATCGGTCATTAATCGGTGAACCTTCGATTAGTGATTAATCGGCGGTTAATCGGAGACTAGTCGGGATATTTACAACCATGGTCATATGTATTCATTGTGTCTTATGGTTCTTAATGTATTGTGTAATCTATTGTGTTATATTTGATGACATTGTGTCATATTTATTCATTGTGTCTTATGGTTCTTAATGTATTTTGTAATCTATTGTGTCATATTTATTCATTATGTCATATTTATTCATTGTGTCTTATTGTTTTTAATTTTTTATGTGTAGGTTATGTTTCGAAATGAAGATCAAACAATATCTTGTAGTTGTAGAAGGTTTGAACAATGGGGATTACTATACCGGCATATTTTTTATGTTCTTAGGCTTTGTTACGTAACTGAGTTCCCAAAGAAGTATGTGGCAAAGCGTTGGAGGAGAGAAGCCGTTCCAAATAGTTCACTTCGACCTATAAGGTATGATGATATCGAAAACAATGGTGATGATATTCAAGAAATACTTCGTGAAATAAGGTTTGCAAATGAATATGCAATAAATCGATTGGTTCAAGACAAAGAGCAGTTGTGTCTTTACAGAGATTATCTAAAAGCTTACATGTCTAAGGTTGATGATGTTCAAGTTGTTGCTCCGGCTCCTAGTAGGAGAGATAGATTTGCAGAAATGACTGGGACTAGTGAACCATGTGATTTTATAGTTAGAAATCCAATTAAAACAAGAACAAAAGGGACTCATAAGCGTTTGAAGTCAGCTCGTGAGATTGCAATTACTCAAGCTGGGAAGAAACAAAAAGGATGCAGTTTTTGCAAAGGTACTGGTCATAATGTACGCACATGCAGTTTATGCATACAAAGTACTAAGGAGAAAGAAGCGACAAGTAGTTCAGGAGTTACCAATATGCAAGAATAGAGTGTCTATTATTTCTTAATTGTGTTGGGGTCATACATTGTTTATTTTAGATATACATTGAGTATTTTTAGCTATTTCAATCTATTTGTGTTATACATTGCGTATTTTTAGCTATTACAATCCATTGTGTCATATATTATTCCATTGTGTCATATATCATTACTTTTTCGTTGTGTCATATATCATTTCATTGTGTCATATATCATTACTTTGTGTCATATATCATTCCGTTGTGTCATTTATATTCCATTGTGTCATATATCATTACTTTGTGTGATATATCATTCCGTTGTGTCATATATCATTTCATTGTGTCATATTGTGTGATATATTATTCCATTGTTTCATAATATCATTCCATTGTGTCATATATCATTCCATTATGTCATATATCATTACTTTGTGTGATATATCATTCGGTTGTGTTATATATCATTCCGTTGTGTCATTTATATTCCATTGTGTCATATATCATTACTTTGTGTGATATATCATTCCGTTGTGTCTTATATCATTTCATTGTGTCATATTGTGTGATATATCATTCCATTGTTTCATAATATCATTCCATTGTGTCATATATCATTCCATTGTGTCATATATCATTCCGTTGTGTCATATCTCATTTCATTGTGCCATATATCATTTCATTGTGTTATATTTTCCTGTACAAAAACATTGAGTCATATTTTCCTGAAAACATAAACCTCCTTAAAAACATTAATATCCACGAAGTTTCTATACATAAGTCCAAAATGAAAAAAAAAACATCAACTTAATCGACTTAATTGAAACAAAACATCAAGTTTTCTATACATCAAGTCCAAAATGAAAAAAACATCAACTTAATCGACTTCGTTAAGCATCCTTGACAAGATTCTTTTAAATCCACCTCGTTTAAGCTTTTGTTTTTCTTTAGCTGGTAACTCTTGAAATTTTGACACCAAGAAAACAACATATGGTCTATTCTCGTTAACATCATGTAACAAGATCTTGGTTGTGTACTTTCGGCGCAAGTCTTCAATTTGTTTCTTTTGTAATCCAGATTCCTCTTTTGCGAAACCACAATGATAATTATTTGCATCTTCACCCATGTATGTTTCCATGTGGCGCATAAGAAAAATTCCACAATCAACACCATTAAAATTGGTTCTCCGTGGCATTTTAAGACGATTTATTGATGTAGCCTTCATGTTTGCTGCTTTTGGATGTGAGATACGTTCAAGATAACCTTCAAAAGCTTGTTTCTTAAAAAATAAAATGCAATTGTGTTATTTCTACAGCATGCATTGTGTTATATTTAAAATACAAGATTTCGAACACTTACTGTTTTTTGTGTCCGACCATTGTAGGGATCATGATCACCCTTTTCCTCATCTTCAAGTGGTGCAATGTTGTCAAGCAATGTAGTCTTTGTGCGTTTGAGGTCGAAACACATGAGATAAAAGTGTTTTTTCTCATGATGAAAGATAGGCACAAAGACAATGTCAAAGTCTTTGATAGTTTTTATCTTTTCTTTTTTCAAAACCTCATTCATCTTATTGGTGAACTCATCAAGGATCACATCCTCTTCTCTTTCATATGTGTCCTTTTCCTGAAATGAAACAAATGCATTGTGTCATAATCCCTGTATTCCTATAATATTATCCACTACTCTATTCCTATTGTGTCAATTTCCAAACCATTATGTCTTATTTCAAACCATTGTGTCATAATCCCTGTATTCCTATTATCCACTACTCTGTTCCTATTGTATCATAATCAACTTATCCACTACTGTATTCCTATTATATTATCCACTACTCTATTCCTATTGTGTCATATTTCAAACCATTGTGTCATATTTCAAACCATTGTGTCATATTTCAAACCATTGTGTCATAATCCCTGCATTACTGTTATATTATCCACTTCTCTATTCCTATTGTATCATAATCAACTTATCTAATTAATTTTATATAACACAATAAAATCATTAAACTTACAATCATAAGAGGATAGCAAAAGAGTCGGTAATCAGTTCCCTTCTTCCTTTTCTTTTCTGCTATGTTTAAAATATGACTCCATGCATTGATAAGATTAACATGTAGTTCAACTTCAGGGCACAAGCTTTCAAAAATAACTCTTGGCACAGAGACAACATCTTTAACAAAAAATAGAACATCCCTGCAAAAAAAAAATTAGAAGTATTTCGTTGTAATAATGAGTAATACAATAGTGACGGTGTTTTACCAAAGGTCTTCTTCATTCCCACAAAAAGTATAATTAGAAACAGTGTTTTCAGTTGTTGTCCGTTTTTCTGCCATTATAACCGCCCTTTGAATATAAGGAGAACACAATGCTTCTGCCGGATTAATATTGTGACAACCGTCACTTTTCCGTACATTCCGTACACGAAATGAACAGTATTTTGTACTTAAATGACTGTGCATGATCTGGTTTACCAGACAAATAAATTTCTGAATTCCATGCAAGTGAATTCATGCACATTTTGTGCTACAAAATATAGCTTTATGCATAAACAAGAGCGTTGCGTCAGAAATATTAGAAAACTCACCGGTAAGACACCTCGTGTCAACAGAACTGCAGAAAGCAGTCAGACATTAGAATTGAGGCCTAGGTGTAGGTCCGACGACAAAAGTACATTAAAACCCAAGAGTACATATAAGGGTTTAATTTATAGACATTGCGAAAGCAAAAATAAGCACTAAAAAGCACCCGAAACGCACTTTAAGTGCAGGAATATGTATAATTCAGCAATAAATCAGCATTTAAGCATATGAATATCATGCAGAAATCATGATTTATCATTCAGAATACTTCCCTGAGTGTCGGGAATTGAAAGTGTTATAAAAGGGCACTTAAAAGACACTAAAAGGTGCAATTTAGCACTTTAACGAATCGGTATCTAACCGAACAACCGGACTTTAACCGGAACACCAAAATATTGCTAGAAGCAATGTTTTTCTTTTTCTAAGCTAGTTAGGGTCCCCGAATACCCTAACACCCGTTGTAAATTACAACACACTAGTAACTAATTTTAAATCTCTAAACTAACTAACTAAACCTTAACCAATTAGTTAGAAATCAACCATGGAACCCCCCCCCCCCCATAACCGACCTCGGTTAGAGTGTGGGACACCTCACTAAACTTTTGAATATTATATTCAAGTGTGCCTAATAACTAGGCTACACATAATCTCTTGTTTAATGACCATGAGAATGGCCTATAAGTAACAACATATGTCCACCATAACCTTCACACCACACTTAGAACATTCACACTACTCTCTCCCTCTCTTGACACCTTCGGCCGAGAACCACCCACACCCATCCATCATTTTTCGATTCCATTCAAGACATTCCAAGATCATACAAGGGTTAAGGATCGCGTATAAGGAAGCTTGGTGCACTCAGATTGCGAAGGACCTCGCTACATTGTTTTTATCCACGCATTTTTTGACTAGATTCTTCCCTAGCCTCGAGCTAGTAGTAAGTTGCTTGAAACACACTCTCGATCTATTTTAAAGGGGTTAAAATAAGATATAACGGTTAAAACTCAAGAACATACAAGATGATATGCTAAAAGTCTACTAAAATGTTAAAAATGTTGGTTAATAGCACAAGAGTTGTGTAAATCTTGTAAGATTTGTTTTGTGTGATTATTTAGTGCCGATCTATGATGTGGTAGCTCGGATCATCATCTAACCCGGATTAGTCATGATCAAGAATCATGGCATAGAGTTTGTTTAAGTATACAAAGGGTTAAATGATGAAACTCTACCACACACTAAACTTGAACTTGTGTAAAATCAATATTACTTATGAAATAGTGTTTAAAACTAGTAGATCTACGGACCTACAAGCGGTATTTTCAAAGGACCACGTGTCAAGAGAAAACGTACTTTTAAAGACGGATCTTTCATAAACAAGAATGATTTTAGTAAACACACAAGTGTGTAAACACTCGTGTAACACAAAGTTTTGACAAAAGAACTATTTTTGAATGTTGACAAGAAGTTGTAAGGATAGAATCTCGTTAAAAACGAGACTTTTACGAAACCGGATTGATTTATACAAAAGATCCACTAAAAGTAATGGGATTTACTTCATATTTTAGATGAACCACAAGTTCATGTATTTTTGCGATTATATCTATTTTAACTAGTTGAGTATTGTTTATTGCTGATTGAGGAAATTGTTGATTTGGATTTTAAAAGAAAATGATACGCTAGTAAGCGTGGCCACCTCCAGTTACAGAGGAAACTCTGGCGAAATTTTTCCAGAAAATAACACTTAGAATATTTTTGGTGACAAGCGTTATGAATGCATTTTTGACTTGTTTTCCAAACAAACTTCGCCATGATTTTTATTACAAAATTACCAAATACCGGAGGTGGATTTTCATAAGTAAAACTTGTTAAATATATATTTAGAATATATATTTATCGCTTGTGTGATTATGTGATTATTTTGTGAAATAGGTATATATTATTTTTAGAGTAAAAATAATATGACTTAGAGATACTCGTAACGAGTAAGAATACAAAAATTCACATATAACATACAAGATACATAATTCGGGTGCAAAGTGCAAAACACGAGATACTTATATTAATTTTAGAGAAATAATATAAGTAAGATACGTAGTTAAAAATATAGAATATTTTTAACACAAGAATACGTACACAAGAGATAGTGACTGTACTTGTGCGACGCAAGTCTAGTGACTAACGTTAAGAAAACGCGTATAGGTTACGACGTTAATTAAGCAAATCCGGTGAAGTTTACGACGCACAGGAACGCAAAGTTGTGAGTTCATGCTCCCCCTTTTCTTTAACTGTTTTTGGTTTTATAACTCTCGGGGGTGAAATACATGTTACAAATATTATAATTTTTACAAAGGGTAAAAATACAAGAAGCACTCTTGGTGAGAACGAGAACCGAGTGCAATATGATTTGAGAATACGAGAAGCACTCGTGGTGAGTGCAATATGATGAGCTTTAAGAAAAGCCTAGAAAATACTAGATCATGTGAGCATAGACTAATACAAAAGATGCCATAAAGTCTTGGTGAATACTAGTACCAAGCCATTAAAAACAATCATTAGTTAGGGACGAGGGTTAGATCTAACGGGTACGGCCGAGCCCCACTCATGGTCCTTATGTGACCTCATGAGTGCTTCGGTGTCCCAGTCGAGGGAAATCGACACAGTCGAGGTTAATCGACACAGTCGAGGGAAATCGACACAGTCAAGGGAAATTGACGCAGTCGAGGTTAATCGACACAGTCGAGGGAAATCGACACAGTTAAAGGAGAAAATACTAATGCTCCTATGTCCTCACATGCCTTAAGGGAGAAAACACTAATGCTCCCTATGTCCTCACATGCCTTGAAGGAGAAAATACTAATGCTCCCTATGTCCTCACGTGCCTTAATGTCCTTGTATAAACAATCATTTAAAACGTGGGGTACACAAGAAAACTTGAATGATACTTGAGTACGTGGGGTACTCAAGAAAATGGGAATTATACTTGAGTACGTGGGGTACTCAAGAAATACTTGAATTATACATGATAAATACTATGTTTTCATACAAAGTATAAAAACGTGAAATACAAAAACGCATAAACTCGCTCAACTTTATGTTTATGTTTTCCAAAATTACATGTATTTCAGGTGACAGGATGGATCTTGGGCGCAAGTGTCGTAACTAGAAGTAGACTACAAGTTTAGATGTCATCCACTTTTGTTGAATAGTGACCTTGTCAAAGGTCGTGTTTTGAAAACTTAAATAACAAGTGTTTGTAATACTCAAATTTTCATGAATGGATGAACATCGTTTTGATCATGTAGTTGTTTATTACGATTGAATGCAATGATAACAAGCTAGTCACACATCATACGCTTCCGCAAAAGACAGGGTGTGACAAATATCTCTTTCAGGATTTTTTCTGATGTTTTGTTGCGGTTTTACACTTGTAATTGGTTCGACAAAATGCACAATGTTTTTAGCTGGGGTTATGTAACCCTGTTCTTCTATTGGTAGCATATTTAAATCCGCTACAACTTGCATAATATCTTCGGTTGCCTTCATTGTGTCTTGCTTGTCATTTTTAACCACATCCACTTTTTTCACAGTTTCATCCACTTTTTTCACAGTTTCTGCCGTAGGTGTTGGTGGTGTTGGTTGAGAAATGTTTAACTCAAAGCTTGGCGGTTCAAAATCGGAATAAGAGATTTTTTTTGTGTATTTGGTTTCGTTGTTTTGTTGATGGCATCTTTTTCTGCTTGACTCAATTCCAACATTTCAGATCCACTCACATGATATGGTGTCAAGACAATAGCAAATTTATTAGAATTCTCCTCATTCCTTTGATTGTTTTCTTCTATACCTTGATGTACAAAATTAGACACAACGAACTTATAAGATTAGACACAATGAACTATTAGACACAACGAACTTATAAGATTAGAAACAATGCTTATGACACAATAACACAATTCCACAAAAGTTACCTTCTGTACGGGCAACCTCTTCATGAATGGTAATTGGTGTTTCAGCTTCAACATTCTCAAGTTCTTTCCTCAAATTATCTTCAAGATCTTCATATACAAGTTTAGACACAACAAAATGATAAGATTAGACACAATGAACTATTAGACACAATGAACTTATAAGATTAGACATAATGTGTATGACACAATAGATTATGACACAATTCCATAATAGTTACCTTCAGTATGGGCTTTATCTTGATGAATGGTAACAGTTTTTTCCACATCAACATTTTCATTTGTTTTTTTGTTTTGATCTTCTTCAACATGAGCAACATCAACATTTTCACTTGTTTTTTTTGTTTTGTTCTACCTCAAAATCAGCAGCTTGCTTTTCAACAGCCATGACTTCATCTACAACAACCGTTTCTTTCACTTTATCACTGATTTCATCTCGTAGACTTGGAACTTTTAAGCTTTTGATTGTCTTTTCCTTTTTCGTTGTTGGAACTTTTTTGCTTTCGGTTGTGTTTTTCTTCTTCATTGTCGATTCTTTATTATCTTTGTGTTTTTTTGTTTGGGTCCAAAGAACAACATCACCAACCCTCTTGTTTCCCACCCATGATTCTAGTGTGTGATATTTACACAATAAATGTGCAAATTTTCTTCTTTTGGCTTTCATAAGTTCACTATCCTTGAAATCTTTTCTAGACTTTTCTAGTAAGGATTCGATCTTCTTTGCATGCGCCTCAAATACCATAAGCTCTTTGTCGATCAATTCAGCCCTCATCTGTTAAACAAAAATACATTCAAGAATTTTGTGAACAATTTTGTGATATATCTATATAAAGCATACATATAATCATGGTTAACTTTCATACCTCTTCCGTTTCAACCTCAATTGTTTCATTTTCAACTCAACTGGTTCAGTTTCAACATCAACTGGTTCAGTTTCAACAACCACAATAAAACACAAATAATATTAAACACATTTCAACTTAGACAAACGAGAAGATATTAGACACAATGACAACAGACATTAGACACAATGTACCTTGATTAGACATTAGACTTTTCTAGTATGCAACATAAGAATTTAAAGTTACCTCTCGGATCGCCAGCGGTTTCAGATTGATTGGATAACGCATTTCGTCCCAAATTAGGGACATCATGAACTGGACCAGAAACTTTCATTTTTTTCACCTTCTTTCTACGTATAACCAGACAACCACTTCAGAAACCATACTCATGTTACCAAATCTAAAAAAGATCGCTATTTACTAATCAATTCCAGCACAATACATATTCAGAATTACAAAATGTATACTTATAAAAATTAGACACAATGATAACAGACATTAGACACAATGAATCTTCATTATCAGCTTCTTGTGCTTTCAGTGGAATAACTTTTCGCTTCTTGATAACTACTTTCAACGAACCTTTCGACACAATAAAACAAAATAATATTAGACATAATGATATTAATTAAAATGTTAACAGACATTAGACACAATGTACCTTCATTATCAGCTTCTTTTGGTTTCGGTGGTACTACATTTTGCTTCAAGGACTCTTTCGATTGTTCAACCGTCTTGCTTTTTTCCAAAGCTAAATAATTCATTTCAAACTCGGAAAGCATTGTGTAATCAATTTTGGCAAGAACGTCCGATGTTATTATCCATTTATCCTTTTTAACGATTCTTTGCTTTTCAAACATATAAAACATCTGTTTATGGATTCAAATATGACACAATACATTAAGAACCATAAAATACAACATATAAACAAAGACACAATGAAATGCTATATGACACAATCTCATCAAATATAACACAATAGAATGACATTTTGTAATATATACGAAATAGTTAAAAAATTTACCGAAAGCAATAGCATAGGACCATTGAAAAAATCTGCTTCCTCTTTCCACATAAGACGAGTTCTTTTCAAACAATCAACGATGTAGTCACACCAGTTTAGTTCTTTACATCAATATCTCCTTCTAGTGATAACAAAAACCTTTGGTTTACTGTGTTACTCAACATCATCTCACCCATTACTGAAAAAAACATCACCAAAAAATTCAATTGGAAGATCCTTCCACAGTCTTTTCTTTTTTTTAGATGGTCACTGAATAACTTCATTGTTATCTTCGCGGGAATTGGTTCACCAAACTGACTACGCCATTCATTTACAACTTCATTTTTTGAGTTTGGTCTAAACTTGGTTACAACAAACTTTCCACCATTTGGAATCCCAAAAATATCATTGATCAAAGAACTAGAAACAGTAATTTCATGAGTTCCATCAAATATTTTTTGTGTGTTGGGATCATAGTTTTGAAGCAGCCAATATGCAAAACCAGTTGGGATTGTGTCTATATTTATAAACAATATGTCGCCAAACCCCATTTCTTTAACGACCTTCTTCTGAGCTGAACAAAAGTACAACAATCCGAAATCAATTTAAATAACACAATGAAACGACAATATTAGACACAATCAAACCCTAGGTCAGCACATAACACAATCAAAATCGACAATAACACAATGAAACGACAATATTAGACACAATCAAACCCTAGGTCAGCATATAACACAATCTAAATCGACAATAACACAATGAAACAACAATATTAGACACAATCAAACCCTAGGTCAGCACATAACACAATCAAAATCGACAATAACACAATGAAACGACAATATTAGACACAATCAAACCCTAGGTCAGCACATAACACAATCAAAATCGACAATAACACAATGAAACGACAATATTAGACACAATCAAACCCTAGGTCAGCACATAACACAATCAAAATCGACAATAACACAACGAAACGATAATATTAGACACAATCAAACCCTAGGTCAGCACATAACACAATCAAAATCGACAATAAAAGGTCATAAACTTTCATATAACAAAATCACTGAAGTAAAATAAACACAATCATGTAAAAACCCTAAAAATTAAATAATGTACCGGTTTTGGGAGTCCTTTTTGCTTTTTTCTTCGTTTTCGGTTTCCAAACTTGTTCTTCCACTTCAGAAATACGCAATGTCGATTCGGAAGAAACTGGATCGGTAGATAACCTTTTAATCGGTGAACGACGAGGTAAAATCGGAGTTTCGTGATGCTTAATCGGTGTATTTTGAGGTAGTTGTGGTGAAGAATCCATCAGAAATCGCGAATAATGAAGAAGCGAGTGCAAGAATCGCTGTGAATTGATTGAAGAAGAATCGAGTGTTACCGAGATGAAGAATCGTTGTGAATCGAGTGTCGTTGATGAAGAATCGTTGTTGAAGAAATTGTTGATTGAAGAATGGGGGTCTCGAAGAATGTTGATGAAGCGTAGTGAGGAAGTTTGGTGTTTGAACGGTTAGCTGAAAGTGTTTTTGGACCATCCTGCCCTTACCGCCCTTTTTAATTACATAGATGCCACTGTTTTATTTAGAGCCCTTGATGAGTTTTTGATCTGATCTAAGGGCCAGAAAACCTTCTTACACTTTGTATTTTAAGGGCCTTTTGTATTATAACCTAACCCGACAAAGTAATGCTAAGTATAATAATTATATACGTGACTGTAATTAAATATATATGTTTTATTATATCAAAAGCTTTTGTTAAAAAAAATCATTCCCCCCTTTTTATTTTGGGAACCCTAATTTCAGTTTTTCAACTTTCCAATCTCCAGCTAAAAAACTACTTTATTTTGGGAGGTGAGAGCTTAACCTTGACTAAGCTCAGACTCGAACTTGTTTAATTCATGAGAGCTCGAGCTCAATGTTTTTTACTTGTTAACTAATTTTATATTAGTTATAAATATTAGTTTTATAAATTTATATTATAAATTTATTTTATCATAATTTTATGAATAATAATTATTATTATACAAATATATATTGTTGGAAATTTAGATATTATGAATGAATATTAATTTAGTAAGATTACAATTTAATGAAATTATAATTATTTACTAGACTATTCATATGGAACATAAACTTCTAAGTAGAGTTTTTATGTCAATTTTTTAGTTTTTATTAGAGTTTATGTCTCTAATAAATCTCTAATTAAGTATTAGACTCTTCATATGGAACATAAAATATTAAGTAGAGTTTTTATGTCAATTTATTAGTTTTTATTCGAGTTTATGTCTCTAATAAACATCTAATTAAGTGAGACTTTTCTCTACCCCATGTCTCTTGTATTTAAAGTAGGCTATGTGCCTAACTTGATGGGTTTTTTATATATAAAACTACAAGAGTAAGAATACAAGAAGGAGACATAAAGATATGCATGAAAAATCCTTGAAGAAAAAGTATTTGATGACCCATATGTTGGGAACATACAAAGATAAGTTTCTCTACATGATTCAACTACATTTCTATTCTTAATTTCCAAAAGGTCTAACACTATGTTTTTATCCGATTTAACCTCGGGCGCGTGGCCTTCTCCGGCAGTAGAGACTGCTTCGGCTGTTGTACCCTGGGAGACAGACGCGTCGTCTTTAGTAGAGGCGCGGAATCTGTTTTAAGGGAAACGTGTCGAACGCGTGCCTCAGCCACAACCGTCAACATTTGTTTGTTCCTTTTGTAGGAAATTATTGTACAAGAAGACGTGGTTCAAGACCTCGTTGAAGCCTACACAACGGACTGAAAACACAACGAACCATACAAATAAACGCGGTTAAAGATCAAGTTGAAAACTTTATCTTTTGAAGATATTGGTTTGAATCGATTGTTTTATTAAATATGTTGTAGTTCATATTTATTTTCGTTTGAATTTGTACACGGTTCATGTACTACAATTTCCCAAATATTTAAAGAGAGTATCTTTATTTTTTTACTAGTTTTATTAATAAAATTGTGACCCATTTCCTACAAACTTAAAACATATTTCGTGAGATTGTTGCTACAATCTTAAAACCTTATTTATAAGGATTTTGGGTTCACGAAAAGATTTATAATTAAAAAAAATATTTTTAGAGATTATGATCTTATAAATATTTTTTTTTGGGAAATATATATGCAGTACAACTTATTGTGTTTGGATTTCTTGAGATTGTGATACAATCTTAATCCTATACCGTGGTACAAAACGAATAGTTTTGGTTCAAACGTTTGGTTTTGAAACAATTTTTGGAATCGTTAGTTTTTCTAACCTTTGTGTAAGACCGGAATTATTGGTGTAAACCATACGTTTTTTTGTAAACGTTAAATTCTCTTAAGTAGAGTTTTTTTATGTCTTTAAATAATAGTTTTATGTTACTTGATTAGAGTTTTATGTCTCTAATTAAGTCTCTATTTAAAGTAGTCTCTTTATCCACCCATGGATTGATATGAACAAATAAGTCTTATAATGATTTTTGTAATCATTTGTCTTCTAACATGTGTGTTAGAAACGTTCATGAAAAGCGTTAGTTTGGAAGCAATTTTGTAATTGTTTAGTTTCTAACATATGTATTAGAAATGACTTATTTGAACCATATATGTGTTTTTAGCAAGTCGAATTAACATTTTGTGGAAATGTTAATATTTCTAACGTGCGCGTTAGAATTTCTTTCATTTTAACATTATTGTTAAAAATGGTTAAAATACAAATGCTTTGAAATGTTTTATGTAAACATTTTGTATAGGTAATTTGTTGTAGCATTGATTTTAATTCTTTGTATAATTTAGAAATAAAAGGTCATACATTGAAGTTGATGTTTGATTGGCTTCAAGAAATAAATCATCATAAAGTGATGGTGTAGTTGTGTGGGATTTATCACCAACTTTAATTTGTGATTTCTAAATCCATTTGAGTAAAAATATAATTACTAATTAAACTCTTCATATCGTGGAACTCTTGAGTAGAGTTTTTATGTCAATCTATTAGTTTTTATTAGAGTTTATGTCTCTAATAAATCTCTAATTAAGTGAAACTCTTGAGTAGAGTTTTAATGATGACATTTGATGAGTTTTATTAGAGTTTAAGTCTATAATAATTGAGACTCTTAACTTTTCATATGGTGAAACTCTTGAGTAGAGTTTTATTGATGACATTTGATGAGTTTTAATGATGACATTTAATGCTTTAATTTGGTCCTGTTTTGTATATATAAAATGATTTAAATTTTCTAACACGTGTGTTAGAAAATGTGTATCACGAATACGAGGTTAGAAATTGTTTATAATGAACAGAAATGTTTTATGTAAACATTTAATTGCCTATGTGTGCATTAAAAATGATGAGAAATGGTTTATTTTATAAACTATATATTTGGAAAACGTTTTATGTAAACGTTCGATTCTATAATGTGCTCGTTATAAATTTTTTTTGTCTAACTTGCGTGTTAGAAAACGTTTAGTACATGTGTAGTAAGACTAAACAATATAAACCATATGATATTTTGGGTTTTGATCTATGTTTTGATAACCGTAATTGATATTATTAATATTGTATATTGCAAAACTAAGAAACTGTTTTGAATGATTTTTAAAACAAAATTTTGCATAACATTGATAATTCAAATGGTTCGCTACTCTTACTAGAAGTAGCATGTGGTGAATAAAAGAGAAACTCTTGAGTAGAGCTTCTTGATGACACTTAATTAGTCACTTATTTGATAAAAAAACAACTTGGTGTTGTCGTGAACAAATTTAATTGTTCAAGTTTACTACTTAAATATAGTCTTTGTAACAACTTGGTGTTGTTTTGAGTATAATTGTCCAAGTTTAAAGTTTCAAGATAAAATGGGAAACTTGTAATTACAAGTGCATGGAGTCTTATTGAGAGAGTACCTCAAGACATGCCATTGGACGATATCGTTGAGAAGTTTTCGGTCAGATTATAAAGTGTTGAAGATCAAAGAACTTTGATATTTGATGTCCACATATCGTCTATGCTTCCGTTTAAATTTCAAAAGTGTTCGACACTTATGATTTAGTTTCCAATGTATTTTATTGTTTTGTGTTCAATATCTTCGGATAACACATGCAATTTTTTACAAAGAAATAAATCACTAATGTTTATGACGTATAAATTATTTTTGTGAAAATAATTATAACGCCAATTATACATTGTTTAACAGAATATGGTTTTAAACGGATAGTACGTGAAAATTATTGGACATAAACAACTTAAGAGTTGTTGCATTGACTAAATGTCAAAGACGAGACATCAAATGTGTAACTTGTAAGACCCTTATCACGATTTGACCCAAAACGACGCAGCGGAAAATGAACCGTAAAATTTCTTTCTTTTAACTGCTCTAACATACTTGAATACCGTTTAGGTCAACCCTTTTAACATAAATACATCATTGATCATTTATTTAATGTAACTATGTTAACAAATAGTTACAAACAACGTGACCGCTTTCCCGTACAATCCATGATCTTCAACTCGACCCTCGTTCACTTGTCCATCATGAATATCTGACTAACCTGCGGTCACCATATATAACCAACACGTTAGTACATGGTGACATCATATATAATTTAAAACATATACTTAAAAGGCTATATCGCATTCTAATTATGTAAGGTATTCCATTGAAACATCCTCTCAATTTTATTTACTCGAGTCCGACGTTCCCATACCTACACTTCATTTCATTCTCAATAGTAACATGGTTAGGAATACGTAATCTCAAACATGTTGAAAGCCCACATCTTCACATATACGCATGCCAGTGATCTACAATCATTAGATTACAACACGTGTATACACATTCATATATCTAAGTACATTCATACATATCCCATTCATATGTGCGTACATACAAGTTCACACTACTTACACACGCTACAGTTCCATATCTACATACATGCATACAAGTCACATTCACTTATTCGTATTCAAATATCAAACTTTGAACGTCGCAAGCATCTAAAGTTGAGCCTTACCTAAAAACATATCAATACAAATCGATGCAGTTACAAATAAACATAACCGACTAACTTCCAACAAACA
Organism: Helianthus tuberosus; assembly: GCA_030545235.1. Lineage (NCBI taxonomy): Eukaryota > Viridiplantae > Streptophyta > Magnoliopsida > Asterales > Asteraceae > Helianthus > Helianthus tuberosus. The sequence goes on from CM060354.1 coordinate 65,305,432, forward strand.
TGATGAACATTCCATTAACATGATGAACGTTCCATTAACATGATGAACATTTCATTAACATGATGAACATTCCATTAACGTGATGAACATTCCATTAATATGATGAACATTTCATTAACATGATGAACATTCGATTAACATGATGAACATTTCATTAATATGATGAATATTCTATTAACATGATGAACATTCCATTAACGTGATGAACATTCCATTAACATGATGAACATTCCATTAACATGATAAACATTTCCGTAACATGATGAACATTCCATTAACATGATAAACATTTCAGTAACATGATAAACATTTCAGTAACATGATGAACATTTCAGTAACATGATGAACATTTCAGTAACATGATGAACATTCCATTAACATGATGAATATTTCAGTAACATAATGAACATTTCAATAACATGATGAACATTTCAGTAACATGATGAACATTCCATTAACATGATGAACATTTCAGTAACATGATGAACATTTCAGTAACATCATGAAGATTTCAGTAACATGATGAACATTCCATTAACATCATGAACATTCCATTAACGTGATGAGACTATCATCTTAATTTACATTAAGGATAGACGAAGTTCATATGAACTTACCTTGGTACTTACCCTTACCTGTAACTTCTTAGATGGTTCCCTATATACAACATACCAAACTTCATTTATAAATAAGAAGTGATTCCGGAAATCACTTACCTTTAGCATCCATGTTCATGCTTGCCTCCTTGCTTCCTCTTGACCCGATAGCCATCCATGCTTGAGTCAATTGACAAGATTTCCGTCCTTATATATCATTACGTTCACAACATTCTTAGCTTATGTGAGCATACATACAAACATTCATTTTCTTTCCATTCATACAATAATTGACTTTCGTTAGTCAAATGCCGTATAAATAAGACATATACTAATAGTCATCTCGTTTCGAATCCACACAGCTCAACTATCATCATGCATAACACATAAATCATCTAGCATATAACACATTGACTCTCTACTCTAACAATTGTGTCCAAGGGTCATTCCATGATATTCATACATTGTTGACTTTCAAAAGTCAACTGTCTTACTTACAGACTTTTGATTTATGAACATGTATTCTGTGACAACCGTCACTTTTCCGTACATTCCGTACACTAGTTGAACAGTAATCTGTGCTTACATGATTGTACATGATCTGGTTTACCAGACAAATAAATTCCTGATTACTATACAAAGTAAATTCATGCACGTTTTATACTACAAGAATTACTTTATGATAGCGTTGCGTCAAAAATATTAGTAAACTCACCGGCAAGACACGCTGTGTCAACAAAACTGTAGAAAGCAGTCAGACATTAGAATTGAGGCCTAGGTGTAGGTCCAACGACAAGAATACATTAAAACCTAAGAATACATACAAGGGTTTACTTATATACCATCCGGAAGCTAAAATACGCACTAAAAAGCACCCGAAACGCACTTTAAGTGCAGAATTTTATTAAATTCAGCTCAAATCAGCATTATGACACTAAAATATTATGCAGAAACCATGATTTATCATCTAGAATACTTCCCCAAGTGTCGGGAATTGAAAGTGTCACTAAAAGTTACATAAGGAACACTTTACGACATAACTTAGCACTTAAACGGAACAGTATCCAACCGAACAACCAGACAATACTCGGAACACAAAAATAATGTTAAACACATTGTTTTTATTTTTCTAATCTAGTTATGGTCCTCGAACACCCTAACACATTATATATTATATAACACACCATAAACTACAAACTAGATACTTAATCTCCTAACTAGATTAGTAACTAATACTTGAAACCCAACCCTATACCCCCCCCCCTTGGAGACGGTTACCATGGGTATCCCCACCCATGGATTTGTTGATTATTAAAATGGATTATGTTGGACCATTAAGAAACATATTAACTCCTAGATAATGCAATGTTGGAAGTCTCTCTATTTAACCATTAGACCTAGCTAACTATCACTTTCATCTTCAACAACAAAACTTTCCCTCTCCTCTCCTCCCTTGGTTCGGCCGAGAACCACCACAACCATCATCATCATCATTCAAGTTCTTTCAAGCAATCTAAGGGCATACAAGGGTGTTATAGTGCAAACAACTAAGCTCGGTGTGTTCGGAAGCTCAAGGACCTCTCTCATTTTCTTTTATCCACCACTTTTATACTCTTGAACTCCCATAGCCTTGTGCTAGTGGTAAGTGTCTTAGATCTTCATTCTCTTCATATTGTTGATGGTTAATAGTTAAAAGAATGGTGAAATCTTAAGAAACACTAAGAACATAAACAAAGTCTTGAAACATAAACTAACAAAGTGATGAAGAATGGTTAAAATGATGAAGAAATCATGATATTCTTGTGTTATGATGCTTGTTGAATGTTGTTTGCTAGTAGAAATGTTATGGTTCATCACATGGTCTTGCTAGATCATGTTTAAAAACATGAACTAGCAAGATGAGAAAGCAAAAATGTGTAGGATGATGGAACCATCCACACATAAACTATGAACTTGAATAAATAAATGTTTTCTTGAAAAATAAGGGTCAAAGTAGATTATAATCTTGTAGATCTAAAGATCCATGAGTGGTTTTTAGAAAGAACCAAGTGAAAAGTATGAGTTTTGTCAAAACTTGGATCCTACATAAACCTAACACATTTTTAGTGGGTAGACAAGGGTAGAAACACTTGTGTAATAAGAAAATTTCACAAAGGAATATTTTTAGAAAATATGACTAGAAGTTGTGAATATTCAAACTCGTTAAAAATAAAGTCTTTAAGGAACTAATCATATTCTTAAAGGTAACAAGACTTACAAAGTATGCTAGTAAGTTACTACATACTTTTATAAACTTTCAAGTTCATAAGTTTATAGTTTATGCTTGTTTTTGACTAGTTTGGTAAATAAAGATGGTATGTGGTTGATTGTTGATGATGTTTTAAAAGAAAACAAACACATGTTTTGAAAACATGGGAAACCTCCATTTTTAGGGGAAACTCTGCCAAAATTTTTATAAATTTTGACACTTAGAAAAATATAAGTTTTGAGAAACTTATTCCCTAAAAATGTGTCTAAAAACATTTACCAAGGTTTCCCCAACTTTGTGTTAAGAAATGAGGATTTCTTCAAGAATAAAAATGGATATTAAGTATGTATATTTGTGAGAGAAATATATATATATATATTTTATCACCAATTTTTGTTCTAAGTGTATGTAATATGTATTATACTTGATAGTGTATTAGGACTTGAAGATACACTAAATACTCCTAAGGAGTGAAGATACAAAAATACACATACAACGTACTTAGACAAATACAAGATACTTATATTTATTTTTGAGAAATAATATAAGTAAGACACATAGTTAAAAATATAAATTATTTTTAACACAAGAACACATATACAAAAGATAGTGACTTGTACTTGTGCGAAACAAGTCTAGTGACTAACGTTAATAAACCCGTTTAGGTCACGACGCTAGATAAGCAAATCCGGTGAAGTTTACGATGCAGGAACGCAAAGTTGTGAGTTCATGCTCCCCTTTTTCTCTTAACTGTTTTTGGTTTTATAACTCTCGGGGGTGAAATACATGTTACAAATATTACAATATTTACAAATGGTATGATAACCAGAAGCACTCTTGGTGAGAACGAGTACCAAGTATGATGTGTTTTAAGAAATGCCTATGAAATACTAGATCATGTGAGCATAGACTTAATACTAAAAATGCCATAAGGTCTTGGTGAAAACTAGTACCAAGCCATTAAAAACATTCATTAATTAGGGACGAGGGTTAGATCTAACGGGTACGGCCGAACCCCACTCATGGTCACAACTAGTACCTAGCAGTGCTTCAGAGTCCCAGTCGAGGTTAATCGACGCAGTCGAGGTTAATCGACGCAGTCGAGGTTAATCGACGCAGTCGAGGGTAATCGACACAGTCGAGGGTAATCGACACAGTCAAGGGAAATTGACACAGTCGAGGTTAATCGACACAGTCGAGGAAAATCGACAAAGGTAGGAGCCATTACGAATGCTCCCAAGGAGTCATAACAAGTACTCCCATGTCCTTAAGGAGTCATAACAAGTACTCCCCATGTCCTCACATGCCTTAAAGTCTCTCAAAGATTGACAAGAATACTTTATTGGTACAAGATTTGTACCACCAGAATACGTTATTGGTACAAGGATTGTATCACAAGAATACTTTATTTTACAAGAATACGTTATTTCACAAGAATACTTTATTTACACAAGATGCATACCATGTTTCATACAAGGTATGCAAAACGTATGAACTCTCTCAACTTTTGTTGATGTTTTCCAAAATTACATGTATTTCAGGTGACAGGATGGATCTTGGGCGCGGGTGTCGTAACTAGAAGTAGACTTCAAGTTTAGATGTCATCCACTTTTGTTAAATTGTAACCTAGACAAAGGTTGTGTTTTTAAAACTTAAATAACAAGTATTTGTAATACTCAAATTTTCATGAATGGATGAACATCGTTTTGATCATGTAGTTGTTTATTACGATTGAATGCAATGATATTAAACCAGTCACACATCATACGCTTCCGCAAAAGACAGGGTGTGACATATTCATCTTAACATGGTTGACCATATGTAACACTCATCTTATTTAATCCATTGTTTAATCATAAAATACGGGCTTGTTAAAACCACATGCATAATTAACAAAAACTTAGTTAGTAAGTTAAGATGTACATTGTTTTAGCGAAATAGCATAACCAACTATCTAGTTTCAAACATTCACATCTATTAGGGTTTACAAAATAACATTGTCTAGACATGTTTAGACTAGTGCAGAAGCTTCAAAAATGGTGTTCGGTTCTTGATTTCACGCTTGATCGGCATCCGAAACTAACGAGCATCACCTGAGGTCAAAACCACATAAATAATTAGTTTTGACAATGTTAACCGAGCCTAGACAAGCCCCAATGACAAATATACAACAAAAATAATAAAATTCTGATTTTAGGTCTGTCGTGCCACGCGCCAGACTCAGTCAACACTTTCGCGTGCCGCGGGAGGCCCCGCGTGTCGCGCCAGAACCTTGTGCCCCCGTCGCGTGGTGCGGGGGAGTACGTTTTCCAGCAGGTCCAGTTTCTGGACCTGCATATTTGCCCAGCTCCGGATTTTGTCAAAATTCAAACTTTAAACAAGCATAACTTCTTATCTGTTTGTCCATTTTTGCCGATTCTTTTTCCTATATGTCCGTATTAAAATTACGGATCTAACCATGTGAGTTTCACTTAACGAAACCCGAATTATGAACCAATGGTTCACAAAATCCTTGTTTCTATTATTCGACCCGTTAACTAGGTGTGCATAATATCAATATTCAGTTCTAAGGCATACTAGACATAATTACCCGACTCCCCGGGCTAGTAAATCTTGGCGTATTCGCTCCATTTCATGGCTTTACGCTCACACTAGAATTTCATGCTTGTCTTCAAAAATTTCAAGCATACCACTTCAAGCAACACTTATAATGGATTTCTACCATTTGACCCGATATCTCGAATTCGTAAAACTTAAAGTAGCACAACCAATTCGTTGGTTTATTACTATCCAACACTAGCACAATATGAGTCTTTCGAGTCTCTACACACTTGATTGTTTTTAAAGGCATAATTTGATCCATTTGGTTGTCGAGTGAAAACCATCACTTTGATAAACCAAACTATTTACAACCATTATTTTGACCTGTTTGATTGTCGAGTGGGCTTCGCCACTTCAATGACACATCAAACACGTACGTTACGCTATGACACCAATAACACTAATTTCTAACATTCATGCATAATATCACGGGACTAAGTCACGTACCTTTCAAAGTACCCTTTCAGTCGCGCGTCACCACCGGCTTGTCCACTTGACGCTCCGGTTTCCTTTCCTATAGAGTTCAATCATAACCCTTTTAGAACTCTTTTGTTTACATGTAACGCATAATTTGCCACAACTCTACAAACACGCGTTTTAGCTCAAATTTTCAGTTTTTAATCTTCTTTTAGGCATTTTCACAAACACCTTAAAGGCACAATTTCTCACAACTTATAATTAAGTTCAATATTTGTCCTTTAGCCAAGATAAACATCAATTTAGGCAAATTCACATCAATTTTTACATTAATCAAATCTGAACTTGTTTCATAGAACTCGAATTACACTAAGATAACATTATAATCCTAGTGTTCAACATGTTTCTACAAAACCCACTTATCACCTTCAATGGTGATTATGAATTTCACAAGAAATAGGCAAAAATTTCAACAAGTAATTGACTAGGGTTTATCCCTAGACATTATTTCATTCCAAACAACTATCATGCAGCATCAAATTCAAAATTCTATGTTCACTTAGAAATTTAGATGAGAATTTTCTACAAAATTTACATACCTTGTGATCCCTTTCACTGTGGTGATCACTAATCTATGTTCGGATTTTGATTTGGGACTGAAATTGGTCTTCAATTTTGATCAAAAGCATGAACTAGGGTTTTGGAGAGTTCTGGTCACCCCCCTGTGTTTGATCGATCTCCAGCACACTCAAATGTGTGTTTTGTGGTAAAAAATGTTTTTATTAAATCAAGTTTCAAGTTTACCACTTTTAGTCCCTCAATTTTACCTTAGTTCATATTTTGATTGTTTCATTCCCACTTATAAGTTACTACAAGAATTGTAACTAACTGGGTTATTTAGTCCTAGTTAGTATGTTCTTGTTTATTTAGTGCTTTATAATTTTAATATATAGTTTTATATTTTCGGGGTGTTACACCATAGTATTAACGTCCTACGCATTTCATACTTGTATTGTACGACATATACAATTACATGATCACCTAATTATATATACATCAACATTCGCATACACATACTTTCACATGCTAATGCTTTGTGATTCTACAATTGGCAATGTCATCCAAGGTAACTAGTATAACATAACTCCAACATTATTCATGTCACACCCCCAAAATACCACCTAGGGAGTATCCCTGATAGGCGTGTGACGTACCAACAATGAGCCACTAATTACATTGAACCCATACATGTTTCAAAATAAAGTTCTCAATTATAAATAAAATACCATCAACAAGTTTAAGTGAAAACCAAAGTGTTCAGCGGAAGCAATGACAAACCAAAGTTAAACAGTTTAAAACCAATGTATAGTATCAAGAAGTCAATAACAAGAAGCCCTCCAGTCGACCCATGACTACTCCAGCTACTCCAGACAGCAAGTTCCAATCCATAGACATCTAACGACCTGTGAGCATGCAACAAGTGTATCAGACAACGCTGGTGAGTTCATAGTTTTACGAAAATGTTGGTCACCAAGTGTTTAGTTAGTCCATTGAATTTAATTCCTAAAGTAATGTTGATAATACCCCGAATACAAGACGGCTTCTGATTATTTTGCCCTTTCTCCAATGCTCCTATCAAAGCATTGGTCATGACTAGGTCATTAGTTCAACACCCGTCCTCCCAGGTACGGGGTGAGGTTGCCAAACCTAAGTAGCGCTAATAACTAATACCATGTTACCTCCCCGGTAACAAAACAACACGGATGGACTTTAAAGGTGATAGGATGAGTATATTATCCAACATTCCCGTTCTTACCCAAAAGACTTACCCCTCCCCGGGATACCCACTAACTGTCCCAACCACCGGGACGCATGCTCAAAGGAGATGAACTCACCTTTGATTTGCTCGGTAGGATTAGTTACTTGTTTATCAATTGATCACTCAAATCCTAGTATCAGTTCCAATAACAGTCAGTTTTATAGCACTTAATCATACATTTCTTTTATACACATTTTACATAAGAAGTACCACATAATATCATTCAGATTATAACATCCGACCATACAATCCAACAGACTATAGCATACATCAACATACTATATAATTCGTGCCTTGGACCCTCATTCTGTTCATTTGTAAGATACTTGCTTTAAGTACAATTTGACAACCCTACACATCTATCATGCAACATATACTCATGTTAATTCGAAACCCAAATCCGAGTGGACAACGTGTGATGTGTGTGGCCTAATCATCACCGGTCCCGTGTGAGGATATGATCCGCTTCTGTTATGCGGCCTAACCAACATAACCGGGCCCAATTATTCAATGTTAAGCACTTGACCCATGAGATCCAGTTCACAACTAAAAAGAACATGAGAAGCTTCTATCGATGTACTATCAGCTAATTATACTACATGTTTATTTTACAAGAGGGGTGGGAGTCAATCCTAACTGACGACTGAACCCCAAAGACACATAACTCACATCGGCACCAAAGTCAAATAAAACAGAAGCAAAAGATCATTCAAAGAAGACGTACCGGTCTCAATATTGCCATCATTGCGAGCTTTCCCCAGCACCAATAGTGAATACTCTTCCACGTGCCCCGGTCCCACCATGGTTCCCATTATTGTTATTCCCAGTATTGTTGTTGTTGCCAGCATTCTGATTAAGCTGAGGGCAATCCCTCTTAAAATGACCCTCTTCACCACACTGAAAGCACCCCTTTTGATTTCCCCGATTCTGTTGAGGCTGATGCCTCTCCTGTTGTTGTGGCTGCTGCTGTTGCGGCTGCTTAGGAAGCCAGACCCTACAATCTTTAGCCATATGACCCACCTTGTTGCACCTATGACATACCCGGGTACACGGTCCACGATGGTGGAACATACATTTATTACACTTTGGTAGTTTTCCCTCGTAAGAACCCTGATTTGAATTGTTGCTCTGATTCTGGTTCACAGAAGACGACTGGCTGAAACTACGGTGGATGCTGTTGTCTGCCCTTTTCTGAGATTGGCTGGCACTGTTTGTTTTGTCAGTATCGTTCCATTTTCGCTTGTGATCACTAGCAGGTGTGGTAGTTGTAGCAGTCGAGGTAGTAGCAGAAACACGTGGCGGCAAGTTGCCACGTTCGACCTCTTGATCAGTAATCTTATGTGCCAAACGGACGATACGGGGCAGATTGTCTAGGTTTGCAGCAGTAACGTACCCCTTAACAGCTGGTGCTAAGCCCTTGAGATACAACTCAATTCGTCGATGTGGAGGTCGAGACATGTTAGGGCACAAAGTTGCTAAATCATTAGACCTCCTCGTGAATGCTTCAATTTCAGATCCCTCCATTTTCATATTGTAGTACTCGTTCTCCAGTTTCTGAACCTCATCACGAGGACAATACTCCTCTCGCATCAACTCCCTGAAATCATCCCAAGTAGTGGCATTCGCCATCTCAATACCCAACATCTGAACTTGGGCATTCCACCATGTCAGGGCACCATCCTCGAGTGTGCCCGTAGCATACTTCACTCTGTCCCCAGCAGGACAGTTACACATTGCAAATACTGATTCTGCCTTCTCGAACCATCGCAAGAGTCCTACAGCCCCTTCAGTCCCACTGAAGGTCTGTGGCTTACAATCCATGAACATCTTGTACGTACAAGCAGGTGGAGCAGGTGGATTGTTTTGATTCGCAGGTTGACCTAAAACGAAAGAACGTACAACGCACAGGTAAGATTCGAGTATACGACACAAGTATAGACAGTAATTGGCACATATCGTACCAGCCTTGTAAGCCGCTAGGGCTTCAGCTACACGAGTGTTGATCAAGTTGGTTAGTTCGGCCTGCGTCATAGCAATGTGGCCGCGTCCATGGCCTCGTCCGCTCATGTTTCTATACAAGAAGAGGAAGGATTTAAAATGCAAGTTCGAGTAGGAGTCAAGTATTACTATGACCTCTATAGACTACTGAGTTCTAACCTAACACCTCTTAACCGAGCGAAACCCTCTTCACACTTGTTAAACCTCACTAGGACTCACATGCACCCCACATTATTATTATTATGTGTGCACCCATAATAATAAGGCAATTTGCATGCTTATCTCAGTGCCTCTTAACTTGCGCAAAAAGTTTCCCCTCATCCAAACAGCAAACGAAAGGTATTACAGGGTTAAGAATCACAATAAGAAATGGGTAGTGTCACACTAACAGATCACATAACAGGGGTTGGTAACATAAGGGCTCATACTGCAGTGTTAGGTGTGCATTCAAGTGTAATGTCATACATAAGTGTACACTAGATATACCATGCAATAGTAAATGAGAAACGAACCTTGCAGTCTGTAGCTGAGTGTCATGGTCGATTTCGGTACTGTTCGGTTATAGTTTGGTTTTATAAAAACGTTTTAAAACCAAGTTCACTATAACCTGGCTCTGATACCAAACTGTCACACCCCCAAAATACCACCTAGGGAGTATCCCTGATAGGCGTGTGACGTACCAACAATGAGCCACTAATTACATTGAACCCATACATGTTTCAAAATAAAGTTCTCAATTATAAATAAAATACCATCAACAAGTTTAAGTGAAAACCAAAGTGTTCAGCGGAAGCAATGACAAACCAAAGTTAAACAGTTTAGAACCAATGTATAGTATCAAGAAGTCAATAACAAGAAGCCCTCCCGTCGACCCATGACTACTCCAGCTAGTCCAGACAGCAAGTTCCAATCCATAGACATCTAACGACCTGTGAGCATGCAACAAGTGTATCAGACAACGCTGGTGAGTTCATAGTTTTACGAAAATGTTGGTTACCAAGTGTTTAGTTAGTCCATTGAATTTAATTCCTAAAGTAATGTTGATAATACCCCGAATACAAGACGGCTTCTGATTATTTTGCCCTTTCTCCAATGCTCCTATCAAAGCATTGGTCATGACTAGGTCATTAGTTCAACACCCGTCCTCCCAGGTACGGGGTGAGGTTGCCAAACCTAAGTAGCGCTACTAACTAATACCATGTTACCTCCCCGGTAACAAAACAACACGGAGGGACTTTAAAGGTGATAGGATGAGTATATTATCCAACATTCCCGTTCTTAACCAAAAGACTTACCCCTCCCCGGGATACCCACTGACTGTCCCAACCACCGGGACGCATGCTCAAAAGAGATGAACTCACCTTTGATTTGCTCGGTAGGATTAGTTACTTGTTTATCAATTGATCACTCAAATCCTAGTATCAGTTCCAATAACAGTCAGTTTTATAGCACTTAATCATACATTTCTTTTATACACATTTTACACAAGAAGTACCACATAATATCATTCAGATTATAACATCCGACCATACAATCCAACAGACTATAGCATACATCAACATACTATATAATTCGTGCCTTGGACCCTCATTCTGTTCATTTGTAAGATACTTGCTTTAAGTACAATTTGGCAACCCTACACATCTATCATGCAACATATACTCATGTTAATTCGAAACCCAAATCCGAGTGCACGACGTGTGATGTGTGTGGCCTAATCATCACCGGTCCCGTGTGAGGATATGATCCGCTTCTGTTATGCGGCCTAACCAACATAACCGGGCCCAATTATTCAAGACGTGACCCAAGAATCTAGCATACAATTCATATCAATTTGTGATCCATTAATCAGTACTAAACCAATATAACACGATGGGCCCTTTATCCATAAGATCCTGTTACCCATGTATGGCCCAACCCAACTCATGAACTATTAACTCATCTCCACGGCCCATAGTAATTACATATTATCGGCCTAATGTCAAAGAGATCGGCCCATGTTCAGCTCAGTGCACATGAAGCAAAGTTACTGCACTATAAATCGTCCCGGCCCACTAACTTTTATATATATATAAACCAACACTGTTATTTATGTTCATGTATAATAATAACTTATTAACAATCCTATCTTAGAACTAGAATTGTACGAGCCCCTCCCCCTAAGGCTTCAGCCCACTTAACCAAGCCCCATTAATTCAACATGACTTAGGTATACTCATGCCACTGTAATTCGGGAACAATGTATGGTATGATCATTCAATATGTGTTAACTTATTTAGTTAAATCTGTATGTGCAACAATGAACCTAAGCACTAAATGCAAACATTAATATATAGACCCAAGTCACAAGTCTGTTACATGCAATCCCCACTTTATTAGACAACATCATTCACAATTTGTGGCAGCGACATCATCATCATACATCATCATCAAGTGGCTTGACTTTTCATGAAAGGTATTATTCAGCATCATTACATGAGAGGATTTCTTATATTAAAAAAATATTCAATTCACAATATGGTGGAGGCTAGCATCACGTGAATGAGCAGAGGATAAGGACTAATATTTTATAATAATCAACATCATTATCATGTTTACAACTTAAGCAATTAATGGTAGTACACTAACAGAAGTTTATCAAATCGATTCTTTAAGCACATAAGATTCCTTCGTATGAAACCCTACTCTGTATACATAAACATATTAATTCGCTAACATGCAGGATCACGTACAAATAGTTTTCACATAGTTGGAAGAAATCAGTCAAGGATTAATTAACACAACCACACTAACCGAATTACTGGATCGAACAGAAGAATGCCTCGAGGGGGTGGGGTTCTCCTGCCGTCGCACTTCCAAGAGGGTAGCGTTTGTTGTTGTAGTTTTGGTTTAATCATAGATCATGTTACGTAATATAATATTAACAATAATAGTCTTGGGGTCGGTTAACTCATTAGGCCGAAGTGGGCTTCAAGCCCAATCAATTAATTGTAATAAAAAACCAACTATGTAATCCACAACAAAGTTTTTGGCTTTGGACTTGCATGATCGGCCTAGTATCACCTATGTGGGCCAACGGGTTAGAAACAAGAGGAAATCAGGATCACAAAACAGAAAGGCACAATCCTTGAGAGTTCGGGTTGTCACAATTCATGTTAGTTTACTATTAATTACATCATTTTCATTCATATTTATCAAGTTTTTTCATATAATCTCACATTCTAACTTCATCTAGACATTTCATCGAACACTTGGCGTGCGTACTACTATCTAAGTACAATGTACAACCCATTCATACTTTGTTACCTATTTCTTGCTTTCATTCATCATATTCAACTAATTTCACATAACTTTCATTCTAATCATATTCATTTAACAATAATCTACAACATCAAGCTTCATACATATCAAAACTATACTCAATTTAGCACATGCAACATCATCATCTTCATAACATTACTTCCACAAGTGGGTTTTCATTAAAACATCAAAGTAATCCGAAATTCTAGCATGATTCATGTTTCATGAGATGATTTTAATTTATTATCATTCTAATTTCACATAAACTCACGGATTGAACACAACCATTTCATCAATAATCACCAAATCATAAATTGTAGCATACCTTGTGCTTAGCAAGTAGAGGTGATCAAAGATTGATGTTCATGCACTAGATCAACCATCAATTGCTCCATTAATTTGCTGAATTTGTGGTTAGGTTTTAGAGGGTGTTCTTCCCTCTTTTTCTCCATATCACGTAACACACACATACACACACAAAATTCTGCATTTTGTTTTCTTTTTAATTAGAACTCCACCCCAAAATCTTCACCTTTAGTCCCTCTTGTTTGATACTAAAACATAATTGGCACAACTTTCCTTCTTTAATAGTTTTTGCCATACACTTAACTAGGTTATATACTAGTTATTTGTTTCATGATATATCATATAGGAACATATGGTGAATATAAACATTCGAATTTTTGGGGCGTTACATAACCACATCATGAGAGAATAATGAAAGAACGTACTGAGTGTATTGAGATGAAATACACAAACGAGATTCATGTCGACATACTTCGTTAGAAGTCATTGGAAAATTCTCAAGTGTGAATAATAAATCTTGCGAGATTTGTTCCGGGTGATCTACACGTAGATGCGTCTACCACTTGATTATTGTTAGAACTATATGGAGATTTTACCTTCATTTGGGAGAGCATCCTAAACATATATATCTTCTAATGAATAACAATAATTGTGTGCAAATCACTTAAGGCAAAATTATGAATGCCATGTTGTTGAGTGTCAATCTAGTTGACTCTATGTCACACATAATAGTGATTGTATACGAGGAACATTCATCTTGTTGGTGATGAATGTGTTCACCAAGTGACTTGGATTAAGACTTATGTTTAAGTCCTTATGAATCAATGGTAAAGTGTTGGATATCAAAGGTAAACAAGTTATGTTCCTTAAATGAATGATAAAATTTAGCTATGTACTATATACAATAATTTGTGAGACTTTCCTAAATATTGATGTTTTAGGATTATGAATAAGTCTCATTATTTTGACTTAACAATGGATGAATGTTGCAAAGTGTTGCAAAGTGTAACAACCCGAAAACGGGTTTGGTAATCAAACCTCGTTAATAGTAACGAACGGGTAAAATACCGTTAGTGGTAAAATTTAACCCGGTAAATATTAGGACATAAATAAATAAACCTATATTAATTAAAAAGGAGGATAAGTACTTTGAGAAAACAAAGTATATAAAAGGCCCGAATTAACAGGACTTAAAAATATAACGGGTTATAACTTCCCGAACCCGTTAAGGTAACTAGGAATAGTTAACCTAGTTAGTAGCATGTGATTAAGTGACTAATGGTGAGTTATAGCTTCAATTGGTCAAGATAAAACATGAGGGACTAATATTGCCGAGTGGGAAACTTGGTTATTAAAACAAAAAAAATAAAACACAACACACACACTTGATGTGTGTGTGTGTGTGTGCGTGTGAAATCGCCCAGGAGAAGAAAGAAAGGGTTAAAAACCCTAGTTCAAAAAATTCATCAAATTGAAGCTTGATTGGAGCCCTAAATCGATGCATGAATGCATAGAAACGATCACCTAATCAAGGGGATCACAAGGTATGTCGAATTTTTGATATTTATGAATTTGAGATTCTTGATGAACCCATGAAAATCGAAGTTCAAGCTTGAATGATTGATCTTTGGGTGAAACTAGGATGAATCCATGTTTAGGAATGAACCCTAGTCAATAAATTTATGAATTTGTGTTCATAATTTTGAACTTTCTAATCACCTAGTTAGGTGTTAAATGGGTTTTCTAGGAAGAGGAAGAACACTAGAGTTTTGATTATGAAATTGGTGTTGTTTGAATTCCATGAAGTGAATTTAGGATTGTTATGTATGCTAGACATAATGAAATTGAGAATGATGTTAAACTTGGTAGGAATAACTAGTTATGAACTAGTTTATAAATATGTAAAAAAATTATGCCCACTAGGTGTTTGTTAAAATGTCTAAGTGAAATTGCGCATCTACTCGGTTGTAAGTAGAACGTGATTTGATTAAGTATCCGTAAGAATGCCTAATAACATGATAAAAGGGGTTTCATTTATAGATGGAAACCCGTAGATGTTGTCTAATGAGTAAAGTATTTGATAATGTGCCTAAGTGAGTTTTGTGAACTTGTTAGAGCATTTATATATGTCAATTGGTGATTTGACTTTTAAAAGTCAAACCGACCTATGATAGAGTTCAATAAGAAAAGTAGTAAAAAGATTCATAAGGTGTGAAGGTCATGATCTTTAATGACTAATCTAACCACCTTGTGGAAATTATATGATAGTTTGACGCCTGACAAGCTAGGTGGAAGCTTGGAAAGGAAGCGGGTCAAACGGATCAAATACGCGGAGAAGAGCAAAAAACGGATGCAAGGTAAGTTAAGCTTACACCCCTTTAATTACAACATACCCACTTGCGAGTATTGATTAGGAATTATGTTAAATTTTGAAATATGATGTTCCGGCATAATGCCTTGCAAGCCGGAATAAGTAAAATGGTAGGAAACCATAACTTATGGTAAAAAGGGTAAAACGAAAAAAAAAAACTAGTCGGGTGTAGACTAACAAATAAGGAGGTTTGAATATTTCGTTATGGGGCGAACTATAACGGATCAAATAATTTAAGAAAGGTCATTTAAATAATAAGAATTTACGGTGTAAACCGGGATAGGTTCAAGGGGCGTGATGGTAATAGAATACAATTATATGTTGATAATTGACCATTTCGACTAAACGGGTCAAATGGTGTGTTAATAGCATTTGACAATAATAACTGATGACCGCTTGTTGAGTTTCGTGATCATAGGAAATAGCTTATGGTTGCGTTGCTTTTAACTAGAAAGCTTAAAAGCAAAAAGGTATTTAAACGGGTCAATTCTATGACTTGAGCCAGGTATGTATAAGTAAGATTTTGGCAAAAGGTGTGATCTCGGTTTATATATATTGTTGATAGTCCTTCTTCGTGAAAGAAGAGACTAAGGTTGTCCGAAATACCCGAGAATGTTTAATAGGTTATACGGTCCTTAAGAGTTGATTAGAAACGAGTGTTAGGATAAAGCAAGGCTTAGCTAAGTGATAAATTATAGGAGTAGACTGTAACACCTGTGTCACTCCAACCATCAAACAAATGCCAAACCAATGAAATATTGTATTTCATGCTTGGGATTTGTAAAAATATGTGTATCGTTTACACATATCAACTCTTGTTCGATTTCAAGCTCTAAATCGCTTTCTGGAAGGTTATACGCGCACTGATGCGTAAATATAACCAGTTTAATCCAACGAACACTCCGGAATAGTGAAATAGGCTTAACATACCTTAAATAACCTTTACATAACTTAGATATAAGTTTTGGAAGGTTTGGTGTGGTGAAATCAAAGTTTAATCGCTTACAGGGACTAAAGTTGACAAACTGCGAAAGTATGCCAATTTGAACTGTAACAGACCTTCCGGGACATGAACGTAAGTTAAACATACCATAAATATCCTTTACATAGTTTAGAAATAGGCTTTGAGGTGTTCGGTATGCTAAAATAAACTTTTGTGTCATTCAGGGACTAAAAGCGTCAAAAAGTGCACAAGTTTGCATTTTTACGCGTAACTTACGTTCTGAATACATCCGGACATCCAAAAATTTATGTAAGCACTAAAATATTTTATTTTAGTGTTCGACATAAGAAAAATCCATTCGTTTCGTCATTTGGATCGTTTTTCGCGCTTATGCGTATTCCGTCGTAATTAAGCGAACATCGCGTTCGTACGGCCAAACGAACCGACATCCGAGATATTTTTGAACATGTTTTAAGTTCCCTATACTTTAACTTCATTTTAGAGCTTTGAAATGGGGTTAACGGGCCTTAAACGTGTCGAAACTGGGCTGATTGCAATACAGGGACCAAAAGTGTAATTCTGCCAAACTAGGGCCTAGCGGTGCGCTACACTTTTAGCGTAGCGGTGCGCTAGCCAACTTCAGACCAGATGCAGAGTACTTAACAGCCTGTTTTCAGCTGGATTAACCACAACCACACATTCTCTAATGCCTAGTCAGATGATAAGAATGATATTTAGACACCACAACTTTACGACAAATGTACGGGCAAGATCATGGCACGTTTTCCTTGAAACGATCTTAACGGTGGACCGAATACTATATATACCCCATGCCCCCCATTGCATAACTTACAAGAATTCTGATTTGAGAAACTCTAAGTTGAAACCATTGTTTCATACCTGAGATTCTTGGATCGGGATTAGCATTCGGGGACCCTGGGTAAGTATTCTTTCGTTCTTTTCCTTATTTTATTGCTTTTCGAGTCAGAAAGTCAAACTTTGTTTGACTTTCAGCGTAAGTTTGACTTTCAGCGTTGACCAGTAATGGTCAATGCGAAGTTCGTTTGAACTTCGCAACGTGAGTGTAATCACGTTGGTTATAGTCCCTTGGGACTATGCCCACTGATTACCACGTTGTCTAGGGTCGTAGGGTAAGCGATCTAATAAATCGCTTATACCTCGAACCCGACCCAGTTTGGTCGATCATTAGGATCCGACCAAATACATTAGGTGACCATAGTAGGTAGGGAATAACCTTCCGAGGTTATACCCTATGGTCACATCGTTTGAGTAGTTGTATGATAGGTAGTTTATATGCCTTAGGTAAATTACCAGAATACCCTTTTCATGTATAATTGGTAATTAAGCATATGTAACCTAAACCTTTGTCACATAACTGATTATGTAACATGTTTAGGCATATAACACTTGTCATATGGCTAGTTAGGCGGTCCGAACGCGTTTCACGCGCACGACGCGTTAAAGTAGCATAAGCTACCTTAATGGGTCGCGATGGGTCGAAATCACTTAGGTTTGGTTTCATTGTAGTATGTAGGCCTTGTTAAACCATATCATATGAGTTCCAACACTCATTTGGTTTACCAAGCCTCATCCTATCCGATCTCCCGATTTAAGTCCGGTTTATTTATATAGTTTTAGATTGCCGACTGATTCCGTGCTCCCTCTAGCTTTGTTTGGTTGTTGTTCAAGACCTCCAAGCATTATCAGGCGAGTACATTATTCCCCTATTTTACTGCTTTCAATTGTTTTGGGGTGACTCATATGTGCTAAATGTTTTCGATGTAATAACAATGGTTTCAAAAACGATTAAGACGATTTATACAAAACTAATAACGATTTCATAAAGTGAACAAACTTGTTGGTTGTAGTTACATAACAAATGACATTCATTAGCAATGATCAAGCCGACCAGTATTAGGTTATGGTACCATAGGATCTGACAAATCCCGTTAGTTACTACACCCGTAGTTATGTGTGGGTGTTGTGGGTAGCGACTGAATCTGAAATTGTTAATTTACTCTTTGGTAAGGGTTTATTAATGCGAAATGTTAATTTACTCTTTGGTAAGGGTTTATTAATGCGAAATGTTAATCTATCCTTTGGTAAGGGTTTATTAATGCGAGATGTTAATCTATCCTTTGGTAAGGGTTTATTAATGCGAATTATTAATCTATCCTTTGGTAAGGGTTTATTAATGCGAGTCAAGAAGGTTTGAATGTTATTAGCGAGACGACCATTTAAGTAGTTTCACGACCTAAAACGAATTTAACGATTGGGTAAACGATTGGTTTTCACACGATGTTTTAACGATTGGGTAAACGATTGGTTTTCACACGATGTTTTAACGATTGGGTAAACGATTGGTTTTCACACGATGTTTTAACGATTGGGTAAACGATTGGCTTCAAAGCGATATACGATTGGGTTTTGGTTATACATTACATGATTTACATTAGACATGAACATTTTTCATTGTTGGTTTGGTTTGAGTAAGTGATTAAGTAACGATGCGAGTGTAATATGATACAAGCATGGTGGATACGCCGCTGGTACTTCCTATATATAAGTGTTTGTATGGTATTACATATCTTACCGTTATTTGAATCATTTCAGTTTGAGACATAGAACATTTTTACAAGTAACATACTTTTCACAAGACATTTATTTACAAACAACTTATCTTATACAAACTCATTTTACATGGTTATTCATTTAATCATGCATTATTCTCTTATTTATACATATCTCCTAAACTTATTATTTTTCAAATGATTTACAAAGACAAAGCAAATTACAAGGTTCATGACTAAACATTTTCTTAAACAGAAGTCATGAATCTTATTTTCACAAAACCTATGTACTCGCCAGCATTTCTTTGCTGACCTCGTTTTCACATATGTTTCAGGTATTGTTGAATGATATCGATTGATAAGATGCATGCTCACATAGGACTGGACAAGGCCTTAGTGACTAAATAACGATGATAGATTTACGTTTAAATTGTGTATTTAGATTTCCAAACGATGTAATTATTCAATGATTAATAAAACGAAACACTTTTGATATCCATGGTTATGAAACATTAATTCTGTTGCAACACGCCCCGATGTTTCCGCCGCGATTTGTTGTTTTACGCGGTCGGGGTGTGACAGAAAAGATGGTATCAGAGCCAGGTTATAGGGAATTAGGTTATTAGTAATGCTTTGACCTAGTCTATAACTTTTCTTAGGACCCTAACGCGAGTTTACTTGCGTTTAGTCATAAAACAATACCGTCACCTATCCTTAGGCGACTACCACAACAAGAACATAAATTTCAAAACCGCTTTGAAAACTAATCATCTGTTCTAGGATGATTTATTACAAGGTTTTGAACCCTCTATTGTAAGGTTTTGAACCCTCTGTTATATGGTTTTGAACCCCTTTGAATTTTCAAAATCTCGTCAAGGTTTTGGGTTTTAAATAATGTGAACATGTGCAAACTGGAAGGGTGAATGCCTGTATTCTGGGTTTTCTGTCTAGGCAAGCACTTCGTATACATCTCATCAGACGCGAGACCAGTTGTGCTTACCTGGGAATTCTTGGGATGAGTGTTCACTTATAGGCGAGCATGTCTTCGCGATACATTATATTGACCCGCTTACTTTGATTAGTCACCATCTCATTTGTTTGCCTTTGGTAACAAACAAATGGTCACAATCTTCATGTGTTGTTATTCTCTTTGACTATCTTTCACTTGTTTCCTCCTATGCCTTTCGTTATCTTCAAGATGCTTCCTCATCGCAACAACAATGTCCGAACCAGGTGCTGCAATTACCCAGCGAATAGGCGTCGTACTCCAGAGGACCGTTGACTTAGCTATCACCATGACTCGCCTCAGGGATGAAGCTGTATAAGGGAACTGCTCCTTGGTGCAATCAATGCCATCGTCATTATTCAAATCAAATACCTTGTTTCAAATGTACCCACGGTGGATGATGGAGACATTTGGTTAACATATGCCGCTTTGCAATCCAAAGCAAAGCTGTTACAAATCCTGCTGCTGCTCAACCTTCAAACTCTGCTTCATATGTCGCTTGACATATCTGGCGCCTCAACCTCATGAACTTTCTACCTTGTGTATCGACGTAAGCACGCCTAGTGCAAGGTGTCGGAACACTCCCGTTACACAAACTCCAAAAAAAATCCATGTAGGATCTTTCTATCCTCATAATTAGATCCTTGTGGATGGGTATCATTCATCGGAGTCCTTAATTGAATTCTTTGTATGATTCAATACGTACATCACAATTCAATAAGGACAAAGCCGAATTCCTTTTAAGATTATCCTATCTTCATGAATGTATTCTTGAAATGATTAAAGTGCCAAATGAAATCCACGGATTGGATTCCTAGTATGCTTTAAATACTCATGTCCAAAGATAACAAATTAAACGATTATACGATTAAACGATTTTTGCGATTAAACGATTTTGCGATTAAACGATTATACAATTATGCGATTATGTGTTTATGTGTTATGTGTTTCCTTTTATGTTTTTGTGTGATCCAAATTCTTGTCATTCAAATCCTCGTAGAATCTTCCATATCTTTGGGTGCTATATTAAATCCTCAACGGGCTTCTACGTAATAGTAAAGACCCTTGGATTATATTATACCATTCCATAATTAGACCCCTGAGTGGTCTAGGTAAACAGATTGATCCAAAAATCTGGTTAGGAATATCATGTGATGATATAGCTGAAAGGACTCCTTGGTGGTCTAATTAAAAGGATCCTTTGTTGATCTAATTAAAAGGACCCTATGGTAGTCTAGTCACACTCATCACAGGTTTGATTATCCTCCCCACAAACATTTCAAGACAAGTTGTGCGGACTATGCAAAGAATTGCATAATTATGGATGCATACATAATTATGGAATTCAGTGCACAGAAACCACAGCAAATTTTGTCATGTGTCTAGAGTCTATTCCGTTCATTTTTGTTTCTGAAGATGTAAAATGACTATTCCGTTCATTTTTGTTTCTGAAAATGTAAAATGGCTATTCCGTTCATTTTTGTTTCTGAAGATGTAAAATGACTATTCCGTTCATTTTTGTTTCTGAAGATGTAAAATGACTATTCCGTTCATTTTTGTTTCTGAAGATGTAAAATGACTATTCCTTTCATTTTTGTTTCTGAAGATGTAAAATGACTATTCCGTTCATTTTTGTTTCTGAAGATGTAAAATGACTATTCCGTTCATTTTTGTTTCTGAAGATGTAAAATGACTATTCCGTTCATTTTTGTTTCTGAAGATGTAAAATGACTATTCTGTTCATTTTTGTTTCTGAAGATGTAAAATGACTATTCCGTTCATTTTTGTTTCTGAAGATGTAAAATGACTATTCTGTTCATTTTTGTTTCTGAAGATGTAAAATGACTATTCCGTTCATTTTTGTTTCTGAAGATGTAAAATGACTATTCTGTTCATTTTTGTTTCTGAAGATGTTGTGGAAAATGACTATTCTGTTCATTTTCGTTTCTAAAGAATGCCTGTTGAAAATAACTCTGTTCATTTTTCATTTCTGGAAAATGTTCATTAAAGAGAAATTACAGGATTATGTCTTGTTCATCTTTGATGGTTATTTAACACAAAATCACAGATAGACTCCTACGAATTAATTTCGGGACGAAATTTCCTAAAGTAGGGGAGACTGTAACACCTGTGTCACTCCAACCATCAAACAAATGCCAAACCAATGAAATATTGTATTTCATGCTTGGGATTTGTAAAAATATGTGTATCGTTTACACATATCAACTCTTGTTCGATTTCAAGCTCTAAATCGCTTTCTGGAAGGTTATACGCGCACTGATGCGTAAATATAACCAGTTTAATCCAACGAACACTCCGGAATAGTGAAATAGGCTTAACATACCTTAAATAACCTTTACATAACTTAGATATAAGTTTTGGAAGGTTTGGTGTGGTGAAATCAAAGTTTAATCGCTTACAGGGACTAAAGTTGACAAACTGCGAAAGTATGCCAATTTGAACTGTAACAGACCTTCCGGGACATGAATGTAAGTTAAACATACCATAAATATCCTTTACATAGTTTAGAAATAGGCTTTGAGGTGTTCGGTATGCTAAAATAAACTTTTGTGTCATTCAGGGACTAAAAGCGTCAAAAAGTGCACAAGTTTGCATTTTTACGCGTAACTTACGTTCTGAATACATCCGGACATCCAAAAATTTATGTAAGCACTAAAATATTTTATTTTAGTGTTCGGCATAAGAAAAATCCATTCGTTTCGTCATTTGGATCGTTTTTCGCGCTTATGCGTATTCCGTCGTAATTAAGCGAACATCGCGTTCGTACGGCCAAACGAACCGACATCCGAGATATTTTTGAACATGTTTTAAGTTCCCTATACTTTAACTTCATTTTAGAGCTTTGAAATGGGGTTAACGGGCCTTAAACGTGTCGAAAATGGGCTGATTGCAATACAGGGACCAAAAGTGTAATTCTGCCAAACTAGGGCCTAGCGGTGCGCTACACTTTTAGGGTAGCGGTGCGCTAGCCAACTTCAGACCAGATGCAGAGTACTTAACAGCCTGTTTTCAGCTGGATTAACCACAACCACACATTCTCTAATGCCTAGTCAGATGATAAGAATGATATTTAGACACCACAACTTTACGACAAATGTACGGGCAAGATCATGGCACGTTTTCCTTGAAACGATCTTAACGGTGGACCGAATACTATATATACCCCATGCCCCCCATTGCATAACTTACAAGAATTCTAATTTGAGAAACTCTAAGTTGAAACCATTGTTTCATACCTGAGATTCTTGGATCGGGATTAGCATTCGGGGACCCTGGGTAAGTATTCTTTCGTTCTTTTCCTTATTTTATTGCTTTTCGAGTCTGAAAGTCAAACAAGCGTTGACCAGTAATGGTCAATGCGAAGTTCGTTTGAACTTCGCAACGTGAGTGTAATCACGTTGGTTATAGTCCCTTGGGACTATGCCCACTGATTACCACGTTGTCTAGGGTCGTAGGGTAAGCGATCTAATAAATCGCTTATACCTCGAACCCGACCCAGTTTGGTCGATCATTAGGATCCGACCAAATACATTAGGTGACCATAGTAGGTAGGGAATAACCTTCCGAGGTTATACCCTATGGTCACATCGTTTGAGTAGTTGTATGATAGGTAGTTTATATGCCTTAGGTAAATTACCAGAATACCCTTTTCATGTATAATTGGTAATTAAGCATATGTAACCTAAACCTTTGTCACATAACTGATTATGTAACATGTTTAGGCATATAACACTTGTCATATGGCTAGTTAGGCGGTCCGAACGCGTTTCACGCGCACGACGCGTTAAAGTAGCATAAGCTACCTTAATGGGTCGCGATGGGTCGAAATCACTTAGGTTTGGTTTCATTGTAGTATGTAGGCCTTGTTAAACCATATCATATGAGTTCCAACACTCATTTGGTTTACCAAGCCTCATCCTATCCGATCTCCCGATTTAAGTCCGGTTTATTTATATAGTTTTAGATTGCCGACTGATTCCGTGCTCCCTCTAGCTTTGTTTGGTTGTTGTTCAAGACCTCCAAGCATTATCAGGCGAGTACATTATTCCCCTATTTTACTGCTTTCAATTGTTTTGGGGTGACTCATATGTGCTAAATGTTTTCGATGTAATAACAATGGTTTCAAAAACGATTAAGACGATTTATACAAAACTAATAACGATTTCATAAAGTGAACAAACTTGTTGGTTGTAGTTACATAACAAATGACATTCATTAGCAATGATCAAGCCGACCAGTATTAGGTTATGGTACCATAGGATCTGACAAATCCCGTTAGTTACTACACCCGTAGTTATGTGTGGGTGTTGTGGGTAGCGACTGAATCTGAAATTGTTAATTTACTCTTTGGTAAGGGTTTATTAATGCGAAATGTTAATTTACTCTTTGGTAAGGGTTTATTAATGCGAAATGTTAATCTATCCTTTGGTAAGGGTTTATTAATGCGAGATGTTAATCTATCCTTTGGTAAGGGTTTATTAATGCGAATTATTAATCTATCCTTTGGTAAGGGTTTATTAATGCGAGTCAAGAAGGTTTGAATGTTATTAGCGAGACGACCATTTAAGTAGTTTCACGACCTAAAACGAATTTAACGATTGGGTAAACGATTGGTTTTCACACGATGTTTTAACGATTGGGTAAACGATTGGTTTTCACACGATGTTTTAACGATTGGGTAAACGATTGGTTTTCACACGATGTTTTAACGATTGGGTAAACGATTGGCTTCAAAGCGATATACGATTGGGTTTTGGTTATACATTACATGATTTACATTAGACATGAACATTTTTCATTGTTGGTTTGGTTTGAGTAAGTGATTAAGTAACGATGCGAGTGTAATATGATACAAGCATGGTGGATACGCCGCTGGTACTTCCTATATATAAGTGTTTGTATGGTATTACATATCTTACCGTTATTTGAATCATTTCAGTTTGAGACATAGAACATTTTTACAAGTAACATACTTTTCACAAGACATTTATTTACAAACAACTTATCTTATACAAACTCATTTTACATGGTTATTCATTTAATCATGCATTATTCTCTTATTTATACATATCTCCTAAACTTATTATTTTTCAAATGATTTACAAAGACAAAGCAAATTACAAGGTTCATGACTAAACATTTTCTTAAACAGAAGTCATGAATCTTATTTTCACAAAACCTATGTACTCGCCAGCATTTCTTTGCTGACCTCGTTTTCACATATGTTTCAGGTATTGTTGAATGATATCGATTGATAAGATGCATGCTCACATAGGACTGGACAAGGCCTTAGTGACTAAATAACGATGATAGATTTACGTTTAAATTGTGTATTTAGATTTCCAAACGATGTAATTATTCAATGATTAATAAAACGAAACACTTTTGATATCCATGGTTATGAAACATTAATTCTGTTGCAACACGCCCCGATGTTTCCGCCGCGATTTGTTGTTTTACGCGGTCGGGGTGTGACATAGACCCTATTCGGATCAAATGCCTTAAAATGACTCCTTGTCGTAAATTAATAATTCCGAAAGGGGTAAATTCGGAATAAGTAATTGATACACATAAAATCCACCCCAATGATAGTTTTGGTGGAAGACCACTTGATAAGCAATGTGAAAATAGGACGTTAGAAATGCATGAGCGCAATTCGTAGTTTGAAACGCTTAAATACCCTCAACGGGTCAAAATAAGCACATAAACATAAACGGGTTAATAAATTTATAATAACCCGTGGTTTGAACTTTGTGGGATAGGAATGAGTCAGTTAGTACATGATGTCCTTGGTAATTTTGACGTATCAAACTAATTGGTTTGATGAAAGTATGAAACGGGTCAAAAGCTTGTTTAAAGGCTTAAGAATTAAATTTAAGTCGAGGAATTATAATCTGGAAAATTGGTTATCCGAGTGTTGGATTTTAGCTCCACATGATGGAGAATCGAATAACGATCGCGTAGGAAAATGAATCACGCAAAACGGACGTGTAGAATGCAAGTTATGCAAGTTTTTGTGAAGTATAAGTTAGTAATTTTGAGCTGGGAATCTGCTGCTCAAAGAAACAAACCTACTGTCGAAAATAGGGCGTCGCGTCGCGCGACACCCTCATACTAATATCGTCGCGTCACGCGACGGAGGTCGCGGCCCGCGACGGCTTGAGGGCGACTTGGTCGCGGCCCGCGAGGGCCCAAAAAGCTGGCAATTCGTTATTTATTATTCGTTTTGATTTACGGATATGTTTAGATATGGTATAAACATAATATAACTAAAATCATTTCATGTTTATGAAATGTAGGTGCAACTGGGAATGCCGGATGACGATCGAGCTCAACGAAGAACCGAACACACGAGAATAAAGCTTCCGCGATGATGTCATTTATTTATGTTTAAAATAACTTATGTAGACAAATGATACTATCTTTTGGAATGTGTAAATATGTAAGCATAATAACTCTTAAAAGTTTTTGAGTGGACGCATTTTCATGTAAAAATGCTTTGTTTATTATTATAATCTCGCTTAAAACAAGACGGGTGTTACACAAAGTGATATTATGATATCCTTAGGGCTGTGAAGAATCAGAATGATGCATCTTCTGTTCACATGCTAAAGTATTGTAGTCTAAAGCATGCTAGACTAGTACTTGGTTAATTATGGGTCTTGACGGAGACTAATTAACTCTAAACATTCAAATGTGTATGAACACAAAAAGAATTTGTGTATAGACAAAGTTGAGGGAGAATTTTCATTCATTATAAGGAAAAGACATGTAACTTTTTAAGAGTTTGTTCGAAAAGCTAATGAGAACTCATTGTCTAAGCATATTCTAGATGTTAAATTAGAATTATTCTAAGTTGGTGACAAACTTATGACAATGGCATGTGTTGCTTTGGTCAGCTCGGAAGCTTATGTAAGCTAATGCAATATGAGTTGAATTCATTGATACAATGAGGTTGATCTTGCTCAATCATAAGTGTATAAATGTCGCCATAAGTGGTGTTACGGAAATGTTGATCAAATGGAAAGAAATGTGGGGGATGATCCATTTAAGAAACAACCCTATAAAGGTATGTAGAAATGGTTCTCATTAAGCCATCTAGATTTTATCCAATAACACTTAAATGTGGGGGTGTCTTGCATTGGTTTTTGGCAATAAGGATTTTGTAATCCAATCTAACATTGCAAATAGACGACTAAGTGGAGAACACAAATGTCGTAGTGCATAATGGAGATGTGTTTGCCTTAAATGATAAATATATCATTCTAAGACAAATATTATAACCAGATTCAGGTGGCCACTGAGGTTATAATCTTAGAAGTTGACAATAGGCAATGTTAACTTTCGGGTTACGAACACGTCATGACAATTGATCTCAACTGCAAAGTTATCTTTAGTGACTTGTCAAAGACAAAGATAATGTTATGGATCCAACAACCTGGAGGTTTATTAGAGATCAATTTGTGGAATGAGACTAAAGCCCATGGAAAAAGGACGTGTGAAGGAAACCTACCTTAGTTGACTGGAGATCCCAAGATCTAAGTTCAATAGGACAACAAATTCATATGCCTAAGGGTGGTCACTGTGGGAGCATAACTGATATGCATAAGCTAGTATATATGGTCATATATACCCCCTAAACGATAAAAGGGTGTTTAAATACGTCCTAGTTCATTCCTATGAAATTCAGTGACAAATTGTGAGGGTAAGCATATTATGTGGTGAATGATTTTGCGTAATCATGGTAACCACGATACTTTTTATGATTTAAGGAGAATCACCTATGTTAGAGAGAAGTGAGGTCGCTTCGAATGGAATTGGGGGCACAATTCCTAGAGCTCTCGCAGAACCAGGAAAGTGTTCCACGACCATTATTGGACACGACTATGAGGGGATGACCCGGCTAAGGAAAGTACTGTGTGAAGTGTATTGTCGTCTACACAAATGGGGGTCTGTTCAAGGACATCGTGTCTACAAACCGCTAGGAGGCTAAGTATGCTTCACAATGGAAAGTTCAAAGGGACACCTACTTATCCGGCAATACTCAACTGTTGAGGTTCTATTGGAAACTTTGTGTGTTTTGATCAATCTCCATTCATGTGGGGGATTGTTGGAAATTTAGATTTTATGAATGGATATTAATTTAGTGAGATTATAATTTAATGAAATTATAATTATTTACTAGACTATTCATATGGAACATAAGCTCTTAAGTAGAGTTTTTATGTCAATTTATTAGTTTTTATTAGAGTTTATGTCTCTAATAAATCTCTAATTAAGTATTAGACTCTTCATATGGAACATAAACTTTTAAGTAGAATTTTTATGTCAATTTATTAGTTTTTATTAGAGTTTATGTCTCTAATAAATCTCTAATTAAGTGAGACTTTTCTCTGCCCCATGTCTCTTGTATTAAAAGTAGGCTATGTGGCTAACTTGATGGGTTTTTTATATATAAAACTACAAGAGTAAGAATACAAGAAGGAGACATAAAGATATGCATGAAAAGTCCTTGAAGAAAAAGTACTTGATGACCCATATGTTGGGAACATATAGACATAAGTTTTTCTACATGATTCAACTACATTTATATTCTTAATTTCCAAAAGGTCTAACACTATGTTTTTATCTGGTGTAACCTCGGGCGCGTGGCCTTTTCCGGCAGTAGAGACTGCTTCGGCTGTTGTACCCTGGGAGACAGACGCGTCGTCTTTAGTAGAGGCGCGGAATCTGTTTTAAGGGAAGCGTGTTGAACACGTGCCTCAGCCACAACCGTCAACATTTGTTTGTTCCTTTTGTAGGAAATTATTGTACAAGAAGACGTGGTTCAAAATCTCGTTGAAGCCTACACAACGGACTAAAAACACAACAAACCATACAAGTAGCCGCGGTTAAAGATCAAGTTGAAGACTTTATCTTTTGAAGATATTGGTTTGAATCGATTGTTTTATTAAATATGTTGTAGTTCCTATTTATTTTCGTTTGAATTTGTAAACGGTTCATGTACTACAATTTCCCAAATGTTTAAAGAGAGTATCTTTATTTTTTTTACTAGTTTTATTAATAAAATTATGACTCATTTCCTACATATATTTAGTATATTTAATAAAATTTAAAAACAATATGTTAGTTTAGACTCACGAGGCAGTTCGAGCTCAATAAGCGACGCTTAATTGAGCCGGGCTAGTGTAATAAACGAGCTTATTTTTAGGCTCGAGCTCGTTTAAGCCATGCTCGTTTTAAGCGATTTCAATTAGCTTGGCTTGTTTACACTTTGTACGAACCATCCACCGTGACTTTTCGGGTCAACACCCAATTGGTCAACAACCACAACACCCACGTTTAGTTGTTCTACATGAGACTGGGTACTCAATTCATAGTTATTACTATAGTTTTAGGGCGCTTAAGGGTTGGGTGGGTGCCGGCTCAGGGCCAAAATCATTAGAGGGTCCAAATGATTTTTAAATTTCTTTGTACATACAGGGGCGGACCCAAGCCCACTCCAAGGTGGGCGGGCGCACCCCCGGGAAAAAAAAATAGGGCTAAATTCCGTCGAAAATCCCGTCCGCACCCCTTGGAATTTTTCGCCCGCACCACTTGGAATTTTCGACCGCACCCTTTGAAATTTTTCGTACGCACCCCTTAGGTAAAAAGTGTTATCAATTTATATTTTAAATTTTTTTAGTAAACTCTTATTTAAAAAAAAAATATACTACCTAAATTATATAACTTTTAATACCTAACCAACTAAACCCAAATACCCATACCTTTAACCACTTATAATTCCTAACTAGCTAGCCCACTAAGTCTTAGCCCATTAAACAAACCCAATAATATTTCAAACTATAATAAAATAATTAAAGCCCAAAGCTTTTAGAAATTCCATCCCCCCCTCTCTCTCTCTCTCTCTCTTGCATCCCTGCACTGCCAACGAACAACATCACCCAACGACAACAGTCCAGCAACCGGCGACCACCGTAATCAGCCATCATACCACCGTCGTTCGACACCGAATCTAACCGGAATCCGAACACGGGTAATTTTCTTTGTTATTTTGATGATTTTGGTTGATATTATAGGAGAAAAAAGGGTAATAAAGTTGTTAAACATGTTTGAAATTTTGAGTGTTTTGACGTTGTTTATGGGTTTTTAGATGATTTTTAGGGTGATTATGTTGTTTATATACTTTTAGGGTGATTACAACTTACGTTATGATTTCTAGGGCTTGAATAGTTGAAAATTAAAATTGAAACATTTTGTTATGGAGCGATGAACTTATGTTATATAGAGAAAGAATTGCTTAAGAAATTAGCTTTAGATGATGTTTTGGATAGATTTCAAAAAATGAAAACCCATAGGGCGTCGACGTTTTAATTATTTTTGTAACAAGGTTTGACATGTTTTTGATGATTATATAAATTTAGTTTGATGTTCGTTTGTTTTACATGACCCGATACGATACGAACCAATTTTTTAGTTATATACCTAGGGGCCTAAAATTTTTTAAAATGTTCCGCACCCCCATGGAAAAATTCCTGGGTCCGCCCACTATGTATATACTAACAATGGCATATCCATATGAGATGGAGGGTGGGCACACAATAGAATTTTAATGTTTTTTTTCAATCGTTGGCGTGGAGCTTTGCAAAGAAACAAAGAAGATGAAGTGAAATAAAAAAATAAAGAATGGTTCATAATTTAATTTTTGTCTCTAGTGTATCTAGTATACCTAATTAGTGATAAAAGGATAAACGAAGTACTTGTTTTCTTTTTAGGTTTTTAAGTGGGTTACCGGGTTTTCTCCGGAATTGGTGGTGGACTCGGGTTACTCTTGAAGTACTCCGTTTGGTCCAGTGGGTGCCCCGAAAGTGCTCGGGATTGATTATGTTGGCCGTTCAAAAAAAAAAAAAAAAAGCAAGGCTTGTATTTTAGTTTATTTTTAAGTGTAACTTTATTAAGTTATGACTTTGTTACTTATTATGGATATGATTGGTAAAAAATAATTAACATACCTCTTCAATACTCTAATAAAATAAAAAAATATATATGTTGTGACTCTCTGATTGTAAGTTTCTGGCTCGGTCTTTGTTTATAGTGTGCCTTGTGACTCTCTAATTGTAAGTTTCTGGCTCCGTCTTTATTTATATTGTGCCTACCATAAAAAAATATGTACTTGTGTATCTATATATATATATAACTATATAATATATTTTCAATGGACACAAAAGTAATTTAACACATATTTTTTAAGATGGTAGATTAAAAGTCTCAGATAAACCCTATATTTTTACATTTTTCTTCCCATTTTATCCTCTCTCCTTACATCCCCGAATATCTACGTCAGTTTCTTCACCTGAAGAGTTCTCTTTCAATCTACCTTTATGATTGAATCTCTACAGCCACAAATCTCTACAGCCACAACATCAATTGTTACTGGAAGAATTTAATTCCCAGATACGTTTCATACCAGCAATATTTAACATCAAACTCCGATCATCAAATTCCCACCGCTTCACCGATCAATATTTGTGTCAGCACCACCAGTTCATCTTCTTCACTCCCAAAGATGGTGGTACTGGTTTTGACGAAAACCTAAATACTTGTGGTGGCGATTCGTGACAGGAAAGTGAAGAGACAAAAAGAGAGAACCACGAGCAAGAGTGTGGGCAGTGACCAAAGAAGGGTTCGATTAGGGTTTCCCAAGGAGGAAGAAGGTGACATGTTCTTGTTCGATTGGCGTTCTGACCAGGTAAGATTACTGAATTTGCGGCTTTTATTTCCTGATTGAATGCCAAGATTGAAGCGTCTTGTGTATCGTCTTGTGTCTACGGTTTATGGGGCACTGGTGGTTCAGATGATCGGATTATAGAATTCATGTGATGTGCTGGGACATTGGTGACCCTCTCATAATGTTGTCACACATTTGGACCAATTAATCTTGAACATGAATATTTGTCACATATACGAAGCAATTGTCCAATGAAGATACTCAGTAATGAATTCTATGTTTTAATGTTCTATCATTTCTGTCTTTTTTTTTTTTTCAGTTTAGTATGTATATTGATTACTTTTACACTGTTTTGAAGACTGTATAAAAGGAGGAAGAAGAGAAGTATTGATTATCTTGCACTTAAGAGCGATGATAAATCTCACAAAAGCAAGGTATTGCTGGAAGTAAGCTTCTTTCTTTGTTCATATACTTTGTTTCCTTCTTTTCTTTATCTTATACCGATTATATTGTTGATATTCTTCCTGTTTTATTTTATTTTCAGTTCTCAACTTAATTATTTTGGTTTGAAATTTAAACTTCAGGTGGGAATTTTTCACTCACCTGATCATCCTTATTTGTGTTAGTTGCATGTACCAACCTCATGGATACCAATGAGACCTTATTCCTTTTGGATAATGATGAGGTTTAAAAAAATATCTTGTTTGATTAATCTTTTATGGTGTTCTTTACGTTTTATAATATCTATAATACCATTAATGTATAATATGATAGGTGGAATATTATAATAAACTGACAGTAAAAATGGCTGCTGGAAGCCTGTGTTGTGGCTTTAAAACATGGACGTCTTTCCCTAATAAGCTCAATTTATTGGTTGTTTAATTATTGCTTAGCTTTTTTTTTTTTTTTTTTTTTTCTGTTGCAAATTAGAAAACACTTTGAATTTTGGACTTGAAAGGTTCACGTAGGTAAGTTGTTAGTTAGTTATATATTTGCACGATTTAGAAATTCTATCATATCATTTAAAGTCCTAGGTTTATCTTCATTCTCCAGCTCATTGTGTTTCCTGGTTCTTTTTATCATTCTTGTGATTGGTGAACTTGCTTCATTCTGCTGGGATCTTTATTTGGTGAATATTCTGATGTTATTTTTTTCCGTCAGAAAGTCCGTAACCAACTCATTTAGTATCTTGTTCTACTGTACAGGGTCATCATTAGATATGATGAAGGGACCATAATGGAGAGAGTTGGTCATGAGGAGCCTGTCGTTAGTATGGATAATAGTATGGCCTAAGCATATGAAATTTTAACACCAAGAGTGTGGGAGTTGATTATGAGGTCTGGCTTTGATTGCCCTACAAAAAGTTAAAAAAGGAAATGGTTCATTGTTGGAACTCCTCTGTGCAATTGAATTTATGGCCCCTTTGCTTCTTAGGTTTCTGATGGAGAGGGGTTGCCTTTAGCAGTCAGTCAAAGAGTTGGGAACATGTGATATGTACCCCATAAGTAAGTTATTCTTGTTTTGTCATATAGCTTTCTCTTAAGTTTAAATGTTCAAACAAAAGAAAAGAGCCTTAGATACATGGTTAGTAGAGGTGGAAATTTCAACCTATTTTTTTATGAATGGGTTGATTTGGGTAAACAAACCTTAAAACTTGCTAAAGCGGAATACGAAAGGGCTTGTAGACAAACGGTATCAAGGTGTGTGTGTTAAATGTGTTCATCCCAAAGTGGTTGAGGGTTCTAATCCAGGAGTAGGTTGATTTGGCTAAAAGTATCCACAACTATATTTTAAGTCATGACAATATAACCAAGTGAAAGCTAGGATGGAAAAAATACTCGGATCACTTGTAATGATATGATGTTAGTCAACTGCATAGGGAATGGACCAGTCAAACTGTTATTGTTAAACTGTCTGTAAACATCACCAAGCGTTTCATAACATGGCAAATAGTTTTTGTCACATCTATAGATTTACGAATTACGATCATAACCCATGTAAAAATAAAATATTTTATAGTCATTATCAACAATAATAATTATAAGAATAAAGTAGGTTTCAACATGTAAAAGGTCTCAACTTTGATAGCCTCTAATGTGGCAGGAGTGGCCCTAGAAAAACTGTTGAAGTAAAGATCTAAGATCTGTAAATTTGTCGAAGTTGCAATATCAGTAGGGATAAATTCCCTACACATTATTATTATAAGTACTTTTTTTGTTAGGTTTTTAAAGCTTAGGGATTTAATGATACAAAGCTAAAGTACAGAGACTTACATATGAATTCAGCAAAATTCACAAATATCATATAATTAGTTTTGGACAAAAGGATTTACCTGGTTGTAATATACATGCTAGAGGGCTTTTAACACACAAAACAAGCATAAACCATCCAAAAGAGCATCTGACACTGACTCACCACTTCCTAAATGTAAATACCAAAGATAGTATTGCCTTGATCAGTTTTTCGCTTCAACCATCATAATCATCTAAGACATATCAGCACGAGCATAGATCTCTAGATTCTGAATTTGCTTGCCTTCTTATGGTCAATAGATGTTCTACTATACGAGGAAAAAACTTATAGGTTTAAGACAAAAGAATCAGTTATTGTATTAAAGAATGAAAATATGACTTTAACTTTTTTTCTCTTACCATTGTTCTTCTTGATGCTAACAACCATATCCATAGACATCCTTTGGTGCTCACGTGTTTGACCATGCATATCCAGACTTTCTACGCTTTCACCGTCAACTTTACAAATGCGACACCAGCCCATGCTAAACGTCTAAACCTTCTTGGCAGCTTCTTCACTCAGGTAACGATCATGTGGTATATATACACATGCCATTTTTCTCCCTCGTGGCATGAAAAAACCATAAAGTTGGGCAATAATTAAATCTCAACTAACTGTCTAGGCCATAGATATCTGATTATATCTTTATACTCAGAAGGTGGGGATGTTGAAATTGCTACAAAAAGTTACAAAGATGTCGACTATGTTCTTAAGTTAAATATATAAATAACTAACCGCTACAGTTAACTTTTGCTCTTTTTTTTTTAGTTCTGGCGATACCGGACGGGTAGCAAAACGAACCGAAATGATAGACATCATAATAGAAATCCGCCGCAACGCGCGGGCATTCCCACTATTGTTATATAGGGAGATGGAGTGTGAGTTGTGAATCAATGGCTTATTTTGTTCGATTTAAGGATTTCAATGTATGTCAAAACAAGTCCAGTCAGTTAAAGTAAGTAGTGTACAATTAGATGATGATTGATAAAGTGGGCAACATCTTACGATTGGTTATTTTCAGGTTCTTTGGCCTGAATTTGGTTGGCAGCTCGTTTCATTAATTATTTTAATCACTGGTGCAAGTGTCGAAAAGTATACACAAAGGCTATCTGATGGATTATGCTGGCTTCAGTGATCGGTTGAGAAAAGAAATGACTATGCACGGTGTAAATTTAAACTAACAACAATTATTAGATGTTATTGAACACTTTTGACTAATAGAAAGTGTTGCAACTTTGTACATGATAAGAAAATAGTAATAACAATTCACAGGTACCTGTGATATACTTCAAAAGGAAACGCTTCCTCATGTACGGTAAAGAAAACTGTGAAGCAAAACAACTTTGGGTAAATCTTGTTTCTTTTCATTTGTGATTGCCTTTGCTATAGCCCACCTTTTTAATTATATATATATTTTTTTTGTAAAAGTAATGTTTTTTACGATCATCAGATACATTGCCCACTGACTTTTGTTATGTGTGTGATCCGGATCATTATGGTAACAAGATGATTGATCTTGCAGGTGAACAAAACTACCAGGTGGATGCAAATTTGGTCTTGCTGATGGTGAAGTTGAGAAGCGGCTGCAAAAGTATGAGACGAATGAGTTGGAAAAGCATCTGTTTTCGGTCTGATATTGTATCAGTTTAATGATACTTTCGTTAGAATTTTACTTGCTGCAACTGTGATTTTCTTTGTTCTGGGTTGGTATGATGGTGAGGTGGGGAGTCGAGTCGCATATGAGCAAGTTAATGTTAATATAAAAGTTTTCTTTAAATATAAAATTTTAGGTTGAATGTACTGAGTCGAGTCGAGTCGCATATGAGCAAGTTAATGTTAATATGGACTTGTTAAAAACTCGAATCGAGTCGGCTTAAATCAATTTTGAGCCTAAATTGAAGCTTGCTTTTGGTTTTGTTTTTTCTTATATAAAATTTTCGTTGAGTAGTGCTTTTTCTATCTAATTTTGTTAAAAATCATCCATCTTTCCCCGCCGCGAAGTGCGGGCTCTCCCACTAGTATATATTTAAAAAAAACCTATATGTTTTTTAACAAATTTTCTAAAAGTGCCTAAACAAAAATATAAAAAGGGCCTTATCAATTCTGTTTTTTGAGTGCCCCAAACTATATCCAATTAACCCATGGCTTTATAGCCTAGTGGTATCTTGGGGGTGAGATAAAACTTTGGACCAATAGGTCCTGGGTTCGATTCTCACAAGGGGGTTTTTCCCATATTTAGACTAAAGGGTATGGAGAGGATGGGCTTGGAGGGGATGAGCCTCCACGTAGGCGGCTCGTGGGGGATGAGCCTCCATCATATTTGAGGGGGATGGAGGCTCGTGGGGGATGGGGCCCCACCTCATTATTTAATAATTTTCTAAGTTTTAATTTATTAACTTAATAAAAACTTTATAAAAATTAAAAAATACAACATAAAACAACATAAATAATTTCATTTCATAACATAAAAAAAAATTACATTTCCTAAAAAAAAAAAAAAAATTACCGAAAAATAAAAATAAAAAAGTACATTTCCTAAAAATAAAAAAAACAACCTACGACGACCATTTTTTCATCACTTCTTCCTTCATCCTCCGATAAACCACTCGTTCCTCCTCCGGAACCGAGTCGAGATCCAACCTCATAATCCTAAAATCCTCCGCTCGAGCTTGGTCGGCCGACACGGTTTTCTTGTGAGTGTATTTTTCGGCCGCGAACTGTTTGAACGAACGGAATTCGTCTATCAACTCGTCCATTTTCGCCGATGCCTTCGAGCCGCCCCCCTCCACTCGAGCCGGCCCCTTTGCGCTTTCCGGCCGCCTCTTTTTTTGCTTTGTCCCTCCCGGGGGGACGTTCCGCCTCGTGAATGGGCAATACGTCCTCGTCATCTTCCGGGTCGTCGTTTATGTTGATTTGACAACGACCGGTGGAGCCTCCCGCACTATAACTTCCGGACTCGGAAGTTTTAGTCCGTTTGGCGGTTGCTACCTCATTTGGAATCGGCGTCCATTTTTGTTGTTTCCTTACTACGTTCCATGCTCGGAAGTGCGGGAAAGGCTTTGCATTTTGAGAGTCCCACTTGGCGATAGCAATGTTAAGAATGTCCGTCTCGTTACTCCCGCTAGGAGGATTCATGTAAATTTGGTTATAAATTGCGTTAAAGTTATTGATGATCTTGCTCATTTTACGCCACTTGCCCGAGACGGCTTCTAAATCACGATCCGAGCTATGCTCCATAATCTCATGAAATTTAGCCGTTGCCTTCTTCCAAAAACTATCACCCGTTTGATTGTTTCCTAAATTTTAAAAAATAATGCATTAGTAAAAATAAAAAATTTAAAACTTTTAAAATTTAAATTAAAAATTTAAACTTTGGTTCATACCGACTATCGGGTTATTAGAGGACTTAGTAAACGCCATTGCTAGCGCCTCCTCCTCTACTTTCGTCCAAGGTCTCCCCGGTTTTCTCGAACCGCTTTTTGGCGCGGTTTCGGGTACGTTTTCAACCTTCTTCCCCTTCCCCTTGTTTTTTTTTCGCTTGAGCTCTTGCGGTGGCGATTCGGGGACGACTTCTTCATCATCATCATCGTCAAGGTTAACCGGTTGGGAAGTTGGCGGTTGCGATTGGAGTTGTTCAAACGAGTTGCGTTGCATGATTTGTTGTAGCGCTTGGTATTGTTGGAGTTGTTGAACTTGAGACATTTGTGAGAATGCGTTGGGTGTTTGTTGGAAACCCGAAAAAGGAAATTGCGGAGCGCCCCACGAATGATCCATACTCGGAGTGTAAGCGGGAGTGGAAAAAAAGTTAGGTTGGTTCGGGTTTTGATTATTCGGGTTGGGGTTGTTTGGGTTGGGGTTGTTTGGGTTGAAAGGATGCATGATTAGAGAGAAAGGTATAAAAAATATGGAGTGTTTTTTATAAAAAAGGAAGAGAATTGGAGAAGAATGGGAGTAGAATAGGATAGAATTGTATAAAAATGGATGAGATAGAGGGTTATTTAAATTGAAAAATGATTTTTTTTTTAAGAAAAGAGCCGTTTGAACGGCTAGTTTTTTGAAAGTGGGTCCGTCTCATTCGGCGCATGGGGGACGTTTGGGCCGAGCCGGGGCTAAGGGGGGCGGTGTGGGGGACCGGCGCCGGTCCTAGTCGGCCCCCATACCCTTTAGTCTTATTGGGTTTCCTCCTGAATTGGCACTGGTGGTACGATGATACTCCAGTGGCCCGTCAGTGATCCAAATTTGCTGTTAAAAAAAAAGTATATTATATGGCGATTTGCGGATAGAGCCAACAAATTTTATCTAGCTCTAGGTGAAAAGAAATTTTATGGTTTTCGGAGACGACATGTATACTTTGGTAGTTTAGGCTGGGTGTGGGGCTCATCCCTTGGACGGCGAACCACATTGAGGGCCGGATACACCGCCCCCTGCCTCGTTGCGTCGTCATCGTCTCCCATTTGCCATTCTCGTCGGGCCTCCATTAAAAAAAAATAGCCGTTCAACGGCTCTTTGTATTTAAAAAAAACAATCCATTTTTCCTTTATAAATACTAACCATTTATTATACTTTTTCATACAATCTCAACCCAATCTCTCTCACTTTTATACATCTCTTTATTTTTATAAATACTAGCCATGGTTCCATACAACCAAAACAACCCGAATCCAACACATTTTCTCGTTATCCGCCTACACTCCAACACTGGATCCGAATTGGTCGGCATCGCAATTTTCTTTTACGGGTTTCCAACAAACCCCCAAAGCTTTCAATCAAATGAACCAAATGCAACAAATGCAATCGATGCAACAAATGTTAATGCGAAACATGTTTAACTCGCAATTTCAATTGCAACAACAATCATCACCGCATTGGTAGGATCGTCTCAGCCCGTAGAAGATGAGGTTGAAGAATTTGTGCCCGAAACGCAACCCCAAACGTCCAAACGAAAAAAAGGGAAACAAACGACGCGTGTAGCCATTGATCAAACTTTGAAACCAAAGCCGCAACCTTGATAAAAAATCAAGGAGGAGGCATTAGCTAAGGCGTGGATTAGTACGTCAAAATGCCCAATTGTTGGGAAGTAAAAATATATATTGTTGTTGTAAAGTTTTTAATATTACGATGGTTATTTATTAAATTTTTAAAATATGGGTAACAATCAAACCGAAGATGGTTTTTTGAAAGGAAATACGAGCAAAATTTCGTACGATTATGGAACAAGGTCCGTATCGAGATATCGATTCTATCTCTTCCAAGTGGCGGAAGATGCATCTTGTCGTCAACCATTTTTGTGGGTATTACAACAATTTATATATTCATCGTCCAAGTGGGTGGAGTGACGATGTCGTTTTCAAAGAGGCGATGCGTATATACGAAGATGAGCATAGGCATGCTTTCCCACACGTCCGGGCGTGGGAAGTTATGAAGAATGCTAAGAAGTGGGTGCCGGTTCCAAACGAGGTTGAAACCGCTAAACACTTTAAAACCTCAGAGTCTGGAAGTTACAGTGTTGGAGGCTCGGACGGCTGTTGTCAGATAAACATAAACGACGAGCCTGAATTTAATGGCCCATTTCAAAGCATACACCGAGGTCACAGCTGAAAAGGTAAAAGTGAAGAAACGCGAAGTCTACGAAAGGCTTAGGCTGAAGGAAGAGGCAGCAGAAAGAGATGATAGGACGATAATGACAGCCGATATCAACACGTTTTTGGAGGAAGACCGCAACTTTTTAAGAAAAATGAAGGATGAGATTAAAAAAAATGGAGTTCGTAGGTTTTTTTAAATTTAAGCAATCAAGTCTTTTTTTATGTTAGGATTTATTTTTTAAAATTAGTTTATGTTTCTAATTATCAAGTAACTAGAAAACCGGCCCGCGCGCGTTGCGCCGCGGCGGCGAACCAAATTGACATGTAGTCGGTGTAGTCGATACGAGCGGACATACATTATGATGCATGTGACCAAAAACAATTGTTCAATGTAAAGAAATTAACAACCACAACTAGGTTGTATCTTGATGGTTAAATGAAGACATGGACAGAGACTACCAAAGAGACCAGAAAAGACTACCAGTGAAATGAATCCTAGACACAACAACAATTATAAAGCCCTTCGTGAACAGTTGGCTCCTGTCTCTGTGTAAAACAGCAGCAACACACCAAGTACAAAAAGGTAAGAATACCCCTTGTAAAAATGACAAAATAAATCTAGTAAAAAGGTTGTCATCATCATCATACTCAGTATATCCCACCAATAGCAAAGCTGTCACACCCCGATATTTCCACATATGACAGGTGGGCCCGGCGGGGAGTATCGTGACGTAGTTGATATCATCATAGTCAATACACACAATATAATAGCACAGCGGAAGTCTTGGGGAATAAACTATTACAAACCATATTGTCTGAGTGTTCGAGTTTATGAATATACAGACTGGAATGTAATAAGATCCACAGGCGGATCATAAATGTACAAAGAAACAAAAACAACAGACTTCAGGTATCTCATGGATTTGCAAGATCCTCTAATGATACCCTATAGCTCCAGCCAATTTACGAGAGGTACCTGTCAATCAGTCTTTAAGAAGATACGTTAGTTTACACTGGTAAATACAATTAACTGACTCTTTTGAAAATGTTTAAGAAAATTGATTTAGGTGCACATGGCATAAATCTTTTATAACTTGGGACAATTACTTAAATATAATCTTGTATACAGATTTACATGTTTGTCTTACAATTGGGGCCGGTTGGAAGCCGGTCGTGATTAACCGACTCACCCCTTATAGAACCCACAAAGGAGTTATCCCCAACATGTGGGTTTATATATATTATTTTAGCATTTGCATCTGTCAGGTGTATGCCTACACCCCGTGCATAGGTCGTGGCCATTTTACATTAAATGAGCCGAGGATATCCAGGACACGGTCAGATTAACCCCCAATGTTTATGTTATCAAACAAGACATATTAAAACGGGTTATGCAAATTTATTAATCACAATCCGATTAAATGATTTCATACCCGACCAAGTGGTATTATTATAATACCATATCCCAAGCCCGTATAAGGGAAAACAAGTTAAAAGTATTTACCTGATGCTAGCAGTAAAAATCTTAAAGCTTTTCGAAGGAACCTTCTAGTGGAAGCTATTTAATCTGTATAGAAGATTTATTAACCTATTAGGATGCTAACGGGTCTTTAATTAAGTCAAGGACTTAGACCGGCTAGCTAGAAAGAAACCTTACGGTTCTAAACGCTAGATTAAGCGGGGACCGGAACAGAATGTGATTTTGACCCGACAAGCTTGGATACTTGTATAATGTGGGTAAACTAAATACATTCTGGATTTTGAGGATTTAATGAAAAAGGTTTGACCCGTTTCGACTATTTTATGTAAACTAGTCATATAAGCCGATCCGAACGTGTAAACGCGTAACGGGTAACCAAATAAATTATATACAGGTCTTAATCATTATTATGCTCAAATTATGTTAATACATCAGTAAGATGTTAACATATATGCCCAAAAAGTAATTTAAACCAAAATAAGTCCCATAAGGGCATTTTGGTAATTTTAATGCCCATAAAAGAATTTAATTATGCAACTGAATTTCAGATCTGATAATATCAGTAAAAATATGTATTTTTAAAAGTTATAACAGTAGGATACTTTATATATGTGAAAATTATCTTTTATGGCCAAACTATGTCCCGTAGGGGCATTTTGGTAATTTTACATAGGCCTTAAAGGTCAAAATAGACTTCTGAGTTTACAAACTTTAGTTTACTGAATAATTATATAAATTAACTTAAAACATCAGTGGGTAATGAGTTTTATATGTCAAATATAGTTTTGACCCATACTATGTACTAAAAATGCTTAAAAGTCGGTTTAAAGGGGTATTCGGGTTAAAATAGTAAATCTGAGTTCTTGATCAGTTTATAAATTTTAAAATACTTTATTTATCAAATGAAATCAGTAGCAAAAGGTTTGACACTAAAAAGTTATGTAAAACTCATTTTATACATGAAAAGGGTAAAACCGACATTTACCGAAATCAAGCTTTAAACCTATGTTATGCTCAGCCTAAAAATAATTAAAAATCTTCAAAATTCCCAAAATATTATTTTACATCAGTAGGTAGAAAGTTTAGTGTCAAAAATCGGGTTTAGATAGGCTTCATACTAATTACGCCATTTAAATACTAAAAAGTTCCTTAATTACGCTATTGAGCATAACTTTAATTCTAGACCACAAATTGATGTCAAATCTGTAGGACATGTCTAAATATCAGTAGCAAAGGTGTTAGTCCAATCACATTGTTAAAAATCTCAGTTGTATGTAAAAAGGGCGTTTATGACATTATTAAGCATAATTACGATCAAGTGCATATAATTCAAACCATTAGGTACCATGCAATATAACTCCAGGGGGTTATACTACTAAGTAATGTGGTCCTAATGGAAGCTTAAAACAAGGAAGAATTAAGTTTGAACGGGTCAGAACTGAAAGTCAAAGCAAAAGTCAAGCTTTTGCAACTTTCGGTTATAAACTGACCTTAGACTATTAATTGTCGGGTTAGGACTGATAAAACATGTTTTAATATTAATTACCAAGTCATTAGAATGTTAAAATATAATTTAGAACCTCTGGTTTATTTATTTTAATTATATTTAAACATTCTGTCCAGTTTGACTTTTTGTCAAACTACTTTGACCCGACAATTGACCAGTCAAACGAGATAATTTGGAGGTGCCCTTTTAAGGGTTAATCACCTACACTAATGTGGTCTTATAACCACTTTCAATTTGATCAGTGGTTAAGCCACATGTAATTAAAACGAAAGTCAAACTAATTTTACGATAAGTTTGACTTTAGAGTAATTAAGCTAAATTAAATAACTAAACAAGTAATTAGAAGCTTACTTAAGGTCCTAGCAAACTTGTCTACACTTGATTATCCTCTTCTTACTGATGGAAGCTCCAGAGCAAGTCCTTTTGAAGTTGTTGCAACTTATGTGCCAAGAACATATGAACTAAGGTTCTTTATATAGCAATGTCCAAGGATTTTGATCACTTCCAGGTGTAATAGGATGCTCTGAGATCGACCCAGGTGTCCTACCTATTGTAATAAACCGACTTACAGCTCCCTAGGTCGATATCTTTGAGGTTAAGGCGGTGGAACAGGCCAAACCCGCACCTGGCAGCTGATTTCTGATCTGGGCGTTTTGAGGCGGGCCGCGTAAGACTTAAGGGTGTCTTACACGGGCCGCGTGGACATGTTAAACCGGGAAAACAAGTTTAAAAGCTGGCAGATTCAGTCCCTGCTCGTTTAAACCCCTTTTTAACTTCATTTTTGATAATAGAGACCCTTGTAGTTTATTTCTTGATGCCCAAGGATGTATAAACAAACCTCGTTAGGCTCGGGTTTGTTAAATATCACTATGAAAGTAAGTTTCATCAAGTTGACACTTTTGGCCTAAAGTCTTGAACACATGCTTAACGATATCAAAACCTCATGAAATTCATACCACTTATTCTTAAGAGTATATTTGAATGTTTCGAAGCCTCGGTTTCGTTAAAAGGTCACTCAGAGGTCAGAAATGACATGTTGACACGTTTAACCCCTGTAATTTAATAATCTTCCGATTATTTTCATACACGGCTTCTTATATCCAATAAATCACTCGTTTAAGAATATATTCATCGTGTAAGGTCATTCAGAGGCACAAGTTTGGCATGTTGACACTTTTAGTCCTTGTGGTTACATAGTTTCACCGTTTGATAACTTTGGTCCTTCAAACTCAATCTTTCACATGTTTAGAGTTTAGGACACGTGTCTATATATAATTGGACACGTTTTTTACGTGGTGTTACAAAAGCTAAGGTAGGGTCTGAGAAGGGTGAGATGTAGACAACCTTACCTCTACCCTACAGAAATAGAGAGGTTGCTTCCAATGAGACCCCCGGCTCGATAGTAATTTTGTATCAAGTCTTGGACATAAGGCACATAACACTCAGCAATTGAGACAAACGACTATTAGTGTGACAACCCGAGATTTCAAGACTTTTCCTTTTCGCGTCATCTGTTTTACAATCCTATTTTATATTTCATTGCATATTGTATCATGTATGTTATGTTAGAATGTTATTAGTATAAGTTCTTGGTGGTTTATCGATGTTAGCATTTAATAAAAACCCTTAATGACAAAATGGCAAAAACCCTTTCATTATAACTTTACTCGACGAAAGATGGGTCGACGAAAGATGGGTCTTTCGTCACAAAGGACTCGACGAAGGATGGGTCTGGGTCTTTCGTCACCTACGGCCCAGATTCCTTCGAAGCCCAGTAAGGGCCCAACACATTTACTCACATATATAATGTAGTAGGGTTGTACGATGGCACATAACTGATCGATTTGCAAACCCTAGACTCTCTCTGAGTCAGCGACGACAACACTACTCCCTCACTCGAAGGTTTTCGTGATTTCGATCTCAGTTCTAACGGTTAGTGTATAAATACAAATTGACTGATTCATCTTCCTATCATAT
This sequence comes from Helianthus tuberosus, assembly GCA_030545235.1. NCBI lineage: Eukaryota > Viridiplantae > Streptophyta > Magnoliopsida > Asterales > Asteraceae > Helianthus > Helianthus tuberosus. The sequence continues at coordinate 65,350,215 of CM060354.1, forward strand.
TAGGTTGCATAATGCCATGGAAGAGTGGTTTGATTTGTTATTGCTTAATGATTGCTAGATATGGTTGCATGATTAACGATGATCGATGATCTAGGAGACTGTACATGGTTAGATTGTTATGATGGTTATGTAAGTCGAGATTTAATCATTGGATTAGAATGATATTTGTAAATGATTGATCTATTAGTCTGTTATGAGATGGTTAAATGATGAATTGGTTAATATTTAGGGTTAATTGATTAGTGATGATTGGTGTTCGGGTTAGGGAAATCTGGGAACTGTTATGGCAGCGACGAAGGTCTCACCCCACGAAATACTCGTGCCGACGAAACACTTATGTCATCGACAAGTCCTCGACGAAAATCTATGGGATTTTCATCATAAGCACTCTTGACCAAAAATAGGTTTTTCGCCAAGAGGGGTTATTCGACAGGAGAGGTTCTTAAACGATTACGATTGTGCCATCAAGTATCACCCGGGTAAGGCTAAACTTGTAGCTGACGCCCTGTCACACCCTGATATTTCCATGTATTACCGGTGGGCCCGGTGGGGAGTATCGTGACGTAGTTGACATAATCATAGTCAAACAACACAATTTTAAATGCACAGCGGAAGCAAAAGATAGATTTATTTCAACCGAATAAATTGTAATATTAAGTATCACAAAATAGTTGAAACAGATCCACAGGCGGATCAAATAAAAAGGAAATGTAGTTCATCAGACTTAAAATGCATCCAAGCTTGCGAGACTCTTATTGATGCTAAGGAGATGCCAACCTATTTCGAGTAGTACGTGCACTTAACCTTTTTGGGAAAATACGTCAGTTTACACTGGTAAATACAATTAACTGACTCATTTTGAAAATGTTTAGAAAATTGATTTGAATGCACAAGGCACAAAATATTTTATAACTTGGGATAGTTATTTATATATAAACTTGTAAAAGAATTACATGTTTTATACGTTCAGTAGCCCGGATTGACACCGGGTTAAAGATTAATAGACACACACATGATATAGTCCCGCGGCGGGTTATTCCCGAAACCGGCGTTTATACCTTATTATTTATTTATACACTGTCGGGTGTACGCCTACACCCCGTGCTTAGGTCGTGGCCATTTCTTAAAATGATGCCAAGGATATCCGGGACATGGTCATTAACCCCCCAAAGGCTTTAAGCAAACAAAACAATTTAAACAGGACATTTCAATAATTTAACCTTCATACAATTAAAAATTCAATGCCCGACCAAGCGGTATTTTATATACCGTACCCCAAGCCCGTATAGGGAAAATAAGTTAAAAGTATTTACCTTTGCAAGTATTAATCACAAATAGCAAGTGCGTGTATCTTTTACCGGGTCTCCTATTCTGGAACAAAGGTTTTAAATAACCTATTAGATTCCTAACGGGTCTTTAATTAAGCCTAAACTTAGACCGTTAGTTTTAAAAGAAGATACGGTTCAAACGCACGATTAAGCGAAGACCGGAATAGAATGTGATTTAGACCCGACAAGCTTGGAGACTTGTGTAATATGGGTAAACTAAACACATTCTGGATTTTGAGACAAAAATGATAAGGTTTGACTCGTTTCGGTTAATTTATCCAAACTAGTTACATAAACCGCACCGAACGTGAATAATGCGTAACGGGTAACCAAAAGAGTCATATACAGGTTTCCTAAGTTAATATGCCTTAAATATGTTGTGACATCAGTAAGACATCTCCTATTATGCCCGAAATGGATTTAAACTCAAACTATGCCCCGCAGGGGCATTTTGGTCGTTTTAAAGGTTATAAAAGAGTTTAAATAATAATCTGAGTTATAGGTCTGATATAATTAGTAAAAATACTTAATTTAATAAGTTATAACAGTAGGGTATTACATATATGCGAAATTTATCATTTATAACCAAACTATGCCCCTTAGGGGCATTTTGGTAATTTCACATAGACTTAAAAGGTCAAAACTGAAAATCTGAGTTTAAAACTTTTGCTTACTGTTAAAATATAAAATTTACTGAAAACATCAGTAGGCATCAAACCTTATATGTTTAAAATAGTTTTAATACATACTATGCGTTAAAAACGCTTAAAAAGGCGATTTTGAGCTATTTCCGGGTTTTTTAAAGGAAAGCTGATATTTTTATTATTCTAGAAGGCTCAAAATGTTTTATTTATCATATTAGATCAGTAGAAAAAGGTTTGGTTTCAAAATAATTTGTAAAACTCATTTTATAGCCCAAAAGGGCAAAACCGGCAATTACCGAATCAAGCTTAGAACTCTATGTTATGCTCAGCCTAAAATTAAATAAAAATCTTCAAAAATCCCAAAATATTATTTTATATCAGTAGGTAAAAAGTTTGGTATTAAAAATTGGGTTTATATAGGCTATATGCTAATTACGCCGTTTAATTAATAAAAAGCTTTTCATTTACGCTAATGAGCATAACTCCTAATCTAGACCTCAAATTGATGTCAAATTTTAGGGACAACTTTATAAATTAGTAACTAATGTTTCTATTCTTTTACATTTTCAAAAATCACGTTTTAAGGTCACATGGGCATAATAGTCAACATTTAAGCATTTAACGGAAACATGCATATGAATCGGATACCTAAAGAACCAAGTTGTATAATCACAGAGGGTTATACTTACATGTAACCTGGTCCTATTAAAGCTCTAAGGCAATTCTAAAACATGCTACAATGGGTCAGAACCGAAAGTCAAAGCAAAAGTCAAATTATGCGACTTTCGGTTCCGAACCGAGCCTAAACTGAAAATTGCCGGGTTGAACATGTTTACACATGTTCTTACATTAATTACCAAGTTATATTAATGACAAAACAGGTTGCATAGCTTCTACATTGCTAATTATGCATTAATTTGAATATAAGCTTTCTGTTGACTTTTTAAGATTAACTTTGACCCGACAATTGACCTAGTTAGAGTAGGAATCAGAGAGTACCCTTTTAAGGGTTTATTACCCACATAATTACCAACTCATAGGTATTTTTAATTCCAGATTTGACTGGACAATTATTGATTAATCTCAAAGTCAAACTCTAATTACAACGGTTTGACTTTAGGCTAATTAACTAAGTAAAACTGAATTAGGAAGGGTTAAGGACACTTACAAAGGTCCTATGCACGATTAGGAAGCCTAAGGAATCTTGGTTGCTGACCAGAGAGCTCCAGAAAGAAGTTTGCAAATGAATGAACAAAGTGTTGCAACAATGCTCCTCTTATATACTCATTTTGATCACATATGATCATGCCATGCAAGTCTACACATGTTATGAGATGCTTACAGGTGCCCCCTATGCATGAAATACCATTGGGGCAGCCCCCGGTATGCAAAACAAGCGAGTTAAGTCGGTTAACAGGCCTGAACTGGCACCTGTGCTTGTCTTCTGTCGCTGGGGTGCTCAGGCGGCCCGCGTAAGGGTCCCCTAATACCTTACGCGGCCCGTGTGGCTGATCAGAACCGGCCAAACAAGTTTCAAACTTTGCATTTTAGGTCCTTGGTCCTTCCAAACGTGGTTTTGAGTATTTTTCTTGCACTTTTGGCCCTCTAACCTTACTTTTAAGGGTTCCAAGGAATTGTCAAACACCATTAAGTCCTTGGTTAACATTGTGATCACCCGTAAGGCCTTAGATTTCAACGTTGATGCTTTTAACCCCTCGTATACGAATATCGTCATAACTTTCTCATACTTTATCGAAACCTTGTGAAATTTTTACCACTTATTCTAGTGAGCATAATTAACCGTTACAAAGCTTCGGGTTCGCTAAAAGGTCACTCAGAGGTATACTTTAAACATGTTGACACTTTTAACCCCTGTAGTTCGTAATCTCTTACTTTCTTCCACAATTAGCTTCGTATGATCCATGATTCATTCGTTTAAGGGTACAAACATCGTGTAGGGTTACAGTAAAGTATATTTATCCATTGTTGACACTTTGAACCCTTATATTCACATACTTTCTTTGTTTGTCAACTTTAGTCCCTCTAAAGTAATCTTTTACACGTTTAAAGCTTATGACACGTGTCGATACATTGTTGGACATAAATTTTCGAGTTGTTACATCCTCACCCCCTTAAAAGAAATCTCGACCTCGAGATTTACTGAAACAAATGAGGGTATTTTTCTTTCATTGTGGACTCTACCTCCCACGTATACTCGGGACCTCTGCGGGCATCCCATTTGACCTTTATAATCGGCACATGCTTCCTTCGAAGTTTCTTAACCTGACGATCCTCAATCGACAAAGGTTTTTCCACAAATTTCAAGCTCTCATCTATGTGGACATCCGTATGTGGCATGACTAGCGACTCTTCAGCTAGACATTTCTTTAGATTGCAGATGTGGAATACATTGTGAATACCACTGAGCCCTTCAGGTAAGTTTAACTTATAAGCCACTGCTCCCACACATTCGATGATCTCGAATGGTCCTATATACCTTGGGCTTAACTTACCTTTCTTTCCAAATCGCATCACTCCCTTCCAGGGTGATACTTTAAGCAACACTTTATCACCAACCTCGAACTTTAGAGGTTTACGCCTTAAGTCTGCGTAGCTTTTCTGCCTATCTCTGGCAGCCTTGAGACGATCTCTTATCTGTACAATCTTATATGTCATCTCCAGGACTATATCGGGTCCTGTTAGTTGGACATCTCCAACTTCTGCCCAACAAATAGGCGTCCTGCATTTCCTAACATATAATGCCTCAAAAGGCGCAGCCTGAATGCTTGTATAGTAGCTATTGTTATAGGAGAACTAGATCAATGGCAGGTGGTTATCCCAACTACCACCTAAGTCAATCACACATGCACGAAGCATGTCTTCCAAAGTTTGGATGGTACGCTCATTCTGCCCGTCCGTCTGAGGATGGTAAGCCGTACTAAATTTTAAGCGTGTGTCCAAAGATTGTTGGAAACTTTTCCAAAAATGTGATGTGTATCTAGTATCTCTGTCAGAGATAATAGACACTGGTACGCCATGCAGAGATACAATCTTATCTACGTACAATTGGGCTAACATGTCGGAGCTATAAGTCTCCTTAATGGGTAGGAAATGTGCTGACTTAGTCAGTCTATCTACTATCACCCATATAGTATCATTTCCTTTCTTTGTCTTTGGCAACTTGGTGATGAAATCCATCGTCACCATTTCCCATTTCCAGGTGGGAAGTTCAGGCTGTTGTAGCAAACCTGACGGCTTCTGATGTTCAGCTTTGACTTGAGCGCACGTCAAACATTTGGCTACATAGGTAGCTATAGACTTCTTCAAGCCTATCTACCAATAATTTGCCTTCAGATCCTGGTACATCTTGTCAGCTCCAGGATGAACGGAGTATTTAGAACTGTGGGCTTCCTGGAGGATCACATCCCTAAGTCCTCCATTAATCGGGACCCATATTCGTCCATTTAATCTTAGGATTCCGTCCTTACCATAGGATAACTGTTCAGCAGTTACTCCTAGCTTCTCACCAGGATAGTTAGCTTCTAGTACAGATTCCTTCTGTGCAGCTAACAACCTTTCATTCAAACTATTCTTTAATTCAATGCTCTTGGCATTGATTCTTATGGGCTTCACTCTTTCCTTCCTACTTAAGGAATCGGCGACTACATTCGCCTTGCCTGGATGGTATCTTATTTCACAGTCATAATCATTTAAAGTTTCCATCCATCGTCGCTGCCTCATATTCAAGTCCTTCTGATTAAACAAGTGTTGAAGGCTCTTGTGATCAGAATAAATCACACACTTAGTCCCATACAAGTAATGCCTCCATAGTTTTAGTGCAAATACAATGGCACCCAACTCCAAATCATGGGTGGTGTAATTCTTCTCATGCACTTTCAATTGTCGAGAAGCGTAGGCTATGACTTTGCCTTTCTTCATAAGCACACAACCCATACCTGTGTGCGATGCATCACAATATACTACAAATTCCTCTATTCCATCAGGCAATGTTAACACAGGTGCATTGCTCAACTTTTGCTTAAGGATGTCAAAGGATTCCTGCTGCTTAGGGCCCTAGTCAAACTTAATATTCTTACGTGTCAACGAAGTTAGGGGTGCAATAATCCTTGAGAAGTTTTCAATAAATCCCCTATAGTATCGTGCCAAACCTAGAAAGCTACGAATCTCAGTAGGCGTCTTTGGCTTTTGCCAATTCATGACAGCTTCAACTTTAGCGGGATCTACTTGGATACCACGCTCACTGAAAATATGTCCAAGGAATTGGACTTCACGAAGCCAGAATTCACACTTCGAAAACTTGGCATAGAGCTTCTCCTGCTGAAGTAGTTCCAGAATGCATCGAAGATGCTTCTTATGGTCGGCCTGATTCTTTGAATAAATCAGAATGTCGTCAATGAAGACAATAACAAATTTATCCAAGTATGGCTTGCAGACACGGTTCATGAGATCCATGAATGCTGCTGGTGCATTAGTGAGCCCAAAAGGCATCACTAGGAACTCGTAGTGACCATAACGAGTCCTAAATGCAGTCTTGTGTACATCTTCATCTTTAACCTTCAGTTGATGGTAGCCTGATCTCAAGTCGATCTTGGAAAAGTAACTCGCCCCTTGAAGTTGATCGAACAGATCGTCGATCCTGGGCAATGGATATTTATTCTTGATAGTGACCTTATTAAGTTCGCGATAATCGATGCATAGTCGCATCGATCCATCCTTCTTCTTCACAAACAGGATTGGTGCTCCCCAAGGAGATGAACTAGGACGAATGAAACCTTTTGCCAATAAATCGTCTAGCTGAGTCCTTAACTCTTTCATCTCTGTTGGTGCCAACCTGTAAGGTGCCCTTGCAACAGGTGCTGCTCCTAGAATAATGTCAATTCTGAATTCTACTTGCCTATTTGGAGGCACACCAGGTAGTTCTTCAGGGAATACTTCGGGATATTCAGAAATGACAGGGATATCTTCAATCTTAGGCTTCTGCTCATTAATAGTCACTTGTGCCATGTAGATGACACAACCCTTCTTCAAACACCTAGATGCCTTGAGCATAGACACTTGCTCAGGCAGTCCATACTAGGTATCTCCCTGAATGGTAAGTGGTTCACCAGACGGAGTCTTGACCACCACTTGCTTCTTGTTGCAAACAATCTGGGCCTGGTTATGAGATAACCAGTCCATGCCTATAACTATATCAAATCCGGCTAACTTCAAAGGAAGTAAGGACAAAGGAAAAGAGTGGTTCCTAATGGATATGAAACATCCATCTAATACGGTTGATGCGGTTTCTATGGTGCCATCAGCTAATTCAACCTCATATTTTATGCTTAGGGTTCTAACAGGTAGGTTTAACAACTTACAAAACTTATCATCAACAAATGACTTATCTGCTCCAGAATCAAATAACACCCTTGCATAAACATCATTAATAAGGAAAGTACCTGTTATGACATTATCATTCTGGATCGCCTCTTGTGCGTTCATCTGGAAAAACCTAGCATTAGTCTTTTTCCCATCCTCAGCCTTTTTAGCAAACTTTGGGCAGTTGGACTTAATGTGCCCTTTCTCGTTGCAGTTGTAGCACATCGCATCCTTGATTTTCTTACAGTCTAATGTCTTGTGCTCAGAGGATTTACAAATCCCACAAACTCTCTGCTGTGGCTGGGATTTCGATTCATATTTGCACCTCCCGAAATGGTGCTTCTTACAGACCTTACACTTAGGCTTATCCCCCGACTGTTGACCATCCTTTTTCGTTCCAGAACTCTTCTTATGGTTATTGTTTCCCTTACGCTTCTTGTCTGAACTTCATGAGTTATCATCCTCACGCTTCCTCTTCTCAGCGTCTGTGTTTCTCAACGATCTCTGCCTGACCGCGTCCAAAGTAAGGGACAATGATATATCAGCCGCAGACTGAAAAGTAGCTGGTCTGGAGGCCTTCACACTGGTCTTGTTTTGTGGGGCCAAACCCCCGATGAAACGAGCTATCCTCTTGGGTTCCGGAGTTACCAGATACGGAACTAGTCTTGACATAGTGTTGAAGCTCGTAAGGTAGGCTTGACAATCTAGATTTTTCATAACTAAAGACAAGAAACCAGACTCAGTCTTTTCGAACTCATGCTGAGGGCAGTAGTTCTCCTTGATGAGAGCAACAAATTGTTCCCATGTTAAATTATACAGTGGGATTTTTCCGGTGGCCTGGATCAAAGATCTCCACCATGCTAATGCCTCGCCTTTGAATGACTGGGATACAAACTTTACCACATCCTTATTGGCGCAACCACTAATATCTACCACAGTGTCCATCTCGTCTAACCATGACATGCAATCAACTGCTCCCTTTTCCCCGGTGAAATCCCTGGGTTTGCAGGAAACAAAGTATTTATAAGTGCTACCTTTAGCACGTGGTTCTTGGTTTAACACAACTCTTTTAGCTGGAACACTCCTCTGGTTTGATGAGTGATGAGAATCACTTTTGTGAGCAGTATGAGTTCTTGAGGGTGGCTTCATATGTGGTACTGATTGAGTCCTTACACGGGTACCACTGGATTCATTGAACTGCCTGTCCAAAGCTCGCGTAACAACATTATCTATTAACACTTGTAATTCTGCTCCTGCTACGTTGACCCTGGAGGCGTCATGATTCTCTCTGGGGTGGCTGTTGGCTTCGTCTGACCCGGCCATGTAGCTTGACTGCTACATAAAATAATGATTTTTTAATTTATTCAGAGGTCTATAACAATTTTATCATTCTAGATGATTTATTAATCATGGTATTTAAGAACCATTTTGATTAATTTGTTAGGCATATATATATTCAGGAATTTATAATAATCCTTAGTTAGGATTAAAATATATTAATGGCAAAAAGGCCTAGTCTTATGGATAGTTTTAAAATTTTAATCATGATCTTTAGAGGATCAAGGTATTGAGGTTTTAATCATAATTTATTACCTCTTCTTAACAGGGGGTCGAAGACCACGACTGTCTTTTGTCTTATATGACAATGAATATTGCTTGTAGGCATTACATCCCTACTGGATGTTTAATATAATAAAAGAAATTTGAAAAAATCTAATATAAGGATGACTTATGCGATTTTATCGAATCACATTTTGCCAGGAATGTTAACATGTTTAAAGATGTTAACAAGGATTTGAATCTTTTAAATAGGTTTTACCATCTTGGCCATATTTAAAATGACATGTGGCTAGGTTTTACCTTTTAAGATTCTTATTATTTTATTAAAATGGTAGGTTTTATAAAATGAATGTTATTTTTCATTTATTTCACATATTATATATATGCATATAATTTAAAAATTAAAATTTAAACTAACCATTCCATTAAAATTTAAACAAGTACATGTTTGCCCTAAACGGGACTTTTACAGAAATAACATGCCCACGCAGGGGCTAAACTAACAAACATACCCACGCAGGGGTCAACAGAAAGACATGCCCACGCAGGGGCAGAATACAAAAAGACATGCCCACGCAGGGGCCGAATACAGAAACAAATGTCCACGCAGGGACATGATTACAACACTTAAACAAACAAACACATAAAGGATTTAATGATCCTTTTTGCTTTTCCCCTTGATTAAGTTCACCAGACCCTTAAACATCCCTCGGTTTTGCCTACGGTCTTCCCGCACCTCCTGCCTCACCTCATTTATCCTTTGAAGAATCTCTTGATGCTGCGGTGGTGACATCACTGGCGGCTGCGGGGGTTGCTGATAAAACGGAGGTTGAGCAGGCAGCGGTTGCTGATACCCATATGGTGGGTACCCATAGTATGGGTATCCAGCTTGATATGGGATCCCAAAGGATCCTTCCGGATGATGGGCATTGTAGTTTGCCGCTGCTACCAGGTAAGGGTCGGCCTCGGCATAGTTGTAGTTGGTGTGGATCGGCTGCTCAAATTGATTATACGCCGCCGCACTGGTGTATGTAGGTATAGGTTCGCCAAAGCCCAACGGTGGTGGTGCCACAGGCGCAGAGTTTACTTCCGAGACGGGGTTTAAAGATCCACCCATCTACGGTTCTTCATGTAGTGGCGGGTAACGGCTGCCACTTGAAGGTTGAGGGGTGCTGATTCATACTCCTCCTCGCACGGACATCCGTGCGTTCGATCTTCTTCACCTCGGTGGCTCCGGAGGCTGTTGCTGAGCTGGTGGTGGTGGCGGAGTGACCGCGACAAAACGAGAATCCTCTGAGGGATCCTGCTGCTGCTGCTGCTGTGGTGAGTTGTGGTAACTGGGAGTAAACACCCAGTCGATCTGTCGGAACCTTTCTTCATAGCTGTCGGGACCATTATAAGGTGATCCCACTAAAGGTGACCCATCTGAAATTTCGATGGAGTGGTTAGGGGTTCCGGACGGTGGCTCTGCGGGATCGGTGTCCTCATCCATGTCCATTGCATGGTCGCCCGAGAAATGGTCTTCGGGTCCTAGTGGGTTAAAACCCACTGGTTCTCCAAGGTAGTTTGCCGGGTTGAACCGGCTCTGGAAAAAGGGCGTTGGGTCATCAAAAAGTGAGTTGTGACCCTGGAGAGGAATGTAAGACTGTTGGGAATTATGGGGCTCATTTTCAGAATGAGGCCTATAAGAGTTGTGAAAAGAAGGGGAGGAGCTCAGCGAAACTGAGCGCCTTGCTGGTTCAATATAGGTCCTCCAGTTATCTTGAGGACTCCGGTTATAGGAATCTGACGGTGTTCGCCGGTGCGAAGGCCCAGCCTCATGATCGTTCGGGGCGACGAGTGGCCCCTTGCCTCTTCCTCTTCCTCTCACTCTTGGTGGCATCTTTTTCAATCCTGTCAAAACAAACAAAGTATACAACAAGAAAATATAAAAGACAAAGTTAGAAATAAAACAAATTTGGATAAATCCTAAGTTCTTTGTCTAGACTCGAGAATCGAGGAATGTGCAACTGTGTAACTGAGATTAAACACAAAAGGCTAGTGTTTAATTCACTCAGTGTTGGCTTTGATACCAACCTGTTACACCCCGATATTTCCACGTATTACCGGTGGGCCCGGTGGGGAGTATCGTGACGTAGTTGACATCATCATAGTCAAACAACACAATTTTAAATGCACAGCGGAAACAAAAGATAGATTTATTTCAACCGAATAAACTTTAATATTAAGTATCACAAAATAGTTGAAACAGATCCACAGGCGGATCAAATAAAAAAGGAAATGTAGTTCATCAGACTTAAAATGCATCCAAGCTTGGGAGACTCTTATTAATGCTAAGGAGAGGCCAGCCTATTTCGAGTAGTACCTGCACTTAACCTTTTTGGGAAAATACGTCAGTTTACACTGGTAAATACAATTAACTGACTCATTTTGAAAATGTTTAGAAAATTGATTTGAATGCACAAGGCAGAAAATATTTTATAACTTGAGATAATTATTTATATATAAACTTGTAAAAGAATTACATGTTTGTTATACGTTCAGTAGCCCGGATTGACACCGGGTTAAAGATTAATAGACACACCACATGATATAGTCCCGCGGTGGGTTATTCTCGAAACCGGCGGTTATACCTTATTATTTATTTATACACTGTCGGGTGTACGCCTACACCCCGTGCTTAGGTCGTGGCCATTTCTTAAAATGATGCCAAGGATATCCAGGACATGGTCATTAACCCCCAAAGGCTTTAAGCAAACAAAACAATTTAAACGGGACATTTCAATAATTTAACCTTCATACAATTAAAAATTCAATGCCCGACCAAGCGGTATTTTATATACCGTACCCCAAGCCCGTATAGGGAAAATAAGTTAAAAGTATTTACCTTTGCAAGTATTAATCACAAATAGCAAGTGCGTGTAGATTTTACCGGGTCTCTTATTCTGGAACAAAGGTTTTAAATAACCTATTAGATTCCTAACGGGTCTTTAATTAAGCCTAAACTTAGACCAGTTAGTTTTAAAAGAAGATACGGTTCAAACGCACGATTAAGCGAAGACCGGAATAGAATGTGATTTAGACCCGACAAGCTTGGAGACTTGTGTAATATGGGTAAACTAAACACATTCTGGATTTTGAGACAAAAATGATAAGGTTTGACCCGTTTCGGTTAATTTATGCAAACTCGTTACATAAACCGCACCGAACGTGAATAATGTGTAACGGGTAACCAAAAGAGTCATATACATGTTTCCTAAGTTAATATGCCTTAAAAATGTTGTGACATCAGTAAGACATCTCCTATTATGCCCGAAATGGATTTAAACTCAAACGATGGCCCGTAGGGGATTTTGGTCATTTTAAAGGTTATAAAAGAGTTTAAATAATAATCTGAGTTACAGGTCTGATATAATCAGTAAAAATACTTAATTTAATAAGTTATAACAGTAGGGTATTACATATATGTGAAATTTATCATTTATAACCAAACTATGCACCTTAGGGGTATTTGGTAATTTCACATAGACTTAAAAGGTCAAAACTGAAAATCTGAGTTTAAAACTTTTGCTTATTGTTAAAATATAAAATTTACTGAAAACATCAGTAGGCATCAAACCTTATATGTTTAAAATAGTTTTAATACATACTATGCGTTAAAAACGCTTAAAAAGGCGATTTTGAGCTATTTCCGGGTTTTTTAAAGGAAATCTGATATTTTTATTATTCCAGAAGGCTCAAAATGTTTTATATATCATATTAGATCAGTAGAAAAAGGTTTGGTTTCAAAATAATTTGTAAAACTCATTTTATAGCCCAAAAGGGCAAAACCGGCAATAATCGAATCAAGCTTAGAACTCTATGTTATGCTCAGCCTAAAATTAAATAAAAATCTTCAAAAATCCCAAAATATTATTTTATATCAGTAGGTAAAAAGTTTGGTATTAAAAATTGGGTTTAGATAAGCTATATGCTAATTACGCCGTTTAATTAATAAAAAGCTTTTCATTTACGCTAATGAGCATAACTCCTAATCTAGACCTCAAATTGATGTCAAATTTTAGGGACAACTTTATAAATCAGTAACTAAGGTTTCTATTCTTTTACATTTTCAAAATCACGTTTTAAGGTCACATGGGCATAATAGTCAACATTTAAGCATTTAACGGAAACATGCATATGAATCGGATAACTAAAGAACCAAGTTGTATAATCACATAGGGTTATACTGACATGTAACTTGGTCCTATTAAAGCTCTAAGGCAATTCTAAAACATGCTACAATGGGTCAGAACTGAAAATCAAAGCAAAAGTCAAATTATGCGACTTTCAGTTCCGAACCGAGCCTAAACTGAAAATTGTCGGGTTGAACATGTTTAGACAATGTTCTTACATTAATTACCAAGTTATATTAATGAAAAAACAGGTTGCATAGCTTCTACATTACTAATTATGCATTAATTTGAATATAAGCTTTCTGTTGACTTTTTAAGATTAATTTTGACCCAACAATTGACCTAGTTAGAGTGGGAATCAGAGAGTACCCTTTTAAGGGTTTATTACCCACATAATTACCAACTCATAGGTATTTTTAATTCGAGATTTGACTGGACAATTATTGATTAATCTCGAAGTCAAACTCTAATTACGACGGTTTGACTTTAGGCTAATTAACTAAGTAAAACTGAATTAGGAAGGGTTAAGGACACTTACAAAGGTCCTATGCATGATTAGGAAGCCTAAGGTATCTTGGTTGCTGACCAGAGAGCTCCAGAAAGAAGTTTGCAAATGAATGAACAAAGTGTTGCAACAATGCTCTTCTTATATACTCGTTTTGATCACGTATGATCATGCCATGCAAGTCTACACATGTTATGAGATGCTTACAGGTGCCCCCTATGCTTGAAATACCATTGGGGCAGCCCCAGGTATGCAAAACAAGCGAGTTAAGTCGGTTAACAGGCCTGAACTGGCACCTGTGCTTGTCTTCTGTCGCTGGGGTGCTCAGGTGGCCCGCGTAAGGGTCCCCTGATACCTTACGCGGCCCGTGTGGCTGATCAGAACAGGCAAACAAGTTTCAAACTTTGCATTTTAGGTCCTTGGTCCTTCCAAACGTGGTTTTGAGTATTTTTCTTGCACTTTTGGCCCTCTAACCTTACTTTTAAGGGTTCCAAGGAATTATCAAACACCATTAAGTCCTTGGTTAACTTTGTGATCACCCGTAAGGCCTTAGAGTTCAACGTTGACGCTTTTAACCCCTCGTATACGAATATCGTCATAACTTTCTCATACTTTATCGAAACCTTGTGAAATTTTTACCACTTATTCTAGTGAGCATAATTAACTGTTACAAAGCTTTGGGTTCGCCAAAAGGTCACTCAGAGGTATACTTTAAACATGTTGACACTTTTAACCCCTGTAGTTCGTATTCTCTCACTTTCTTCCACAATTAGCTTCGTATGATCCATGATTCATTTGTTTAAGGGTATAAACATCGTGTAGGGTTACAGTAAAGTATATTTATCCATTGTTAACACTTTGAACCCTTATATTCACATACTTTCTTTGTTTGTCAACTTTAGTCCCTCTAAAGTAATCTTTTACACGTTTAAAGCTTATGACACGTGTCGATACATTATTGGACATAAATTTTCGAGGTGTTACACGCCCTTAGTCGAAAGGAAACGAAGCTCAAATGTGTCCGCGCTTTGCAGCTCACCATTCATTCTAACTTGCCTGACCGGATCCGTTCGGCTCAATCTGAAGCACTGAAGGAGGAGAACATTAAAGCTGAGTACTTGCGAGGCATGGAAAAACGACTGGTAGAGAGATCTGATGGTATGCTCTATTGTATGGAACGTATATGGATTCTTTTGTTTGGTAACCTTAGAGAGCTTGTGATGGATGAAGCACACAAGTCTCGATACTCTGTTCACCCAGGTTCGGATAGGATGTATCAGGATCTCAAGGTCTTGTATTGGTGGCCGAAGATGAAAGCTCACATCGCGACTTATGTGAATAAGTGTTTGACCTGCTCGAAAGTCAAGGTAGAATATCAGAAACCCTCAGGCTTGCTGCAACAACCAGAAATACCCATGTGGAAATGGGAGCAAATTGCCATGGATTTTGTCACTGGGCTACCTAGAACTCAAAACGGGAACGATACAGTTTGGGTGATCATTGACCGCCTCACGAAGTCAGCACACTTCCTTGTGATCAAGGAAACTGACAAGTTCTCTCAACTTGCTGCTATTTATATGAAGGAAGTAGTTTCTAGGCAAGGGGTGCCAACCTCCATTATCTCTGATCGTGACCTGCGTTTCATTTCGGATTTGTGGCAGTCGATGCACAAATCGTTCGGTTCGCGTCTTGATATGAGCACTGCTTATCACCCGCAGACGGATGGTCAAAGTGAACGAACCATCCAGACACTTGAAGACATGCTGAGAGCGTGCGTGATTGATTTTGGCAAGGGTTGGGAGAAACATTTGCCTTTGATAGAGTTTTCTTATAACAATAGCTACCATACCAGTATCCAGGCAGCTCCGTTCAAAGCATTGTACGGATGGAAATGCCGTTCTCCTCTCTGTTGGGCTGAGGTGGGTGACAGCCAAATCACAGGCCCAGAACTTGTGCTTGAAACCGTATGGCGGCAGCACGCGACCGTCAGAAAAGTTACGCTGACAAGCGTAGGAAACCTTTGGAGTTCGCAGTTGGTGCTCGTGTTATGTTGAAAGTCTCACCCTGGAAGGGTGTGGTACGGTTTGGGAAACGCGGCAAGCTTAATCCACGTTATGTTGGGCCATTCAAAATCCTGGAGCGAGTTGGCAAAGTGGCCTACAGGTTGGAGTTACCTGCTGAGTTGAGTAAAGTCCATGATGTCTTTCATGTCTGTCAGCTAAAGAAGTGTTTGTCCGATGAAACACTTGTGGTACCGTTTCAAGAGCTGAAAATCGACGACAAGTTGAAGTTCGTCGAAGAACCGATAGAGATTATGGATCGGGAAGTCAAGGTCCGTAAGCATAGTCGAATTCCGATCGTGAGGGTTCGTTGGAACTCAAGACGTGGACCGGAGTTCACATGGGAACGCAAGGATCAGATGAAGCTCAAGTACCCTCACTTATTCCCAGCTGACAAATCTAAATCTGATGCAACTAGTGAATTTCGGGACAAAATTCCTATTCAAGTTGGGGATGATGTGGCACCCGCGGAAAATACACAGTCATCTTGATCTCATAACCTCGCACCGTACTGTTTTGGATTGCTTATCAAATTTCGGGGCAAAATTTCTTTCAAGTTGGGGATGATGTGACAACCCGAGATTTCAAGACTTTTTCTTTTCGCGTCATCTGTTTTACAATCCTATTTTATATTTCATTGCATATTGTATCATGTATGTTATGTTAGAATGTTATTAGTATAAGTTCTTGGTGGTTTATCGATGTTAGCATTTAATAAAACCCTTAATGACAAAATGGAAAAAACCCTTTCATCATAACTTTACTCGACCAAAGATGGGTCTTTCGTCACAAAGGACTCGACGAAGGATGGGTCTGGGTCTTTCGTCACCTACGGCCCAGATTCCTTCGAAGCCCAGTAAGGGCCCAACACATTTACTCACATATATAACGTAGTAGGATTGTACGATGGCACATAACTGATCGATTTGCAAACCCTAGCCTCTCTCTGAGTCAGCGACGACAACACTATTCCCTCACTCGAAGGTCTTCGTGATTTCGATCTCAGTTCTAACGGTTAGTGTATAAATACCAATTGACTGATTCATCTTCCTATCATATTAGGTTGCATAATGCCATGGTAGAGTGGTTTGAGTTGTTATTGCTTAGTGATTGGTAGATACGGTTGCATGATTAACGATGATCGATGATCTAGGAGACTGTACATGGTTAGATTGTTATGATGGTTATGTATGTCGAGATTTAATCATTGGATTAGAATGATATTTGTAAATGATTGATCTATTAGTCTGTTATGACATGGTTAAATGATGAATTGGTTAATATTTAGGGTTAATTGATTAGTGATGATTGGTGTTCGGGTTAGGGAAATCTGGGAACTGTTATGGCAGCGACGAAGGTCTCACCCCATGAAATACTCGTGCCGACGAAACACTTATGTCACCGACAAGTCCTCGACAAAAATCTATGGGATTTTCATCATAAGCGCTCTTGACGAAAAATAGGTTTTTCGCCAAGAGGGGTTACTCGTCAGGAGAGGTTCTTCGTCGCTAAGGGAACCTTCACCGCTGGGCACATAGTCAAACAGTAGCAATGTAATTAGTAATATACTATGGGTTTACAAGATTATGTTGGTATATGATGATGATGTTGGGTAGGAGCAAGGAACCTGAATTTACTATGTAATTTGTACACATGTTAGTTAAGCGACAATATGTGACATACACATGAAACGTGTACTTGCATGAGAACTAAGTACTTGATATACGTGAAACGGTGATCCTTGTGACTGAATGTAATATGTGTGATAAACGTGACTGGTTAATTATGAAACTAATATCAATGATAATCACGATAGGGTTTGTTTGATTAACCGGAACGGGTAGCTTGATAAATACCGAGCAAACCTAAGGTGAGTTCACTGCTCTTTTTCCAAGCATGCGTCCCAGGGAGGGACATCTGGTAAACGTTCCGGGGAAGGAATCCCGGGTTATTGGGATGTTGGTTAATACACTCATATCTATCACTTAAGTCCCTTCTACCGATTGTTGCCAGGAAGGCAACGAGGTATTAGTTAATAGCGCTATTTAGGTTTGGCACCCTCACACCGCACCGGGGAAGGTCGGGAGTGAACTAATGACCCCAATCTTGACCATTGCTTTGATAGAGGCTTTGGGGAATAGGGTAAATAATCTGGAGCCATCTGCGGTAATCGAGTTATTAACAACTTCACATCATTGAATTGTTTTATACTTATATCTGGTAACCAAAACGTGTTAACAAACTTTGAACTCACCAGCGTCGTCCGACACACTTGTCTGCATGCTTGCAGGTCATTAGATTCTTGGTCATGGGACTTGCTATCTGGGAGTGCTGGTGTGGTCATGGGTCGCAACTCTTGGATATTAATTCTTGGTTTGGCACATTGTTTTGAAACACTTGAATAATGAATAGTCTTATGCTTCCGCTGAATGTTTACCTTGGTTTTGACTTATGATTTGGAATTATGTTATGAAATAAATTGAATGTTTTATTAAATATTTATTATTAGTTCAATGTGATTGGTGGCTTGGATCCTGGTACGTCACACGTCTCGCGGTGTTTCCGCATGTGGTATTTTGGTGGTGTGACAATTAGTGCATGTACCCCCTTGGCTTTCGGCTATCAACGCCACCACATGATGCATGATTAACCATCCCCCTCTTTTAACGTTATTTTCACGAAATTAGTAAAATAACTTTAAAATTTGTGCACTTTCACTTTTAAAAGGTATATATATGCTAATTGTATTAAAGAATATATTTTTAACACTTTTAATTCAAGTAGACCAGAATCAAAGGCCAGCCCAAAAGTATAGAGGTTGAATGGAATTAACAAAACAACATACGATTCAAAAACAACATGATTAGCACAGGTAGAAGTTAAATGGAATTAACAAAACAACATAGGATTCAAAACGCCAGCCTAGCCGATGAACCTAAAGGAACACCATCGCACACCTATAGAGGTTAGATGGAATTAACAAAACAATATAAGATTAAAAAACAACATGATTAGGATCAGTTCAATGCATAAACATATTAATGGTAACCTAGATTAAAACTATATCGTGTTTTGGCTACGAATCAAATAGCAAAGGATGTTAAATCTAGAGAAGATGATTCATATAACAAATTCAAAATTAGGAAGTTACCAATCAATAGTGACTGTCAGAGGAGAAGAAAATTCCACAACAGATTGTTACTTAAAAAACACACATGTCAACAAAATAAATTGAACATAAAAATATGTAAAAAAAGGTGCAGTTCAAGAGACAAAAGATAACAAAGACCTCCAAATTGCTTGCCGAGAAGGCGAGAAGCCATCTATCATATTAGCCACTGCTTGAAGATCAATATCTAGTCCCAAAAACTTCACATGTTGAACTTAAAAACGTACGTTCCTGTTGTAATGCATACTTCCATAACCCTAATCAAAACATGAATAATAAATCATTCAATCGAATAATCACAAATCATTTGGGCATCAAAATTGATAACAAAATGAGGAAACATATATGTGAACAATGGATCTAAGATCATACGTAGGATTATTAAAGCAACAACCCCCATATCCGATTTGACCACCACCGTTCGCACCCTCCACGCTCAAACCCCAATGCCTCAAACTCCACCCGCAACCACCGCTGTCACACCCCAACCGATGGCGGAAACATCGGGGCGCGACACTAAGCGATCAGATTGCTCAAGAGTTTCCATAACACTAATAGTTTCAATATAGATTAATTAAATTCAAAACATAGACTAAAAGTCAAACACGATCAACCCCAACATGATGTATCAAATTACATCAAACTTAAATAATGTTCAAAGTTCTTGAGTTAACTAGGTGAGTTTCTAAGCATCATCCTAGCTTGTTTCTTGAATCCAGCATACTATCAGCCTGCAACATGTATTAAAATATATCAACAAAAATGTTGGCGAGTATACAAGTTTGAGTATAAGTATCATAATTGTTTAAAAGGCTCATATCCATCATGTAAACACATAAAAGTTTCAGCCATGCTAGTTTACGCAGTCCAAGTGATAGCCCGAGAATCCCAATGCGTTTAATGGTTCTTCCCCAAGAATAATGGGACGATAAATGTCTCCTCCTAACAATACCCCCGAGAATAATGGGGAGGTGCATTACTCCTATAGCGCTATATTGTTAAGGCGGAACTACACACAGGGATTAAACATTCACATAGTATAAAGAATCAAGAATCACAAGTTTCAAGTATCACGTTCACAGATGATAGAGCTTGTTTCCAAATAAGTTTCAAGTTTATAGAATACATGTTGCATCCCAAAATGTTTAAAGCAAAAAGTACCGACATCTACTGTTGGATCGAATGGAGCTTTGGGACTCGCCTGATTATAGTATGATAGATGAGTATCAAACAGAACGTTGGATAGTGCAAAAACTCAAGTATAAGTGTCTGACTGGATTCCTTATTGGATGGTCATCTGGCCGGATGGCCATCAGGTCGGACGACCGTTCGGTCGGATGACCTTTCAATCAGTAGTGTGTTTGCAATGTGTTTCAAACTTTTGAAGTTTTTGTTGTGGTATAAGTTCAAGTCATTCGATCGGAGGGTCATCCGATCGGATGACCGTTCGATCGAAGGACTGTTTGAGTGAAAGCTTCATAGTTTTAAAATAGTTTAAGTGTTGAAGGTTATAAGGAAAAGGTCGTTCAGTCAGATGACCGTTCGATCGGAGGGTCTTCCGATCGGAGGGTCATTCGACTGACGCGATCGTGTTCCTTAGCATCCTTCGTAAAATTTCCAAGTTTGAGTTTAACGGAGATGACGCAGTGACGTGTCAGACAATGGGAGAACCCACCAAGTTCAGTCCTTCGATCAGATGGCAATCACCCCACCCGATCAGCTCCACTGATCCTTGACCAAGTCTCCTGTCTAACCCGTTCTTCGGTCATTTCTCCAGTGGAAACCGTCATCGAGCCGAATCCATGCTAAGGAACGAGTCCTAGGCCTGTTTTGGTTCCAGATCCCCCGAGTTGTGTAGTTGAGTGTAAAAGAGTTGAAAGAAATATGTGAAAAAGTATGAAATCTTACTAATATGTGTAGATTTGTAAAGATTCAAGTTAAAACGTGTTAAATCCTATGAAATCCCCTAGATCTGGGCTACACTTGTGGAGATGACATCACCCTTCTTGAAACCATGGTGACATCACCTTCAAAAGCCCGAATCTTGATGATTTCACAGTGGAAATCCATGTTTCGAACTAGAATAAGATGAGGTATTGTGTAGTGATCAAGATTGTACAAGAATCTTAGAATAAAACTTACAAGAATTACGTGAAAATTGAAGAAATATGCCTGAGAATGAGAGAATGCGTCTGGGTCGGAGGGAGCTGTCACATCAAGTGATGTGACAGGTTATTTATAGTTGAAGAGTGAGATGAGGCTGTGCAAGGGTATGGATCGAATGGTCGTTCAATCGGAAGGCTCCTTCGATCGGAAGGCCCTTCGATCGGTTGGTATTCGTTCGCTGATTCGACCGATTTGATTCGTTTTACGAGCTTTGTGTTGCGTATCATTGCGGGTAAACATTACACGTTATTAGTATGTTGTTAACACAAAGTTTCCATGTTTCAAGTCTACGTGTGAACTAGCTATCAAGTGTCAAGTTTCAAAGTTTCTCGTTCCATAAGTATCGAGAGTCTCGCTTGACAAGTATCAAGGGTCAAGCATTAAGCCTCTAGATTCAAGAATCGAGTATCAAGTGTCAAGAGTCAAGAATCAAGAATCAAGTGTCAAGAATCAAGTATCAA
Source organism: Helianthus tuberosus (assembly GCA_030545235.1). Lineage (NCBI taxonomy): Eukaryota > Viridiplantae > Streptophyta > Magnoliopsida > Asterales > Asteraceae > Helianthus > Helianthus tuberosus. Next base: position 65,371,662 of record CM060354.1, read on the forward strand.
GCTTCTAGTTTCTCGTTTAAGTACCAAGTATCAAGCATCTAGTATTAAGATCAAGATTCAAGTAGTTAAGATTCAAGTATCAAGCATCAAGTGTCTAGTATCAAGACTTAATATCATAGAATAACATAAAGTTTCAAGTTTCAAAAGTACAGGGACTAAACTTGCCAAAAGACTAAAGTGTAGGGATGCCAGTCGTTACAACTGCCACTCCGACCTCCAATTTTTTTTCCAACCACCACTTGCTCGAACCACCACCACCACCGTTTGTCATCATCACCGTTCGGATAGAAACCACCACCCATCGCCGCTAAGGGAGGCCGCCGAAGTGTGTTTGGATTCCTCTCTCTCCTGATTCTCTTTCAACCGATCACTCTCCTTGTGTGTGGGGGAGTAAAATGAAAACCGTGATGATACATTAGGTTTTCACTTTTCAGTATGACACGTGTATCGATGGGCTGATGAGGCATTCACCGCCCAAACTATCCAATAAAAAGACCCAACCTACAAATTACAGTACACCTAAAAGTAGAATATACAAACATCATTGCATACCCAAACTATCCAATAAGAAGACTAAACCTACAAAGTACGATACACACCTAGAAGCAGAATGTACAAGCATCATTGCATAGAATTGTTGAAAATTATAGTATATATAAATATAAATGTAATGTTTTTTTAAGTTATCCAATGTTTTTTAAAGTTATGTATTGTTTTAATTATTAAGTTATTTAATTTAAAAAAATAAATAAATAAAGAGGAACCCATCCTCCACACCTTTGCTCCATCCCTTGAGGGTAGGGCTAACAAATCGTGTCTTATTGAGTTTAACAGGTCTCTAACGACGCGTGTAACACAAATATTAAACATGAATACAAGTCGTTTAACTACTTTATATCTCATGTTTATAACACAGTTTTACATTTTATGTACCAAGAATAAGAAATGATGAATCTTAACCTCATAATTATATTTCCAATATATAAATTAGAAACATTTTGTTGCTTTAGGTAGTTGTAATATATGTATGGAGAGTTTTAAAAAAAAAAATTGTATTTTTTACTTTTAACTTAATGGTTTTTATCTTTAACATTTTTACCCCTTTGACATTTTTTTTTAGTTTTAACCCAAAGCTTTTCAAATTTTGCAATTTAAGCCCAACACTTTTTTTATTTTCAACTTTGGTCCCCTCATGCTTTTCATCTTTCGTAAGTTTTTCGTTCTACGTTTCGTCTTAATTTTGCGAGTCAACACACCACAATGTGCGTGTGGGGTTCAACGTTTTTTCGTATGTTTTTTCCCGTTTGACAGGACAGTCGCAATGCATCTATGTTTCTACCTTTGACAAGTTCGTCGCAACAAGCGGGTCCTAGATCGACTTAGTTATTTTTTTCTACGTTTTAAGTTTTTGTCTAATTTCTCGATTTAACACGCCTCAATGGGCGTGCGTGGTTCAATGATTTTTCATATGTTTTTTGTTCGGTGTTATTTTTTCTTTTTTATTTTATTTTTACAAGCTCTTCTGACGTTGGTGGTCGCTAGCGGTGGTTTAGCATTTGTGCTACTTGGCACAATTATACGAACATACTTAACCTATTAAGTTTTTTACTAATAATTTGTTTTGAGTTTATTGTTATACCTCTTTTACTTTAAAAAAAAAAAAACTATTTTTTTTCACGTGCATATTTTTATGAACGTGTCGGTATAAATTCGAATTGCTGAAAACGAGTGAGGTCAAATATAATACATTTTCATTTAAAAAAAACATTTTTACGTTCATATTTTTATGTATGTTTCGGTATAAATTTGAGTTGGTGTATGTTTAGACGTACACTTTTTTGAGAAACAAGTTAGGTGATGTTTTGTAAATTTTGTTTCGAAACAAGTGGAGCCAAATTGTGGTTTCTTTTTTCCCCTTTTTTTAAAAGTTCTAAATAATCTTTTTTGATTATACATGTCAGTTTTTGCGTTATACCCGTTACATTTTCTATGTATGACTCAGGTCACATATAATGGGTTATGATTGTACGGTATAAATTTGATTTACTTTAAGTTTTGATCTAATCACAATGCTTATATAAGTTACACTGAGTTCAATTAAATATGTCGAAACGAATGTTTTCATATGGTTAACGCATCACATAACCCTTGGACTAATTCATTCGATGTTTGCTTGCGATACCGGTGGTCAACCACTTCACCGGAAGGCTGTCAGCTTCGGCAATGGAGTCACGTCTAACAAAGAAAAATTTACGTTGCCATGCACCCTCATTTTTTGTTACTTTGAGGATGAAGGGGTTGTTTGAAGTGTAAAAAAGTAAGAAACGACGGTTTCCATGGGATCGAAGACGGTAGGTTATGGGGATATCTTCAATGCAGAGATCAGGGACGTGAAAGGTCTTAATCTAGTTGAGTACAATCAACACCCTCCAGACCATGGGCATTGTTTGAGCGAAGCTAAGACCGGTAATACGAAAGAATTGCATCATGAACTCAGGGAAAGGATATCGGAGACCAAGAGAAAAAGGGTATGCCGAGAAACAGATCCACTCCTTGGATGACACGTCTGACCGGAGGGTTCGGTCAAACGGACGGATCACCGCTCCGTCGGGGAAGGCACCAGAGGCCCTAAGTGCAGCAACGGCGTTGTCGAAGTAGCATATCTCCTTCTCGGGGTTCTTGAGCAGGTTTTAAACAATGAAAGAGGAAGCCGATTCGCCGGAGTATGAACGGGTTCTTGCGGCCATCGGAAAAGATAAACAGGTAGAATTTAAAGAAAGAAGAAGAGAGAAGTTATTACCTAAAAATTCTGAGAAGGATGGTTGAATTTCAAAGAGGAAGAGAGAAGATATAGGAGCTTGATAGATAGGCATTGAGTAAATTTCGCATGGGAAGTTGCACATTGTCACATCAACCGTCATATCCAATTAATTGCCTCGGTCGACGCATAGAGAAAAAATATACCCGTTTGAACTTGGGGATTCCAACCGATATATTTTTTGGGACAATTGTTATGGGTGGTTAAAAAGTAAAAAATCACGTTGTGTACTTTTTCAGTAAACAGGTCTAATCTTGTTTTATACAAATATCTATTGCCAGCCATACTTGAGGGTCATCCCCATCAAGGATAACATGGCGGATAATGTGAAGATGCATCCCTTAAGAACGGGGCATCACCACACCCACTACCATAGGTCCAAGTTTCCATTTCTTCCTGAAGTTAAGGAAACCACCATTGTTGCATATATAGGTTTGAAGCATCGAAATTAAATCTTGTCTTACGTTTAATTTACTTCCGTTAAATTACTTGCTTTGTCAGATTCCATGGGTAAGTTTTACTTTTCATTGAGAACTATTTGAATTATCCTCTTTAAGGTTTTCTAGATTCCAATAGTTGAATAAATAAACTCTGTTTTTGGATGTCCACCGCCTCACCGTTGAGTCATGGTTTTGTTGAATGTAATGACTGAGAATCATAAGAGGAGGTTTGTAACCTCCTCTACTAACGATGAGGACATTATCACCAACTTTCCAGGGCATTTAATAGATCCAATTTTAGAGCTACTCTGTTATGAACCGAAACCATTGCAAGGTATAAGACTTGTCCCACATCGTATGGACAACCAATGTGAGGTTTATATACTAAATGGTCTATCTCACCCATCAGACTAGTCTTTTAGATTGAGTTCTCTTGTTTGGTATGTAAAATTGGTATAAGAGCCAAACTTGGAGTGGTGGCCTGTAGAGAGCCAGCCGTGACCAACGAGAACTTTGACCCTTAAGGAGAGTCGACTGTTATGGACTGAAACCATTACAAGGTTTGAGACTTGTCCCACAACAATTGTATGTACCAACCAATGTGAGATTTATATACCAAATGAAGATGCGATTAGGACAAGCCTTTTATAAAAAAATTGGAGATACAAATGGACCACAATGAGGGTACTAAATTTCAGTCAACAATTCTCTATAAAATTATCAAAACTAGAAGATCGACCCGCCCGCATTGCGGTGCGGGCTAAGAAGGAAGAAACATGAAACACAACAGATATAGTGTGGGCAGGCTAGGAAGGAAGAAACACGAATCACTACAACAAATATGAAAAACACGAAGGTTAGAGCCTTTTTATACTTCAAGTTCTCCCTAATGTAAAGGTAGGTACATATGATCACTATTCACTAAATTGCATCAATAGTGGAAAACACAACACTGAAACTTGCAGCCTCACTTCATAACATTTTAATGTGCAAGAGTGCTAAAGATGAAATATTTCACCTCCCATTAGGTATACTTCCATTTAAGTTATTACACATGAAATCTCTTCAATTTTAGAGGCACCAACACCGCCGACCATGACGGTGGCTGCAAATGCCTCACAAAGAGATCGCAACACAACCATGTTTTTGGCGCTGATACGCAATAATAAAACACCAGTAGTAATATAAACTAATAACATAGGTGAAAAACTAATAAGAAAGAGTTTATGAGTCAAATCGATCCACATTGGTTGGCTTGATATATTCAACTGAATATTCCTTCTCTTACTTAACTTGCAACAAATAAGAATGTTTTTGTACCTTGCTTGCCACATCTGACCAACACTAAGTTGGGGATGATGTGACAACCCGAGATTTCAAGACTTTTTCTTTTCGCGTCATCTGTTTTACAATCCTATTTTATATTTCATTGCATATTGTATCATGTATGTTATGTTAGAATGTTATTAGTATAAGTTCTTGGTGGTTTATCGATGTTAGCATTTAATAAAACCCTTAATGAAAAAATGGAAAAAACCCTTTCATCATAACTTTACTCGACGAAAGATGGGTCTTTCGTCACAAAGGACTCGACGAAGGATGGGTCTGGGTCTTTCGTCACCTACGGCCCAGATTCCTTCGAAGCCCAGTAAGGGCCCAACACATTTACTCACATATATAACGTAGTAGGATTGTACGATGGCACATAACTGATCGATTTGCAAACCCTAGCCTCTCTCTGAGTCAGCGACGGCAACACTATTCCCTCACTCGAAGGTCTTCGTGATTTCGATCTCAGTTCTAACGGTTAGTGTATAAATACCAATTGACTGATTCATCTTCCTATCATATTAGGTTGCATAATGCCATGGTAGAGTGGTTTGATTTGTTATTGCTTAGTGATTGGTAGATACGGTTGCATGATTAACGATGATCGATGATCTAGGAGACTGTACATGGTTAGATTGTTATGATGGTTATGTATGTCGAGATTTAATCATTGGATTAGAATGATATTTGTAAATGATTGATCTATTAGTCTGTTATGACATGGTTAAATGATGAATTGGTTAATATTTAGGGTTAATTGATTAGTGATGATTGGTGTTCGGGTTAGGGAAATCTGGGAACTGTTATGGCAGCGACGAAGGTCTCACCCCATGAAATACTCGTGCCGACGAAACACTTATGTCACCGACAAGTCCTCGACAAAAATCTATGGGATTTTCATCATAAGCGCTCTTGACGAAAAATAGGTTTTTCGCCAAGAGGGGTTACTCGTCAGGAGAGGTTCTTCGTCGCTAAGGGAACCTTCACCGCTGGGCACATAGTCAAACAGTAGCAATGTAATTAGTAATATACTATGGGTTTACAAGATTATGTTGGTATATGATGATGATGTTGGGTAGGAGCAAGGAACCTGAATTTACTATGTAATTTGTACACATGTTAGTTAAGCGACAATATGTGACATACACATGAAACGTGTACTTGCATGAGAACTAAGTACTTGATATACGTGAAACGGTGATCCTTGTGACTGAATGTAATCTGTGTGATAAACGTGACTGGTTAATTATGAAACTAATATCAATGATAATCACGATAGGGTTTGTTTGATTAACCGGAACGGGTAGCTTGATAAATACCGAGCAAACCTAAGGTGAGTTCACTGCTTTTTTCCAAGCATGCGTCCCAGGGAGGGACATCTGGTAAACGTTCCGGGGAAGGAATCTCGGGTTATTGGGATGTTGGTTAATACACTCATATCTATCACTTAAGTCCCTTCTACCGATTGTTGCCGGGAAGGCAACGAGGTATTAGTTAATAGCGCTATTTAGGTTTGGCACCCTCACACCGCACCGGGGAAGGTCGGGAGTGAACTAATGACCCCAATCTTGACCATTGCTTTGATAGAGGCTTTGGGGAATAGGGTAAATAATCTGGAGCCATCTGCGGTAATCGAGTTATTAACAACTTCACATCATTGAATTGTTTTATACTTATATCTGGTAACCAAAACGTGTTAACAAACTTTGAACTCACCAGCGTCGTCCGACACACTTGTCTGCATGCTTGCAGGTCATTAGATTCTTGGTCATGGGACTTGCTATCTGGGAGTGCTGGTGTGGTCATGGGTCGCAACTCTTGGATATTAATTCTTGGTTTAGCACATTGTTTTGAAACACTTGAATAATGAATAGTCTTATGCTTCCGCTGAATGTTTACCTTGGTTTTGACTTATGATTTGGAATTATGTTATGAAATAAATTGAATGTTTTATTAAATATTTATTATTAGTTCAATGTGATTGGTGGCTTGGATCCTGGTACGTCACACGTCTCGCGGTGTTTCCGCATGTGGTATTTTGGGGGTGTGACAATTAGTGCATGTACCCCCTTGGCTTTCGGCTATCAACGCCACCACATGATGCATGATTAACCATCCCCCTCTTTTAACGTTATTTTCACGAAATTAGTAAAATAACTTTAAAATTTGTGCACTTTCACTTTTAAAAGGTATATATATGCTAATTGTATTAAAGAATATATTTTTAACACTTTTAATTCAAGTAGACCAGAATCAAAGGCCAGCCCAAAAGTATAGAGGTTGAATGGAATTAACAAAACAACATACGATTCAAAAACAACATGATTAGCACAGGTAGAAGTTAAATGGAATTAACAAAACAACATAGGATTCAAAACGCCAGCCTAGCCGATGAACCTAAAGGAACACCATCGCACACCTATAGAGGTTAGATGGAATTAACAAAACAATATAAGATTAAAAACAACATGATTAGGATCAGTTCAATGCATAAACATATTAATGGTAACCTAGATTAAAACTATATCGTGTTTTGGCTACGAATCAAATAGCAAAGGATGTTAAATCTAGAGAAGATGATTCATATAACAAATTCAAAATTAGGAAGTTACCAATCAATAGTGACTGTCAGAGGAGAAGAAAATTCCACAACAGATTGTTACTTAAAAAACACACATGTCAACAAAATAAATTGAACATAAAAATATGTAAAAAAAGGTGCAGTTCAAGAGACAAAAGATAACAAAGACCTCCAAATTGCTTGCCGAGAAGGCGAGAAGCCATCTATCATATTAGCCACTGCTTGAAGATCAATATCTAGTCCCAAAAACTTCACATGTTGAACTTAAAAACGTACGTTCCTGTTGTAATGCATACTTCCATAACCCTAATCAAAACATGAATAATAAATCATTCAATCGAACAATCACAAATAATTTGGGCATCAAAATTGATAACAAAATGAGGAAACATATATGTGAACAATGGATCTAAGATCATACGTAGGATTATTAAAGCAACAACCCCCATATCCGATTTGACCACCACCGTTCGCACCCTCCACGCTTAAACCCCAATGCCTCAAACTCCACCCGCAACCACCGCTGTCACACCCCAACCGATGGCGGAAACATCGGGGCGCGACACTAAGCGATCAGATTGCTCAAGAGTTTCCATAACACTAATAGTTTCAATATAGATTAATTAAATTCAAAACATAGACTAAAAGTCAAACACGATCAACCCCAACATGATGTATCAAATTACATCAAACTTAAATAATGTTCAAAGTTCTTGAGTTAACTAGGTGAGTTTCTAAGCATCATCCTAGCTTGTTTCTTGAATCCAGCATCCTATGAGCCTGCAACATGTATTAAAATATATCAACAAAAATGTTGGCGAGTATACAAGTTTGAGTATAAGTATCATAATTGTTTAAAAGGCTCATATCCATCATGTAAACACATAAAAGTTTCAGCCATGCTAGTTTACGCAGTCCAAGTGATAGCCCGAGAATCCCAATGCGTTTAATGGTTCTTCCCCAAGAATAATGGGACGATAAATGTCTCCTCCTAACAATACCCCCGAGAATAATGGGGAGGTGCATTACTCCTATAGCGCTATATTGTTAAGGCGGAACTACACACAGGGATTAAACATTCACATAGTATAAAGAATCAAGAATCACAAGTTTCAAGTATCACGTTCACAGATGATAGAGCTTGTTTCCAAATAAGTTTCAAGTTTATAGAATACATGTTGCATCCCAAAATGTTTAAAGCAAAAAGTACCGACATCTACTGTTGGATCGAATGGAGCTTTGGGACTCGCCTGATTATAGTATGATAGATGAGTATCAAACAGAACGTTGGATAGTGCAAAAACTCAAGTATAAGTGTCTGACTGGATTCCTTATTGGATGGTCATCTGGCCGGATGGCCATCAGGTCGGACGACCGTTCGGTCGGATGACCTTTCAATCAGTAGTGTGTTTGCAATGTGTTTCAAACTTTTGAAGTTTTTGTTGTGGTATAAGTTCAAGTCATTCGATCGGAGGGTCATCCGATCGGATGACCGTTCGATCGAAGGACTGTTTGAGTGAAAGCTTCATAGTTTTAAAATAGTTTAAGTGTTGAAGGTTATAAGGAAAAGGTTGTTCAGTCAGATGACCGTTCGATCGGAGGGTCTTCCGATCGGAGGGTCATTCGACTGACGCGATCGTGTTCCTTAGCATCCTTCGTAAAATTTCCAAGTTTGAGTTTAACGGAGATGACGCAGTGACGTGTCAGACAATGGGAGAACCCACCAAGTTCAGTCCTTCGATCAGATGGCAATCACCCCACCCGATCAGCTCCACTGATCCTTGACCAAGTCTCCTGTCTAACCCGTTCTTCGGTCATTTCTCCAGTGGAAACCGTCATCGAGCCGAATCCATGCTAAGGAACGAGTCCTAGGCCTGTTTTGGTTCCAGATCCCCCGAGTTGTGTAGTTGAGTGTAAAAGAGTTGAAAGAAATAGGTGAAAAAGTATGAAATCTTACTAATATGTGTAGATTTGTAAAGATTCAAGTTAAAACGTGTTAAATCCTATGAAATCCCCTAGATCTGGGCTACACTTGTGGAGATGACATCACCCTTCTTGAAACCATGGTGACATCACCTTCAAAAGCCCGAATCTTGATGATTTCACAGTGGAAATCCATGTTTCGAACTAGAATAAGATGAGGTATTGTGTAGTGATCAAGATTGTACAAGAATCTTAGAATAAAACTTACAAGAATTACGTGAAAATTGAAGAAATATGCCTGAGAATGAGAGAATGCGTCTGGGTCGGAGGGAGCTGTCACATCAAGTGATGTGACAGGTTATTTATAGTTGAAGAGTGAGATGAGGCTGTGCAAGGGTATGGATCGAATGGTTGTTCAATCGGAAGGCTCCTTCGATCGGAAGGCCCTTCGATCGGTTGGTATTCGTTCGCTGATTCGACCGATTTGATTCGTTTTACGAGCTTTGTGTTGCGTATCATTGCGGGTAAACATTACACGTTATTAGTATGTTGTTAACACAAATTTTCCATGTTTCAAGTCTACGTGTGAACTAGCTATCAAGTGTCAAGTTTCAAAGTTTCTCGTTCCATAAGTATCGAGAGTCTCGCTTGACAAGTATCAAGGGTCAAGCATTAAGCCTCTAGATTCAAGAATCGAGTATCAAGTGTCAAGAGTCAAGAATCAAGAATCAAGTGTCAAGAATCAAGTATCAAGCTTCTAGTTTCTCGTTTAAGTACCAAGTATCAAGCATCTAGTATTAAGATCAAGATTCAAGTAGTTAAGATTCAAGTATCAAGCATCAAGTGTCTAGTATCAAGACTTAATATCATAGAATAACATAAAGTTTCAAGTTTCAAAAGTACAGGGACTAAACTTGCCAAAAGACTAAAGTGTAGGGATGCCAGTCGTTACAACTGCCACTCCGACCTCCAATTTTTTTTCCAACCACCACTTGCTCGAACCACCACCACCACCGTTTGTCATCATCACCGTTCGGATAGAAACCACCACCCATCGCCGCTAAGGGAGGCCGCCGAAGTGTGTTTGGGTTCCTCTCTCTCCTGATTCTCTTTCAACCGATCACTCTCCTTGTGTGTGGGGGAGTAAAATGAAAACCGTGATGATACATTAGGTTTTCACTTTTCAGTATGACACGTGTATCGATGGGCTGATGAGGCATTCACCGCCCAAACTATCCAATAAAAAGACCCAACCTACAAATTACAGTACACCTAAAAGTAGAATATACAAACATCATTGCATACCCAAACTATCCAATAAGAAGACTAAACCTACAAAGTACGATACACACCTAGAAGCAGAATGTACAAGCATCATTGCATAGAATTGTTGAAAATTATAGTATATATAAATATAAATGTAATGTTTTTTTAAGTTATCCAATGTTTTTTAAAGTTATGTATTGTTTTAATTATTAAGTTATTTAATTTAAAAAAATAAATAAATAAAGAGGAACCCATCCTCCACACCTTTGCTCCATCCCTTGAGGGTAGGGCTAACAAATCGTGTCTTATTGAGTTTAACAGGTCTCTAACGACGCGTGTAACACAAATATTAAACATGAATACAAGTCGTTTAACTACTTTATATCTCATGTTTATAACACAGTTTTACATTTTATGTACCAAGAATAAGAAATGATGAATCTTAACCTCATAATTATATTTCCAATATATAAATTAGAAACATTTTGTTGCTTTAGGTAGTTGTAATATATGTATGGAGAGTTTTTAAAAAAAAAATTGTATTTTTTACTTTTAACTTAATGGTTTTTATCTTTAACATTTTTACCCCTTTGACATTTTTTTTTAGTTTTAACCCAAAGCTTTTCAAATTTTGCAATTTAAGCCCAACACTTTTTTTATTTTCAACTTTGGTCCCCTCATGCTTTTCATCTTTCGTAAGTTTTTCGTTCTACGTTTCGTCTTAATTTTGCGAGTCAACACACCACAATGTGCGTGTGGGGTTCAACGTTTTTTCGTATGTTTTTTCCCGTTTGACAGGACAGTCGCAATGCATCTATGTTTCTACCTTTGACAAGTTCGTCGCAACAAGCGGGTCCTAGATCGACTTAGTTATTTTTTTCTACGTTTTAAGTTTTTGTCTAATTTCTCGATTTAACACGCCTCAATGGGCGTGCGTGGTTCAATGATTTTTCATATGTTTTTTGTTCGGTGTTATTTTTTCTTTTTTATTTATTTTATTTTATTTTTACAAGCTCTTCTGACGTTGGTGGTCGCTAGCGGTGGTTTAGCATTTGTGCTACTTGGCACAATTATACGAACATACTTAACCTATTAAGTTTTTTACTAATAATTTGTTTTGAGTTTATTGTTATACCTCTTTTACTTTAAAAAAAAAAAACTATTTTTTTTCACGTGCATATTTTTATGAACGTGTCGGTATAAATTCGAATTGCTGAAAACGAGTGAGGTCAAATATAATACATTTTCATTTAAAAAAAACATTTTTACGTTCATATTTTTATGTATGTTTCGGTATAAATTTGAGTTGGTGTATGTTTAGACGTACACTTTTTTGAGAAACAAGTTAGGTGATGTTTTGTAAATTTTGTTTCGAAACAAGTGGAGCCAAATTGTGGTTTCTTTTTTCCCCTTTTTTTAAAAGTTCTAAATAATCTTTTTTGATTATACATGTCAGTTTTTGCGTTATACCCGTTACATTTTCTATGTATGACTCAGGTCACATATAATGGGTTATGATTGTACGGTATAAATTTGATTTACTTTAAGTTTTGATCTAATCACAATGCTTATATAAGTTACACTGAGTTCAATTAAATATGTCGAAACGAATGTTTTCATATGGTTAACGCATCACATAACCCTTAGACTAATTCATTCGATGTTTGCTTGCGATACCGGTGGTCAACCACTTCACCGGAAGGCTGTCAGCTTCGGCAATGGAGTCACGTCTAACAAAGAAAAATTTACGTTGCCATGCACCCTCATTTTTTGTTACTTTGAGGATGAAGGGGTTGTTTGAAGTGTAAAAAAGTAAGAAACGACGGTTTCCATGGGATCGAAGACGGTAGGTTATGGGGATATCTTCAATGCAGAGATCAGGGACGTGAAAGGTCTTAATCTAGTTGAGTACAATCAACACCCTCCAGACCATGGGCATTGTTTGAGCGAAGCTAAGACCGGTAATACGAAAGAATTGCATCATGAACTCAGGGAAAGGATATCGGAGACCAAGAGAAAAAGGGTATGCCGAGAAACAGATCCACTCCTTGGATGACACGTCTGACCGGAGGGTTCGGTCAAACAGACGGATCACCGCTCCGTCGGGGAAGGCACCAGAGGCCCTAAGTGCAGCAACGGCGTTGTCGAAGGAGCATATCTCCTTCTCGGGGTTCTTGAGCAGGTTTTGAACAATGAAAGAGGAAGCCGATTCGCCGGAGTATGAACGGGTTCTTGCGGCCATCGGAAAAGATAAACAGGTAGAATTTAAAGAAAGAAGAAGAGAGAAGTTATTACCTAAAAATTCTGAGAAGGATGGTTGAATTTCAAAGAGGAAGAGAGAAGATATAGGAGCTTGATAGATAGGCATTGAGTAAATTTCGCATGGGAAGTTGCACATTGTCACATCAACCGTCATATCCAATTAATTGCCTCGGTCGACGCATAGAGAAAAAATATACCCGTTTGAACTTGGGGATTCCAACCGATATATTTTTTGGGACAATTGTTATGGGTGGTTAAAAAGTAAAAAAATCACGTTGTGTACTTTTTCAGTAAACAGGTCTAATCTTGTTTTATACAAATATCTATTGCCAGCCATACTTGAGGGTCATCCCCATCAAGGATAACATGGCGGATAATGTGAAGATGCATCCCTTAAGAACGGGGCATCACCACACCCACTACCATAGGTCCAAGTTTCCATTTCTTCCTGAAGTTAAGGAAACCACCATTGTTGCATATATAGGTTTGAAGCATCGAAATTAAATCTTGTCTTACGTTTAATTTACTTCCGTTAAATTACTTGCTTTGTCAGATTCCATGGGTAAGTTTTACTTTTCATTGAGAACTATTTGAATTATCCTCTTTAAGGTTTTCTAGATTCCAATAGTTGAATAAATAAACTCTGTTTTTGGATGTCCACCGCCTCACCGTTGAGTCATGGTTTTGTTGAATGTAATGACTGAGAATCATAAGAGGAGGTTTGTAACCTCCTCTACTAACGATGAGGACATTATCACCAACTTTCCAGGGCATTTAATAGATCCAATTTTAGAGCTACTCTGTTATGAACCGAAACCATTGCAAGGTATAAGACTTGTCCCACATCGTATGGACAACCAATGTGAGGTTTATATACTAAATGGTCTATCTCACCCATCAGACTAGTCTTTTAGATTGAGTTCTCTTGTTTGGTATGTAAAATTGGTATAAGAGCCAAACTTGGAGTGGTGGCCTGTAGAGAGCCAGCCGTGACCAACGAGAACTTTGACCCTTAAGGAGAGTCGACTGTTATGGACTGAAACCATTACAAGGTTTGAGACTTGTCCCACAACAATTGTATGTACCAACCAATGTGAGATTTATATACCAAATGAAGATGCGATTAGGACAAGCCTTTTATAAAAAAATTGGAGATACAAATGGACCACAATGAGGGTACTAAATTTCAGTCAACAATTCTCTATAAAATTATCAAAACTAGAAGATCGACCCGCCCACGTTGCGGTGCGGGCTAAGAAGGAAGAAACATGAAACACAACAGATATAGTGTGGGCAGGCTAGGAAGGAAGAAACACGAATCACTACAACAAATATGAAAAACACGAAGGTTAGAGCCTTTTTATACTTCAAGTTCTCCCTAATGTAAAGGTAGGTGCATATGATCACTATTCACTAAATTGCATCAATAGTGGAAAACACAACACTGAAACTTGCAGCCTCACTTCATAACATTTTAATGTGCAAGAGTGCTAAAGATGAAATATTTCACCTCCCATTAGGTATACTTCCATTTAAGTTATTACACATGAAATCTCTTCAATTTTAGAGGCACCAACACCGCCGACCATGACGGTGGCTGCAAATGCCTCACAAAGAGATCGCAACACAACCATGTTTTTGGCGCTGATACGCAATAATAAAACACCAGTAGTAATATAAACTAATAACATAGGTGAAAAACTAATAAGAAAGAGTTTATGAGTCAAATCGATCCACATTGGTTGGCTTGATATATTCAACTGAATATTCCTTCTCTTACTTAACTTGCAACAAATAAGAATGTTTTTGTACCTTGCTTGCCACATCTGACCAACACTAACTTGTGTATAACTCTTTTGCACTTCCATGCTATTGTTTAATCTGCACAAATTTTAAAGTAAAATGGATTGTTGGTGTCAGCTTATTGTGTAATAATTGTTGCTAAATAATTATTGTGTATATTTTTAATCCATTAAGTTATTGAAAAAACATTTTACTTGTATAGATAACAATTCGACTTGATGAGCATGCACAATACACTTGCATATATTGTATCAGTGTAAAGTATGACTTAAGCTTGTACAATACGTCTTACTATTAAGATTACATAAATCATCTCTACTTAAAACTTATCGCATAAATGGTGTATCGTGCATTATCGCATAAATGGTGTATCGTGCAGGTAAAATATTCAAATCCTAGTCGAGTAATTTAAGGATCAAACCCGTCCTACAAACGGATTAATAAATCATAAGAATCTTTCTTTCTTTAACTTGACAAAATCAGTCATACCTTGGGAACAGATCTACCGAACATGTCCTTCATCAGAGAGATCTAGTACAACCACTTTTTTCGCATTACCACCAAGTGACCTGAGGTTTGATTTCGATTTCTTAGTTACCTAGTTCATTCGATTTTGTTATATAGGTTCAAATTCAAGCAATCAGTTGAGAGCAAAGAACCACACTTACCTTTAATCTATAACAATAGGCTCAGCAACAAAAAACCCTAAAAATAGAGAAGAAATACCTTTAATTTACAATAATTAAAACTTCCATACATCTTCCCATTACCCCATCTTCATTTTTGCAATCCCCTGCAGTACAACAAAGAATCATTATTTGACCTGTTAACGATTTGAGATTTGCCTGAGGTGTCATGCTAAATATGATACAGAATTGGTACCTGTGTGAAATTCAAGACCATGTTAACGATCATGTTAGCATAAGATGCAGCATCATATTGTAATCTTCTGATAAGAAGGGTAAACAACAGTTTGTTGTTGCCTGCAACGATCACAGCTACGCTATTGTTGATTATATTATCGGCAACTTCTTCTTCAATGTTCCTCTTAAGCTTTCCAAGATATTGTTTTAACATGTCCAGTTGAACAGACATTGATAAACCAGTCTAATTTTTGTAACCCACAAAAAGTAAAATAAATAAGCAAAAATCAAATGCATACACATATGTAACAATGTTTTCAGTTATTGATGATAAGAGTTTAAAGGCAAGATATGCATGTATACCGTTATTGTTGTTGTTAGTGGATCAAGCCCATTGCCAGCAGAAGCAAAACTTACACCAGTTTGAGGGGGTGTTTGGGATTCCTTTTTAACCTCTAACTTATCAAAAGTCCTTCTCAAAAGTGAGAAGTTAGAATTTCTAACTTCTCAACTTCTCCTTTCTTTTAAGGCTTTTAAGGCATAAAAGGACTTTTCCAAAGGCATAAAAGAACTTTTCCAAAAAAGTGTTTGGTATTCCTTCTAACTTTTTAAAAGTTAATAAGTCAAAAAGCCTCCAAAAGTCCTTTTTAAAAGGAATCCCAAACATGCACTGAAGATCTTTGTCTTTTATCAAAGGGTCTAGAGATGCCGGAAGATAATCCTTCACTCCAAATGCCTCGGCTTCAAATTTCACATCAGGAGGTAACTGTAGTCATGTGAGGGAAATCAATTACGAATACAATAAGAATCCGCTATATATCACACAAAAATCCATTCATTGTTTTTCGTTTTATTCATAGGAATGAAGAAGATGATGAATACATACCTCGATTTAAGTTTCTGTTGTCGTCGTTGTATCATCAGAACTTACCCGATGCCACTGGAATCCTAACCTTTGTGGACGTCGTTGCTGCCTCCATGTTCGGAACCCTAGCGGAACCCTAGCCGTCACCCAAATTGCGGCTGCTGACCACAGCGAACCACCATCACCAATGTCACACCCCCAAAATCCACACGCGGAGTACCACCGCTTGGAGGCGTGACTGACCAGGATCAAGCCACCAATCATATCGAACAATGTAAATAGTAATGTAATTCAACCAAACCAATATGAAAGGTGTTCAAAGCATAAGTATAATTCAATGTTTAGCGGAAGCATAAAAGTAAACCCAAACATAAGTATAAGTACGAAGTGTCATAATGTTTAACAAACATTCACGATCCATGTCCACAACGACCGCGCCTCCCGTGCAAGCTCCATAAGTACCTAAGGTCCTGCAAGGCATGCAGCAGAGAGTCAACAACGAGTTGAGCGAGTTCACAGTTAATAGTTCAGTAATTGTAATAGTATAGTAAGCCTTGTGTTCGTTCATTAAGTCATGTATCGTATTAGTTCGTATCGCGGCCCTCTAGGCATGTATGCGAAGATTAGGGAAAACTTCCCAAGTATTCTAGACTAGGTATATTTGTATCGCGGCCACCCGGCATGTGTGCGAAGTTTAGTGTATAGTTCGCGGCCAACCCTGGCATGTGTGCGAAGATTAGTCATATTATCGCGGCCAACCCTGGCATGTGTGCGAAGATCAGTCATATTATCGCGGCCAACCCCGGCGTGTGTGCGAAGATCAGTTCTATTAGTATCACTAGTCTAGCCGTATCTTATCAATAATCCTTCCTCACCCGAGGACCATATAACTAAGTTCCATAAGCTAGGTAAGTACAAGTAAATAATCCAAACCCATTCCCACCCTGGGAACCCCATGCCTTGGCTGTGTGAACTCACCTTGGTTTGCTCGGTATGCTAAGTTATGTGCTCGCAAATAATCAGTCAACTCCTATAGTATGCACGTATATCCAATCAGTTCAGGTTCGTAAAGATTCATACTCAATTTATGTCACAAGTGGAATTAGCAGTTAACATTGTGTACACACAAACAGCTGGTCATTCCATACAAAGTTCCAAGTTACATGCAAGTCCCTTACTAATTGTCATGCTTAATAGAGTTAACTTAACTGAGTTATCATTCTCAACAGGGTTAAATGCACATCTTTAACAGAGTTACATACTAACAGGGTTAACATTATTAACTTAACACAGTTAATGGGTCACATCATTTAATGAACTCAAGCATGTAAGTGGCGAAAACACCTAGTGGCCGAAATCTCTTTTTGGCGAAAAAACTTGGGCAGCGAAATCCCAAGGTGTTTTTGTTGGGCATCATCATCACTAACAGTTAAGGGTTTCCCCAAAACCTTAAAGTAATTCTAACAATCACATCGATTTTATCATATCATCATTCAATAGTCAACAGTTATAATGAGTTATTGGGATCATCATTTAATCATCAAGTAACATGATCATTATCCTGACATCATCATTATGCACCCCTCATGGATTTAAAAACCATTGTACACTTCCATGTATCTATTGCCACTAACTGGGTACTAGTGCAAGTATTCAGAGTCATTTATGATCAAGATTAAATCAAGTATTTATTTATTTCTTTCAAACAGATCACGGCTACAAATATCACATTACATTCGATGGTAACAGTCTTTTGATCGATCTGATCAATTCATACAGTCGTCTAAATTAATTAATTCACAATCAAACATATGTGCATACATCAACCAGCCGATTACATGCATACTAGCCGACACTTCTTATGCCATCACATGCAAAACATTTAATGTGGCTGCACTTTCAATACAATGCACAAGTCAAACATATAACAGTTACTGTCACTATATAATCATGTCTACTATCACTATCATACAGGAACATTAATTGTAGTCAAATGAATGGGTACCAATCATATTCATAGATAACCCTACTGTTACCAGGTTTATTATCCCCTCTTGACAGATCACCAGATCATCAACGTTACATTACATAATGTTGCAATCTATCATCTATTCAATTACACCAATCATAGAATCTCTCTAAATGGATAT
The DNA here is from genome assembly GCA_030545235.1 of Helianthus tuberosus. NCBI lineage: Eukaryota > Viridiplantae > Streptophyta > Magnoliopsida > Asterales > Asteraceae > Helianthus > Helianthus tuberosus. Next base: position 65,389,962 of record CM060354.1, read on the forward strand.
TCATATACAACATGTATTGATCAACCAAGAATTCACGTACGATGAACAATAAAACAAACTAACCGAGACTAATGATGATCGGCCAAACTAGATTTGGCTTCGGTATGGAGAAGGGCTGCCGTTCGGTTTCAAGAGTAGCGAGAGAGAGGGAATGTGAGGTGTGATTAGGGTTTGTCAACTGATCGTTTCACGTAAAGATTAAAATAAATATGTAACAATAATGGGCCTAAAGCCCGCTTTGGTTTTTGCCGACCACATAATGGATGAAAACACCCAAGGTGTTTTCGTGAGTAAATGATTTCACAGGGGTGTTTTCGTGAGTACCATAGTTGTTGTTTTTAACTTTCACAAACTCAATATTAAAACAACACATTCATTATCAACATATATATATCTATGAGACCACCATTATATAACACATCAAGTATAGAGATACAAACATTTGCAAACAAGTATTGAGTTAAGTCGGGTAGAGACCTTGAAAACTCGGGTTGTCACATTATCCCTAACTTGAAAGAAATTTCGTCCCGAAATTTAGCATGCGGTTACTGAGGAAGCTAGTTAAGTTGTGCAGTTTACTGGTTTTCCTGGGGTGTCACATCATCTCCCCGTTGATTTGGAATTTCGTCTTGAAATTCTGTAGTAGCTTCTGCCTCAGTAGTGGTTGCACTGTTTCCGAATAACTGGGGATATTTGAGTTTCATTTGATCTTTGCGCTCCCAGGTGAACTCTGGGCCACGACGGGAGTTCCAACAAACTCGAACAAGAGGTATTCTGGTGTGCTTGAGGACCTTAACATCCCGGTCCGTGATCTTCAACTGGTTCCTCGATGAAATGCAACTGTTCGTCGATAGTGAGCTCCTTCAAAGGAACTATGAGGGTCTCATCTGACAGACACTTCTTCAGATTCGACACCTGAAAGACGTTGTGAACTGCACTGAGTTCAGTTGGTAAGTTTAGTCTGTAGGCCACCCTGCCTATCTTCTCAATGACTTCGAATGGTCCAACATATCGTGGATTGAGTTTGCCCCTTTTGCCAAAACGAACAACACCCTTCCAGGGTGAAACTTTGAGTAGCACTCGATCCCCAACCTGGAACTCGAGTAGTTTCCTGTCTTTATCGGCGTATGCTTTCTGACGGTCACGAGCTGCCGCCATGCGTTGTCGTATTTGAGCAATCTTTTCAGTAGTATCAACTACCATTTCTGGACCTGTGATTTGACTATCACCCACCTCTGCCCAACAAAGAGGTGACCGACATTTACGCCCATACAATGCCTCGAATGGAGCGGCTTTAATGCTGGTGTGATAACTGTTGTTGTACGAGAACTCCACTAACGGGAGATGTTTTTCCCAACCGTTGCCGAAATCGATTACGCATGCCCAAAGCATGTCTTCTAGAGTTTGAATAGTGCGCTCAGACTGCCCGTCCGTCTGAGGGTGATAAGCTGTGCTCATGTCTAAACTAGAACCAAAAGATTTGTGCATTGCTTGCCACAGTTCTGAAGTAAAACGTGCGTCACGATCAGAGATAATAGAGGTGGGCACCCCGTGCCTCGAGACAACTTCCCTAAGGTATACATCTGCTAGAGTGGAGAACTTATCCGTTTCCTTGATAGCCAAGAAATGAGCAGACTTTGTGAGTCGATCCACGATCACCCAAATAGTATCATTTCCGCGCTGAGATCTAGGTAGGCCAGTAACAAAATCCATGGAAATTTGTTCCCATTTCCATTGTGGTATCTCAGGTTGTTGGAGTAGGCCTGAAGGTTTCTGATATTCCGCTTTGACTCTCGCACAAGTCAAACACTTGCTAACGTAAGTTGCTATATGAGCTTTCATGCTATGCCACCAATATGTAGTTTTCAAGTCGTGGTACATCTTATCCGAACCAGGATGTACTGAGTAGCGAGACTTATGAGCTTCATCCATTACAAGCTCGCGTAAGTTACCATAGAGTGGGACCCAGATTCGTCCTGTTACATAGTAGGCGCCGTCTGCCTTTGGTTCTAACCGTTGTCTTGAGCCGCGTAGAGCTTCAGCCCTGACGTTTTCTGGTTTCAATGCTTCTACCTGAGCATCTCGTATCTGAGAAGGAAGACTAGACTGAATAGTGAGTTGCAATGCTCGTACACGCCTAGGTGTAGTATCCTTTCGACTGAGGGCGTCGGCCACCACATTGGCTTTGCCCGGATGGTACTTTATAGCACATTCGTAATCGTTCAGTAATTCGACCCATCGTCGTTGTCGCATGTTCAATTCTTTCTGCTTGAAGATATGCTCAAGACTCCTGTGATCGGTGTAGATGGTGCACTTGGTGCCATACAGGTAATGTCGCCATATCTTGAGCGCAAAAACAACAGCTCCCAGCTCTAAATCATGTGTTGTGTAATTCCGTTCCTGAATCTTAAGTTGGCGCGAAGCATAAGCAATGACTTTATCCCGCTGCATCAGCACACACCCAAGACCCTAGATAGATGCGTCGCAGTAGACTACAAAATCGTCCGTGCCCTCTGGCAATAAGAGAATAGGTGCGCTGCAGAGTCTATCCTTTAAGTGCTGAAAAGCTGTTTCCTGTGTATTACGATTACCCCAACGATAAGTAACACATCTCTGTGTCAGTAGTGTAAGCGGCTGTGCAATCTTTGAGAAGTATTTGATGAATCTTCTGTAGTAACCTGCCAAACCCAAGAATTGGCTAATTTCTGTTGGTGTGCGAGGTGCAGGCCAGTTCTTGATCGAATCTACCTTGGATGGATCAACATGAATCCCATCCTTGTTTACCACATGGCCTAGAAAGTGGACTTCACGAAGCCAGAAATCGCATTTTGAAAACTTAGCGTACAGCTGTTCCGTTCGAAGGAGTTCCAGAATAAGTCGTAAATGCTGCTCGTGTTCCTCCTGACTCTTCGAATAGATCAGGATATCATCGATGAAAACAATGACAAACTTGTCAAGATAAGGTTTGCACACCCTGTTCATAAGGTCCATGAAAACCGCAGGCGCGTTCGTTAGCTCGAATGGTATGACCAAAAACTCGTAATGGTCGTAGCAAGTTCTGAATGCTGTTTTGGAGACGTCCTCATCCCGGACTCTCAGTTGGTGATAGCCTGACCTCAGGTCAATCTTCGAGTAATAGCTCGACCCTTGCAACTGGTCGAATAAGTCGTCAATACGTGGAAGAGGATAGCGATTCTTCACAGTCACCTTGTTCAGTTCGCGGTAATCTATGCACATACGAAAGGTACCGTCTTTCTTCTTCACAAACAATACGGGAGCTCCCCAAGGCGAAGAGCTAGGGCGAATAAAACCCTTTTCCAAGAGTTCTTGCAGTTGCTTAGACAGTTCTTCCAGTTCGGTGCTGCTCCAGGAGCTTGTCGCCATGAATTACCAAAGGTTCTTAACCAGCACGAGTAATGCGGACGATCTTTTCTTTGCAAAGAATCTCTGCTCGATGTTGAGGTAGCCAAACCATACCAATAACGATGTCGAAACCATCACAACGTTGGGGTCATTCCTAGCATCATCCTGACCAATCACGAACAGTTGACCTCTGGCACCATTGCCGTCGTTATTACCCCCGTTGTTATCTCCACTATTGTTCCCGTTTCCTTGGTTGTGGTTCTAATTCTGGTTCTGGTTCAACTGTGGGCAGTGTCTCCTGAGGTGACCTTCAGCACCATATGGATAACATCCCTTGTTACCCTGCTGTTGCTGCTGATTCTGTGGAGCTTGCGGCTGTTGTTGTCGGTTCTGGTTTGCAGGACGTGAGCTTCTACAATCTTTGGGCTCCATGACCAAGCTTGTTGCATCTCAGACAACGATCTTTGTTGCACTGCCCGCTGTGGTGCAAATTACATCGATTGCACTTGGGGTGGTTTCCCCTGTATACACCCTGACTTCGATTACCAAAAGACTGTTGACTGGGGCTCCTGTACTCCTTCGTTTTTCGCTGCTGTGCCTGGGACTGAACTGAAGTCGAACCCTTGCTGGAGGTTCCATCCCACTTTCGTTTGTTGTCACTGGGAGTTGCAGAAGTAGTAGTAGTAGTAGTAGTAGTAGTAGCACCAATACGTTTAGGCAGCTTGTTCTGTTCCACAGCCTGGTCTGTGAGACGATAAGCAAGACGAGTAACATCTTGAATAGTAGCATGGTTAGCAGCAGTCACATGACTTTGAATCTCTGGTACTCATCCTTTGAGGTCCATCTCAATGCGCTTGATGGGAGGATCCACCATAGTTAGACACAATACTGCCAATTCGTTGGATCGTTTCGTGTACGCTTCTATCGCTGACCCCGTCATCTTCAGGTTAAATAACTCCACTTCCAGCTTGTGGATGTCATCATGACTACAGTATTCACGTTTGATCAGTTCCTTGAAATCCTTCCATGGGGTGGCATTAACAGCCGTCAGCCCCAGCATCTGAACTTGCGCGTTCCACCAAGTTAGCGCAGTGCCTTCGAGAGCACCAGTGGCGTGCTTCACCCTATGAGCCTCAGGGCATTCACACATTTCGAAGACCGATTCGAGGTTCTCGAACCAGTGGAGGAGTCCAACGGCCCCTTCAGTGCCACTAAAAGTAGTCGGACGACAGTCCATGAAAGTTTGGAACGTGCGCACAGGTGGCTGAGTGTGTTGACCTGTCGTGTGTGTAAGAGTAAACATACTTGAGCACGAGTGTTGGTTTACGAAAGTAGGATCTAAAGATCCTAGAGTAAGTGGTGATGGCAGGTTACACCTCCTGCCTGGGCAGCTGCGAGTGCGGCAGTAACTTGTTCAGTGATCGAAGCCGCCAACTGGGCTTGTGTCATGTTAATGCGTCCAGCCATGATCTTCATAGCAAATGTAACATAGGTGAGAGAGGTTCGCGAGTAGTGCGATGACAGAAGAGAGTAAGCACACAAGTGTTCTCATGCAATAGTGTTACGTTAATCTAAGCATACCCTGAGCAAAGTTCTATGCAATTCTAGCAAGTAGGCAATAAAACATGTACCATATTACCTAGAGTGTTGAGTCTTGCACGTGGAGCGAAGCGTCGTTGTGGATCGTTGAGAGCACTATTCTGGTTATAGTCTGGTTTTAATAAAAACGTTTTGCCCCATATTAAAACCGAGTTCTCTATAACCAATGGCTCTGATACCAATCTGTCACACCCCCAAAATCCACACGCGGAGTACCACCGCTTGGAGGCGTGACTGACCAGGATCAAGCCACCAATCATATCGAACAATGTAAATAGTAATGTAATTCAACCAAACCAATATGAAAGGTGTTCAAAGCATAAGTATAATTCAATGTTTAGCGGAAGCATAAAAGTAAACCCAAACATAAGTATAAGTACGAAGTGTCATAATGTTTAACAAACATTCACGATCCATGTCCACAACGACCGCGCCTCCCGTGCAAGCTCCATAAGTACCTAAGGTCCTGCAAGGCATGCAGCAGAGAATCAACAACGAGTTGAGCGAGTTCACAGTTAATAGTTCAGTAATTGTAATAGTATAGTAAGCCTTGTGTTCGTTCATTAAGTCATGTATCGTATTAGTTCGTATCGCGGCCCTCTAGGCATGTATGCGAAGATTAGGGAAAACTTCCCAAGTATTCTAGACTAGGTATATTTGTATCGCGGCCACCCGGCATGTGTGCGAAGTTTAGTGTATAGTTCGCGGCCAACCCTGGCATGTGTGCGAAGATTAGTCATATTATCGCGGCCAACCCTGGCATGTGTGCGAAGATCAGTCATATTATCGCGGCCAACCCCGGCGTGTGTGCGAAGATCAGTTCTATTAGTATCACTAGTCTAGCCGTATCTTATCAATAATCCTTCCTCACCCGAGGACCATATAACTAAGTTCCATAAGCTAGGTAAGTACAAGTAAATAATCCAAACCCATTCCCACCCTGGGAACCCCATGCCTTGGCTGTGTGAACTCACCTTGGTTTGCTCGGTATGCTAAGTTATGTGCTCGCAAATAATCAGTCAACTCCTATAGTATGCACGTATATCCAATCAGTTCAGGTTCGTAAAGATTCATACTCAATTTATGTCACAAGTGGAATTAGCAGTTAACATTGTGTACACACAAACAGCTGGTCATTCCATACAAAGTTCCAAGTTACATGCAAGTCCCTTACTAATTGTCATGCTTAATAGAGTTAACTTAACTGAGTTATCATTCTCAACAGGGTTAAATGCACATCTTTAACAGAGTTACATACTAACAGGGTTAACATTATTAACTTAACACAGTTAATGGGTCACATCATTTAATGAACTCAAGCATGTAAGTGGCGAAAACACCTAGTGGCCGAAATCTCTTTTTGGCGAAAAAACTTGGGCAGCGAAATCCCAAGGTGTTTTTGTTGGGCATCATCATCACTAACAGTTAAGGGTTTCCCCAAAACCTTAAAGTAATTCTAACAATCACATCGATTTTATCATATCATCATTCAATAGTCAACAGTTATAATGAGTTATTGGGATCATCATTTAATCATCAAGTAACATGATCATTATCCTGACATCATCATTATGCACCCCTCATGGATTTAAAAACCATTGTACACTTCCATGTATCTATTGCCACTAACTGGGTACTAGTGCAAGTATTCAGAGTCATTTATGATCAAGATTAAATCAAGTATTTATTTATTTCTTTCAAACAGATCACGGCTACAAATATCACATTACATTCGATGGTAACAGTCTTTTGATCGATCTGATCAATTCATACAGTCGTCTAAATTAATTAATTCACAATCAAACATATGTGCATACATCAACCAGCCGATTACATGCATACTAGCCGACACTTCTTATGCCATCACATGCAAAACATTTAATGTGGCTGCACTTTCAATACAATGCACAAGTCAAACATATAACAGTTACTGTCACTATATAATCATGTCTACTATCACTATCATACAGGAACATTAATTGTAGTCAAATGAATGGGTACCAATCATATTCATAGATAACCCTACTGTTACCAGGTTTATTATCCCCTCTTGACAGATCACCAGATCATCAACGTTACATTACATAATGTTGCAATCTATCATCTATTCAATTACACCAATCATAGAATCTCTCTAAATGGATATTCATATACAACATGTATTGATCAACCAAGAATTCACGTACGATGAACAATAAAACAAACTAACCGAGACTAATGATGATCGGCCAAACTAGATTTGGCTTCGGTATGGAGAAGGGCTGCCGTTCGGTTTCAAGAGTAGCGAGAGAGAGGGAATGTGAGGTGTGATTAGGGTTTGTCAACTGATCGTTTCACGTAAAGATTAAAATAAATATGTAACAATAATGGGCCTAAAGCCCGCTTTGGTTTTTGCCGACCACATAATGGATGAAAACACCCAAGGTGTTTTCGTGAGTAAATGATTTCACAGGGGTGTTTTCGTGAGTACCATAGTTGTTGTTTTTAACTTTCACAAACTCAATATTAAAACAACACATTCATTATCAACATATATATATCTATGAGACCACCATTATATAACACATCAAGTATAGAGATACAAACATTTGCAAACAAGTATTGAGTTAAGTCGGGTAGAGACCTTGAAAACTCGGGTTGTCACAACCAATTTGGCTTTTGTGCGGTGGTTGTCGTGGTCGTCGGACCTGCCCGGCACGGCCACTCTTGGTTTGATTCTTTATCTCTTTGTGTGTGAAAAGGAAGAAGTGAAGAACTGTTGGGGATAGTAGGAAGCAATGAATGGGGAAAAGCTGGAACACAGTTTTAGAAAATGTGTCTTTTACCATGTACAAATACATATACATAGGGTACAACTTCTAATGCAAGAATATGTTGCAAATTAGAGTGTTATATAATATGGAGCTTTCGGTCATAATGGGGTTATAAGATCTTGGGGTATGGTGGGGCGGGGGTTTGTGGCATGGGTTGACACAGGGGCGGATCTACTATATATTAAGGGGTGGCGTCCGCTACGGCTTGGCGTTCTGGCGGTAGTGTAAAATTTGAAAAAATTTGACGTTTTTTCGATTTCGTTACCGCTTATTTATAAAACGTTACCGCTTGGCGTGAATCCTAGATCCGCCTCTGGGTTGACACGTGGATATGGGGCACTCAATACACAAACCCAAGTTTCATAGGGGTATGGCGGGCGTGGCCAAGCCACATCATTTTTTTTTAATTTAAAATAGCCCTCTATGCCCTAGCCAACAAGCCAATAAGAGCCGGCCACATAGGATCGCTAGCATGCCCCACGCCCGGCCTTAAACTCCCGCCCAAGGGGCCACGCCCAAACCCAAGCCTACTTGGGGTGGTGACTTGGGCGTTTACCTCCAACCCACGCCCAAACCCCCGCCCCATACCCCATAGTCTAAGGACCCCTTCTTCAACCTGTACAGATCAGCGTAACCTCTACAGATCAGCCAATTACTTCCTTGTTTCATTTTTTTTCAAGGTTGTCAGAACACAGTCTTTAAATATATTTCCAAGACTAAACTGCAATTTACCCCCTGGGGTTTGGACATACTGACACCCTTACCCTCTATTTTAAAAAAAAAAATGTTGCCTTACCTCCAACTAGTCTCAATTGCATCGATCTTGAACCCACTTAACGGTCAACGGTTGTTTGACTATTATAAACAAGGGCGTTTTCGTAATCTTACCCCATATTATTATTATTATTATTATTATTATTATTATTATTATTATTATTATTATTATTATTATTTTCCATATCCATTATCCATTCCTAGAAATCCAAAATCAAAATAGCAGATCCGTATCAAGAACCCCACCAACTTCTTTCTAAGGGGCTATTTGGCAACATCTGAACCAATAAGTGCTGAATGAATAAGAGGTCTGAATGGGTAAGAGGCTCTGAACTAGTAAATGCTGAACTAGTAAAGTGTTGTTTGGTTTCACCTCTGAATGACTGTGTAAAATGATATTTTTACCCCTCTGAACTACTTTGTTTAGTGCTCTGTATTGAATGATAAATAGCTTAAAAAGTATAAAACATAATAGAAAATCCAAGTTACATATAAATTCTTCACAACAAATTCGGTCTTCGGAGTATTTAAAATTCTTCACAACAAATATGTTCGGCCATTTTTTGGCGAGTCACTTTGATGTCACAATTTCTAATTAGAAGGAAAAAAGGTTCTGCACATTCTTTGGCCTAGTGCATGAAGAGCAGCTTCATCGTCAAAGTGTGAAAGTTGCCTCGATAAGCCTAAAAAGACAGAAAAAATCAATGTTAAGAAATATATCTAAAAATAAAATTATAGGAAGTCATACTATGAGTGTTGTTCTATGAGCAACTAACGTTGAGGAATCATATAGAGAGCGTAAAACTTTTAGAATGACTGCATCAAATAGAATGTAATAAAGATAAAATTAAACATAAGTAAACAAAACACAAGCACTATTGTTGAATTAAAAAGTTAATTTTATTTCTCATATCTCAAAGACAACATGGTCAACTATGTGAATTACCAAGTTGTTGCCATTATAGAGTCGTATGAGGGTAGTCACTTTGCAGAATTTTGGCTCTCACAAAATGAATGGTGGCATAGCAGGGCCATTTTGAGTGTTGTTCAATGATCTTTCACAAACGTTTAACTAAACAAAATTAAACACATGACACTTCTTTGAAATTAACAAATAAAACACTAATTGGAATAGAAAAAAAAGTTTTCACGCGCGCCACCAGGGTACCATCCTCCAAAGCAAAACTAATGTGGGATAAACTTCAAACTGTGCATTTACAAACGGGTCAACTGGGTTAAAATTCGCCTCTAACTGGTCATAGAGATAAACATCAACACTGAGCTAATATATAAGGTCAAGCATAGCCCAAAGTGTACTCACAAATCACAATATAAAAACGTCTTTGGTACAGAGATGATAGCCATTTCTCCACCTTCATTAGTGCATGGTACCAGTACCCTGATACCATTCTTTGGTACAGACTGCGAAAAAAGTGAATCATGATTATTACACATTTCTCCTCAAATCTGGTATCTAAAGAATTGCACATCAGTGCTAGGAACCTGCCGGAAAATTGTTTCTTTGATGCGTTATCAAATCCACCCGACCCATCGTAACTTTTACTAGCATGACACATGACATAGTCATTTTGACCCGTTATCAAAACCACCCGACCCACTAACACATGATCAAAGGACCTTACAAACAAGAAGACAATCGCAATATCAATAAAATCATGAAGGGCACCAAATTAATAAACTAAAACTTTGTATTTAGTACAAAACTCCATCACCAAACTAATAAAACCAAATCTTTGTATATATACTTAATAATCATTATTTGCAAGAATTGTGATATCAACCGTGAGGATGCTACAGAAAAAAGGAAATCTATACGCATGTAGGAAATAAGTTGAGTTATGGCATTTTATCACATCAAATTCATCACAAAATAAATTGAAATTAGGGAAAAATTGGTCTAAATATTGCACAGATAGAAGAAATTAGGACAAATATTGTAGAGATCGAAGCACTAGGGTCTGAATATTGCACAGATTGAAGAAATTAGTACATACCTGAATTCGATGGATGGCGTGTGACTGAACGACGAGGGTAAAGGATGGCTGGGGAGAAGAGAATGACGAGGATGGGAGGTTGGGGTGCGAATGACGGGGGTAGATGTGTCTTGTTTTTCATTCAGTTCCATTCAGCATTGTTTTAGATCTGAGTGATTCAGAGCCCCATTCAGCCATTCAGATGTTTTATTTTGTTGAACCAAACACCTTTAAATCTGAACGAATCAAAGATAGCCTCTTAATGGTTCCATTAAGAGGCTATCAAACAGGCCCTAAATCAATCAAACCCCTAAATCTCAAAGAACCCTAGATCCATATCAAGAACATTCACCCTAACACCATCTCCATATCCCCATGGTCTTTAGTCATCATCTCCATATCCCATAGTCACTTGTTGATGCTAATCTCACAACCTTTTTGGATAATGAAGAGATTCAAACTAGATAGTAATTGAAACAACACTAGAAAGTGCGATTAAATAATCTAGATCTTCATTTATCGTATATTCTTGTTGATGCCATATCTTGCTCATCATCGTCCTGTTGCCAAGAGTGGACTGAGACATGATCTTCCTTATACCCTGTATGTTGTTCCAAATGAACATCGTTAACCTGCTTATCAACATCTGTTTGCACTTCACCCATATTAATATCATGCACCCTATTAATTTCCTCCTAAGCACCAATATCATAATGCATACGTTGCACTACAAACCTGCTCATCAACATCCTGGTTCCAAGAGTGCACAAAAACATGGTCTCTCTCATACCTATTATTGTTTTCAGTCACACAGTCAGCCTCCTGTTGAAAATCCATGAAAAGAACTACATAACTCACGATCTTGAGTTAGGTGCTGTTGTTTTCGCTCTCAAAATTTAGAGACACTACCTCTATGGTACTAAATGTGTGGTTTTCACGGACTAAAAGAGTCTACAACAAATCTTCATTCAGAAAGAATTGAACATGAGACAATGACGTTGGGTCGAACTTCTGAACGACTATGACTGCGAAATTCGTTACCATCCTGGTAAGCCGAATGTCGTGGCCGACGCGCTTAGTTGCAAAGAACGTGTCAAACTTCATTGTGTTCGAGTCCAATCAGATATCCAAACACGTATTTTCCAATCCCAATGTACTTGTGTAACCCAGGAAATGACGTGTAATGAACTGCCACATAATCTTGAGCTTCAGCTTGAGACTAAATTATAACACCCTAGTTTGAAAATATGATTTAATCAATTAATTATCAACAAAAAAAAGTCCCCAAAATTTTCGTTTAACAATTTACACTTAATCTCAATTGCAAATTGTATTTCTTTAAGACTATTAGTAAAGTGTTACAATCCTTCCTTGAGGAGTATGTTCATAATCTACTTAATGAAACCATTAATCCTTGTCCGACTCATACAATCAAAACTCCAGACTCAATCTTCAATGTCATAAATTTAAGCTCCAAGACCACATACCTGGAGCACACACGACACATCATTAGCAAAGCTAAGTGAATGGTATATCACGTGTAATGCACTATAAGCAAGGAAATATACATCCAACCTTTATTTCTTATAACAAGTTACATTCTAAATCATACAATCATTCTTTACCACATTTGATAAAGCTATTACGTCCAAAATCCGTCCTTAGTCTCTTCTCAAAATATGCAGCTTGATACTCAATATGAAATCACACTATCTATAATCAAGTTAGTCCATACATTCCAAATATATACTTGCAAACGATCTAAGATCGTATTCGTTTGGTTGAGTTATCACTCATAAATCCAACTAATTTAGCACAACTCAAAGCAAAACATGATACATAGATTTGGAAACCAAGTACACTTCATCCCAATACCTCATAGGTTTTGACACATCCAAAACTTATAATAAATCTAAAATATAGACAATACCTTCACATCATTCTATATTAGCATAATCATATATTTCTAACTCACACTTCCTAAACCAATTTAATAAGTTAAAAAAGTGCTACACGAGTCTTAAGACTCACTGTAAGAATTTCAACAAAAGGATTCTACAATTACTCGCATACTTACTAATGGACAAAAACCCTAATAGCATATAAAGTATTCAACAAGGTAAACAATATAAATTAACATTCACTAATCAGAAAAATTAACCACTCACCTTTGCCCGTAGGAAATCTTTATATTGTTATTGTCAATCTTGTCCCGTCTATTCTCAAGCTTTAGGATACCTTCTCGCGTATGGGTTCGCGTATGTTAATTTCTTCGTAACCAACATGCAATGAGATCAGATTATGTTTTTGCGTTCGCTTTTGCATCACAATCATTTCTCCGGTCACGGATTGCACATGCAATGCCATTAAACCATCCATGCAACATAATCAACTTCCTGATTTTCGTACAAATAAATTGTTATAAACTGTTCAATGGAAAAACCATAGTTCCCGACCTCTGATCGGAATTTCCTTCTGAGAGATTAAATATCCATATATCTGAAAGCTACAATCTAAATTTCAGCTAATTCCAACGGTCAGATCTTCGGGAAAATCGATTATACTAGGTTTTGCTGTTAAGAAAACGAAAATACAAACAGCTTTGCAAACGGGTTTAAAACTCGATCTTAAACAACTCCATTTCTAATTTCTACCGCTCAAAATGATCATCTATCTCTTAGGAACGTCATACACAAAAATCAAGTTGTTTTAACGGTTAGATTTTCAGGATCGGCTAGATATTTGCAACTGTGTAATTGAAAAACATTCTGGACAGATTATTATTCAACTATTTTAACAATTTTAAGCATAGATTTGGAGAAATTGGAGCTTACCATTGCGCTCGTAGCATTGATAAATGGTTCCAGGGTGAAACCCGCAACTCCGGCCGCATCTGGCCACCGCGAACCACCACGAAATTCCACCGGACCGCCGGCACCGGTCACCACTTCCTCTCTAGCCTTATCTCTCTCTAAATATAGAAAATCTGCTACAAATGAGCTTAAAGAGACTATTTATAGATTGAACTTTGAACTTATTATAATTTATCCCCCTCAAGTTCGATTTTTACAACAATAGCCTTTCAACCTTCGATGAGTCATAAGATGAGGTAGCGATATTGCCTTGAACCAAAGTAGTAATATTTCTCGATGTATATTACTAAAATGTACCACACTAATATATATATTACTATCATCAAACTCGTTTCCTTCGTAAATAACCCCCAACGAATAATAATAATAACATTTTATAATTACACCCGAAAATGGGATGTTACATAAAGCTGATGGGTTGCTCTATTTCTTAAATCGTTTGTGGGTGGTGAACCAAGATGATCTTCGTACATTGTTGATGAAAGAGGCCAACAAATCTCATTGTTCTATCCATCCTGGTGCAGACAAAATTTACACGGATCTTCGTACCCAGTATTCGTGGTCGGGTATAAAAAAGCACATAGCTTTGTACGTGTCCAAATGCCTTACCTGTCTTAAAGTCAAGGCAGAACATCAACGTTCCTCCAATTTGCTTGAACAACCACGAATTCTGGTATGGAAATGGGAGAACATCACTATGGATCTCATCACTAAATTACCACGCACTTCTAGAGGTCATGATACCATTTGGGTAATCATTGACCGTCTAACTAAGTCAGAGACACTTTTTGCCGACTCGTGAGTATTTCTCTGCTGATAAACTTGCTAAGATCTATATTGATGAAATAGTATCTCGTCATGGTGTTCCTTTGAACATCATATCAAATCGTGATGCTCGTTCCTCTTCTCGTTTTTGGAAAACAATGTAATCTTCCTTGGGAACCAAATTGAGTCTAAGCACCGCTTACCAACCTCAAACTGATGGACAAACCTAAAGGACAACCCAAACACTTGAGGATATGCTTAGAGCTTGTGTCATTTACTTTGGTGGTAGTTAGGATTTGCATTAGCCTTTGATTGAATTCTCATACAACAACAGTTATCACTCCAGCATCAACATTGTAACAACTCTCACCAAAAGTATTGTTTCTTATTTTATTATGCCCAATAGGAAACTCTAATTGAGACCCCCAAGAAATATTGCATGACCCCTAAAATTTTCAGAACAGTTGGAACTAGGATCAGGACCCCTAAAACTCAAGGGGGGAATCCCCTAATGGACAATTATCATCACAGTTCGTTGTACAAAGTGAATTTCATCGAGATTTTGACTCACCCAGGCTATGTGGACACGAGGCTACCCTAGCCTAGAAGTAGGCCCGTCGCGCCAGGCGCGGGAGCCAGGTGACCCTTGCACGCCACGCGACGGGGACCATTTTTCAGCATATAAATCTGGGGTTTGGCACTTGCATGTTGGTCTTGTTACGACGAGAAAATTTATTTTCTACGTTAAGTTGTGCTCTGATCTTTCTAAAAACAATCAAATCCCGACACTCTGCTGCGACAACAGGGTAATAACTCGATCACTACTACAATATAATGTCTGATTGATTGAAACCGATCCGATGGATGTTTAAGTGATGCCCGTTTTTAGGCTATGCCTTTGTCATTCGTCGTGAGGGTTTTGATTTCGTGAGCTTATCGTAAATGTTGTATTAAGTTACTGACCTAGTTTCGTATGCATTGTCATTTTAATTAGGTTATCAGGCTTATCGGTAGGCTAAACTCTGCCCAACTAAACTTGCAATATGAGTCATTCTCTTTTTATCAAAAGTGTTTTACAATACCCAAATGTTTTCCGATTATAATTACAGGGATTAAGTCTTGGTTATCTTGAATCACTGGCAAGTGGGGTATTATGCACATTACTAATCTCTCACGGTTAGATTCATCAACCTAACAGTGATAATCATCACTATTTGGGTGAAAGGACCCAATAGTGGTATGACCATCGTCACCAGGGTGTGACACGGCGCCAGATAAAAATAAGATAGTAGCCATTGTAATCGCTCTCATGCTGTAATTTATAACTAATGTGTCATTTTATTTAACCTGAATGACTCGCCAGTATTTCCCCGCTGATAAAATATTTTTAAAACATGTTTCAGGTGACTTACTGTGAATAAAGGAAAACCTGCTATGGAGCACTAACAAGCTTGAAGTGGTGGCTCAGTAAAATAAATAAACATGTTTTGTAAAACAGGGAATTTCCTCATGAAATTCCTCTATTGTAAATTACGGGGTTTGCACCAAAGTATGAAATAAAATATTTGGGCATTTTCAAGTTTTAAAAGATCCTGTTAAGACTTCCGCTGTCAAATCAAATAATAAATACCACGGGTTTCTGTCCCGCGGCTCCTGGACTGGGTAACACCGGGACGGGGGCCGTGACAGGAAAAAGGTGGTATCAGAGCCACTGATTTAAGCCAATTAAGTATTTAGAAATACTTAATTTTCTGATTGCCATTCTGTGAATTTAAGTTGATGAATGAATTTTTAACTTAGAACTTTGTGTATGTTTCTTCATGTGTGTTAACAGCATGAATGAGTTGTCTGAAGCTCTTCAGAATCTCACTATCTATTCTGCTGACATGGAAGTTTCCGGGGGCTTTTCCGATTATCTGGCCGATACTGAAGAACCTATGGAATTCCAGGCTCAAGCCCAACCTCAGGAGAAACCCAAGTCGGAGGAAGAAGCCAGCTGCGCAGAGAATTAAAAGGACTGAGGACCCAAATGACAAAGGGAAAGGAAAAGAGATCAGGGAAAGTTCAGGGCAAGACCAGAAAATGCCACCCTGGGAAGAGCTTGATCGCAAACTGAAAAATTGTGACCTCATTGGACCTGCCAATGAAAACCTCTTCAGTTACCCAATTGAATCACAACTTCTAGTTAATTTGGAACCTGCTATCCCTGATCCCATTGTCAGCCACCAACTTCTACCTGGAGAGCTGGAGGAATGGTGGACAAGTGATTGGCAATTTCAGAATCTTTTGAATAACCCTAATACCTTTTTCCCCCAGTTTGACCCAAAACCTGCACCAAACCCACCTATGAGCACCGAGAACTTGGCTGAACTCCGCCACTATGGCGAGGAGCTGGTGGACGCAGGAAATAGAATCCGGGAATTGGGGGAGAGGATATCATGGAAATACGACGAGAGGGAACGTCGTTTCTGAAGTAACAGCTGACAGGGATCGTTTGTGGTTATGTGGTTACGTGTTTAATAATAATAAAATAATAATAAATAATAAAAATATAATCGTGTAAAATAACTTAAAAATAAAACTTTTGTAATATAACTGGTGTGTATGGATGCATACTAATATATAAAAAATATCAACGTCGCAAAGTCGACAATTTTGGCTATACGTGTTGACATGATTATGTGTGATTATTTTATTGTGACTGGTTATTATTTAGTTTATTTGGTGCAAATAATTTATATATTGATAATTATCAGATAGAACACGCCGTCAATGAGCCAGTTAACGAAGTTAATCAATCCGAACCAAACAATGGAGATCAATTCCTTAATAGGCAAGATATAGAAAACATTGTTGCCAAGGGAATAGCAAATGCTATTCCAGCAATCCTTGCTGCTGCCCGAAATCCACTTGAACCTAAACCTACTACTCCCAGCAAACGTACTCACGATGATAATTTCAGTAACAGTGTGAATGGTGGCGGCAACATTAATAATAATGATAATGATGTGATGCAAGCCCCATTTCTTAAGAAAATGAAAGCTGCAATGCCTGGTTGCACTTACAAGGAATTTCTTGCCTGTAAACCAATCGAATTTGCAGGCAATGAAGGGGCAACTGCTGCACTATGTTGGTTAGAGAAAACCGAAGCAGTAATTAAAATAAGTAAATGTGCCGAGGAAGACAAGGTCATGTACGCTTCACATCTGTTTAAAGAAGGGGCACTAGAATGGTGGAACACGGTACTACAAGCTAAGGGAAGTGATGTGGCTTATGCCATGAATTGGGAAGAATTTAAGAGGCTAGTAGAAAGAAAATTCTGTCCCGAATATGAAAAGGAACAAATGGCAAATAAGTTCCTAAACCACCGGATGGTGGATGTTGATTGTCGAGGGTATACTTCGACATTCTTCGAATATGCTAGAGTTGTACCAACCCTGGCTTCGCCAGAACCGGTACTTATTTCTTTCTATATTTGGGGTTTGATTGGCGAGATCCGTGATATCGTTAAAGCTGCGAGACCCCGCACAATTGACGATGCAGTAGAATTAGCCAACACCTTGACCAACAGACTTGTACATACAAGAGAAGAAAATAGAAGGAAGGAAGTGGCCCAAAAGATTACCCAAGGATTCCGAGTGGGTAATAGTAGTAATTTCAAGAAAAAGGGAATCGGGCAATCTTCTACTGCTCCATTTTGCAGTACTTGTAAAAGAAAGCATTTTGGAAAATGCAAAGGGTATTGCAATTTCTGCAAAATTCCAGGGCATCAAGAAGAAGATTACAGAAGGAAGAAATCAACAATCTGCTTCAACTATGGAGAAGCTGGACATTTTAGACCAGACTGTCCTAAATTGGTCAAACCAGCTGACAACAAAGCCAAACCTGCAGAAGGAACTACCAAAAAGAATGCAAGAGCATTCCAGTTGACTACCCAAGAAGCAGAACTCATCCCAGATGTGATAACTGGTACGTTCCTAGTTCACGACGTTTATGCAAAACTATTATTTGACTCTGGTGCAAACCAAAGTTTTATAAATACTTCATTCTGCCAAACTCTTAACCTACCCTTAACCAAACTTAGGCAGATTTTTACGGTAGAAACGGCAGATGGAAATTCTGTTAACATAGATAAGGTCTTGCGAGAAGAGAAGATAGAACTCTTAGGGCATAAATTTTCTGCAAACCTGTTACCTATGAATTTAGCTGGATTCGATGTTGTATTAGGAATGGATTGGTTAGTAGCTAACCATGCTCGAATTCTCTGTGATAAGAATTCCATAGAAATTTATGCACCCACAGGAGAAGTAATAATGATTACAGGAGATAAGCCACGTAAACCAATGAAGTTCATTTCTGTAATGAAAGTTGCTAGTTATTCAAGAAAACAAGGAGTAGTGTATATGATTTCGGTGATCATTAACACTAAAGGTAAGGAACTTAAGGAAATTCCAGTAGTATCAGAATACTCAGATGTATTCCCAGAAGAACTACCTGGATTACCACCTGATAGGGAAGTAGAATTTAGAATTCATCTAATTCCTGGAACTACACCGATAGCCAAGGCACCTTATCGGTTAGCACCCACCGAAATGTTAGAATTGAAAAAGTAATTAGATGAATTGCTCAGTAAAGGATTCATACAACCTAGTTCATCCCCTTGGGGAGCACCAGTGTTGTTCGTAAAGAAGAAAGATGGTTCGATGTGAATGTGTATCGATTATAGGGAATTGAATAAGGTTACAATCAAGAATCGATACCCATTACCTAGGATTGATGATCTTTTCGATCAACTTCAGGGAGCTAGATATTTTTCTAAGATAGATTTACGCTCTGGATATCATCAATTGAAGGTTCAAGAAGAAGACATACCTAAAACTGCCTTCAGAACTAGGTATGGTTATTACGAGTTTACAGTCATGCCCTTTGGATTAACAAATGCTCCTGCAGCATTCATGGACATGATGAATAGGATCTGTAAACCGTACTTGGATAAATTTGTAATTGTCTTTATCGACGATATACTCATTTATTCCAAAAGTCAGGACGAGCATTGTGAGCACCTACATGCACTTTTAACTTTGTTAAGAAAGGAAGAGCTTTACCCCAAATTCTCGAAGTGTGAATTTTGGCTACAAGAGGTACAATTTTTAGGACACATGGTGAATCACGAAGGTATTCACGTAGATCCCTCCAAAATAGAAGTGATCACCAAATGGAAGGTCCCGCAATCAGCTATGGAAGTTAGAAGTTTTCTAGGATTAGCCGGATATTATAGACGGTTTATTAAGGATTTTTCCAAAATAGCTGTACCATTAACTAAGCTAACCTGTAAGGCAGTGAAGTTTGAATGGGGATCTAAGCAAGAAGAGGCTTTTAAGATTTTAAAGCAAAGGTTAACAAACGCCCCAATTCTTGCCTTACCAGAAGGAACAGAAGATTTCGAAGTTTACTGTGATGCTTCTAAGCTAGGATTAGGATGTGTTCTAATGCAACGCAAAAAGGTAATTGTGTATGTCTCAAGGCAATTGAAAAAGCACGAAGAAAATTATACGACTCACGACTTAGAATTAGGAGCGATAATTTTTGCCCTTAAGACTTGGAGACATTATATGTACGGAAGTAAGTTTACAGTCTATACAGATCATAAGAGTTTAAGATATATATTTGGGCAAAAGGAATTAAACATGAGGCAAAGACGATGGATGGAAATTCTAAGTGACTACGATTGTAATATTCAATATCACGAAGGAAAGGCAAATGTAGTCGCAGATACCCTAAGTCGTAAGTATCATGAAAAGCAAAAGCGAGTTCGTGCTCTTAGATTAAGTTTACTATTAGATTTAATGGAACAACTGAAAAACATTCAAGAAACAGCACTCAAGGATGATGCTGAAGGAATGAAGGGAAGAATAAAGGAACTAGAGCAAGAAACTAATGGAATTTGGAGATTCCACAAGAAAATAATTTGGGTACCTAAGCAGGGAGATTTAAGAAATAAGATTTTAGAGGAAGCCCATAAATCTAGGTACACCATGCATCCTGGTAATAATAAGATGTACCAAGATTTAAGAAATAACTTCTGGTGGATAGGAATGAAAAAGGACATAGCTAGATATGTGTTGGTGCACTTGTGTCTGTACTTTGTCTGTATTCGGTCACGATGTAAACGATGTCCTTGTTAGTCATGTAAGTTTGACTAAGTCAACCATCCTCCGGTTTGACTTGGTCAAACAGTTTGTATATGGTTGTATAATGCTTTGTGTCGAAGGATAAGTCATCGAAGGATTGTGAATATCCTTCGATGAGCTCGAAAGATATCATTCGATGGATGGACTTCGAAGGATATGCCATCCTTCGAAGTATATGGATCTTTCGATGGCTTTGTGATCGACAGATGATCTATCGATCATTCAACTTGATCCTTCGACCATGCAGCCTGTACTGGGTATATATATACCCATGCAGTGTGTGTTCAACAGAAGAGAAACAGAGAGACGAGAGACAGAAAGATACACTCGAGAGATAGTGAGAGCATTCTGTCAAGAACACACACACACACTTTAGAGAGTTTGCAATACTGAGTTGTAAACCTTGTGCTTGTAACCGGAACCTTTCATACGCATTAATACAAGTGGTGTTAATCGGTGAACATTGTGTGTTTTGTGTTTATACTTGTCTCGACTCGGTTGCACTCTAGCTTGGATTCCGCACTTGCTAGTGTGTTAATATAACAGGGTTAAGGTTTAACCTCATCCTCCACGAGGGACCTACAAGTGGTATCAGAGCTTTGGCTCTTCTCCTTGTTAAAACCGAGTGTGTTCTTGGTTTGTTTTTCGGGTATTAAAGTTCATATTTTTCTGGAAAACAACTTAAAATCAGATTAAACCTTGTTATTTTTCATGTTTACATGTTAGTTATGGGTTTGTGTTAAATATTTTAACAAAATATTGTGTTCGGAATTTGAAGGTTCACCGATAAATTCATGTTGATCATTTAAATCTTCATAGTGTTCTTCAAGTTTATGACTTTTTGATCTTTGAGATTAGTTTTGAAAGTTGTTTGTGTATTGGGAAGGGATATTTGGTTAAAATAATCAAACCAAATCTGGTTTTGGCAGAAAGTACGGTCTGATCATACTCTTTTGCCGAAAGTTGACTTTACCAACCCGTCACCTTTTCACCAACCTATCATTTCAGTATCAGTTGTGTCAGGAGCGATCGAAGGATATCTTTCGATTTCGAACGATCTTCTTTCGATCAAGGAAGGCTCGATAGATAATCATCTTTCGACCCATCCTTCGAAGTTTGTGATCTATCTTTCGAGCTCAAGGGAATCTTTTCGGAGGATACATTTTCGAAAGATAAGGATCTTTTATTGTGAATCTTTCGAGATAGATATTCGAAAGATAAGGATCTTTCATTGTGAATCTTTCGAGATAGTGTTCGAAAGATAAGGATCTTTCAAATTGTGAATCTTTCGAAGTCTTTGTTCGAAACTCAACAGTGATCTTTCGAACACTGTTGATCCTTCGAACAAGTCTTGGTCTTTCGAACAAGGCTGTATCTTTCGATTAGTGTCTGTTTGAACTTAACAGTTTGTGTTTGTGTAGGTCGTCTTTTAGTATTTCATCAAAATGAGTTGTACAAGTCCTTGGGACTGGAGTATTGACTCACAATCTAGTCAAGAGCTAACCTCTGCTGCAGCTTGGGCGAAAAGTATGTTTCCACCGCCATCAATCAGTCCAAGTCAATGGGCTTTGGTATCCAATCAAAGTCAAAGCATTCAAAATCTTTTGATTAGTGAAAGCGAAACAGGCAGCAACAATCGTCCACCAAAGCTGAACCATATGAATGACTTTCCATCATGGAAAAACCGCTTTCACACGTATGTTCAAGGGCAAAGCACCGATCTTTGGACATGTTTCATTAATGCATTCAATGCTAATCTTGAGGTTGTAGCGTCCACTTCAGAAGGTTATGCTAACATGCTCGAAAATGACAAGAAGGCTTATGAATTGGAGAAAAAGGCCTTTGCTACACTTACACAAGCACTCAACAAAGATATCTATCATCAGTTCTCCTACTGCAAGACCACGAAAACTTTGTGGGATGCCTTAGTTGCTAGAGGTGAAGGCAATGCAGCTACTCGAAAGTCTCGTCATGATTTGTTGAAGAAAGAGTTTGAATCGTTTCAGTTTTTGGAAAACGAAACTCTAAATGATATGACCACACGGTTCTATCATTTGATTAGTGAAATGTGTGCTTATGGAGTTGTATCTACTCAACAAGACATGGTGAATAGGTTTGCTGACGCATTACCTCCAAAATGGAGTTCGTTTATTGAGTTGTTGAAGCATACTGGAACTCTAGACACGGTTAACATCTATGAGTTTATTCAGAAACTGGAACATAAAAATGATGAGGAAATCAGGAAAGCAAAGCGAGCTCCCGCTCCTCAGAATACAGAAATGTACCTTCCAGGCTTCGATGTTTTGGCAAGATCCGCTGCAGCTCAGCAACCTAAACTGCAAACTGCATTTGTGTCCAACACAAGTTCTCTTCCGTTTTCTCAATCAACTGCTGCTCCGGTCTTTGATCCGAGGTCTTACATTCCCGTCCCAACACAGCCACAAGTCCAACCACCGCAACAACAACAACAGGCTCATTATACAAACAATTCTCAACCTCAAAACCCTAACACAATCCGAGTCGATAATTCAAACCTTTCACACATCAGCATTGAAGTTGCTAAGGAGCATATGGAAATTATCAATACAATGGTCAGTGCTTACTGTGGTTTGGTAGCAGGTCAGCTTGGAAACATCAACATGACCGATGAAGATTATCAACAGATCGACAAGGAAGAAATGGAGTTGATGGATATCAAATGGGCTTTTGCTAGTGCAGTAAGAAGGGCAAAAGATTTCATGGCTCGAACTGGAAGAACTTCGTTGGAAGGAAAGAAAGATACAAAGTATGGGTTTGATATCAACGCCGTTACATGCTACAATTGTGGTAATAAAGGGCACTTCAAACGTGAGTGCACTCGACCAACAAAACAAGGCAATCACAACCCTTTCAGAAACCAGACGAGTACTGCAAATGTGAATGCCCAGCAAGAAAACCGTGAAAGGAGGATTGTGGGAGTTAATAACAATCAGGCACAGCCTGGATCTTCAAATCCCAATCGGGCTTTGACTGTTCAAGCTGATGAGGGATGTGACTGGTCTGTGCAGCTTGGTGAAGGTGATCAAGGAAGTGGAACAGCTTGTTATGCAAAGATCATCAATCACATCAAGCATGTTCATAAAGAAGAGTCCTCTGAGAGTGATGACAGTTCTGGTTATTCTGGAAGTTCTGATGAAGAAGGCTCTGTTTCTGGGGATAATCAATCAGAGTCTGAGTCTGATGTGAAGGAGGAAGCAGGTTCTGGTATTGAGGATTTATTGAATGAAGCTGATGAACTTATATGTCAGAAATCAATTCTGATCAAGAAGGCTGCTACTACATCCAGGGAAATGGAAAAGTTCTTTTCTGAAGATGGATCTTTTTCTTTTCAAACTGCATTTATGACAAATGTGTCAGCCTCTTCGAGTCAGGTAAATTCTGAACCTCCTGCTCCTAGTGTTTGTGAATCATGTGCAGAAAAGAAGCTTGAATTAGGAAAGCTTCATAGTCATAATCAAAATTTGGTTATTGAACTTTCCAAATGCAAAGAGGCAAATATGGCTTTAACTCGGAACGAAAAAGATTTTAAATCAGTAATTGAAACATTAAAGAAAAACGTGTCCGAAGTGAACAAAGTAGTTTACCACAAGCAAGTAAGTATAAATGAATACATCAACATTGTGGAAGAAACTAAGAAACAATTAGCCATTGCCCAATGCGAGCATGATGCAATCAAACAAAAATTGGAGAGTTATTCTAACTCCCAATTTGTGCTTGATCACATTATCGATGTTCAACAACTGAAGGGAAATCAGAAAGGCATAGGGTATAAGAAATGTCCGTCTCCTTTGATGAATAACTATACCAAGATGCCCGATGAAGAGGATATGCCTCGGTATGAACCCAGTGTGCCTCTTGATTATGAGGAATTTGCTACTGGCCTAGGGTTCAAACCGGACAATTCTTTAAACACATCCTCTAAGCAACAAGAAACTTCATCATCCATGAAGCAAAGTCCTCCAGTTATCGAGGACTATGAGACATCGGATGATGAATCAGAAGTGGATGTAAGTGATCAGAATAAATCACTTAACAAGATGAAAGGAGTAGTTATCCCACGAGAGAATCACATTCTTTGTGATCCTGATACTCCTGATGTCTCCTCTGTTAAGAAACAAGTGATTGATTCTGTCAAAGTTGATAAGACATGTGTGTCTACTGTTAAAAGCAGTAATGTGTTGTATACATTGGTTGGAGATGATAAAATCTACTCAGATCACGATTTCCCAATTAAGAATGTAAATCAATCTTTGATTGATAAAGTCTTTGAAGACAACACAAACAAATTTTTGGGAAAAACTCTTCCGGGAATTGTTGTAACACAATGTGATCCAATTCCTAAGGCTGAGATTAGAAAACAGTTTGGTAATCAAAAATCTTCAACCACTCAACAACCTAGTGCTTCTAATGGTAAACAACCAGTCAAACGAGCTCAAAAGCATAAAGTCTCTCAGATGAAGTCTGAACCAAAAGGGGCTCGATTTCAAAAGAAAGCAAAAGATGTCAAGTTCGTGACATCCAAGGGTACTGATAAGATTGAAACTTTTGAGAACAAATCAAACACAGATTTTGTACAACAGGTCACAATCTTAAAACGTAACATTGATAACAATTACACTCAACGCACAACTGGGTGTGATGAAAAGGATAGTACCTCAGGTTCCACGAGTTCGACATCTTGTGGTCAATCAAGTTCTCCAAAATTTGTTGAAAGGAGAACATGTTTTAAATGTGGAGAATTTGGGCACATTATCAAAAACTGCCCAAATGCTCCAAAGAATAAATTTGTTGAGAAAGCTCCACCTGAAACAGTTCATCCTCAACGTCGGTCAGTTTCACCTAAACATGATAAACGAACTGTAAAAGAACAAGAAACTAAACAACGACGTAAGAACATGAAAACTGTTGAAAAAGCCTTGAAATCTGAAGTTAAAACAGTTAACAGGGAACCAAGTGTGTCACAACCTGTAAAACCAGAAGCTTCAAAAACTGTTTACACTCAAACTGATAGGCAAAAACAAATTTGGTTACCTAAGGGAGGTGACAATTCAGGGGGACCAGTTGTTCTTGAAAATCATCAAGAGATTGATATCACGTTTCGTGATGCTCAGGGACGACCCAAGACCACTAAGGCTTGGGTCCCCATCCTCAACTGATATTTTTAAATGACATGTGCAGGATGTTCCAGGAGGAACTATTAATAGTCATTGGATTGTTGATAGTGGAGCATCCAGGCACATGACTGGCGACTTACGGCTCTTATACGACGTGAGATATATTAGAGGAGGGTATGTCGCATTTGCGGGAGACAAAGGCGGATTCATCACTGGAGAGGGAAGTATCTCCAATGGTATTGTGTGCTTCGATAAGATCAATTATGTTAAGCAAATTGATCATAATCTTCTCAGTGTGTCGCAAATCTGCGATAAAAAGTTCTCAGTGCATTTTGATGATGCCGGCTGCTATGTGCTGAAACCTGGATTCAAAATTCCACAAGAATGGATTCTCTTATCGGCTCCGAGAGTTAATGATCTTTATATTCTCGACATGAGCCAGGCGATTACAACATCAGCTCAAGTCACTTGCTTTGTCTCGAAAGCCACAGAAAAGGAGTCTATATCTTGGCACAGAAGAATGGGACACATTCACTTGAGAAAGATGAACCATTTGGTGAAAAATAATCTTGTGAATGGTGTGCCTGTGAGAAGTTTTCATTTACAAGATATCTGTGTCTCGTGCCAAAAAGGGAAGCAAACAAAGAAGTCTCACCCTTTGAAGAAAATCAACACTGTCAGCATACCTCTTGAACGTCTTCATATGGATCTTTTTGGACCTATGAAGCACAAGACAACATTCGGAGATGCTTATTGTCTAGTTGTTACTGATGATTATTCTAGATTTTCTTGGGTATCCTTCATGGCACACAAGAGTGAAACTCCTGGCATCCTCAAGGATCTTCTTACAATGTTGGAGAATCTCTATTCGTTGAAAGTGAGGAGGATCCGAAGCGACAATGGAACCGAATTCAAGAATCAAGTTATGCATGAGTTTTGTACTTCTAAAGGCATTCTTCATGAGTACAGTTCTCGTTATACTCCACAACAAAATGGTGTCGCGGAGAGGAAGAATCGGACGATTATCGAAACTGCAAGAACAATGTTAGTAGAGTCGGAACTCCCTATTCAATTCTGGGGGGAGGCTGTATCGGCTGCATGCTACACGTTAAACAGAGTTCTTACAGTAAAGAGACATGGCAAAACTTGCTTCGAACTCCTTCAGAAAAGAAAACCGGATCTTTCTTACCTAGAACCATTTGGTGCCCCATGTACTATGATTGAGCCGGATGGAAAGTTTGGAGCTAGAGCTATCGAGGGTTTCTTCCTTGGATATGATACTCCGAATTTTCGTGTTTGGAATCTGGCTACCAGAAAGATTGAGCTATGGAGTGAAGTGAGGGTTCAAAGGTACACGAGTCCTGTTAGGGCTCCGGGTGATCCGTGGATGTTCGATTATGATGGACTATTTGACTCCTTCAATCTGCCAACCTTTGACGAAGAATCAGCAGCGGCTAGAATGTTGTTTGAATGTGACAACGCTGCTGATTCGCCTTTGGTTAGACCTATTGTTGTTGACCCACAAGCTTCTTCGTCTGTCAACAATATGGTTGAAAATGAGGTTTATGAAGATGCTGCTGATTATAATGAATCTTCTGAAGATGATGAATTTCATGATGCAGCTGAAGGATCTTCGGCTCAAGCTGCTCCTGTTCAAGGTGCCTCTGTTGATACACCTCATATGCAGAATGTAGACACTGCTGAAGGGAATGCATCCACCTCTACACACATTCCTGGTGTGGAGTTGGTTGTTGATCTTAATCTTAACAATTTGGGTATCAATGCACGTGTGTCAGAAAATCCTGAAATGAGGATTCACGATATCCACCCCCAGCAGAATATTATAGGAGATGTCCATCGCGGTGTGCAGACGCGTAATCAGCTGAGAAACAACCGGAATGCTGGTTTGTATTCAGCTATAAGAGAATCTGGTCTTCAGAATGACTGGTCCTTCGCGTGTTACGTGTCACAAGAAGAACCAAAATTGTGGAAAGATGCTTTGAAAGACAATGCTTGGGTTGAAGCCATGCAGGAAGAATTGCAGCAATTTCAAAAGCTTGGTGTTTGGAAGCTTGTTGAAAGACCTGAGAACTACAAGAAAATTGGCACTCGATGGGTTTTCAAATGCAAGAAAGACGACCGTGGAGTGGTTATTCGGAACAAAGCACGTTTAGTCGTTCAAGGTTTTCGTCAGATAGAAGGAATCGACTACAACGAAGTCTATGCACCTGTTGCACGTCTGGAAGCAATTCGGATCTTTCTGGCTTATGCCTCATTCAAAGGATTCAAGGTTTATCAGATGGACGTGAAAAGTGCATTCTTACATGGTGTGGTTGAAGAAGAGGTGTACGTCGAACAGCCCCCAGGTTTTGAAGATCCTATCCATCCCGATCGGGTTTGGTTGCTCAACAAAGCTCTCTATGGTCTTCATCAAGCACCGCGAGCTTGGTATGCAACCTTATCTACCTATCTGCTGGAGAATGGTTTTCGAAGAGGTCTTATCGACTGTACTCTTTTAATCAAAGAACAAGATGGAGATCTTCTTCTGGTACAGGTATACGTTGATGATATTATTTTTGGTTCTACTAATGATGTCTTGTGTAGGAATTTCGAGCGCATTATGCAGGATAAATTCGAGATGAGTGCTATGGGGGAAATGACCTTCTTCTTGGGCCTACAAGTGCAACAAACTGAGTCTGGGATATTCATCCATCAGACTAAATATGTCGGTGACATCTTGAGCCGGTTCCAGATGTCTGATGCAACGCCCATTGGTACCCCACTGCCACAAAATCATGGAATTACTCCAGACTTGAAGGGTGAAGCTGTTAGCCCCTCATACTATCGCGCAATGATCGGATCTCTTATGTACCTCACAGCATCAAGGCCAGACATAATGTACCCAACGTGCCTGCTTTCCAGATATCAAGTTAACCCGAAGGCCTCACATCTTGCAGCTGCAAAAAGGATTTTTCGTTATTTGAAGGGTTACCCTGACACCGGTCTATGGTACCCTAGGGATAATAACTTTGACTTGATCGCATTCAGTGATTCTGATCATGGCGGATGCAAAATCGACGGCAAATCCACAACGGCGGGATGTCAGTTTTTAGGAAATCGCCTAGTCACATGGCAGTGCAAGAAGCAGACGTGCGTCGCTACATCAACATGCGAAGCTGAATACATTGCTGCCTCAAGTTGTTGCTCCCAAGTTCTTTGGATCCAACAACAATTACGCGACTACGGTTTTGAATTCCTAACTACTCCTATTTATGTTGATAATTCTGCTGCATTACAGATCACTAGAAATCCTGTGCAGCACTCAAAGACCAAACACATCGAAATCAAATATCACTTCATACGTGATTGCTTTGAGAAAAGGCTAATCGATGTCGTTAAGGTCCACACCGATGACCAACGTGCCGACCTTTTTACCAAAGCATTTGACAAATCAAGATTTGACTTTTTATTATTGGTAAACGGCATTAAGGTCAAGCAAGAGTAAACCAACATCGGAAAATCATTTTTGCAAATACCTTTGTGTTTTAAATTTTATCTTGGTTTGTTGATTTTAGGGGGAGTGAATAATATCCAAAAATTTGAAAAATCCAAAAACATTGAAAAATTTCAAAAACCCAAAAACAATAGAAAAACAAAAATGAGTTTCCTGGCGAGCAAAAGAGAAAATGATAGTACATCAGTGGTCTGTCTAAACCTCTTTAATCCTTAAATGCAAAACGATAAGCAGCTCTATATAAGATGTATCGGTAGGCTCACAATCATTTTAAAGTGTGCAGGGTGATATAAACCTTAATCGACTGAAGACTGGGTGGGAACCATTCATTGGCATATGGTCTTGGTACCGAAATTTCGTTTGAGAGATTGCCGAGGTTCTGAGATATTCGGTCTTTATGCTGCTTATCATCTGGGTATCATGGTTGTATCTTTTACCGAAAAATAACGGGGACGCAAGTCTAGATCTTCCATGATACTATACATACGTGTACATACTGCATACGACCTCAATAAGTGATCAACAATCACATGTCCAAACAAATAAGTGATAATATATCACATTTATCCGGGAGTCAAGTTCGTCTCTCTGCTGTACGAAAGTACTGACCTGTTCACGGACTTGCTCCTGTGCCCTCATGCATCGAAAATCAAGTTCCTCATCAATAAGTGATTCTATCACATAGGGCTTGTTTTCAAATCAAAATAAGTGAGAATCTCACATCATATACGGTCAAACAGATGATAATCGGTATACTCACCGGTAAGATGAACCCTCGTGCATACCTTGATACGGGAATGTGTCGTGATGTGGATGAACACCGGTCGGTAAGTATAAATCATACATTAACGTATCTCCTCGCCATGATTACAAATGATAAGTTGAGCTTATGTGGACAACAATACCGATAATCGTTATAGGATGCTTATCTAAATGTTAACTAACTGAACAACAAGAGCGTTTTGGCATGACCGTTCACTGATATGATTCTCTTACCCTCGAAACTCGCAAAAAGAATGTCTGTGTATATTTATTTACTGCTTAATCTTTATTGTTTTATTTTAAACAGTTTCGTCGTTTGGTGCATATCAGCACGACATTAGCGGTGATGTCGTTTGATAACACTCAAAGGATATTAAAATTGTTGACTTTTAATTTATTCAAAAATACCAAAAAGATTTTAGGTGTGTTTTGATATAATCTTTATAAAAGCCAAAAAGATTTTATTTCTACTTTATTTTCGATCGTACGATGTTGGAGCTCGAATCTTCGTTACCTGAAACCTGACTGAAAACCGAATTGACTAAATCTTCATAAACGGTCGAAATTTGCAAGTTTTTGAAAGTTAAATCTCAAATTGACAAATTTATTAAACTTTCATACTGTCGGACGGTGTTTGATTGTGACATGGTCATTCGTGTGTCATTTGCTTATACTAACTATTCCAAGCAGTTGTTCTCATTATGCGTTTAGGTTTCTGGCATGTGCAGATTCTAAAGGCAAGGAGAACATAGTCGATGACAAGCTTCGGAATGAAGACACAACGTGAAGGCGCTCAGAAGATAAAGATGATCGAGTTGCCGCTGACTATCATCAACACCACAAGGATCTCACTTCATAAAGATCAAGACTTTCACGAGCATAACTCAAGGAGGAGCCTATGCCAAGGGGGAGTTTGTCAACACACTTCCTACATGATACGGGTAGTTTGTTGATACACTCTCTGCTTTCAAGACGTGAAGACTTTGAAGATCCTCCGACATTGAAGACTTGAAAGGACATCAGAGTCTTGAAGACACGAAGATCAAAGATAATCAAGATCGAGACAAAGCTACAACCAAGGGGGAGTTTGTTGGTGCACTTGTGTCTGTACTTTGTCTGTATTCGGTCACGATGTAAACGATGTCCTTGTTAGTCATGTAAGTTTGACTAAGTCAACCATCCTCCGGTTTGACTTGGTCAAACAGTTTGTATATGGTTGTATAATGCTTTGTGTCGAAGGATAAGTCATCGAAGGATTGTGAATATCCTTCGATGAGCTCGAAAGATATCATTCGATGGATGGACTTCGAAGGATATGCCATCCTTCGAAGTATATGGATCTTTCGATGGCTTTGTGATCGACAGATGATCTATCGATCAGTCAACTTGATCCTTCGACCATGCAGCCTGTACTGGGTATATATATACCCATGCAGTGTGTGTTCAACAGAAGAGAAACAGAGAGACGAGAGACAGAAAGATACACTCGAGAGATAGTGAGAGCATTCTGTCAAGAACACACACACACACTTTAGAGAGTTTGCAATACTGAGTTGTAAACCTTGTGCTTGTAACCGGAACCTTTCATACGCATTAATACAAGTGGTGTTAATCGGTGAACATTGTGTGTTTTGTGTTTATACTTGTCTCGACTCGGTTGCACTCTAGCTTGGATTCCGCACTTGCTAGTGTGTTAATATAACAGGGTTAAGGTTTAACCTCATCCTCCACGAGGGACCTACAATATGTTTCTAAGTGTCTTACTTGTTCACAAGTTAAAGCAGAACACCAAAAACCTTCAAGATTACTCCAACTATTAGAAATGCCTGTATGGAAATGGGAACTGATAACCATGGATTTTGTTACTAAGTTGCCCAAAACCAGAAAAGGTAACGACGCAATTTGGGTAATTATGGATCGATTAACCAAATCAGCTCATTTCTTGCCCATGAAGGAAACTTTCAGTATGGAAAGGTTAGCCAAATTATACGTAGACGAGGTAGTATCCTTACATGGGGTCCCACTCTCTATCATATCGGATAGAGATAGTCGTTTCACTTCACATTTCTGGACAAGTTTTCAAGAAGCAATGGGGACCAGACTCAATTTAAGTACAGCTTACCATCCCCAAACAGACGGACAAACTGAAAGGACGATTCAAACCCTGGAAGACATGCTCAGGGCATGTGTAATAGAATTTGGAGGAAACTGGGATAACCATTTACCTTTAATTGAATTCTCCTATAACAATAGTTATCATTCGAGCATCGAAGCTGCCCTGTTCGAAGCACTGTATGGACGTAAGTGTAGAAATCCAGTTTGCTGGGCAGAAATAGGAGAAAGCCAGTTATCAGGTCCTGAAATCGTACAAGAAACCACCGACAAGATCACTCAAATCAAAGAAAGACTAAAAACGGCTCGGGATCGTCAGAAGAGTTATGCAGACAATAGACGCAAGCCGCTAGAATTTCAAGTTGAAGATAAGGTACTCTTGAAAGTTTCTCCTTGGAAAGGAGTGGTTCGGTTCGGAAAGAAAGGAACGCTAAGTCCAAGGTACATAGGACCATTCTCAGTAATCCAACGAATAGGACCAGTTGCTTATCGCCTACAACTACCAGAAGAGCTGGCTGGAGTACATGACGTATTTCATGTATCTAACCTCAAGAAATGTTTATCTAACGAATCCCTGGTAGTACCTCTTCAAGATATAGAGGTAAATGAGAAATTAAAATTTATGGAGAAACCACTGTAGATAGAAGATAGAAACGTTAAGTTTCTCAAGCACAAAAGACTAGTACTGGTTAAAGTCAAGTGGGATTCAAAGAGAGGACCGGAGTACACTTGGGAACTGGAGTCAGAAATGAAGCGAAAATATCCCTACTTGTTCCAGTAAATCTCGAGGACGAGATTTTAATTAAGGTGGGGAGGATGTAACAACTCTCACCAAAAGTATTGTTTCTTATTTTATTATACACAATAGGAAACCCTAATTGAGACCCCCAAGAAATATTGCATGACCCCTAAAATTTTCAGAACAGTTGGAACTAGGATCAGGACCCCTAAAACTCAAGGGGGTATCCCCTAATGGACAATTATCATCACAGTTCATTGTACAAAGTGAATTTCGTCGAGATTTTGACTCACCCAGGCTATGTGGATACAAGGCTACCCTAGCCTAGAAGTAGGCCCGTCGCGCCACGCGCGGGAGCCAGGTGACCCTGGCGCGCCACGCGACAGGGACCATTTTTCAGCATATAAATCTGGGGTTTGGCACTTGCATGTTGGTCTTGTTACGACGAGAAAATTCATTTTCTACGTTAAGTTATGCTCTGATCTTTCTAAAAATAATCAAATCCCGACACTCTGCTACGACAACAGGGTAATAACTCAATCACTGCTACGATATAATGTCCGATTGATTGAAACCGATCCGATGGATGTTTAAGTGATGCCCGTCTTTGGGCTATGCCTTTGTCATTCGTCGTGAGGGTTTTGATTTCGTGAGCTTATGGTAAATGTTGTATTGACCTAGTTTCGTATGCATTGTCATTTTAATTAGGTTATCAGGCTTATCGGTAGGCTAAACTCTGCCCAACTAAACTTGCAATGTGAGTCATTCTCTTTTTATCAAAAGTGTTTTACAATACCCAAATGTTTTCCGGTTATAAATACAGGGATTAAGTCTTGGTTATCTTGAATCCTGGCAAGTCGGGTATTGTGCACATTACTAATCTCTCACGGTTAGATTCATCAACCTAACAGTGATAATCATCACTATTTGGGTGAAATGACCCAATAGTGGTATGACCATCGTCACCAGGGTGTGCACGGCGCCAGATAAAAATAAGATAGTAGCCATTGTAATCGCTCTTATGCTGTAATTTATAACTAATGTGTCGTTTTATTTAACCTGAATGACTCGACAGTATTTCCCCGCTGATAAAATATTTTTAAAACATGTTTCAGGTGACTTACTGTGAATCCAGGAAAACGTGTTACGGAGCACTAACAAGCTTGAAGTGGTGGCTCAGTAAAATAAATAAACATGTTTTGTAAAACAAGGAATTTCCTCGTGAAATTCCTCTATTGTAAATTACGTGGTTTGCACCAAAGTATGAAATATTATATTTGGGCATTTTCAAGTTTTAAAAGATCCTGTTAAGACTTCCGCTGTCAAATCAAATAATAAATACCACGGGTTTCTGTCCCACGGCTCCTGGACCGGGTAACACCGGGACGGGGGCCGTGACAAACATGGCCCTTCTGAAGCCAGTTTATGGTCAAAAATGTCGCACACTTATCTGTTGGAATGAATTTGGTGAAGCTCAAATCACCGGACCTGAACTCATTCAAGAAACAATAGACAAAATCATGAAAATCCGTAATAACCTTTTGACAGCTAAAAGTCGTCAAAAGAGTTATGCTGACAAACGACGCAAACCTTTGGAATTCTGATGCGTGGTCGAATACCAGTGTTCTAATATGTTTAAGTTTATGTTTTTACATAGCTTTTAGTTTCGAATAGCCTACTTTTGATTGGAATTGTGTTTTGTAGGTCTAACAGAGTTTAACGAGCTATTTGGAAGCTATTCGGAGCACCGGGAGCGAACGTGATCATCCGAAAACGTGAGAAATGAGAAAAATAGGAAAATATACCCTATAGGGGGCGTCGACGATGCCCCATGGCCGCCGGGAATGCCCCGCGTCGTCAAGAAATGGTGTAGGCAGCGAACTAGGGCGTCAGCATAAAAATGCAATTTCTAGGGGGCGTCGGCGATGCCAGGCGGGCGTAGGCTACTGTCCCCAGAAAGTGCATTTTTTCTGAATTTCCTTGTTTTGCGTTTTTGGACGAATTAAATCCCAATTTTTGGGTCTTTTGATGGGAGTTACGCATTTTGGAGTTTGAAACAATACTTTAGAGCCTAGAACTCAAGCCACTTTAATCCCAATCCATCCAATTGATACCGAATCATCCGAATTCATCATTGAATCTCATTCCACAACCCTAATCACCATCCAATCTTCAATCCATTCATCACCATTATCCATCCCATACCCTAACCACCATCTTCATCATCATCCTCAAGGCTTCAAGATGTTCATGCTCAAGCTTCAATCATCCGAGGATCGCGTTCTTTCAACCATGAGCGGCTAATCCTCTCGGGTTTCACCCCAGTGTAGGTTTTTGTAAGATTTTAGGGTTTAAACATTGTTTTGAGTTTTGATTTGTGATAAATTGTAGTTTAATTTTAAAACCTAAGATAATTGTCTTGCATTTGTATTATATTCATGAATTGTCGAGTGAAGATTAAATTTGACTTTAGGAAATGTTTATGTGCAATTATGCCTTGTCCAGGTTAGGATTTACATGTTCTTGGTAATGAAGTGCATTGCGGTCCATCGTTTACGACGTTGATAGCTCTTGGCACCTAAGCCACGTGACACTAATTTCGTTAATCACTTTTGCAATTGAATTGAATCTAAGACGTGTAGAAACCCTAAGTCTTCAATTACCGAACCGGGTGTGAATCTTGTTCCAAAATATCGTTTTAAACCATCAATCAAGTTTCCGTGCAATTGTTTAAGTTTTTCTTAGCTTAGTAATTAAAAACAAATTCGTCGGTTTAATCCGACATCCCTTTTCAAACAAACAAACAAACAAATTAATCAAGTTATTAGCAAGATTCATAAAAGTGACAAAATCCTTTAAAATTAATCAAGTCCACACACAAACCACAAACTCTTCGTGGTTCGACCCCTTACTACCACTAACACATTGTTAAGAGTAATTTGGGACTATAAATTTTCTCTTTGACCGGGTCGCGACACTCCGATCAAATTTTGGCGTCGCTGCCGGGGAGCTAGTGTGCTTAGTATTTCATTGCTTGTTCGATTTGTTCATATCGAGTAGTTTAAAAAAAGTTAGATTTAGTTTCTAGTTTTCTTTGTTGTATTTCTTTGATTATACTTTGGGTAGTCGAGTTTATCTGTGCAGGTACATGTTTTGCAGGCTCTTTCATTATGAATTGGGTATATGATGACCCGTGTGAATGTTGCGGGAGCCAAGAACATCTATTGCAGGAATGCTCTTTGTTCTTTGAGAAGGTTCAAGCATACAAGGATCGGGAAGACTCGCTCATCGGATGGTACGGATATGGGAGGGCGGATTATGAAGATCTCAAAGGTCCATCCTCACATTATCCATACGTTAACCCACCACCACCACCACCAAATTATCAAGAATACTACTATTAGAGATGGATTACCATTATGAGCAAGAGCGGGGTTACAACAACCATGAACCCGAATTGCCACATTTCTCAAGTTACCGGGAGAAGTATGATGATTATTATCATGAATACCCTCAATCGCCATACGAGGAACCTCAAAATTCAATAATTTCCAAGCTTGATGTGATCCTGAATATAATAAAAGATTCAAGGCAAGAAATTAAGATGGAATTGAAGAAGGAACTTGAGGTGAGAGATAAAGCTCATGAAGCCTTGGCAAAGAAAGTGGGCCAACTCGTCGAAAAACTGGCTCAACTTAGACGAGACCAAGAGGTGTTGGCTAATGGTACCATGGTTGATGGTGATGTGGTGGAAGAGGTTATAGATATTCCGGAGCAAGAAACTGAATGTTTGAACCGAACTGAAAACATAACATCAGAAGACGAGTCAGAGGCGAAAGAAGCCCAAGTTCATCCCTACCCTTCTCCCATACTTATTACTCCAACCAACAAAGTTGGGGATGAGGGTTCGGGCATAAGGATTCGAAAGGTGGCGTTGCAAGACATTGGGCAGTTTGTGAAGAAAAGACCCCAAAGATGTTTAATATGCATGCCAATTAAAAGAAAGAGAGAGTGGATTCAGCATGCCAACTACCAAGCATATGTTGGAAACTAGGTAGGCAAATGTTCACTTAGACCACCGTGAGAGGCAAAATCAGGTATGATTGTTGTATATTTTGTATTATTATTCGTTTTATTTTTATTTTATCCGTTTTAGTAGCTAAATGAACTTTGTGGGTGTGTTCCCTATATAACCCTCACGAGACCTACTCGTCCTCCCGAGCTATCGGGAGGTTTAAAAGGGCTTGTAGCATACGCTAAATGCAACCGTGATTCCTACGAAAGTGAGTTAGGTTTGTTGTTGTTGTAAATTATTTTTCCACAAAATCAAATTGAAATAACGAATGACTTGGTAAATATTTTATAAAAATGGTAGAACGGGTAACTAACAAATTTTGATGGTTGTGAGAAGGATGCTTCTACACAAGGGTTTAGATTTACAGGTACATTATATTCATGAGACGGCCATTTTTATTGAAGAGTGAAGAGCACACGAGGACCAAGAAAAATTAGGTGCATCCGTTTCTTTTTATTTGATTATTAGTTAGTTAATAAGTGGAATGTATTTTGTATATTATTGACCAGGATGAAGTTTTGGGAGGTTGGTCGCATCACATGTCGCAGCCCTCGGCCCCTACCCCGGGAGCGGGCGCCACGAGTATCTCAGAGCTGGTGGTATCGATGTTTATTAATTTGGCAGCGGAAATGAGACATCAGGATCGTAGTTAGGAAATATTTTGTATCAGAGTAAAACACCAAACTTTATATAACAAAACATTGGGATAAAACCCAAGTTCATTTGACAATACATTTGTAGGGGTAAACCCTAATTATTGAAAACAAAAACTCCTTTTTTTTAGGTAACTTTTATAGCCACTTTTCCAAGCCTTCAGTGCTCTCTAGCTGGCTTCTATTGGCTTTCACATTTTGTTACCTGAAACGCGTTTTAAAACATTTTATCAGCAAGAAATACTGGCGAGTGCATCCCAATTTAATCAAAACAAGCTTTTATATCTTCACAGTAATGAGAGCGATTGCAATGTTTATATCTACTCAATTACCACCCACGGTACTGTCAATCCTGACTTGTGGTCATGCTACTACTCACAGTGTAGTAACAAGTAATGTATACAAAACCCCAACATACCGACAGTAATTGTAGAATACATAGACTCAATCCCTGTTATCATAATTTAAAAAAATTGAGGTTTTGATAAAAGAGTTTGGTAGAAAAAGAGAATGACTCACTTTGTTTACTTGGATAAAACTAAAGCTTCCTGGTGTATCTCCTGATTATTATCTATAAAAATTAAACAATGCACACGTATTAGTAAAATAACCCAAATCACATTAACCGTACAACTCGAGACAGAATTCCAATGACTGAGTCGGGCAGAGCCGACATGCATTACGGAATCCTAAATCAATCGGGTGTACACACGAGACAGAACTCCAATGACTGATTCGGGAAAAGCCCTGACTCTCACACCCCGACCATGTAAAACAACAAAACGTGGCGGAAACGTCGGGGAGTGTTGTAACAGAATCATTGTTTCACAACCATGGATTAAACAATTTCGTTTTATTGAATTATATGTATTACATTGGAATTAGAAACAAAACATGAACAAATTGACTTTCATTGTTATTAAGTCACTAAGGCCTCGTCCATTCCTATGTGAGCGTACACAAATATCATCATCAAACATCATCAACTATGGTACCTGAAACACATGTGAAAATACGTCAGCATAAAAATGCCGGCGAGTACATAGGTTTTATGTGAGTGTCAGATTCATGGCTCGTTTTACATGTTGCAATACTTATTTAAAAACCTTGTTTTGAAAAGTATAGCATTGCATCATAACTAACCAACTCAAATCAAGTTGGTTATACTTTATAAAATCTCATAGCCAGGATTCTTAACCCAAAACGTTTGTTTAAGAAAAACCAAAATTTGTAAAACATCTCGTTAATAAAACTCGTATGGTTTATATTGTTAGAAAAACCTTGTAATATAACTTTGTTTTGAAAACCTTGCCCAAGTGATCTAGATAACGCAACGATATATAATGTGTTAAAAGCACTTATATAGGAAGTACCAGCGGCGTATCCACCATGCTTTTAACACATTACACCTGCCCCGTTACCTAATCACTTCCCTAATCCCAATGGTTCAAACCGTTACAAATGGTTCACATAAATCAACAGGTTACAAATGGTTCACATAAATCAACAGGTTACAAATGGTTCACATAAATCAACAGGTTACAAATGGTTCACATAAATCAATCAGCTTCAAATGGTTTAAAAAGATATAAAACAATGTGTCCATATACTGGATAAGTATATGTAACAAAAGAACATACATAGCATGAAATGTAATGTAAAACGATGTACTAAGTATGCACTAAAAGGACATACATAGCAAAAACATAATGAAATCATGTACTAATAGCGTACTAATGAACATAGCAAGTATATGATATGAAAACATGGAAAGCACGAAAGTAACAAGTAGGCATATGTGTTTCACCCCAAAACATTTGAAAAACAGTAAAAGAGGGGACTATGTACTCACTTGAGGGTGCTTAGAAGTCTTGTACAACAACCAAGCAAAGCTAGAGCGATCACGGAATCAAACGACACCTAATATAGATAACTATGTAAATAACCGGACCTAAATCGGAAGATCAGATAGAATGAGGTTTCGTAAACCAAATGAGTATAGGAACTCATGTATTATGGTTTAACAAGGCCTACATTCTAAAAGGAAACCTATCCTAAGTGATTACGACCCATTACGACCCGTTTAGGTAGCTTACGCTACTTTAACGCGTCGTTCGCGTAAAACACGTTCGGAACACCTAACTAGTCCTATGACAAGTATTATATGTCTTAACATGTCTAATAATGTTACCTAATCAGTTTAGATGTGAAAATTTAGGTTACATATGCTTAAAATGAATTTATGCGTAAAAAGGGCATTTTGGTAATTTTCCTAAGGCATATAAACTACCTATCATACAACTAACTAAACGAAGTGACCATAAGGTATAACCTTGTAAGGTTATTCCCTATACAACTATGGTCACCTAATGTGCTTGGTCGGATCCTAATGATCGACCAAACCGGTCGGGTTCGAAAGTATAAGCGATTGTTTAAATCGCTTACCTTATGACCCTACATAATCACTAAACCTAAAATGACGAGCTAAACATGTTAAAACATAACAAATTTAGAAAATAGGTTTGGTAACAAAACAAACGGTTTTGATACCTAAAAGTAGTTTGGTTACAAAATACGCAAGAATACGTATTTTGGCCGAAACTACGACTCGCCACTATGCCTAGATAACATGGTAATCAGTAGGTATAGTCATAAGAGACTAAAACCATCGTGATTACGCTCACGTTATGAAGTTCAACGAACTTCATGTTGACCATAAACTGGTCAATGCAGAAAGTCAAACAAAATTTGACTTTCATGCTAAAAACGCGTAAAAGAACGAAAGAGGACTTACAACGGGTCCAAGAATGGAAATCTAGATCCGACTTGCTCAGGTATATGAGGTGCTAAGCCCCAACTTAGAGCAAATAGATCAGATTTGTGTGTTGCAACAATGAAAAGGCATGGGTATATTTAGGATTTCTAGGACCGTTAGGATCGTTCCTCGATTCCCGAGCTTAAATCTGGACCGTACACATGCACCCATTGTTTTCTAAAACCATGGGAGCCCCTAATATGAGTCCATGGTATTATAAAAACCATTAAATATCAGCCCATAGTTTGCAAAACCATGGGCTAAAACCATCAAAACTTCAAAATTGGACTAGGTTCATTGAATCTGGTCAGAAATTTCAAAAATGGTCCCTGCACTTGTAAAACTTGATTTTTGGCACTTTTAAGCCCCGTTAACCCCATTTCAAGGCTCTAAAATAAAGTTAAAGTATAGGGAACTTAAAATATGCTCAAAAATATCTCGGATGTCGGTTCGTTTGGTCGTACGGTTGCGTTGTTTGGTTAATTACGACGGAAATCGTAATGAACGCAAAAACGATCCAAATTACGCGACGAATGGAATTTTATCATGCCAATCACTAAAATAAAATATTTTAATGATTACATAAATTTTTGGATGTCCGGATATATTCAGGACGTAAGCTATTCGTGAAAATGCAAACTTATGCACTTTTGACGCTTTTAGTCTCTATTGATCAAATAAGTTTATTTTAGCATACCGAACCCCTCAAAGCCTATTTATAAGCTATGTAAAGGATATTTAGGGTATGTTTAACTTATGATCAAGTTCCGGAATGTTCGTTACAGTACGAATCGGCATACTTTTGCAGTTTGTCAAAATTAGTCCCTGTAAGCGAATAAACTTGATTTTGACACACCAAACCATCCAAAACTTATTTCTAAGTTATGTAAAGGTTATTTAAGGTATGTTAAGCCTATGTCACTGTTCCGGAGTGTTTGTTGCATTAAACTGATTATATTTACGCATCAGATCGCGTATAATCTTCCAGAAAGCGATTTAGAGCCCGAAATCGAACAAGAATTGATATGTGCAAATGATACACATATTTATACAAATCCCAAGGATGAAATACAATATTTCATTAATTTGGTATTTTTTTGATGGTCGCAGACGCACAGGTGTCACACTGACATGCGTTATGGAAATTCTAAATCAATCGTGTAAGGTAACAGCAGGGTTATAGTACTTACAACGAGGCAGAACTTCGCTTAATAGTGGGTATTATGCCCGAGTAGAATTTCTACTACAAGAAAGTTTGAGAGAGAAATCAGAATTTAACGATTGACAAAATGAGCTCAAACCCCCCTTTTATAGGCTGGTCGAACACGCCGTCGCGCCCCGCGTCGCCATCTCGAACATTCTCGCGGCCCGTGAGGGCCCTAAAGGCGGCGGTAGCCTGGTCGACTCACAGGGTAGGCTTGACACGTGGTAGGGACACGTGGCACCAGGGGTACACATCAAGTAACTGGGCTCGCACCCCGTGAGGGACAAAGAGAGTCCGGGTCGCGGCTCGCGACAACCCTATTTTTGGGTTTTTATTTGATTTTTATAAATATTAAGGTATTTCAGGTCCGTTTTCGTGTACGGGGTATATTTAGGAACGTTTTAGGGTCATGTTAAGGGTTCTAGGAGGGTCGTTATATCCTCCCCACCTTATTTTAGATCTCATCCTCGAGGTCTACTGGAACAGGTGTGGGTATTTCCTTTTCATCTCTGACTCGAGTTCCCAAGTGTATTCTGGTCCTCTCTTGGAATTCCATTCCACTTTGACCAGAACTAATCTCTTGTGTTTGAGATTCTTTATCTTTCTATCTTCAATCTGAATGGGTTTCTCGATAAACTTAAGTTTCTCATTTGCCTCTATGTCTTTAAGAGGTATCACTAGTGATTCGTCTGCTAAGCACTTTTTGAGATTACATACATGAAACACATCATGTATTTCTGCCATTTCCTCTGGCAGTTGTAGCTGATAGGCTACGGGTCCTATTCTTCTAATAATCTCAAAAGGTCCAACATACCTAGGGCTCAAATTTCCTCATTTAACGAATCTGACTATTCCTTTCCATAGAGAAACCTTTAATAATACCTTATCTCCTACTTGAAATTCTAAAGGTTTTCGTATATTGTCTGCATAACTCTTTTGAAGATCACGTGCTGCTGTTAATCTTTCCTTGACTTAAATTAATTTGTCTGTTGTTTCTTGCACTATCTCTGGTCTAGATAATTACTTTTCTCTAATCTCTGCCCAACAGACTGGAGTTCGGCACTTTCGTCCATAAAGTGCTTCAAATGTTGCAACATTTATGCTGGTATGATAGCTGTTATTGTAGGAAAATTCTATTAATGGTAAGTGATCGTCCCAATTTCTCCGAAATCAATTACACAAGCTCTAAGCATATCTTCCATTGTTTGTATTGTCCTTTCGCTTTATCCGTCCGTCTCTGGATGATAAGCTGTGCTTAGATTTAACTTGGTTCCCATTGCTTTTGGGAAACTTGTTCAAAAATGAGAAGTAAAATGGCTATCTCTATCAGATACGATAGATATAGGAATTCCATGTAATGAAACTATTTCATTTACATATAGCTTGGCTAACTGTTCCATATTGAAAGTTTCCTTCATTGGTAAGAAATGAGCAGATTTGGTCAATCTGTCTACAATCACCCAGATTGTATCATTTCCTTTTCTTGTCTTGGGTAATTTGGTAACAAAGTCCATTGTTATCAATTCCCATTTCCATATTGGCATTTCTAACTGTTGTAATAACCCTGAGGGTTTCTGATGTTTAGCTTTAACTTGTGAACAAGTTTGACATTTAGCAACATAGTTTGCTATATCCTTTTTCATTCCTATCCACCAGAAATTCTTTCTTAGATCCTGATACATCTTATCACTTCTGGGATGTATCGTACACTTAGACTTATGAGCTTCTTTTAGAATACTGTGGCATAGGTATCCTTGTTTAGGTATCCACATCCTTTTCTTATGGAACTTCCAAATTCCATTTGTCCCTTGTTCTAAATCTTTAATCAAACCTTTCAACCCTTTAGCATCGTCCTTTAATGCTGTTTCTTGTGCCTTTCTAATTTGCTCATTTAAATCTATATGCAGATTTAATCTGAGAGAGCGTACCCATTTTGGCTTTTCATGATCAGCTACTACATTAGCTTTTCCAGCATGATATTAGATATCACAATCATACTCA
This sequence comes from Helianthus tuberosus, assembly GCA_030545235.1. NCBI lineage: Eukaryota > Viridiplantae > Streptophyta > Magnoliopsida > Asterales > Asteraceae > Helianthus > Helianthus tuberosus. The sequence continues at coordinate 65,433,362 of CM060354.1, forward strand.
CTAAGAACTTCCATCCAGCATCTCTGTCTCATATTTAATTCTTTTTGCCCAAAAATGTATCTTAAACTCTTATGATCGGTGAAGACAACAAATTTATTTCCATATAAATAGTGTCTCCAAATCTTAAGGGCAAAAACTATGGCTCCTAACTCTAGATCATGGGTTGTGTAATTCTCTTCATGTTTCTTAAGTTGTCTAGAGGCATAAGCTATAACCTTCATGCGTTGCATCAACACACATCCATACCCTAACTTAGACGCATCACAATAGACTATAAAATCCTCAGTTCCTTCTGGTAATGCGAGTATGGGTGCGTTGGTTAATCTTTGCTTAAGAATTCTAAAGGCTTCTTCCTGCTTCGATCCCCACTCAAACTTAACTGATTTGCAGGCCAGTTTGGTTAATGGTATGGCTATCTTAGAGAAATCTCGGATAAATCGTCTACAATATCTTGCCAGTCCTAGAAAACTTCGTACTTCTGTTGGTGACTCAGGGATTTTCCATTTAGTAATCGCCTCGATCTTTGTGGGATCCACATGTCCTTCATGATTAACCAGATGTCCAAGGAATTTCACTTCTTGTAACCAGAATTCACATTTTGAGAATTTAGCATAAAGCTTTTCTTTTCTCAATAATGTCAGAAGTGTATGCAGATGCGTTGCATGTTCCTCTTTACTCTTAGAGTAAATTAGAATATCATCTATAAAAACAATTATGAATTTATCCAGGTATGGTTTACATATCCTGTTCATCATATCCATAAATGCGGCTGGGGCATTGGTTAACCCAAATGGCATGACGGTAATTTCATAATGACCGTATCTAGTTCTAAAAGCAGTTTTAGGAATGTCCTCTTCCTGAACTTTCAGTTGATGATATCCGGAGCGTAAGTCGATTTTGGAAAAGAATCGAGCTCCTTGAAGTTAATCAAACAGATCATCTGTAACACCTCGAAAATTCACGTCCTATAATGTGTAGACACGTGTCAAATGTTAAAACGTGTGAAAGAGATATTATAGAAGGACTAAAGTTGACAATCATGGAAAGTATGTGAATATACGTATTCTAAGTGTCAACTGTGAATAAATATAATGTACATTAACCCTACATGATGCTCATACCTTCAAACGAATAAATCATGGATCATACGAAGCTAAAAGTGAGAGATTTCAAACTACAGGGGTTAAATGTGTCAACATGTTTAATTTATACCTCTGAGTGACCTTTTGACAAACCCAAAGCTTTGTAACTGTTAAATATGCTCACTAGAATGCACGATATAAATTTCATAAAGTTTCGTAATCGTATGAGAAAGTTATGATCAAATTCGTGTGCGAGGGGTTAAAGCGTTAACATTGAAAGTTAAGACTTTTCGGGTTAACCGGAAGTGTCCAGGGACTTGGCAAAGTGAGTACAAGTCCTAAAGCCCTTGTGGGTAAATATAAGGGGGTCAAAATGCAAGAAATAACCTCGGTTGCCCTTTCGAAGAGCCAAGGGTCAACTTTGCAACAAATAGAAAATTGAAAATCTGATTCGCAGGCCCAGGCGGCCCGCGTTAGGATCGGTTAAACATGAGGCGGGCCGCGTCAGGCGCCCAGAACTAGAAAACTCGACCAGCCTCCTGGAAACGCGGAAAATCGATCTTTAAATGGCATTTTAACATGGTGGGCGACCCCTAAACTGTTCTAGAGCACTAGGGACATGTGTATACCAGTTGTGGTGTGTGCTAGACCTTGTTGTCAACCAATTGTGGTGATTAAATTCACTATAAAAGGCCACAAGTGTTCAAACAATTCCTCACACCTTCATCTGCATTTGTGGATCACTTCTGGAGCTCAAACTTCCTCTCAAGTGTTCTCTAATCGTGCATAGGACTCTTGTAAGTCTGCTAATCCTTCTTTAATTAAGTTTAGCTTAGTATATTAGCTAAAAGTCAAACCGTCGTAATTATGGTTTGACTTCGAGATTAGTCAACAATGGCTCAGTCATATCTCGAATTAAAAGCAGATATAATGTCACACCCCGACCACGTAGAACATACAAAACGTGGCGGAAATGTCGGGGAGTGTTGTAATAGAATTAATCGTTTCAAATCCATGGCAATTAAAGTTTCGTTTTAATAATCAATTATGAGAGTTTACATTGTTTAAACAAGAAACAAAGGGTACATAACATAAGTTAACTAGTTATTGTCTCGTTTTAAGTCGCTAAGGCACGAGTCCATCCTAAATGTAGCATGTATCAACAATCATTGCAAAGCAGTACCTGAAACATGTGTAAAAACGAGGTCAGCAAAGAAATGCTGGCGAATACATTGGTTTTGTAGGAGTGTCGAAATCATGGCTAGTTTAGACGTTGCAATACTTTATTTAAAAACCTTGTTTTGAAAAGAGTATAATATTGCAACTTAATTAACCAACTCAAATCAAGCGGGTTATAATTTGTAAAACCTCGTAGCCATGACTCTTAACCCAAAAACATTTGTTTTAGTAAATTATTTGAAAAACAATGATAAGTTCTGATGATATGTATAAATAAGAGAATAATGCATGATTAAATGAATAACCATGTAAAAATGAGTTTGTATAAGATATGTTGTTTGTAAAACAATGTCTTGTGAAAAGTATGTTATTTGTATAAATGTTATATATCTCAAACTGAAATGATTCAAATAACGTTACAGTATGTAATACCATACAAGCACTTATATATAGGAAGTACCAGCGGCGTATCCACCATGCTTGTATCATATTACACACGCATCGTTACTTAATCACTTAATCAAACTAAACCAAATTGATAGATAGATAGTACATTAAATATACCTTCGTTGTTTAAAAGAATAGATTTAGATAGTATAGTACAAGTATACTTCGGATTTATAGATAACATATCAAAATATGCTTTGGATGTGATAAATAACATATTAAACTATGTTTTTGTTTAGTAAATAACATATCAAAATATGCTTTGGATGTGATAAATAACATATTAAACTATGTTTTTGTTTAGTAAATAACATATCAAAATATGCTTTGGATGTGATAAATAACATATTAAACTATGTTTTTGTTTAGTAAATAACATATCAAAATATGCTTTGGATGTGATAAATAAAATATATGTTGGTTTGTACAATACCACACATGAGAGTATATCAAAATATACTTTAATAGTGTGATTTGAGAATTCAATCAGACCTGATGCATCAAGATACACCTTTGAGACTATAGAAATACCACAAAGGCAATTCCTATTTGGATGGAGCAACAAATTGGTTTCAGACATTCCATGACAACAGGAATGGGGTGTCAAATCCTATAGCGCTATATCATACTAACAATCGGTCTGGTGAACATAAAATAAGTACAATTCAACAATTTATTTTATGTTCTTTGAGAAAATCAATGTTTAAATCATAGATAGTTATGTAATTTGTCAAATGATATGTAATAACATGTATAATCAATTATACTTTTGGAATCATGAAAATAACAGATAGGTACACATGCTTCACCCCAAAACAGTTTGAAAACAGTAAAAGAGGGGAATAATGTACTCGCCTGAGATTGCTCAGATGTCTAAAGATAATCACCAAGTAATGCTAGAGATCTCGGAATATCAAATGGCACCTAATATAGGTAACTACATTAATAAACCGGACCTAAATCGGAGGATCGGATAGAGTGAGGGTTTGTAAACCAAACGAGTGTAGAGACTCGTGTCATTTGGTTCAACAAAGCCTACATACTAAATGAAACCTAACATAATTGTTTTCTACCCATTACGACCCGTTTAGGTAGCTTATGCTACTTTAACGCGTCGTGCGCGTGAAACGCGTTCGGACCGTCTAACTAGTCCTATGACAAGTGTTATATGCCTAAACATGTTACATAATCAGTTATGTGACAAAGGTTTAGGTTACATATGCTTAATTACCAATTATACATGAAAAGGGTATTCTGGTAATTTACCTAAGGCATATAAACTACCTATCATACAACTACTTAAACGATGTGACCATAGGGTATAACCTCGGAAGGTTATTCCCTACACTACGGTCACCTAATGTATTTGGTCGGATCCTAATGATCGACCAAACTGGGTCGGGTTCGAGGTATAAGCGATTTATTAGATCGCTTACCCTACGACCCTAGACAACGTGGTAATCAGTAGGCATAGTCCCAAGGGACTATGACCATCGTGATTACAATCACGTTGCGAAGTTCAAGCGAACTTCGCATTGACCATTACTGGTCAACGCTGAAAGTCAAATAAAGTTTGACTTTCTGACTCGAAAAGCAGTAAAATAAGGAAAAGAACGAAAGAATACTTACGAAGGGTCCCCGAATGCTAATCCCGATTCAAGTAGCTTAGGTATGAAACAATGGTTTCAACTTAGAGCTCCTCAAATCAGAATTCTAGTGATTAAAGCAATGGGGATGGATGGGTATATATAGTTTTTGGTCCACCGTTAAGATCGTTTCATGGAAAACGTGCTTGAATCCCATCCGTACATGTGTTGGCAAGTTGTGGTAACTAAATATATGATCTTATCAGCTGACTAGACAATTGTGAACTTGTGGTTGTGGGTTAATCTGCTGAAAACAGGCTGTTAAGTACTCTGCATCTGGTCTGTAGACCCCATACGCACCGTAGGGCAAAAAGACCATACGAATCGTAGGGCTTAACTTTGGCAGATTTACACTTTTGGTCCCTGTAGTGCAATAAGGTCATTTCTGACTCGTTTAAGGCCTGTTAACCCCATTTCAAAGCTCTAAAATGAAGTTAAAGTATAGGGAACTTAAAATGTGCTAAAAAATATCTCGGATGTCGGTTCGTTTAGCCGTACGAACGCGATGTTCGCTTAATTACGACGGAATACGCATAAGCGCGAAAAACGATCCAAATGACGCGACGAATGGATTTTTCTTATGCCGAACACTAAAATAAAATATTATAGTGCTTACATAAATTTTTGGATGTCCGGATGTATTCAGAACGTAAGTTATGCGTAAAAATGCAAACTTGTGCACTTTTTGACACTATTAGTCCCTGAATGACCTAAAAGTTTATTTTAGCACACCGAACCCCTCAAAGCCTATTTCTAAGCTATGTAAAGGATATTTAAGGTGTGTTTAACTTATGGTCATGTTCCGGAATGTCTGTTACAGTTCAAATTGGCATACTTTCGCAGTTTGTCAACTTTAGTCCCTGTAAGCGATTTAACTTTGATTTCACCACACCAAACCTTCCAAAACTTATATTTAAGTTATGTAAAGGTTATCTAAGGTATGTTAAGCCTATTTCACTATTCCGGAGTGTTCGTTGGATTAAACTGGTTATATCTACACATCAGAGCGCGTATAACCCTCCAGAAAGCGATTTAAAGCTTGAAATCGAACAAGAGTCGATATGTGCAAACGATACACATATTTTTACAAATCCCAAGTATGAAATACAATATTTCATTGGTTTGGCATTTGTTTGATGGTTGGAGTGACACAGGTGTTACAGTCTCCCCTACTTTAGGAAATTTCGTCCCGAAATTTAATTCTAGAGGAAACTTGTGAAAACAGCTGTGACGGTTTCGCCTTCAGAATTAGCGAATTTGTTAACCCTCAGAGTGAATTCCTTGTGGTAGTAAAACATGAAATTTTTGAACTACGGACAGATGAACGTTTCTTATGAAGACTTATCATAGGAAACTTGGTGTATGATTGAGATCAGAATTGGGAAGTGTGAAAATAAATGACATTGGTCGAAGTCCAATACTTCTCCCGTATCATTACTCTTGTCACTATGGGTCTTAACACATGACAAAATTCCCTGTGGTTTATGTGCACTGAATTCCATAATTATGTAGGCCTCCATAATTACGTAGTTCCTTGCACAGTCCGCACAGTTCATTTCATAATGCGTATGGGGAAAAAAATCAATTGAATAAACATAAAGCGACCTGACTAGACCACAAAAGGGTCCTTTTAATTTGATCTACGAACGATCATTTTAACTAGATCAACATATGATCTTCTTAACTAAACCGTCGTATGATCTCCTTAAATAGACCACTTAAGGGATCTTTGTATTTATATCATCACATGATATTTTTTATCAGATTTTTCAAAATCAGTCTGTTTAACCAGACCATTCAAGAGGTCCAGTTTTAGAATAGTACTTTAAAACCCAAGGGAATTTACTACAACGTAGAAGTCCATTAAGGATTTAAGATAGTAACTTTGGATATCCTATTATGAATCTCTCATATGAGATATGAAAGATTTTACGAGGATTTGGATGGATCACATACAACCACAAACATGTAAGAAAACACATAAGCACAAAAATTAATTAACTTGATTCTTTAATTTGTTGTCTTTGAGGATGGATAATTAAAGCACACTAAAAATCCAATCCATGAATTTCATTCGGTACTTAAATCATTAGAATCTAACTATGAAGATAGGAAGATCTTAATAAGAATTCGGCTTTGTCCTTATTGAATCGTAATGTACGTATTAAGGCATACGGATAATTCAATTAAGGGCTCCGATTTGAGTGATATTCATCCACAAGGATCTGATTATGAGGATAGAAAGATCCTTCATGGATTTTGGAATCTGTGTAACGAGAGGTGCTTCGACACCTTGCACTAGGCGTGCTTAAGTCGATACACAAGGTAGAAAGTTCATGAGGTTGAGGCGCTAGATATGCCAGGGCGACATATGAAGCAGAACTTGAAGGTTAAGCAGCAACAGGGTTTGCAACTGCCTTGCTTTAAACAGCAAAACGACACATGTTAACCAAATGTCTCCATCGTCCACTGGGGGTACATTTGTAACATGGTATTTGATTTGGATGATGACGGTTTCACTGACTTCTCCAAGGAGTGGTTCCCTTGCACGGCTTCATCCCTGAGCTGACTCATGGTGATCGCTAAATCAACGGTCTTCTGGAGTACTACGCCTATTTGTTGGGCAGTTGTAGCACCTGGTCCGGACACTCGAGTCTTGTTGCGATGAAGAGACACCATGAAGAACATAGGAGATATGGGAGGGAACAAGGGAAATGAAAACAGAATAACAATTGCATAAAATTGCGATCATTTGTTTGTTACTTAAGGCAAACAAATGAAACGGTGACTAATCAAAGTAAATAGGTCAAAAATAATGTATCGCGAAGACATGCTCGCCTATAAGTGAACACTCATCCCAAGAATTCCCAGGTAAACACAACTGGTCTCGCGTCTGATGAGATATATACGAAGTGCTTGCCTAGACAGAAAACCCAGAATACAGGCATTCACCCTTCCAGTTTGCACGTGTTCACATTATTTAAAACCCAAAACCTTGACGAGATTTTAAAAACTCAAAGGGGTTCAAAACCATATAACAGAGGGTTTAAAACCTTACAATAGAGGGTTCAAAACCTAGTAATTAATCATCCTAGAACAGATGATTAGTTTTCAAAGCGGTTTTGAAATTTATGTTCTTGTTGTGGTCGTCGCCTAAGGATAGGTGACGGTATTGTTTTATGACTAAACGCAAGTAAACTCGTGTTAGGGTCCTAAGAAGGTTATAGACTAGGTCAAAGCATTACTAATAACCTAATTCCCTATAACCATTGGCTCTGATACCATCTTTTCTGTCACACCCCGACCACGTAGAACATACAAAACGTGGCGGAAATGTCGGGGAGTGTTGTAACAGAATTAATCGTTTCAAATCCATGGCAATTAAAGTTTCGTTTTAATAATCAATTATGAGAGTTTACATTGTTTAAACAAGAAACAAAGGGTACATAACATAAGTTAACTAGTTATTGTCTCGTTTTAAGTCGCTAAGGCACGAGTCCATCCTAAATGTAGCATGTATCAACAATCATTGCAAAGCAGTACCTGAAACATGTGTAAAAACGAGGTCAGCAAAGAAATGCTGGCGAATACATTGGTTTTGTAGGAGTGTCGAAATCATGGCTAGTTTAGACGTTGCAATACTTTATTTAAAAACCTTGTTTTGAAAAGAGTATAATATTGCAACTTAATTAACCAACTCAAATCAAGCGGGTTATAATTTGTAAAACCTCGTAGCCATGACTCTTAACCCAAAAACATTTGTTTTAGTAAATTATTTGAAAAACAATGATAAGTTCTGATGATATGTATAAATAAGAGAATAATGCATGATTAAATGAATAACCATGTAAAAATGAGTTTGTATAAGATATGTTGTTTGTAAAACAATGTCTTGTGAAAAGTATGTTATTTGTATAAATGTTATATATCTCAAACTGAAATGATTCAAATAACGTTACAGTATGTAATACCATACAAGCACTTATATATAGGAAGTACCAGCGGCGTATCCACCATGCTTGTATCATATTACACACGCATCGTTACTTAATCAAACTAAACCAAATTGATAGATAGATAGTACATTAAATATACCTTCGTTGTTTAAAAGAATAGATTTAGATAGTATAGTACAAGTATACTTCGGATTTATAGATAACATATCAAAATATGCTTTGGAAGTGATAAATAACATATTAAACTATGTTTTTGTTTAGTAAATAACATATCAAAATATGCTTTGGATGTGATAAATAACATATTAAACTATGTTTTTGTTTAGTAAATAACATATCAAAATATGCTTTGGATGTGATAAATAAAATATATGTTGGTTTGTACAATACCACACATGAGAGTATATCAAAATATACTTTAATAGTGTGATTTGAGAATTCAATCAGACCTGAGGCATCAAGATACACCTTTGAGACTATAGAAATACCACAAAGGCAATTCCTATTTGGATGGAGCAACAAATTGGTTTCAGACATTCCATGACAATAGGAATGGGGTGTCAAATCCTATAGCGCTATATCATACTAACAATCGGTCTGGTGAACATAAAATAAGTACAATTCAACAATTTATTTTATGTTCTTTGAGAAAATCAATGTTTAAATCATAGCTAGTTATGTAATTTGTCAAATGATATGTAATAACATGTATAATCAATTATACTTTTGGAATCATGAAAATAACAGATAGGTACACATGCTTCACCCCAAAACAGTTTGAAAACAGTAAAAGAGGGGAATAATGTACTCGCCTGAGATTGCTCAGATGTCTAAAGATAATCACAAATAATGCTAGAGATCTCGGAATATCAAACGGCACCTAATATAGGTAACTACATTAATAAACCGGACCTAAATCGGAGGATCGGATAGAGTGAGGGTTTGTAAACCAAACGAGTGTAGAGACTCGTGTCATTTGGTTTAACAAAGCCTACATACTAAATGAAACCTAACATAATTGTTTTCTACCCATTACGACCCGTTTAGGTAGCTTATGCTACTTTAACGCGTCGTGCGCGTGAAACGCGTTCGGACCGTCTAACTAGTCCTATGACAAGTGTTATATGCCTAAACATGTTACATAATCAGTTATCTAACAAAGGTTTAGGTTACATATGCTTAATTACCAATTATACATGAAAAGGGTATTCTGGTAATTTACCTAAGGCATATAAACTACCTATCATACAACTACTTAAACGATGTGACCATAGGGTATAACCTCGGAAGGTTATTCCCTACACTACGGTCACCTAATGTATTTGGTCGGATCCTAATGATCGACCAAAATGGGTCGGGTTCGAGGTATAAGCGATTTATTAGATCGCTTACCCTACGACCCTAGACAACGTGGTAATCAGTAGGCATAGTCCCAAGGGACTATGACCATCGTGATTACAATCACTGTTGGACCGTTCTATGACCGTAAACCGTCAGTCAAGGCAGTTCATCTTCGATTACGGAGGCGGAATCAACGTAATTAAAGTCATAACAGCTTTGTTCTTTTTAATTTTCTTTCTATTAATGCCTTCTGAGTCTTTACAATGAATTTCTGACAAAAATTCAGCAGCACCTTGACTCACATACACTGACAACTGATTACGCTTCAAATGACCTAACCACCTATATATAGAGTAAGTGATTTCGCTTGAGGCTGTCTGAAGCGAAATCATGTGTTGTTGATTTCGCTTCAAGCATAAACATACCCTCTCAAGCGAAATCTTCAAGATTAAACCATACAAACCCTAATTTAACTCTAATGCATGTTTAATCAAACAATTCTAGACACAAGACTTGATTAAGACGTAATCAGCAGACATTTAGTGCACCAACAGACTCCCCCTTGGATGTTGATGAAGTCTTTGGCTTCAAGTCTTTGTCTTTAACAATCTTCAAACATTGTAAAAACTCTTATCAATCTTTATCTTCAAGCTTTAAACTTTAAACTTCAATCTTCCCATTGACTGTTGATCCAGACTCCCCCTTTCACAGACTCCCCCTCTCGATATGCTAGAATCTGAGATATCTGGTTCAAGCTTTGACAATTAGCTTCCGTTGGAAATAATGAAGTCCAATCCTGTTACTCAACCAATAAACATAACCATTCTATCTTTTCAACAATAAAACACAAACTCAATCAGCTTTAACAATCCACTCAAGTATTCAAGTTCAAGTTAATGACCCTGATTACTTGATTAATCTACCAAGTCCAAATTAATGACCTTGGTTGATCATTTGACGAATCAATACTGATTTTAAAACAACAATTTCAAACATTTTCTGAAAATAACAAGTATCAAGTTAATGAACTTGTTTTTATCATTTCAAACAACTCAAACTTCTTCAAAGTAAGCTCTCCTCATTCTTCAGTCCAGAATCTCCTGCATCTGCTTCAAACATCTAAGAATCCAACAATCAACTCTCCACTTTGGTTTGTCGGAAAATAAAGCAGAAATGAAATCTTTTTGGATTTTATCAAAATGATCTAAACTAAGAAATGAAATACAGAAAACTTAAATTGCAGAAATTAAACAAAGTAAACTATTTACAAACATATTTTTGGTGAGCGTGTCAGGGAATCATATCAGCTATTCAGACAAATCACAAGTACCGTTAAGCTACATTACATATTCAGATTTAAACGATTCACCTCGATTGTCGATATACTGATCCATCTTAAATTCCCACACAAATTTCAATCTATTCAGGATACGATTTAGATGAATTAAGAACTTAGATCATTCATGTGTCCCACCTCTTGAATATACTCCCGTATCCAGAATCTCAATAATCAGTCTTACAGGTGAGAATACTACAATGATATCTGTATATAATTTAGGTATGCGAGGGCCGAGGGATCTCAGATCGATACTTCCGTATACGCAGAGAGATATCAGCTTCGACTTATCGGTGTGTCCCCTTTAGAGGATCTTTTTGCTTACAACAGCAGCATTTATCAATTTTATTGTTTCAGCATGCTGAGGGTTTAATGCTGTGTTTCAAGCATTGCAGCAAGTATTAGCCAGGGACTAGGTCAGAACTACCGTTCAGCAGAAGTCCCGGAATAATACCCCAGATATCATAGAGTATAAAGACCTAGTATATCAGATTACGAGACCTTTCAAACGAGATTTCAGGGGTTACCTATATATCCAAGTAGTGTTCCCCACGAATTCACAAGTTTGAATTTTAGGTTTATATCCCGAATAAATCTACTAAATGTGCGAAAACCTATCGACACATCATCAGTAAGATTGTTTAACTCTTTTATACTTTTCAAATCTTTATCATACTGTAATCGTCTAGCTGATGTACTATCATTTTCCCATATACACAAACTCTTTTTCAGATTTTATCATGTTTTTGTATTTTTGCATTTTTTACTGTTTTTGTATTTTCTGAAAATAAACTATGTACAAACATCTACTCCCCCTAAATACCAAAACAAGTAAAAATTCGACAAACCATTGCAGATTGCTTCTCGTCTTCATCCGCAACAGTACCCTCATCAACGCCAATAATGCCATCCGACACCGACAGAAGCTTCATACCATTCAGTTTTAACAAATATTTAAACCGATTTTTATCAAAAGCTTTGGTATGTAAATCAGCTTTCTGTTCGTCAGTGTGGATTTTCTCAATTCGTATCAACTTTTTCTCAAAACAATCACGAATAAAGTGATGACGAATTTCTATGTGTTTAGTTTTAGCGTGATGTACTGGATTTTTTGTTATATTTATTGCGGCCTCATTATCAACAAAAAGAGGTGTGTTAAGAAACTGCAAACCGTAGTCGCGCATCTGTTGCTGTATCCACAAGATCTGAGAGCAGCAACTGCTAGCAGAAACATACTCCGCTTCACATGTAGATAACGCCACAGACGTTTGTTTCTTACACTGCCAGGTAACCAATCTAGGACCAAAGAACTGGCATCCTGCAGTTGTTGATTTTGAATTAACTTTGCAGCATCCGAAATCCGAATCGGAATACCCTTCGAGCGTAAAATCACCTTTCCTAGGATACCACAACCCCAATGAAGGAGTTCCTTTCAGGTAGCGCAATATCCTCTTCACAATGATCATATGCGATGCTCTCGGGTTAGACTGAAATCTTGCTGCGAGGCACGTTGGGTACATAATATCAGGACGTGAAGCAGTTAGGTACATCAAAGAACCTATCATGGAACGATAAAAAGTTTCATCAGCCCTGTCTCCGGTGAGATCTGGGTGAATCCCATGATTTGTTGCAAGTGGGGTAACAGCTGGAGTAGAACTTGACATCCCAAATTTCTCTAGAATATCATGAACATACTTTGACTGATGAATGAAAATTCCCTCAGGAAGTTGTTCAACTTGTAAACCCAGAAAGAATTTCATCTCCCCCATTGATGACATTTCAAACTTCTGCTTCATCACTGATTCAAAATCTTTGCATAGATTTTCATTTGTCGACCCAAAGATTATATCGTCCACATAAATCTGTACTATCAGAAGATGACCATCAACGACTTTAGTGAAGAGAGTGGCATCCACTGTTCCACGTATGAACTGGTTAGCGAGTAGGTGTTGAGACAAAGTCTCGTACCAGGCTCTCGGGGCCTGGTGTAAACCATACAACGCTTTGTCCAATAAGTAGACCTTGTTTTTGTGGATTGGGTCAGTAAAGCCCGGCGGCTGACCGACATAAACCTCCTCTTTAACCTTCCCGTAAAGAAACGCCGATTTAACATCCAACTGATATACTTTGAAATTCTTCCAAGACGCAAATGCAAGAAAAATTCTGATTGCCTCTAGTCGTGCTACAGGAGCATAGACTTCGGTAAAATCAATCCCTTCCTGTTGACTAAAGCCCTGAACAACGAGTCGAGCTTTATTCCTTACAACAACTCCTCTATCGTCCCTCTTACACTTGAACACCCACTTGGTGTTAATTTTTCTCTGACCATCCGGCAAATCAACTAAGTTCCACACTCCCAATTTCTCGAATTGACTAAGTTCCTCCTGCATTGCATTGACCCAAGAGTCTTCAGTAAGCGCCTCTTTGTAAGTTCTTGGCTCAACCTGCGAGATAAAACAACTCAATGAGAATTCAGTTTGCAAAGGAGCAACTTTTGTATAAAAACATGTAAGCCCTTTATCAATCTGATTTCGAGTGCGAACTCCAGCTTGCAATTCTCCTATGATCAACTCCTCTGGATGATATGAAAAAGTTCGCGGCATCACTTCACTTGGAACATCTACATTTCCCTCCAGATTAGTAACATTCTGCTCTGCATCTTGTTCACCAACTTGGTTTGTTTGACTTGAAATCTGAATTTGCTCCCCCTCAGAATTTGAATCTGAATCACCATGATCAAATACTGGCATGTTTTCAGCTTCTAGATCATCATTCTGAGCCGACTGATTATCTTGAGCAACTTCATTCTGTTGGACATCATCATGTTCACCAGCATTACTTGGACCTGCTTCATCGTCATTTGAAGTTTCGCGTGGTCTTCTCAAATACTCAGCTGGAAACCTTAACTGCGACTCATATTCACGCAAAATATCCAACTCATCAAAGAAATCTTCATCTTCCTCTGATTCTTCTCTCATGTCAAACGAATCCCAAAGTTTGTCATAATGATAACGCCATGAATCACCAGGATTCTGCGGCGGCATAGTATAACCTTGACATTCAACATTTGCAGCTTCAATAATCCGCTTCTCACTTGGAACGAAGACACGTTGCAATGGATTTGAATAACCAACAAATATACCCTCAATGCACTTCGGACCAAACTTCCCAAAAGGTTCTATAACCGTACAAGGTGACCCGAATGGTTCTAGATACTTCAAATTCGGTTTGCGATTATTGATTAGCTCAAAGCATGTTTTGTTAAACTTCTTAACAGTAAGAACCCTGTTGAGCGTATAGCATGCGGCGGAAACAGCTTCAGCCCAAAAATTAATCGGTAACTTTGAATCTGCGAGCATAGTTCTAGCCGTCTCGATTAGTGTCCGGTTTTTGCGTTCTGCGACTCCATTCTGCTGTGGAGTGTACGGAGCACTAAACTCATGCAAAATACCTCTTTCATCACAAAATTCTTCCATCTTGCTGTTCTTGAATTCAGTACCATTATCACTTCGAATTCTCTTGATACGCCTTTGGTATAAATTCTCAATCTTCCTGAACAACCCCATCAAACTGTCAAATGTTTCATCCTTTGCCTTCAAGAAAGAAACCCACGAAAATCTGGAATAATCATCAGTAACGACCAAACAATAGGAATCTCCTGTAATACTTTTGACATTCACAGGACCAAACAAATCCATGTGAAGTCTTTCCAGAGGTCTCGAAACTGAATTGACTTGCTTTGTAGGGTGTGACTTTTTCTTCTGCTTGCCTTTGATGCAGCTAATGCACTCCCCTTCCAGATGAAAACCTTTGATATTAACTCCCAATACCAAACCATTGTGCACCAAGTGATTCATCATCCTAAGATGTATATGCCCCATCTTTCGGTGCCACAATCTGGATTCTTTCTCAGTTGCTCTAGACACAAAACAATGTGCTTGACCAGTAGTTGTAGTTGCTACAGACATGTCTAACACATATAAATCATTCACTCTAGGTGCCTTCATAATAATCCATTCTTCAGGGATAACAAAACCAGGTTTCAAAATCAAACACTCTTTATCAGTGAAGTGAGTAGTATACTGATTGTCACAAATCTGCGAGATACTAAGCAGATTGTTCTCCAGCTCAGTGATGTAGTTAACTCTCTCAAACGTCACGATCCCATTGGACAACGTTCCTTCACCAACAATTCTACCACCTTCATGACCAGCAAATCCCACATAACCACCATTAATGTTTCTCACATCATACAGCAACGCGGTCTTCCCTGTCATATGTCGAGATGCGCCACTATCCATGATCCATCTGGATACAAGTTGTGGAAGATCCTGCACAAAACAAACTTCAATTAAACCAACTACAATAAAGATGCCGATTCATGCTTCGCAAACCAGGAAGCTCCGGCCATTCAAACTGCTTATACAAACATGGTGTCCACCCAGGCCTCATCAGCCTTAGATGGAACCTTGACTCTCGCAATTTGAATTTTGAAATTTTCAGCCTTCAAAGGTGGAAAATTTGTATCATAATCAACCGAAATTGATTCATCAGCCTTTTTCACTTCAGAAGTTGAAATTTTCATTTCACTTTTTGGTTTCCAAATTTGTTCAGTTAATGCAACCTGTTTATAAAACTTGTCATTTTGAGTTACCAATTTCTTTACAGGTTCATTTTTTGCTTTTACATTGTTGATTTTAACGTTTTGCTTCTCAACCACTTTCTTCTCAACATACATTGGTGCTTTACCCTTCACATCAACCTTCTTTTGTTGAATCTTCCCAGCTTCAGTCCTAGGCTTCACATATGTACACTTTCGTGCAATATGACCAACTTGTTCACATCTAAAACAAGTACGAGTATCAGCTACTCGACTCGTGCCTTCAGACTGAGCCTGTGAAGCTCTCTTCTCAAAAAACTCTTTATTTGATTTTGAAAAAATTTCATTTTCCTCATCAGAAAGTGAACTTGAACCATTCACAAACACCTTCTTTTTTGTAAACCTCTTGTTTTGAAAACTCTTCTTCCGATAACTATTACCACCCCGATAATCACCCGACCAATTGTTTCGATTGTTATTGTAAAAACGTGGTGAATAAACAGTTTTCTTGTTATAAACCCTGTCTTTCTTTCGACTCAGATTATTCACAACTGACAACTCGACTTCAACAAGTTTGAAAACATTTGTCAATTTGTTCATGTTAACATTCTCTATTGGAAACTCTGAATCCGAAAACAACTTATCCGAACCCATCATCTTGTACATGACAAGGTTTGATTCTTCATCTAAGTTGTTCTTGGACTTTTGTTTCGGAATGTATCTGTCTAGAAAACACCCATCCTCCTCAGAAGTGTCACAATCCGGTTTAAGCACTTTGTCTACCACACTTTTCACCACATCACTTTGGACACCCTCGTCATTGGAAAATGTGAACGTGACATCAATGTTTTCAGGAAGTTTAACTTCACTTTCTTCCTCAATTTCCACCAAACTAGACTGCTTTTTCGTGTAGTTGTCTAAAATTGGCGGTGGAACTTTGTGAAAACCTACACCCGTTCCATCAGAAAACACATCCTCGCCATCTTTGTCTTTCCCTATAGGTTTAGGAACAATATGCTGCAAAACAAAGCTTGCCGATTTATAGCTCTTAAGCTTCAACTGGATTCGTTCATTCTCAATTTCAGCTTCTTAAACTTTAAGTTTCAATTTAGCAATTTGATCCAGTTGTTCATTAATCGATTCTTCTTTTAATCTCAAAACAGCTCTTAGATGTTCATTTTCTTTAAATGTTTTTCCATTACGATCATCACTATCTTTGACAATGTTTTTCAATTTCTCAAACTTTTCAGAAATTTGGCGATTTTCAAGAATTAACTTTTCATTTTCAGATTTTATTTTCTCACGTTCAGTTTTATCATTTTCAATTTGAGTTGTTAATTCTTTGTTCCGTTCAGTTGAAGCTCTTACACTTTTGTCACGATCAAGAATCTGATTTTCAACATTTCTAACCTTTGTTGTCAGATTCTGAATTTTCTCATTGTTAAGATACGTCACAGTGCTACAAAAATTGCATTGTTTGGTACAATTTTTGCAGTCAGCATTCCCATCAATCTTGTTACCTGACGCATTTGTTGACACACTTTGACTGACCGATCCCTTTGACTCAGTAACAAAATTAGGATCTACCTCAAGTGCTTTTGCAGCTAGCACTTTGTCAGCCATCACTCCCAGGTTCTCAGCTGTCAACTCTTGCGTAGTATCAATTATGCCTGTATCAACCTGCTTTTCTTTCTTTTCTTTCTCCTCTTTCTCCTTTCTCTCTTTCTCTTTCTCTTCTTCAATCATTTTCGAAGTTGGTGTTCCCCACCACTTGTGCTGCCAATATTCATCCTCTTCTTTGTACTCCTTGATGATGGCTTCGATATCAAGTGTACTATCATCAATTGCAATATTTCCATACTCATCAAGATAGCACTCTCTATCTGGATCCCATCTATTGGCTCTTCTTGCATTCAGATAGATACGAGAAATTCTGATAATCTTGTTTTCAGCAATCATCTTCCGGTATTGATACTTCTGTTCCTCAGTACGATCATCTTTCCACTTAATGGGTTGATCATTGCTTGCCATGAATGCGTAACCCACCGCATCTTCTTCCGGTAGAACTTCCTTACTCCAATCATACCCCTCATCATCATAAATCACAGCAAGAGCCCTTGATTTGTCTCTGTTATCTTCAGACTGCTTCAATCTAGGCGGCTCGGATTTATTCTGATGGTAGATTGCCTTTTTGTAATAATCATCTCGAAACGGATTCTCTGACTCATCAGCATACATATTCCTGCATTCCCGTTTGAAATGACCCTTCTGCTTACATTTAAAACATGTCACTTTTGACTTGTCGAACCCCAGTTTTGTAGACGGACCACCGATCGTTTTTCTCCCTGTAATCTCCATGAAGCGTTGTGCACGTCGAACTGCACTTGCCATTGCCCAACGAATGTCAATCAGCTCCATTTCTTCAGGGTCTATCTGATCGTAGTCTTCTTTCCTCAGATTTGTATTCCCGATTTTTCCAGCCACCAATCCTTCATAGGATTCCAAAACAGACGCCAGAAAGACCATTTGTTGCTTGACCGACTCCTCGTCAAAATTCTGTGCATTCTTCAGATCTATCGCGATATTGCAAGAAAATTTCGCATCAGAATGATTTGCAGAAGACGTAGATCCACTGTGATAACCACTATGACTTCCACTACTTGAATTGTTTTGACTTTCTTTGCTTGCTGGAGAAACATTCTCAGCAGAAAATGCAGTTTTTGGAGAAGTAGCTTTCGGCATCATACTCTTTGGATAGTATAGATCCAGATTCTGTTGATAAGATGAATGATTAACTTTATACGTCTTCTTCAACTCCAGCTCATGACTCTCAAGTTTCTCAATCAGCAAATCTAATGTCAGCTTTTCTGGTTCTTTGATGGTATTCTTCAGCATCAGCGCATAATATCTCCAATCCATCTCGTCAGGCAACGAATCGAACAATTTGTCGATAAGATCTTCTTCTGGAATGTCGATATCATGTCTTACTAATTCCAGCTTCAGATGACCAAACCTTTCTATCATTTTACACACTGACTCGTTCTTTAAACATCCAAACAGATCAAATTCTTTTCTAAGAAGTTTCTTTTTGTTTTTCTTAATTTCTTGACTACCGACACATTTCTTTTCTAACTTTGCCCAAAGGTCTTTAGCGTTTGAATAATCTATCAGCGAAATGATGTCTTCACGCACCGATTGAAACAATAATGCCACACATTTTTGTTCGGCCACAAAACTGTCAATCTCTTCAGCTGATCTTAATGCTTCACCATTCTTCTTTCCTTGGGCATAACCACTCTTCATACTCTTCCAGCAAGGAAAAGCAAATGCCATCAACCAATCTTCGAACTTTGTTGCCCACCTGCTATAATCTTCTATAGCCATCAGCTTAGGAGGTTTGTTAAATGTTCCAAATGCGCTTTCAGACTCCCAAGCTTCCTTCTTTCTTTCTTTCGGTGGACTTTTGTTTGCATCGTTTGAAGAAGAATCGTCTCCCGAGTTTCCTGCGAATGCGTACATATCGCTAAACGGGTTTAAGAAAATATCATCCATCGTGAACGTTCCTGAAAAATCAGTCAAACACTTAGAAAATTTTTAGGTTTTGAAAAATTAACAGATTCAAGCGAAATACTTGAAGTAATCAGCTTCAAGCGAAATCAGTACTATAATACTGTTCAAGCGAAAACAACAACAAACAATTTCGCTTCAAGTTCAAGCGAAACCCAACAACAGTTCTGATTCAAGCGAAATCGGTTAACAAAAATGATTCAAGCGAAATCTACTATTTCGCTTCAACTAATCAGACCTTCAAGCGAAATCCCACAAGATCAGATTAAACAGCTTCAAGCGAAACCTAAGAGAACAGTTTCGCTTCAACTGTTCAAGCGAAAACCACTATTTCGCTTCAGGAATCTCAAGCGAAATTGTCTGATTTCAAGTCTATTGTCTAATTTCAAGCGAAATCAACCTATAATTTCGAACACCTTTCAAGCGAAATCCAGTTTTAGGTCAATTTTAACACGTTTTAATCTGAATTTAAGTCCGAAACTTTGTAGGCTTTGTTAATACTACGTTTTACACGTTATACTCGAAAATCAGACCATTTCGACCGTTGGAAATAGTTCAGATCTGAAAAACGTAAAAAGAAATGAGTAGAAAGAAGATAATCCGCTGCTATGGTATGAACTCCTCGTCCTGAGCTCTGATACCACTTGTTGGACCGTTCGATGACCGTAAACCGTCAGTCAAGGCAGTTCATCTTCGATTACGAAGGCGGAATCAACGTAATTAAAGTTATAACAGCTTTGTTCTTTTTAATTTTCTTTCTATTAATGCCTTCTGAGTCTTTACAATGAATTTCTGACAAAAATTCAGCAGCACCTTGACTCACATACACTGACAACTGATTACGCTTCAAATGACCTAACCACCTATATATAGAGTAAGTGATTTCGCTTGAGGCTGTCTGAAGCGAAATCATGTGTTGTTGATTTCGCTTCAAGCATAAACATACCCTCTCAAGCGAAATCTTCAAGATTAAACCATACAAACCCTAATTTAACTCTAATGCATGTTTAATCAAACAATTCTAGACACAAGACTTGATTAAGACGTAATCAGCAGACATTTAGTGCACCAACAATCACGTTGCGAAGTTCAAGCGAACTTCGCATTGACCATTACTGGTCAACGCTGAAAGTCAAACAAAGTTTGACTTTCTGACTCGAAAAGCAGTAAAATAAGGAAAAGAACGAAAGAATACTTACGAAGGGTCCCCGAATGCTAATCCCGATTCAAGTAGCTCAGGTATGAAACAATGGTTTCAACTTAGAGCTCCTCAAATCAGAATTCTAGTGATTAAAGCAATGGGGGTGGATGGGTATATATAGTTTTTGGTCCACCGTTAAGATCGTTTCATGGAAAACGTGCTTGAATCCCATCCGTACATGTGTTGGCAAGTTGTGGTAACTAAATATATGATCTTATCAGCTGACTAGACAATTGTGAACTTGTGGTTGTGGGTTAATCTGCTGAAAACAGGCTGTTAAGTACTCTGCATCTGGTCTGCAGACCCCATACGCACCGTAGGGCAAAAAGACCATACGCATCGTAGGGCTTAACTTTGGCAGATTTACACTTTTGGTCCCTGTAGTGCAATAAGGTCATTTCTGACTCGTTTAAGGCCCGTTAACCCCATTTCAAAGCTCTAAAATGAAGTTAAAGTATAGGGAACTTAAAATGTGCTCAAAAATATCTCGGATGTCGGTTCGTTTAGCCGTACGAACGCGATGTTCGCTTAATTACGACGGAATACGCATAAGCGCGAAAAACGATCCAAATGACGCGACGAATGGATTTTTCTTATGCCGAACACTAAAATAAAATATTATAGTGCTTACATAAATTTTTGGATGTCCGGATGTATTCAGAACGTAAGTTATGCGTAAAAATGCAAACTTGTGCACTTTTTGACACTATTAGTCCCTGAATGACCTAAAAGTTTATTTTAGCACACCGAACCCCTCAAAGCCTATTTCTAAGCTATGTAAAGGATATTTAAGGTGTGTTTAACTTATGGTCATGTTCCGGAATGTCTGTTACAGTTCAAATTGGCATACTTTCGCAGTTTGTCAACTTTAGTCCCTGTAAGCGATTTAACTTTGATTTCACCACACCAAACCTTCCAAAACTTATATTTAAGTTATGTAAAGGTTATCTAAGGTATGTTAAGCCTATTTCACTATTCCGGAGTGTTCGTTGGATTAAACTGGTTATATCTACACATCAGAGCGCGTATAACCCTCCAGAAAGCGATTTAAAGCTTGAAATCGAACAAGAGTCGATATGTGCAAACGATACACATATTTTTACAAATCCCAAGTATGAAATACAATAATTCATTGGTTTGGCATTTGTTTGATGGTTGGAGTGACACAGGTGTTACATATAAGTAGGTAATTATATGGGTAATAAACCCTTAAAAGGGTCCCCCCTGATTACCACTCTAACCAGGTCAAAAGTCGGGTCAAACTAGTTTATAAAAAGTCAACAGGATACTTAAAATACCATTTATGCATAATTAACATTATAGACCATATACAACCTGTTGGATCATTGTTATAACTTGGTAATAAGTGTAAGAACATGTCTAAACATGTTCAACCCGATAATTTCCTGTTTAGACCCGGTTCGGAACCGAAAGTCACATAGTTTGACTTTCACTTTGACTTTCAGTTCTGACCCGTTTAGGCATGTTTTAGAAACGCCTCAGAGCTTTAATTGGACTAGGTGACATGTTAGTACAACCCTCTGTGATTATACACCTTGGTTCATTAGTTATCCAATTAATATGCATGTTTCCGTTAATTGTTCATATGTTGACCGTTATGCCCTTGTTACCATTAAAACATGATTTTTGGAAATGTAAAAGAGTAGAAACTTTAATTATTGATATATAAACTTGTATGCAAAGTTTGACATCAGTTTGAGGTGTAGATTAGGAGTTATGCTCGTTAGCGTAAATTTAAGGCTTTATGTTAATTAAACGGCGCATTTAGCGTATAGCCTACTTAAACATACTTTTTGATATCAAATCTTTTACCCACTGATGTAATATATTATTTTGGGATTTTTTAAGATTTTTAATTAATTTTGGGCTGAGCATAACTAGTAGTCGTAGGCTTAATCCGGTAATTGTCGGTTTTGCCCTTACGGGCCATAAAATGAGTTTTACATATCTAAACGACTCCAAACCTTTTGCTACTGATTAGTTATGATAAATAAATTATTTTAGACCTTCTGGAATAATAAAAATATCAGCTATAGGTATTGAACCCGTAAACGGCTCCTAATCGCCTTATTTAGCGTTTTTAGCGCATAGTATGTACTAATACTATTTTAAACATACAAGGGTGATACCTACTGATGTTTTAGTCAAATTATAACATTTTAACAGTAAGCTAAAGTTGGTTATCTCAGACTTCAGTTTTGAGCTTTTCGGCTTATGTGAAATTACCAAAATACCCCTACGGGGCATAGTTTGGTTATAATGGATAATTTTCACATATCTAAAATACCTTACTGTTATAAATCAGTAAACTAAGTATTTTTACTGATTATATCAGACCTGTAACTCAGTTAAACATTTAAACTCTTTTATAAACTTTTAAATGACCAAACTACCCCTACGGGGCCTAGTTTGTGTTTAAACACGTTTCGGGCATAATGAAAGACATCTTACTGATGTCACAACATATTTGAGGCATAATTAACTTAGGAAACCTGTCTATAGCTCTCATGAATACCCGTCACGCTTATTACGCGTACGGTTCGGTTTATGTAACAAGTTTACATAAATTAGCCGAAACAGGTCAAACCTTAACGGTTTTATCTCAAAATCCAGAATGTGAATAATAAACCCATATCAAACAATTCTCCGAAATTTTCGGGTCTAAATCACATTCTATCCGGTCTTCGCTTAATCGTGCGTACGAACCGTATCTTTGAAACTAGCCGGTCTAAGCTTAAGCTTAATTAAAAGACCCGTTAGGATTCTAATAGGTTATTATAAAACCTTCGTTCCAGATTAGGAGGACCAGTAAAAGCTACGTGCATTTTGCTTATTGTGATTTATACATTGCTCAGGTAAATACTTTTAACTTATTTTCCCTATACGGGCTTGGGTTACGGTATATAACATACCGCTTGATCGAGCATCAAATCTCCACAGTTGAGTGGGTAGTTGAATAATTTGATCGGCTCGTTTAAACAGTCTTTTTTACTTAAAGCCTTTGGGGGGTTAATGACCATGTCCCGGATATCCTTGGCATCATCTTACGAGATGGCCACGACCTGAGCACGGGGTGTAGGCGTACACCTGTCAGTGTATAACTCTATGTTGTGGTGTGTCTATTGATCTTTAACCCGGACAAGATCCGGGCTACTGAACGCACAAGTAACATGTAATTCGTTCACAAGATTATAATATAAAATAATTCTCCCAAGTTATAAAAATGTTTATGCCACGTGCATCCAAACCAATTTTCAATCATTTTCCAAAATGAGTCAGTTAAATGTATTTACAAGTGTAAACTGACGTATTTTCCCAAAAAGATTAAATGCAGGTACTAAGCGAAATTGGCTGGGATTACTCCTTAGCATCATTAGAAGTCTCGCAAGCTTAAGATGCCTGAAGTCTATTGAACTATTGTCTCATATTTTATTTCGATCCGTTCTGTGGATAAACAATCGAACGTTGTGATACTTGATATTACAATAATTAAATTCGGTTGTATTATATCTTTTAAATTTGCTTCCGCTGTGCATATTAAATATTGTGTTGTTTGACTATTATGTTGCCAACCACGTCACGATAATCCCCCACCGGGCCCACCGGTGACACGTGGAAATCGGGGTGTGACATCATCGATTCTCGGTAGTGGGTACCAATTCTTAATCGTAATCTTGTTCAAATCTCGGTAATCAATGCACATACGCATCGATCCGTGTTTCTTCTTAACGAACAACACCGGTGCTCCCCACAGTGATGAACTTGGCTGTATAAAACCTTTGTCAAGAAGTTCGTCCAATTGTTTCTTCAGTTCCTGCATCTCCGTTGGTGCTAATCGATATGGTGCTTTGGCAATTGGTGCTGTCCCTGGTATTAGGTGAATTCTAAATTCAACCTCTCTATCAGGCGATAATCCAGGTAACTCTGCTGGAAAAAAGTCTGAGAATTTAGATATTACAGGAATATCTTTTAATTCTTTTTCTTTAGTGTTAATGATTATGGAAATCATATACACTATTCCTCCTTTCCTTTCATAATTTGCAGCTTTCATCACAGAGATGAATTTTGTTAACCTAGTTGGCTTATCTCCTTTAATTGTGATCTTTTCCCCACTTGGTGTACTTACTTGCACTGACTTTTGATCACATAAAATACTGGCATGATTGGCTACCAACCAATCCATTCCTAATACGACATCGAATCCAACTAGATTCATGTGATAAAGGTTAGCAAAGAAATGATGGTTCAGGATTTCTATTTGTCACACCCTGACTTTTGCGGAAGCGTATGATGTGTGACTTGCTCAATATCATTGCATTCAATTATAAGAAACAACTATATGATTAAAACAAGATGTTCATCCATTCATAAGATTGAGATGTTACTAACAAAAGTCATTTATGTTTCAACCAAAACCCTCAAGTTATAATACAAAACAAAAGTGGATGACATCTAAACTTGAAGTTTACGTCTTGAAAATAACACCCGCGCCCAAGATCCATCTTGTTTCCTGAAATACATGTGAGTTTTAGAAAATCGTCAACATAATGTTGGTGTGAATTCATGCAGTTTTTGTATTGAATGTTTATATACTTGAATGAAAACATGGTATGTAATTTGTAAAAACGTATCTGAAACTGAGTTCTGTAAATGTAAGGAAATCAAGATCGCTAATGGTTTGCAAGGCCATTAACATGTGACACGACACAGGAAGCATCCAAACCATAGGCATTTTTAACTGTCGATCCACGACTGTCGATTCACGATTAGAGACACAAAAGCACTGCTTGGTAAAAGAGTGGCCAAGAGTGTGGTTGCCTGAAACCCATTAGATCTAACCTTTTGTTCCACGGTCCTGGTATGTAACGGATTAATGGTGCTTATGGCACCCTATTCGTGACATGATCTATAGTATCATTCCTTAGTTTTTGTAATAAACATACCATAGCACATGTATTTTCCCCAAGTTTAGAAAACAAGTAAAAGTTTAAAAGTGGGGACATGAACTCACAACTTTGCGTATCCTGCGCCGTAAACTTCACCGGTTGGTTTTGTGGCGTCGTGACCTATACGTATTCTATGTATGTTAGTCACTAGACTTGTATTACACAAGTACAAGTCACCATCTTTTGTTTATGTATATGTTCTTTGTATGTTCATTCTTTGTTAGGGTCGTGCCCTTGTTTGTCGGGTCTTGCCCGTTTGTCGTGTCTTGCACTTTGAGTTTGTAATGTGTCTTGTAAATATATATTTTACTCCTCAAATATATATTTGTTTATGTAGACTTTTCAAGGTAATAAGTTGTTAAAAATAATTTATATTTTTAACTTTTCATATATGTTACTTATATTATTTTCCTCAAAAATAAATATAAGTATTTTGTGAAATAATATTCTTAATAATACGTTAAGAAATATATTTTCATAAATATATTTTTTTGTATTTGTCCATGTATTTCCTTGTGAGGAATTTGTATACTCGTATACTTATGTATTCTCATGTATTTGTATGTCTATTCTTGTATTTGTATTCCATGGGAGTATTTAGTGTATTTTCAAGTCCCTGATACACTACTACATATAATACACATAATGTACACTTAGCACAAAATTTGGTGATCATTAAATATATATATTTTTCCCAAAAATATACATACTTAATATAAATTTTTAACTTAGAGAAATCACCATTTCTTGACTTGTAATTTTGCACCAAATTTAGGGAAACCTTGGTAATTATTTTTAGGTGAATTTTTAGGGAATAAGCTTCACTAAAACTTATATTTTTCTAAGTGTCAAAATTTTATAAAAATTTTGACATAGTTTCCTCTAAAAATGGTGGTTTCCCATGTTTTCAAAACATGTGTTTATTTTCTTTTCAACACCAAAACAATTTTCCAACAATAATCATCAACAACGTACACTAATTCTTCCATATGAAACATCATGGTGAACTTGATTCTTGTTAAAAATGTGTAGTCTTTTAGATCTACACTCAACATATTATAATCTTTCCAAAAATAAGTGTTCTTGTGGTTTTTAAACAAAGTTTTGTAAGACTTTATTTTATTAACCAACTTTTTTATGAGTTTTAGTTTAAAAAAATAGTTCTACAAAAACTTTATTACAAGTTTATACATAAAAATTCATATTTCTAGTTCACATCATGCTTCATATGTTCATCTTCAAGTTTAACCATGGATCCTTCAAGATCCATGCTTAAACTTGGTAGATCCAAGCTTTAGCATACTTGATCTAATCATACACACAAAATATAACACCAACAACATCATTCCATACACTAAAAATTCATGTAATCACTTATTTTTTTCATGAATATGTTAGATCTTCTCATTTTTAACATTAGAAGTTAAGTTGTTTAGATGGTGAAACTTGTACATAACATAAACATGACTTAAATTAGTGATCAAGAAGCTTACTACTAGCTCTAATGGCTAGGGAAGTGGCACAAAAATGGAGATGATGATCAAGGAAGAAAGTGAGTGGTTAAAAGCTCCACAAGGTGGTCCTTCAAGTTCTAGCACCATACACCTTCTTAGATGGCCTCCATACACCTCCTAGTAGCCTTAGATTGTCTTGCAATGAAGTGAAAATGAGGTGTGTATGGGTATGTGTTTTAGCCGAGACCAAGAAGACAAGAGGAGGAAGAAGAAGAAGTTTCTTGTGATGAATGGAGAATGTAAGTTTACTTGTGATCTTTATAAAATATTTCAAACACAATATCTTTCCATTAGATATCATGTGCACCACTTTAGGGGACAAGGAGAATTAAATAATCAAAAAGGTGTGTGGGCCCTCTGGGGGCCGGATTTGGTGAAGGGGGTATAATGTAATTTTTTTGAAGATGGAGGTTTAAAGTGCAAATTAGAAGGTTTAAGTATGTTCAAGTGTGTTTAGGTGTTTTTATGATTTTTAAGGTGTTCTAGCATCAATACTAGTTTAATATCATAAAAACATTACTTCTAGTCAAATTATAGCTGAATTAGTGCTGATTTATGCTGAATTCTGCATTTAATTCCTGACATTTTGTAAGTTATTTTGGACAATAAAACATAAATTTTGCATGATACTATTGTGTTAAAAGCTGAATTATAGCTGAATTAGTGCTGATTTGTGCTGAATTCTGCATTTAAAGTGCGTTTCGGATGTCTTTTAGTGCATAGTTTAGCTTCCGGAAAGTTTATATGTTAACCCTAGTATCCATACTTGGGTTTTAATGTATTTTAGACGTTGGACCTACTCCTAGGCCCTAATTCTATTATCTGAATGCTTTCTGCAGATTTGCTGACACCAAGTGTCTTACCGGTGAGTTTACTAGTCTTTCTAACGCAACGCTAAAAGTAATGCATAAAGCAATATTTGAAGTATAAAACGTGCATGAATTCACAAGTATAGCATGAAATCAGAAAATGTTGACATTTAAGCACATAATTGCAGATTTTAAATAATAATTAAACTGTACGGAAATTACTGGTTTTGTGCCAGTTGTCACAGTCTCCCCCCGTTAAAAGAATTTCGTCCCGAAATTCAAGCTGGGTTATCTCCCGCAGGAGCATTCTCAAACAGATGGGGGTACTTGGCTTTGAACTGGTCTTCATGTTCCCACGTGTACTCGGGTTCGTGCTTAGAGTTCCAACATACTTTGACAAGTTTAATGCGACTCCTCCTTGTCTTATGGATCTTCCAATCCATTACCTCAATGGGTTGTTCTGTAAATCGGAGTGTATCGTCGATATGTACCTCATCCGCGGGGATGATCACTGTTTATTGGGTTGGACTCTTCTTGGGGTTGGACACATGAAACGTATCATGTACTCCGTTAAGTTCTTCCAGTAATTCCAACTTGTACGCCATGGTACCAATTCTTTCCAAGATTTCGAATGGAAAATTTATGCTCGTCTTGGTTTTGGAATGTTTGACGACGTAAATTTGTTGGATACATTGGACCATTCATCGTGGATTCGACTTTCCACGTTTTCCGAATCTTGCTACACCATTCCAAGGTGAGACTTTCAACAGGACTTTGTCTCCCACCTCGAATTCTAAAGGTTTTTGTCTTCGATCAGCGTAGCTCTTTTGTCGATCTCGAGCCGTCTTAATGCGCTCTCAGATCTGCATGATCTTGCCGGTCGTCTCTTGAACAAGCTCAGCGCCAATCAATAGCTTATCTCCAGTGTCTGCCCAACATAATGGCGAGCGGCACTTGCGGTCATATAGAGTTTTGAACGGTATGGATTTTATGCTTGTATGTTAGCTGTTATTATAGGAAAACTCAACTAAAGGCAGATGAGTATCCCAGCTACCGCCTAGAGCCATAACACATGCGCGAAGCATATCTTCCAGTGTTTGTATGGTCCGTTCGCTCTGACCCTCTGTTTGTGGATGGAAGGCCATGCTTAGATCTAGTTGAGATCCAAAGGTGTAACACCTCGAAAATTCACGTCCTAAAATGTGTTGACACGTGTCATAAGTTTGAACGTGTGAAAGAATACTCTAGAGGGACTAAAGTTGACAAACATGAAAAGTATATGAATATACGGGTTCAAAATGTCAACAGTGAATAAATATACTTTACAATAACCCTACATGATGTTTATACATTCAAACGAATAAATCATGGATCATACGAAGCTAAATATGAAAGAAAGTGAGAGATTACAAACTACAGGGGTTAAATGTGTCAACATGTTTAAGTTATACCTCTGAGAGACCTTTTAGCAAACCCGAAGCTTTGTAACGGTTAATTATGCTCACTAGAATGCATGATATAAACTTCATAAAGTTTCGTTATCGTATGAGAAAGTTATGATCAAATTCGTATACGAGGGTTTAAAAGCGTCAACGATGAAGTTTATGACTTTTCGGCTGACAATAAAGTTAACCGAGGACTTAACAAAGTGGGTATATGTCCTGAAGCCCTTATAAGTCAAATTGGAGGGTTCAAAATGCAAGAAATAAAGTCAAAACAAAGTTTATATGGACCAAGGACCAAAAATGCAAAAATCTAAAGTTTGATTTGATTCGGGAGGGCGTCGCGCGACGCGAGGGCCCCTATGGGGACCTACGCGTGACGCTAAGGGTCCACTGATACCGATTTCTTTGCTAGGTGTCTGCCATTTCCATTCTAACCGACTTATCTTGCCTTTTATCATCACCAAGGGTTGCCTAGGCTTGCTTAGGGACATTAGGGACACTTGTTGATGATCAAGGATCAGTGGTAGCATGATTTGTCAACAATCTATGAGATTTTAAACACTATATAAAGGCCCTTTTTGCAACCATATTGATCACACCTCACTTCTGCATTTCTGGAGCTTCCTGGAGCTTAAGAGCAGACCCTAAGCCTTCCTAATCGTGCATAGGACTTCTGTAAGTATGCTTAACCTTTCTTAGTTGAGTTTTTACTTAGTTTTAGCTTAAAAGTCAAACCGTCGTAATTAACGGTTGACTTAGCAATTAATCATTGATGGTCCAGTGATTAGTCGAATTGAAAGTAGTTATAAGTTGGTAATTATGTGGGCAATAAACCCTTAAAAGGGCACCCTCTGATTCCCACTCTAACTAGGTCAAATGTCGGGTCAAACTTGTTATTAAAAAGTCAACAAAATGCTTAATTTCCAATTTATGCATAATTAGCAATGTAGAACCCATACAACCTGTTTGATCATTAATATAACTTGGTAATTAATGTAAGAACATGTCTAAACATGTTCAACCCGACAATTTTCAGTAGAGACCCGGTTCGGAACCGAAAGTCGCATAAATTGACTTTTGCTTTGACTTTCAGTTCTGACCCGTTTAAGCATGTTTTAGAAATGCCTTAGAACTCTAGTTGGACCAGGTTACATGCTAGTATAACCCTCTGTGATTATACACCATGGTTCATTAGTTATCCAATTAATATGCATAATTCCGTTAATTGCCTATATGTTGACCATTATGCCCTTTTCACCATAAAACGTGATTTTTGAAAATATAAAAGAGTAGAAAGCTTAGTTACTGATTTATAAACTTGCACCCAAAATTTGACATCAGTTTGAGGTGTAGATTGAGAGTTATGCTCATTAGCGTAATTAGAAAGCTTTTTAGCGATTAAACGACATAATTAGCGTATAGCCTATTTAAACCTACTTTTTGATATCAAACTTATTACCCATTGATGTAATATATTATTTTGGGATTTTTGAAGATTTTTAATTAATTTTAGGCTGAGCATAACTTAGAGTTATAAGCTTGACCCGGTAATTGTCGGTTTTGCCCTTTTGGGCTATAAAATGAGTTTTACATATCTTTTTGACCCCAAACATTTTGCTACTGATTTTATAGGATAAATAAATTATTTTAAACCTTCTGGGATAATAAAAAATATCAGCTTTCTATATAGAACCCGGAAACGGCTTCTAATCGCCTTTTTAAGCGTTTTTAACGCATAGTATGTACTAAAACTATTTTAAACATACACGGGTTGATACCTACTGATATTTTAGGTAAATTATAATATTTTAACAGTAAGCAAAAGTTGTTTAACTCAGACTTCAGTTTTGAGCTTTTCGGCTTATGTGAAATTACCAAAATGCCCATACGGTGCATAGTTTGGTTATAATTGATAAATTTCACATATATACTTTACCCTACTATTATAACTTATTAAATTGAGTATTTTTGCTGATTACATCAGACCTGTAACTCAGGATAATACTTAAACTCTTTTATAACCTTATAATTGACCAAAGTACCCCTACGGGGCGTACTTTGAGTTTAAATTCGTTTCGGGCATAATAAAAGATATCTTACTGATGTCACAACATATTTGAGGCATATTAACTTAGGAAACCTATATATGGCTCTTACGGTTACCCGTTACGCTTCTTGCGCGTTCGGTTCGGTTTATGTAACTAGTTGCATAAATTAGCCGAAACGGGTCAAACCTTATCGTTTGTATCTCAAAATTCAGAATGTGCTTAGATTACCCATATAAGGCAAGTCTTCAAACTGTCGGGTCTAAATCACATTCTATTCCGGTTTTCGCTTAATCGTGCGTACGAACCGTATCTTTAAAACTAACCGGTCTAAGTTTAGGCTTAATTAAAGACCCGTTAGGATTCTAATAGGTTATTATAAACCTTCGTTCCAGAATAGGAGGACCAGTAAAAGCTACTTGCATTTGCTGTTTGTGAATTATACTTGCAAAGGTAAATACTTTTAACTTATTTTCCCTTATACGGGCTTGGGATACGGTATATAAAATACCGCTTGGTCGGGCATTCGACCTTAACCGATTGGTGGTTAAGTATTATCGAGATGACCCATTTAAATATGTTTTGCTTGCTTAACGCCTTTGGGGGTTAATGACCATGTCCCAGATATCCTTGGCATCATTTTATGAAATGGCCACGACCTAAGCGCGGAATGTAGGCGTACACTTGTCAGTGCATAAATAAATTATATGGTGTTTCTATTGATCTTTAACCCGGCTCGAACCGGGCTACTGAACGCATAAGGAACATGTAATTCTTTTACAAGTTTATATATTTAAATAATTATCCCAAGTTATAAAATGTTTGTGCCACGTGCATCCAAATCAATTTTAAATCATTTTTAAAATGAGTCGGTTAATTGTATTTAGCAGTGTAAACTGACGTATTTTCCCAAAAAGATTAAGTGCAGGTACTACTCGTAATAGGCTGGATTTCTCCTTAGCATCAATAAAGAGTCTCGCAAGCTTAAGATGCCTAACGTCTGTTGAACTACTGTTTCCTATTTATTTTTTATCCTTCTGTGGATTATTTTTCAACTGTTTGTGATACATGATATTACAATTATATTCGGTTGAAATATATCTTTCATTTGCTTCTGCTGTGCATTTAAATATTGTGTTGTTTGACTGTAACGTTGCCAACCACGTCACGATACTACCCCACCGGGCCCACCGGTCAAACGTGGAAAGTTGGGGTGTGACAGGTTGGTATCAGAGCCAACATTGAGTGAATTAAACACTAGCCTTTTGTGTTTAATCTCAATGATACAATTGCACATTCCTAAATTTTCGAGTCTAGACAAAGAACATAAGAATAATCCAAAATGTTTTTTTTTGTTTTTATCATTAACTTTGTCCTTTATATTTTGTTGTTATCTTATGTTATATTGACAGGTCTAAATATGCCGCCAAGATTTTTCAGACGAAGAGGACGAGGCAAGGGGCCAATCACCGCCCCCAATGACCACAAGGCCGGGCCTTCGCATAGGCAAGCTCCTTCTACCACTGCGAGTGCCGATCCTCGAGAGAACTGGAGGACCAATGTGGAACCCTCTAGACGGTCTGTTTCACACAGTTCAACGCCTCCCTTTCGTAACTCGTATGGGCCACAGTCAGAAAACGAGCCCGATAACCCGCAACCTTCCTATATACCTCTTCAGCGATCTCTATCGCACAATTCCTGTTGGTGCACACATCTATCGTCTTCGTCTTATATTGAGTCTCAGGTTCGTTGCAGATCTGAACAAGCATGACATCACAAGTGACATCAAATAGGTGACATCACAAGTGACATCACATAGGTGACATCACAAGTGACATCATGGAGTATGAAATTGGATGTTGACCGTTTGAAGTTGTAATAGTTTGAAAGTGTAACCGTTTGAGAGGCTACCATTTGAAAGTGTCCTGACCATTTGAAGGATGTCTTTCCATCTTCAAACGGACAGCTCTAGCCTATATATACCCTTCAAACTTTCATCATTTGTAACTTTCCGGCCAGAGCAACGAAGTGCTGCCGAAGTGTTGTCAGGTTGTAAAACATTGTGAAATCAATATTACAACAGTTTTAAGCGTGAATCAAGCTGAATTTAACTCTACACGTTTGTTTCCACCTTTCGTGTTTAAATAAACTCTTCTGAACGACTCGTTCGGGTCAGAAAACGATCCTACAATTCCTTTGGCAACCCCACTCCTGTTTTCCAGGGCCGGTTTAACCCGGCAAACTACATACAAGAACCCGTGAGTTTTAACCCATTGGGACCGGAGGATCACTTTTCCGGCGATAACGCCATGGACATGGACGAGGACACCGATCCCGTCGAGCCTGCCACTGGAACTCCCAACCATCCCATCGAGATCTCCGATGGTTCATCTTTTTCACGGATCACCCTACGGTGGTCCAGACAGCTATCAAGCACGGTTTAACCAACATGAATGGTACTTCACACCTTCTCACCATTCATCAACCCACCAGCAGCAACAGTAGCAGCAAGATCCCTCTGGGGATTAACGATTCATGGCAGTCACGCCACCGCCTCCACTGCCACCAGTTCATCAGGCACCTCCGGAACCGCCAAGGCGTAGGAGGACAGGCGCGCGAATATCCGCGCGTGGAGGGGATTTTCACTTTAGCTCCCCTCATCACTCAAGTGGCAGTCATTATCCGCCACTACAGGAAGACCCGCAAATGGGTGGACCTTCAAACCCAGTTGCACCGCAGGCACCACCGATGGGTTTTGATAACCCGATTCCTGCCTACACTGGTTCAATGGCATATAACCCGTTTGAGCAGCCGGTTCACACCAACTATAATTACGCTAAAGCCGACCCATACTTGGTAGCGGCCAACTATAACGCCCTTCATCCTGAAGGACCGTATGGAGCTCCGTGGGGAGTAGGGTACCCAACTCATGGGTACCAAATACCTGCTAGACCTATAATTCGGCAACAATCACAGCCGCCATGGTTTTCCCCACCCGAACGGGAAGAAATTCTTCAAAGGTTGGACCAAGTCGAGCGAGATTTTCACAGAGATCACAGGGAGCGACAAAGTTTCTTCCAGGGATTGACAAGTTTAATAAAAGGGAAGAGCAAGAAGGACCATTGAATCCTTCAATTATTGATTGTATTTTGCTTGTTCCAGTTGAGCCCCTGCGTGGGTCTGTCTTACTGTTTTGACCACTGCGTGGGTATGGTTGTCTTTTGAGCCCCAGCGTGGGCCTATCTTTCTGTTAACCCCTACGAGGGTATGTTGTTTGTTTAAGTCCCTGCGTGGACTAGTATTTCAGTTTGACCCCTGCGTGGGTATGTTGTTCTGTTAAAAAGTCCCGTTTAGGGCGATGTGTAATATATTAATAATTAATGGAATGTTTAGTTATAAACTTCATTTTTGCCATTATATGCATAAATAAATTATATATAAAATAAATGAATCAAAATCATTCCTTTTAAAAATAATCTGCCTATTTAAATATTAACTAAGGATCTTAAAGGTATAACCTAGCCTGCATGTCATTATAAGACCTGGCCAAGATGGTAAAACCTGTTAAAAAGATTCAAATCCCAGTTAACATCTGAAAACATCTTAACGCTCCTGGCAAACGTGTTTCGTTAAAATCACACACGTCATTCTTATATAAGGATTCTTCCAAAGATTCCTAACCCAACTTAATGATCTATGAATCATGGGTTTAAATCATCAATTAAGATGATCATATTTTGACCATACATTGGTAATATAGTGCCTACGGGCCCTGCTCATTTTCATATGAGACAAAAGACAGTAATAGTCTGCGACCCTGTCTGAAAAAGGTAAAGAACTATGTTCAAACCTTCATGCCTTGATTCTCTGAAATCATGGCTTATAATTTAAAATGTCCCTGTGACTAGGCCTTGTGTGCTAATAATACTGTTATTGTTTATAATTAGGATAAATTATAATAGAAATCCTAAATAAACATGAGTAACAAATTAACCAAATATGGTCTATGTTTACCATGGTTAATGAATTACCCTAAGGGGCAATTCCATAATAAACTCCCAAATAAACTATTGTCATTGTCTTATGTAACAGTTCAAATTAAAATGGCTGACTCGGACGAAATTAATAGTCACCCAAGGGAGAATAATGATAATGCCCGAGTTAATATAACGGGTGCTGAACTGCAAGCGTTAATAGACAACGCTGTTACAAAGGCCTTAGAGCGGCAGTATGAAGATTATAGCGGGACTCGAAGTAGGACCCTATCTGCACCGCATTCAAAGCCGAAGACTCATTATGAGGCTCACAGCAAGCCACCACCCTCCAAGAAGGATGAACCAAAGAAAGATGATGACGATCGTCACTCTTCTAATCATCAAAATGTTCCATCTCAGAAGGTCGTACTGAACCAAGGACCCCGTGACAAGGGTTGCTCCTACAAATACTTTGTTTCATGCAAACCCAGGGATTTCACTAGGGAAAAAGGAGCCATTGACTGCATGACGTGGTTAGATGAGATGGACACAGTAGTGAATATCAGCGGGTGCGCTGAGAGGGATATAGTCAAGTTTGTGTCTCAATCGTTCAAAGGTGAGGCCTTAGCCTAGTGGAGATCGTTGATCCAAGCTACTGGGAAGATTCCACTGTACAACATGTCATGGGAACAATTTGTTGCCCTCATCAGGGAGAACTACTGTCCTCAGCACGAGCTCGAAAAGATTGAGTCAGATTTTCTTTCGTTGGTAATGACAAATCTAGATTGGCAAGCTTACCTCACGAGCTTTAATACAATGTCGAGGTTGGTTCCGTATCTGGTGACCCCGGAACCCAAAAGAATAGCTCGTTTCATTGGGGGTTTAGCCCCAGAGATAAAGGCAAGCGTGAAGGCCTCTCGACCAACTACTTTCAGATCTGTGGCTGATATATCTTTGTCCCTCACACTGGACGCGGTCAGACAAAGATCGCTGAGGAACAAGGATGCCGAGAAAAGGAAACGTGAAGATGACAATTCACGGAGGTCAAACAAGAAGCCCCGAGGAAACAGTGACAACAAGAAGGGGTCAGAATCTAAGAAAGATGGGCATCAGTCCGGAGATAAGCCCAAGTGCAAAGTCTGCAAGAAACAGCACTTTGGGAAGTGCAGGTACGAATCGAACTCGCAGACTCAGTCAAGAATTTTTGCTTATGGTATATGCAAGTCCAAGGAACACAAGACCTTGGATTGCAAAAAGTTGAAGGATGCAACCTGCTACAGCTGTAATGAAAAAGGGCATATCAAGTCCAACTGCCCAAAACTCGTAAAGAAAGCTGATGAAGGAAAGAAGACCAATGCTAGAGTCTTCAGAATGGATGCAAAGGAAGCAGTACAGGATGACAATGTGATAACAGGTACATTCCTTATAATTGACGTTTATGCAAGAGTGCTTTTTGATTCAGGAGCTGATAAATCATTTGTAGATAATAAGTTTTGGAAATTGCTGAATTTACCTGTTAAAACCTTAAGTGTGAAGTATGAGGTGGAATTAGCAGATGGCACTTTAGAAACCGCCTCAACCATATTAGATGGATGTTTCATATCCATTAAGAACCACTCTTTTCCTTTGTCCCTACTTCCTTTGAAGTTAGCCGGTTTCGACATAGTTCTGGGTATGGACTGGTTATCTCGTAACCAGGCCCAGATCGTCTGCAATAAGAAGCAAGTGGTGTTCAAGACTCCGTCTGGTGAGTCACTTACCATACAGGGTGATACCCGGTATGGACTGCCTGAGCAAGTGACTATGCTCAAGGCCTCTAAGTGTTTGAAGAAGGGTTGTGTCATCTACATGGCACAAGTGACTAT
The DNA here is from genome assembly GCA_030545235.1 of Helianthus tuberosus. Lineage (NCBI taxonomy): Eukaryota > Viridiplantae > Streptophyta > Magnoliopsida > Asterales > Asteraceae > Helianthus > Helianthus tuberosus. The sequence goes on from CM060354.1 coordinate 65,470,336, forward strand.
TGATGAGCCGAAACCCAAGATGGAAGACATCCCCGTCATTTCTGAATACCCTGAAGTGTTTCCTGAAGAACTACCTGGTTTACCACCAGATAGGCAAGTGGAATTCAAAATTGACATCATCCCTGGAGCAGCACCTATTGCTAGAGCGCGTTACAGGTTGGCACCAACAGAGATGAAGGAATTGAGAGCACAACTAGATGAATTGCTAGCTAAAGGTTTCATTAAACCTAGTTCGTCTCCTTGGGGAGCGACAGTCTTGTTTGTCAAAAAGAAGGATGGATCGATGCATCTGTGCATCGATTACCGTGAGCTTAATAAGGTCACAATAAAGAATAGGTATCCTTTGCCCAGGATCGACGATTTGTTCAATCAATTGCAAGGGGCAAGTTATTCCTCGAAGATTGACTTGAGGTCAGGCTACCACTAACTGAAGGTTAGAGATGAAGACGTACACAAAACTGCATTTAGGACTCGTTATGGTCATTACGAGTTCCTAGTGATGCATTTTGGGCTCACTAATGCACCTGCCGCGTTCATGGATCTCATGAATCACGTCTGCAAGCCTTACTTAGACAAATTCGTCATCGTCTTCATCAACGACATTCTCATCTACTCGAAGAACCAAGCTGGCCATGAGAAACACCTTCGCTGTATTCTTAAACTTCTACATCATGAGAAACTCTCCGCCAAATTTTCAAAGTGTGAATTTTGGCTTCGAGAAGTCCAATTCCTTGGACATGTGGTTAGTGAGCGTGGTATCCAAGTGGATCCCGCTAAGGTGGAAGCAGTTATGAACTGGCAGGAGCCGAAGACGGCCACAGAAATTCACAGTTTCTTGGGATTAGCAGGATACTACCGACGCTTTATCGAAAATTTTTCAAGGATTGCTGCACCCCTAACTTCCTTGACTAGGAAGAAAATTAAGTTCGACTGAGGACCCAAGCAACAAGAATCCTTTGATATCCTTAAGCAGAAGCTGAGCAACGCGCCTGTACTAACATTGCCTGAAGGTACCAAAGATTTCGTAGTGTACTGCGATGCATCACACACTGGCATGGGGTGTGTACTTATGCAAAAAGGCAAGGTTATTGCCTATGCTTCACGTCAGTTAAAGGTGCATGAAAAGAATTACACCACCCATGACTTGGAGTTGGGTGCCGTTGTATTTGCACTGATGCTATGGAGGCACTATTTATATGGTATCAAGTGTGTGATCTATTCTGATCACAAGAGCCTCCAGCACCTGTTTAATCAGAAGGATTTAAATATGAGGCAGCGCCGTTGGATGGAGACTTTGAATGATTATGATTGTGAAATCAGATACCATCCTGGCAAGGCGAATGTAGTCGCCGATGCCTTGAGTCGAAAGGAAAGGGTGAAACCCATCCGAATCAATGCCAAGAGCATTGAAAACAAGAACAGTTTGAATGAAAGGTTGTTAGCTGCACAGAAGGAAGCTGTGTTGGAAGCTAACTACCCTAATGAAAAGCTAGGGGTAACTGAGGAACAGTTATCTCTTGGCAAGGACGGAATCCTGAGATTAAATGGACGAATATGGGTTCCAATTTATGGGGGACTTCGGAATGTTATCCTCCAGGAAGCCCATAGTTCTAAATACTCCGTTCATCCTGGAGCTGATAAGATGTACCAGGATCTGAAGGCAAATTTTTGGTGGATAGGCTTGAAGAAGTCTATAGCCACCTATGTAGCTAAATGCTTGACATGTGCACAAGTCAAAGCTGAACATCAAAAGCCGTCAGGTTTGCTACAACAACCTGAACTTCCCACATGGAAGTGGGAAATGGTGATGATGGATTTCATCACCAAGTTGCCCAAGACCAGGGAAGGAAATGATACGATATGGTGACGATGGATTTCAGCACATTTCCTACCCATTAGGGAGACCTATAGCTCCGACATGTTTGCCCAATTATACGTAGATAATATTGTATCTCTACATGGCGTACCTGTGGCTATTATCTCTGACAGAGATACTAGATACACGTTGCATTTTTTGGAAAGGTTTCCAACAATCTCTGGGCACGCGTTTAAATTTTAGTACGGCTTACCATCCTCAGACAGACGGCCAGAGTGAGCGTACAATTCAAACGTTGGAAGACATGCTTCATGCATGTGTGATCGACTTAGGTGGTAGTTGGGATAACCACCTGCCATTAATCGAGTTCTCGTAGAACAATAGCTACCATACCAGCATCAAGGCTGCGCCTTTCGAGGCCTTATACGGTAGAAAGTGTAGAACGCCCGTTTGTTGGGCGGAAGTTGGAGATGTCCAACTATCAGGACCGGAAATAGTCTTTGAAACGACGGATAAGATTGTCCAGATTCGTGACCGCCTGAAAGCTACCAGGGATAGGCAGAAAAGCTACGCAGATTTAAAGCGTAAACCTTTTAACTTCGAGGTAGGTGACAAGGTGTTGCTTAAAGTATCACCCTGGAAGGGAGTGATGCAATTTGGTAAAAAGGGCAAGTTAAGCCGAGATACGTAGGACCTTTCGAGGTCATCGAACGGGTCGGATCAGTTGCCTATAAGTTAAACTTACCTGAAGAGCTCATTGGTATCCACAATGTATTCCACATCTGCAATCTGAAGAAGTGTTTCGCTGATGAATCACTGGTAATACCACATACAGATGTGCACATAGAAGAGAGCTTGAAGTTTGTTTAAAAACCTGTGTCGATCGAGGATCGACAGGTTAAGAAGCTTCGAAGGACGCATGTACCTATTGTAAAGGTTAAATGGGATGCCCGTAGAGGTCCCGAGTATACGTGGGAGGTTGAGTCCACAATGAAAGAAAAATACCCTTATTTATTTCAGTAAATCTCAAGGTCGAGATTTCTTTTAATGGGGTGAGGATGTAACACCTTGAAAATTCACGTCCTATAATGTGTTGACACGTGTCATAAGTTTGAACGTGTGAAACATGAAAAGTATATGAATAGAGGGACTAAAGTTGACAAACATGAAAAGTATATGAATATACGGGTTCAAAATGTCAACAGTGAATAAATATACTTTACAATAACCCTACATGATGTTTATACCTTCAAACGAATAAATCATGGATCATACGAAGCTAAATATGAAAGAAAGTGAGAGATTACAAACTACAGGGGTTAAATGTGTCAACATGTTTAAGTTATACCTCTGAGTGACCTTTTAGCAAACCCGAAGCTTTGTAACGGTTAATTATGCTCACTAGAATGCACGATATAAACTTCATAAAGTTTCGTTATCGTATGAGAAAGTTATGATCAAATTCGTATACGAGGGGTTAAAAGCGTCAACGATGAAGTTTATGACTTTTCGGGTGACAATAAAGTTAACCGAGGACTTAACAAAGTGGGTATAGGTCCTGAAGCCCTTATAAGTCAAATTGGAGGGTTCAAAATGCAAGAAATAAAGTTGAAACAAAGTTTATATGGACCAAGGACCAAAAATGCAAAAATCTAAAGTTTGATTTGATTCGGAAGGGCGTCGCGCGACGCGAGGGCCCCTATGGGGACCTACGCGTGACGCTAAGGGTCCACTGATACCGATTTCTTTGCTAGGTGTCTGCCATTTCCATTCTAACTGACTTATCTTGCCTTTTATCATCACCAAGGGTTGCCTAGGCTTGCTTAGGGACATTAGGGACACTTGTTGATGATCAAGGATCAGTGGTAGCATGATTTGTCAACATCTATGAGATTTTAAACACTATATAAAGGCCCTTGTTGCAACCATATTGATCACACCTCACTTCTGCATTTCAGGAGCTTCCTGGAGCTTAAGAGCAGACCCTAAGCCTTCCTAATCGTGCATAGGACTTCTGTAAGTATGCTTAACCTTTCTTAGTTGAGTTTTTACTTAGTTTTAGCTTAAAAGTCAAACCGTCGTAATTAACGGTTGACTTAGCAATTAATCATTGATGGTCCAGTGATTAGTCGAATTGAAAGTAGTTATAAGTTGGTAATTATGTGGGCAATAAACCCTTAAAAGGGCACCCTCTGATTCCCACTCTAACTAGGTCAAATGTCGGGTCAAACTTGTTATTAAAAAGTCAACAGAATGCTTAATTTCCAATTTATGCATAATTAGCAATGTAGAACCCACACAACCTGTTTGATCATTAATATAACTTGGTAATTAATGTAAGAACATGTCTAAACATGTTCAACCCGGCAATTTTCAGTAGAGACCCGGTTCGGAACCGAAAGTCGCATAAATTGACTTTTGCTTTGACTTTCAGTTCTGACCCATTTAAGCATGTTTTAGAAATGCCTTAGAACTCTAATTGGACCAGGTTACATGCTAGTATAACCCTCTGTGATTATACACCATGGTTCATTAGTTATCCAATTAATATGCATAATTCCGTTAATTGCCTATATGTTGACCATTATGCCCTTTTCACCATAAAACGTGATTTTTGAAAATATAAAAGAGTAGAAACCTTAGTTACTGATTTATAAACTTGCACCCAAAATTTGACATCAGTTTGAGGTGTAGATTGAGAGTTATGCTCATTAGCGTAATTAGAAAGCTTTTAAGCGATTAAACGACATAATTAGCGTATAACCTATTTAAACATACTTTTTGATATCAAACTTATTAACCACTGATGTAATATATTATTTTGGGATTTTTGAAGATTTTTAATTAATTTTAGGCTGAGCATAACTTAGAGTTATAAGCTTGACCCGGTAATTGTCGGTTTTGCCCTTTTGGGCTATAAAATGAGTTTTACATATCTTTTTGACCCCAAAACTTTTGCTGCTGATTTTATAGGATAAATAAATTATTTTAAACCTTCTGGGATAATAAAAAATATCAGCTTTCTATATAGAACCCGGAAACGGCTTCTAATCGCCTTTTTAAGCGTTTTTAACGCATAGTATGTACTAAAACTATTTTAAACATACACGGGTTGATACCTACTGATATTTTAGGTAAATTATAATATTTTAACAGTAAGCAAAAGTTGTTTAACTCAGACTTCAGTTTTGAGCTTTTCGGCTTATGTGAAATTACCAAAATGCCCCTACGGTGCATAGTTTGGTTATAATTGATAAATTTCACATATATACTTTACCCTACTGTTATAACTTATTAAATTGAGTATTTTTTCTGATTACATCAGACCTGTAACTCAGGATAATACTTAAACTCTTTTATAACCTTATAATTGACCAAAGTACCCCTACGGGGCGTACTTTGAGTTTAAATTTGTTTCGGGGATAATAAAAGATATATTACTGATGTCACAACATATTTGAGGCATATTAACTTAGGAAACCTGTATATGGCTCTTACGGTTACCCGTTACGCTTCTTGCGCGTTCGGTTCGGTTTATGTAACTAGTTGCATAAATTAGCCGAAACGGGTCAAACCTTATCGTTTTTATCTCAAAATTCAGAATGTGCTTAGATTACCCATATAAGGAAAGTCTTCAAACTGTCGGGTCTAAATCACATTATATTCCGGTCATCACTTAATCGTGCGTACGAACCGTATCTTTAATACTAACCGGTCTAAGTTTAGGCTTAATTAAAGACCCGTTAGGATTCTAATAGGTTATTATAAACCTTCGTTCCAGAATAGGAGGACCAGTAAAAGCTACTTGCATTTGCTGTTTGTGAATTATACTTGCAAAGGTAAATACTTTTAACTTATTTTCCCTTATACGGGCTTGGGGTACGGTATATAAAATACCGCTTGGTCGGGCATTCGACCTTAACCGATTGGTGGTTAAGTATTATCGAGATGACCCGTTTAAATATGTTTTGCTTGCTTAACGCCTTTGGGGGGTTAATGACGATGTCCCGGATATCCTTGGCATCATTTTACGAAATGGCCACGACCTAAGCGCGGAGTGTAGGCGTACACTTGTCAGTGCATAAATAAATTATGTGGTGTGTCTATTGATCTTTAACCCGGCACGAACCGGGCTACTGAATGCATAAGGAACATGTAATCCTTTTACAAGTTTATATATTTAAATAATTATCCCAAGTTATAAAATGTTTGTGCCACGTGCATCCAAATCAATTTTAAATCATTTTTTAAATGAGTCGGTTAATTGTATTTACCAGTGTAAACTGACGTATTTTCCCAAAAAGATTAAGTGCAGGTACTACTCGTAATAGGCTGGATTTCTCCTTAGCATCAATAAAGAGTCTCGCAAGCTTAAGATTCCTAACGTCTGTTGAACTACTGTTTCCTATTTATTTTTTATCCTTCTGTGGATTATTTTTCAACTGTTTGTGATACATGATATTACAATTATATTCGGTTGAAATATATCTTTCATTTGCTTCCGCTGTGCATTTAAATATTGTGTTGTTTGACTGTAACGTTGCTAACCACGTCACGATACTCCCCCACCGGGCCCACCGGTCAAACGTGGAAAGTCGGGGTGTGACAAAAGGCCTCTTGGAAGGATTGCCAGATCCTTGAACCAAAACGTCCATCTCTGTCTGAAATAATCAAAATAGGCACTCCATGTCGTGCTATAATTTCCTTAAGATACAGCTCAACAAGCTTTCTAGTGATATCCTTCTGTCGGGTTGGTAGGAAATGCGCAGACTTCGTTAATCGATCAACTATCACCCATAACATATCATGCCCTCTATGGGTCCTGGGTAATTTGGTTATGAAGTCCATTGAGATTTGCTCCCACTTCCACATGGGTATCCCTGGTTGTTGCAGTAGTCCGGACGGTTTCTAATATTCGGCCTTAACCTTGGCACAGGTTTGGCACTTTCCAACGTAGACAGCAACATCGCTTTTAAGCCTCGGCCACCAATAGTATTCCTTCAAGTCTTGATACATCTTGTCCGATCCTGGGTGGATCGAGTATCTCGACTTGTGAGCTTCGTCAAAGTTGACTTCTCGAATACCGCCATAGAGCGGAACCCAAATACACCCCATAAAGTATAAGGTTCCTTCTTCCTTTGGCACCAATTTCTTCTCCATACCATGGAGATATTCAGCTCTAATATTCTCCCTCTTAAGGGCTTCTTGTTGTGCGTCATGAATGCGTGCAGTGAGATTCGTTCGAATAGTCATTTCCAATGCTCGAACCCATAGGGTCTTAACCCTTTCTTTTCGACTTAACGCGTCTGCTACTATGTTTGCTTTTCCAGGATGGTACTTAATCTCACAATCATAGTCGTTCAGCAGCTCGACCCACCGTCGCTGACGCATATTCAATTCCTTCTGTTCAAATATGTGCTGTAAGCTTTTGTGATCTGTGAAGATCGTACATCGAGTACCATATAAATAGTGTCGCCAGATCCTTAAGGTGAATACCCCCGTGCCTAGCTCCAGGTCGTGTGTGGTGTAGTTCTTCTCATGAACTTTCAACTGTCTTGAAGCGTAAGCGATGACCCTTTTGGCGTTGCATGAGCACGCAACCCAATCCTTGGCGCGAAGCATCACACTATACCACGAAGTCTTCAGTGCCTTCGGGTAAGTATAGTATCGGTGCATCGCATAGCTTGTTTTTGAGTAGTTGGAAGGTTTCTTCCTACTTATCACCCCAGTCACACTTCTTGTCTTTCTGTGTGAGGGAAGTCAGCGGTTGAGCTATCTTGGAGAAATTTTCGATGAATCTGCGGAAATAACCCGCTAATCCCAAAATTTATCGAACTTCAGTTGGAGTTTTGGGGGCTTCCCAATTCTTTATCGCTTCCATCTTCGCTGGATCTACATGAATACCCTTCTTGTTCGTGACATGACCAAGGAACTGTACTTTGCGAATCCAGAATTCGCACTTGGAGAACTTTTGCATAAAGTTTCCCTTTCTTCAGTAGTTCCAAATTGGTCCTAAGGTGTTGCTCGTGCTCTTCTTTCGTTCGAGAGTAAATCAGAATATCATCGATAAATACAATCATGAATTTATCGAGATATAGTTTGCAGACTCGATTCATCAGATCCATAAATACTGCTGGTGCGTTTGTCAGCCCAAATGGCATCACAAGGAACTCGTAATGCCCATAACGTGTTCTGAACGCAGTCTTCGGTATGCTCTCTTCTTGGATCCTTAGCTGATGATAGCTAGACCGAAGGTCGATCTTGGAGTAGTAGCTCGATCCTTGCAACTAATCGAATAAGTCGTCAATCCTTGGTAGTGGATATCGATTCTTGACAGTGAGCTTATTCAACTCTCTGTAATCGATACACATCCGCAATGTTCCATCCTTCTTTTTCATGAACAAAACTAGAGCTCCCCAAGGCGAGAAGCTCGGCCTTATGAATCCTTTATCCAGCAACTCCTGGAGTTGTGTAGATAATTCTTGCATCTCGGATGGCGCAAGTCGATAGAGTGCCTTGGCTACAGGAGCGGCTCCTGGAACCAAGTCAATATGGAATTCGACTTGTCTTTGCGGAGGTAATCCTGGCAGATCTTCGGGAAAAACATCAGGAAATTCCTTCACCACAGGAATGTCTTCGAGTTTTGGCTCCTTAGCCTTCTTATCTACAACGTGGGCCAAGAATGCAACACATCCTTTGCGTAGACATTTCTGCGCCTTCATAACCAATGTGGGATGTCGCAATCCACCGCCTTTGGGGCCCAGCGTCCCCGCATCAACTGCATGAAGGCCGTGTACTATAAGTGCTCCATCATCCGCAGGAGGAATGCGAATGACTTTCTCATGACAAACCACTTCAGCCTTATTCTTGGATATCCAATCCATGATGACTACCACATCAAAACTAACTAAACCAACTGGTAGAAGGTTGATAGAGAATTTTTGTTTCCCCAAGTCCAATTATACAACCCTTAATAACTTTATCCATTTTGACTGATTTCCCCATTTGCCAACTCTATAGCATGTGGGGAGTCTAGCTTACTTGTTCCTAAGCCAAGTATATCCTTAAGTTCCATAGACTTAATACTGAAGTCGGTGCCGGTATCAAATAGAACGGATTCAATGTGTCGGTTTATAAGGAACGTACTCGTAACTACGTTCGGGTCCTATCGTGCCTTACATATTCCCTTCATGAAAAATGCTCCCAAGAGCTTGAACTTTTCTTCGGGCAGTCCTTCCGATAGTGTCCTTTGTCGCCACATCCGTAGCAACTCTTGGCCTTTGCCATTGCTATTACTGTCCTAAATTCCATTCACTTGTCTTATACCAGACCAGCATGCCTCCTTGCTATGCCCGGTCTTACCCCAATTTCACACCTATGAGTCCTGCACGGACCTGTGTGATAATAACCACACCTATCACTCTTTGGTAGTTCTTCTTAGTAGTTTCTATCACCTATCTTAGTCATGACAACGAATGCCTTGACTTTCCTAGTCGCTGCGGTTTCCTTATGTTGGTTGTTTGCTTCAACAACTTGTTGGTTCTACAGGGCTTCAAGCTCAACTCTTATTGCAGGTAAAGGTTCTGATTAGACTCGGCCAGCGTTTCCTTTGCTGTGGTTCCATGTGCTTCTTATGTATAAAACACATTGACGAGATTAAACATTTATTTTGGAATAAATGTTGTTGTCTTTGTGTGAAAGCAAAGCTTATTCGCCGTGCACCACAAGTAGGGTAATTCCTAATGATCTTATGCAAATCTTCTCACCATAATCATCTCATCAATGTAGCGAGGTAGAATGAGTCACATCAAAATCTTGCTAAGGGTACATCGACTTTTACATACACCATATCAATTTGTTGCAATTAATCTTGCATAGTAAACCTCCTCGAAGTCACCTTACTCCAACTGATGCAAGTCATCCAGGGCTATAAAAATACGGTGAGGTCTTCCCTTCACCTTGTTCCTTGTTTATTCCTCAAGTCTCCGACTCTTCCATAGTCTTTAGCTTTACTTAAGCGGGTATGCTTTACAGGAGATGGGGGGGGGTTTGTAAATTACTTCCACTTATAGGAGAAAGTGATAGTGAAAACGCAGAGATAAGGTGGTGAGGGTACATGACTTCTTCCTCGGGACCGAATTGTGCCTTGCAGCGACCGTAAAGTGGTTTCCAGGGTGTGAATACACTACCCAAATGATGGGGTACACCACGGGATAGAGAGGGTGGAAGTGTTGATGGGTGCGTCGGTGTTGTAATATGGGTAGAAGTGTCAGTCACGAAGTAGGCAAAGACACGTTTCCTACTTGTAAGGTGCTATAGCAATTATCTAGGTATTGCCCTACTATATGAAGGTGTGAACACTAAAGTTTTGGATGAGTGGTGATCATTAGCTTGACCCGCAGAGTCCACCAGGATTTCCATGCACTACAAGTGGTTATTACGTGGGCCCCCGTAATAATAAATTATCTTGCACGGTCACCCCAACTTTCCCTCGTTCAAAGCAGATGATCAGCCACAGAGGGGACACTACTGTCCTTATACCTCCGACATGGAAAGGACCATTATGGTGGTCCACGCGCCATTATTCGTTATCGCTACGCGCGTATAGGCACAATGCTTAGACGTAATAAGAATAAGGGGAATTCCTGGAAGTTGGAGGGGCACCTTCAAGATGAGTACTTCATCTTCCTTGATTGGACGGGAGTGTCGTCAATCTCGTTTCGTAAAAGCCGCCGGGGTCTCGTCTCACTGATAAGGTCGCTGTCCAAGGTTGCCTCATCCGCCTCGCCGTCACTGCCGTAGTCAGGCACCTTCGCATTCAAGGGAGAAGAACATCCTTTTTCTACAGAATCCATCTCGAGGCCTCGTTTGGTAATATGCCACAAGCTCCACAGTGTACACAAGGTCGATAATCTCATTGCGCAAGTTAAGAACAATAATAGGATTCGAAGTCGAAGGTATCTCGTCAATAATCCTTCCGTACACATATATGCATATTAATAACGTTACTTAGTATATACAAGCAAATAAATGCTACCTGTCACATATAACTATCGTTTGTTATTTTCCTTTGAAAAATGTTGGATTCATGGATCTTGGCGCTTTTTGTAAATGCAATGAAAAACCTTTTGTAAAAATGTTTTCGTGAGAGAGTCCTAATGATTGTAGTCTAGACTCGAGAAGGAATCCTAGTTCACTACAATCGAAGCTCTGATACCAAACTGTCACACCCTGACTTTTGCGGAAGCGTATGATGTGTGACTTGCTCAATATCATTGCATTCATTTATAAGAAACAACTATATGATTAAAACAAGATGTTCATCTATTCATAAGATTGAGATGTTACTAACAAAAGCCATTTATGTTTCAACCAAAACCCTCAAGTTATAATACAAAACAAAAGTGGATGACATCTAAACTTGAAGTTTACGTCTTGAAAATAACACCCGTGCCCAAGATCCATCTTGTTTCCTGAAACACATGTGAGTTTTGGAAAATCGTCAACATAATGTTGGTGTGAATTCATGCAGTTTTTGTATTGAATGTTTATATACTTGAATGAAAACATGGTATGTAATTTGTAAAAACGTATCTGAAACTGAGTTCTGTAAATGTAAGGAAATCGAGATCGCTAATGGGTTGCAAGGCCATTAACATGTGACACGACATAGGAAGCATCCAAACCATAGGCATTTTTAGTTGCCGATCCACGACTGTCGATTCACGACTAGAGACACAAAAGCACTGCTTGGTAAAAGAGTGGCCAGGAGTGTGGTTGCCTGAAACCCATTAGATCTAACCTTTTGTTCCGCGGTCTTGGTATGTAACTGATTAATGGTGCTTATGGCACCCATTCGTGACATGATCTATAGTATCAATTCTTAGTTTCTGTAATAAACATACCATAGCACATGTATTTTCCCCAAGTTTAGAAAACAAGTAAAAGTTTAAAAGTGGGGACATGAACTCACAACTTTGCGTATCCTGCGCCGTAAACTTCACCGGTTGGTTTTGTAGCGTCGTGACCTATACGTATTCTATGTATGTTAGTCACTAGACTTGTATTACACAAGTACAAGTCACCATCTTTTGTTTATGTATATGTTCTTTGTATGCTCATTCTTTGTGAGGGTCGTGCCCTTGTTTGTCGGGTCTTGCCCGTTTGTTGTGTCTTGCACTTTGAGTTTGTAATGTGTCTTGTAAATATATATTTTACTCCCCAAATATATATTTGTTTATGTAGACTTTTCGAGGTAATAAGTTGTTAAAAATAATTTATATTTTTAACTTTTCATATATGTTACTTATATTATTTTCCTCAAAAATAAATATAAGTATTTTGTGAAATAATATTCTCAATAATATGTTAAGAAATATATTTTCATAAATATATTTTCTTGTATTTGTCCATGTATTTCCTTGTGAGGAATTTGTATACTCGTATACTTATGTATTCTCATGTATTTGTATGTGTATTCTTATATTTATATTCCATGGGAGTATTTAGTGTATATTCAAGTCCCTAATACACTACTACATATAATACACATAATGTACACTTAGCACAAAATTTGGTGATCATTAAATATATATATTTTTCCCAAAAATATACATACTTAATATAAATTTTTAACTTGAAGAAATCACCATTTCTTGACTTGTAATTTTGCACAAAATTTAGGGAAACCTTGCTAATTATTTTTAGGTGAATTTTTAGGGAATAAGCTTCACCAAAACTTATATTTTTCTAAGTGTCAAAATTTTATAAAATTTTTGACATAATTTCCTCTAAAAATGGAGGTTTCCCATGTTTTCAAAACATGTGTTTATTTTCTTTTTAACACCAAAACAATTTTCCAACAATAATCATCAACAACATACACTAATTCTTCCATATGAAACATCATGGTGAACTTGATTCTTGTTAAAAATGTGTAGTCTTTTAGATCTACTATCAACATATTATGATCTTTCCAAAAATAAGTGTTCTTGTGGTTTTTAAACAAACTTTTGTAAGACTTTATTTTATTAACCAACTTTTTTATGAGTTTTAGTTTAAAAATTAGTTCTACACACACTTTATTACAAGTTTATGCATAAAACTTCATATTTCTAGTTCACATCATGCTTCATATGTTCATCTTCAAGTTTAACCATGGATCCTTCAAGATCCATGCTTAAACTTGGTAGATCCAAGCTTTAGCATACTTGATCTAATCATACACACAAAATATAACACCAACAACATTATTCCATACACTAAAAATTCATGTAATCATTTATTTTTTTCATGAATATGTTAGATCTTCTCATTTTTAACATTAGAAGTTAAGTTGTTTAGATGGTGAAACTCGTACATAACATAAACATGACTTAAATTAGTGATCAAGAAGCTTACTACTAGCTCTAATGGCTAGGGAAGTGGCACAAAAATGGAGATGATGATCAAGGAAGAAAGTGAGTGGTTAAAAGCTCCACAAGGTGGTCCTTCAAGTTCTAGCACCATACACCTTTTTAGATGGCCTCCATACACCTCCTAGTAGCCTTAGATTGTCTTGCAATGAAGTGAAAATGAGGTGTGTATGGGTGTGTGTTTCAGCCGAGACCAAGAAGACAAGAGGAGGAAGAAGATGAAGTTTCTTGTGATGAATGGACAATGTAAGTTTACTTGTGATCTTTATAAAATATTTTCAACACAATATCTTTCCATTAGATATCATGTCCACCACTTTAGGGGACAAGGAGAATTAAATAATCAAAAAGGTGTGTGGGCCCTCTTGGGGGCGGATTTGGTGAAGGGGGGGGGGGGGTAAATGTAAATTTTTGGAAGATGGAGGTTTAAAGTGCAAACTAGAAGGTTTAAGTATGTTTAAGTGTGTTTAGGTGTTTTTATGATTTTTAAGGTGTTCTAGCATCAATACTAGTTTAATATCATAAAAACATTACTTCTAGTCAAATTTTGATGTCCCAATTATTGTCCGGTTGTTCGGTTCGTTAAAGTGCTGAATTGCGCAGTTTCACTAGGTATAAAGCACTTTTTATGGCAGTTTTAATTCCTGACATTTTGTAAGTTATTTTGGACAATAAAACATAAATTTTGCATGATACTATTGTGTTAAAAGCTGAATTATAGCTGAATTAGTGTTGATTTATGCTGAATTCTGCATTTAAAGTGCGTTTCGGGTGTCTTTTAGTGCATAGTTTAGCTTCCGGAAAGTTTATATGTTAACCCTTGTATCCATACTTGGGTTTTAATGTATTTTAGAAGTTGGACCTACTCCTAGGCCCTAATTCTATTATCTGACTGCTTTCTGCAGATTTGCTGACACCGAGTGTCTTACCGGTGAGTTTACTAGTCTTTCTGACGCAACGCTAAAAGTAATGCATAAAGCAATATTTGAAGTATAAAACGTGCATGAATTCACAAGTATAGCATGAAATCAGACAATGTTGACATTTAAGCACATAATTGCATATATTAAATAATAATTAAACTGTACGAAAATTACCGGTTTTGTGCCAGTTGTCACACTATTCTTGCTTCCTGCAAGATCTCACTAATCTTAATAGATTCTTCGTTGGCTGTTTCTACCAGACAATCTTTTTGAAGTTTGGCTAAGGGTTGGTCAAGAAGTTTATAGAAAGAAGTATTGACAAAACTTTGGTTTGCACCAGAGTCAAACAATAGCTTGGCAAAAATGTCGTTAACTAAAAACGTACCGGCAATCACATCTAGAATCATCTTGGCTTCCTCAGCTGTTAGTACAAATGCTCTGGCATTTTTCTTAGGTGCTTCAGTCATCTTAGCATTGTTGGTCATGGCTAGAGCTAGTTTCGGACAGTTCGATTTGATGTGACCCTTATCTCCACAATTGAAGCATATCCCATTACTAGGTTTCTTCCTACAGTCTTCTTGTAACGCCTCGTATTTCGTTATGTCCATGTTTTTTTAGAAATACGTGATCGTTGTTCCATTTTTGGAAGTATAGTCGTAACTGGATCGAAAAACCGACTAGAAACGACCACAACGCCGTTTTACGCGATTTTTACCGTCATTAACGAACGAACGCGCAAACGCAATCACTGACACTATTTTACGCCTCTTGATTTAAAAAAAATATATATAACTTACGACTACTTTCAGAAATTTATTGGGTCACACTAAACACGGGATTGGGCTTGTGGGCCCTAGGCCCAAACCCACTTAAAATAATATTAAACCTAGGAAGTAAACCCTAACCCTTCTCATTCGAACCAGCCGTTCATGAGTTCTTTTCCCTCTCAAAATCTCTCAGTGTTGCAAAAATCGCAACTACTCGGCGACTAATCGCCGACTAGTTGCTAGTCGGCCTCCTACTGTGTAACACCCCGAAAAATATAAAAACTTTATATTAGAATTATAAAGTATAAATAAACAAGAATTTACTAACTAACAATTTGAACCTAGTTGGTTAAAAGTCTAGAAATAATCTATAGTAGGTTAAAAAGCAACCAATTTACATATTGATCATAGTGGAGGGGTTTAGGTTGTTAAAATTGAAACTTGAGTTATGTTAAACAAATAAAACACAAACCAAACACCCCATTTTGGGGGTCTGGTCGACCAGAACAACAAAGGGGGCGACACCCACCTTCAAGAACCTAGAATTTTACTAAAACTCTCAAATTGAAGGAGCAAATCTGGTCCAAACGAAAATCCGAGCTTAGAATCGTGATCCTCATCGCAAGGGGATTACAAGGTATGTAAAATTTAGTGAAAATTCTTAACTTGAAATTCTCATGAAATTGGGAAAAATCTGAATTTAGGGTTGCATGTATATGTTATGATGATTAAGGAACAACTATAGTGTCTAAGAACAAACCCTAGACCAATAGAGGTTGAAATCATAGGAAATTTTGGTGAATCCATGAACACCATTGTATGTGATTAATGGGTTATGAGTAAATTGATGAATACTAGGATATTGGGTGTTAATTTTGTGTAATTTGACAATTTGGAAGTGATTTCAGAAATCTAGAAGCTAACAATCATGTAAAATGTTGATTGAAGTGAAATTAGGGCTAAATGATAAGCTAGAAACTTGTCATATAATCTTGTGATAAATCTGCCTTTAAGGTGTTTGTGAAAATGCCTCAAAGAAGGCTTAAAAATAGAAATTTAAAGCTTTAACGCATAATTATGATGTTTCTGTATATTATGCGAAGTGAGGTTTAAAGAGAGTTCTAAGCATGTCTTGAATTGAACTCTATAGGAAAGGATACCGGAACGTCAAGTGGACAAGCCGGTGGTGATTCGCGGTTGAAGGGCGTACGCTAAGGTATGTAACTTGACCCGTTACATTAAGTATATGTTGATGATTATAATATACGTAGTTGAATTTTAGAATAAGTTTTGAATTAAAGTGCTGATGTCGCTCTATTGAACGATTGGTCAGATTTGGTTGGAACTTGTTGGTACTCGTCATATGAGAGGATTCCTTAGACGAGCCAAATGGGTCGAATAATCAAATAAAGCATGGATCTTGCTTGGTAATATGATTGATTTGTTTATTGCTATCGATTGAATATTGGAATATTAAAGCACGGGAATCCAATATGTTGGTTTGTTAGAATAAGGATTCGAGAAAAGTGTGTGGACAAAACAACCAAAATGCCAAAACTCAAATGTGCAGGATCCACCGTAAGTTACGGTGACACCGTAACTTACGGTAGAGGTCAGGAGGTTTACGGTGGAATTCTCCTGGTTTACGGTGACCATTGTACTGAATTGACCACCGTAACTTACGGTGGAACCGTAAGTTACGGTAAGGCCTGAATTTTTATAACTTTTGTATAATTGTAAATCTTCAAATTCACTTCGATCGTAGTTTTAATCAAGTATTAATTCTAAGTATTCTAATACAAATGTTTTATGTAAACATTTCAGTTTTTTAGGTACTCAAGGATTACGGATGACGATCAAGCAAACTTTTGAAGAACCGAACACATACTTTGAAGCTTCCGCATAAATTAACTCGGTTAAAACAATGTTTATGATGTAATTGTTTGTTAACTTATGAAATCTTCTAACTTAGTCGTTAGTTGACTATGGTTTTTGTTACTTGTGAACTTCTGTAATTAATGTTTTAGGTTATTTAAACAATATCCTATTTGAAATGGTAAAATCTATTATAAAAATCAAGTAAAATTAGATGGGTGTTACAAGTTGGTAATCAGAGCTTAAGGTTGTTAACAAAGTGTTCGGTTCAAGCTTCATCGATCGTCCGGTAAGAATTAACTTATTTTGTTAATAAATTATGTATTATGTAAAGAATGAGAAACGAACAAATACGCATGAAAAGAGTGTGTAAGCTCACTCAAATACAAGAAATGCATGAAACAAGAACGATTAAATCAAGTTATGAACTTGATTGAATCAAAACAAGAACGATTAAATCAAGTTATGAACTTGATTGAATCAAAACAAGAACGATTAAATCAAGTTATGAACTTGATTGAATCAAAACAAGAATGATTAAATCAAGTAATGAACTTGATTAAATCAAAACAAGTAAAACATGTGTTATAAATGGAATGTTTAACAACCTATGTAAACATTTCAGAAATAGAGATGGCAGATGGAGGTAATGATGATGCGGTGCCAAGAGTCACTGAACAAATGAGGGAAGTGATTGCCGAAGAGGTTGGAAAGGCGATCGAAAACAGCTTGTCGGGCTTTATTGATAAAATTCAAAACACAGTTTTATCAATAGTAGAAGAGAGAATCAAGAAATTGGAAGATGATTCAAATCTAGCAAAGGAAAAGCATGGAGGACGAAAGCCTTGTTCATACAAGGAATTCATGGCCTGTAAACCACCAATATATAATGGGGAGGTTGACCCAATAGTGTGCCAACGATGGCTAAGTGATATCGAAGGGGTATTCGAGAGGACCCATTGTGACGAAGATGACTACGTAGCCTATGGTACGGGTCAACTAAGGAGTCAAGCGAAAGATTGGTGGGATAACAAAAAGAGAGAGATCGGTATTGAAGCTGCTAAGGTCATGACTTGGGAAGAATTCAAGACGCCATTTCTTAAGCATCATAGCCCCAAGGTGGTTATGAATAAAATCAAGGAGGAATTCATGCAACTTAGGCACAAGAGTGAGACCATAGACAAGATTACGACAACGTTTATGGATAAGATGAAGTTTTGCGATGATCTAGTGACGAATGAAGAACAAAAGATATACTACTACCATAACATCTTGAGTGCTGAGTATAGGGAATTTATCACCCCTTCCAAATACGAGACCCTTACCGAGATCATAAATGCTGCTCGGGAAAGGGAAATCGAACTGAAAAAGAGCATTGAAAGGGGTGAACGGAAAGCACAAGATGTAAACCCAAGCCCTGCTAAGAAGGCACGAACAAACGAAACCACAAAGAAATTTGATACGAAAGGCGGGTCGCCAAGTTGCAGAATCTGCGGAAAGGGTCACAAAGGCGAATGCCGTTACAAGGATAAGCCTTGTCCCATATGCAAAAAAACGGGACATATGGCTATATCATGCCCGGAGAAAGTGACGGTTTGTTACAATTGTTATCGAACGGGTCACAAAAAGTCAAAATGCCCGGAACTGGTTGGAAAGAAGGATGGGCAGGACCCGAAAGGTGAAGCCCCAAAAGCAAAAGCAAGATCTTTTCAACTAACCGCCGCAGAAGCAAAGGTTGAACCTGACGTGGTCTCAGGTATATTTGTTGTAAATTCGATTCCTGCACACGTGTTATTTGATACGGGTGCGAATAAATCCTTTGTTTCATATGGATTTATTCGACATCCTTCATTTGTTCTAACAAAATTACCTGTGCCCTTAGAAGTAGAGATAGGTAATAACAAGAGCTTTATGGTTTGTGATGTATGTAAAAACTGTAAACTGAGCATTGATGATGAAGAATATTTGATAAACCTAATCCCGATGTCAATGGGAGAATTTCAAGTAGTCGTTGGGATGGATTGGCTATCTCAACACCATGCAAAGGTCGTGTGTTTTCGTAAAGAGATAAAACTAACATCTCCGAGCAGGAAACACGTCACCATTAATGGCGGAAAAGGAGGCAACCCCATAGTATGCTCAATGTTGAAAGCTCACAAGCTTATGAAGCGAGGATGCAAGGCATTCATGATATACGCTAATGAGCCCGAAAAAGAATCACGAAAGATTGGAGATGTACCGGTAGGACGAGATTATGAAGATGTTTTTCCGGAAGATTTACCGGGGATACCGCCTGAACGGGAAATAGAGTTCGGGATCGAATTGATTCCGGGCGCGAAACCCGTAGCAAAAGCCCCGTACCGACTTGCATCGTCGGAATTACAAGAGTTGATGTCCCAAATCCAAGACCTGCTTGACAAGGGATTCATCAGGGCAAGTGTGTCTCCTTGGGGCGCACCGGTGTTGTTCGTGAGAAAGAAAGACGGGAGCATGCGCATGTGTATCGATTACCGGGAGTTAAACAAACTCACGGTAAAGAACCGATACCCACTCCCGAGGATAGATGATTTATTCGACCAACTACAAGGTGCGAACTGGTTTTCAAAAATTGACCTTAGATCGGGGTATCATCAACTAAAGGTCAAAGAAGAAGATGTGCCGAAGACGGCTTTCCGCACGAGATACGGACATTACGAATTCCTCGTGATGTCATTTGGGCTAACAAACGCACCCGCGGCTTTCATGGACCTCATGAACCGGGTTTGCAAACCAATGTTGGATAAGTCGGTCATCGTGTTTATCGATGATATTTTGGTATATTCAAAAAGTGAAGCCGAACACGCACACCACTTGCAAGAAGTGTTAGAGACACTTAGGCGAGAAAGGCTGTATGCAAAATTCTCTAAGTGTGCCTTTTGGTTACGAGAGGTACAATTTCTTGGCCATGTCATAAGTGCTGACGAAGTTTTGGTGGATCCGTCGAAGATAGAAGCTGTGTCAAAATGGAATTCCCCGAAGAACCCTTCAGAAATTAGAAGCTTTTTGGGGCTTGAGGGATACTATAGGAGATTCATTCAAGATTTTTCCAAAATTGCGTCACCGCTAACAAAGCTAAGCCAAAAGAAAGAAAAGTTTATTTGGGGTGTCGATCAAGAAAAAGCATTTCAAACGCTAAAAGAAAAGTTTACTCAAGCTCCGGTACTGACATTGCCGGACGGAGTCGAAGACATGGTGGTTTATTCGGATGCTTCACTATCGGGACTCGGTTGCGTGTTGATGCAGCGGGGCAAGGTAATAGCCTATGCCTCGAGACAATTGAAGATACACGAGAAGAAATATCCCACGCACGATCTCGAGTTGGCTGCGGTAGTATTTGCATTAAAAATATGGAGGCACTACTTGTATGGGGTAAAGTGCACCATATTCACCGACCACAAGAGCTTGAAATACTTCTTCGATCAGAAGGAGTTAAATATGCGACAAAGGCGATGGCTGGAAACGGTGAAAGACTACGATTGTGAATTACGTTATCACCCAGGAAAGGCTAATGCGGTGGCGGATGCTTTGAGCAGAAAAGCGGATTATGTCCCGATACGAGTAAGATCAATGCAACTCGTGGTGACCTCGGGTATACTTGAACGTATTCGAGAGGCGCAATTAGAAGCAATGAAAGAAGAAAATTGGAAGAAAGAAAGAATAATCGGTCAGTTGAAAGATTTGTCAGATGGGAATAACGGGTTGAAGACTCGATCCGGAAGGATATGGGTCCCACATACTTGTGGAGTGAAGGCACTTCTACTTAATGAAGCTCATAAATCCTGTTATTCAATTCATCCGGGCGCGACCAAGATGTACAATGATTTGAAACAAAATTATTGGTGGCCCGGAATGAAGAGGGATGTGGCGAAATATGTGGAAAAATGCCTCACATGTTTACAAGTCAAAGCGGAGCACCAGAAACCATATGGCAAACTCCAACCTTTAGAAATTCCGGTTTGGAAATGGGAACATATTACAATGGACCTATTAACCAAGTTGCCTAAGACGAATCGTGGTTTCGATGCCATATGGGTAGTGGTGGATAGATTGACGAAAAGTGCTCACTTCATTCCGATTCGTGAGACTTATACGTCAGAAAAGATGTCAGAAGTTTACACCAACGAAATAATAGCACGTCATGGAGTGTCGGTGTCCATCGTGTCTGATAGGGATACCCGGTTTACTTCGAATTTCTGGTGAGATTTCCAAGAGCAAATGGGAACCAAATTGTTCATCAGCACTGCGTACCATCCTCAAATGGATGGACAAAGTGAAAGAACGATACAAACATTGGGGGACATGCTACGGGCGTGTATAATTGACTTTGGAGGCAGTTGGGATGTTCACCTACCGTTAGTCGAGTTTTCGTATAACAACAGTTACCAATCTAGTATTAAGATGGCACCGTACGAAATGCTTTACGGTAGGAAGTGTCGAACCCCGGTATGTTGGGGTGAAGTGGGTCCACGTGAACTCGCCCACCAAGACATAGTACGATCCACAAATGAAAAGATTGAAAAAGTTCGGGCACACTTGAAAGCAGCTCAAGACAGGCAAAAGGCGTATGCTGATAAAAGGAAGAGGCCAATCGAATTCCAAGTTGGTGACATGGTCATGTTAAAGGTTTCCCCATGGAAGGGCGTTATTAGATTCAGAAAAAGGGGGAAACTAAGCCCGAGGTTTATTGGGCCATTCAAAATTATCGGGAGAGTTGGCAAGGTAGCTTACCGCCTTGAGCTACCGGAGGAACTAAGTGGGATTCATGGCACATTTCATGTGTCACAATTACGAAAGTGCCTAGCGGACGAAACAGCCTATATCCATTATGATGACATCGAGGTGGATAATAGTCTGAATTACGCTGTGAGACCGTTGGAGATTTTAGATCGAAAAGTCAAACACTTACGAAATAGACAAATCGATCAAGTCAAAGTCAAATGGGAGCATAGGAAAGGCTCGGACACCACGTGGGAGACCGAGGAAGAGATGCGTCGGCTCTACCCTACATTATTTGGTACGTACTACGGTTTCGGGGACGAAACCCCTTTTAAGGGGGGTGGACTTGTAACACCCAGAAAAATAAAAAAACTTTATATTAGAATTATAAAGTATAAATAAACAAGAATTTACTAACTAAGAATTTGAACCTAGTTGGTTAAAAGTCTAGAAATAATCTATAGTAGGTTAAAAAGCAACCAATTTACATATTGATCATAGTGGAGGGGTATAGGTTGTTAAAATTGAAACTTGAGTTATGTTAAACAAATAAAACACTAACCAAACACCCCATTTTGGGGGTCTGGTCGACCAGAACAACAAAGGGGGCGACACCCACCTTCAAGAACCTAGAATTTTACTAAAACTCTCAAATTGAAGGAGCAAATCTGGTCCAAACGAAAATCCGAGCTTAGAATCGTGATCCTCATCGCAAGGGGATTACAAGGTATGTAAAATTTAGTGAAAATTCTTAACTTGAAATTCTCATGAAATTGGGAAAATCTGAATTTAGGGTTGCATGTATATGTTATGATGATTAAGGAACAACTATAGTGTCTAAGAACAAACCCTAGACCAATAGAAGTTGAAATCATAGGAAATTTTGGTGAATCCATGAACACCATTGTATGTGATTAATGGGTTATGAGTAAATTGATGAATACTAGGATATTGGGTGTTAATTTTGTGTAATTTGACAATTTGGAAGTGATTTCAGAAATCTAGAAGCTAACAATCATGTAAAATGTTGATTGAAGTGAAATTAGGGCTAAATGATAAGCTAGAAACTTGTCATATAATCTTGTGATAAATCTGCCTTTAAGGTGTTTGTGAAAATGCCTCAAAGAAGGCTTAAAAATAGAAATTTAAAGCTTTAACGCATAATTATGATGTTTCGGTATATTATACGAAGTGAGGTTTAAAGAGAGTTCTAAGCATGTCTTGAATTGAACTCTATAGGAAAGGATACCGGAACGTCAAGTGGACAAGCCGGTGGTGATTCGCGGTTGAAGGGCGTACGCTAAGGTATGTAACTTGACCCGTTACATTAAGTATATGTTGATGATTATAATATACGTAGTTGAATTTTAGAATAAGGGTTGTTTTGAATTAAAGCGGTGATGTCGCTATATTGAACGATTGGTCAGATTTGGTTGGAACTTGTTGGTAGTCGTCATATGAGAGGATTCCTTAGACGGGCCAAATGGGTCGAATAATCAAATAAAGCATGGATCTTGCTTAGTAATATGATTGATTTGTTTATTGCTATCGATTAAATATTGGAATATTAAAACACAGGAATTCAATATGTTGGTTTGTTAGAATAAGGATTCGAGAAAAGTGTGTGGACAAAACAACCAAAATGCCAAAACTCAAATGTGCAAGATCCACCGTAAGTTACGGTGACACCGTAACTTACGGTAGAGGTCAAGAGGTTTACGGTGGAATTCTCCTGGTTTACAGTGACCATTGTATTGAATTGACCACCGTAACTTACGGTGGAACCGTAAGTTACGGTAAGGCCTGAATTTTTATAACTTTTGTATAATTGTAAATCTTCAAATTCACTTCGATCGTAGTTTTAATCAAGTATTAATTCTAAGTATTCTAATACAAATGTTTTATGTAAACATTTCAGTTTTTTAGGTACTCAAGGATTACGGATGACGATCAAGCAAATTTTGAAGAACCGAACACATACTTTGAAGCTTCCGCATAAATTAACTCGGTTAAAACAATGTTTATGATGTAATTGTTTGTTAAACAACTTCTGAAATCTTCTAACTTAGTCGTTAGTTGACTATGGTTTTTGTTACTTGTGAACTTCTGTAATTAATGTTTTAGGTTATTTAAACAATATCCTATTTGAAATGGTAAAATCTATTATAAAAATCAAGTAAAATTAGATGGGTGTTACATACTGAGTAATTTTTCACTAATTAGTTAAAAAATCGCTAGTCGGTCAAAGCCGGTCCAAGCCGCCCTAGTCGGCCCAAGTCGCCCTAGTCGGCCCATTTGAAATCCTTACAAAACAGGCCCAAGATTACAACTTTAGCCCATTTTCCTTATCCCTTACCCTAATATGATGAAGAATTTGAGTCGGAGAAAGAGGATGAAGTAGATGAGGAGATTGAATACGAGTCGGATGGTGTCGAAATCATTGAACACTACGGGGATGACGATTACATTTGAGCTATTTGTTAATGTTTGAATTTTAAGTACTGAGACTTGTTATGTTATGACTTATATGTAAGTTTAGTTTGTATTTTGAACTACTTTTACCTTTTTAAATATTATATTAATATGGATGTGTGAGTATATATATACATATTTATAAAAATAATAAAATTTACATATAAAGTTCTGATCCGATTAATCCTGAGTAATCCCGAGTAATCCCGAGTAGTCGCTAGTCCCCACCTCACCGGCCGACTAGCGACTAGCGAGTTCTCCAACCTTGAAATCTCTCAAAAGCTTATCTAACAAATACACCTACTGAACTTATCCTCTCAAACAAAAATCAAAGCATCAGCCAACACTTTCCTTATCCCCTTTTCCTTTCTTTCGGCTGCAGACCCTTCCAAACACACACACCCCTCTCAATCTCACCTCCTCCCTCACATATCATCCTGCCTCAACCCCACAACACCTTTCGTAGTAACCAAACACTCGCCGGAAGGACCCAGGAGTCACTGGAGTAAACCGAGTTCACCGGCGACGTACCGGGAACATGACGGAAACCGCGTCCTTATTTCGTTCGTGAGTATTCGTTGGGTTTATTGACGAAGAAGGTGATCGAGCTTGGTTCCGGTTCACGTCTTATCGTCGCGGTACAACTTTCTTGTTCTTTTTTTTTTCGCTTTCGTTTAAATCACGTATACGGTGAAGATGGTTGTTCGGTTCGGGTATGGTTTTGTGAAGACGATGATTTGTATCAGTGCTTAAAAGAAATAATAGTATATGGATATTTGAACTCTGAATAATATAAATATTTGAATGTTGTTATCGTTCAGCAAAACTAAGCAAAACTAAACTGAAGGTTTGAGTATTATATATAACAGTTTGTTGGAAAATAGGTGAAAATAGCATTTTTCACAAATATAGGAAAATGATTTTTTTCTATTTTGGACTAGAAATAAATATAATAAAATGAGCGGGTTTTATATATTTATTTGTGGGTTTGTGTTCTATGTTGGAAGAGCTTCGCAACGAACTAAACCACGTCCAAAACGGAGCTAAGATGAATGAGATATCGATGCTCAAAGTTGGGTGTTTGGAACATTCAATGCTGAAACAAAAGGGAAAGTAGCACCTTGTCCCACATCGGATGAGAGATGGAACTTAAAGGGGTATTTAAGTGGGAACTCTCCATCCTTATTGTTTCAAGGGAGCACTCACTAGTGTACTAGCGAAGGGTGCGGAGCACCCTAACTCGCACTCGCACTCGCACACGCTCGCGCGCACGCGTGGCGTGGGCGATGTGGCGCTTTGATGGCACACTTTGCACTTCGCACACTCACATCGCTTGAGAGCCGCCTTTGTATTTTTGACCACGTGCGCGTGGTGGATCTCCTAGGCTGCTGGGACCAAGTGGAGTGCAGGTTCAAAGCGTGTGACGTGGCAGTACGCACGCGAGTATACGTGGCACGAAGGCGCGCAGTTGCGCATGATGCACGGGTCCTGAGGTGTCGTGCGCGGCGCGACTGTGTGGCGTGCTCGTAGAGGCTCACAGGTGACGTGGCGCACGCGCGCATGGACCTGGGCTAGTGAGGCGCACGCGCGCATGGCAGTGAGCCAAGAGGACGCACCGCGCATGGGCGTGCAGACCTGGGCGCGCACGCACCAGGGTGACTTGCGCGCGCAGAAGCTTCCAGCATTGAATGGCAGAGCAGTTTCAGTCCAGCTTCGTAACTGACGAGTTACAGGCTTTGACTGAGAATTAAATGACGTATTAAATTGCATTGAAGACGTTTAATGCAATTTAAACATCTCTTTAATTCGTTTTTTGACTGTTTCGACTTAGGAGCTGTATACCCATTGCAGATTGACACCAGCAACACAACAGTATACGCTACTTTCTCTCTAGAATTTCCTGATCTCTTTCTTGCAGTTTTCAAGGTAACCTTCGGGTTGTAGGCGAATTCTGGCAGTACTACTGCTCCGGCTGTTGTACCCTGGGAAACAAAACGAGTACTCCTGGGAGACTCAGAATTTGTTTTAAGGGAAGCGTGTTGAACACGTGCCTCAGCCTTCTTCTTCATCTAAGTTCTTGTATTTCTTTTATTTCAGTTGTAATTGTACTGTATTTTTGCTTTCGTATTTCTGTATTGTAATCAGTTTAATAAAATTTGTTTTATATTTTATCTATTTACACGAACGGTTCCTACAATCTGAAAACAAATTTTTAAAACCGTTCGTGTAACAAAACCATTCTGTTTGTGATTCAAACCAGTTTTGTTTTCACTCAGTTTGTGTTTTAAAAACATAATTTTTTTTGTTTTCACCTTCAAATGAGCGACTTTGGTTGAAAACCATTCTAGTTACTTTCAGTTTTTTGTCCTAAAATTGCTAAAAAAAACTTTCTGATTTGGTCTTCAAAGTTGGACTTAGAAGCCAATCAGTAAGTTCTAAATTTATAAAATTTCTGTTTTTGGTCTTCAAAGTTGGACTTAGAAGCCAAAACGGTAATTTTGTGGTAAAATTAAAATTGGATAGTTTACTTCTGATTTTTGCGTAAATCGGAATTTTTTTACTAAACTTTAAAATTTTAATTTTCAGCATGTCGACCGAGAATGTCAACGTTAAGAACACCACAAATGTTGTGACGGGAACCCCTTTTAACGCCACGCCACCACTGTGGGAGCGTCCACAGTGGCCAATCACGCTGAACGACCCGAGAAGTTCTCGGGTCTACACTTCAAAAGGTGGCAGCAGAAGATGTTCTTCTACCTGACCACCATGAACCTTGCGAGGTTCTTGACGGAAACAGCTCCCCAACCTGTGGAAGGGGAAACCGACGCACAAAGACAGTGCGCGGTAGATGCGTGGAAGCATTCGGATTTCATATGTCGTGGCTATGTGTTAAACGGCCTAGCGGATGCGTTGGACAAGAAGTACAAAACGGAGGATGCTGGCACAAAGAAATTTGTGGGTAGCCCGTTTTTTGGATTTCAAAATGGTTGATTCTAATAGTGTTATGAATCAAGTCCAAGAATTCCAAATTATACTACATGACATCTTTGCGGAAGGCATGACACTTAGCGAGACATTCCAAGTGGCTGCGTTGATTGAAAAGTTACCTCCTGGTTGGGTAGATTTTAAGAATTATCTTAAACACAAACGAAAGGAGATGACTTTAGAGGACCTTATTGTTCGTCTTCGGATTAAAGAGGGCAATAGAATTGCCCTAAAAGGCAGCCATGTGCAAACTTCTGCCAGCGCAAACATAGTTGAGCATGGGCAATCCTCTAAGGGCGCGAAGGGTAAGGGGAAAAAGGACAAGGAGAAAGCAAAGGCTAGCAAACTTGGACCGAAGAAAGGGGTTGTGAAAAAGAAACCTCCAACGTTCCAAGGTACTTGTTACAATTGTGACGAGCCGGGGCATCGGGCTAACCAATGCAAGAAACCAAAGCGTGAGCGTGCGCACATGGTGGATGAAGACGGAATGCCTTTGGTGGCAATGATTTCTGACAAAACCGCAATGTTGGATGAGGTCAATGCTGTGACCAACACTCCAAAAGGATTGTGGATTGATACGGGAGCGACCCGTCATGTGTGCCCAGACAGGAGCCTCTTTACCACCTTCAAGGAGCTTGCGGGAGATGAGAAGCTGTACAAGGGAAATGCAGCCACCGCGGACATCAAGGGTGAAGGAACGGTGATTTTGAAGTGGACTTCAGGGAAGGAGCTCACTTTAAGCAACGTGTTATATGTTCCAGACTTGCGCAAGAGCCTAGTCTCGGGATGGTTGCTTAATAAGTTTGGATTTCGTTTAGTTTTTGAGAGCGATCAATTTGTACTAACTAAACGAGGAATGTATATAGGCAAGGTCTATGCCCAAAATGGTATGTTCAAATTGAATGTAATGGCTGTGAAAAAGAACATGAATAAAATTGATACTACTTCTACTTATATGCTTGAGTTTCCTGAATCGAATAAATGGCATGGTAGATTAGGTCACGTAAATTTTAATTCAATACGCCGTTTAATCAATTTAAATTGTATACCAACATTCCATATTGATTCACACTATAAATGTGAAACATGCGTTGAATCCAAACTTACAAGAACATCATCGAAATCGGTTGAACAAATAACCGAACCCCTTGATTTAATTCACACCGATATATGTGATTTAAAAGCCGTACCCACAAGAGGTGGAAATAAGTACTTCATCACGTTTATTGATGATAGCACTAAATATTGCTATGTATATTTACTAAAAAGTAAAGATGAAGCAATAAGTAAATTTATCTTGTATAAAAATGAAGTTGAGAATCAACTTCAAAAGAAGATAAAAGCTTTGCGAAGCGACCGAGGAGGCGAATATGTTGCACCTTTTGCCGATTTATGCGCAAAAAGTGGCATTGTACATGAGTGTACCCCTCCTTATTCTCCACAATCAAATGGCGTGGCGGAACGAAAGAACCGTACATTGAAAGAAATGATGAACGCCATGTTGATAAGTTCTGGGGTGAGCCAGGAAATGTGGGGGGAAGCCATTCTCTCGGCTAATTATCTTTTGAACAAGATACCACTCAAAAAGAGAGACGAGACTCCATATGAGTTATGGAAAAGGAAGAAACCTTCATACAAATACTTGAAAGTGTGGGGGTGCCTAGCAAAGGTGATTGTACCACCTCCTAAGGCTCTTAGGATAGGACCCAAAACTGTTGATTGCATATTTATTGGGTATGCGCATCAAAGTAGTGCACATCGCTTTCTTGTACATGAGTCCAAGAATCCTGATGTACACGTAAACACTATCATGGAGGTGAATCCTAACGTTGTGTCTTACTTTGAAAATGTGTTTCCTTTGAGAAGACAAACACATGCAACGTTATCAACTCCTAATTTTGAAGTAGGTGAAAGTTCATCTACACCAGTTGATGAGGTAGTTCATGATAAGACACATGAACGACCTGAGGTTGAAGAAAGTGATCGTAGGCGAAGCAAAAGGCCAAGGGTTGAAAAATCCTTCGGTCCAGACTTCGTTAGCTATAAGGTTGAGGGCGAGCCCAATACATATCGCGAAGCGGTTTCTTCTTCAGAAGGACCTCAATGGAAAGAAGCAATAAGAAATGAAATAGATTCTATATTGCAAAATCATACTTGGGAGTTAGTAGATCTTCCACCTGGTTGCAAACCACTTGGATATCGTTGGATATTCAAAAGGAAGATGAAAACTGATGGAAGTATTGATAAGTACAAGGCTAGGTTGGTGATTAAAGGATTTAGACAAAAGGAAGGTCTAGATTACTTTGATACCTACTCGCCTGTGACGCGCATAACCTCGATTAGATTGGTTCTTGCTATAGCGGCTTTAAGAAATTTGGAAGTTCACCAAATGGACGTTAAAACAGCATTTCTAAATGGCGATTTAGAAGAAGAGATTTACATGGAGCAACCTGAAGGTTTCTCCGCCCCAGGTCAAGAGGGTAAAGTATGTAAACTCGTCAAGTCTTTGTACGGCTTGAAGCAAGCACCAAAACAATGGCACCAAAAGTTTGATCATGTCATGATTGACAATGGTTTCAAAATAAATGAGTGCGACAAATGTGTTTATTTCAAAGACACAAATGAAGGTTATGTGATATTATGCCTTTATGTAGACGATATGCTTATCATTGGGAGTAATGATAAAATTATCAAAGCTACTAAAAGCATGTTGAAAGCGAGATTTGACATGAAAGACATGGGTTTAGCTGATGTGATTCTTGGAGTAAAGATCATAAGAACCCAAGATGGTCTTGTGTTAAGTCAATCTCACTATGTGGATAAAATTATTGAAAAATTCAACTCGGGAGATACGAGTGTAGCTCGAACTCCAGTTGATACCTCCCAACATCTTAAGAAGAATAAGGGAGATGGAGTTGCTCAGTTAGAGTATTCAAGAATTATTGGCAGTCTAATGTATCTAATGACATGTACTAGACCCGACTTGGCTTACGCGGTGAGTAGGCTAAGTAGATACACCAGCAATCCGTGCGCGGATCATTGGAAGGCTATCACGAGGGTGCTTAGATACATAAGATACACAAGAGATTATGGACTGCATTATACCCGACAACCAGCAGTGATCGAAGGATACACTGATGCAAACTGGATATCGGATAATAAAGATTCCAAATCAACAAGTGGTTATGTGTTTACACTTGGAGGAGCTGCTATTGCTTGGAAGTCTTCTAAGCAAACGGTCATAGCAAGATCCACAATGGAATCCGAGTTTATCTCCTTGGATAAGTCAGGCGAGGAGGCGGAATGGCTACGTCAATTCGTGGAAGATATTCCAAGATGGCCAAAGCCTTTGCCAGCCATATGTGTACATTGTGATAGCCAATCAGCGATTGGTAGAGCTCAAAGCTTGATGTACAATGGCAGATCAAGGCATATGCGACGTAGACATAACACGATACGACAACTACTCTCAACGGGTGTTATCACAATTGATTATGTGAGATCAACGGATAACATTGCGGACCCGTTAACAAAAGGCTTAAGCAGAGAGTTAGTGGAAACGTCGTCAAGAGGAATGGGACTAAAGCCCGTGGTAAATGGAAATATGAGGGAAACCTAACTTAGTTGACTGGAGATCCCAAGATCTAAGTTCAATAGGCAAACTTAATCATATTACCAAAACAGAGTCACTGTGGGGGAGTACCCCAAACCAAATAAAAAAGGGAGTTATGCACTTCCTAGTCCATTCCAATCAGTGATATTGAAGTGAGGCTAAGCATATTAAGGTTAACGATTTCGGGAAATCAAATAACCATGATGCTTTTAATGATTCAGAGGAATCACCTATGTTAGAGAGAAGTAGGGTCGCTTCAAATGGATTTGTGGGGTGCGCAAATCCTAGAGCTCTCGCAGAACCAGGCTAGTGTTCCAGGACCATAATAGGACACGACAATGAGGAGTTGGCCAAACCAGGGAGAGTATTGTGTGAAGTGTATTGTCGTTTACACAAATGGGGGTATGTTCAAGGACATCGCGTCTACACACCGCTACGCTTCACAAAAGAAGGTTCAAAGGTGACAACCAACCTATCTTGCAATACTCAACTGTCGAAGTTTATCGTTGAAAAGTGTAAGGAAAAGATCCATTTCCATACATGTGGGGGATTGTTGGAAATTTGATGAAAATAGCATTTTTCATGTGGGGGATTGTTGGAAAAATAGGTGAAAATAGCATTTTTCACAAATATAGGAAAATGATTTTTTCCTATTTTGGACTAGAAATAAATATAATAAAATGAGCGGGTTTTATATATTTATTTGTGGTTTTGTGTTCTATGTTGGAAGAGCTTCGCAACGAACTAAACCACGTCCAAAACAGAGCTAAGATAAATGAGATATCGATGCTCAAAGTTGGGTGTTTGGAACATTCAATGCTGAAACAAAAGGGAAAGTAGCACCTTGTCCCACATCGGATGAGAGATGGAACTAAAAGGGGTATTTAAGTGGGAACTCTCCATCCTTATTGTTTCATGGGAGCACTCACTAGTGTACTCGCGAAGGGTGCAGAGCACCCTAACTCGCACTCGCACACGCTCGCGCGCGCGTGGCGTGGGCGATGTGGCGCTTTGATGGCGCACTTTGCACTTCGCACACTCGCATCACCGCTGTGTGGCGTGCTCGTAGAGGCTCACAGGTGACGTGGCGCACGTGCGCATGGACCTGGGCTAGTGAGGCGCACGCGCGCATGGCAGTGAGCCAAGAGGACGCATCGCGCATGGGCGTGCAGACCTGGGCGCGCGCGCACCAGGGTGACTTGCGCACGCAGAAGCTTCCAGCATTGAATGGCAGAGCAGTTTCAGTCCAGCTTCGTAACTGACGAGTTACAAGCTTTGACTGAGAATTAAATGACGTATTAAATTGCATTGAAGACGTTTAATGCAATTTAAACCTCTCTTTAATTTGTTTTTTGACTGTTTCGACTTAGGAGCTGTATAAATACAGCTCCATACCCATTGCAGATTGACACCAGCAACACAACAGCATACGCTACTTTCTCTCTAGAATTTCCTGATCTCTTTCTTGCAGTTTTCAAGGTAACCTTCGGGTTGTAGGCGAATTCCGGCAGTACTACTGCTACAGCTGTTGTACCCTGGGAAACAAAACGAGTACTCCTGGGAGACTCGGAATTTGTTTTAAGGGAAGCGTGTTGAACACGTGCCTTAGCCTTCTTCTTCATCTAAGTTCTTGTATTTCTTTTATTTCAGTTGTAATTGTACTGTATTTTTGCTTTCGTATTTCTGTATTGTAATCAGTTTAATAAAATTTGTTTTATATTTTATCTATTTACGCGAACGGTTCCTACACAGTTTATGTATGAAGAAGATGACAAATAAAAAACCAATAATGTTCCTGTTATACTTTTTACACATTTGATTTTCTAAAATAAATTCTCAAACCCAACTAGGTCACCATCTATGTAGGACCCACTTCCCTTAGTGAGTGCACAAGCACCACACTCCCTGTTAGCAAGTTAAAATGAAATTAGAAAGTCATTATTATTATTATTAAATATTATTATATTTCATAAATTAACTGTTATGTATGTTTCTTTTAATTGAAGATTAGATGACACCTACCATTTATTTAAATGAAATAATAAACCAAATTTATCACAACGAGCTATGTAAATTCATATTTTGATAATAGAACTTTAAAACTAATAGTTTTCATTTTTGGTTCACAATTATCATATTTTATTGTTTCCATTTCGTTTTTTCAACAATCCTTTTATTCTAGTACATTAAAATCTTAAGTAGATTATTATCATTTTATTTTATTTTATTTGTAATTCTTTTCTTTTATAAAACCTCTAACCTATTTATTAATAACATAACTAATTATCAACTTGTTACAATCTTTTAATAAAATCTATTGATAATAATGAGTTAAAATTATAATACGTAATTAAGTTATAAACAAATACTAGGAATTTTTTATTAACTAGATCTTTACATGACATTTTAAAATCTAGGATAAACCGTTCGTTTGTTATTTGGATTCTCTCAACCCTTACTCGTGCGTTATTTCAAGGAAGTCGCATACGCAACCAATGTGAGTACACTTGACCCATTTTCCTTTTAATACACTTTGGGTGCAACATGTTTTACTTGTTAAAATGCACGATTCACAAACATGCTTTACTCAATCAATCCTTATACATGCTTTGTTATGCTTATGTTCATGCTAGAATTCATACTACTTGTTAACCCGCCTTAACAATTATAGCGCTATAGGAGTAGCACACCACCCGATGGGGTTTTGTTAAGTTTTATTCTTTACGGTCTCGATATTGTTATATCGAGGGATGCTATTATTCATACTTTACGATCTCGATGTTGCTACATCGAGGGATGCTATTATACTAGTGGACACTTGGGTTTGACATATTGTTAGGCATGATAGTTTGACCTTGTATACCAAAATGCTATGTTAGATTGAAAATACTTTTATACTTATGTCACGAGTCTAAAACTAGTGTACTCGCCAATACTTTTGTATTGAACTATGCTTTTTAAAACATGTTGCAGGTTTTGAGATAAAGTTGATGACGCATGGAACATAGTAGGATGCCTAGATACTCACTTTAAATTTCGTATACTTTTGTAATGTTATTCATGTATCTCAAGTTTGTTGTATTTTGATTCCAAATGATGTAAACTACTCTTTAGTAATGGAATGAAATTTATTATTTAAATACTTGTCACAATTGTTAGTGTTATGATGTCTCTTGCAATCTATTTCGTCTCACTCCGATGTTTCCGCCATCGGTTGGGGTGTGACACTTCTTCCTTGTGTCCAGATATTTTGCAAAAGTTACAGTATATAGAGCATCTTCCAGAATGCTTTCTTTTGCAATACCTATAGTAGGGTGCAGAGGAAGAACATGTACCTTTCCCACGGTTAGAATTACCGTAGAGAAATTCTTGGGTAAGCTTTTGAGCTAGGTTCTTTCTTTGGTTTTCCTCTTGTGTACGCACCAATTCATCAGTCAAGGTATTGGCTAGTTCTACTACTTCTATGGTTTGTGGTCTAGCTGCTTTGACTACGTGTCTAATCTCATTAATTAATCCCCAAATATAATGGGAGATTAACACTAGTTCAGGTGAGGCTAAGGTTGGCACTTTCCTAGCATATTCAAAGAATATGGTAGTGTAACCTTTGCAGTCTATTCCAGTCATTCTAAGATTTAGGAACTTATTGACGATTTGTTCCTTTTCATTGGGAGGATATAATTTTCTTTCAATCATTTCCTTAAAGTTGATCCATTCCATATTATAAACTCTATCACTTCCCCTAGACTAGAGAATAGTATTCCACCATTCTAAGGCTGCATTTTTCAAAAGATTAGAAGCAAACATAATCTTATCTTCGTCTGCACATTTACTTATTTTTATGACTGCTTCTGTCTTTTCTATCCAATGTAAGGCTGCAATGGCTCCTTCATTGCATGAGAATTCTATTGGTTTGCAGGCCAAAAATCCCTTATAAGAACAACCGTAAGAAGCGGTTCTTCTTCTTTTAGGAATTGGAGCTTGGATAAGGGGTCTGTTATTATCGTTCAGACTATGACTTGGTTCAGTGTGTTGTCGTTTACTTCCAGTTACATATTTATTTTCTGCTTCCTTAACAGTCTTGATAATATATAGCATCTATAATTCATTGTGCTACTATGTGTTGGATGGCACTGTTATCTATTTGGTTTCCATTATTCTCATTATTCTGGTTTTCCTGATTTACTTTGTTGTCCATCTGAATTGTCAACATTTATCAGGTATTAATTATCACGGAATATTATTTAGTACAAACATTTATACACAATCATACAAACAGACTGATCAAAAACGTCGAACATTGCGACTTTTACTATTTTCATATATATATATATATATATATATATGAGTAGGGTTCGCACGGAAAGTGTGTTTTTCCTAGAAAGTCTAGGAAGCGATCTGGTCCATCCGATTGGTGTGTTTAAGGGTTGAGATTAAATCAATGGCAATCTTGTAATATTTGAGTTTAATTAATTGATTGTTTTAAATGAGTAGGGGCAATTTTGCCAATGGCCGTGTTTTAAATCAATTAGATAACCGCCCAGTTCCTAATTTCAAGCGATTTTCCCTCCCTCTCTCTCTCCAAACCCATCTTGGAAACCCCAATCCCTACCAAAAATAACTACAATCATGGAAGAAGATAACTTTAGAAACGATGGAGAACGCCGGATCAAATTAAAACACTTCTCCATCTCCACCATCTCCGAGTTCATCATCACCATTCAAATATTGTTCTTATCATCTCCGTTTTCTTGACGATGTGTTTTAACAGCAAGCAAATTAATACAGTTGTGTTTTAGCAGCAAGCAGATTCATACAGTTGTGGTTTAGCATCCAGATTCATACATATGTGTTTTAACAACAAGCAGATTCATACAGATGTGTTTTAACATCCAGATTCATACAGATGTGTTTTAACAGCAAGCAGATTCATACAGTTGTGTTTTAACAGCAAGCAGATTCATACAGTTGTGTTTTAGCATTCAGATTCATACAGTTGTGTTTTAACAGCAAACAAATTCATACAGTTGTGTTTTAACAGCAAGCAAATTCATACACTTGTGTTTTAGCATTCAGATTCATACAGTTGTGTTTTAACAGCAATCAGATTCATACAGTTGTGTTTTAGCATTCAGATTCATACAGTTGTGTTTTAACAGCAATCAGATTCATACAGTTGTGTTTTAGCATTCAGATTCATACAGTTGTGTTTTAACAGCAATCAGATTCATACCCTGTGTTTTACCATCTTTATATTGTGGGATCTATAAAAAAAAATTGACTTTAGCCCTGTAAACTGTTAAAACACAGCACCAAGAACATGCTGATAAATTCCAGTAATCTTCTGAACAATAGAATATGCGATGTAATGTGACATGGAATTTTAGTTAATGAACACATTGACTTCCAGATTTGAATTCGAAAATCATGGAATTTTAGTTAATGAAGATACATTCCAAAAATAAAATTAAAATGTGAAATTACATGATAGCCCTTCTACTTAAAATCCCTCAATGACACATGTCCAATTCTTATTCCTTCCTAGACTTTCTAGGAAAAATAGACTTTCCACCCAACTCCTACTCTATATATATATATATATATATGTATATATATATATGCATCTATTACAAACTACAACTGGAAATCAAATATACTAGTTATGCATCTGTATCTTAGACTAAACAAATACGTGGCAGTGAAATGTTAGATTTTTTTTTTCAAAATACAAAATTACACATATATCTAAGTATTATTCATCTAGTATCTCATCTCATTTTCATCGTATTTCCAAACTAGTTTTTCCCCTATCTGTTGGATTCTATTCCCCTCATTCACTAAATCTTCTCCATACTGATGGAGTTCCTGCACCTGTTTTCGACTCATTGGTGGGTCTAATGGTTCAGGATAAGGTACGGGTTCCTTGTAAGGATCTGCGCTATTCATTTCGAAAAATGTTCTATCATTATCCTGCCATGGATCGCGTTCTAAAGACATTGGTTCTTCGGGAGGGTATAAGGCCGAGTACGACATATTGTCGTCAAACCATGGATCATATTGTAAAGGCTGTGGAGTTGGGATTCTAGGTAACTCGTCAGGATTAAATGCGGGTATAGGGAATTGGTTTTCTTGGTCGGGTTCTAGCATTTGTTGGTCTGGGAATAAAGGTAATAGTTCTGGTTCAGCTATTTGGTTAGAGTCTACTGCTGTAGTGGCTAGTATATGGAAATTGGCCAACTGTCTATCTAGTTCCTCTTCCCATGGTGGTCTATTGCATGTTTCCTGAGTTTGTGCATTTGATTCCTTATTAGCCCTGACTATTGCCCTCTGCTGTTGTAATTTCTTCATTCCTTTCCTTCTCTCGTGTGCTCCTCTACTAAACTAACCTCTTTTCTTAGTAGTAAAAGGTTCCTCAGACTATGCCTTAAAAAAATATTCCTCCCTCAGTATCGGCTGAGTACCCTGAGGGATCTGGTTGAGATGATGTTTCCTCATCTTTTGGTGAACTATCTAAGTGACGATAAGCGTCCGAAGTTCCTTGCTCAGTCATACTGTAAACTAACAGATAGTCAAATTACGCAAAACACATAATAAATTATTTACTAACACAGAATTTAAAACTTAAGTGTCAGCAGAACACTTCTTTGGCTTAAACCAGTGGCTGTAGCTCTGATACCACCTTCTGTCGCAGCCCCCGACCCCTACCCCGGGAGCGGGCGCCGCGAGTATCTCAGAGCTGGTGGTATCGGTGTTTATTAATTTGGCAGCGGAAATGAGACATCAGGACCGTAGTTAGGAAATATTTTGTATCAGAGTAAAACACCAAACTTTATATAACAAAACATTGGGATAAAACACAAGTTCATTTGACAATACATTTGTAGGGGTAAACCCTAATTATTGAAAACAAAAACTACTTTTTATTTAGGTAACTTTTATAGCCACTTTTCCAAGCCTTCAGTGCTCTCCAGCTGGCTTCTATTGGTTTTCACATTTTGTTACCTGAAACGCGTTTTAAAAACATTTTATCAGCAAGAAATACTAGCGAGTGCATCCCAGTTTAATCAAAACAAGCTTTTATATCTTCACAGTATTGAGAGTGATTACAATGTTTATATCTACCCAATTAGCACCCACGGTACTGTCAATCCTGACTTGTGGTCATGCTACTACTCACAATGTAGTAACAAGTAATGTATACAAAACCCCAACATACCGACAATAATTGTAGAATACATAGAGTCAATCACTGTTATCATAATTTAAAACAATTGAGGTTTTGATAAAAGAGTTTGGTAGAAAAAGAGAATGACTCACTTTGTTTACTTAGATAAAACTAAAGCTTCCTGGTGTATCTCCTGGTTATTATCTATAAAAATTAAACAATGCACACGTGTTAGTAAAATAACCCAAATCACATTAACCGTACAACTCGAGACAGAATTCCAATGACTGAGTCGGGCAGAGCCGACATGCATTACGGAATCCTAAATCAATCGGGTGTACACACGAGACAGAACTCCAACGACTAAGTCGGGCAAAGCCCTGACATGTGTTATGGAAATTCTAAATCAATCGTGTAAGGTAACATCAGGGTTATAGTACTTACAACGAGGCAGAACTTCGCTTAATAGTGGGTATTATGCCCGAGTAGAATTTCTACTATAAGAAAGTTTGAGAGAGAAATCATAATTTGAACGATTGACAAAATGAGCTCGAACCCCCCTTTTATAGGCTGGTCGAACACGCCGTCGCACCCCGCGTCGCCTTCCTCAAACACTCTCGCGGCCCGCGAGGGCCCTAAGGGCTGCCGTAGCCTGGTCGACTCACAGGGTAGGCTTGACACGTGGCAGGGACACGTGGCACCAGGGGTGAACGTCAAGTAACTGGGCTCACGCCCCGCGAGGGACAAAGGGAGTCCGGGTCACGGCCCACGACAACCCTATTTTTGGGTTTTTATTTGATTTTTATAAATATTAAGGTATTTCGGGTCCGTTTTCGCATACGGGGTATATTTAGGAACGTTTTAGGGTCATGTTAAGGATTCTAGGAGGGTTGTTATATCACATCCCCACACTTGTCTTTTGCTTGCACTTAAGCAAATATGTTTTTCACTTTCATGTGGGTTGAACGAAAAACACACATCCCATTCTCGAGACATAAGCTAAGGTCTAATGTCATACCCAGTTCATGATTCTTACAATTTTCAAAATATTTAGCGGTGAGTGATTAATCACATAAATATTGTTACCCAAGATTAACCAGCCCTTGAAACTAATATATCATGAACATCCCTTTCAATATTCTCTCCGTCTGGTTTAAAATTGGCTAATAGATGATGCATTTCACCCAAACCGATTAGAACAAGTACCCGCATATGCTTGCAACTCAATCATTCTCCACCACTGAACACGACTATAAAGCACAAGTCACAAGGTCTTTAAAGGGTTGTAACGGGGCTAGGCTAAGGGTATGGAATAGGATATTTTTGAAGTGGCTAAGGTGATGAAAACTCGATTTTTACTACAAAACAACTACTCTAAACAAAACTAACTACAAACATCGAACTAGAAGGCAACAATTTCCGCCTTTTATTCAACAAATTATAAATCACAAACACCGTTAAGCTTTAATCATTTTAAGTTCTAAACAATTCACTTAGATTGTCAGTATACTTGGTCCACTTAAATTTTCACACAAAGTTCAACTGCTTCGAAATACGAGTTTAATGTCTTAGATACTTAAACTTAATCGCGTGTCTCACCTCAGAATATACTCCCGTATCCAGATCCCAATATTCAATCTTACAGGTAAATATAACACAAATGATATCTGTAAGGGGTTAATAATTTATGAAGAATCATGAGAGCTCAGGTCAGAACTACCGTTCAGCAGAAAGATCATGACTCAACTTTTGGGTGTGTCCCCTTTAGAGGATCTTTTTTACAACAGCATTGCTAAGCAATTTTATTGTCTTATCATTGATGCTGAGGGTGATGCTATGTTTCAAGCATTTGTAGAAAGTATTATTCGAGGACTAGGTCAGAACCACCGTTCAGCAGAAGTCCCGGAATAATACCCCAGACATCATTGAGTATAAAAACCTAGTATATCAGAATACAAGACCTTTCAAACAAGATTTCGGGGGTTACCCATATATCCGAGAGATGTTACCCACGATATAAGCAAGTTTGAATTTAGGTTTATATCTCGTCACAATCTACTAAATGTGCAAAAACCTACTGGCATATACCGTTTATCACTTTTTAACTTTCCATATCTTTAGCATGCTGTGATCGTCTACTGATGTACTATCATTTCCTCTTTTATACACCAAAACTCATTTTTGCTTTTTTAATGTTTTTGAAATTTTCAAATTTTCTAATTTTTTTTTAAATTTTTCTCCCCCTAAAATCAAAATATGTTTCAATTTTGATTTTCAAAGGAAAATTTGAAAGTGACAAACTGATATCAAATCGCTTCAATTCGCCATTCACTCGGCATAAACAATCAGAACTCCCCCTGACAACAAACTATTTTCCCATTATGATTTCAAAACACTTAAGTTTGTTTTAATCAAATGGTTTTTCCGGAAAATTAGTTTTATGTGTCATTTCACAAATTCGGGGTTTCAACACACTGTTTACCTTTATCCACTTATCAAAAAGATAAATCAAGTACAACTTAATGTCCTTGATTAGTCTTTTGTGATTCGAAATATCACAGTTACCAACCTGTGAATTTCTCAAGATATATGCCGATTCCTGTTCCACACTTACCAACCTGGGAACTCCGGCAAGTCAGGTTTTTCTATTTGAAAAGATTCACCCAAGCCTGACCAGCCTTGGGTTTGACAGTTTTTACCTCAACAGATGGCTCTTCTGGTTTTGACAAACCAGAATCATTGCCTGAACATGGCTTGTCTGACTTTGACCTGTCAGATTCATTGCCTGATGGTGGCTTGTCTGACTTTGAGACGTCAGATTCATTGCCAACCATTTTCTTCTTCTTCTTTTCTTCTTTCGTCCTCAGATTTGTATCTGATGAATTCGTCTTGCTTGACTTTGCAATCAAGTTAGTTGATTCATCAGAACTCTTATTCAATCTGTCCGGTGAACCCGAAGATAAAATTTTCTCGAGATACTCTCTCGCCTTCTTCCTCTTCTTCCTTAGTCTGTCTTTCTGCCCCTGAGAAAGCTTCACTTTCTTTTCTTGAACTTTAGGTTCTTGAACCTTCTGTTCTTTGGGCTTGACGTTGACTGGTTTCTTTACCATTTTCTGAGATTCAGCCCTCGATCTTCCCTTTGATCTCATTGGGCAATCTCTGACAATGTGTCATCTGATGTGGCATCCATAGCACCTTCTTGTTTCGAATCTCTGACTTTGGCAGTTAACAGCAATGTGTCCTTGAAATCCACAAGTGTAACACACTCTGTTATCATACCTTTCACTACTTTCATACCACATACCGTCTTCATACCACACACTTAGATCAAAGCATTGATTTGCTTTGTGGTAATCACCATTTCTTTGTTTTCTATCATTGTAATGATTTGTCCTTGAAGAATCTTCATCCCATCTTCTCTTGTAAGCTGGATTTGGCTTTTGAGCACTGTGGTCAAACTTGCACCACTTATTACCAACATTTTGTGAGTTTTCATTTTTAGATTTTTGTGATTTTTCAAAATGATTGGATGACTTATCTGATGAGCTTTTATTTTCATTTTTAGGATTTTTCAAATTTTTATCTTTTTGTTTCTGTTCTACACTCTTCTTAACAGGTTTTTGTTTAGAACATTCACCTGTTTCAGTAGATTGCAAAACAGTATTTTTAAATTTTTCTTGTAAATCTAAAAATATTTTTCTTTTCTTTTCTTTTTCATCATCAGATATTTCATCACAATCTTCAATTTTGACTTTGTTAAAATTTGTGACATTGTCACTTATTGATACAGAATTGATCGGTTTTGGACACAAATATGATGCAGAAGTCACAAAACTTTTCAATTTATTCTCTAACTCAGCAATTTTCTTTCGAGAATCTTCAGCTTCATGCTCAAGTCGAATGATTTTATCAAGATGAGAATTTATTTCAATCTGTTTTGCAAGATTATTTTTAAAAATAACAGATTTTTCATCTTCTAAAATCTTTATTTGACTTTGAAAATATTTTTCAATCTTTAATTTTTCATTTTCAACAACATTTTCTTTTTCTTTAAAATTTTTGTTTTCTAATGACAAACTCTCAACATTCTTCAAAAATTTGTCATTTTCAGATTTTAATTTTTCGCAGTTCAAGCGCAAATTCAAAATCTGTTCATTATCAGCTTTCTTCTCGTCTTTCAAAGCTTTGTTTTCCAATGTCAAATTCTCCACATCTTTCAAGAGATTGACATTTTCTGCTTCGAATTTTTCGCATTTTGAGCACACAACTTCACTTTTTGAAGTTTCATCCTTCTTTGATTCTTCATTCTTTGTCATTCCTTCTCTAATCCTGTTGATTAATTAAAGAAATTCAACCAAACTCATATTTTCTGAGTTTCTTTCTATTTCATCTATTAACTCTTTCTTTTTCTTTTTCTCTTCTTCATCTCCCCACCATTTCTTTTGCCAATAATCATCCTCTTCTTTGTACTCCTTGATTATGGCTTCGATATCAAGCGTACTATCATCGATTGCAATATTTCCATATGGGTCAAGATAACACTCTCTGTCCGGATCCCATCTATTTGCTCTCCTTGCTTCAAGAAAGATACGAGATATTCTAATGATTTTGTTTTCAGCTATCATTTTTCTCTATCTATACTTTTGCTCTTCAGTTCGATCGTCTTTCCACGGAATAGGATTGGAATTTTCCATCTTGTACGTTCCTGAAAAAATAATCAACAAAACACTTAGAAAATTTTTAGGTTTTGAAGAAACAGCAAGTTCAAGCGAAATTCCTTGAAGTGAAATCACTTCAAGCGAAATCAACCAAGTATAGAAAGTTCAAGCGAAACTGAACTATAGAAGCGAAATCTCCTATTTCGCTTTGACTTTCAAGGGAAATTGTTATTCTGAAACTGTTAGTTCAAGCGAAATCCAACAATCCTATTTCGCTTGAACTTTTCAAGCGAAATCTAAGACCAGTTCTTTTACAAGCGAAATCAACAGCCAAACTCAAGTTTCAAGCGAAATCTTCAATATATTTCAAGCGAAATCTGCTGATGTCATCTTTTACGAACAGTTTTCAAGCGAAAAGTTAATTTTTTATATGAATTCGATCGATTTTAAGTCCAAAACTTTCAAGGATTAGTTATCACACTAATTCGCTTGTTATATGTCAAATTCAGGTCATTTTCACCGCTGAAATATGTTCAAATCAGAAAAGTATGAGAAGAAGTGAATAGAGATAAGAAAATCCAGTAGAATCAAGCTGTAATGGTATGAACTCCTCGTCCTGAGCTCTGATACCACTTGTTGGACCGTTCTACGACCTTGAAACGTCAGTTAAGGCAGTTCATCTTTGAGTACGAAGGCGGAATCAACGTAAACAAAGTCATAACAGCTAGTTTCCTTTTAATCTTTCTTTTCTGATTGTTTTTTGTGCTTTTACAATGTAATCTGATACAAATCCGTCAGCACTTCGTCTCACACACAATGACCAACTTTTTTACAAATGACACACACATCATCTATATATAGACACTATGATTTCGCTTGAGCCCATTTCAAGCGAAATCTCCTTTGTT
The DNA here is from genome assembly GCA_030545235.1 of Helianthus tuberosus. NCBI lineage: Eukaryota > Viridiplantae > Streptophyta > Magnoliopsida > Asterales > Asteraceae > Helianthus > Helianthus tuberosus. The sequence continues at coordinate 65,513,684 of CM060354.1, forward strand.
GATTTCGCTTGAACCACACATAAACCCTTTTCAAGCGAAATCTACTAGTTTAAACATATAAAACCCTAATTTAAACCCCATTGTGTGTTCATTCAACCTATCTAGACACAAGACTTGATTAAGATGTAATCAACAGACATTCAATGCACCAACAAGTACTATCATACCCAAACTTCCATCTAGAACCGCCGGATCCTGGAATCTCAATTGGTATCATAGCTACGGTACCGATTCAATTGATCTAATAGTTGAGTGAATCACCTACACTCATGAATTATGGACTTTTATGGACTTAGGAGGGGTTTAGACGTAAATCATCAAATAAACGGACAATCAACAGACAAAAAATTAAAATTGAAACCATAGGATTGTTTAGAAATGAATTTCGACCATATATGTGGAAGAATCATCATGAAATTCAAAGAAATAAAGGATTTAGATCGAAAAATGTGATCAGCACTCTTCGTACGAAGGTACTATCTTCGCATGAAGATAACATTCTATCTTCGCACGAAGGTAAATTACCCTCGTATGAAGGTAACCAAAATGACTAAAAAGGCATTGAAAAATTTTGTTGATCGTATTGATGAGAGGAGTGTCCAGAAAAAAAATGGTGATATAAATTTTTTTCGGGATTTAATGAAAAATTCGGGTTGTTCGGGGACACCGTCGAGAGCTTGAGAGAATAGATTTGATGATACTATCGCAGAGGGTTGAAGATAATGGGGTAGTCACGGATACCTGTACAGAATGGTTATCATTTGGGGTAGTGACTATGAATGGGCCTTAAAGTAAAATCCGCATTGATGAAAAACACATTTTTTTGTGGACCAAAATGACATATTTTTCGCATAGTGGAGTTTGTCAAAAGAAAGAGAGGACTGGATTTGCTCAATTTGAGGGGGAAATTCAGTGGTATGTTTTAGAGAGGTCAGAATTTGCAAAAATGAGGGGGAGTATAAATTTCAGAGAATATATTGAAATTATGGCATTTTTGAAATTCATGACATGCAACAGTATTCGAGTGGTTCCAGCTTCAGATTATCCGGGGATACTTAGGATCTGGATTCGTTAGTTCATGATCACAGGAAGTTCAGAGTCTTCGGATCGTGATACAGTTTGATGTCTTGTGATTTGAGTCTCGGGTCTTCGTCAAGTGGGTTAGCAGGATTAGCATCAGGAGATGCAACTATATTGTCGATACGTATAAGATATCATAGGGTGTTCAAGATATTAGATACATGAATGCTCGATGATAGTCTAAGGTGTCAGAATGTTTTGTCTTCAAGCAGAGGAATTGTTTTTCGGACTCACCGTCAGCAAATGACGATGTTTATTGATTAAGTTGTTGTCAGTCTAACGGAGAAGACTATATATCTGTTATTGTGACTGAAGATGAAGAATGTGATTCTGATCGTGGAAGAATGTTTTTGAGATCTGAATGTGTTACCGGATAATTTGTTATCCGATAAAGATTTGCTGATTGAAAAGATTACTGTTTTGCTGATCAATCATTCAGGAGTATGCTTAAACGTGAATATGGAAAACGGGATTTCAAATTTTCGCGGATATTCATTGATTTGAAATTTACCGGTGTGGTGATTCAAAGTTTCAGTTAATTGCCAGTTGGGTTTTTGAAGATCAGAGGATCGAGCAGAGGAGTGCGCTAAAACCGAACGCGAATGTGGTTAACATAGAAACAAAGATGCTGCATTGATTAGTTTCATGTTCGTGATTATTCGTGAAGATTATAGTTAAGCAAATCATAAGATATCTGGAACCGTGCAAACAAAGACCTGAAGATTAATTCTAGAGGGAATCATTTCAGGGGGAACATATTTGTGAAATTGCAAACCCGAATCATCAATCAAGGGGGAATTTGTTGGCGCATTCAATGACATCGACAGATGATTGAAGTTGCAGAATATTCAAAAACGGCTCTCATATTTCAAGATCAAGATCAAGCTTCGACAGTGACATCCAAGGGGGAAATTGTTGGTGCATATTATGCTCGTCACTGTGTGAATACCGTAGAGAGAGCGTGTGTTGAATATTGTATAAATTAGATACGAACACACGACATAAGTGCCAACGAGAATGGTGTTTAAGTGTCACTTCATACGAAGGTAACTCACTTCGTACGAAGTTAAATCTCTTAGTTCGCATGAGGGTAGATGTCTATATATAGTGTGTTGTGTGTTCGTGAGAAGTTAAGTTTTGGAGTTCCCAGAGGGGAAACGCTAGCGAAATTTCTCTAGAATTTTCGCCAGCTTGACAAGATGTATACTCTTTCGGTATGAATGAATGAATCATTAGACTTCTGCTTCTACTCCGTTCTTAATAACATTCTACCGAATTACTACTATTATACCAAAACTTCCGTCTAGAACCGCCGGATCCTGGAATCTTAATAAGGATGGATCTTATGATCTTTAAAGGCACTTGTAGAGGTATCTCTACCCTAAATAGCGCAATGATGGTTATAGCTAGTCTTATCAATGACGTCAGACCTTGTAACAGCTAGTTACATGCGGCAACGTCTAGTCCGGACTTAATGGCAATATGAAAGCTGTGAATCCTTATCACAACTGCCATATTGGGGGCAGTTGTTAGGGTATATGTTTTATTAATTATGGATCATGTACTCTGAAGTGTTTCCTGGATCAATTATCCTTAGCGGATGGTGCAAGGACTTAGAGGATCAAGGATCCTTAACATTACTTATGATTTCTAACATTTACTCTCTATGTTTTCTAATGTTCGTATGCAGGTTATGAACGACGTGGACTAAGTCTCAGCTGGAATCTCGAGCATAATTCGTTCAAGATGCTGCACGTGCTGCATTCCACTAACAGTCATGGAGCTTGAACGTGGTCTTCCTAGAATTTCGGACTAAGTTGTTAGGTTGATTCAAAAGGGGTTGATCAAGTGTTAGTCTTTAAGTTTTTACAGCGACACACACACACACACACACTCATATACGTTGCAAACCAGAGCTCTCAACACACTTTGCATTCGATTGTATCACACTTGATCAACGTCCAAAATTGTAATCTTTTTTGTGCAATTTATTTGATAGTGATAGTTTTCACTATCCGAGGTTTTTATGCCGGCGATCTATTAGCGGTCAAGGGGTTTTCCTCGTATAAATCATTGTGTTCACCTTTTCATTCATTTTGTCATTGTTCATCACCTAAGCACTCTACCTCACTTTACAAATTTGGTTACATTATCCTTAATCAAAATTTTTACAAAAACAATGATAACAATCAAGGTGGGGGTGTATTGATTACTGATGCTGAGAATCAAAACACAGAAGTTGATGATGTACAACAAGAAACAGCTCCTACAAATCAAGAAACAAAGAATGTTCAACGAAAGGGGGAGTCTGTTGTAGAATCTGAAATAGTGAATGCATTGATCATTGCAGATGCTATACCTGTTACATCTATTCCTGCAAGTGATGTTGCCAAACAATTCAAAGATGTTGATTACATAATAGAAGGAGAAGAGTTCATGCACAACTATACAAAGGAAGAAGTTGCCAAGTTGTGTGCCATTACTGAAGAAGAAGAAGTAGTGTTTGATTTTGAAGCAGATCTAAATGATGAAGATGTTAATGAGGACAAGCAGGAATTCGTTAATATTCCTAAAGTAAACGATTACGACAAAGTGGACATTGAAGATGATGTTGATAATGCAGAAGTGCGGTATTATAACAACATTCATGAAGATTTTCCTACTTTTACCGAAATGTTTGATGCTGAAATCAATGACTTTCTTAAGCGACACGTTGAAGAAAAGGCTAAAGAAAGTGCACCGATTATTTGCTAATGATAAAAGAAGATGGTTTAAAGATTTGAATCCTGAGAGAAAGTGTCACACCCCGATATTTCCATGTATTACCGGTGGGCCCGGTGGGGAGTATCGTGACGTAGTTGATATCATCATAGTCAAACAACATAAATTTAAATGCATAGCGGAAGCAAAAGATAGATTCATTTCAACTTTAATAAATTGTAATATTAAGTATCACAAGTAGTTGAAACAGATCCACAGGCGGATCAAAAATAAAAAGGAAACATTGTTCAACAGTTTTATGACATCCAAGCTTGCGAGACATATAGTGGACGCTAGGAGAAAGCCAGCCTATTTCGAGTAGTACCTGCACTTAACCTTTTTGGGAAAATACGTCAGTTTACACTGGAAAATACAATTAACTGACTCATTTTGAAAAGTTTAATAAAATTGATTTGAATGCACGTGACATAAAACTTTTTATAACTTGGGATAATTATTTGAATATAATCTTGTAAAAGAATTACATGTTTCTTATACGTCCAGTAGCCCAGATTGAATACCGGGTTAAAGATTAATTGACACACCACATGATATAGTCCCGCGGTAGGTTATTCCCGAAACCAGCGGTTATACCTTATTATTTATAAATACACTAACGGGCGTACGCCTACACCCGTGTGTTAAGGTCGTGGCCATTTCTTTGAATGATGCCAAGGATATCCGGGACATGGTCATTAACCCCCCAAAGGCTTTAAGCAAACAAAACATTTTCAAACGGGACATTTCAATGATTTAACCTTCATACAATTAAAGATTCAATGCCCGACCAAACGGTATTTTATATATATACCGTACCCCAAGCCCGTATAGGGAAAATAAGTTAAAAGTATTTACCTTTGCAAGTAATGATCACAAATAGCAAATGCAGGTAGCTTTTACTGGGCCTCCTATTCTGGAACGAAGGTTTACAATAACCTATTAGATTTCTAACGGGTCTTTAATTAAGCTTAAACTTAGACCGGTTAGTTTTAAAGGAAGATACGGTTCAAACGCATGAATAAGCGAAGACCGGAATAGAATGTGATTTAGACCCGACAAGTTTGAAGACTTGTATAATATGGGTAAACTAAACACATTCTGGATTTTGAGACAAAAATGATAAGGTTTGACCCGTTTCGGCAAGTATATGCAAACTAGTTACATAAGCCGATCCGAACGCGAAACGTGCGTAACGAGTAACCAAAAGAGTCATATACAAGTTTCCTAAGTTAATATGCCTTAAATATGTTGTGACATCAGTAAGATATCTTCTATTATGCCCCAAATGAATTTTAAACTCAAATTATGCCACGTAGGGGTATTTTGGTCATTTTAAAGGTTATAAAAGAGTTTAAGTATAAATATGAGTTTCGGGTCTGATGTAATTAGTAAAAATACTCATTTTTATAAATCATAACAGTAGGGTACTAAATATATGTGAAATTTATCCATTATAACCAAACTATACACCGTAGGGGCATTTTGGTAATTTCACATAGCCCTTAAAGGTCAAATCTGGAAATCTGAGTTTAAAACTTTAGCTTACTGTTAATGTATAAAAATATACTTAAAATATCAGTAGGTATCAACCTTATATATGTAAAATAGTTTTGATGCATACTATGCGTTAAAAATGCTTAAAAAGGCGATTTGGAGCCATTTCCGGGTTCTATATAGAAAGCTGGTATTTTCATTATTCCAGAAGGTTTAAAATAATTTATTTATCATATAAAATCAGTAGCAAAAGGTTTGGGGTCAAAAAGATTTGTAAAACTCATTTTATAGCCCAAAAGGGCAAAACCGACAATAACCGATTTAAAGCTACAACCCTATGTTATGCTCAGCCTAAAATTAATTAAAAATCTTCAAAAATCCCAAAATATTATATTACATTAGTGGGTAAAAATTTTGATATCAAAAAGTGGGTTAAACTAGGCTATATGCTAATTATGCCGTTTAATTAACAAAAAGCTTTCTAATTACGCTATTGAGCATAACTCTTAATCTAGACTTCAAACTGATGTCAAATTTTGGGTGCAAGTTTATAAATTAGTAACTAAGGTTTCTACTCTTTTACATTTTCAAAAATTACTTTTTAAGGTTATATGGGCATAATAGTCAACATATAAGCAATTAACGGGAACACGCATACGAATCGGATAACTATTGAACCAAGGTGTATAATCACAGAGGGTTATACTACATACATCCTGGTCCAAATAAAGCTTTAAGGCATTTCTAAACTATGCTCAAATGGGTCAGAACTGAAAGTCAAAGCAAAAGTTAAATTATGCGACTTTCGGTTCCAAACCGGGTCTCTACTGAAAATTGTCGGGTTGAACATGTTTAGACATGTTCTTACATTAATTACCAAGTTATATTAATGATAAAACAGGTTGCATAGCTTCTACATTGCTAATTATGCATTAATTTGAATTTAAGCTTTCTGTTGACTTTATAATATCAAGTTTAACCCGACAATTGACCTAGTTAAAGTGGGAATCAGAGAGTACCCTTTTAAGGGTTTATTACCCACATAATTACCTACTTATAGGTACTTTAATTCGATATTTGACTGAACAAATTTTATTTAATCTCGAAGTCAAACCTTAATTACGACGGTTTGACTTTTAGCTAATTAACTAAGCTAAACTGAATTAAAAAGGATTAAGAACGCTTACAAGAGTCCTAAGTATAATTAGGGACTTTAAGAAAACTTGTTGAAGTCCAGAGAAGCTCCAGAGCAATGTTTCCAAGTGAGTGTTGAAGTGAACAAAATGTTGCAACTTCCATTCCTTTATATAGTGAACCCAAATGCACAAGATCATGCCAAGCCACTCTACTAATGTTATGGGATGATCCCAGGTGTCCCTATGTTGCCAAATACCAGTTGCCATGTCCCTGTTTTCGAAAACCATCCATATTAGGCGGTGCAACCTGCTGAAGAGGCAGCTGTCCAATTTCTGCTGCCAGCGACTGGCTTACGGACCGTAAGTAGAAGTCCTTGCGGTCCGTATGCTCCTCTTGCGGACCGTATGCTTAAACGGATGCGGTCCGTAACCGACCCTTGCTTAAATCGCACAGTTGCAGGGCTTGGGGACCGTAAGCCTAAGGCCATACGGTCCGTATCCGATGACCAGAATCCAAAAATTTGTAAACTTCCAAGCCTTGACCATGCATTTCTTACAAGTCCGAATCTTATGCTTTCCTTTTCAGTAGAGGGACCAAGTGCTCAGACTTTGCATGCACATTGTTGGTACACTTTATGTGGACGCGACTCGACTCGGTTAGATTCGGTTCGGGTCGACTCTCACCATGACATCATCATTGTGATGTCATGATAATGTCATCAATTTGTCTCATATGGGAAAATGGTGAAAGTTGTAATCAGATTAAAGTCTTGGGTCGTAAACTCACAGGTGGGCCGAAATGTTGAAGTGGGCTTTGACTTCAGTTTGGGGCTTTAATACAATCGACGAAACAGGCTTTAGTTTAATATGTTTATCGACGAAACAGATTGTGTTTCGTCGACTGTTGTGTTTCGTCGAGTACCTTTATGTGTTTCGTCATGTTCAGTCTGTGTCTTAGTATAAATACCCATCTCTGTTTCATTTGAACTCAGAGATAAGAAAACAGACCATAGTAACAAAACTCTGCCAAAATTTAGTCTGAACTGTGTTTGTATCAGTTGTAAAGGTTCTTATCCCGTTAATCAATCGAGTGTGTATCATTGATTAAAAAAAAAAAAAAAAAAAACCACTTGATAAAAACCCAAATAAGTTTGGTTTTAAACAAGGATTAGAGCCAAAGCTCTGATACCAATTGTAGGTCCGTTTTTCCGGTGGATCCGATACGAAAACCAATCCGTGTTCTTTATCAACTGTGTTTGGTTTGCACCGTCACGGGGATTCCGCACCCGTTACCGTGTTCGTGATAAACAAGGATAGGTTTTCGTATCGGATCCACCGGAAAAACGGACCTACAATTGGTATCAGAGCTTTGGCTCTAATCCTTGTTTAAAACCAAACTTATTTGGGTTTTTATCAAGTGGTTTTTTTTTTGTGATTTTTCAGATTTTGTTCTTAAAAAGTTTATATATTTTCTGAAAAAGTCGATAAAATCAGTGTTTATCTTGTTGTTTTGCTAAAAGTTTGTTCAAAAACCTTGTTTGTTTGAGTGTTTACATATTAGCATTTGGTTTTTGTTGAAAGTTTTAAGCAAAATCTCGTTCGGAAAATTTGTCCGGTGAATAATCTGGCCGGAATCATCATTCTGTTCATCTAATCTTCATAAGTGTTCTTGATATTATACGAGTGTTTGATCTGAATTGTGGTTTGATTAAATTGTTGGTGCTTAAAATATATTTATTTGTTTTGGGTGAACAAAAGCATGATGATGTTTTTTTCTTGAAAACAAGTGTGCCGAAAGCATAGTTTGACAAATTGTGCTTAGTGTCAGAAGCAAGATAAGATTTGGAAATATCTCACAATTATTTAAATTAAATTGTGTGTGGAATATTATATGTTTAGTTGACTATTGTGCATTGTGATGATGGTTTGTTGAAAATACAATTGTCTAGAAACAGCAAAAAGGAGGTGAAGTTTGAAAAAGGTGCTCACTTGTCAGTTAAGAGATAAGGTTGGATTGAAATATCTCACCAACTTTTGAATTCTTATCCTTCTGATTCGTTGATCAAGAATCAACATTCACAGTTTCGTCAATTATCAAACGTTCACAATTTGATTTCGTCGCTCCTGACTTGGGCTTAATCTGATTCGTCATCCTTTGGGCCTGAATCCATTTCGTCGATCAAGTGGGCCTCTGTTTCGTCGGTTGGGAGCCCAAAAGAGAATCTCAGTTTCGTCGTCCAGTTACTCATTCTGTTTCGTCACAAGGATCTTGAGTGTTTCGTCTATCAACAAATAAGAATCAGTTTCGTGACACATCAAAAAGAATACTGTTTCATCTGACCAGCATATATTCAGTTTGGTCAAACATCAAAATTAACAAATCTGTTTCGTCACAAGTATCAAACATATATCAGTGTTTCGTCGGACCAGATCTGTATTCTGTTTCGTCGCACATCAACAAATCAGTTTCGTCGACACATCAACAAATTCTGTTTTGTCGATAGGGTCTCACACCTGTTTCGTCGATACTTGTAAATTTTTAACAGAAGACTTGCAATAGTGTGATAACAGTCTGTTTCAAGTGTGTGACCAGTTTTTTTGTGAAATGTATTCTGGAGGAGGTTTTATCCCGTCAGCTCCACCTCCGGTCTTCGATCCGAGTGCCTATCAATTTCCAGCGCATTTGAGTGCTCAAGCTCAGCCTTATTCTGGAGGAGGTTTTATTCTTTATACACCTCCAGTTGCCAGTACTCAAGCTCAGCCTTATTCTGGAGGAGGTTTTATTCCTAATACACCTCCAGTTCCTCCCACTCAACCTCAATTTGATCCAAGTGCCTATTTTCCTAAACCTACTGTCGATTGTGGTCCGGCCATACCGTTAGGAAACAGTGATCAAACAAGAACTGCGCTTTATGCTGAAGTTGTCAAGAATGTCAGTGATGGTGAATCTTCAGGAAGTTATTACAGTTCAGAATCAGACGTCAAGGAGGGAATGGATTCTGAAGCTGATAATTTGTCGAATGATGCTAACGAGAAATCTGACTTGATCAAGAAAGCTGATGCGACTTCAAAAGAAATGGAGAAGATTTTTTCTGAAGACGGATCTTTCTCTTATCAGACTGCCTTTATGGCAAATGTCTCAGATTCTACAAGTCAGGTAAAATCTGAAATTCTTATCAACTGTAGAGATTGTGAATATATGAAAAATGAATTTGATAGAATAAAACTTGAATGTGATACGATTCATATTCACAATCAGAGTTTAGTTGTTGAAATGGCTAAATGCAAAGAAGCGAATATGGCTTTGGTTCGAAACGAAAAAGAATTTAAATCTATGATTGAAATTCAAAAGAAAAATGTTTCCGAAGTGACAAAAACTGTTTATCATAAACAAGTTAGTATAAATGATTACATTAACATTGTTGAGGAAACTAAAAAGGAACTAGCCATTGCCAAATGTGAGCATGATGCAATCAAGCAAAAATTGGAGAGTTACTCTAACTCCCGATTTGTGCTCGATCACATTATTGATGTTCAACAACTAAAGGGAAACAAGAAAGGTGTTGGGTATAAGAAGTGTCCGCCCCCTTTGAGACATGATTATACTTATATGCCCGATGAGGAAGAAATGCCACGTTTTGAGCCAACTGTACCTCTTAATTATGAGGAAGTTACAACTGGCTTAGGGTTCAAAACGGACAATTCATCGGAGGGCTCATCTGATCGGAAAGAAAAGTCATCATGTGCTTCAAATCAAAGTCCTCCCACAGTTGAGGACTATGATTCGTCCGATGATGAACCAGATGTGAGTGATGAGGATAAATCTCTTGAGAAGAACAAAGGAGTAGAAGTGCCTTTTGAGAATCACATTCTGTGTGATCCTCCTACTCCTGTTGTGCAATCAACTGATGCGAAACAAGAGATAGATCCTATCACTAAAACAGTGTCTACTGTTAAAAGTGATAACGTGTTGTATACTTTAGTCGGTGATGACAAAATTTATTCAAACATAGTTTTTCCAATTAAAAATGTCAATCAATCTTTGATTGACAAAGTGTTTGAAGATACTACAACTAAGTTTTTGGGAAAAGCGATCCCAAGAGTTTCAATAACTCAGTGTAACCCGATTCCAAAAGCTGAAGTTAGAAGAAAATTTGGAAATCAAAAATCACCGAGAAAGCAACAACCTGTCGCTTTTAAGGGTAAACAACAACAACAACGAGCTCCAAAGCCTAAGGCTAAGGTTGAATCAAAAGGAGCTCGTTACAATAAGAAGGCAAAAGACGTTAAATTTGTGGCCTCCAAAGGTACTGATAAAGTGGAGACTTTTGAAAATAAGTCAAATACCGATTTTGTTCAAAAAGTCAACATTTTGAAACGTAATAATGATAACAATTACACTCAACACACAAATGGGTGTAAAGCTAGTACCTCTGGGTCTACAACTTCAACGTCAGGTCGTCGAACAGATTCTCCTAAGTTTGTTGAAAGGAGAACTTGTTTCAAGTGTGGGAAGTTTGGGCACATTATTAAAGACTGCACAAACTCGCCCAAACCAAATTTTGTTGAAAGAGTCCCCTCTGAACAAGGTCACTTACAACGTCGTCCTGTTTCTCCAAAACATGATAAACGCACTGTTAAAGAACAAGAAACAAAACAACGACGTCAAAACGTCAAAAAGGTTGAAAAGACGTTAAAACCAGAGGTTGTCCAAACAAAATCTGTTGAATCAAATGTTAAACATGAAAAACAAAAACAGATTTGGAAACCAAAACCGGTAAATGTTTCAGGGGGAGCTCATTCTATTCCGAATCATCGGGAAATGGATGTCACAATCCTCGATGATGACGGACGTCCCAAGTCTGTGAAGGCTTGGGTCCCCCTCTCCAACTAATCTCTGAGTGAGTGTGCAGGATGTTCCAGGAGGAACTATCGATAGTCATCGGATTGTTGATAGTGGAATGTTCTTGCACAAGATAGGCGATAGAATAAATTGTTGCCTTTGATGGAGAGAAGAAGAAAAGAGAGACAGAATTGTCTGTCGAAAGAGATTGAAAGCTTCGACAAAATGAAAATCATTCCAAGAGTTTGATTGTTCAAGGCTTTGATCGGGTCCCCAGGGTAGATTCAAATCAAAATGTATGCACCTGCAGCACGTCTGAAGATTCATCATTCACAAGATGAACGTGCAGTGTACATTTCTTCGCGGTGTAATTGAAGAAAATGTGTTTGTTGAACAAACCAACCTGGTGTGCGGATGCCTTGGCATGGATTGAACAACCGCACACTACTTCTCAAAGAGAAAGACAAAGACCTTCGCTGGTGCAATGTGGAAGACCAGCCGGACTCAAAGGTTTATGATCTTGTTGCTGTGAAGAGATTTCTAAGTAGCTACAAAGAATCGACTTTGAAATCCACAACGGGTGGATATCCAGTTTGGGAGAGCGCTCAGATTCCTTGCAATGCACGAAGCAGTTGCATGATACGGTTTTAAATTTCTAATCTCTCCTTTACTTGTCGATATTTAAGCTGCTTTATAAATTGTTATTCTCTTGTAGCACTCTTTGACCAGACAATGTTGTCATGGTCCGCACCGCTTACCGACATGCCAACTCATTTTTTCCAAAATTCGATTAATCATTTCTGATTCAAAATTAATTTTGGTAAACGGCATTAAGGTAAAACCATGAGTTAAACCGACATCGGGAAATCGTTTTTGTAAATATCTTTGTGTCTTTTAAATTTATCTTAGTTTGTTGATTTTAGGGGGAGTAAATCCAAAGTTTAAAAAATTCAAAAACATCGAGAAATTTTCAAAACGCAAAAACATTGGAAAAACAAAAATGAGTTTCCTGGCGAAAAAAAAAAAAAAAAAAAAAAAAAAAAAAAAAAAAAAAAAAAAGGGAAAATGATAGTAATTCAGTGGTCTGTTGAAACCTCTTTAAACTGAAATGCAAAATGAAAAATGTTAAGCAGCTCTATATAAGATGTATCGGTAGGCTCACAATCATATTAAAGTGTGCAGGGTGATATAAATCTTAAATCGACTGAAGACCAGGTGGGAACCACACATTGGCATATGGTCTTAGTACCGAAATCTCGTTTGAGAGATTGCCGAGATCTGAAATATTCGGTCTTTATGCTGCTTATCATCTGGGTATCATGGTTGTATCCCAAACCGTAAAAATAACGGAGACGTAGTCTAAGATCTTCCATGATACTATACATACGTGTACATATTGCATTCGACCTCAATAAGTGATCAACAATCACATGTCCAAACAAAATAAGTGATAAATTATCACAGATTCTTTGCGGGAGTCAAGTTCGTCTCTCTGCTGTACGAAAGTACTGACCTGTTCACGGACTTGCTCCTGTGCCCTCATGCATCTGAAAATCAAGTTCCTCATCAATAAGTGATTTTATCACATAGGGCTTGTTTTCAATCAAAATAAGTGAGTCTCTCACATTTTTATACGGTCAAACAGATGATAATCGGTATACTCACCGGTAAGATGAATTCTCGTGCATGCCTTGATACGGGAATGTGTCGTGATGTGGATGAACACCGGTCGGTAAGTATAAATCATACCTTAACGTATCCCCTCGCCATGATTACATCTGATAAGTTGAGCTTATGTGGACAACAATACCGATAATTGTTATAGGATGCTTATCTAAATGTTAACTAATAGAACAAAAAGAGCGTTTTGACGTGACCGTACACTGATATGATTCTCTTACCCTCGAAACTCGCAAAAAGAATGTCTGTAAATATTTATTTACTGCTTTCGTTTCGGCATCTTTGTATATATTTATTTATTGCTTTCCGTCTTTACTTTTGAAAAATGAAAATTCCAAAAAGATTTTAGGTGTGTTTTAATATAAACTTTATAAAAGCCAAAAAGATTTTGCTTTTAGTTTATTTTTGATTGACCGATGTTGGAACTCGAGTCTATCCTACCCAAAATCCTGATTGTAAGCCGGAAAACAATTGCACCTTCATAAACGTCGAAGTTAACAAGTTTTGAAAGTTAAAGGATTAAAATTGATCATTTTCTAAACTTTCAAACAGTTGTCGGTCGGTGTTTGATTGAGATTTGATCTCATATGTGTCTATTGTTTAAATGTTAACTATATTCTAAGCGGTTGTTCTCATTATGCGTTTAGCTTTCTTGTATGTGCAGATGCGACATCAAAGTCAGCTAAAGGCGAAGAGAACATGTCAGATGACAAGCCGTAAAGTGAAGACACGACATTGATGCAATCAGAAGATCAAGATGATCGGATTGCAGTTGATCACTCATCAACACCACAAGTATCTAAAGAATTGACAAGTCAAAAGATTCACGAGCATGACTCAATGGAGAGTTCAATTTAAGGGGGAGTTTGTTAACACATTTCTTAAATCAAAAGGGAGTTTGTTGATACACTTTCTTCTTATGACGCGTGAAGACTTTAAAGATCCTCCGACATGAAAGACACAGAAGACGAACCATCACAAAAGACGAACCTCACGAGTAGCGTCCAAGGGGGAGATTGTTGGTACACTTTATGTGGACGCGACTCGACTCGGTTAGATTCGGTTCGGGTCGACTCGGTTAGGTCCGGCTCAAGCCCGAAGACACGACATTCCTCCGTCGTGCGCCCCAGAGTTCGACACGCGAAGCACGGAACGCCGCAAGCCATTCCCGTTTACACATCACCATGACATCATCATTGTGATGTCATGATGATGTCAAGCTTTGTCTTATGTTGGATAATTGAAAGTTGTCTACTGAAACAAAGTTTGGGCCGTAACCTTTCAACTTGGGCCATAATTCATATATGGGCTTTGTCAACAGTTGGGCTTGTATTACAACTCGACGAAACAAGAATAATATCAATATGTATATCGACGAAACAGGTGTGTTTCGTCGACTTTGTGTGTTTCGCCGAGTGCTATTATGTTTCGTCAAGTCAGTGTATGTTTTAGTATAAATACAACATTCTGTTTCTGTTTGAAATAGAGATGAGTACAGAGAGATGAGAAAATACTTGTAAAGAAACTCTGCCAAAATTCCGTCTAAACTGTGTTTGTATCAGTTTGTATTCGGTTCTCATCCCGTTAATCAATAGAGTGTGTTTCATTGGTTAATCCGTGTTATTTACTATCTTTGTTTGGTTTGCACCGTCTCGGGGATTCCGCACCCGTTACCGTGTTTGTTATAAACAGGGAATAGGTTTCTCGTTATCGATCCTCACCGGGAAAAAAGGGACCTACACACTTACACATTTTGGATCTTGTGGGAGGTTTTAAAATGTCGAAAATACCGAGAATTCACATTGGATCCATGTTTTAGGTTATAATCAATTTATTATTTAGGACAACCAGATTTATTTACATCATTTAGATGTTGATTAAGTATATCATGGTTAGGGATTTATTAATAGGTCGTTCAGAGGTATAAATTAACTTATCGACGCTTTTAAATCCTACCGTACATCTTTATCTGGATCCGTTTTTCATAACACGTTTGTATTACATGACACGTGTCCTTATTTTATTGGGTATGATTTTACGAGGAGTTACAGAAAGTTCCTACGACCGTTGAAGTTTTATCAACAACACAAGGATATCTCGACGGGTGACATTATAAGTACAACGTATCTCCAAAAATCCGAAAAGTGGCGATTAGAAGAGAATATGGCATACAATACTTTCAACGTATTAATGATTTGAAGACGTTTCCATGGGTTGATGTTCAAGAATTGTGTAGAATGAAGATGATTAACCATGATGTTGATGGTTATACCTATCATGTGTGGATGTTTATCAATCACTAGTCTATAACAGGATTCAAACTTTACAAGCCACAAGAACCACGGAGAATTGAATTGAAGTCTGAGATTGACCCGGAAACAGGAAAGCCTGTAGTTACATTGAAGTATAGGAAACCGAAGGTTGTAAAGAATATACCATTCCATGAAATGGAACGAAACTTTCATAAGCCATTTAGGTGGTGGTATTATGATGAAAAACTGGAGAAGCGGGGATAGTATCATGTGGGGGAATGAAGAATTGGAGATCAATTAGAGTTTACGACCCAATGTGGTTGGTAAATCTGTCTAAGAAGGATGTGGATATATTATTATGGAACCATATACTATTCGATGCATGCGATATAGTTCAAGCTTTACAATTTCAGTGCATGGTTCAAGTATGTGTCATTTATGAAATCCATTCTGGTCGAATGTGGGAGACCAAGTGGAGGAAGATAGAGAAGAGAGAGAGAGAGAGAGAGGGAGGGAGAAAGGAAAGAAATAAGAAAAAGTGGAAGAAAGGTGAAAAAAGTGTCTAGCACAAGGTTTAAATACATGAAATAAAGATGAACACAAGTGATATGTTACGGGGAAAAGCCCTTGATCTCCACAAGAGAGGATCGCCGGCACAAAAACCTTGGGAGCTGGCAACTACCTAGCTCCGGTATGATTAATAGCTCCAAAAATTACAAGCATGGGCTTGATCGATCTAATGCTACGTGTTAAGGTGTTTTTGCGAGTAATGTGTATGGGAGTGTGTAAGTTAGTCCCTAAGAAGCGAATTTGTGGCGTGATATTTTTCGCGAGATTTCAAAATTGGCCCCATATGGCGCCCGTCGTATTGGTGTTTCAAGGCGCCATGGGGCGCTATGTGGGTGGGTGTACCACTACGTAAGCACTAAGAGACATGAAGAGAAAGTCAAACGGTGATATTAAGATTGAAGGGGGTGATATTGAGATCAATGTCTGCAGAGTTGATGGTTGGTCTGTTGGAAATGTTGGAACTTGGAAGTCTTGAAAATGTCTTGCTGGAACTCGGAAATAAGTTAACTTTCCAATGGAAAAATATAGAATTTTCAACCGAATCACAGTGAGCCAGAAATAATAATAATAAGTCATTCCGTAGTGGTAAGTGGTATGGCGCCATCCACCCACATAGTGCCCCATGGCGCCTTGAAAGACCAATACTGGGTGCCATATGCGGCCAATTTCGAAATCTCGCGAAAAATATCATTCCACAAATTTGCATCTTTCAAAAACAATTGACCGTCGAACGGTCTTGTTATTAAAAAATAATTTCGAAAAATCTCTATATAAATATAACCTTATCACCTCACTTTTTAAAAACTCATACTCTCTACTACCATCCACTCTCTCTTTATTTTATAAAAAAAAAAGTCTAGTTTTTTTATACCAAGTATCCCTACAACCGCGGTTTTGTTCCTCTGCGTTCTAGTGCGGACACGAATCAAACGACCAATCCTAGCCAACCCGTTTCTCCGGTTCCAACTCGACCCACCCCCAATGGATTCGGGTTTGTCTATTACAATCAAAGCCAATCCGACTTCATGAACCTATTGAACCAACCCCTCTCATGGGATCCAAATCTATACGGTTGGAACCCAAATCACAACATGGGAGGTTTCGGGTTGTCTCAAGCCTTCGGCTTGGCACTACGCGAGCCCAACTTCGACTCGGATACACAAACGGAGCCGCAACCGGTAGAAAAGCAGGCGCAAAAGAACAAAACCACACGCAACCATAAAAATAAATTAGTAACTGAGGCCCGAACGAAAAAAAACGTGCAACCATGGGCTGATAGAGAGGAGTACGCATTAACTCGAGCCAATCGGAGGACCCCGAAATTGGTAATATTTGTTAGACTTTTTTTAAGGCTTTTGTTGTTAAAGTTAGTATTAATTTTTTGTATCTTTTTTTAGCAAACAACCAAAATAAACATGTATTTTGGAGACGAATCCGAGAACTATTTTTCGGGCTCATGGGTAGGGGGAGAACTAAGGGCTACCGGATTCAATATTGGGCAGGTAGACCGATATCAACAAAAAGTGCACAAATTTTAATCAGTTTACCAACGGGTAAAAAACGGATGGAAAAGTGGCTCGAACGACGAGGACATCAATCCGCTCAAGAGAATTTCTCGTAATTGAAGTGTTGGCAAATTCTTAGTAATAGCTCCAAATGGGCCAACGTCCCTACCACGGTAGGAACTTCTTCGGGTCAGCCGGCAAATAAAAGGCCGTCAAAGAGATCGAAAACCACCGAGTCAGTTGAACCCGAAATGCCAACGACGCTCGAAACACCTGTCACACCCCGAAATATCAGAGTTGGGCATGATCAACCGGTATCTTCATTGCACAGCGGAAGCAGTTAATGCTAAGACTTCTAGATGGTGAATGCCCACTAAGTACTCGAATCCTCATGGTTCTCCTATTCTAACAATGTCATAATTTCTGAAATGTAACCTGAGAAAAAAACATGCAAAAAATCAACATAAAGTTGAACGAGTTCATAGTTTGTTTGTAAAAGATTTGAAACAATTTTTTTTTGAATAACCAGTTTTTAAAATATTGTTGAGAAAACGAACTAAAAATCATTTTCTTCGGCAATGATATGTGGAAACTCTGTATTTGTAAACTTCATATGTGTAACGCGTTATGTTCGTAAAACTTTGTATTTGTAAACTTCGTATGTGTAACGCGTTATGTTCGCGAAACTTTGTATTAGTAACTGTTGTGTCTGTAAAACTTGTATAACCGTCAATGTCCACATCTGACAATGACAACATGCGTGCATGAACCAATGAGTTGTATTTGTATCAAACATGGTATGTAAATGTAAGTTGTAAACTGTAAATAGTAAGCTTGTGAATTGTAAATGTAAGTTATGAGTTGCAAATGTAAGGAAATCGAGATCGCTAATGTTTAGCTACGACATTAACATGCGTGACGACATAGGAAGCATCCAATCCTAGGTGATTTTTCCGTCGATTACCCTCGACTGTGACACAAAAGCAATCTTCCGCATGGGTCTAAAACCAAGAGTGAGGCTGCCAATACCCGTTAGATCTAACCCTTTGCTCATCGGTCTAGTTGTATATATGATTAATGGTGCTTAAGTTCCATCCTATTCGTAACATGATCTATTGTATCATTCCTTAGTTTTAAATACCGTTTGTACTTGTATTTTCCCGTAGTTTAGAAAACTAGAATACGTGTGTATGCACATTTCAAAAAATACGCATGTCTGAAAAACCAGTATAATTATTGTAAACCTTTTGTAAACCATTTGTGTTTATGGTAATTCACAAACCATTTGTATTAGTCAAAACTGAGTTGACCAGGTTTGACCGAGTTGACTCACTGTTGACCTGAGTTTGACCGAGTCGACTCACTGTTGATCTGAGTTTGACCGAGTCGGCTCGGTTTGACCGAGTCGACCCGAACCACGAACCGAATACGATGTTTGACTGCCTTTGACTCTTTACCCGAACAAAGTCTGACCGTTCGTCTTGAAACCATAATCTGAACTAAAACTTCGAACCGTGACCCGAACTTACTGAACCATACCCGAACCGCGGGTGACCCGGAACCCGAAATCCGACCCAAGACTCCCGAAGACCCGAATTAAACCAAAACCAGCTGGATCTAACCAAACATAACCCGAATCTGTAACTTCTTCACTCTAACCCGCACCGAGACCCAAACCAAATCAGAATCTGAGTTGAACAGTTTTGACTCGAACAAACCGTGACCCGAGCCTCGAATTTTGACTGAATCTGGTTCATAAGACCCAAAACCGTACCGAATAAAACCTTACTGGAAGATAATCACCATCATGTCATCGCCGTCGTCGCCGGCGGTTTCGTCGAGCACCACCACCGCTAACATCGTTGGAATTTATTGAAAAAGATAAGCCACCGCCATCGCCTCCACTGCCGCTCCGCCGTAGACGGCGGTGCCACAGCCGCCGTCATTCCCTCTTTCTTCTTCTCATCTCTTCGTCTCTCTCCTCTCTCTGATTCTCGTCGCCGTTTTGGTGGTGTCACCTCCACCCGTCGTCCTTTCTCCACAGCCGCCGTGCACCGCGACCAAGGAGGTGGTCAGCCGACCTGTTATTTAAGGTGAGTGGGGGTTCGTGTGGTGAGGGGGAGGGGTATTTGAGGTGTCGTGGTGACACACCCTCAAATTTCCATGTGCGGAGTACCATCGCGAGGCGTGTGATTGCCCAGGATCAAGCTACCAATCACATTGAACATTTAATACAAGCATAATAAAACCATCACCAATGTGATTAGTGACATAGCGTAAAAGTCTAAAACATATCAACTTTGAAAACAAGTTCAATGCATAGTTAGTTTTAAAGAAGTGTTCAAAGGTTTAGCGGAAGCACGAAGTTCAGAAATAGTTTAGACGACCACCACAATGCTCCAAGCAAGCTCCAGCGCAGCATCTATGGACCTGCAAGCATGCAGTAGGGTGTCAACATAAAGTTGGCCAGTTCACGGTTTTTCAAAAACGTTTTTCTTGTTTTATCCCAGAAACATTTGTTTTATGAGTTACCATGTTACCTTATCATTCTGTGAAAATTTTAGTGCTTAGGAACAAACATTTCAAATGATAGTTTTGGTTTGAGGAATCGGCATGTAGTGAAATGAAAATGTATGTTTATATGTGTAGATGATTGGTCAATTTGGGGACTGTGTATGTAGGCTATGAATATAAAAATTGATTTAATGATTGTTATTTAAATGTTGGGCTTTGATGTAAGTTGTGGTAGTAACACTTGATAAGATGATTGTATAGTTTTAGCTATTGAAATTGCTTTGGGGGACAAGGGAAATTGTACATATATGTGTTTGCTGTGTTCTCTTTTTATTTCATATGGAATGTTCATAAGTGATGATAGGGTTTTATTAGTGATCCTAAAATTATCTACTCATACCTGAACATATGTTTGATGTACTGTTTTGACAATAGGCTGTTTGTAATCATTTATGGCTTTTAGTTGAAATAATGTTTGAAGATAATCTGTCACACCCTCAAATTTCCACGTGCGGAGGAAATTTGAGGGTGTGACATGTGGTATGGTCGCCGGTTAACCGTCGGTGTCCGGCGTGTTTTCCAGAGAGATTACAGAGGGAGAGAGAGGGGTCGAGGGTGAGGCAGGAGGTGTTTGTTTCTGGATGAGAATATGTGGGTAAGGGTTCTATCTATGGTTTCCTCAAGAAGATGAGGGCAGAGATGAAGAAATGAAATAATAGGGAGGATAAGGTTTGGTATACGGCTAAACAATTGAAAAGGGTCTAGGGTAAATTTTCTTTAAATACTAGGTTTCTCTAATGGGCTTGGGCTTGGCCCACAAGCCCAATCCCCGTGTTTTAAGCGGCCCGTCTGTACATACGAAACCGTCTTCACTCCCGAGCACCACGGAACGTTGTAAATTATGTTTTTAAAATTTAAAAGGCGTAAAAATAGTGTCGGTAGTCGTTGTTGTCGCGTTTGATCATCGGTTCCTTAAAAAGTGCGTAAAATCCGTCGTTTTTCGATCCAGTTTCGACTACGGTTATTAAAATTTAATTACGAAGCAAAATATATCTTAAGATTTTTCGTATTAGTCGGCGTTGTCAGTATTTTGTTCGGTTTCAGTTTGTTACCGTTTAATTTCCAGCAGTTTCTCCGCAGATCGTCATACGCGCACTTTAAAGTCGAATAGGCGTTCCTAAGCTTACTAAGGGCCTAACTAAGTTTATTTACATCCTAAACACTATTTATTATCGTTCTAATGCTCGTTTTGCGCGTGATTAGGAGCCGTAAATTACCGGTTGTCATATTCTCCCCCTGTTAATAAAATTTCGTCTTCGAAATTTAGACTATGTTAACTCCTTAGAGTTACGTTATGCGTAGGTAAATACAAATAATGTCAAAGTGAATGACTATGAATATCGAATCAAGACTTACTCGAATTATGTGAATTCAAGGACATGCTACGGCATTAATAACCCAACGGTTAAAAGAAATGTGTTTTAGAAATTGCCGTCAAAGGAAACGAGACGTACTGATATAGTCATCAGTGTGACGAAGTTAACAGAGGTCCAACAAAGGACACGAATTTCGACCAATAGAATTCCAAACGAACGTTTACAATATGCAAATGAGTTCTAGAAACAATAACATCCGCTAGATGAAACTTAGAATCAACAAGCTCAAATGAAGTAGCTTTACATGAAACGTTCGTTCGTGATTAGTACAAGCTGCAAGTTATAAAGACGCCACAAGGTGTCATAGTGATCGAGATTATTTCAATAATAGCGGTAACCGAACAAGTTCACCGTGTTTGAAATCAAACGAAAGCGCAATGAAGTAAATCTGAATGTTTGTCCCAAACAAACATCATAGGATTTTCAATTGAAAATGAAAAATCAAAGAAATAATGTTTTCGATCGAAGATGAAGAAGCAATGAACATCGCAAAACATTCGATCGATAATGACATAACCATTAGGAGGTACACCGAAATATAACATGAATTTGTGTACCATTGTCTTAACGCACGATTGTATTAAGACTGCTTTGATATAATAAAATAAAGTGTATTTAAAATAAATCAATAAATAAATAATTAAATCAGTGCTTGAGATGCGTAAATGAGATTAGCGTAAGCTTCAAATTAGTGAAAATACCACCACAAGGTGTCGGAATCAACAAATGACTTAATGGAGTCGAAGACTAAACAAGTCTACTACGACTCGGAACAAATCAAGCGCTTGTTAAAATCGATTTGAATATGATGTTTTCAGTACATCATATGGTGTCTTGAATTGAATATGTGTAGTGGACAAGTTTAAACAATTGAACTTGGTTTCGGCGCAATCCGACAATAAATACATGTATCGACAAGGAAATTTTGGCATGGTTACGATGAAAAAGCATGTACGTAACTTGAAAAGAAAAGAAGTTTTCAAGAAGTTCATTGACTCGATAGCAAAGAGTTAACACTTACAAGAATGTAGATCATCCAGATCACGAAGCAATAATTAGATATAGCGAAATAAAAATTTGATTTTTTTTGTTGAAAACGATCATTCGAAGTGAAACCACATGCGTAACAAACGATGCATGTGTAACATAAGAATTTTTCAAGAAATGAAATAAATGAGTGTTCACTATAATGAAAGAAATTTTCGTGACACAACGTCCATTAAGAGGAGTAGAGATGGAAACATCTACTCACTAGATGCAAAAGTCAGAATTTCAATAAAAGAAATTTTAGGACTTTACTTGGGGCTTCATGTTAGGTGACATTACCATGGAATGTCGAACATAGTGTATTCGTCGTTAATGAGTAGGGGGAATGCAGAGACATGCGTCTTCTCCTAAGCGTGATTCGTGTCGTTGCAGGACTGGGTGACAAATCTTCGCATCCAGATCTGTAGTTCTCATGCCGACAGAATCTAGCATCGTTGTTGAATTGCGCAACCGTGTCTTTTCAAAGGCAAAATAATTGCGTTCGCCCGAGTTAATAGACGCGGTTCCTACGTGATAACCTTTAATGAACTTCGATATAAGTTTCTAAAGGTTCTAAATGCACGTTTCCTAAACTCTCAAAGTTTTGTTTACTGTACGTAACTGTTTCGTGTACCGTGTATCCAACAAAACACTTGTGTATGTTTAAAACCAAAACTAATGACTCATTGTTTTCGGCAATGGTTGGAACCATGTTCGAGTCCTAGGCGTTTTGTATGTGTTCAAGTCTTAATAATCTATGTCCCAGAGGGAAGTGAGGTTAGAGCCTAGGTATCTCTACAGAAACCTAATTCGCTGAAACCTGTTGCTCTCATACCAATCTGTCACACCTCGAAATATCAGAGCTGGGCGTGATCAACTGGTATCTTCATTGCAAAGCGGAAGCAGTTAATGCTAAGACTTCTAGATGGTGAACGCCCACTAAGTACTCGAATCCTCATGGTTCTCCTATTCCAACAGTGCCATAATTTCTGAAATGTAACCTGAGAAAGAACATGCGAAAAATCAACAAAAAGTTGAGCGAGTTCATAGTTTGTTTGTAAAAGATTTGAAATAAATCTTTTTTTGAATAACCGGTTTTTAAAATATTGGTGAGAAAACGAACTAAAAATTATTTTCTTCGGCAATGATATGTGGAAACTCTGTATTTGTAAACTTCGTATGTGTAACGCGTTATGTTCGTAAAACTTTGTATTTGTAAACTTCGTATGTGTAACGCGTTATGTTCGCTAAACTTTGTATTAGTAATTGTTGTGTCTGTAAAACTTGTATAACCGTCAATGTCCACACCTGACAATGACAACATGCGTGCATGAACCAATGAGTTGTATTTGTATCAAACATGGTATGTAAATGTAAGTTGTAAACTGTAAACAGTAAGCTTGTGAGTTGTAAATGTAAGTTGTGAGTTGCAAATGTAAGGAAATCGAGATCGCTAATATTTAGCTACGACATTAACATGTGTGACGACATAGGAAGCATCCAATCCTAGGCGATTTTTCCGTCGATTGCCCTCGACTGTGACACAAAAGCACTCTTCTGCATGGGTCTAAAACCAAGAGTGAGGCTGCCAATACCCGTTAGAGCTAACCCTTTGCTCATCAGTCTAGTTGTATATATGATTAATGGTGCTTAAGTTCCATCCTATTCGTAACATGATCTATTGTATCATTCCTTAGTTTTACATATCGTTTGTACTTGTATTTTCCCGTAGTTTAGAAAACTAGAATACGTGTGTATGCACATTTCGAAAAATACGCTTGCCTGAAAAACCGGTATAATTAATGTAAACCTTTTGTAAACCATTTGTGTTTATGGTAATTCACAAACCATTTGTATTAGTCAAAACTTGTTCAAAGCATGGTTTAGAAAATGTAAAACTGTAAAAAGGTGGGGTTATGAACTCACCTAGATTTCCTTGTACAAAGCTAGCTATATACGATTCAGTGGAGTCGTTTCCAAGTCGTGATTCGCTAGCGTGCATTCTACAATATCCCTAACACGGAATATCTTATAAGTCTCTAAATATAGGTGGTAACTAAACTACGTGTCATCGAACTCTACCGAATTGTTAACCGAACGATTCGACGGTAAGTTGTTAACTTAATGAAAACAATTAAGTTATACTTGTTAGTTCGTTTATTGTCGGTAATAATTTAATAAGTCTTGGAAAGACTTAGTTCTCGAGAGATTTAGTATATATAAATATTTACATAAAAATATATAAATATATCGATAAGATCGCTTTGTCGTCCCGAGAAGTTGTATGTGTATGTAGGAATATTCGTATGAAAGTAATATATAACAAACTCGTATTATATATTGCGTCTTGTATATATTTATCAAAATATAAGTATAGGTTGTTGCGGCGTTTGAAATAAATATAAAAAGTTATATTTATTTTATAGAAGTATCATCGAGTTGTTGATGTTTGAAATAAATAGATAAACTATATCTATTTTTTTATAAAAGAATTCATGTTGTACGATATTTGAAATAAATATATAAACTATATTTATTTTATAAAACAAAATCGTGTTGTTTGATATTCGAAATAAATATATAAACTATATTTATTTTTTTATAAAAGAAGTCATGTTGTTTGTTATTCGAAATAAATATATAAACTATATTTATTTTTATTACGGAAATCCGAGTTATTTGATGTTCAAAATAAATATATAAACTATATTTATTTTTATAAAAGAATTGTTGAAATTTCGAAGTTTAGAATAAATGTAATAACCATATTTATTGTTGTGAATAATATCCGAATCGTCGTTTTGTTTAAAACAATCATGATAAACATATTTGTTTCGTAATTTAATTTGAATCCGTAAAGTTTGCTTTATTATAAAATACATTTTGTTTACGGGTTTTCTCAAAAAACGGGAAAAGTTTCCTCTATTTTTTGACGCCCCCGACAACACAAGTTGTTATTTTTCAAAATTCAATCAAGATTCAAACAATATATCAAATTTGCTAAATATTTTAAAAACGTAAACTATCAATTTGAATCAGTTCGAGCTCATTTGTCACGTAAGTATAAAAAACTATAGAAATAACGATATAATTCGCGTCGTTAAAATCTTTACCAAAGCTCTCGCATCGATTTGTCGGATAGACTGACTGAGTTGACCGAGTCAACCAGGTTGACTCGCTGAGTTGACCAGGTTTGACCGAGTTAACTCACTGTTGACCTGAGTTTGACCGAGTCGACCCGAACCACGAACCGAATACGATGTTTGGCTGCCTTTGACTGTTGTCCAGAACAAAGTCTGACCGTTCGTCTTGAAACCATAATTTGAACTAAAACTTCGAACCGTGACCCGAACTTGCTGAACCATACCCGAACCGCGGCTGACCCGGAACCTGAAATCCGACCAAAGACTCCCGAAGACCCGAATTAAACCAAAACCCAGCTGGATCTAACCAAACATAACCCGAATCTGTAACTTCTTCACTCGAACCCGCACCGAGACCCAAACCAAATCATAATCTGAGTTGAACAATTTTGACCCGAACAAACCGTGACCTGAGCCTCGAATTTTGACTGAATCTGGTTCATAACACCCGACCCCGTACCAAATAAAACCTTACCGGAAGATAATCACCATCATGTCGTCGTCGCCGGTGGTTCCGTCGAGCACCACCACCGCTGACATCATCGGAATTTGTTGCAAAAGATAAGCCACCGCCGTCGCCTCCACTGCCGCTCCGCCTTAGACGGCGGCGCCACAGCCGCCGTCACTCCCTCTTTCTTTATCTCATCTCTTCGTCTCTCTCCTCTCTCTGATTCTCGTCGCCGTTGTGGTGGTCTCACCTCCACCCGTCGTCCTTTCTCCACAGCCGCCGTGCACCGCCACCAAGGAGGTGATCGGCCGGCCGGTTATTTAAGGTGAGTGGGGGGTTCGTGTGGTGGGGGGTATTTGAGGTGTCGTGGTGTGGTCGCCGGTTAACCGCCGGTGTCCGGCGTGTCTGCCGGAGAGATTACAGAGGGAGGGAGAGGGGTCGAGGGTGAGGCAGGAGGTGTTTGTTTGTGGATGAGAATGGGTGATACTATACACACCCCCCCTATTTACTAATTACACCCCCCTATAAAAACATCACATCCATCAATCCATCCATCAATCATTTCCTTTTTGTTTTTAGTCTTTTTTGTCTTTTTGTTGTCTTTTTATTATATTTTAGTGTCTTTTTGTTATTATTATTATTTACTATTAGTTTTTTTTTTTTTTTGAACGGTAAATTTGGATCACTGACGGACCACTGGAGTATCATCGTGCCCCCTTGTGGGAATCGAACCCAGGACCTATTGGTCCCAAAGTCTTATCCCACCACCAAATTGCCACTAATTATTATTATTATTATTATTATTATTATTATTAAAATTGAAAAAAAAAACCGTGTAAAGTTGATATGTTATCCTCAAATTATTGGTGCATTTTATTTTATTTATTATTTTTTTTTTGAACGGCAATTGTTGGTGCATTTGAATTTGAAAGAATAAATGAAAGTGGAACAAATTATTGGTGCATTTTTTTTTTGAACGGCAATTATTGGTGCCTCAAATAACCGTCATTCGTTTCACTTACTTCTTATTCACTTACTTCTTATTTCACTTACTTCTTATTCACTTCTTTTTTGATATGCATTCAAATTATTGGTAAAAATTATGCTATTAGTTTCTTCTTAAAAGAGGAGCTTCGGTAGTAGCCTTCGCTCTCTACAGTTAAAGAGATGTCTGGATTTTCAACAGATCAGTTATAGTTTTTAATTCCCATGTTTCAAGTTTCAACTTAGTTATATAATTGTTAAAGATTGTTCGTCACATTGATGAAGTAGTGAACTCGCAATATACAATTGTTAAAGATAGCTTCGAAAAAAGTAGAACTGTTCTAATGCATAAACACAACCTACCAATGTTGAAGCTATTACATGGCTCTGTTTCTCATGAAGCACTTGATATAATAATAGAAGAGCGTCATTTAAAGCGTTCGCATTGTCGTTGTCAAGCTCATAAGTGTTATGGATTACCATGTGCTTGTGAAATCTCAAAGTATAAGAAAGCAGGTCAGTGTATTAAACTAAGATTCGGTCGATGTGCTTGGTAATATTTAAAAGCTGACAACTTATGTTTTAATGTAGGTCAATCTATTCCTTTAGATTCGGTCGATGAATTTTGGAGGAAACTCGAGTTACCAGTATATTGTGAGGATATTACTTGTGACGTCGAGTTGGAAAGTTTTAAACAAGCCTTCGATAATCGATCCAAGCCTGGAAAGAAAAGTTTACTACAAAAGTTAAAAGCATTAACCAATCCAAGTATACCTTTTGTTGAAGAACCTGATGTTAAAAAAAATACTCGTGGACGACCAACTACAAAATCCAAACAACAAACAATACCGAACCCTGCAATTGCTAAACCGCCCCCTCAACGAAGCTACTCTCAGAAGCCTCCAAGGCACAGTTCATTTACGAACTATCAAGAGCAGGATTACACTCAAGAACCTGGAAGGCATAGTTCATTTACGAACTATCAAGAGCAGGATTACACTCAAGAACCTGCAAGGCATAGTTCATTTGTGAACTCCCAAGATCATGATTACACTCAAGAGCCTTGGAGACATAGTTCATTCGGGTATCTAGAGACTGCTGATTATGTTGGTTACATCAGTCCAGACGTGAACTATCAAGTGCCTGGTGAAACAAGTTCGTTCATAAATCAAGATATTTACGGAAAAAAAACCATTCAAGGACGATCCTGGTGAACCAAGTCCGTTCATGACACAAGATACAGACGGACAAGGTTTTTTTACCAACCTTTTAAACACACCGGGATATGATTTCATGGGGTTGAACCAAGATATTGTCGGACAAAGTTCTTTCGCCAACTCTACAAGTGCGCCAGGCTATGACTTCATGGGGTTGAACCAAGATCAAGCATCACAGGTGATACACAACTATATTCATCTAATTCCAAAAATCTTCCATGCGTATGTTACACGCATACATAACGTGTTAGGTGATGGAAATTGTGGGTTTCGGGCGACAGCTTCTGCTCTCGGGTACGGTGAAGATGAATGGTTATTTATCCGGAGATCACTGTTGGAAGAGCTACTCGAGTTTAGAAATAAGTACACTAAGGCTTTCTTAGGCTCATTCAAAGATGTGTTCACGTCCTTGGCTTGGTCAGGATCGGGGTTTGCACCTGAAAAACACTGGATGATTATGCCAGAGGCAGGATTCTTGATTGCGAACAAGTTTAATGTGATCGTTCATTTTTTATCTCAAGAAAAAAGAAACAGTTCTACTTGTTTTTCGCTTTGGAGAGGCCCTCACGAGTTCCCAGAAAAGAAAATAATTACAATTGCACACGTGAATGGTAACCATTTTATAATGGTAGAATTGCAAGGAGAGTATCCAATTGCCAGCACAAACAACCTATGGAAATTAATGAGAGAAAATGATGCAGCTGGCTGGGAGAATATATTTGAATCACGTCAAAATATGTATAAGTCTTGGATAGCACAACCTGCTACATTTGGGGGGTGTATCGATTAAACCTCTGTATGTAAATTATTAAATGATAATAATTTTATAAAAAAGTACTTATTTTTATATAGCTTTTGTTACAGCTATAAATATAATTTGATAAATTATAACAATAAAAACTAATAATAAATACTATATCATTACTACTACTACTAATAATAATAAATATAATAATAATAAATATAATAATAATAATACTAACTAATTAAATAATAAACAAATACTAATTAATAATAATAATACTAACTAATTAAATAAATGAATAATAATAATAATACTAACTAATTAAATAAATGAATAAAAAAAGACAACAAAAAGACAAAACAGGCTAAAAACAAAAACCAAATGATTGATGGATGTGATGTTTTTAATAGGGGGGGTGTAATTAGTAATTAGGGGGGGTGGGAATAGAATGATCCATGAGAATATGTGAGTAAGGGTTCTATCTATGGTTTCCTCAAGAAGATGAGTGCATAGATGGAGAAATGAAATCATAGGGAGGATAAGGTTTGGTATACGGCTGGACAATTGAAAAGGGTCTAGGGTAAATTTTCTTTAGAGAAAAATGCCCGGATAGTCCCTGTGGTTTGCTTATTTTTTACCTTTAGTCCTTAACTTTCTAAAATTACAGTTATAGTCCCTAACTTTTTCAATTTTGTTACCAGATAGTCCCTGACGCAGATGGAGGTTAGTTTTTTATGTTAAGTGGGTGCGAAATAATTAACATGCCCTTTAGTATAAAAACAAAATATATTAAATAATTGTTAAATATATCTAAAATGTAGAATATATACAAACATAACATATTCAGATCCCCCTATCTCTCTCTAAACCATCGCCACCTTCATTTCCACCACTACCACCATAAAACATCACCGTCTGTCAACAGCTCTATCACCAACCCATCGCCCTCGCCGCCTTTCATCGCCATACCACTCAGCCACCACTGCCACAACCACCACCACCGCTATCATCACCACTGCCACAACCACCCTCCGCCACAACCCCCACCGCCGCCACAGATAGAAACATCTAGAACAAAAATTATTAAACTTTCTTCATAAATCTCAAGTTTTAGCCCTTTCTGCTTCTGGGTTTTACTGTTTCTTGAATCTTGATTTCCCGGTTAAAGAATAAGCTTTTACCGGTTTTTCTTGCCGGAAAATTTGGAAATGGATTTCTGGGCTCAATCAGCAAACAACTCAGGAGACTCTCAAACTTTTTTTTTAGATTTATTTTGTATATCTTGTTTTGATGGATTGTTAGTTAAGATGATGTGGGAGTGGGTCCTTGGAATTATTGTGTTCCTATCTGCGGCGACGGTGGTGGTTGAGGCTAATGGTTGGTACATGCTAACAATTAAACGAAAAAAAAATAACAGTATTGTCCGATTAACTCGATTCGCAGATGGCTGGAGAACTAACGACGACGGCGGAGTGTGGATTTGCAGGTGCTTGTGTGGAAGGTGGAGACGATGGCTGGAGGCGGCGGAGGGTGGAGGCGGTGACCGGAGACCCGGTGATCTCGACAACGCTATAACTGACCGTATTGATAATGTTATCAAATTTCCACTTCCAAAAAGGAAGAACGTTTCAAACTATTGAAACTCTATTTGCACAAATATCTTTATGAGGAAGATGACCATAAAAATCCAAATGGCATTCACTTTTCAACAAGAAAACACAAAAGATAGTGGTTAAATATTTGTTTGATGATGTCATTCGAGAGGCTGCTAAAAAGACAGAAGGGTTTTTCGGATGAAGAAGATGATAGGGTGGGGTGGTATGTTTCAGATCAATCAATCAATCATACCTAGTAAAATCCCACAAATAGCAAAGTTATTTGTAGGGTCTGGGGAGGGTGGGATGTAGGCACACCTTACCTCTACCCATAGGGATAGAGAAGCTGCTACCAGAGAGACCCTCGGCTCCAAAACACCCAGGAAAGAAATAAATAGAGCATGGGGTGTGTGTGTATGTGTATGAAGCTACCAATGTAGTATGAGTTGCGAAATAGTGCATGGTAGAACATAACAAATATGACAACACAAAACAGTCTATACACATAGTTACATATTTACGACCATACACTACACCTAGAAACACAACTGTACAAAACATCCTATACACATAGTTACTTATGTACGACCATACACTACACTACACCTAAAAATACAATTGTACCCTTTCCTAGAAATCCTTAACCTTAATCCTACGTCTCCACGAGCTCCTATCATGGACCATGTTCTCAGAGAGGTGCAATTTTTGCAAATCCTGCCTAATCCGCTCATCCAAGTAATTTTGGGTCTGCCTCTACTCCTCATCCCCTCCACCTCGAGGGTTTCAACCACTCTAACTGGTTCTATCGTCTGCCTCCTCTTCACATGCCCAAACCATCTCAATATTCCCTCCTTTATCTTATCTGATATACTAGCTACTTCTAACCTTTCCCTAAAAACATCATTTCTTATCCGGTCTAACCTTGTGTGGGCACACATCCATCTTAGCATTCTCATCTCTGCTACCTCCATCTTGCGTGCCTGTACTTCCTTAATGGCCCAACATTCGGTTCCATATAACATAGCAGGTCTAATTGCAACCCTATAAAATTTCCCTTTCAATTTTGTTGGGAACCTCCTATCGCACAATACCCCAGTGGCAGCTCTCCACCTACACCATCCGACCTGGATGCGGTGGGCAACGTCACTATCTATCTCCCCATCCCTCTGGACAAACGATCCTAGATACTTGAACTTAGTCACCTGCGGGACCGCTTGACTGTCAATGGTGATCTGAATGTTTCAAATGGTGCGTTTTATGGATTGAAAAGAGGATGTGAGGTTTGAGGATGGGTCCACCCATCTATTTCCTTAATTAAGGGTATTTTGGTCATTTCACATCCACTTAACACAAGAAACTAACCCCTATCCGTGCTAGGGACTATCCGGGAACGAAATTGCAAACCTTGGGGACTATAGTGTAATTTTAGAAAGTTAGGGACTAAAGGTGAAAAATGGGTAAACCACAGGGACTATCCAGGCATTTTTCTCTTTTCTTTAAATACTAGGTTTCTCTAATGGGCTTGGGCTTGGCCCACAAGCCCAATCCCCGTGTTTTAAGCAGCCCGTCTGTACATACGAACCCGTCTTCACACCCGAGCACCACAGAACGTTGTAAATTATCGTTTTAAAATTTAAAAGGCATAAAAATAGTGTCGGTAGTCGT
Organism: Helianthus tuberosus; assembly: GCA_030545235.1. Lineage (NCBI taxonomy): Eukaryota > Viridiplantae > Streptophyta > Magnoliopsida > Asterales > Asteraceae > Helianthus > Helianthus tuberosus. The sequence goes on from CM060354.1 coordinate 65,545,777, forward strand.
TGTTGTCGCGTTTGATCGTCGGTTCCGTAAAAAGCGCGTAAAATGCATCGTTCGCTATTTTAATCCGTTTTTCGATCCGGTTTCGACGACGGTTATTAAAATTTAATTACGAAGCAAAATATATCTTAAGATTTTTCGTATTAGTCGGCGTTGTCAGTATTTTGTTCGGTTTCGGTTTGTTACCGTTTAATTTCCAACAGTTTCTCCGCAGATCGTCATACGCGCACTGTAAAGTTGAATAGGCGTTCCTAAACACTATTTATTATCATCTTAAACACTATTTATTATCATTCTAATACTCGTTTTGCGCGTGATTAGGAGCCGTAAATTACCGGTTGTCACAACACCGACTTAAACAATGTTAATCCCTTATTCATGGGGAGTGGTCGAGATTATGCTGGATATACAATGGGAAAAAATAATGGTTTTTAATTTTATAAATTTAGAGATTAATTAAAAAAAATAGAAAATAATTGAGTAATGATGCGGTATTGATGTTACCACTACACCCTCTTGTAATATAACACTCAATAAAGCCCACTCTTGCACTTTTCCAACACTTGTCGTATAACCCCCACCAAAGAGTCTTATAGGGCCTTATAAACTACACACGTCCTAAAGGAGATTCTAGAGTTCCTTTGTTTTGTTAAGAAACAAAGTCATTAGCCACTTAGGCTATAGCCTAGTGGCTAAGAAAAATTATCTCTTGTGTGGAGACTAATATTCAATCCTTGAGAGGTGTTACTATTTAAGGGGAAAAATTATTCGTTAAAAAAAAAAAAACAAAGGCATTATGAACGAATTAGAATGGAAGGAGTTAGAAGTGGTGTAATTTTGAAATTTCACTGTAATGTTTTTGTCTGTTTTACTTTCTAGCATCTTGCTAGAAAAAAGAAAAGGAATATAAAGAATATAAAAAGTCCAAGAGGGAAAAACAAAAATCATATTTTAGCTTTGTTAAAAAAATCTTAAACGGGTTAGTGGTCAAACCATTTATCAAAGAAGGTCTCATTCATTAACTGACCCAAAATCTGTCATGCTTCAAAACCTGCCGTGTTTCAAGTGCCGTCAGCCAGATCCTTATACCTTAAAATTGGATGTATTGATAACTTCAAGTTATATTTCCTGAAATTGCCGTCATCTTTCTATATAATAGTCTCATTATCTTTTATCGTTCATTCACCTATTGAACCAGTTATAAGACTTTGCTTCAAACTCCAATTCCAATGGCTATTCTTACTGGAAATTCTGAAGAATCTTTTTCTTCTACTATACCAACTTATGATTATGATGTATTTTTAAGCTTTAGAGGTACGGATACTCGTTATAACTTCACCGACCATCTCCACAAGGCTTTAGTGGAAGCTGCTATCGACACATTTTTAGATGATACACAAATTCAAAATGGAGAGTTTTTGAAGCCGGAACTGGAAAGTGCAATAAGATCATCAAGGGCTTCTATTATTGTGTTGTCTAAGGATTATGCTTCTTCCACATGGTGCCTTGATGAACTGGCACTCATCATGGAGCAACAAAGGACCTCCAAACATATCGTTTTTCCCATCTTCTATTACGTCGAGCCTTCTGATGTTAGGAGGCAACAAAACAGCTTTGGAGATGCAATGGCAAAACACAGACAGAGGATGGAGGCGGAGTCAGATGCAAAGGAACGAAGACACTTGGCTCAGAAGATGCAGAAATGGGAGAAAGCCTTAACCGAAGTTGCTAATACGAAAGGGGAGGTAGCAAATGACAGGTTTTCAATACTTTCTTCCTCCTGTATATGCTCAATTTTGTTAGTAACCCTAAAGCTAGCATCTATTTAAGCCCATACACACGAATCCCAAACATGCAGTAGCCCACTCCTAAGACCGGTGGGTATGGGGATCGGCACAGGGCCATCCCCCCCCCCCCCCCTTTAGGTCAGTCACACACCACCCCCTAGGGGCCGTCCTCGGCACTTCCGTCACAATTGTAACGCCAGAGACGGGGCAAGCTGGTGGGTCCCCCATGTGCCTTCTCTCTCATCCTTTATATATATATATATATATATATAGAACAAAGATCCGTTAGGAACCACCTCTTATTGCGAGAACCGCGAGAACCAATGTGATCGCAACAAAAAATGCCTAAAAATAGCTAAAAATCACACAAAATTTTTTTTTTTTTTTAATATTTTTTATAACAAAATCGCTACTTTTCGTAGCAAAAAAAAAAAAAAAAAAAAAAAAAAAATTTTTTTTAAAAATTTTTTTTTTTTTTTTGCTTCTAAAAGTAGCGATTTTAACATAAAAAATATTAAAAAAATCAAAAAAAAATTTTTAGATTTTTTTTAGCTTTTTTGGGGTTTAGTTTTTAGCCTTTTAGCTTTGGGGGGGGGGGGGGGGGGTTTAGGTTTTTGGGGGGTGGGGGAGGGGGGTTTAGGTTTTTGGGGGGTGGGGGGGGGGGGTTAGGTTTTTTGGGGGGTTTAGTTTTTAGCATTTAGCTTGGGGGGGAGGGGGGGGGGGGGGGTGAGGGGGTTTAGGTTTTTGAGGGGGGGGGGGGTGGGGGTTAGGTTTTTTGAGGGTTTTTTTAGGTTTTTTTTAGCTATTTTAGGTTGTGTTCACATTGGTTCTCGCGGTTCTCGCAATAAAGGTGGTTCTCGCATGAACCTTACCCTATATATATATATATATATATATATATATATATATATATATATATATTAATATATTATTAATGGTGGGGTAGTCTTGGCTAGTCCCCACACCCTTGGGTAGTCCCCAAGAGGAGCATCTTCCTCCCGTGATTACGTGCCGCCTACGTGACGGGTAGTCTCCAAAGAGACTATCCTCACCATACCCACCGGTCTAAAAGCTAGCATGACACCCTATTTTCTAAACCCACTAGTTTGACTCTTGACCATAGGTCCATAATAAACAAATAGTATTATGGATATATAAAAGGAAAGTCAAACCACCATTTAAATTTCAAATCAACATGTGAAATAAAACCAACAGCTCAAGAACTTAAAAGCCATAAGACTATGGGGTATGGGGCGGGGCTTTGGGCGTGGGTTGGGGGAAAACGCCCAAGCCACCACCCCAGGTGGGCTTAGGTTGGGGCGTGGCCCTTGGGGCTTGGGTTTCAAGCCAGGCGTGGGGCGGTCTTAACATCCTAGCTGACTTGCTTCCATTCGCTGACCCCGACATGTCATAGCGGGCCATATGAAAAGTTTGAATTTCAAATTCAAACCGTTTGGCTTGGCCAAGCGGTCACCCCAACCCCAACATCCCCTATAAATAAACCCCAAACCCCACCGTGTGGTCCATCCCAAACCCCACCGTGTGGTCCATCCCAAACATCCCACGAACCCGCTACCCCAACCGGTCACCCCAACCCCAACATCCCACGAACCCGCTATGGCATCCTGGACCCACGAAGAAGAACTTGCTCTCGTCACAAGCGTCGTTGACGCTATCAAGGGGCGGCCACCGGGCCAAACAAAATATTGGCCGGAAGCTTTCGCAACCTACCAACATAACGTCGGTAACGACCGCCACAACCTCAACGCGTGCCAATATAAATGGCGCGAGCTACGGCCCAAGCTCGAGCGTTTCAAGGCTTACTACGAAGCCGTTCCGAGCGGCGAGTTAAGCCACGAGGACTGGGTGGCGGTGGCGAACATAGAGTTTCGAGGCAAGGAAAAAAAGGCGTTCGACAAGATCGACCTTTTTGAAATTTATTTAACGCTCTAGGTTTGTTATTTTGTAATTTTTAGAAATTATGTAATTTTTAGGTTTATGTAATTTTTAAAATTTTAATGAAGTTGTAGGTTTTTTTTTATAAATGTTGTGTGATTTTTATAAATTTTTTGTAATTTTTTTTTGAATACTCTGCCACGCGGTGCACCCAACCCACGCCCTGCCATACCCCGCGGACACGTAACCAGGCGGTGGGGGGGGGGGGGCTCCCATTCCACGTGTCAACAAATGCCCCAATCCAAGTCCAACCTAAGCCCCACCATACCCCACGGTCTAAACTCTTTGTATTATGGATATACAAAAGGAAAGTCAAACCACCATTTAAATTTCAAATCATTGTACTTTAATAGGATTAAAGTTGTTGTAGTCTTGCTGTAATTTCTTCATAGAATTAAGAGTAAACTGCCATTTTGGTCCCTGTGGTTGGGGCACTTTTGTCATTTTAGTCCAAATCTCAAACTTTTTACATCTGGGTCCCTGTGGTTTGCATTTTGTTGCCATTTTAGTTCAAAATCCAAAAACCCTATTTTTTTGACTGTTGCAAACTCCTATTTTGTCTTTTAGTTCAGGGGCATTTTGGTCATTTTGTTTTTCATTTAACATTTTCTTAATTCAAAAATTAATATATATATATATATATATATATATATATTATACTGTCTCAAAGAATTAAAAAAAAGAATATAATGTCTCTCTCAGAACTCTCTTATGCTTTCTCTCTCTTAACTCTCTCTCTCTCCTCCTATCTCTCTAAACACCACACCACTCTAGCTCCTCCACCACCACCACCATAAACCAGCCGTCGCCCACTGTTCTCCTATCTCTCTTTATGCAGACAACAACAAACCCTACAATTCAAAAGTTTTCAGCCGACACCCATCTCTCTACGATGAAACAGATAACAAGAATTGATTAATGGGTTCGAGTTGTGGGAAAGATTTCTTGGCAAATTGTTGGTGAGTGCGACAGTGATGTAAACGAGTCTCCGGCGACCTCATCCCCACTCACCAGCGACCTCATCTTTCACTTAACGGCGAAGACCTGTATCTCTCCTACATCCTTCTTTCTTTTCAGATCTGTAAATAGGGGGTGGTTGACGATGACTGATTATGATGATGATGACTGATGATGATGATGGACGGTGATTATGATGATGATGTAAGGGGGTGGTTGACGATGGCAGTGGAGGTGGTTATGGTATGGCTCGGGTTTGAGATGGGGGCGGTGGTGGCAGATGGGGGCGGTGGTGGCAGATGGTGGCGGTGGTGGTGGTGCTATAGAGAGAAGGGGGTAAACGAGGAAGGAGTTGATCTGGGTTATAATGGCGGTGGTGAGCTTTGTTCAGAAATCGAATCAGATTTTGTTCAGAAATCGGATGTGAGCTTTGGAGAGATTAATGAAAAGGAGAATGGTAATTCATCTTGTGTTTTTTGTCTATTTGTTTTTGTTCAGAAATCGTTTGTTGATTTTGTTCAGAAATTGAATCGGATTCAATTTACATTAGGTGTTGAATCCTTTTAGTTTCTGTGATTTTGAAGCACTTATGTAGTGAATCTATCAGTTGTTTGTTTGTTCTAAAGAGAGAAGAAACGTGGTGGCTGGCGATTCTTAAACAGGTTGACGGTTAGGGTTTGGAGGTGGATGATGCGGCGGTGGGTGAATGGGTGGTGATGGTGGAAACAGGTGGTTGTGGAAGGAGGTTATGGCGGTGGTGGTGGTGCTATAGAGAGAGAGAAGAGAGAGAGAGAGAGCTGATTATTTTTGGGGATGATGATGATCAGTTTATAATAAAACATAAATGACCAAAATACCCCTGCACTAAAGGACAAAATATGCAGCTTTCAACAGTCAAAATAGGGGGTTTTTGAAATTTGGACTAAAATGGAAACAAAATGCAAACCACAGGGACCCAGATGTAAAAAGTTTGAGATTTGGACTAAAATGACAAAAGTGCCCAAACCACAGGGACCAAAATGGCAGTTTACTCTAGAATTAATTAGTTCTTTCCTTTACAATACAATACAATTATGCAATTTTATAGCCAAATCCACTATACAATAATATGGTGTCAGAGCAGTTTATGTTCTAAAGAGTTTTTATATCATTTCAATCCTTCTTCCTCATAAACCATGCTCATCAAAACTGCAAAAACCCACCATGTCTTCAGTCACAACAATCGTCTAAACCACAGCGGCGAGTCAATTTCCGATCAAGCTAACGGCCACAAACTTTCCGGTGTGGAGAAAGCAAATACACTCCACCCTCATTGGCCTTGACCTAAAAGGGTTTATTGTTGGCGAAAACAACGCACTGCCGAAAATCCTTGTTGATAAAGACACCGCTAAACCTAACCCGGCCTATGCACTCTGGTATTGTAAAGACCATTCAGTGCAAGTGCAATTCTGGGAAGTTGTTGTGAAGCTATTCAACCCACTATCACCTCTGCTACTACGGCTAAAGAAGCCTGAAATCGACTAACAACATGTTATGCACTCTGGTATAGTCTTTCGTCCCTTGCAGATATCGAAGTACCTTCTTAGCTGCTTTTCAGTGATCTAGGCCAGGATTAGTCTGATAACGGCCTAGCATTCCAGCAATATAAGCGATATATGGCCGAGTACAGACTTGAGCATACATCAGGCTCCCGACTACTGACGCATAAGATATCTGGCTCATTTGCTCCTTCTCAACCTCTGTTGTCAGACACTGGAATGTACCGAAAACATCTCCCTTAACTACTGGAGCGACGAAGGGTTTGCACTATTGCATATTATAACGTGTAAGGACACGATCTATGTAAGCCTTTTGAGACAATCCTAAGATCCCTTTGTGTCTATCTCGGTGAATTTCGATGCCAATGACGTAAAAAGCATCTCCGAGATCCTTCATGTTGAAGTTATGCGAGAGTAATTGCTTCGACTCATGCAACATGTCTAAACTATTACTTGCCAATAGAATATCATCTACATAAAGAACAAGTATAGTAAAGTTGCTCTCACTCATCTTGAGGTAGGTGCATTGATCCACTTGATTCTTCATAAAACCTTGTTTCTTCATGACTTCATCAAGCTTAAGGTACCATTGACGTGATGCTTGTTTTAACCCGTAAATGGATTTCTTCAACTTACAGACAAGATGCTCCTGACCTTCAGGTTTAAAGCCTTCAGGTTGTTTCATGTAAACATCTTCGTCTAAGTCTCCGTTAAGGAAAACAGTTTTAACGTCCATCTGATGCAGCTCTAAATCAAAATGAGCTACTAGGGCCATAACGATCCTTAATGAATCTTTACGAGAGACAGGTGAAAACATCTCTTGATAATCAATTCCCTCTTTCTGAGTGTATCCCTTTGCAACCAATCTCGCTTTGTAGCGTTCAACGTTACCATTCGGATCCAGTTTTGTTTTGAACACCAATTTACATCCTACGGGTTTGACACCGTTGGGTAATTCTACCAAATCCTAAACGTCATTTTTCTTCATGGATTCAAGCTCATCAATCATTGCTTTATTCCATTCAGAAGACTGATCACTGCTAATGGCTTCATTGTAAGAGATAGGATCATTGAGCTTTCCGGGATCCATTTCAGTCAAGTAGGTAACATAATCATCCCAAATAGTAGGCCTTCTGGGCCTAGATGACCTCCTGAGTTGATTATCGGGTTCAGCGTTGTCTTGGTTTTGAGCGTTTGATGTGCATTCGTCATGAGGTATAATGGGTTCAGCGTTTGGAGTTAGTGCAGTAGCTTCAAGTGCAGTAGTTGCATTGTGTACAAGAGGAGTAATCGGAGTAATGGTAAGAGACGAGTCTCTCCCCCCCGCGTCTTGTACTTCTTGCAATTCTTCGTAAGGGTTAGTACTGCTCCCACTGACCTTGAAATCCTCCAGGAACGCAATACACTTGGTTTCAACAATACGGGTGACATGGGAAGGACAACAGAAACGATAACCCTTTGAGTTATCAGGATACTCGATAAAGAAACAGGTAACTGTTTTAGGGTCAAGTTTCCTTAGGAAAGGATTGTAAAGTTTTGCTTCAGCAACGCAGCCCCATACTTTCATATATCTAAGAATCGGTTTCCTTCCTGTCCAAAGTTCATAAGGAGTTTTAGGGACATACTTAGAAGGAACTCTATTGAGTATATGAACAGCTGCTTTTAACGCTTCAGTCCAGAGGAATAATGGTAAATTAGTGTTGGCTAACATACTACGCACCATGTTCATAAGGGTACGATTTCTTCGTTCAGCGACATCGTTCTGCTGAGGTGTACCAGGCATGGTGTATTGGTTCACAATCCCCTGGCCCTTACAAAACTCATAAAATGGACCAGGAGCTTGTCCCACATCAGGATGTCTTCCATAATATTCACCGCCTCTATCTGATCTCACAACTTTAATCTGACGACCTAATTGCTTTTCAACTTCAGCCTTATAATCTTTAAAAGTTGTAAGAGATTCACACTTCTCCTTAATAAGATACAAGTACATGTAACGAGAATAATCATCAATGAAAGTGATAAATGAAGTATGTCCTGTTATGCCAGCGATTTGGTAGGGACCACTGATGTTAGTATGAATGAGTTCTAATAAATTAGAGCTCCTAGTGGCACCTTTCTTATTCGCTAATGTCATTTTACCTTTAAGACATTTGACACATGTTCCAAAATCAGAGAAATCGAGAGGAGGTAAGACTTCATCCTTTACGAGACGATTTAATCGTTCTCTTGAGATGTGGCCTAAACGTTGATGCCACAACATGGATGAAGTTTCTAAGTCCCATTTCTCTTTCATCTTTATGAGTGATTCATTAATGTTATATGACAACAAAGATTTGGAAAAATCATCATCTAGTTCTAATCTATAGAGACCACCATCTAGAATACCAGTACCATAAAGAACATAATCATAGAGGATAGAGAGTTTGCGATGACCATGGGAAACAATAAAACCGTCCATGTCTAACTTTGGTCCTGATACAAGGTTCCGAGTTACCTCAGGAACATATAAGGTATCATAAAGTTTAATACATAAACCAGTTTTCATAAATAATTGTAATGTTTCAATGGCCTTCACTTCTAATTCTCGATCATCCCCAACCTTAAGCGTTCTTTGGTTTCTTCCCAGCTTCCGGATTGAAAGGAATCCCTGAGTAGAATTGGTAACATGAACCATAGAACCAGAATCAAACCACCAAGAATTAGCAGGAACATTTAAATTATAGGACTCAAGTATCATAAAATAATCGTTACCTTTCTTAGCCAGCCACTCCTTAAAGTCAGGGCATTTCTTCTGCATATGTCCTGTCTTTTTACAGAACTTGCAGCGGATTTTGCCTAAGGAGTTCTTAGAGCTGGAAGGTGCACTTGTATTAGGATTTGGCCTTTGTACTTTGGAAGCATCCTTTCTTTGATGATTGTTCTTCCTCTTCTTAGAGTTAGAGGTGGTGAAGTTAGCAACATAAGTAGTGCGATCCATCCTCATACGCTCTTCCTCCTGTACGCACATAGCGACCAGCTCACTCATCATCCATTTGTCCTTATGAGTGTTGTAATTGATCTTGAATGCTTCAAAGGACGAAGGAAGCGAAGTGATGATGAAATGAACGAGGAAACCATCACTGATTTCCATTTCTAGCCGCTTCAGCTTATTGGCCATGTCATTCATCATCATGATGTGTTCGCGAATGCCGCTCCTCCGATCATACTTAGTTATCACCAGCTTGAGGATAAGAGTACTAGCGTGTGCTTTAGACGTCCCCTTGAATTGCGCCTCCACAGAAGCCAAGTAGGTTTTAGCATCTTCAGAATCAGGAATGGCTCCTCTGATTGCATTGCTTATGGACTGCTTCATAAACATGAGAGACATGCGGTTACACCTAGTCCACTTTTCATGAGTCAACTGCTCAGCAGCAGTACTTTGAGGAGTAAGGTCCGCTGGCTTATTCTCTCTCAGAGCATAATCGAATCCAGCAATCCAAGCGTAAGCATGAGAGAGTCATTCCATGCAGCAAAGTTATCACCAGTTAAAGGTGGAATCCTACAATTGGGTGCTGATAGTGGAAATAAGATGAGCGAGTTATGATACTAATCAAGAAGTTCTAATGTGATCTAAGACAGGCATAAATAATGACCATTTTAATTTATGAAGCTGTGATATTGTCTATTACTAACATCAAAATAATAGACTTAGTTAAAATTCTACTTAAACGAAGACAAATCAACTTTGGCCAGAAGTGTAATCATTTAAGCATGTGTGCAAAATGATTGTGACAAATCAGCTTTGGCCAGAAATGAGGCAATCACTTTAGTTATGCACTTATTAAGCATGCTATACATGAATGAATAAAATCAGCTTTTGCTAGATATTAAGACATTCACGTTTGTAATGCAAACTTAACATAGCTTTCGTAATACTTGAACGATAAATAGATGTATCAAATCAGCTTTGGCCAGAAATGATACATCAGAAGCTCATTCAAGTTAAGCTATTTTGGTTTTGTAAAACGTTAGCTGATTCTGATTAATTAACTAAGTATTTACAAAACCAATTATTTAATAGCAAACCACCTGTTAGCGCGGATCGAGTGAGATCTCGAGTTAGGTCTAGAGTGAGGTCTCGAGTAATGAAGATTAATGCCATGAGTCGCAACAACCTGATTGCGAGTCATTAATGGCAGTCGCAACCTCAGTCGAAACCTTGATTTCGAGTAGTGAAGATTAATGTATTAATGAGATTTCGACTCCATTATGAGGTTTCGAGTCGCAACCAGCTGATTACGAGTCGAAATATCAGTCGCAGTCTCGGATGCCTTAATGAGATTCCAACTTCTTTATGAGGTTTCGAGTCGCAACCAAACGATTGCGATTCGAAATCCCAGTCGAAATCTCAGTCGGAACCCTTAGTCGAAACCACCTAATTCCCGAAGCTTATTCTCCAAGTCTCGAAACAGCTGTTAGTGGAAACAAAACTGAAAATCCGAATTCTTAGTGATTTTGAGATATAATTTCCTATTTTAGTGCTGATCTAATTTTATCAAATATTTCAAAAATTATAATTTTTATTATCTTTTTACAGTTTTTGAAAATCTTTAGAGGACAAAATCAGATCAAAACAGGAAAAAACACTCAATAATCCGAATCATATTCCAAAACATAAAGGAATTTCGAATTTTGCTAAAAACACATGATGAACCCTAAACATAAGAACAAAATTCTGGAACCAGAAACCTGAGTTTTTTATGGCTTTCTAAACAGATTTCGGATATAAGTTTACACGTTTTGATTTCGAGACATTTAAAACAGGTTTTCCTCGAAACAGTGATCTTGAGTGGTCCTTTATGACTCGAAACCGGCTGTAAATTTATTAAGTTTTCAAAATTCCGTTTTCCAGATTTCAATCCTAGAATAATGGATACGAAAACAGAACTGATTAATCAACATATGCTCTGATACCACATGTTGATCAGTTCTGTTTTAGATGTAATGGAAAACATGAAAACATACCCGTGATTGCAGACAGGCCAGCAGAGAATCCAGTGAGTGATGCAGCCATAGAAGTCGACATGCTTGTCAAAGTGATCTGGTTCCTCCTTAGGGTGCAATCTAATGATGGTGATGATGAAAACCAAATAGGGGGTTCGGTTGAAAGAGAGAGGTCGATTTGATGTTATGAGGATTATTAGATTGTGTAACCCTTTAACCTCTACATAAGTCTCCATATATATGCACCCAAGAGGAAACCTAATTAGTTAATAAGGGTAATATGGTCTATCAACAATTACCAACTAATTATCTAATAGGTTGTTATATATTTTGATCTATATAATGTAAATGGTTATAATGACTACTAGATTAAATATTATATCATAATATATTTAATCTTACAACCTATGCTCCTTTTCCTTTGCCATTTCATCCCAATTTGCAAATAAAAGTTAGATATTGCCTGGTTTGGATCACCTCATCCTTAATCCTTTCTTTTAAAGCATTAAGTGTTGATGCAGATTTTGTGTCCGATGCTTGTCGAATAGATTAGTTATTATTTTACGCTGAATTTGTAATAGTTAGTGAAACGGTCTATCGAACGTGTATAGACCCGCTCGTTTGAAGTGGTCAAACGAGAGGGTTATTCGTTTGACCGTGTGTGTGGTTGCAAGACAAATTATGGTTGTTTAATGTTGGTGTCGAAGGATAAGGCATCGAAGGATTGTGTATCCTTCGATGAGCTCGAAAGATATCCATCGAAGGTTGAAGATGGACCTCGAAGGATATGTCATCCTTCGAGGTATATGTGTATCTTTCGAAAGCTGAATGGTCGACAGATGATCTATCGACCAGTCAGTTTGATCCTTCGACCATACAACCTGTGTTTGGTATAAATACCAACACTTTGTCATTTGCAACATAAGAGTGAGAGCACAAGTGTGTGCAAGAGAGTGATAGGAGGTTTGAGACCTCACCGGGAGAAATCACCACTTGGTTTCTCCCCGGATGTATACTTCTTTGGTATTAGTTCGGATTCCATGTAATCGGGCCGACTTGTAACGTTTTACTACCGGATTAATACAAAGTTGTTTGTTTATCATCTCTTATCTCTTCCGTCTTTGAACAAAACCATAAGAATCACGGTTTCGGTCCCCAAACCCGGTCCTACAATTGGTATCAGAGCCATGGTGCCCGATTTAGTAAATCTAACCGTTTACTAAGTCACATGTGCTCTAGATCTGTGATTTTTGTGCTTTTTGTTCAAGATGTAAAAATGGTGAAAATAAAAAAAAACTCAGATCTGGACCCGAATATTCAGATCTGTGCTGAAACGAGTGTTGGGTTTTATGTTTTTCACCTATATAATCAAGTTATCATCATCAAAAATCAAAAATACAATGTTTTCGTCAAAAATCTGCAAAATAAACAGCGCTGTGTTCTTGATGTTCTTGGCAGCTTCATATTTCGAAAGATCCACTCCCGAAAGATGAAACAGTGCTCGAAAGATTGAAACATGGTTCGAAGGATGACAGACTGTTCGAAAGATGTTACTTTCCTCGAAGGATGAAATTCCTTATCGAAGGATCATCTTTCGAAAAATCAAGAATTTGAAAGATATCTTGATCATTCGAAAGGTCTGATCAATCGAAGGATGAATCCTTCGAGAAACTTGACATCTTTCGAGGCATGACGAAAAAAAAAAAAAAAAAAAAAAAAAAAAAAAAAAAAAAAAAAAAAAAAAAAAAAAGGATGATGATACTTGATGGTTGAAAAATTGTGGGGTAGTCACGGTTACCGATGCAAATGTCAAAAATGGTGACGCGACTATTATGGGCCAAAAACCAAAAACGAGAACGGTATGTTCACTTCCGCACGTCGATAGTTTATGATTGTTATTGGTTATTCGAAAATGTTCGAAAGCATTTTGTTATTTGTCATATTCTCGCATTTGAAGACGAACGTATGAACCTTGAACGCCAACACCGGTCCTAACGAGTTCACAAAGTCTTTGGAGGGATACAAGTCGGATCCGATGGGGTACTAGGCGATATTGCTTTATCAACTAGAATATGCAACGAAGAAATCCTTTTTGTTTATTGTCATATTCTCGCATTTGGTAACGAATGAATGAACCTAGAATGTCAACACCGGTCCTAACGAGTTCACAAAGTCTTTGGAGGGATACAAGTCGGATCCAACGGGGTACTAGGGGACGTTCTTATTCAACTAGCTTATGCAAAGAAGAAATTCGTTTTCGTGATTTTTCGAAAAACCAAGAACATTCAACGGAGATTGATGACAGTTCCGCTTAGTGGAGGGAATTGGTGAACATTTGACGACAGTTTCTTTGAAGTGGAAAGAATCTGTTAAGGTTTAGAGATTTTACCAAAGAAATGGGGGGATAAAAATTGAATTTCTTCGGTAAATTTCTAAACGCAATCACAGGTGGTAGAGTTTGTGATTTTCTGGTGATACAAACGGTTCGGCGTGGAATGTTTTGCACATACACATATTTGAGGATTTTAATTAATTCTCCAGCCAGCGTGAAGGGTT